>OX336416.1:36648969-38019594 GCA_946903255.1 Schistosoma spindalis | reverse complement strand
TAAATTTCCCGAAAACACTAAAAACAGGTAATAATTTTCAGAGGTTTAACGGATACAACAAAGTTTCTCGATATTTGAGGTGGACCTATCGGTTCATGCAACTAGGTTCAAATTACTTGACTGAAGTAGTCGTGATTATCGTAATCAATGATTGGAGATTTTGGATGATATGGCTCAAAACAGTTCTCAAGGGAACATAATCATTCACTATTTTCGACCCCTTAAATTTTGGGTTTCCAGATTATCTTCGATTCATTTCAATTTCATAGACTCATTCATTCATATCGAATTATATCGTCTAGATCTAGTCTTTTCTACTGCTACTGCTATTACTTCTACCAATCTGACGTTTTTCTTGATAATTTCATCTTTTTACACTGATATGGTGTAGGAACTTGGTGCATGGTAGATTTTAAGTTTCATATGATTAAATGACTATCTGACTGATAAGCAAGACACCAAACGAACTTATGAAAATCGCCGATATTCTTAAATACAGAGATTCAGCTGTTTACAGCGTTACAGAAAAATTCATGTAATAAATTTTCAGCCCAAAAGGTAGAGAGAATGTGCAAGTATCAGTTCATGACCATATAATGATAATCGAGCAGTAACAAAAATTCAACGTCACTGATGCAAGTGTAAAAGAAAGAAAATAAGAAATGTTTAGTCATTTAACTGTTATTAAAAACTCACTATCCTAGCCGGTCATTTTGTATATTGTTATAAGTGCATTCATGAGTTTGTGTAGATAATTTGACCTCAATAACAGCTATACGTCTGTCACATCGTATTACCAGGATTCACATATCAATCAGTTTTGTAATTATCACTTCGACAACCCTGAACGTGCATCATTTAAACACTTCATAGCCATCATATAAACCTTATTGCATCCTAGTTAGGCACAGAACAAATGCAATTTCATTAAACATGTACACATTTTGAAAACCGAATGGCATCAGTGCATTTTATTATGCAAGAACTATGTAGATAAATGATAAAATCTCCAAATGAGGTAGAGTTTACAAATCACAGGAAAATTTAGGAAGTAGGTATTTGATAGTACTTAATTCTGGGTAGGGTAAAGTAAGTTGTGTTACTTTTAGGGTCAACTTTTTTCCTATTCCTACTTTTGCGTGAGAAGGTAACACCGACTCAGAGACTGATTGTTTGATGAGAAAACTTACTCTAATTGTACCCCAGCACGGTTAGTAGTACGACATTGCCCATGAACCTTTACGTTGTTGCGTTAAGACATCTTTCCAACAACCTACCTGGAGTATTGGGACCTTAAGAAATGCGTGTTCTAGACAATATAACTTGATTAGATTATTATAACAATCGAGCCCAATCACCACTTCAAGGCACCACCTGGGATTGGGCCTCCAAGTCAACCTTCCTCCGGGTAGTGTGGGAATTTCTGCAGTGATTTTATTCATTCCAGCAATAGTGGGAGCGTTAAAATATACTAGGAGTCACATACACACGCCGACTACGAAATCCCAAATGAAACTCACCTTCATTAAGTAAATTACACGATTCATTTGAACATGTAGAAGATGTACTTAATTTTTGCATCAAACTAATTTGACGATCCACATAAATATGTACAGGCATAAAATGATAACTATGTTGATTTGTATGATATAATTTTGATAAATCTGTTTGAGATAATTGTAATGTACGGCGTAACATAGTTAACCATATATCACCCCAACTGTTTACTTGTTCAACATTTGATAATTTTGAATTTAACAATAATACTAAGCATAAGTGACGATGATTAGAATGATCAGTATAATGTTTATCTGATTCTAATGCATATTTACTGGTTGGTTTACTTCCATCAGTTGGGCATAAATCCAACAGTCGTGCACGACTATATATTCTAGGGATATTTAATTGACTATAAGCTAACATTGCATTATCCAATAAAGTAGGTGATAATTTTGTAGCTGATTGACGATAGACAGGTATACTTGAATCTTCATGATATATCAATAAGGTCTCCTATGGTGAAAAAGATAATATCTAGTTTAGATTGATTATATTTGCTATATAACAAAAACGGCTAGATAAGTGTTTTAAAATGAGGTAAATAGAATTGCGGAATTCCTCTATCCATGCTAAGAAAATTTTTTAAAGTAAAAGATTTTAATATTATGTGATAGAACGGTAGCTGCTACCTTGACGTGGTGGTCGGGCTTGCCTATCGTGATGACTCAACCGAGTTATATTGGCTGGAGCGTATGTCCCTGTAGGTTCTGCCATGCCAGGCAGGTCGATTGGAGAACGGTAAGACTAAAAGCAGCAACTCAAGGTCTGAAGGCGAAGTCGTACTGCTGACTGTACAGAGGTGTGACAGCAGTAAGGTGTTTCCCTCGGACAACCAGCATCTGCAACGATGCTGCCTTCTCACAAGGAAGGAAGGGGTTAGAAAAGGTTGACCCTGAAAATGTCATACCTCACCTTACCCCACGGATTTCCGTCTCCGGCGGTAAGGCCCTTTGAAGAACGGAGCTAACACATTAAAAACCTCACACAAAAAGGCCGTGCGCGACCGGCCTCAAGCAGTTGTCCCTTGGGCTCTGCGGTCACGCTCCCAGGTCTTCAAGACCAACACTAATCTGATTTCCTTTTCAGGTTCCTCAAGAAATACCCTTCCACGATGTGGGCAACCGGGAAGTGACATCAGCCTTCATACCCGTAACAGCACACGAGACCAAGTTGGTCACATTCAAATCCTTCCTACACCTCCTAATAACTCTCTTATCTCCACGACCAACCCTTCTCACGTCCCTTTATCACCTCGCCCCGCTAGGACAAAAGATTCGAGTACGCGGAATGTTAATCCAGGTCTCCTGAAACCACGCTCTAAACTACACGTAGGAGCTTTCAACGTCCGAACACTGTGCCAAATAGGACAACAGGCTTGCTTAGCTAAGACTTTAGAATCTCGCTCCATCGATGTGTGCTGCGTCTCTGAAACGCGCACACAGGATCCTAGTAGTGTCATTCATTTGACTGCACCATGTCAAAGTAACGAACCAAATCGATTTACGCTTCGTGTATCTGGAAGCCCTGATGCTGCATCCCGTGGCCTCGCTGGCGTAGGTATAGCATTGAGTCCTAGGGCAGAACTAGCTCTCTTAGACTGGATCCCAGTAGACAGTCGTTTGTGTGCTGTCCAACTAAACGGAACAGTAAGGACTCGAAAAGATAGGGACACTCGTCGTTGCCTCTTCGTCGTCTCTACCTACTCTCTCACTGACTGCAGCTCAGATGATGTAAAAGATGAGTTTTACAGAAAGCTTTCCGACCTTCTCCGAAAAGCTGGGCGCTCTGATGTAGTAATAGTGGCTGGTGACCTTAATGCTCAAGTAGGTAAACTAAGCGAAAGGGAAAAACACCTAGGTGAATCTTATGGTGTCGCGGCTCAACGAACAGATAACGGCGACCGTCTGTTGCAGCTATGCTCAGATAACCGCCTGTTTCTTGCAAACACTAACTTTAAGCATAAGGAAAAACATCTTTTAACATGGCGACCCCCTAATTCGTCTCAACGCTGGACCCAAATAGATCACATCGCTATCAGCCACCGATGGAGGGGCTCGATAGAAGACTGTCGCTCATTCTGGAGCACATGCTTAGACTCAGATCATGCTCTAGTGCGAGCGCGCATTTGTCTACGTCTTACTGGAAGTAGGAAAGATGGTGCAAGGAAACCCCTTAGGGTCCTACTTAATGATAGTCAAGCTAAGAGTATATTTCAGGAACATCTAGAAAAACAGTTAGGCAGCCATGTAAGTGATGCCCACCCCGAGGCAGTGTGGAATGACATCCGGAAAGCTGAAGAAACAGCAGTGATGTCTGCAAGTACGGTAAACCATAAGGTTAGAGAGAAACACTGGATCTCAGCAGCATCTACCGCACTGATAGATGCTCGAAAACTCATTCCATCTGGCTCTGAACATAACGAAGAGCGGAGTCAGCTTAAGCGTAAGCTGACTAGAAGCTTACGCAATGATCGTGAACAGTGGTGGGTAGCGAAAGCAAGAGAGATGGAAAAGGCAGTGGCAATAGGTAACAGCAGGCAACTGTTCAGACTTGTTAAGGAAACCGGTATTAGGAACCCAACTGTTAGCGAAACAATCTCAGAGAAAGATGAACATATTATTCATTCTCAATCCAGGAGATTGGATCGATGGGCAGAATACTTTAGGGATCAGTTCAACTGACCTTCAGCCACACTTCGGTTTCCCACGATCCCCAGTCGACCTGAATGGCAAGTTGATGTAAGTCCTCCGACTCTTTACGAAGTTGAAAAAGCTATAGGAAATCTGAAGCGTGGGAGAGCAGCAGGCCCTGACAGGTTTACCCCTGATATTTTTAAGGATGGCGGTCCAGTATTAGCAGCGAGATTGACTAAGATCTTAGGTAGAATCTGGGAACCGTACGTAATCCCATCTGACTGGTCTCAATCACTGATTGTACCAGTCTATAAGAAAGGACAAAAGTCTTCTTGCGACAATCACAGAGGAATTAGTTTGACTAATATAGTGTCTAAAATATTAGCTTCAATAATACTTCGACGTCTAACCAAAGCTCGTGAAGAGCAGACTAGAGAAAAGCAGGCTGGTTTTCGACCTGGACGTGGTTGTATTGATCAAATATTCACATTACGTCAGGTCCTAGAACATAGACACACATTCGGACGTCCCACAATGGTAGTATTTCTCGACCTTAGGGCGGCATTTGACTCTGTTGATCGTTAGGTTCTATGGCAATGTTTGTCACTGAAGGGAGTACGAAAGAAGTACGTCAACCTTATAAAGGCTCTCTACTCGAACACAACTGGTCGAGTGTGAACTTATGGTGAACTGTCATCAGAACTGATTACCTCAAGTGGTGTTCGTCAGGGCTGTCCACTCTCTCCATTCTTGTTTAACTTTGTTGTTGACGTCCTTTTAGAGATGACACTTTCCTCATCTAAATTTCTAGGAGTTGAACTTCTACCGGGAAATGCACTTTTTGACTTAGAATATGCCGATGACATAGTTCTATTTGGTGAAGACGCTGATAAAATTCAGAGTTTGCTGACCACTCTAAGCAATAATGCAGGCATGTTCGGCATGCGATTCTCTCCCTCGAAATGCAAAATGTTACTTCAGGATTGGGTTGCGTCGACACCGAAACTAGTGATAGGGAGTGAAGTAGTTGAGCGTGTCGACCGCTTCACTTATCTCAGACGTCTCATCAGCCCTTGTGGTTTAGTGTGTGACGAAATCTCAGCACGGATACAAAAGGCTCGACTAGCTTTTGCCAACTCGCGTCATTTGTGGCGTAGGCGAGATATCCGTCTATCAACCAAAGGACGTGTTTACTGCACAGCAGTTCGTTCCGTCCTACTTTATGGCAGTGAAACATGGCCGGTAAGAGTAGAGGATATTCGTAGGTTACTAGTATTTGATCATAGATGTCTTCGAAACATTGCTCGTATATCCTGGGACCACCGAGTAAGTAACTCAGTTGTTAGGAAACGGGTACTAGGTAAGGATGGAAAATCAATTGATGAAGTAGTGAAACTCAATCATTTGAGATGGCTGGGACATGTGTTGCGCATGCCCGACCACCGACTGCCCCGACGTGCTATGTTTTATGGTGTAGGAGTAGGTTGGAAGAAAGCTATGGGGCGGCCAGACCAAAACATGGCACAAACCCATGAAGTCACTGACAAGTGGACTGAGCCATGTTGGTAGGTGTAGACTACCTGGTTGGGGACCGCGAGACGATAGCAACCGATGGTTAGAGACCTTGAATGACATGGCTCAAAATCGTTTGCAATGGCGCAGGTGCATCCACTCTTTGTGTTCTCTCAAACTCTAATCTTATGAATTCTTCATGTCCTTTATTTTCTTTCCCAATTTATTCCACTGGACTATACTCCTTTAATAACATCATCAAACCTTAATGTCCCCTATCTCTACTTATACTTTCAGTACCTCTACCACTATGGGATTTGAATCGATAACTGAATCTCTGTGCTAATGTGGTATGACAACTCGAACTGATGTACGTACGTACGAAGTTCCACGTTGTTACTGACTGACTGACCTATTGTAAAACACGACAATAGACAGGAGGTATTCATACTTTTTGAGAGAAGTTACAAAATATTTAAATAATACATATCAATAGCATTCAATCGTCAATTTACATACTTCGGTGTGTTGTTCTGTCATCTGAAGTGTGTTCTCATCCGGTCTCAAAATGTTATGCTAACGCTGAGCTATTGATGCACTGGAAATCATCAGTGAATATCATCATTTTCATTAAACCTGACCTGTCCGAGTTGAGGATGTTAGACGACTCTCTGTGTTCGATCATCGTTGTCTCCGAAGGATTGCTGACATCCAGTGGCAACACCATGTTAGTAATGCAGAGGTTCGGCATCGTGTGTTCGGGCACAGAGACGATAATGCAATTGATGTCACCATCATGAAACACCGACTTCGGTGGCTCGGACATGTTCTACGAATGTCGTCCCAGAGAATTCCACGTCGTGCATTATTTGCCGACGCTGGGACTGGTTGGGAAAAGTGGAGAGGTGGTCAGTGTATGACATGGTGTCGTGGTATGAAAGAAAGCTGCAAAGGGCTGGCTTGTGTTGGTCCTTCACGACTCCTTGGCTGGGGTTCTAGAGATGGTGCAACACAGTGGCTAGAAACGCTATCAGATATGGCTCAGAATAGAAGCCAGTGGCGATCCTGCTGTAACCTTCTTTTACTTTCTTCGTAAAAATTGGTTGCCTCTTCTTTAGCTGAAAGATTTCTTTTGATTGTACCTTTTCGTTTGCCCCATTATTACTACTATTACACTACCTCACACTAATCTGGTCTTTATTGTTCTCTTGTTTTTTTTATTCCCTACGCTCCTTACCTTTCTTTCGCTTCTCTTTAAATTCTCATTGTTTTGTGTGGCGCATATATATTTGGTGCCCCCTTGTACCAATATTTATGTGTTCAAATAAATAAATAAATAAACTGGAACTCTTCACTCCGTCTGACAACTGTGACAACTTCGACGTCATGTTCCGCTACATTTGACTTATAAACAATCTTGTGATTGACGTCCACTACACCATGAGTGCAATCGAACTAGATGAGAAAAGCTTCGAATTTATGATGTGATATTTAAAATTTTCATTCGCCAGCCACACCCGAAGCCTTCAACCTAAAGATCTAATCCACAAGGCAGTGGAGCAACGTTAGGATACAGTTTGATGGTAGCCGGTGACCAACGATTGGTTCATACGCCATTTGTTCTCTCAGGGTACTGAAGGCTACGTGCACTATTGGTTTGGCATCAGGGTTTCCCATCTCCCATAGTTGAACCCTCCGTATCCACCAACCCGGTTAAGGCGTCAGAAACACGCCTTTTGTCCTCTTGATTTCGTAAACAAGAAGCCACCACGAGAAGGTAGTGGGTAGGACTTCCCTGGTAGTGGCTGTATACGCGTGACCATGTGAGAGCATTTCGAGAGGGAGAAGTGACTCTCTCCACCCTCAGCCGTACCAGGGCATTTGGGGGTGATGATAAATATACAGAGCATTTCATTCAAAAGCACTACATACATGCAGAAAATGATAACTTCAAGATACTATACAAAATGTGAGACAAAATGAAAATTATGGTGTAAACCAGATTACAAATTTATTTAAATACCTAAATACAGATACATAAATACAGACACACACTAGGACTAACCTCATTTGGATTTACATTGAATTCCTTAGCAAGATTATGATTGTTAACAGGTTCAGAATTAATATAACCAGCAGCCAAATGATCTGCTGCTCTGAAAGCAGCCACACAATACCGTAACGGTGGTAAAGTTAATGGTTTAATAAGTACCATTCTTGGTCGACTGTCACGACGCCAACCATAATGAAAAGTATTAGCAAATGTATCATAATCATTAATACTTTGTATTAATGGTGTATCGATTGTTGTGCTAAGAAATATTGGTAATGCCTTAGATCGTGAAGGATTCGATTTCATGATTGCACTTCTTAATGCATCAATAAGACTATTATGACTGAAATCACCTCGAGAATAATAAGAAACCTGAAAATTTCCAAAAAATAAAGAACAAAAGCCAAGATTATCGCAGTCAAAAATGATTGAAGAAATAGTTTGTTTTCTTTGTATCAGCATTACAAAAATGACTTTATAAGAATGTTGCTTGGTTAAGAGAATTTTATTATGTAAACATTGTGAAGTCGTAGTTTATTTGTCTAAAACATTATATAACTTAGCTGCTACCAGTTTTTAGGTTAAAATTAAGCTTCAGTTACTTTGGCTGAATCAATCGCTTATACAAAGTGTATAGGTGAGAAACGTTTTGATATATGGTCGTGAAACCTGACACCTCAGAGCAGAGGATTTTCAGTGACTGTATATTTCACCAGTATTGCCTCTGAAAGATCATTCATATATGCTGACCAGAACGTATGGGTGATTGCAAGGTCTGGTGATGGTAATTCCATCAATGTCACGATCGTGAAACAACATCGGCGGCTTAAACGTGTCATTACAGCAAGATCCAATGCTGCTGTTGGGTGGATAAATCTGAAAGGCAATCAGCTAGTGACATAGCATCGTGGAGTGACTCTTTTGTTGGGATACTAAAGAGTATGTAACTCAGTGGCTTGAGATTTCATCAGATATGAACCAGCATAAAGCGCAATAACGACCCTGTTATATCTTTCTACTACACCATTTATAACAGTAGAATAAACATTAGTAACTGGAATCCCATTTTAGTTATTTTTTTAATTTGACAGTATCTTTTGTCATTAATATCCTTGTTCGTAAGTAATTAATGATCGACAATGAATAATTCAAACTTCATGAAACCGCAACACAGTTTCTCGTCAAAGAAGCACGCCCCACAGTTCACTAAACAAAAAAAAACAATTGCGTGATCAGTATTCACAATGTAGCTTCCTCTGAGCAGCATAACAGTAATATCAGAGAAAGTACATCAAAAAACGTAAAGGGAAAAAAGACTATGTACATCAGCTGATATCACATATATAAATAACAAAATTTGGCATATTCAACAGGTATAGGTTTATGTAATCAGCTTTCAGTCAACGTTGTGCTTGACTTTTAGTTAGATTTGTGAGGCTAAGCGATACCACCTGGTTGTTTTGATCGAATTCGAAAGGGTATGGTCGTAGACTACGACCTACTGACTGGAAGTCAAGTATTTTAAACAATAAGCAATTGCTGCATAATGATCATAATTACATATGTTGTCTGCATAAAAAATTGTACGAAAAGATTTCTTATCAACGATACTATTTATTCTATGTAAGGTTTTATTTTCCATTTACCGTGAAATACAAGTGATAAATTTTCCTGACCTGAAAAGACAACTGTATCTACAATAAGTCCTTTCAGAAAAGAAAACCGAAAAACATCTATGAGCTAACCTGTCCATCAACAACTATTGTCACACTCGGAACATGTAATACGCGTAGCTCTTCACGCAGTGCAGAATCATGTTCTAAATTAACACTAGCCACAGTAATCCCCAACGGAGTAAGCTCATCTGCTAATTGTGACCAAATGGGACGAACTTGACGACAAGGAAAGCAAAAGTCAGAATAACCAAATATGAACAAAGGCACCGTTCGAGATCGTGGGAGATGGGTTAGGCGATAGCTTCGAAAGTCGATATTCTTTAAACAATAGCAAATAAAAATATGAAACTAAATAGTGACAGAATAATTTATTAGAAACTTTAAATTTGAATGAATAATTTCTTAGTTGGGCGCTGATTTAATGTAAGATTATTAATTATCTTGATGTTTTATTATATTTCCTTGACAAAAATTGTATCAGACGGCCAAGCGAAACGTTGAATTCACATAAACTTTAAGTCACTGAAACTTTTGGAAAGATAATTCTCCTCCCTACTATCTAACAAGTGATACATTTGTTTAACATCGTACTAACCAGTCTAAATCATGATGACTAAGAACAACCAATTGCTCATACTCATAAATTAATATGCGGTTTAGTGAAGGCTCTAATTACCAATAGGAATAAGATCGACAGAATAAAATAAACTCATGTGATTGTGAACTTTATTAGGTAACGAACAACTTCGAATATTGTCCGAAATGACACGATTGTTGAATTATTATTATTTAAACACATAAACATTGGTACAAAGGGGCACCGAATACATATGCACCACACAAGTCACTTAATTTGTGTGTGGGTTGTGATACTGCCCGGATGCCCAGACGGGAGCAGGTAGCTTTCTTAGAGAGCGCCACATCAGGAGCCTTCGACCTAAAGGTTTGATCCACAAGGCAGTTGAGCAATGTCAGGAGATGCAGTCCCATGTTAGCCGGTAACCAACGACTGGTTCATACGCCATTTGTTCCCTTAGGATAGTGGAGCTAATGTACACTATTAGTTTGGAATTAGGGGTCACCATCTCCCCTAGATGAATACTCCGTACCAACCAACCCGGTTAAAGCGTTGGACATTCGCATTTCATCCTTTCAATTTCGTAAACAACAGACCAACAGTGAGAAGGAAGTAAGACTTCTCTATTTTATTTATTTGAATACATAAATATTGGCACAAGAGGGCACCAAATATATATGCGCCACACAAAACAATGAGAATTTGAAAAGAGAAAAACAAAAAAGAGGTTAAGGAACGTAAAAAAAGAAGAACACCAACGAACAGATTAGTGTAAGGTAGTGTAATGATAACGATAATAATAGTAATAGTAATAATAATATTAATAATAATAATAATAATAATAATAATAATAATAATGGGAGAAACGGAAAGGTACAATCAAAAGAAATCTTTCAGTTAAAGAAGAGGCAACCAATTTTTACGAAGAAAGTAAAAGAAGGTTACAGCAGGATCGCCACTGGCTTCTATTCTGAGCCATATCTGATAGCGTTTCTAGCCACTGTGTTGCACCATCTCTAGAACCCCAGCCAAGGAGTCGTGAAGGACCAACACAAGCCAGCCCTTTGCAGCTTTCTTTCATACCACGACACCATGTCATACACTGACCACCTCTCCACTTTTCCCAACCAGTCCCAGCGTCGGCAAATAATGCACGACGTGGAATTCTCTGGGACGACATTCGTAGAACATGTCCGAGCCACCGAAGTCGGTGTTTCATGATGGTGACATCAATTGCATTATCGTCTCTGTGCCCGAACACACGATGCCGAACCTCTGCATTACTAACATGGTGTTGCCACTGGATGTCAGCAATCCTTCGGAGACAACGATGATCGAACACAGAGAGTCGTCTAACATCCTCAACTCGGACAGGTCAGGTTTAATGAAAATGATGATATTCACTGATGATTTCCAGTGCATCAATAGCTCAGCGTTAGCATAACATTTTGAGACCGGATGAGAACACACTTCAGATGACAGAACAACACACCGAAGTATGTAAATTGACGATTGAATGCTATTGATATGTATTATTTAAATATTTTGTAACTTCTCTCAAAAAGTATGAATACCTCCTGTCTATTGTCGTGTTTTACAATAGGTCAGTCAGTCAGTAACAACGTGGAACTTCGTACGTACATACATCAGTTCGAGTTGTCATACCACATTAGCACAGAGATTCAGTTATCGATTCAAATCCCATAGTGGTAGAGGTACTGAAAGTATAAGTAGAGATAGGGGACATTAAGGTTTGATGATGTTATTAAAGGAGTATAGTCCAGTGGAATAAATTGGGAAAGAAAATAAAGGACATGAAGAATTCAGAAGATTAGAGTTTGAGAGAACACAAAGAGTGGATGCACCTGCGCCATTGCAAACGATTTTGAGCCATGTCATTCAAGGTCTCTAACCATCGGTTGCTATCGTCTCGCGGTCCCCAACCAGGTAGTCTACACCTACCAACATGGCCCAGATTGGCATAAGCCGTTCTGGCTTTCACTATACGTGCATTGATCTCATCACTCACGCCACCACCAGCACTTATGCAGCTACCTAGATACACGAACTTCTTGATTACTTCTATCTGCTCACCATCATCACTGCGTAACACCATTCGTGGCCAAACTCCCGGTCACCCGGTTAGACTGACGGGCTTCTATGTGTTGTAAGGAACCAGAAGAAACCCAGTGGTTATAAGCGGAACGTTTCGCGAAGAGGACTTCTCTGACAGTGGCTGTATACGTGTGGTCATGTGAGAGCATTTGAAGGAGCACTGAATTTCCCCACACTCGGCCGTATTAGGGTATTTGGGGGCCTTGTATATTGAAATAAAATGAGATGAATTTGAGAAAATAGAGAGTGCCAACGTTAAACTTGGACGACCAAACTACCGGTTAATGCATGTGAAACCTGGAAAATAAGCCGAACTAGTAGTGAAGGTCTAGTCGACTTGTGAGTATGACAATAGTGTGCAAATCACAAGTGCTTGTAGACAATCGCGATCAACCTTTTTATTAGTGATGACTTTTCATTTTCGCTTCACACTGTTTAGACATTACTAGGCCAGAAGACACTGTAGTGAAAAAGAGCATGCTATTTTAGAGACAACTTATTAACCTCACCTTCCATCTGAGAGAAAACAACACTATATTCAATATACTCTACGTATGTCATCAAAACGACACCTACAATGTGTTAACTGTGACAGTGCTGGTGAAAGTACTTTGGCGAGGTTATAAATTATGGACGAGCCAATCAGAACCTTCATGTCTTGAGGCATAGATGATTAAGTGGCTTTAGTAGTAACAAGGAGACGAATATTATCAGAACTATGTGAAACATTGGCGCAACACATTTCGAACAACTTGATAACACGTATACTTGTTAAGAACATTTATATATAAAAATAAAAGGTCAACTAGACTAAAAATGGAGGGTAAGAGGAGACAATAATAATAAAGAAATAATGAGAAAACAATTTAAAACCTTATCACTCTGGATAATAAGCTAATAACACCAGTATACGCAATTTTACGCTTTTGTACAACACCACAAAAGATGAGTTAAGATCAATCTTATGACCTGTTTCAATTATGTGTTTGGCAACAGATGACGAATGTTTATCCTCTACTCTTATTGGGTTATTCGATTCTATTTGTTTCTGCAACTATTTAGGTACATGTTCATACACCTTAATTTTCAGATCACAATTACTCCTCCCTATTTACGTGTGATTACACACACACACATTTGGATTGGTAAACACAGTGGGATGTGACGCAATCGTTTTCTTGTCTTGTAGGTTTTCGATGGAGCATTAACCTTGTTGTTTGCTTGATAATGTCATTTGTTGCATAATATGTCACACAGTTTTGATAATCTCCATCTTCTTATTATATTGTCAAAATTTAGTAGTAACCTTGATATTATATTTACGTGAAAATCAAATTTACCTTCGAAGTTCTAAATAGAAACAAAAGAGATAAAAATTAACAAGCTAGACATTATCTGCTGCCACAGTCCGTCACTTCCTAATCAACATAAAGCCTGATACGAATGTGTTGATTCTAGTGAAGAAACCGGAAAATTGTCAAACGTGATGGAAAACTATAACCCTGAATAATACATAATATTTGAATATTATTTTCATCATTTTGATGTGTAACTACAGTTACGTATAAACTCACAAGCCTATGTGAATACTGAGAAGACTAGGCTGAATCCTGAACTAATATGCTCTCAGACAGTTGATAGTATTTATTGTAATATATTTACTGTAGATTATCATAGGACTTACAAGGACATTGGTTGAGAATTGTGGCGCACGGATGAACCCCGGAAAGATATCAAAAAGATCTTCAAACGAAGAGTGAACAAATTCGTGACGGTATGGATAATGTCCAGGTGGAGGAGCACTCCCATCCGAATGGACTTTTCCGAAGGTATCATACTCATGTCTTTTCTTAGAGTTGGATAGTACCTAAACAGGATAGAAAAAACTATTCATATTATGAAAATTCTACCTCATAAGCTTCATTTATTTCAATGAACTTTTTGTTTGCTTTATCTGAAGGATTCTTATCCGGATGCCTGAAAATTTACAATAATAAACAAAGCTCATGAACTTCAGAAACTTACCATTTCTTCGCTAGTTTCCTATATGCTGTCTTAATTTCCAAATTTGAGGCAGATTTAGATACTCCAAGGACATCATAATAATCACAAAAAGTATAACGGATGAATAGAGCCAACTGAATAAATAGTGACAATCTCATCCCCTGCAACGCAGTACTCAAAAGAAGCGGTTAGTGTATGGAGACTTGTATATTTTGACGAAGAAACGTTGCGAGTTCAGTCTTCAGTCTTCAGTAATAAGGATAAGAGGTCTATCGACCTGTATTAATCCTTGCAGTTTGTAATACTGTGGAGGTCCAATCTCGTCTTGAATATATCAACAGAAGGTGCTGATATTACGTGTTCCGGTAGAAAATTCCAGTGATTCACTACTCGATGCGAGAAACGAAACTCCAGACGTAAACGATTTGATCTCGGTTTTTGAACTTTTTTCGAGTGTCCTCTCAAACGATCGGTCCTAGACGGAAGTAAAAGATAAGACATGTTAATACCAAGGTCATCATTCAGTATATGATAAGCCAATATTAGATCACCCCGTATTCGACGGTAAGATAACGGAAATAAGTTGAGGTGTCTCAATCTGTCTTCATAAGATAGTCCAGATAGACCTTGTACCATCTTAGTACCTCGTCGTTGGACTCGCTCTAGCATATCTGCTTCATACTTAAAACAAGGACTCGCTGCTTGAATCCCATATTCTAAATGTGGTCGCACATAAATCGGGTATAGTAATCTAAACATTTCATCATCTAAATACTGTAAAGACCTACGAATAGACCATAATACCCCATAGCCTTTCGCAGCAGCAGCCTTACAGTGACTAGTGATTTTGAGATCACTACTCAAGATGACTCCCAAATCTCTACAGTTTCTTACTTTGGGTAGTGCGAATCCACATATTGTATAGTGATACGATTCATCGTTGTTATTTAAATGCATCACCATACTCTTATTAGGATTCACTTCAAGTGACCACCTGTCTAACCATGCCACCAATGAGCTAAGATCATTCTGTAATACTATTTTATTCGACATACTGTGTATGGGTCTCCAAATTTTTATGGCATCAGCGAATAGTAGAACGGATGATTTTGCTACAGTTGCTAATTCATTTACATAAAGTAAAAAGAGAGGAGGTTCGAAGATTGTACCTTGGGGAACTCCACTTTTTACAGGTATCCACGAGGAAAGAGCCCCATTAACCCTTACCCTTTGTCTCCTGTCATGGAGAAAGTTACTTATCCAATCTACGACTGTATAATGGATTCCGAAGCGTTCCAGTTTGAATTTAAGACCAGAATGAGAGACCTTATCGAAATCCTTACTTAGATCTATGAAGATCGCATCTACAGGAATATTCTGATATTTTGCAGCAGCCCAATCTTCTCTTGCAATGAAAAGATTTGTTAAGCACGATAGGCCTCTCCGAAAACCATGTTGTTCCCTGGAGAAAAGATTATGCTTTTCAGCATAGTTTATAACAGATATCCGAATGATTGTTCCATCAGTTTTACAACTGCACTAGTTAAGCTTACAGGTCTATAGTTAGTAACTAAATCCCTACTCCCAGCCTCATACACCGGACTCATTATAGCGTCTTTCCAGTCTCTGGGCAGTCTGGACTGTTTCAGAGACATGTCAAATAGTATCGCTAATGGTTCAGCAATTACATCTGATATGGCTTTCATAATCCTAGGATGAATATTATCAGGATCGCTGGACTTATCAGGTTTGATGTGCTGAAGTAGCCTTAAAACAGTACCTTTCTCAATGACCGCAGGATCCATCAATGAGCCATCACGATCATAATGAATCGTTGGTCGTACTTCATTAGTGATTGAAAACACTTTACTGAAATATCCCGATAAAGCATCAGCTTTTTTGATATCATCTTCTGCCAAGATTAACGGATTTTCTTGTATCAAAAGTGACGGAATTCCATCACTTCTCTGAGTTCGCCTTTTTATATGTGAGAATAAACGTTTCAGACTATATCTAGAAACCCTAACCAATTGTTTTTCGTATGATCGTCAAGTCTTACTTATTAAAGCTTTACAGGCATTCCTAGTCTTACAATAACTGGATCGGTATTGTTCTAAGCCAGTGAAGATGAACATATTCCAGTGCTTCTTCCTTCTTCTAAGAAGTTTCTTAACTGGTTTAGTTATCCATGGTGGACTATTATTCGGTCTTCGCAGTCTGACTTACACTTGATTTATTAATTCCAGTTTCTTTTATTAGTCTGTAGAGTTGTCTTGTGTTCCCTATAGCCGCCGCCTTTTCCATCTCTTTTGCTTTCGTTACCCACCACTGCTCACGATCATTCCTTAGACTTTTGCTTAACCTAGATCTGATTTCTTTACGCTCTTCATCGTGTTCAGAACCTGATGGGATGAGTTTACGAGGATCTATCAGTGCAATAGACCTTGAAGAAATCCATTGGTTCTTTGTAACCCTGTGGTTTAAATCACTAGTAGATGTCAGTGCTGTTTCCACAGCTGCTTGTATGTCTTTCCAATCAACATCGGGGTCAGCCTCGTTTTCAGAACTACCTAAGTGTGAGCTCAGTTGTTCCTGGAACCTACTTTTGGTTTTCTCATTACTCAATTCGGTTCTAATGAGTCTTTTTTGTGTGGCTTTTTTGCGTCCAGTGAGGCGCAAGCAGATGCGTGCTCGTATTAGGGCATGGTCGGAGTCCAAACAGGTACTCCAGAATGAGCGACAATCTTCTATTGACCCTCTCCAACGATGACTGATGGCAATATGGTCTATTTGAGTCCATCGTTGGTTTGGTGCAGGTGGTCGCCATGTTACACGATGTCTCTCCTTAAGCTTAAAATTTGTGTTTGCTAAAAATAAACGATTGTCTGAGCACAGTTGCAGCAGACGATCACCATTATCTGTTCTCTGTGCCGGAATACTAAAATACCCACCTAAATGTCTTTCTGTTTCGTTTAAGCTACCTACCTGGGCATTAAAGTCGCCTGCTACGAGTCCTATGTCTGAACGTTTAGCTTTCTGAAGAAGTTCAGAGAGTTTTCTGTAAAATTTATCTTTCACTTCTGCGTAGACAGAAACGACGAAAAGGCAACGACGTGTGTCCCTATCCTTTCGGGTTCTTACGGAGCCGTTTAGCCGAACAGCGCATAGACGATTATTAACGGGGATCCACTCTAATAGCGCTTGTTCCGCCCTCATGCTAAGTGCTATGCCTACACCTGCAAGTCCACGAGAACTAGCCATCGGGTCGCCAGATACACGGAGGGTGTATCTCTTCGGCACTCCGTTTCGCCGAGGTGAGGTCAAGTGAATGACCACACTAGGATCCTGTATGCGTGTTTCGGAGACACAGCATACATCAATGGTACGAGATTCTAAGGTTTTAGCCAAGGAAGCCTGCTGACCGGTTTGGCGTAGTGTGCGTACGTTGAAGGCTCCAATGTGTAGTTTGGAGCGGGGTTTCAGTAGACCTGGGACAGTGTTTTGCGCACTAGAATCGTTGGCTGTGGTGACACTTAAGGAGGAAGCTGAAAGAGGGAGTTTAGATTTGAAAGTCGATGCAAGAGGAATAATAGGAATTGAAGAGGTAGGTTGATTATGAATACAGTGGTCTTGAGTGCTGTTAGAGGTATGAGGGCGGTTATCACTTCCCGGTTGCCCACACCGTGGAAAGTTCTGCTGGAAGTACCTGAAAAGGAAATTGGATTAGAGGTGGTCATAGTGACCTGAGAGCGTGACCGCAGTGCCCAAGGGACGGCTGCTTGAGGTCGGTCTCACACGACCTTTTTATGAGTAATTTTTGTGTTAGCTCCGTAATTGTTGAGACCTTACCGCCGGGGACGGATATCAGTGGGATAAGGCGAGGTGTGCATTTTTAGGGTCTACCTTTTCTAACCCCTCCCCTCCTTTTGGGAAGGCAGCATCGCTGTTATGCTGGTTGTCTGAAGGAAACACCTTACTGCTGTCACACCTCTGTATAGTCAGCAGTACGACTTCGCCTTCGGACCTAGGTTTTGTTGCTTTTAGTCTTACCGCTCTTCAACCGACCTGCCTGGCATGGTAGGACCTTGAGGAACGGTTGTTCCAGCCAGTATAGCTCAGTTGCTTCATAACGATAGGCAAGCCCGACCACCACGTCAAGGTAGCAACAACGGTCAGGACCATTATAGTAAGGAAAGACGACCAGACGCTGCTA
Source organism: Schistosoma spindalis (assembly GCA_946903255.1). Taxonomy (NCBI): domain Eukaryota; kingdom Metazoa; phylum Platyhelminthes; class Trematoda; order Strigeidida; family Schistosomatidae; genus Schistosoma; species Schistosoma spindalis. The sequence continues at coordinate 38,001,251 of OX336416.1, read as the reverse complement.
AATCTAGCAAGCTATCAGAAGAGTGTTTACCAACGAAAAACTCGTTGGGTTTAAACTTCTGGCTGACCAGGGTATAATAAGTAACTACAAAACACTGGAAGTGGTTGTGAGACTAAGGTGGACGCCCGATATGCTTTTAATAATCTGCTGTTACTTGGGTCTCCCATAAAGTTTCATAGGGCCATAGTTATAAAGCTAAATGACTTTGTAAGATATGTGACGGTTCATTCCTGTTACATTCTCAACAAAAGATAGTAATGAATTTAGTCAAGAATGTTAAAAAGGTAAATAAACAAATTACATATTTCTAAGGAAAGAATTCATGCAGCTGTGATTTACCTCGACTTCATAGATATCAGATCACGCCAGCTAATAAAACTTGTGCAAAGTATAGCATCACACAGCTTTTATTATTTTGCTCCCACCTAAGTATTCCCATGCATCTACGTCCGGTTTTACAGGAAGATATACAAGTTGATTTGGTATCTGGTAAACTAAAAGTTCCAGCTGTCAAAAAGACTCTTCACACTTGTACACAGCCAGCAGCATTTAATTAAGACAGAACACTCCTCATCTAAGACTGTATACTGCTGTTTTGCAGGCAAATGAAAGCTCAGACACAGATATCCTGCTACCGATGCTATTGCTGCGGAAATCGTTTAATGACAGTGGTCTTTATACATGGACAGTGTTAGACGTACTATCTAGAAATAAACACCAAACGTACTTAAAGCTGTCAAATAATGTATGACAGCAACAGTACCAAATGCATTTTTTTCCTATTTTTAATCAGACTGATTTTAATCAGTATACACATTAGAAACAGGCAGCTCTACTTACTAAACTGATCTGTTTTGTTACAGGCTTCAAGCAATATACTTAAGTATACCATAATTCTTTCGACTAAACTGAATTAGTCTTCAGTCTTCAGTAATAAGGATAAGAGGTCTGTCGACCTGTATTAATCCTTGCAGTTTGTAATACTGTGGAGGTCCAATCTCGTCTTGAATATATCAACAGAAGGTGCTGATATTACGTGTTCCGGTAGAAAATTCCAGTGATTCACTACTCGATGCGAGAAACGAAACTCCAGACGTAAACGATTTGATCTCGGTTTTTGAACTTTTTTCGAGTGTCCTCTCAAACGATCGGTCCTAGACGGAAGTAAAAGATAAGACATGTTAATACCAAGGTCATCATTCAGTATATGATAAGCCAATATTAGATCACCCCGTATTCGACGGTAAGATAACGGAAATAAGTTGAGGTGTCTCAATCTGTCTTCATAAGATAGTCCAGATAGACCTTGTACCATCTTAGTACCTCGTCGTTGGACTCGCTCTAGCATATCTGCTTCATACTTAAAACAAGGACTCGCTGCTTGAATCCCATATTCTAAATGTGGTCGCACATAAATCGGGTATAGTAATCTAAACATTTCATCATCTAAATACTGTAAAGACCTACGAATAGACCATAATACCCCATAGCCTTTCGCAGCAGCAGCCTTACAGTGACTAGTGATTTTGAGATCACTACTTAAGATGACTCCCAAATCTCTACAGTTTCTTACTTTGGGTAGTGCGAATCCACATATTGTATAGTGATACGATTCATCGTTGTTATTTAAATGCATCACCATACTCTTATTAGGATTCACTTCAAGTGACCACCTGTCTAACCATGCCACCAATGAGCTAAGATCATTCTGTAATACTATTTTATTCGACATACTGTGTATGGGTCTCCAAATTTTTATGGCATCAGCGAATAGTAGAACGGATGATTTTGCTACAGCTGCTAATTCATTTACATAAAGTAAAAAGAGAGGAGGTTCGAAGATTGTACCTTGGGGAACTCCACTTTTTACAGGTATCCACGAGGAAAGAGCCCCATTAACCCTTACCCTTTGTCTCCTGTCATGGAGAAAGTTACTTATCCAATCTACGACTGTATAATGGATTCCGAAGCGTTCCAGTTTGAATTTAAGACCAGAATGAGAGACCTTATCGAAATCCTTACTTAGATCTATGAAGATCGCATCTACAGGAATATTCTGATATTTTGCAGCAGCCCAATCTTCTCTTGCAATGAAAAGATTTGTTAAGCACGATAGGCCTCTCCGAAAACCATGTTGTTCCCTGGAGAAAAGATTATGCTTTTCAGCATAGTTTATAACAGATATCCGAATGATTGTTCCATCAGTTTTACAACTGCACTAGTTAAGCTTACAGGTCTATAGTTAGTAACTAAATCCCTACTCCCAGCCTCATACACCGGACTCATTATAGCGTCTTTCCAGTCTCTGGGCAGTCTGGACTGTTTCAGAGACATGTCAAATAGTATCGCTAATGGTTCAGCAATTACATCTGATATGGCTTTCATAATCCTAGGATGAATATTATCAGGATCGCTGGACTTATCAGGTTTGATGTGCTGAAGTAGCCTTAAAACAGTACCTTTCTCAATGACCGCAGGATCCATCAATGAGCCATCACGATCATAATGAATCGTTGGTCGTACTTCATTAGTGATTGAAAACACTTTACTGAAATATCCCGATAAAGCATCAGCTTTTTTGATATCATCTTCTGCCAAGATTAACGGATTTTCTTGTATCAAAAGTGACGGAATTCCATCACTTCTCTGAGTTCGCCTTTTTATATGTGAGAATAAACGTTTCAGACTATATCTAGAAACCCTAACCAATTGTTTTTCGTATGATCGTCAAGTCTTACTTATTAAAGCTTTACAGGCATTCCTAGTCTTACAATAACTGGATCGGTATTGTTCTAAGCCAGTGAAGATGAACATATTCCAGTGCTTCTTCCTTCTTCTAAGAAGTTTCTTAACTGGTTTAGTTATCCATGGTGGACTATTATTCGGTCTTCGCAGTCTGACTTACACTTGATTTATTAATTCCAGTTTCTTTTATTAGTCTGTAGAGTTGTCTTGTGTTCCCTATAGCCGCCGCCTTTTCCATCTCTTTTGCTTTCGTTACCCACCACTGCTCACGATCATTCCTTAGACTTTTGCTTAACCTAGATCTGATTTCTTTACGCTCTTCATCGTGTTCAGAACCTGATGGGATGAGTTTACGAGGATCTATCAGTGCAATAGACCTTGAAGAAATCCATTGGTTCTTTGTAACCCTGTGGTTTAAATCACTAGTAGATGTCAGTGCTGTTTCCACAGCTGCTTGTATGTCTTTCCAATCAACATCGGGGTCAGCCTCGTTTTCAGAACTACCTAAGTGTGAGCTCAGTTGTTCCTGGAACCTACTTTTGGTTTTCTCATTACTCAATTCGGTTCTAATGAGTCTTTTTTGTGTGGCTTTTTTGCGTCCAGTGAGGCGCAAGCAGATGCGTGCTCGTATTAGGGCATGGTCGGAGTCCAAACAGGTACTCCAGAATGAGCGACAATCTTCTATTGACCCTCTCCAACGATGACTGATGGCAATATGGTCTATTTGAGTCCATCGTTGGTTTGGTGCAGGTGGTCGCCATGTTACACGATGTCTCTCCTTAAGCTTAAAATTTGTGTTTGCTAAAAATAAACGATTGTCTGAGCACAGTTGCAGCAGACGATCACCATTATCTGTTCTCTGTGCCGGAATACTAAAATACCCACCTAAATGTCTTTCTGTTTCGTTTAAGCTACCTACCTGGGCATTAAAGTCGCCTGCTACGAGTACTATGTCTGAACGTTTAGCTTTCTGAAGAAGTTCAGAGAGTTTTCTGTAAAATTTATCTTTCACTTCTGCGTAGACAGAAACGACGAAAAGGCAACGACGTGTGTCCCTATCCTTTCGGGTTCTTACGGAGCCGTTTAGCCGAACAGCGCATAGACGATTATTAACGGGGATCCACTCTAATAGCGCTTGTTCCGCCCTCATGCTAAGTGCTATGTCTACACCTGCAAGTCCACGAGAACTAGCCATCGGGTCGCCAGATACACGGAGGGTGTATCTCTTCGGCACTCCGTTTCGCCGAGGTGAGGTCAAGTGAATGACCACACTAGGATCCTGTATGCGTGTTTCGGAGACACAGCATACATCAATGGTACGAGATTCTAAGGTTTTAGCCAAGGAAGCCTGCTGACCGGTTTGGCGTAGTGTGCGTACGTTGAAGGCTCCAATGTGTAGTTTGGAGCGGGGTTTCAGTAGACCTGGGACAGTGTTTTGCGCACTAGAATCGTTGGCTGTGGTGACACTTAAGGAGGAAGCTGAAAGAGGGAGTTTAGATTTGAAAGTCGATGCAAGAGGAATAATAGGAATTGAAGAGGTAGGTTGATTATGAATACAGTGGTCTTGAGTGCTGTTAGAGGTATGAGGGCGGTTATCACTTCCCGGTTGCCCACACCGTGGAAAGTTCTGCTGGAAGTACCTGAAAAGGAAATTGGATTAGAGGTGGTCATAGTGACCTGAGAGCGTGACCGCAGTGCCCAAGGGACGGCTGCTTGAGGTCGGTCTCACACGACCTTTTTATGAGTAATTTTTGTGTTAGCTCCGTAATTGTTGAGACCTTACCGCCGGGGACGGATATCAGTGGGATAAGGCGAGGTGTGCATTTTTAGGGTCTACCTTTTCTAACCCCTCCCCTCCTTTTGGGAAGGCAGCATCGCTGTTATGCTGGTTGTCTGAAGGAAACACCTTACTGCTGTCACACCTCTGTATAGTCAGCAGTACGACTTCGCCTTCGGACCTAGGTTTTGTTGCTTTTAGTCTTACCGCTCTTCAACCGACCTGCCTGGCATGGTAGGACCTTGAGGAACGGTTGTTCCAGCCAGTATAGCTCAGTTGCTTCATAACGATAGGCAAGCCCGACCACCACGTCAAGGTAGCAACAACGGTCAGGACCATTATAGTAAGGAAAGACGACCAGACGCTGCTAAATCTAGCAAGCTATCAGAAGAGTGTTTACCAACGAAAAACTCGTTGGGTTTAAACTTCTGGCTGACCAGGGTATAATAAGTAACTACAAAACACTGGAAGTGGTTGTGAGACTAAGGTGGACGCCCGATATGCTTTTAATAATCTGCTGTTACTTGGGTCTCCCATAAAGTTTCATAGGGCCATAGTTATAAAGCTAAATGACTTTGTAAGATATGTGACGGTTCATTCCTGTTACATTCTCAACAAAAGATAGTAATGAATTTAGTCAAGAATGTTAAAAAGGTAAATAAACAAATTACATATTTCTAAGGAAAGAATTCATGCAGCTGTGATTTACCTCGACTTCATAGATATCAGATCACGCCAGCTAATAAAACTTGTGCAAAGTATAGCATCACACAGCTTTTATTATTTTGCTCCCACCTAAGTATTCCCATGCATCTACGTCCGGTTTTACAGGAAGATATACAAGTTGATTTGGTATCTGGTAAACTAAAAGTTCCAGCTGTCAAAAAGACTCTTCACACTTGTACACAGCCAGCAGCATTTAATTAAGACAGAACACTCCTCATCTAAGACTGTATACTGCTGTTTTGCAGGCAAATGAAAGCTCAGACACAGATATCCTGCTACCGATGCTATTGCTGCGGAAATCGTTTAATGACAGTGGTCTTTATACATGGACAGTGTTAGACGTACTATCTAGAAATAAACACCAAACGTACTTAAAGCTGTCAAATAATGTATGACAGCAACAGTACCAAATGCATTTTTTTCCTATTTTTAATCAGACTGATTTTAATCAGTATACACATTAGAAACAGGCAGCTCTACTTACTAAACTGATCTGTTTTGTTACAGGCTTCAAGCAATATACTTAAGTATACCATAATTCTTTCGACTAAACTGAATTAGTCTTCAGTCTTCAGTAATAAGGATAAGAGGTCTATCGACCTGTATTAATCCTTGCAGTTTGTAATACTGTGGAGGTCCAATCTCGTCTTGAATATATCAACAGAAGGTGCTGATATTACGTGTTCCGGTAGAAAATTCCAGTGATTCACTACTCGATGCGAGAAACGAAACTCCAGACGTAAACGATTTGATCTCGGTTTTTGAACTTTTTTCGAGTGTCCTCTCAAACGATCGGTCCTAGACGGAAGTAAAAGATAAGACATGTTAATACCAAGGTCATCATTCAGTATATGATAAGCCAATATTAGATCACCCCGTATTCGACGGTAAGATAACGGAAATAAGTTGAGGTGTCTCAATCTGTCTTCATAAGATAGTCCAGATAGACCTTGTACCATCTTAGTACCTCGTCGTTGGACTCGCTCTAGCATATCTGCTTCATACTTAAAACAAGGACTCGCTGCTTGAATCCCATATTCTAAATGTGGTCGCACATAAATCGGGTATAGTAATCTAAACATTTCATCATCTAAATACTGTAAAGACCTACGAATAGACCATAATACCCCATAGCCTTTCGCAGCAGCAGCCTTACAGTGACTAGTGATTTTGAGATCACTACTCAAGATGACTCCCAAATCTCTACAGTTTCTTACTTTGGGTAGTGCGAATCCACATATTGTATAGTGATACGATTCATCGTTGTTATTTAAATGCATCACCATACTCTTATTAGGATTCACTTCAAGTGACCACCTGTCTAACCATGCCACCAATGAGCTAAGATCATTCTGTAATACTATTTTATTCGACATACTGTGTATGGGTCTCCAAATTTTTATGGCATCAGCGAATAGTAGAACGGATGATTTTGCTACAGTTGCTAATTCATTTACATAAAGTAAAAAGAGAGGAGGTTCGAAGATTGTACCTTGGGGAACTCCACTTTTTACAGGTATCCACGAGGAAAGAGCCCCATTAACCCTTACCCTTTGTCTCCTGTCATGGAGAAAGTTACTTATCCAATCTACGACTGTATAATGGATTCCGAAGCGTTCCAGTTTGAATTTAAGACCAGAATGAGAGACCTTATCGAAATCCTTACTTAGATCTATGAAGATCGCATCTACAGGAATATTCTGATATTTTGCAGCAGCCCAATCTTCTCTTGCAATGAAAAGATTTGTTAAGCACGATAGGCCTCTCCGAAAACCATGTTGTTCCCTGGAGAAAAGATTATGCTTTTCAGCATAGTTTATAACAGATATCCGAATGATTGTTCCATCAGTTTTACAACTGCACTAGTTAAGCTTACAGGTCTATAGTTAGTAACTAAATCCCTACTCCCAGCCTCATACACCGGACTCATTATAGCGTCTTTCCAGTCTCTGGGCAGTCTGGACTGTTTCAGAGACATGTCAAATAGTATCGCTAATGGTTCAGCAATTACATCTGATATGGCTTTCATAATCCTAGGATGAATATTATCAGGATCGCTGGACTTATCAGGTTTGATGTGCTGAAGTAGCCTTAAAACAGTACCTTTCTCAATGACCGCAGGATCCATCAATGAGCCATCACGATCATAATGAATCGTTGGTCGTACTTCATTAGTGATTGAAAACACTTTACTGAAATATCCCGATAAAGCATCAGCTTTTTTGATATCATCTTCTGCCAAGATTAACGGATTTTCTTGTATCAAAAGTGACGGAATTCCATCACTTCTCTGAGTTCGCCTTTTTATATGTGAGAATAAACGTTTCAGACTATATCTAGAAACCCTAACCAATTGTTTTTCGTATGATCGTCTAGTCTTACTTATTAAAGCTTTACAGGCATTCCTAGTCTTACAATAACTGGATCGGTATTGTTCTAAGCCAGTGAAGATGAACATATTCCAGTGCTTCTTCCTTCTTCTAAGAAGTTTCTTAACTGGTTTAGTTATCCATGGTGGACTATTATTCGGTCTTCGCAGTACTAGGTATGGTATGAACGAGGACGTACTTAAACTAAACTTACCTTTAAATACAGACCATGCTTCTTCAACTGATAAGCTAGTATCTACAAACCAATCTGTCTTAGCAGCGTATTCCTGAATGGCTGATATGTTAGCTTTCCATACATTTAGGCGGGGTGTAACCTGATCGTATAACATGTCCCTAGTTCTAAACGAGAATGACAAAACAGAGTGATAACTGTTTACTAACGGTGGGAGAACATTTAGGTCGACAATATCTTCATTATCATGAGTGATTACCAAGTCCAACAGAGAAGAACCTTGGTTAGCACCAAAACATGTAGGTTTGGATACATGCTGCACTAATGCATGCTCCATTATTGTTATCAGGAACCTATTATCAAAGGAGTTTATAGATCCTTCTGTGGTCATCTCAGTCCAACTAATGTCAGGTGCATTAAAGTCTCCTATTATCAAGCATCTGGTATTAGCACTCCAAAGATGAATGTGCTCTAAAATAAAGTCATCAGCTAAGCAAATTGGGCTGTGATAGATGACACCGAGCATAAATGTACTACACCCGATAGCCAATTTACAGCTAATGACTTCACAAGTACCGCTGTCGTGGGATTCGCTGGCAGAGGAGCGGATATCTATATTATTGGCTATACATAACAGTACGCCACCTACTTTTCTACATCTATGTCTATCACTCCTTAGATAATGGTGTCCGGATAATTATGGAGTAATGTCTAAGTCATGGACTAACCAAGTTTCTGTCACTGCTACGATGAGTGGCCTTAATCTGTCCACTAATGCCTCTAGTTCATAGAACTTATTTCTTAGGCTACGAGCGTTGGCATATAAAACTCCTAGGTTGAACGGCCTATCCACATAGGCCTTGGTAGCATTCGCTTCCAAGACCTGACTATCCGCAAATTTTCCTCACCAGTTTGTTGACGGATTTCTAGTTCAGTTAGTGCTTTCTTTCCTTTTATTCTATCTTCGAGAGACATATGAAGTCTAACTCGGATATCGGAATTGTCGTGACAACGAGCATTACTTAACAGGAGATCACGTTGCTTCTCTGATCCTAGGATCACCTTTAGAATACTAAACTGAGCAAGTTTCATAATTATTGTTTCATTTGCACAGACATGTTGCTCAAAGTAGTTAAATGGACATAATTCAGCCGATAAAACCAAAACACGAAATATAGGCCAGTCGAACTTACTTAAAAGAAGACAAAGGATATATACATTGCTTTCAGACTGAAGACAACAGTCAGTTGTTCATAAAAACATAGTTTACAGTACAAAAAACCTTCCTTCAGTAACATTATGCACTGACGGTCTATAAGATTAAACTCACTATGACTTGGGATATCACCCCAGAATGCAATGAAAGTACAGTGTAACGCGTGGCAAATAAAAATTATAACCACAGCAAAATTAACAGCATAATCTACTTATTTAATTAAACATACATCATGAAATGACAAAATCTGTGGTTACTTGAACGCACAGATGACTCTGGGCGATACATTAAGTTTACATGGTTGCGTTGCGGATGAATTCATCCACTTTTATTAGTTTTTACATCGTAGGTGATGAATGATGGTCATGCAATATTACGAACTGATTGAGATTAAATATCAACACCAGTTCAGTGGTTCAAAATTAGACGTTCACACATGAGACCGAAAGTATTGGGTTCGATTCTCGGATGTGGCGTTGTAGATGTACAGTGTTGAGTAATCTGGTACTAATACGTAACGGGAGTCCAGTGCTGTTAGGTTTTCAAAGATGATCTAGTTAAGATCAGTACGTCTTATTGTGTTTATAGTATTATCGTTTTTATGGTATTCACACTATGAAAACTATACTTTTGGATTACAAAGATTCGAAATATATTTATTGCCAAACATATCGTCATAACAGATAATATTATCAAATATTGAATAGGTTTTATCAGATCAATCTGTAGAATCGGAAATGAGATTTTTTTGTAGTGTATACATTTTGCAATAAAATCTTTCTCTCCTTACATTTTGCTTGATAAATTATGTTGTTAAATAGGCAATTAAAAATGATAAATAAAATAATTATGTTTTGCCAATAGTTGAAAATCATGAGTCAATTGAAGCTAGACCCCAATGGAAAACCTGAAAGCACTTGACGGTCATTTCTTCCTATTGTGAGGATTCTCAGTAGTATGCATCCACGATACCGCACCCCCGGGATTCGAACCCAGGGCCCACCGGTCTTGCGTGCGAACGCATAACTCTCAGACCACTGAGCCGGCCGGCACATCCAACGGTGTGAATGTTTAAATTCAACCAATACACGAAATTGCGCTACCGTCTACCATTGTTACTATCTTACAACTGACCCGGTTAAGCTCCACTTGTGACTACATTTCACTAGAACTCCAGGAAATACCCCCTATATTTTTGATTTGGTAATATAATCATTCACATAATGATATAGTTTGAAATAATGATTAGAGCATTGTAAGCAAGAATTTGATTGTACTAACAAATATACTAAAATGAAGAAGGAATGCGTAAATACTTTTGAGATTATTATTCTGAGTTTTATCTTATAGGTTTGACAATTAACTAATTCGTTTTTATTGTAGTAGTTTTTAGTGAAAGTTGGCATGTTAAAAGTACTTCGCACTTGGTCATCATGTATAAGAGGTAAGTACGGTTAGCGTGTAGAATTATGATCTACTATGATATTAGCACTGCTCTAATAACAGACCTAATCCTAAAGTTGCAGATTTGTTATGATGTAACTGCCTAATCTATAAGATCTTACGTGGAAGTGTAGTGGCAGTGGGCCCTACCAGCGTATTCTGTAAGACTAAATTGCTACTTCTGATTCTGTTCCAGCATTCTTTCCTGTTACACACATTGTATTTGATTAGCACTATGATTTGAATAAGTATTTGGTTGTGCTTCGACTGTTACTGTGTTCAGAGGAAAAAAACATGCTTTTCCTTCGTTGAAGTTATTTCTTCATTATTCTTCCATGGACTGCTTTAAGCAGGAAGGAGAATTGAGTAACTTTGGTAGAGTAGTATGGCATTTGTATTGTTGATGATTCTGTAGGAAAAAACGATATTAGATCTTATTCGCCTTTGTATGTATTTTTCTTTCAATCTTTCTTGATCTTCCTATGTTTTGTCATTATCAGAGAAAACTTAATGTTGAACTAATATGCTTTTAGGAACATACAACATCCACTTATGAAATTTATCAATCCTTATACCTAACAAACTTTTCGTTATTTGTTCCCATTGACTCTTCGAAAAACTATGATATGTTGTGTAGAACTAGTCGGTCAGACAGTTACAATGTAAAGCCTGGTACGTATGTACATCAGTTCAAGTTGTCCATATCCCATTAGTATTGAGAAATGAAACTGTCAGGTCACATCCCCGAATAATAGAGATAGTAACAGTATGAGTAGTGATTGAAAAAATTAGGCATTGAAAGTATGAATATGAATCAGTGAAGTAAAAATATACACAAAAAAGTTAACAAGAATTCAGTGTGTAGCACTACGAAGACTATTTATAAGATAATAAATCGTAAATATTCTGCATTTAATTATGAATAGAAATTCGGAATATTTCAGATAAATGACCAGCAGTGTTGCATTATTAAATCATTTGATACTGACATAATTTTTCCCTTTTGTAGAATACGACGCTAGTTTATTAGAATCCATACAGACATATCTGTAGCGGTAAATAACTCCCCAATATATATAGCTCTGTAAGTTTTCGACATTCGATGCTGACCACATTCGTTTCAATGGACTCATATAGCTGAAGGCGGTCGGTCAGGCATCCGCACCAGATCACGTGTGGGAACGCCGTACTCAACATCTACTGCATTCACTAGCCAGATTAGATCAGACGATCCTCGATATACTGATAGCTTATCAAATATATCTTCGATCTCCTCACTTCTGTCTTTTGATTTCACTTGGTGGGTGCGCTTCGTATTATAAGGTGTTACTGGTTAAAGCGTTGTCAAACTCCGAATACCTGTGGCATCTTCATTGGTGAGCCCGACGTGATCTGGTACACCATATTGTAAACTGTGAGTCTGTTCCTTTTTGTGATTTTATATACCATTGTCTTATTTTAATTTTTTTTAACATTGTGATATTTTTTCCTCCGTGTTTTTGGGTTTATATATATATTTCCCACTCGTTCACTTTTCGTACTTGATATATTTCTATGACTGAACAGACCCTTATAGTATTTAAGTTAAAGACTGTGTCCCCACCCTCTTTCCAACTTATGCCTTTCTGGCCAGACAACATCGAAGCCTGGTTTTGTTACGCAGAAGCCGACTTCTGCGAGCACGGTGTGAACGATACGCGTACAAAATTCCTCGCAGTAGTCAAGGCACTACCGCGCGAATTTAACAGGTGCGTAACACCTAGTATGTTTACTAGTGATGTTTCTGATCCATACCAAACCCTGAAACATGCCATCCTTAAACGCGGAGATCTAAACGATCGACAAAGGTTAGACCGACTCCTCAACAACATCGACCTGCAACACGGTTCTGCCACAGACATGTTGCAAAGAATGAGAGAAGTCATTGGCCAAAGAACCTTCGATGACGGCCTATTCAAACAACTTTTCTTATCAAAACTTCCTCAACAGGTGCAAGCTGTTTTGGTCTCGTTCCAAAACAACGCCGAAGACGAGCTAGCTGCATCTGCCAACCGCATTCTCGAAATCACTAGGTCTTCTAACGCCGAGGTTTTTTTCAGTCAAAGAAAAGCCTCAAACGACCCAGAATGACATAACACAGTTATATCATACACTTACGCGTTATCTCAAACTCTGTAACGACCGTAAACGATCACTTACCCCGCGGAGAATCACATCACGTAGGCGATCTGTATCTAGAACTCGAGAGACGGATAATCCTGATTGGTGCTGGTACCATAACCAGTACGGAAATTCCGCAAGAAATTGCAGAAAACCCTGCAATTTTCCCAACGCGAAATCCGTCGACGCGAAGAACGTTTCGAGAAACTTCCAAGCCGGCACGCGTTAACGGCGACCGTAGCTGGTGAACATAGCCGTCTTTTATATTTCACTGATGTGATAACGAGAGTTTGCTACCTCGTAGATACTGACTCAGAGGTTAGCGTTCTCCAAGGGAATTACGACGACCGGCTACACGAGCCCGTTTTAAATCTACAGGCGGCAAACGGAAAGCCTATCGCTACGTATGGAAAAGTTACTTTTATCTTAACGTGGGTTTGCGCAAACCCATTCGCTGGATCTTTGTTGTTGCTGATGTTTCTATGCCAACCATTGGTATGGACCTTCCACAACACCACAACTTAATTATCCATACGCGCAAACGGAGGTTAGTAGACGGAAACACTAATTTATCTGTTTGCCTGACTTCTTTTTCTGGTTGCAGGTTATCTCCAGTCACAATTAAGCACACTATAGACCCCTTCTACCAACCACTACTTGATAAATATTCTGGCATTTACCAATCGCAATCGAAATTGCCGTGTGTAACCAGCAATGTAACACATCACATCACGACTACAGGACCACCTGTCTTCTCGAAAGCACGCCGACTGGCCCCCGAAAAGTGAAGGTTGGCGAAAAGCGAATTCGACCATATGATGAACTTATGAATCATACGACCGTCAAATAGCCCATGGGCATCTCCGTTGCACATGGTCCCTAAAAAGGACAGCAACGATTGGCGTCCGACTGGTGACTATCAGCGATTGAATGCAAAACCATTCCCGATCGTTACCCGTTGCCCCACATTCACGATTTGACAGCTACCTTGAAAGGTGCAACTGTCTTTTCAAAAATCGACTTGGTAAAAGCTTATATCCAAATTCCTATGGCCACTGAAGACATTCCAAAAACCGCTATTATAACGCCTTTCGGTATGAGAAACGTGGCACAGACTTTCCAAAGGTTCATAGATGATGTTTTTCGAGGTCTCAACTTCGTACATGCATACGTTGATGACTGTCTAATAGCAAGTACGGACAGAGAATCACATCTCCAGCATCTGGACCTTGTTTTCGACCGACTACAAAAACATGGCATTACCGTAAACATTCAGAAATGTCAAATCGGAACCGAATCCTTAGACTTCTTGGGACACACCATAGATGCGCATGGCATTCGACCCCTTAGAACAAATGTGGCGGCCATTCTGGATTACCCAGAACCGACAACCATCAGGCGATTGCGCACGTTTAACGGTCTGGTAAGTTTTTATAGACGATTCATACCGAAATGCGCGTTACTTATGAAACCTCTTGCCGACCAACTTCGTGGAAATGCGAAATCCATTAATCTAGATGACACTACCCGAAAAGCATTCTCCACGGTTAAGGAACATATCGCCCGAGCAGCAATGCTTGCTCATCAGGACCCTGAAGCGTCCATTAGCATCTCAATAGACGCATCCGACTCAGCAGTCTTACAACAATGGGTTAACCACTCCTGGCAACCTTTGGCATTATTCTCTAGACGGTTGCTAGACACTGAATCGAGGTACAGCACATTCGGTAGGGAACTCCTAGCTATGTATTGTGCTGTCCGGCATTTTCAACACTACATCGAAGGCCGTGAATTTACCATTTTTACCGACCATAAACCACATACCTTCTCCTTAAGCTCTTCTTCGGACAAGTACTCATCACATGATCCTCGACAACTGGACTACATTTCACAGTTTACTTCAGATATTCGACACATTTCTGGAGCAAACAATGTAGTTGCAGAGGCCTTGTCTCGTATAAATTCCTTGAACAGTTCCCAAGGAATCGACTTTTTAAAACTCGCCCAACTTCAAAAAGAAAACAGTGATCTTCAGCACGAGTTGGCCTCAACAACACTTAAACTGCGCATTAAACAGATGGGAACAGGTAAGGAAACCTTACTTTGTGACACATCTACAGGTAGGGATCGCCCAATCGTGCCGAAACAATATCGACGCAACGTCTTCGATACGTTGCACAGACTTTCTCATCCAGGTGTTCGTGCAACCATCAAGCGTATAGCAGAACGGTTTTGCTGGCCTGGTATGAATAAAGACGTGAGGGAGTGGGCACGCTCCTGTGTAAGCTGCCAGAAATCTTAGGTTATTAGGCATAACAAATGTCCCTTAGGCTCGTTTAAAACTCCCGATGCTCGCTTCGACCATGTTCATTTGGATTTGGTAGGACCTTTACCAGATTCGAATGGATATTCTTATCTTTTATCATGCGTAGACCGTTTTACTCGATGGCCAGAAGCAGTACCCATCAAAGACATTGCTGCTGAAACAGTGGCCCGCGCCTTCGTCGAGAGGTGGGTAACAAACTTCGGCTGCCCAACAACCATTACTACAGATCATGGACGTCAGTTTGAATCTGAGCTGTTCCGTTGTCTGACAGCGAAACTAGGAATCACTCGCTTTCGAACGACGGCCTACCACCCACAAGCAAACGGGTTAGTAGAACGTTTTCACCGACAACTAAAAGCGTCATTATCAGCCTCAAACATTTTGCAGTAGACTGACGCTTTTCCACTCGTCTTACTAGGCATACGCAATGCAGTAAAATCTGACATTGGATACACTGCATCTCAACTCGTTTATGGTACGACCCTTCGACTTCCAGGAGAGTTCGTGGATCCTTCATCCTCTTCGATGTACATGGATCTAACCTTCTACGCAGACAGGCTTACAAACTCAATGCGTTCAGTTAAACCTGTTTCCACTCGAGCACAATCAACTGATGTTTTCGTTCAACCTGACTTACAACATAGTACACAAGTTTTCGTGCGTCGAGACTCGCATCGACGACCTCTCCAATCAACATATGAAGAACCTTTCAAATTTCTTCAACGCGAATCTAAGTACTCTATAATCGATAAGAACGGAACCAACGAAAGCACCAGTATCGATCGCCTCAAAGCAGCGTATTTAGAAGAAAATCCTATTCACGTCGATTTTCCTTCAATACACAACTCCCGCCCTTATAATACCTCAATCGACAGCAGACGCACACGTTGATACTTTGACAGTATCCGGAAATAAACTCAAAACAACGCGTTCTGGAAGAAGAGTAAGATTTCAAGAACACTTGAACGATTACTGCACGTAAGACACAAGTTAACATTTTATATCCTCACGATTTTCCCTGGTACTATATATAATTTTTTCAAAAAAACCGAATTTAATATGCTTATATATTTTTATTTTTTATTTCAAAAAAAAAACAAAAAACAACGATATTATAAAAATCCTTTTTTACGCTATTACGTGAGCATGAGTTTGTTTCCCTTTTTCGTCGCCCGTTTTGTGTTTTCACGCGCGTACGAGTGTATTCCTACATGCACTTACATATTTTTCTTTTCTTTTCCAGGACGACTGGAAAAGACGACGAAAAGAACGATGAAGTTGCGAGAAACGAAAATCTGCATTGTACCTTTTTTACTATATTGTACATCATGGTCCATTATAGTCAGTCAGTCAGTCAGCTACAACGTAGGACCAGGCACGTATATGCATCGGTCCAAGTTGCCATACCGCATTAGCACAACAAGATGAACACTGGATTCATAGAAGTGGTTAATTCAGTGGTGGTAATATATAAAAGAAAGATTGCATATAAGGAGATAGTACAGGAAGAAAGAATTAGTTTCTAGAAAAAAAGATATGAAGCGATTTTAATCTCTTAGTTTAAAGGAAGACAGAGAGTGTATACACCTACGTACGTCATTGTGATCGATTCTGAGCCATGTCACCAAGAGTCTTCAACCATTGGTTACGATAGTCACGCGGACCCCAACCAGGTAGTCTGCATCTACCAACATGGCTCAGACCAGAAGTTAGTGACTTCAAGCACTGATGCCACGTTTTGGTTTGGCCGCCCCCAACTTTCTTCCAGTCATCCCTAACACCGGTTACCATTGCGCGTCGTGGTAATCGGTGTTCAGGCATACGCAGCACGTGGCCCAACCATCTCAGTCGATGAAGGTTCATAACCTCATCAACTGACTTACTATCATTTCCTAATACCCTGCGTCTAACCTCACTATTACTTACCCGGGGATCCCAGCAGATACCCGCAATATTTCTAAGGCACTTGTGGTCAAATACTAGTAACTTACGAATATCTTCTACTCTTAAAGGCCAAGTTTCGCAGCCGCATAGTAGAACGGAACGAACTGCCGCGCAGTATACTCGTCCCTTAATTGATAGACGATATCTCGCCTACGCCATAGATGACGTAAGTTGGCAAAGGCCAAACGAGTTTTCTAATCCGTGCTGAGATTTCGTCAGACACCAACCCATTAGGGCTGATCAGACTTCCAAGATAAGTGAAGTTGTCGACGCGTTCGACTACTTCACCCCCTATCCTTAGTTCAGGTGTTGACGCAGACCAGTCCTGAAGCAACAACTTGCATTTGGAGGGAGAGAAGCGCATCCCAAACATTCTGGCATTGTTGCTCAGTGCTACCAAAAGACTCTGCATTTCATCAGCGTCTTCACCAAACAGGACTATGTCTTCTGCGTATTCTAAGTCAATAAGTGGACCTCCTGGTAGGAGATCAATACCTGAGAATTCAGTCGATGAGAGCGTTATTTCCATCAGTAGATCTATGATGAAGTTGAACAAAAATGGAGAAAGTGGACAGCCTTGGAGGACGCCACTTGAGGTTGCGAAAGCAGATGACAGTTCGCCATAAGCTCTGACTCGACTAGTAGTATTCGAGTAAAGAGCCTTCACAAGGTTTATGTACTTCTGAGGTACGCCTTTCAATGACAGACACTGCCACAGAACTTCTCGGTCAACAGAGTCAAACGTTGCTTTTAAATCAAGGAAAACCACTATTGTCGGACGCCGATAAGTATGCCTGTGTTCTAGAACCTGACGAATGGTGAATATGTGGTCGATGCAGCCACGACCAGGTCTGAAGCCAGCCTGATTTTCACGTGTTTGCAACTCACGAGTCTTAGTTAGGAGTCCGAAAATTATCGAAGCTAGTATTTTAGATATTATATTAGTTAAACTAATCCCTCTGTTGTTGTCACAGGATGATTTTGACCCTTTCTTAAATATTGGGACGATAAGTGATTGTGGCCAGTTAGATGGGATAACGTCTAACTCCCAGATTTTAGCTAAAATATTAGTCAACCTAATCGCTGAAACTAGACCACCATCCTTAAAGACCTCTGGGGCCAATCCGTCTGGAACAGCTGCCCTTCCTCGTTTCAGATTAGCTACAGTCTTTTGAACTTCAGCTAGATTTGGTGGACCTACTTCAATAGAGGGTAGTTGTAGAGTAGCTGAAGGCCAGCTGAACTGTTCTCTAAAATGTTCCGCCCATCGTTCTAAGCGTCTGAACTGGGAGCAGATGAGTGTCGTCTTTTTCCGAAATGGTCTGACTTACACTTGATTTATTTATTCCAGTTTCTTTTATTAGTCTGTAGAGTTGTCTTGTGTTCCCTATAGCCGCCGCCTTTTCCATCTCTTTTGCTTTCGTTACCCACCACTGCTCACGATCATTCCTTAGACTTTTGCTTAACCTAGATCTGATTTCTTTACGCTCTTCATCGTGTTCAGAACCTGATGGGATGAGTTTACGAGGATCTATCAGTGCAATAGACCTTGAAGAAATCCATTGGTTCTTTGTAACCCTGTGGTTTAAATCACTAGTAGATGTCAGTGCTGTTTCCACAGCTGCTTGTATGTCTTTCCAATCAACATCGGGGTCAGCCTCGTTTTCTCATTACTCAATTCGGTTCTAATGAGTCTTTTTTGTGTGGCTTTTTTGCGTCCAGTGAGGCGCAAGCAGATGCGTGCTCGTATTAGGGCATGGTCGGAGTCCAAACAGGTACTCCAGAATGAGCGACAATCTTCTATTGACCCTCTCAAACGATGACTGATGGCAATATGGTCTATTTGAGTCCATCGTTGGTTTGGTGCAGGTGGTCGCCATGTTACACGATGTCTCTCCTTAAGCTTAAAATTTGTGTTTGCTAAAAATAAACGATTGTCTGAGCACAGTTGCAGCAGACGATCACCATTATCTGTTCTCTGTGCCGGAATACTAAAATACCCACCTAAATGTCTTTCTGTTTCGTTTAAGCTACCTACCTGGGCATTAAAGTCGCCTGCTACGAGTACTATGTCTGAACGTTTAGCTTTCTGAAGAAGTTCAGAGAGTTTTCTGTAAAATTTATCTTTCACTTCTGCGTAGACAGAAACGACGAAAAGGCAACGACGTGTGTCCCTATCCTTTCGGGTTCTTACGGAGCCGTTTAGCCGAACAGCGCATAGACGATTATTAACGGGGATCCACTCTAATAGCGCTTGTTCCGCCCTCATGCTAAGTGCTGTGCCTACACCTGCAAGTCCACGAGAACTAGCCATCGGGTCGCCAGATACACGGAGGGTGTATCTCTTCGGCACTCCGTTTCGCCGAGGTGAGGTCAAGTGAATGACCACACTAGGATCCTGTATGCGTGTTTCGGAGACACAGCATACATCAATGGTACGAGATTCTAAGGTTTTAGCCAAGGAAGCCTGCTGACCGGTTTGGCGTAGTGTGCGTACGTTGAAGGCTCCAATGTGTAGTTTGGAGCGGGGTTTCAGTAGACCTGGGACAGTGTTTTGCGCACTAGAATCGTTGGCTGTGGTGACACTTAAGGAGGAAGCTGAAAGAGGGAGTTTAGATTTGAAAGTCGATGCAAGAGGAATAATAGGAATTGAAGAGGTAGGTTGATTATGAATACAGTGGTCTTGAGTGCTGTTAGAGGTATGAGGGCGGTTATCACTTCCCGGTTGCCCACACCGTGGAAAGTTCTGCTGGAAGTACCTGAAAAGGAAATTGGATTAGAGGTGGTCATAGTGACCTGAGAGCGTGACCGCAGTGCCCAAGGGACGGCTGCTTGAGGTCGGTCTCACACGACCTTTTTATGAGTAATTTTTGTGTTAGCTCCGTAATTGTTGAGACCTTACCGCCGGGGACGGATATCAGTGGGATAAGGCGAGGTGTGCATTTTTAGGGTCTACCTTTTCTAACCCCTCCCCTCCTTTTGGGAAGGCAGCATCGCTGTTATGCTGGTTGTCTGAAGGAAACACCTTACTGCTGTCACACCTCTGTATAGTCAGCAGTACGACTTCGCCTTCGGACCTAGGTTTTGTTGCTTTTAGTCTTACCGCTCTTCAACCGACCTGTCCTGGCATGGTAGGACCTTGAGGAACGGTTGTTCCAGCCAGTATAGCTCAGTTGCTTCATAACGATAGGCAAGCCCGACCACCACGTCAAGGTAGCAACAACGGTCAGGACCATTATAGTAAGGAAAGACGACCAGACGCTGCTAAATCTAGCAAGCTATCAGAAGAGTGTTTACCAACGAAAAACTCGTTGGGTTTAAACTTCTGGCTGACCAGGGTATAATAAGTAACTACAAAACACTGGAAGTGGTTGTGAGACTAAGGTGGACGCCCGATATGCTTTTAATAATCTGCTGTTACTTGGGTCTCCCATAAAGTTTCATAGGGCCATAGTTATAAAGCTAAATGACTTTGTAAGATATGTGACGGTTCATTCCTGTTACATTCTCAACAAAAGATAGTAATGAATTTAGTCAAGAATGTTAAAAAGGTAAATAAACAAATTACATATTTCTAAGGAAAGAATTCATGCAGCTGTGATTTACCTCGACTTCATAGATATCAGATCACGCCAGCTAATAAAACTTGTGCAAAGTATAGCATCACACAGCTTTTATTATTTTGCTCCCACCTAAGTATTCCCATGCATCTACGTCCGGTTTTACAGGAAGATATACAAGTTGATTTGGTATCTGGTAAACTAAAAGTTCCAGCTGTCAAAAAGACTCTTCACACTTGTACACAGCCAGCAGCATTTAATTAAGACAGAACACTCCTCATCTAAGACTGTATACTGCTGTTTTGCAGGCAAATGAAAGCTCAGACACAGATATCCTGCTACCGATGCTATTGCTGCGGAAATCGTTTAATGACAGTGGTCTTTATACATGGACAGTGTTAGACGTACTATCTAGAAATAAACACCAAACGTACTTAAAGCTGTCAAATAATGTATGACAGCAACAGTACCAAATGCATTTTTTTCCTATTTTTAATCAGACTGATTTTAATCAGTATACACATTAGAAACAGGCAGCTCTACTTACTAAACTGATCTGTTTTGTTACAGGCTTCAAGCAATATACTTAAGTATACCATAATTCTTTCGACTAAACTGAATTAGTCTTCAGTCTTCAGTAATAAGGATAAGAGGTCTATCGACCTGTATTAATCCTTGCAGTTTGTAATACTGTGGAGGTCCAATCTCGTCTTGAATATATCAACAGAAGGTGCTGATATTACGTGTTCCGGTAGAAAATTCCAGTGATTCACTACTCGATGCGAGAAACGAAACTCCAGACGTAAACGATTTGATCTCGGTTTTTGAACTTTTTTCGAGTGTCCTCTCAAACGATCGGTCCTAGACGGAAGTAAAAGATAAGACATGTTAATACCAAGGTCATCATTCAGTATATGATAAGCCAATATTAGATCACCCCGTATTCGACGGTAAGATAACGGAAATAAGTTGAGGTGTCTCAATCTGTCTTCATAAGATAGTCCAGATAGACCTTGTACCATCTTAGTACCTCGTCGTTGGACTCGCTCTAGCATATCTGCTTCATACTTAAAACAAGGACTCGCTGCTTGAATCCCATATTCTAAATGTGGTCGCACATAAATCGGGTATAGTAATCTAAACATTTCATCATCTAAATACTGTAAAGACCTACGAATAGACCATAATACCCCATAGCCTTTCGCAGCAGCAGCCTTACAGTGACTAGTGATTTTGAGATCACTACTTAAGATGACTCCCAAATCTCTACAGTTTCTTACTTTGGGTAGTGCGAATCCACATATTGTATAGTGATACGATTCATCGTTGTTATTTAAATGCATCACCATACTCTTATTAGGATTCACTTCAAGTGACCACCTGTCTAACCATGCCACCAATGAGCTAAGATCATTCTGTAATACTATTTTATTCGACATACTGTGTATGGGTCTCCAAATTTTTATGGCATCAGCGAATAGTAGAACGGATGATTTTGCTACAGCTGCTAATTCATTTACATAAAGTAAAAAGAGAGGAGGTTCGAAGATTGTACCTTGGGGAACTCCACTTTTTACAGGTATCCACGAGGAAAGAGCCCCATTAACCCTTACCCTTTGTCTCCTGTCATGGAGAAAGTTACTTATCCAATCTACGACTGTATAATGGATTCCGAAGCGTTCCAGTTTGAATTTAAGACCAGAATGAGAGACCTTATCGAAATCCTTACTTAGATCTATGAAGATCGCATCTACAGGAATATTCTGATATTTTGCAGCAGCCCAATCTTCTCTTGCAATGAAAAGATTTGTTAAGCACGATAGGCCTCTCCGAAAACCATGTTGTTCCCTGGAGAAAAGATTATGCTTTTCAGCATAGTTTATAACAGATATCCGAATGATTGTTCCATCAGTTTTACAACTGCACTAGTTAAGCTTACAGGTCTATAGTTAGTAACTAAATCCCTACTCCCAGCCTCATACACCGGACTCATTATAGCGTCTTTCCAGTCTCTGGGCAGTCTGGACTGTTTCAGAGACATGTCAAATAGTATCGCTAATGGTTCAGCAATTACATCTGATATGGCTTTCATAATCCTAGGATGAATATTATCAGGATCGCTGGACTTATCAGGTTTGATGTGCTGAAGTAGCCTTAAAACAGTACCTTTCTCAATGACCGCAGGATCCATCAATGAGCCATCACGATCATAATGAATCGTTGGTCGTACTTCATTAGTGATTGAAAACACTTTACTGAAATATCCCGATAAAGCATCAGCTTTTTTGATATCATCTTCTGCCAAGATTAACGGATTTTCTTGTATCAAAAGTGACGGAATTCCATCACTTCTCTGAGTTCGCCTTTTTATATGTGAGAATAAACGTTTCAGACTATATCTAGAAACCCTAACCAATTGTTTTTCGTATGATCGTCTAGTCTTACTTATTAAAGCTTTACAGGCATTCCTAGTCTTACAATAACTGGATCGGTATTGTTCTAAGCCAGTGAAGATGAACATATTCCAGTGCTTCTTCCTTCTTCTAAGAAGTTTCTTAACTGGTTTAGTTATCCATGGTGGACTATTATTCGGTCTTCGCAGTACTAGGTATGGTATGAACGAGGACGTACTTAAACTAAACTTACCTTTAAATACAGACCATGCTTCTTCAACTGATAAGCTAGTATCTACAAACCAATCTGTCTTAGCAGCGTATTCCTGAATGGCTGATATGTTAGCTTTCCATACATTTAGGCGGGGTGTAACCTGATCGTATAACATGTCCCTAGTTCTAAACGAGAATGACAAAACAGAGTGATAACTGTTTACTAACGGTGGGAGAACATTTAGGTCGACAATATCTTCATTATCATGAGTGATTACCAAGTCCAACAGAGAAGAACCTTGGTTAGCACCAAAACATGTAGGTTTGGATACATGCTGCACTAATGCATGCTCCATTATTGTTATCAGGAACCTATTATCAAAGGAGTTTATAGATCCTTCTGTGGTCATCTCAGTCCAACTAATGTCAGGTGCATTAAAGTCTCCTATTATCAAGCATCTGGTATTAGCACTCCAAAGATGAATGTGCTCTAAAATAAAGTCATCAGCTAAGCGAATTGGGCTGTGATAGATGACACCGAGCATAAATGTACTACACCCGATAGCCAATTTACAGCTAATGACTTCACAAGTACCGCTGTCGTGGGATTCGCTGGCAGAGGAGCGGATATCTATATTATTGGCTATACATAACAGTACGCCACCTACTTTTCTACATCTATGTCTATCACTCCTTAGATAATGGTGTCCGGATAATTATGGAGTAATGTCTAAGTCATGGACTAACCAAGTTTCTGTCACTGCTACGATGAGTGGCCTTAATCTGTCCACTAATGCCTCTAGTTCATAGAACTTATTTCTTAGGCTACGAGCGTTGGCATATAAAACTCCTAGGTTGAACGGCCTATCCACATAGGCCTTGGTAGCATTCGCTTCCAAGACCTGACTATCCGCAAATTTTCCTCACCAGTTTGTTGACGGATTTCTAGTTCAGTTAGTGCTTTCTTTCCTTTTATTCTATCTTCGAGAGACATATGAAGTCTAACTCGGATATCGGAATTGTCGTGACAACGAGCATTACTTAACAGGAGATCACGTTGCTTCTCTGATCCTAGGATCACCTTTAGAATACTAAACTGAGCAAGTTTCATAATTATTGTTTCATTTGCACAGACATGTTGCTCAAAGTAGTTAAATGGACATAATTCAGCCGATAAAACCAAAACACGAAATATAGGCTGTGGTGGACCAGATAATATATTAATCCAAAAGGTAATAATAGTTATTTATAACAAATAGCAATATTTAAAGATATATAAGTTAAATGTCATAAACACAATAGAAATAAGGAACGTTACTTATTTTACCAGGAGATTGCGTGTTCCAAATTGATCTGGTGTTAAATATCCACAATTATAGAGGATTAATAATTCCTGCGAGTGTGATGGGTTCCCCAATGATATGATTAAGTAATAAATATGGTATATTCCAATTATCGTCTGTAAAGATAAATGGTACTTGCTTTAGACTTCAGTTAACACAAATGCAAGTGAATTTAGAACGAGAGGCATGTGTGTAGTAGTGTATTTGGGACAGTCACAGAAAGTGTCACGCTATGTTAGTATCACAACGGAAAAAGTGATCAAGGTCATTTACTAAAACAACAGGTACAATGATTTAATAATAAATGTACACACAGTGAAAGATTGACAAAATGAATACAAATAATATTAAAAATTATTTACGAAATAAGTTTGACAGACCTATCTCCACATAGCTCCCCCCCAGAGTTTCCGGAGGTAAAACTGGTTGTATTTACAAAAAAAATGTAAGAATATGATATATACATATGTACAAAAATAATGTTTACAGTTATAAACAAGAAAATTTGTGGAGATAGATATGGCATATTCGTTAGTTAAATGCATTGTGTTAACGTTTGAGAATAGTAGTAATGTAACATAGCGTAACGAACAGAAAAAAAAATGGAAACACTATCAATGATAATGATGTGCAAAACTGTTAATAACCCACACACACAAAAAAATGAACTGTTTATTTTCGTGTACATTGAATACGTAATTACTCGTTTATTATTGTAACAAAAAGAAAAAATTTATATATATATTTATTAAAAAAAATGTGACGAAACGAATAATTGTGAAAAAAAAGATTAATTATGTACACTGTGAAAAAGGGAAAAAAAAACATTGAGTAGGATTGATATTGTGGGTCCTTGATGATTGTTTGTTTTGATTGGTTGTAATTTTTTTTTTATACGGCGAAATGTACATAACGTTTCGGTTTTTTTACAAGTCTCCCAGAACGTGTTAAACAAGAGGGGGTACTGTTAAGTTTTTGTTTTTCCTCTTGTTTCTTAGCGATAGATGGGAGTGGTGATTCGTTCGTAGTATTGTCTTCCGCGTCTTGAAGAATTTCGTAGAAAGCCGGTTTTATTCGGTCTATGGAAATTGTCTCATTCCTTCCATTTTTATTGATGATGAAATGTTTGTTTGTTCGTTTAATTACTTTGTAAGGTCCTTCGTACGGTTGTTTCAATGGTTTTTTCACTGCGTCGACTCGAACAAAAACGAATTTACAGGCCTCTAGATGTTTATCAAGTTGTATGCGGTTGTTATGTTCGCGCGGAGGTATCGCTTTAATGCGTTGCATCGTTTGTAATAGTCGGCTTGCGAAACCATTTGGATCATTTGACATTATTGATTCTTGCTCGACCAACTGACCCGGTAATGTTAATGTAGTACCGTAAACTAGTTCAGCTGAAGTGCATCCTAAATCCTCCTTGATGGTTGAACGGATTCCCAGGAGTACAAGTGGTAGTGCGTCACTCCATTTTGTTGTATCAGTTTGTGCCATCAATGCGCTTTTCAATTGGCGGTGAAATCTTTCGACCAGACCATTAGCCACTGGATGATAAGCTGTCGTTTTAATGTGGTTCACACCCAGAAGTCTTGTGAATTCCTGAAATAAGATAGACTGAAACTGGGGACCACGATTTGTAGTGATGATAGATGGTACTCCATAGTTTGATATCCATCGGTCAAGGAATGTAGCGGCTACTGTCTCTGCAGAGGTGTCGGCGATGGGACATGCTATAGCCCATCTTGTAAATCTGTCCACTGCGGTGAGTATATGTGTGAATGATTTTGATGGCGGCAAGGGACCGACTATATCTAGATGGATGTGTTGGAAACGTTTATCCGGCAAAGGGAACTTCCCAACAGGACTGACTGTGTGTTTTTGAATTTTGCTGCGTTGACATTGTAGGCAGCTTCGAGTCCATCGTTTTATATCTGAGTTAATCTTTGGCCACACGAAACGTTCGGTAATCAGTTTAGTTGTGGCTCGGATTCCTGGATGTGAAAGACCGTGTAAGTGTCGGAATATTTCTCGTCGGCAAGCGTATGGGACGAAAGGGCGGTTGTTGCCTGTTGAGGTGTCGCACATGATGAAAGTATCTGAGAAAGGCATGGGTATTGGTTTAAGATTCAAGTTAGACTTCTCTTGGCAGGCTTTTAATTCTGCATCGTCTACTTGGAGTTTAGCTAAAGTTTCGAGACTGATGTCGTTGTGTACTATCATGTTAATGTCCTTTCTAGATAGAGCATCAGCGACAATGTTGGAAGAGCCTTTGATAAACTGGATGTCTGTAGTAAATTGAGAAATATAATCCAGTTGTCTGGCTTCCCGAGGAGAATGCTTATCATACGAAGTGCTAAAGGTGTAGCAAAGGGGTTTGTGATCAGTCATAACAGTGAAATCACGACCCTGTAGCAGGAAGTTGAAATGTTTGACGGCTAGATACATAGCTAAAAGTTCACGTCCAAAAGTGCTATAACGTTCTTGTGCTGACGATAATCTCTTCGAGAAAAAGGCGATGGGGGTAATTGTGTCGTTTACCCGCTGTTGCAGTACTGCCCCGACGGCTTTCTGTGAAGCATCCGTGCACAGAATCAGATGGGTTGTGGGGTCAGTATTTAGATGTTGTAACATCGTGGCGTTGGCTATCATAGATTTAGCTTTCTCAAATGCTGCTTTGGCATCA
This sequence comes from Schistosoma spindalis, assembly GCA_946903255.1. Lineage (NCBI taxonomy): Eukaryota > Metazoa > Platyhelminthes > Trematoda > Strigeidida > Schistosomatidae > Schistosoma > Schistosoma spindalis. The sequence continues at coordinate 37,974,160 of OX336416.1, read as the reverse complement.
GGAGGTAATTTGAACATTTGGTTCTTTTCTTTCTTGGTGCCTGCTTTATCGCTTTTCAGTAAATCAGTTAACGGTTGTAGTACTTCAGCGCAATGCGGTAGGAATCGTCGATAAAAGTTGCATGTCCCAAGGAAACGTCGTAGTGATTTTACAGAGGTTGGTTCTGGATAGCTAATGATGCCTTCGACTTTCTCTGGGAGAGGTTTAATACCTTGGGAGTTGATGTAGTGTCCTAAAAACTCTAAGGCTGGAACACCGAATATACATTTAGCAGGATTAATAACAACACCGTGTTTTTTGAAACGTTCGAAGAGGATCTGTAAGTGTTGGATATGCTCTTCGAGTGATGAACTAGCGATTAAAACATCGTCGATATAGGCGAATACAAAGTCTAATCCTCGTGTAACTTCGTCCATAAACCTCTGAAACGTTTGTGCGGCGTTTTTTAGCCCGAATGGCATCCTCAAAAATTCAAACAGACCAAAAGGAGTGATTACGGCTGTTTTTTCAATGTCTTCGGGTGCCATTGGAATTTGATGATAGGCTTTTACTAAGTCAAGTTTCGAAAAAAATTGTTTACCATGTAGATTTAAGGAGAAGTCGTGTATATGTGGTATGGGGTACCTATCCGGGATAGTTTGATTATTTAATCTTCGGTAGTCTCCGCATGGTCGCCAATCTTGGTCCTTCTTTGGAACCATGTGCAGCGGCGAAGCCCAAGGACTGTTTGATTGTCTAATTATTCCGAGTTGCATCATATGTTCAAATTCTCTTTTAGCAATCTGTAACTTGTGTGGTGGAAGTCTCCTTGCTTTAGCACTAATGGGTGGTCCCGTAGTGATGATATGATGCTGTACGTGGTGTGCTGTGGGTTCCGTCTGATAATTTACTTTTGTGATACATTCGTATTCCTTCAGAATGTCAGTGAAAAGTTTGTTTTCCGGTTTTACTATATGAACACCGTAAATCTCATAGTCAGTAGCAAGCGTACCATTTACTTGTAAACGTGTGCATCGGTCAATCAACCTCTTGTTGTTCATATCTACTAATAATTTGTAGGAACTTAGGAAGTCGGCTCCGAGAATGGGTTGCTTAATTTCAGCTACAATGAAAACCCACGTGAAACGTCTGCGGAGACCGAGGTCTAGGATAAGTGATTGATCTCCATAAGTTTTAATGGTTGTGTTATTGGCCGCAACTAGGGATAATTTGTTGCTTGGAGAGTGCCGTCGTTTAGAGAGGTGCAATGGGATAATGCTGATTTCGGCCCCTGTATCGACCAAAAAATCTGAGCCCGAAATTCGGTCCCTGACATGAAATAGACGGCTCGTTGTGTGGCCAGAAACAGTCGCCGCCACTACTGTCTGGCCAGTTCGTTTCCCTGATTCTCTGAGTCAGCCGCGGAAAATGTGCACGGTCTTGTGCAACGCCGTGCTTTGGTGCCATATTTTTGGTGATACCAACAAATACCTACTGTCTTCTTGGGAGACCTTGAACGATGTCTTGACTCTGCTCTTTTTCTAGAAAGGGATGTATTAGGTCGAGAATGAATACTCGCAATAGTAGCCTGTAATGACGCTAACTGAGTTGTTAACTGTGTTAATTGTTGCTGAATGTTGAGTGTTGTGTTCGTATCGCCATTACCAGAAGTTTGTATCGCGTTTAGACAATGCTTGTCGGGGTAGATCTCCATCATCTTGTCCGCCATGTCGGCTAAATCCTCGAGAGCGACAGTTCGCCCTGAGACGCTAGGGATTTGTCTCACATTATGTGGTAATCTTAACTCAGTAATGGCATTCACTGAACTTAAAATATTATTTTCTGTATGTAATGAATCAAGGGGTTTCATTGGGGGACATTCCATATCTATAAGTTTATTTGGAGAGTTCATGATATAAAAAAAACTATTGTTTCAAGTAGAAATATAAACAATAAAACTAAAATACACTCTAGGCTCACCAAATAATTGTGGTGGACCAGATAATATATTAATCCAAAAGGTAATAATAGTTATTTATAACAAATAGCAATATTTAAAGATATATAAGTTAAATGTCATAAACACAATAGAAATAAGGAACGTTACTTATTTTACCAGGAGATTGCGTGTTCCAAATTGATCTGGTGTTAAATATCCACAATTATAGAGGATTAATAATTCCTGCGAGTGTGATGGGTTCCCCAATGATATGATTAAGTAATAAATATGGTATATTCCAATTATCGTCTGTAAAGATAAATGGTACTTGCTTTAGACTTCAGTTAACACAAATGCAAGTGAATTTAGAACGAGAGGCATGTGTGTAGTAGTGTATTTGGGACAGTCACAGAAAGTGTCACGCTATGTTAGTATCACAACAGAAAAAGTGATCAAGGTCATTTACTAAAACAACAGGTACAATGATTTAATAATAAATGTACACACAGTGAAAGATTGACAAAATGAATACAAATAATATTAAAAATTATTTACGAAATAAGTTTGACAGACCTATCTCCACAAGGCCAGTCGAACTTACTTAAAAGAAGACAAAGGATATATACATTGCTTTCAGACTGAAGACAACAGTCAGTTGTTCATAAAAACATAGTTTACAGTACAAAAAACCTTCCTTCAGTAACATTATGCACTGACGGTCTATAAGATTAAACTCACTATGACTTGGGATATCACCCCAGAATGCAATGAAAGTACAGTGTAACGCGTGGCAAATAAAAATTATAACCACAGCAAAATTAACAGCATAATCTACTTATTTAATTAAACATACATACATGACTGCAGACACAATTTCTACTCCTTAAAAGTTGTCAAATGCTGGAACTCGCTGCCAGCTGAGCTAGTCCAAGCAACTTCCCAGGAGTCCTTTAAGAGGCGACTTGATCTATTCTTAAGGACTAAGGATAGTATCCTACTATGATTTACCAATTCATTTTCTTTCTATTTTATCGTTAATATACCTAGGTTCTTGCCTGGAGGTATTGGTGATCCACTGCTACTACACACGGAAGCCTGTTAAGCGAAAGCTTCTTCTATTCCGTCCGCAACCATTTGAACCATTTGAACTTGAACGCACAGATGACTCTGGGCGATACATTAAGTTTACATGGTTGCGTTGCAGATGAATTCATCCACTTTTATTAGTTTTTACATCGTCATAACAGACAATATTATCAGACAATTTTATCAGATCAATCTGTAGAATCAGAGATGAGATTTTTTTGTAGTGTATACATTTTGCAATAAAATCTTTCTCTCCTTACATTTTGCTTGATAAATTATGTTGTTAAATAGGCAATTAAAAATGATAAATAAAACAATCATGTTTTGCCAATAGTTGAAAATAAATAAGTCTGTAAGTCTTCCATATTTATACCTAACTCATTGGTTTTACCGGACACACCTAGCTGAAGGCGATCGGTCACGCATTCTCATCAGATCACTAGCACATTCACCGTGCCTCACATACCTTGAGACTACAATACAGCTAAGACCAAACAGCTTCCGTTATATCGATAGTTTTCCAAATTCATTGTCGAATTCCTTCATTCCTGGCTTCTGAATTAAATGTGTTGGCATACCTCGATTATAAAATTGTTACGTGTAAATGCGTTATCAAACTGTGAATATCTGTGGCATCTCCGTTGATGAGATAAACATGATCTGGTACACCAAACAGTAAAGTGTGAGTCCTTTTTTATGGAACATTAAATATCATTCTTCAAATTTCTTATTTTCACAAGTTGCGATAATCTTTACATATTTTCGGATACTTTTTCCTCGTCCATTGGTATATCATATTTCCATCATGACGGGACTGACGCCTAAGCTATTTAAGTTTAAAACTATTTTGTCCCCCAGCTTTCAACTCATGCCATTCTAACCCGACGCTATAAAAGCCTGGTTCTAATATGCAGAAGTTGACTTCTGCGAGCACGTGTAACAGACTCACGTGCACGATACCTCACAGTAGTGAAAGCTAAACCGCGCGATTTTAACAGTACGTCATGCCTGGTATTTTTGTAGTGGCGTTGGATTAAATTAGGAAGTCACATCATGACAAATCTACAATATAGGGATAAGGCCTTTTATTAGAGCAGTAATAATAACGAAGTAGACCATAAATCTATAAGTTAGTTAATGATGTATCGGAACAATACAACACTTTGGATAAGACTATTATTAAACTTGGAGTCCCAATCGACCGCCAAAAGTCAGACTAAGCCCTTGTAGCGTGGTGTCGAGTTGAGCTGAACTATGAACACCGCTACCAGACTACTTGCCAATTAACCAATAAGATTCCGAAAGGCCAAAAATCAGAAGGCAGATGATTGTAGTAGTCGTATATATTTGTTGGCGATCTCGTGGTATCAAAAGAATACCGAGATCGTGCCAAAGGAGTACAAGTGTGGTTACTGAGCGTAACCGGATTCGTACAAGTTCGAAGTCAACGGGAGAGTAAGTATAATGGCTGTTATTAGCACAGTTAAACAAACGAGCACAGTAAAACAGTCACTGGTACAATTGGCTATAATAATAATTGTTTTCATCGAACCAATCGCGTTCTGTTGACAAAAGTAGGTCACTACAGGAGCCCCCCGCTAGAAAGGGTTTACACTTTCGATAGTTAGCGGTTTGATTCGTGGGACTGATCGGCAGAATTGCGGTTGTAGGACGGAGGAAATTGGCGGAACAGGAAGTGATCATTGATCCTCGAGTTGCCAACGAAAGTCTTTTGCGCAGAACGGTAACAGGAGAAGTGTGCTGTATTTGTTGGTCGAATTAGCATACCACACCAGAGTGGTTTGTATCCAGAATCTGATGATTGCGTTCGTAGGGATGTGAACCAGAAAACGCTGCAGACGTAGGACGAAACCACGTTGAGCCAAGAAACCGGACGCGACCATAACGACCAAGCGTATGCCAGGCGAATTCGAGACCAGATAATCGACTGAGTGCGTTGACTAGAGCATGGGTGGCCAAACCAGCTTTTGCCAAAATTGACTGAAGTCGACGTTATCAAACGGGCGATGGTCGGAGACGTGGGCTCCGGATACAAAAAAAATCAAAAAAAAGAAAAGTGTAGCATGCGTGTAGTATAGGAATAATCCTACACCGTATCCGTTATTGACTGCGTTTAGTCGCGAAAGCGTACGGGTAATCGTACTCGGCGACCGGAACGTGAGACGGTGGTCTCGTTCGTACTTCGTGAGCCTGCGATTTCATCCGAGGTCAAGGGCGGCGTGGTCTGCCGATCTGGACGTGAGACGGAAGTCTCGTCCGCAGATGGTGCAGATGACGCGTGCTGTTGACCGGGACATGAGAACGTCTCTGATGTATCTAGCGTGGGATCCGAGGTAGACGTAGAGATCCCGCTAGAAGGTTTGATAGGTCTAGCATTGAGTCTCAAGTTATCGGGTAGGGCACTGTCATCGACGTGTACTGGTTTGAGACGATCAATGCTGACGATCTCGACGCGGCCGTGTCGATCAACCTTGAAGGTCTTTTCGTGACGAGAGATCACGTGAAAAGGGCTTTCGTAAGGCTGTTGCAAAGGTTTGCGTACCGAATCTACTCGTATGAAAACATGTGAACAGGTAGATAACTCTCGAGGGAGAGCGACCTGTCGATGTTGTATTCGAGTTGACACCGGAGACAGCGTTCGCATAAATGCAGACAGTCGATGGACGTAGTCTGATTTACCGAAATCATTACTGCTCCGTGGTGTAAAGAATTCCCCAGGCAGACGCAATGTCGTGCCGTATACAAGTTCAGCGGCGGAACATTGGATATCTGCCTTCAAACTCGTTCTGATGCCTAAGAGAACGAGCGGTAAGGTTTCGTACCAATTGTCGTTTTCGTGTGCTCGAAGAGCACTTTTAAGTTGGCAATGAAACCGTTCGACTAAACCATTCGATGCTGGATGGTAGGCGGTAGTGCGTATGCGTTCCGTACCAAGCAGTCTGGTCAGTGAGGAGAATAATGCGGACTCAAATTGTTGTCCTCGGTCAGTCGTGACAGTCGAGGGACAACCGTACAATGCTATCCATCGTTCTACGAAGCGGTGAGCAATTGTCTCCGCCGTGATAGACGTGATGGGAATAGCTTTGGGCCATCTTGTAAAACGGTCAATGCACGTGAGTATGTGATCATACCCATGCGATGGTGGCAATGGTCCTACAATGTCTATATGAACGTGATCAAAGCGAGCATCAGGCGTAGCGAACGTGCCAATGGGGGCAGCTACGTGCCTGTGCACTTTTGATCGTTGACACTGTAAGCATTGCTTTACCCACATACGAACATCTTTATTCATGGACGGCCAGACGTATCGTGCAGCGATGAGGCGTAATGTGGCTGCGATACCTGGATGAGACAATCCATGAAGGGCATCGAAGACGAGACGGCGATAGTTAGAGGGTACGATGGGTCGAGGAAGACCGGTAGAAATATCACATAGGATAGTACCTGAGCTAGTAGCTAGGGGTACTTCCTGACACTGAAGGGACGAAGATTGTGGTGCTTCTGTACAGACAGGATCGTTTGCTTGCGCGGCGGCCATAGCAGGAAGATCGAGCACCGGTAAAGTAACTGCATTCGTCTGGATACGTGAAAGAGCATCGGCAACATAGTTCGACTCGCCTTTAATGTGACGAAGGTCTGTCGTGAACTGTGAGATATAGTCCAAATGTCTGCACTCTCGTGGTGAGTAGCGGTCAGACTTGGTATGCAGGGCATACGTTAAGGGCTTATGGTCGGTGAATAAGATGAATTGACGTCCTTCTACTGCGTGCCGGAAATGTTTGATGGCGCAGTAGGCTGCAAGCAGCTCGCGACCAAAAGCGCTATATCTCGTCTCCGTGGGAGTAAGGCGTCGTGAGAAAAATTCGAGCGGTTGCCAACTACCGGAGATATTCTGTTGCATAACGGCTCCTATAGCAAAATCTGATGCATCAACCGCTATACTAAGCGTGGCTGATGGGTCAGGATGAGCGAGAAGTGTAACTTCAGCGAGAGCCGTTTTGATCTCTGAGAATGCAGTACGTGCGGTATCGTTCAATTCTAATTTGCGTGGATTACCGCGTAGTAAATCGGTTAATGGTCGTAACCGTTCTGCCGCGTGAGGGATGAAACGTCGGTAGAAGTTAACCAAACCGAGAAAAACCTTCAGTTCCTTGAGTGAGGACGGCACGTTGTACTCCTTGATTGCTCGAATTTTGTCCTCGCAAGGCAGAATACCCTCTTGTCTGATGATGTGACCCAGAAATATTATTTCTGATTTACCCAATTCACATTTCTCTGGGTTGACTACTATTCCATTATCCGAAAGACGTTGGAATAATAGCGTAAGGTGTTGATAATGTTCATCTACGTTTGATGATGCGATCAGCAGGTCATCAATATAGACGTGAACAAAATCCAAGTCTCGTACTATGCTATCGATAAACCTTTGAAAAGTTTGAGCAGCATTTCGTAATCCAAATGGCATTCGTAGGAACTCAAACAGACCGAAAGGAGTCGTGATAGCAGTTTTTTCGATATCTTCAAGAGCGACTGGGATCTGGTGATATGCTCGTACCAGATCGATTTTAGAAAAGATAGTCGTGCCCTTGAGCGATGCCGTGATGTCGTGTATGTGGGAAATGGGGTAGCTATCAAAGCGCGTAACTACGTTTAATGCTCGGTAGTCGCCGCAAGGTCTCCAACTAACCCCATCCTTTTTGCGCACCATGTGTAAAGGAGAGGCCCAAGGACTGTGAGAAGGACGAATAATACCAGCAGATAGTAAATTGTCAAACTCACGTTTAGCGAAAGCTAATTTGTCCGGTGCCAGTCGGCGTGGTCTTGCCGTGACTGGTGGTCCGCGGGTGACTATGTGGTGTACCACACGATTGGTCACCGATGAAATCTCCTCGAGTGGTTTAGTTATTCTGGGGAATTTCTCGAATAAGGCTAAAATTTAACGTCACGCGAATAAAAAGTTCCGAGGATTCGGTACGCGTACATCGGAGTCTATTATATTAATACTATTCTTATCGTTATCCGTCATGTCAAATATATATATTAAAAATTAATATGAAAATATATGACAGACGTGGATAGATAAAACTATAGACTCACCGAATTGCCTTCTTTGAAAGATTTGACCGAGGTTGAGGCGTGTTCAAATATTTGGCTCACCAAATGTAGCGTGGTGTCGAGTTGAGCTGAACTATGAACACCGCTACCAGACTACTTGCCAATTAACCAATAAGATTCCGAAAGGCCAAAAATCAGAAGGCAGATGATTGTAGTAGTCGTATATATTTGTTGGCGATCTCGTGGTATCGAAAGAATACCGAGATCGTGCCAAAGGAGTACAAGTGTGGTTACTGAGCGTAACCGGATTCGTACAAGTTCGAAGTCAACGGGAGAGTAAGTATAATGGCTGTTATTAGCACAGTTAAACAAACGAGCACAGTAAAACAGTCATTGGTACAATTGGTTATAATAATAATTGTTTTCATCGAACCAATCGCGTTCTGTTGACAAAAGTAGGTCACTACACCCTCAACAACATCGAACTACAACATGGCTCAGCAGCAGAAATGTTGCTACGAATGAGAGAACACACTGGTCAACGGATTTTTGATAAGGGTTAGTTTAAACAGCTTTTCTTGCCTAAGCTTCCTCAACAGGTGCAAGCATGGCTTGTCTCATTTCAAAACGACGCATATACGAACTGGATGCATCTGCCGACGGGGTTCCGAAGATCAACAGGACTGCCATCGGGTTGTATTCAAACGACAGGAAATGACGTCACAGACCTCTATCATACTCCGGTACATTACCTCAATATTCTCCATGAACATAGACTCTCATAAACCAAAATGTCATTGGTACGTTGTCTCTTTAATATGCCATTTTGTAACGTTTCTCAAGGACAATTTTATGCTGTATATATATATATATATATATATATATGCTTGGATTGTGCTCGTTGTTGCTCGTGCTTCTGTCTGCATGTGAAAACATCTCTTCTCTTCTAAACCTGGACACGTGTTTTGCATACAGAACAATCAAGTCGAAAATATGCAACTGCCTGATACTCGTTAGGGTAATCTTGAATTCGATTTGGATTTTCTACCTGGGCAATCGGATTCTCTAATTGCTTTGAGACTCATCATACCGCTGAGTAGGAATTCTACTCAACATATATTGGTTGTGAGAATATCCAACATCTGATACAGTACCTTCAGAAATGTGACTAGAATTCGACTCATTAACAACATCCTTGTCACATTCATTAGGGATACCGCTAGAGATAAGTCCATTGTGAAGACGAATTACATTTAATATAATGTCAGGATTTGAATCTTCTGAAATATTTCACCCAAATTTATTAAAAAATAATGGATCATTAGAAAAATCAGCATCTGTCAATACTATACCAAGTCTTTCACCACGATTTGATTTATTTAACATATTTTGTTCTGATTTATAAAACATTCCACCAGAAATGTGTGAATCATTAGGACAAACTATATCTGATACAATAACATGAGAAATCCAATAAGAAGTCGGTTGATTGAAAACTTTTGTCTCACAATGACTCCAAGTGTCATTTAAGTCTGGACTGCTATGTGGCTCTATACTGTTTTTCAAAGTTGTGGACAAAGATAAATGGTCATTAAATATACTCAACTTAATAGTATCAGAATTACAAAATTAATATCACTTACAGCGAAATAAAATAGTAGTCTATGTGTCCAATCTTAGCACATTTAAACCATTTAGAATTACAAAATATACAAGAATTACACGAGTGATATTTCCCACGGAGCAAACATTTACCAAACTTGTGCTCATCTTCATGACGTGCTTCGCAACCCCCCAGTGAACTACTTGCATTATCTTAAGTATGCATTGGATTGGGATGACGTAATGGAATTCTTGATGTCCTGATGAATCATTTTATGAAATTATTCTCCTTTAACGCATTCAAAAATTGTATGCTTTATATGGTCTAGTAATCGTTCTGTAGAATTACGGTCTAAGTACATTATTAATACTGTTCTAATAGTAGACCGAATCCTAAAATAGTGGATTTGCGATGATGTGACTACCTAATATATAAGATCATACATGGAAGTCAAATGCTTGTCTACACAAAATTATCGTATCGTGGCAAGTAGCAATAAAATATCTGAAGTTTCTAGAGAACACATCTACGCTAATAATGTATTTAAAGTGAATAAAGACAGGTTATAAAGAATGACCACGTCTGCGGGGCTGAGCAATGCCATCCGACTGAATAAATTAATTCTTCCCACCTTCCCCATTGTTGATTTTTTCGTGTTAATCGTTGAATATCCATTTTCCGATTTACTTCATGTTCAGCTTTGTGGACTGTGTGTTTGGACCAATACAACTACAGTTCCTTGAGAGTTGCATAAAGAAGCTAAATAGGCTCTTCTGGAAATGAGAAAGTTTCTAATAAATTGCGGGCTTTTCCGATGAATGTAAGGAAATGAGACACAGTATGAACATCCTCAACATCTTCCTTAGTCAATTCAAATTTCGAACCTTTCCAGATAATCCACAAAAGAATCAAAATCTGAACGTATGTCCAATTAATCTATCACAGGCTCCATAGAGACGCCATGATAACGATTAGAAGTATCCGAATCGCTAAGAAAACTAGGAACCCCAGAAACAACGCGATTTCGACCAAGAAGAACTAAATGAGCTCGAACGAACATATTGTATTTGGAATTCAAAATCAGACAGTCATTAAGTACAAAAAACCTTTATTTCATAATGTTATAACGCTCAGTTTTACTTTTTCTAATGTTATAACGGTTGGGTTTCCACGTGTACACGTATTGGACGTTAAATTACCTTAGATGAATATCTACACTAGATTCCCTCCCAGTGTCTATTCTACAGGACATCAACACAATTCAAATTAAGAACACGTGATTAGCCTGACCACAATGCAAATATATTTCCACACCAAAATCCGACACAATCCAACAACAATGGACAATCAATAATAAGTGAGTCCCAATAATAATAAGGATAAGGGAATATATAACATATCTGACCCTGCTTCGATTTGGGCACCCGGACAGTATCACAGCCCTCACACAAATCAATTGAGACTTGTGTGGCGCATATGTATTTGGTGTTAGAATAAATAAATAAATAACATATCTGACACACCTATCAGACTATCTACATGTATGACAACCAATCACTATCATTCTCGCCCACATATCACATACAAATACCACAGAGCAATAAATTTAATCAACGTGTATGTTAAGGGATTTTCTTAACCTATGGGATAAAGGCTATAAATATTCAGGCATTGACTAATCTATACTCACTTCTTATATATTTGGCAGATTCTATGACATCTTTGAGAGATATCTAGATCCAAAGAATGTAATTTACCACTTCTTTCGTGCTCTGTTGCGAAGTCAACACTGGAATAAACTTCTTTGAAATTATTTGTAACGCCTCCATAGAATTTACTTTCATTAAATTTTTTTTGTTTTTGTCACTAAAAATAACTCAACCTAATACCTTACCGTATTTTTATTGCACGACCGATGGACCAACAAAATCTTATCTTACATCTAAAGATACGTTAATTTCCACTATTCAGATCCACAACTCACATGATCATACCAGAATGTTTTTCATATACCCATGTGAATACTGCCGTGTAGCCTGATGAGGATCTGAATTAGAAAATATCCTTAGACGTCGTATTAATGAGTCTAAAGACATGTGACTAATAGAACTATATAAGTTTATCGTAAAATGACTGATCGATACTCTCCAAAGAAATTAAGCCCAGTTTCCCAAAAATTGATAAATAAGTTTTAGATTTTTCTGTCTTTTTCCAGGAAATTAACACAGATTATTTGATAGATGGATTTTTATGTGTAACAAACGGTTTAAACTTATTGAAGACCAATAAGTTTATCTCATGCTAGCATCCTATGAATACAGTGATCTTGAATGCTGTTAGAGATATGAGGGCAGTTATCACTTTTCGGTTGCCCACAGCGTGGAAGAGTTCTTCTGCAGATACCTAAAAAGGAGATTGGATCAGAGGTGGTCTTAGTGACCTGAGAGTGTGACCGCAGTTCCCAAAGGACAACTGATTGAGGTCGGTCACACACGACCCTTTTGTTAGTAATTTTCGTGTTAGCTCCGTACTTGTTGAGACCTTACCGCCCGAGACGGATATCCGTGGGATAAGGCGAGGTTTATAGTTCTGTTGGTTTGTCACGATAGGCAAGCCCGATTACCACGTCAAGGTAGCAGCAACGATCGGGCTAGCTTCCTAATTATCGGATATTGGAGAAATGTACTTCCTTGACAACAAATGCAGCTCATAACACACATCTGTTAATAATAATAAACTGACTCTATTGGTGACAGTTTCCTGACCATGTGTACTTAACCTATTTCATGCCCCCAAATGCCCTGGTATGGCCGAGAGTGGGAATAGTCCACTCTCCCTCTCGAAATGCTCTCACATGGCCATGCGTATACAGCCTCTGCCAGGGAAGTCCTACTCACTGCCTTCTCGTGGCGGGGTGTTCTTTACGAAAATGACAGGACGAAAAGCGAATGTCCAGCGCTATAACCGGATCCCAAATCAATGGTGCACATGGGATCCAGTATCCTGCGGGAACAAATGGCGTATGAACCAATCGTTGGTCACCGGCTACCATGGGACCGCATCTCCTTACGACGCTCCACTGCCTTGTGGATCAGACGTTCAGGTTGAAGGCTCGGGGTGTGGTCCCCTAAGAAAACCACCTGCTTCGGTTTGAGCACCCAGTATCACAGCCCTCACACAAATTAAGTAAGATTTGTGTGGCGCATATCTATTTCGTGCCTCCTTGTAGAAAATGTATGTGTTAAAATAAAATAATAGATAAAACCTATTTCATTAAGACCAACAAAATAATTTAAATATGCACTTTTTCCAAGTAAAGATAATCGAGATTTATCATTATTATTATCTGAGAAATATTCAAAAACCTTAATGAAGCATCAGAAATAAGATACAATAATCCATAGACAAACACGAGAGCTGATTGTAATCTATCCATATACAAAACAAAATTATTAATATACATTAATTGACTATACTACTTCTTTAGAAAAAAAGCTAATAAGAATACAAAATACAATATCACTGAATAATTTAGAAGACAAATAAGAACAGTATGAATTTGGTGTGTGTACTTACATACATATTTATATCACAGTATTGAAATGGGGGGGCCCGAACCAAACAACTTACATAAATGATATGATGATCTACGGAAAAGGATCATAAAAATTCAAAAATCCCTGCAGAATGGTGTTTTTTCTTCTTCTTTCCTATCAATAAGAAAGAGAAATTAACTCAACAACGAATCAATCAGTCAACTGTGAATAGATGAATTAATTGATTATTGATAAACTAGAAAATTATTATCATGATACATTCGTATTATTAATGAGAATGATTCGTAGAGAATAGAATTGGTATTATTGTACCAGTAATTAATACAATCACTTCAATTATATTTAAACGATGAACATGTGAAACAGAATCCATATAATCATTTGATTTTGGATAACTATACATAATAATTGATTCATGACTATTATCTACAGTGTACAATGCATGATGTCCTCGTGTATTATTTAATGATTCATTAAATAAATATAAATTGGGATTTCTTATTTGTTTGTTAAGATTTGTAGTATCATTGACAGTATTATTTAAATCAATGGTATTACCAGTATTTGATGAATTGATTAATTCTGGTAGAATATGTGTAGCAGCCACATAAAGAAATGTACCACCCGATAATAAAAGAGCTATCCCTGTTCTTGTTGAAGCTGTATCAATATCCTTTAAGAAGAAAAAAACAACAGAAGTAAATTTTAAAATGTAAATATACACGAGTTATTGATATAAGAATAGATTATATAATTGAAATGAATAATCTCCACAATCCTATACTGATAATTATCATGTGCTCACTAGTGACTAACTTCGTGAGGGAATTCTCGGAGTTCTAGTGAGAAGTCATGACCTGTGGAGCTAATTCATGTCGGGTAGAGACAGATATCTACTTCAATACAATGGAAGATTGTCACGAGATTTCGTGGATTGGCTGAGGTTAGATAATAACACCGTTTCACGACGGCTGGCTTAGTGGTCTAGTACGTTAAGCACTCGTATACGAGACTGAAGGCCCTCTGGGTTCAAATCCCGTCAGCGGGATCGTGGATGCACACTTCTGAAGAGCCCCACATTAGGACAAAAAGGCTATCCAGTGAATCCAAGTTTTCAATGGTGGTCTAACATCAATCGGTTCATGAATTCAATCAATAACTTAATAATCTCCACAACCTTATACTGATATATAATTGAACTTTGATTCATATTATTCCTTCCAAAACATATGTTGAAATTTTAATATTCGTCTCCTTTGATTCTTACTTGTTTCGATTATCAAACGGACTGTTTATTAAAATATTTCATGAATTCTCTTATAAAGTATCACAACTACTTAATTACATCTTTTCAACTTTAACGGATAATTATTATTTTGCTTATTACAGTTATATAACCTCTTTTGTCTAATAATATTGAATCAATCATTTGATATGTAACACGATTGTGTGATTATTATTATTTTATTATTATAAATCGTATATGAATATATATACATATACATACAAACAATGTTATGGCTATGCAAGTAGTAATATATAGTTGATCTAATTCATATGAGATTTGAGTATGAATGGTAAAACAGGAACTTGTGATTATTTATCTGGACAACAGGGGATTTGGTTGAAAATTAATTTGTTAAAAAAATCATGCGAACTTAGTATGATGATCTAACGATTGCGTGATGAATACTAAAGATTTATTGTAATTAAGTTATACAAAACAATTGTGAGACGTATAAAAATTAAGCAGAAGCATAAATAATAAAGAATAATTCGTGCAAAACACAATAATGGAACAGTGGCTCAATTTCGTGGATTAGTTGAAGTTAAACATTAACACCATTGGATACCGACTCAGTGATCTAAAAGTTAAGCGCTCGTGCGCGAAACCGATAGGTCCTGAGTACGAATCTCGCGCGGCGGGATTATGGATGCTCACTGTTAAGGAGACCCAGAGTACGATGTAACGGCTGTTCAGTGCTTCCATGGTGGTCTAGCTTCAATTGAACGCTATATTCGGTTCCTACGTTATTCTCGTAACTATCAAGCTAGAACTACACAGCGAGCTGAACAAGAGAGAAAAGGCGCAAAATATGTGCAAAGTACTTTACTCCAAAGGTTTGTTTTAGTACATAAAATATAGGGATTTTATAGTATTTTAGATGTCCTTGGGTTTCCCGAATATTTTGGAATGCTACTAAACATAGTAGCGCTGGTACGGCCGAGAGTGAGGAGAGTCCGCTTTCCCTCTCGAAATGCTCTCACATGGCCACGCGGATATAGGCTCTGCCAGGGAAGTCCTACTCACTGCCTTCTCGTCGCATTACTGTTGCTTACGAAATTGATAGGACGAAGAGCGAATGTCTGGCACTTTAACCGGGTTGATGGAAATGGAGAGTTCACATAGGGGGGCTGGAAAACCCTGATTCCAAACCCATGGTGCACATAGGCTCCAATATCCTGAAGGAACAAATGACGTATGAACCAATCGTTGGTCACCGGCTACCATCGGACTACATTTCCTTATTATGCTCCACTGTCTTGTGGATCAAACCTTTAGGTTGAAGGATCCGGGCGTGGCCCCCTAAGAAAACCACCTGCTTCTGTTTGAAACTCAGGTGGTATCACAGCCCTCGCGCAAACCAAATGAGATTTGTGTGGCGCATATGTAACTGGTGCCCCCTTGTACCAGTATTTATGTGTTCAAATAAATAATTAAAAGCAGTATAGTAATCAGCCAATCAGAAACTCTACATGTGACGTTTTACTTTCTTGATGTTTCTGGCTAAACTTCCAGTGAACGCTGATTAGATAAAATGCTTCTTAGTGTTTGCTGAGCCTTTCTTGTGTTTTAAAAGATAAGTTTTCTGGATCACCCCAACAGAAATTACTATAATATCCACCAAAAAACCCTTCTCATAAATAAAAAACACAATTTATCAAGATCATCAAACTTACAGTATCAGTCGATGATGTTGAGGATGAGAGGTAGAAATATGTGAAAAATGAAGCCAATGGTGAAGAAAGTGAGAAAGCAATCATGTGTAAACGAATTCGATCACGTGTAAATCCTTCATGTAATAGAAAGCATGATAAACCGAAAGCTGCTGGTATCTTAAAAAAAGAAATGGTACTGATTAAAATCAGGGTCAATTTATATTTATTTTTCTAAATACAATAAAATCACGTACTTACTGTATAACTAACTAACTTTAATATAGACAGTTTAAGAAACCGTGTAAAATCTCTAACCATTGTAAAAACAGTACAGTAGGAAGCTGAGTACACAACATAAAACTCACACTTTGAATATGAGTAAATTTTTCTATCTAAACATAAAAATTTGGCACAACGAGGCACCAAAGAGATAAGCACCACCCTTCGTCATCCAAACTGTGTGAGGGCTGGGATACTCCACAGGCGCCCACATACCGAGCCTTCGACCAAAAAGGTCTAATTCACAAGCTAGTGGGGCAAAGTAAGGACATGCAATCCCATGATAGCCGGTGATCAATAATAGGTTCATACGCATTTTGCTCCCTCATGATTCTGGAGCCCATGTAAACCATTAATTTGGAATCAAGGTTTTCCAGTTCCCTTAGATGGATCCTGCATACCCACCAACCCAGTTAAAGCGTCGGAAATACGCTTTTCGTCCTCTCGATTTCGTAAATAACAGGGCCATCGTGAGAAGGCAGTGAGTAGAGCTTGCCTGACAGTGGCTGTATACGTGTGTCCATGTGAGAACATTTCGACAGAGGTGACTCTCCCTACGCTCGACCGTACCAGGACATTTGAGGGCTAATGGATATTATTTATGAAAATAAAAATACCCAACACAATTAACTGGACGGATTAGTTTATTGAACTGTCCATAATAACACGCACAGATAAATTAGACTGCATTAATTATTACAGAGAACAACGTTATAAAAAAAGGAACTCTTACCAAACGTTCCAAAGCTTATCTAATTAGAACATTATATATACATATATTCTCCTTTAAGCATCATCGATGAACAAGGAGAATCGGATGCAGGTGTAAAGGAGAGGATTGGGAAAAGAAGGACCGCGTTTCCACAATTGAACAAACAAAATATGTAACTCAAAACAACTATCTGTCAACCAATATCAAAGCCACAATCTTCAATACGAACTTCAAGATAGTCATTTCTACTATAAGGAGCTGAAACTTCTACAAATACCACAACCATCATCAATAAGGTACAAGTATTTCTCAACAGTTGTCTACGTAAGATATTAAATATTCATTGACCAGATACCATTACAACAGCCTATGGGAGAGGACAAACAAGCTTCCAGCTGAAAAGAAAATCAGGAAAAGACGTTGGAAGTGGATAGGACATACATTACAGAAATTACCTAATGGTATCACGAGGTAATCCCTAACATGAAATATTGAATAGAAATAGAAAAGAGGAAGGTCAAGGAATACACTATGTCGGGGATCAGAAGCAGATATGAAAAGGATGAGTAAGAACTGAAAAGGATTGCCCAGAACAATGTTGAATGAAAAGTGCTAGTGGGCGGTCTGTGCTCCTCTACGAGGGTTAGTCAGTCAGTCAGTCAACTAAAACATAGGACCAGGCACATACATTTATTTATTCATTTATCTGAACACATAAATATTGGTACAAGAGGTCACCAAATATAAATGCGCCACACATATATTCATCGCTCCAAGTTGCCATACCTCATTAGCACAGCAAGATAAACACTGGATTCATAGAAGTAAAGTCAATGGTGGTAATATATAAAAGAAAGATTAAATATAAGGATATAGTGCAGGAAGAAAGATTTCGTACGTAGAAAGAAAGATATGAAGTGATTTTAATCTCTTAGTTTAAGGGAAGACAGAGAGTGTATACATCGACCCCATTGTGATCGATTCTGAGCCATGTCACCCACAGTCTCCGACCACTGGTTACGATAGTCACACGGACCCCAACCAAATAGTCTGCATCTACTAACATGGCTAAGACTAGAAGTTGGTGAAATTATAGACTGATGCCACGTTTTGGTTTGGCGGCCCCTATTTTTCTTCCAACCATCCCCAACACTATTCAGCATTGCGCTTCGTGGTAATTGGTGTTCAGACATATGTAACACATGGCCCAACCATCTCAGTCTATGAAGATTCACAACTTCATCAACATATATACAAGTAAAATCGATTTAGGAAAAGAAGCATTTAAAATATTTCATGTATTTTAGACTACAACCAAGCATATGTTGATGAATCAATCTATTATTTTTTATTATCAAAACTAATTCATCATTATCGATGTAGGAAAACAACTTATTACGGTCTTCAGCATTGCGCTTCGTGATAATCGGTGTTCAGGCATACGTAGCACGTGGCCCAACCATCTCAGTCGATGAAGATAGCAACAACGGTCGAGCCTTCTACGAGGGTTAACAGGTGTGAGCAATATTTTCTTTTGTAATTAATAATATTATGCCCTACAATTCGATTCACTGACTAAACAGTCATATAATCATTAATAAATATAGATAGAACAATGAGAACATCAAGTTGATCTTATTGTTCTATCTAAATTTATAGAAGGGATTTATTGCTTTTGCATGAATAAATAATCAACAAAAATAAATGATTAAATACTTGAATACATAAACAAAAATGATCTTACTTTATGTAAAATAATAGCTAAAAATAAAATCAATTCCAATTGTAATTGATTTAATGCAAATGCTGAACCAATTGCTAATCCATCCGCTAATGAATGTATCACTAAGCCACATGTCACAATAAATCCTTTATGATGAGTTGATTGAATTGAATTAATTGATGAACAATTAGAACCGTTATTATTATTATTTGATGTTTCATTGGATAGATTACTGGTATTATTAGTAGTACAATTCATAATGTTATTAGAAGTTGTATTAATTGTATTCATTGAGTTATTTATGTTTATATTATTGATATTGGTATTATTATTAAATTTATTCATGAATGGTATATACAACATAGAATGATAACATAATTTTCTTAATCCAAATAACGTAGTTTGACAACAAGTCAATTGCAATATTATATAACTCATTTGATCAACTAATAACATGAATAAATAACCTAATAATAATGCAATACCAACTTTTTGATGAATATAACTACTATTATTATTATTATTATTATTATTATTATTATTATCATTATTATCATTACGAGAATGATGATGATATCCATTTGAAGCATGATTATTTTCATTGCCAATACTATTTTGTTGTTTCATTGGATCATTGTCTTTATTTATTACGGATGGAAGATTTTTTTCATTTGTTGATTCTATTGTATCTATCATATTCAATCTCTACAAAATAAAATGAAAACAGTCATATAAAGTAATGTAATCAATGGAAGACTAATAAAGAGAGAAATGAAGGAAGATAACATTATAAAGATATCTTCTAATAAGGGCGCGGTTTCAAAGAGTGTACACTAAATGGATGATTTCATAGTATATTAAATCAAAAATTAGCATCAAAATAGTACAAGTATTTATAAACAATTGTCTATTCAAGATAGTGAATGTTTGTTAGTCGGATACCATCAGGAAGTCTACTGTGGGAGAGAACAAACCAGCTTCGAACTGAATGGATAATATGAAGAGACACTGAAAGTGGATAAAACATGCATCGCGGAAACCATCAAACTGCATTACATGGTAATCTCTAACTTGGAATCGTTAACGGAAAAGGAATTGAAGAAGACTAAAGAACACATTGAGTCGGGAAATGGAGATAAGCATCGAAAAGATGAATAGCACTTGGAAACAACTAGAAAGGACTCCGCAAGACAAAGTTCGTGGAGAATGCTGGTGAGCGGCCTATGCTTCTTCACGAAGGATGACAGGCGTAAGTAACCATTAATGTAGATTTATTAGTTTAGAAACTAACAGGAACTCATTACACCAAAGAATATTGCTTACACAAATGATAAAGCTAAATAATTTCAGAATAGTAAGTCCTTTTTTAAGAATTTATTTGGAAATAACTATCTCAAGTGAAAACCACAATTTATCAAACCTTGAATTAACTAACACATAACAAGAGCTGACTGATGCTTCGTACTAGTCACGAGCAATAATTTTCGGTGGTTCAAAGGTTATTGAAAGGCTTTCTTACCTTTTCATAGTTTGGAAAGTCCTCATATAAGAAGTTCAAATTTCTTAAGACACCTGAGATATGATCGAAATGCTTTTTTTGAAGATCGTTTTAATTCTCGATTGATTTGTACCTTCACAAGTCAAATTAGTATTCTTGATCTATCACATTTTTTTCTATAGAAATTACATAAATTTGTTTGATTTCCATTAAATTAGTTGTATAATTCGATCATTTAATTTGAATTATAACTTGACAGGAATAAGTTTTTTTCTATACTTTGAATAGCCCTTAAAATTCATTCGGGTAAATGAGGTGGGTGCATGAGCGAATATATAAATTTTTTATTGCCATCATAGTTGGATAGAATACTGTCAATAGATCGACCCTTCTAGTTTAATCTGTGGTAGCCCCAAACTGTACAACTTAAGCCGTTACACCTAAAGAGGTAGGGTACCGTTGTGCACAATCAAAGAATAAATCAAGTCTTTAATACGTAGTCTAGCAGTCTAGCATTTGATTCGTATCCATTACATCATGGCATTAGACCTTAGTCAACTAATTTCAAGTTGAAATACAAGATAGAACTACCAGTTACCATATAAGAAGTGAATTGAGTTTATCATGTAAAAGAGATTAAGAAACTGAGCAAGAAGTTATATTACACATAAAACTTACTTATGAATAAAAAAAGATTTTCTCAGAACTTACACGTGAATTAGGCAGATTTAAGTGGTTATCTTTATTCGAAATAAGGTTTGAATGTTGATGTTTATGTGAGCTGCAAATGACTGCAATGCCTTCAGGAATGACCACAACTAATGCAGCGCCCAAAAGTAGACCAGCACCAAAAACAGTTAGTATACGAATTTTCGACTATAATTAAGTTAGATATACATAACTTCAAGTTAACAAACAGTAACTGACTCTTTTGAGATGTAATAAATAGTACAAAACTCAGAGCATACATTAAAGATCATAAAATATGCATGTAACGAACTACAATTGAATGTAAAGGGAATAAATTTTACCGTAATCGTACAGTAATTACTCGAAAAAAATAACTTACCTGTGGATTAATTCAAGAATATATATAAAAAATTCTAGTCAGATGACGGAGAATTTATACCCACTTTAGAATATGGTTGGAAAAACCAACCTTAAAATGTGTAGTAACCATAAAGTTATAGGTCCTCTACCAACTACGCTTTGAATATGATCCGATAATAACACTTTGCGCAGATTATGAAAAATCTGTGAACGACGAACACACAAGACGTAGGCTGGTTTCTGTTCGTATAGTACATCCACATGCTCACTTGCTATGAATTATTTGAATGTTCTCACCTGCACTACATGTCAAAAAACCCGAAATCACAACTGAATTTAATGCGCTGGACAGGACCATGTTTTCCAATTATTTGTTAAACAAGGGATTTGGATAGAGTTCACTGAAATTTACAAAGCCCTTCACAAAAACACCTTTGGTAACATGGTAGCATAAAATTGTCCATTTTATCACGCCTAATCAGTAATAGGGATATGTACGGTTTTTTAGCCTCCCTAATCCCTTATAAATTCTCCATCAGTAAAATTCCGTAAGCACCTGATAATATCTTTTAAGTATGGAAATAATTCTCCACTTTAGCCAGAAAAGCGCTACTATTTTGGTGTACAACCTGTTGACAAAATCCAAATAATTACATCGTGTCAGAGCAAAGGCCGACCCGCACCTCTTTGTGGTACCTTGGCATTGGTGAACCCCATTTATGAGTTGATACAAGCGGTTGAGTAGAGATCGGGCCAATCACTCACTTTGACTTTAACTCTGATTAACAGAAAGAACGTTCCTTTGTATGGATAAGCGGAAAAGTAGTACTAGAGAAAAATTTCTTCTAGACGCTTGACCGGATTCATTCTAGAAAGGTCCATCAGGTGTAGTAACAGCTGACTACAGCGAAAATTATAAACTGTGCCGTAACCAGTGTGTAGAGGTCGAGACTAAACTTTCTTGTGGTATGAGCGTGATGAAAACATATCATCAAATGACGACTTACAACCCAAATGATTTGATTACTTTTTCTTTCTTTAGTGCTGTTGAAACCGGTGGGTGAATCGCATCTATAACTATGTATATATTGAGTGTATAGGCATCGGTCTATGTATTATATATGCATGTAATGTATACTATGATCACACGCATCAATGTCTATATGTGTACTGTAGTTTGTATGCCTTTAATGTGTGTATTCTGCATTGGTACCACGTCCCATACTGGTGTATTCGCTAGTTTTAAACGCTTTTGGGTCGTTGCAAGGTTCCAAAATGTGATAGGAAAGTCTAAGTTGTTAACGTATCTGTCTGCGCTACATAATTCGAAGTCCTTGCACAAAATATAACAAAAGTAAACTATAAATGTGTTTGTTTAATTTGCTTTCTCTAGTACTTTAGTCGCGCACTCAGTAAATGCTTTTTCCTATCCCAAAACGGTGCACTAGCTTCTACTTAATTGGGTGGTATAACTAACTGACTTAACTTTATATCACGGAAATGTAAATTAATTTTACAAGACTGGGAAGTGCATGGACTCAGTGTAGAGAAGTAATGTAAATGGATGACAACTGTCTAAATATCTGTACGGATTCTGGTGATGTAAAAACCAACATTAACTAATAAACGACAAAAATCAAGTTACATTCGACGATTCACTCACATAAGACTGGTCACAAAATGCCATGTACGCCACTCTTATTCGAAGGGTTTTGTCCCGTCCTTAACCCTGACTCTTAGACATGTTTGACTTTAGATTCTAGTCCTAAATCTTCACAATGATCCATGGCTTTCTTTTAAACCTAAGTAGTGTGTATGTACTTTCAGGGTCATTTAAGCGTTGCTCAAAGATTGTCCATAGACTAGATTCACCTAAGTGCTTTTAACATACGTAAGAAACTGCACAATAATAAGCACAAAAACTTACTACAGGTATTCTGAAAGATATAGGTACGCATCCAGCTATATAGCAACCAATAAACAGGAGTATATTTAGAAAGACAAGATAAAGCATTCGTAAGATAAAAGTGACGCGGACGCCAAATATTGCGACAGCAGTTAAACATCCGATATCCAGAGTGACAAAACAATTTTATGACCTTTATGACGCAAATAAAATAAATGATTTTTTTCGGCTTCGTAGTACTATGTATGCGGGGAAACGTAGGACAAGTGTATAATACATTCCTTGTCCCTTAAAATTAAATAGGCGGTTTCCGCTAGGTAATCTTCTGGATTTACTGATAACAGGTTGTTAATGACACCATGCGAAACCCCATTTGTATAAAAAACATTTAGAACTCTTGTAAATAAATGTTGGATGCTGTTTTTTTAATTTCTTTTAAAAGACTTGAATTTACGTCTAGTTTTTCAGGTGTAAAGGATCTTCAGAGTTTGATTATTCTTATGGAGTTGAAAATATGTCTGCAACTAAACTTACTGTGTCGTACTTATGGATCGTTCATATTTACTTTGGACTAGGGTCAAGACTGGATATAAGTAAATCAGTAAAGGTAAACAAACTTTCGAAATAAGTTGTTCTTCAAATGTTTGGCATCGACAATGACCTCAGTTGTTTCACTGGAAACATCTTAACCGGCTATGCATCAAATCGCGATTAGGTACCTCGAGCTACGCATCCTTCGTAACGACTAGCCTGCTTAGACAAACTGAGAACCAGCCAGAGATTCCATCAATTCCTTGAAGAAGGTCAGAAGAATCATGGTCTATTTTGGTATTAGTACATTCATCTTTGCTACTATATCGGCAGACCTAATCCCGAAATTAAAGATTTGTCATAATGTGACCACCTAATCTATGGGGTCTTACATTGAAACCACATCATTGTTTATGCTTAGTCGTCTTATATTGACAATCAACGACAAAATATCAAGCAGTTCTGAAGAACATATTTTAGCTTGGGATGGAACAATATGTTTAATGTGAATAGAAATTATTTACACAAAATGAACACTTCTGAAAGCCCAAGCCATTCCATACCGACTGTTTTCATCTACACCAAGTTTTGCCTTCTGTAAGTGATACATTGTAGGGCCAGTGAAATTCCACTGAGCCCTAGCCAAATAATCCGACAGTTGGGTCATTGAATATCGAACAAATCATCGATCCTCGTCAATGTCAAGGGAAACCAACGCGCATCAGTTAGCCGTACGCCATGGACCGGCCCATGCGGCAGTGATCTTACCTTCGCTTGTATTTACTTTATTTAATATATTTCTGTAATAACGTCCTCTGTGTTGTACAGTCTTCAAAGCATCTATAGTACCTTGATACGTCAATAGGTAATCCACATAAGGTGCTGACAGCGAAGTGTGACTTCGACGTTAGCTAGTTTGTCACACCACTCACGTCTAACTCGAGTAACCCTCGAATCATTTCGAAATAGATCATCTGCGTTAGTGATCTACAACATGTTGAATGTAAATCTTCTGAGTAATTAAATATTCAGCTTCAAAGATCGTTGAGTTAAGAACCAATACTACTACTGATTAGTTAATAAAAATACATCATGTAGCATTGGTAAATGACCTGGATGGATTGCGTGGTACATGTAAGTAATCCAAACGACGAAATAGAGAGGAGTTGATCTCACTATGTAGTGTAGTTTTTTTGTTTTGGCCATTAAAGTTTATCCGATGGACATCATCACAGTGAAAGCGTAAACGACTGTTATTACGCTTGTAGTGACATTGGGCCCTAACAACACAATCATAAATTTAAATACGAAACATTTGGGAAAATAGATATTTAAAGTTTAACACGGAGAAAAACCCAACGATGAGAAAGGCGGAAACAATGAAGTGATGATTGTTACGACACCATGAGTTGGTGTAGACAATGATGTGATTTACACGTAAGATCTCATAGATTAGGCAGTTACGTCATGACAAATCTACAATTTTGGGATCAAGTCTATTGTTAGAGTAGTACTAATAAAGAAGTAGGCTATAATTCTACACGCTCACTTGTCTTTCAACTAAAGTTTGGCGATTGCCAAGCCACGTTTCGTTTGCGATATGGTGTCATCAGAAACATGACGGTGCACAACCACGCACTCAAACAAATGTCTGACGGAAGTTTCAGTTGTCGGGAGTTATTTGCTGAGAATTGGATACCCCCACCAATGTCTTTATTCCGCAAACCAGCAGTTTAAGGTTACCATAATTTGTAACAGACTATAAATTTCAGCTTTTATCCATCAAAAATACATTTTCGGATAACTTTCACGGACTTTTATGGCTGCAATTAAACGCAACTCAATTTCGAAAATGTGCCCTTCAGCTTAAAGACCAATCAGAATGAGGCGGGAATCATTATATCCGCCATCTTTGTAAGCAATGGAGGTCGGCTTTCTTTGTTCTGTGCTTCTTTCAGCTATTTCTTTTGTGTAGCTGTGTAATTTAATGTTTCGGTGTGCTGAAATGCCGCAGTTGGTGTAATGTCGGTGTAAAATTTATTTCGAATCAGCGATTTTTTCTGGGGTTTTGCTGCTTCTACTCAAGTCAATGTATTTCTTCAGGCAAACTGGCTAGTCTTGTGTTATTAAATGTTAATGCGTTTTGTTCTGAGTTCTTTTTTGCAGATATCGGGAACCAAGATTAGTTTCGTTAGCTTAAATAAGTGTTGCGGCTGTATGGAACTCGAAATGTCCGCATAATCGTTCCTAACTGGCAGGTAAGCTCGTTTTTCTTATGTCATAAAAGCTTAATTCGTTATATTTTGAGCATTGTTTTTTAGATATGGAGAACAGAAGTTAGTTTTTTTAGCTAAAATAATTTTTGCTGCCGCATGTGACCGTAACTAGCCGCATATTCGTTCCTAACCGTTATTTATTGGTATCAGGCAGATTACTGCGGGCATGGAGTCCCAGTATGTTTGCTTGGACCAAGGAAGAGAAGAAGGTTGGTGTGGTATGGATACTGGATGTACATCAAGAATAGCCAGTCACTCTTTGTGTTCTTCGTAGACGGTCATCAATGTCCGGTAGTGGATATAAGCAAACACACCAACTGAAATAGTTTACAACTAAAGACAATTAGTACGCAGGAAAATTTTACTTACTTTCCCCCTGTTCGTGTTGTATGTTGTATCCAAACACACAACTTCAGGGAACCGTTTATACGTTACAATTTGCTCGTGTGTGCTAAATGCTTTCTTTGCGACCTGGTTAGCCACACCCCAATAAGAGACGAACAGTTTTCCATAGTTCCGCAAAGTTGCAATTACATCGTTTAAACTTCCACAACTTAAAAAACCGTAGATATATGGGATAAGCTTACGTTCGACAAATTTATATTTTAAATTATTGACATAATGCATTGTTATTGTCTTTTCAGAATTTTCTTCTGCATACTTAGCAATAGATTCAGCACTACTTCCAGTCTTAACCATCGGTAGAACGACCTTCAACTGATCTTCACTTAGTCTTCTGAACCAACGATCATTTTTCAAGCACTTTTAATCACAAGGATGGTTATGTATCATCCTCGACGACGATATGACGAACCGGTTCTCAGCATACCGTAAACAAAACATGGCCTTGCAACCACGAAACTTTGACCTATGAAAATTGAAAACAATAATAATAATAATATATTTCTGCATGAGCAGGTACACGCCATTTTTACAGGAATGATCTACAAATTATAACATTTGTTGGAGCATAGCATGCTTCCCAACTTATTAAGTTTATAGTTGTTATAAAGTAGTCTCGTAGAGCGCTTGTTATAAACCATGGCCTTGAGTTGACGCTTACGTCAAGTTTGTTCCAGACGTTAGAAGTTTCATAGCTGTGCCCTCGGAGCAAGATTCTGAAGAAAATAAAAAAGAGAAACAGCAGAGCAACAAGGCACTTGGATATGGACTCCAAACGTTGCTTAACATTTTTCAAGCACTTTTAATCACAAGGATGGTTATGTATCATCCTCGACGACGATATGACGAACCGGTTCTCAGCATACCGTAAACAAAACATGGCCTTGCAACCACGAAACTTTGACCTATGAAAATTGAAAACAATAATAATAATCACTTACCCTTTTATTCCCTGACCATAGCCTTCTGGCTTCTTTTTATGGCCAAAAGAACATACATACACTACATACTCATAGCGAATTTCCAACTTTTCTTTGTTCAGCCTGCTTTCACGTACAACATGAGTCCAAGTCATCTATTACTTTTTAGATGGTGTATTATCAGTAACAAATCTTTTGCAACAGATCGATAGCTTCTCTGACTTGATCCCAGCTTGTCAGGAGCCTGGGTCTCATAATCACTTCCAAGACATCACTGGTATCCACAGCCACTAGACACTCAGTATTAGTTTGACTGGTTGATGGAGTAGCGTGATCCATAATACTGCAGAAAATAACAGCTATTCCGTCTCTAGATCAAAATAAAACGAACAGACTTTATCGCACTCTACGCAGTAAAATCCACACACTCAGTACAATTTTCGGACAGACGACAGTGCAGGACACACTAAAGCAATTGATAGATCAAGTTGATGAATTAATACGCATGAGGCGTCTGGCTACAGTTTCCGAACATGGTCAGTCCACTGGTTCTTTGGAAACCAAAATCCAAATATTTATAAATGCATCTATCAAGCTAATACTCGTACTCTCTATTTCAGATAATCAATGAACACAAATCACGTCATGTGCGTCTGCTGCGTTGCCAGTTTTTGTTAATACCTCATTAAATAAAAGTCTTGTATTTGCTAAATACAGAGTTTCTTGTTATATTTGGTATAAGGGGGTGAAAACATTGAATGGGCCTGTAGTTGTGTTTTGACGAACGCGTACCATCACGATACTGGTGACCAGTCAGTGTAGCTAAGGTATTGATTGGAAATCCGACGCCTTCCCAATAAACAACTATGGCTTAAACGCATACCCATCAACGTACTACTACAACACATCATGGCGGCTAAAATAAGTTATAAGAAGTCCTGGACCTAGGGGTTTCTCGTTGCTTGCTTATCATATGGTATTTCAATCAGAAACTAAGATTACAGGCAGGGAATGTTGGGATGTGTAACTGTGTCAACTGTCTTAACTTGAAATTACTACATATCAACTAGGTGCTGAGAGGCTCGCGTTTCACCAGTTTCTTACAACGATTAACTAGACAAAACGAAATATCATTAAGTCTATAGATTTATTCACGAACGTTAATTAACAATGCAATATGAAACAAATATTTACACGAGGTTCCAAATTACATTGTAGCATTGTTAAAGTGAAGCTGCAGTAATTGTTTCTTTGCGAATGACAGGGTATAATAAGTAACTACAAAACACTGGAAGTGGTTGTGAGACTAAGGTGGACGCCCGATATGCTTTTAATAATCTGCTGTTACTTGGGTCTCCCATAAAGTTTCATAGGGCCATAGTTATAAAGCTAAATGACTTTGTAAGATATGTGACGGTTCATTCCTGTTACATTCTCAACAAAAGATAGTAATGAATTTAGTCAAGAATGTTAAAAAGGTAAATAAACAAATTACATATTTCTAAGGAAAGAATTCATGCAGCTGTGATTTACCTCGACTTCATAGATATCAGATCACGCCAGCTAATAAAACTTGTGCAAAGTATAGCATCACACAGCTT
Source organism: Schistosoma spindalis (assembly GCA_946903255.1). NCBI lineage: Eukaryota > Metazoa > Platyhelminthes > Trematoda > Strigeidida > Schistosomatidae > Schistosoma > Schistosoma spindalis. The sequence goes on along the minus strand of OX336416.1, from coordinate 37,945,082 downwards.
TTATTATTTTGCTCCCACCTAAGTATTCCCATGCATCTACGTCCGGTTTTACAGGAAGATATACAAGTTGATTTGGTATCTGGTAAACTAAAAGTTCCAGCTGTCAAAAAGACTCTTCACACTTGTACACAGCCAGCAGCATTTAATTAAGACAGAACACTCCTCATCTAAGACTGTATACTGCTGTTTTGCAGGCAAATGAAAGCTCAGACACAGATATCCTGCTACCGATGCTATTGCTGCGGAAATCGTTTAATGACAGTGGTCTTTATACATGGACAGTGTTAGACGTACTATCTAGAAATAAACACCAAACGTACTTAAAGCTGTCAAATAATGTATGACAGCAACAGTACCAAATGCATTTTTTTCCTATTTTTAATCAGACTGATTTTAATCAGTATACACATTAGAAACAGGCAGCTCTACTTACTAAACTGATCTGTTTTGTTACAGGCTTCAAGCAATATACTTAAGTATACCATAATTCTTTCGACTAAACTGAATTAGTCTTCAGTCTTCAGTAATAAGGATAAGAGGTCTATCGACCTGTATTAATCCTTGCAGTTTGTAATACTGTGGAGGTCCAATCTCGTCTTGAATATATCAACAGAAGGTGCTGATATTACGTGTTCCGGTAGAAAATTCCAGTGATTCACTACTCGATGCGAGAAACGAAACTCCAGACGTAAACGATTTGATCTCGGTTTTTGAACTTTTTTCGAGTGTCCTCTCAAACGATCGGTCCTAGACGGAAGTAAAAGATAAGACATGTTAATACCAAGGTCATCATTCAGTATATGATAAGCCAATATTAGATCACCCCGTATTCGACGGTAAGATAACGGAAATAAGTTGAGGTGTCTCAATCTGTCTTCATAAGATAGTCCAGATAGACCTTGTACCATCTTAGTACCTCGTCGTTGGACTCGCTCTAGCATATCTGCTTCATACTTAAAACAAGGACTCGCTGCTTGAATCCCATATTCTAAATGTGGTCGCACATAAATCGGGTATAGTAATCTAAACATTTCATCATCTAAATACTGTAAAGACCTACGAATAGACCATAATACCCCATAGCCTTTCGCAGCAGCAGCCTTACAGTGACTAGTGATTTTGAGATCACTACTTAAGATGACTCCCAAATCTCTACAGTTTCTTACTTTGGGTAGTGCGAATCCACATATTGTATAGTGATACGATTCATCGTTGTTATTTAAATGCATCACCATACTCTTATTAGGATTCACTTCAAGTGACCACCTGTCTAACCATGCCACCAATGAGCTAAGATCATTCTGTAATACTATTTTATTCGACATACTGTGTATGGGTCTCCAAATTTTTATGGCATCAGCGAATAGTAGAACGGATGATTTTGCTACAGCTGCTAATTCATTTACATAAAGTAAAAAGAGAGGAGGTTCGAAGATTGTACCTTGGGGAACTCCACTTTTTACAGGTATCCACGAGGAAAGAGCCCCATTAACCCTTACCCTTTGTCTCCTGTCATGGAGAAAGTTACTTATCCAATCTACGACTGTATAATGGATTCCGAAGCGTTCCAGTTTGAATTTAAGACCAGAATGAGAGACCTTATCGAAATCCTTACTTAGATCTATGAAGATCGCATCTACAGGAATATTCTGATATTTTGCAGCAGCCCAATCTTCTCTTGCAATGAAAAGATTTGTTAAGCACGATAGGCCTCTCCGAAAACCATGTTGTTCCCTGGAGAAAAGATTATGCTTTTCAGCATAGTTTATAACAGATATCCGAATGATTGTTCCATCAGTTTTACAACTGCACTAGTTAAGCTTACAGGTCTATAGTTAGTAACTAAATCCCTACTCCCAGCCTCATACACCGGACTCATTATAGCGTCTTTCCAGTCTCTGGGCAGTCTGGACTGTTTCAGAGACATGTCAAATAGTATCGCTAATGGTTCAGCAATTACATCTGATATGGCTTTCATAATCCTAGGATGAATATTATCAGGATCGCTGGACTTATCAGGTTTGATGTGCTGAAGTAGCCTTAAAACAGTACCTTTCTCAATGACCGCAGGATCCATCAATGAGCCATCACGATCATAATGAATCGTTGGTCGTACTTCATTAGTGATTGAAAACACTTTACTGAAATATCCCGATAAAGCATCAGCTTTTTTGATATCATCTTCTGCCAAGATTAACGGATTTTCTTGTATCAAAAGTGACGGAATTCCATCACTTCTCTGAGTTCGCCTTTTTATATGTGAGAATAAACGTTTCAGACTATATCTAGAAACCCTAACCAATTGTTTTTCGTATGATCGTCTAGTCTTACTTATTAAAGCTTTACAGGCATTCCTAGTCTTACAATAACTGGATCGGTATTGTTCTAAGCCAGTGAAGATGAACATATTCCAGTGCTTCTTCCTTCTTCTAAGAAGTTTCTTAACTGGTTTAGTTATCCATGGTGGACTATTATTCGGTCTTCGCAGTACTAGGTATGGTATGAACGAGGACGTACTTAAACTAAACTTACCTTTAAATACAGACCATGCTTCTTCAACTGATAAGCTAGTATCTACAAACCAATCTGTCTTAGCAGCGTATTCCTGAATGGCTGATATGTTAGCTTTCCATACATTTAGGCGGGGTGTAACCTGATCGTATAACATGTCCCTAGTTCTAAACGAGAATGACAAAACAGAGTGATAACTGTTTACTAACGGTGGGAGAACATTTAGGTCGACAATATCTTCATTATCATGAGTGATTACCAAGTCCAACAGAGAAGAACCTTGGTTAGCACCAAAACATGTAGGTTTGGATACATGCTGCACTAATGCATGCTCCATTATTGTTATCAGGAACCTATTATCAAAGGAGTTTATAGATCCTTCTGTGGTCATCTCAGTCCAACTAATGTCAGGTGCATTAAAGTCTCCTATTATCAAGCATCTGGTATTAGCACTCCAAAGATGAATGTGCTCTAAAATAAAGTCATCAGCTAAGCGAATTGGGCTGTGATAGATGACACCGAGCATAAATGTACTACACCCGATAGCCAATTTACAGCTAATGACTTCACAAGTACCGCTGTCGTGGGATTCGCTGGCAGAGGAGCGGATATCTATATTATTGGCTATACATAACAGTACGCCACCTACTTTTCTACATCTATGTCTATCACTCCTTAGATAATGGTGTCCGGATAATTATGGAGTAATGTCTAAGTCATGGACTAACCAAGTTTCTGTCACTGCTACGATGAGTGGCCTTAATCTGTCCACTAATGCCTCTAGTTCATAGAACTTATTTCTTAGGCTACGAGCGTTGGCATATAAAACTCCTAGGTTGAACGGCCTATCCACACAGGCCTTGGTAGCATTCGCTTCCAAGACCTGACTATCCGCAAATTTTCCTCACCAGTTTGTTGACGGATTTCTAGTTCAGTTAGTGCTTTCTTTCCTTTTATTCTATCTTCGAGAGACATATGAAGTCTAACTCGGATATCGGAATTGTCGTGACAACGAGCATTACTTAACAGGAGATCACGTTGCTTCTCTGATCCTAGGATCACCTTTAGAATACTAAACTGAGCAAGTTTCATAATTATTGTTTCATTTGCACAGACATGTTGCTCAAAGTAGTTAAATGGACATAATTCAGCCGATAAAACCAAAACACGAAATATAGGCCAGTCGAACTTACTTAAAAGAAGACAAAGGATATATACATTGCTTTCAGACTGAAGACAACAGTCAGTTGTTCATAAAAACATAGTTTACAGTACAAAAAACCTTCCTTCAGTAACATTATGCACTGACGGTCTATAAGATTAAACTCACTATGACTTGGGATATCACCCCAGAATGCAATGAAAGTACAGTGTAACGCGTGGCAAATAAAAATTATAACCACAGCAAAATTAACAGCATAATCTACTTATTTAATTAAACATACATCATGAAATGACAAAATCTGTGGTTACTTGAACGCACAGATGACTCTGGGCGATACATTAAGTTTACATGGTTGCGTTGCGGATGAATTCATCCACTTTTATTAGTTTTTACATCGTAGGTGATGAATGATGGTCATGCAATATTACGAACTGATTGAGATTAAATATCAACACCAGTTCAGTGGTTCAAAATTAGACGTTCACACATGAGACCGAAAGTATTGGGTTCGATTCTCGGATGTGGCGTTGTAGATGTACAGTGTTGAGTAATCTGGTACTAATACGTAACGGGAGTCCAGTGCTGTTAGGTTTTCAAAGATGATCTAGTTAAGATCAGTACGTCTTATTGTGTTTATAGTATTATCGTTTTTATGGTATTCACACTATGAAAACTATACTTTTGGATTACAAAGATTCGAAATATATTTATTGCCAAACATATCGTCATAACAGATAATATTATCAAATATTGAATAGGTTTTATCAGATCAATCTGTAGAATCGGAAATGAGATTTTTTTGTAGTGTATACATTTTGCAATAAAATCTTTCTCTCCTTACATTTTGCTTGATAAATTATGTTGTTAAATAGGCAATTAAAAATGATAAATAAAATAATTATGTTTTGCCAATAGTTGAAAATCATGAGTCAATTGAAGCTAGACCCCAATGGAAAACCTGAAAGCACTTGACGGTCATTTCTTCCTATTGTGAGGATTCTCAGTAGTATGCATCCACGATACCGCACCCCCGGGATTCGAACCCAGGGCCCACCGGTCTTGCGTGCGAACGCATAACTCTCAGACCACTGAGCCGGCCGGCACATCCAACGGTGTGAATGTTTAAATTCAACCAATACACGAAATTGCGCTACCGTCTACCATTGTTACTATCTTACAACTGACCCGGTTAAGCTCCACTTGTGACTACATTTCACTAGAACTCCAGGAAATACCCCCTATATTTTTGATTTGGTAATATAATCATTCACATAATGATATAGTTTGAAATAATGATTAGAGCATTGTAAGCAAGAATTTGATTGTACTAACAAATATACTAAAATGAAGAAGGAATGCGTAAATACTTTTGAGATTATTATTCTGAGTTTTATCTTATAGGTTTGACAATTAACTAATTCGTTTTTATTGTAGTAGTTTTTAGTGAAAGTTGGCATGTTAAAAGTACTTCGCACTTGGTCATCATGTATAAGAGGTAAGTACGGTTAGCGTGTAGAATTATGATCTACTATGATATTAGCACTGCTCTAATAACAGACCTAATCCTAAAGTTGCAGATTTGTTATGATGTAACTGCCTAATCTATAAGATCTTACGTGGAAGTGTAGTGGCAGTGGGCCCTACCAGCGTATTCTGTAAGACTAAATTGCTACTTCTGATTCTGTTCCAGCATTCTTTCCTGTTACACACATTGTATTTGATTAGCACTATGATTTGAATAAGTATTTGGTTGTGCTTCGACTGTTACTGTGTTCAGAGGAAAAAAACATGCTTTTCCTTCGTTGAAGTTATTTCTTCATTATTCTTCCATGGACTGCTTTAAGCAGGAAGGAGAACTGAGTAACTTTGGTAGAGTAGTATGGCATTTGTATTGTTGATGATTCTGTAGGAAAAAACGATATTAGATCTTATTCGCCTTTGTATGTATTTTTCTTTCAATCTTTCTTGATCTTCCTATGTTTTGTCATTATCAGAGAAAACTTAATGTTGAACTAATATGCTTTTAGGAACATACAACATCCACTTATGAAATTTATCAATCCTTATACCTAACAAACTTTTCGTTATTTGTTCCCATTGACTCTTCGAAAAACTATGATATGTTGTGTAGAACTAGTCGGTCAGACAGTTACAATGTAAAGCCTGGTACGTATGTACATCAGTTCAAGTTGTCCATATCCCATTAGTATTGAGAAATGAAACTGTCAGGTCACATCCCCGAATAATAGAGATAGTAACAGTATGAGTAGTGATTGAAAAAATTAGGCATTGAAAGTATGAATATGAATCAGTGAAGTAAAAATATACACAAAAAAGTTAACAAGAATTCAGTGTGTAGCACTACGAAGACTATTTATAAGATAATAAATCGTAAATATTCTGCATTTAATTATGAATAGAAATTCGGAATATTTCAGATAAATGACCAGCAGTGTTGCATTATTAAATCATTTGATACTGACATAATTTTTCCCTTTTGTAGAATACGACGCTAGTTTATTAGAATCCATACAGACATATTATGTTCACATTGTTACTGTTGTGTCTGAAGATTCTACTGCTTATACTTGGAAAACGTGAACCTCAGCAATTCTTATGACTCGAAATGAGAACACGGAAGACATGTAGCTCTCCAAAACTTATTGTCAAAACACGTTATCTTACTTACTTACGCCTGTTACTCCTCGGGGCGAAGAATAGGCCGCCCACCAGCACTCTCCATACAACTCTGTCCTGGGCAATTCTTTCCAGCTCTTTCCGGTTGTTATTCATCCTTTTCATATCTAATTCTATTTCCCGACACAATGTGTTCTTTGGCCTTCTTCTTTTCCTCCTCCCTTCAGGATTCCAAGTTAGGGCTTGCCTCGTAATGTTGTTTGGTGATTCTCGTAATATATGTCCTATCCATTTCCATCGTATTTTCCTAATTTCCTCCTCAGCCGGAACCTGGTTTGTTCTCTCCCACAGAAGGCTGTTGCTGATGGTATCCGGCCAATGGATGTTGAGTATCTTGCGTAGGTAGCTATTTATAAATACTTGTACCTTCTTGATGATGGTTGTAGTAATTCTCCAAGTTTCAGCTCCGTACAATGGAACTGTCTTAACGTTCGTATTGAAGATTGTGACTTTGATATTGGTCGAAAGTTGCTTTAAGTTACGGCCTTTGCTTTGTCAATCCTCGCCTTTACATCTACATCTGATCCTCTTTGTTCACCGATGATGCTTCCCAGGTATGTGGAGGATTCTACATCTTCCAGAGTTTCGCCATCAAGTGTGATTGGATTGGTGTTCTCCGTGTTGTATTTGAGGACCTTTGTTTTCTCCTTGTGTATGTTGAGGCCTACTGATGTAGAGACTGCTGCTACACTGGCTGTCTTTGTCTGCATTTGTTTGTATGTACGCGATAGGAGAGCTAGGTCATCTGCAAAGTCCAAATCGTCTAATTGGTTCTGGGCTGTCCATTGTATGCCGTGTTTTGCCTCAGATGTTGAGTTCTTCATAATCCAGTAGACCACCAGAAAAGAGAGGAAGGGGGAGAGTAGTTTCTCCTCCAAACAGACACCTAATTGTTACTGAAAAGACCTATTAAACTAACACCTGTTCTATATTTCTTATGATCAATGCAAACTATTCACACAATGTTTATCCGCTGAATACTGCCGTTTTACTTTAATTTTTTCAACATTTTATATATTTTTTTTATAAAATTTAAACCATTATATTATATTCATTATGTACATAGTTGTTAGCTGTGAAAACCATGACAGCGGTTGTAACACGTTTAACGGGTTTGTTGTCGCGTGTTAGCCAATAAGCCAAGCGAGCGCGTAGATCGATGTACTGTGCCATCAGATAGCTAGTATCCCATCACAGATATATTCGGGGCATTGCTCTCATATTATAAAACTGTTTGATCAATGCCAGAGTATTCTGTACAGATGGTAATTTCGCCGACAGAGATGGCTTGTATATGCGTTACGATGTCATCCACCAACTGCTATGATGCCCTGCGATGGCTGACAAAGGTTGTAAGAAGTTTGGGAGCTCATCGATCTGTTTATTAAGAAAATGTAATCAAGGACTTTGATCTGTGATATATATCTAAAGTGAATGTTTACGAGAACAGCGATTATATTCCGTCCAACTTTTAGGTGTCGTATATTACGTATAAAGTAGATACCAAACAGCTCATACTTCATTGATGTCTTACGACAATTTACTGGAAAAATTAAAACACAATCAGATTTACCAATTCATTCAATAACAATTCCATTGATAAAGGAATATCAGATACTTAATTGCAACTTCACTTAAACAATCTGTAGTTGTAGATCCTGTTATTTTTCTGAAACTAAAGTGTAAAACAACTAATTTGTAAATGTACGTGAGTTGAGTTAATGAGTAAACTGAGTGTTCTTAGACAATTAACAATTTACAGCTTAGGATATCATTCCAGCATGTAAAACACGTGTCAGGTGTAACAGTCTGACACGGTGAATAAAAGTTATTCGCAGCAAAAGTCACAACATAACCCAATTTTTTTGCAAAATTTACGTAACAATATGACGAACTTATTAACTACATAAGCGTAAACTGGACTATTATTCCGGCTTACGATAAACGTAGCTGATATGACAACGTTGAATATTTCTCGACTGGATCCGTACACACATTCCGTGGTGTTTTACTAATCCGGGGTTTTGAAGGAGCTTATGAAACACTAACAAAATTCTGAAACCCAAACTCAAATCATTCACGTGAGCTGCACTTTCTCATTTGTGGTTGTATGATAAATTACGGGCCTACTAAAGACCAGAAGAAATTGCATTATAAAGTGTCCTGTGATTTTAAGCATCTAAATGAGGTTGATTAATGGCTAGGATGTTAGAGTAGAGTATAAGGATGAAACTGTATCAACAGTCAGAAGTATGAGAGACAAATGTTCACCTGACGGACACGAAGAAAATCACTGTAAAAGCCATAATATTAAGTGAGTAATAATCATGATATCTTTTAGGGGACATTAGTAAATGGATAGGATTTTAGAAAATATTAAATGATCATAGAAACAAAACAAGACCAAAAAATACTGAAGAAAGGGGCTAGGGCAAGGGAAGAGGAGTTCATATTGGCTGAACCCCGATGTAACGACCAAACTGCCAGTATTCGGTTTGAACGCAGGACTGACGAACGAAAATGTATTCGAATAGACCAGATTACGTTCTTCTGTATAGCGTATCAAGCATTTTTGAGATACTCGTATTAAATTTTGTCAAAACACAAACTCTGTGCCCAATTTGAGCGGTTCTAATTTAGAGAATAGAACAAATTATATCAAAAACACAAAACACCACAAACGGTACAGCCTGTGCTATACAGTCATAAGCTTCTCTAGCGCGAAGTAGCGCGCTAAATAATAAAAGAAACAGTTAATACCAAAGGGTTTGATACCTGAGAATCAATAAAAATATTCCAAACAAGATGGAATCAAATATCTATCTACAGGGATTCCAGAAATCCTCCCAAGCAGTCAGTCAAAAGGTTGACAGACGCACACTGAATCACGCCGTGACCCCGAGCTTAGTCAAGCACGACCTAGCTGTCAATAGTCCGGCAACATGCAATAGAAAAGTAGGTAACAAAAGATAAGTCTTTAATCAAAATCACATAACAAGGACTCAGATGAGGAAGACTGAAGAACAAAAGGTGTGATTAAACGAGATCTGAACCAAGGTTAAAATACACGACAGGGAGACAAAACAAATAAATGACAGTACTGTCCAACAAAAAAGACTGCGGAGGGATTTTCATCGTCCTCTTTCTGTTACACCTAATCCCTCACAAGTGCGTAGGATTTCGACTCAAACTCCCTCTCATATTTTTATCTCATAAATTATTTTCATCCGCCTATTCTTCTCTAACGCCCAGATCACTACGCAACCTATTTTGAATGATTAAAATCACAGATCACTTCATCTTTCTGTTTCTTTTGTAGACTTATGTTTTTATCGAACCATTATAAGTACAAAATTACTGCCCAAGTAGACACTTTCGTTGATAAATAAGTTTCCTTCTTCTTACCTTTACTTAACGGTTCAATATGTGAATAAACAAGATGAAGAAATAGACCCACGTAACCATCAAATCCTTGCCTAAATTGCTGGTTACTGTGTATTTACGTTCTTTAGGCACCACACTTGCTAGTGATCGGTGTTTTAACAAGTCTATTTCACTGAAGCATTTAAGTGACACAAAGGTTTGGTAGTGAACCGGCATAGCTTATCATAAATACAGATTAGCAATTATTATTATCGATCGAGCTAGTAAGCTGTGGATACTAATCAATACTACAATATAATATATGTGAGCACTAATCAGTAGACAATAAGATGATGGGTTAACATATGTATAAATCAGTCGATAAAGTTAAAGTAAATATAAGAATTAATAAAAGGCTGCGTTGCTTCGATCGGTCTCACCAATGTAGAATTCTAATCTATTTCTGTATTAATATGAGGGCTCGTCCGTAATCAACAATATAAATGACACCACTCAGCAAGTATCATCTGAGCTATTGCTTTTCTCTGTCGATGTTTAACTTTGAAGAAAATTTTGTAACCAAGAGGTTGAGCTGGCACTTAGAGAGGGTCTAACTCAACTTAAAATTTGGGTGGATAACACTTCAAAGCATAAAGTAGTCCATCTGAGATATGTCGTATACTACGGATACAACCTAGATACCCCCCCTAGCGGTATCTCAAGTTATTGAAGATCTAGGAGTGTCGGTAGCATGTGATCTCATTGCTCACGATAACTGTGACCAAAGTGCATTTCGGGAGAGCCCTGTGCCAGAAACATTGAAGAGGGTTGTTCGATCATATTTGGAGTATGTAAATCTGATGTTTCCTCCTTCACTTCAGAGGGATAAGAACACAAGGATAAGAACTCATCCTCACACCTCGAGCAGAGAGCTACAAATCACCAAATTTTTACCCACTAGATAAGGCGTCTCAGAGATGACCTAATGACTTATATCATAATAAGCACTCCTAGATATCCCCTCAAGCATCTAGACCAGCCCATTCTAAACAAAAAATTTGAGGATAACACACAGAAATCAGAAACAAAACGTAGTAGAATGGACTGTAGGTACAACTACTCTTGATGAGTAGTCAAGTTCTGGAAATCGCTGCTGAGTGAGGAGGTCCAAGAGACTCCTCAATATTCTTTCAGAAGAAAACTTGACATATTTTCAGGGAACCAGGATATCGTTTCACCATAGTTTACTACTTGGTTTCTTTTTACCGTTAAATAGACATATGTTCACACATGGAGGCATCGGTAATACTCTGCCACTAGATAAAAGCCCATTAAGCGAATGTCTCTTTAATTCCGCCCAATACCATTTGAACCATTTGAATTATATTGCTAACTAGGATGATTTTTTTGTTCTCAGTCAAATGAGTAGAAATTTTACTTGTTTATCAGTAACCTCTAGGCATACTTTAAAAGGTTATATTTTTCTACCACATTCAAAACATTTTGCGCTAGTCGGGATGGCCTGTGTACGAAGTCACCCTACTCTGTCTTTTTCAGTGAATATTAATTTTAAGTCCTTGGAAGATGTTGGAATTTATGTTGAAACTTCTGTAGCTGAATATAAACGCAAGATAGTGGTTGGAATTACGGGATCGTTGTATGTCCTTGGGCTGTGGAATCCTGAAAAAGCATTGTTTTGCGAGCGTCAGACTGAAAATACTAATAAGTATTTATATAAATCATATACAACGTGTCTGTTTTAGTACTGAAACATGGCACTGTTGTCTCACACTTCAATCACTGTCTGCGTTCCAATATCGTTTCTTCTTGGCAGAATTAATTGAAAATATTGATGGGAATGCCGTCTCACTAAATCTGAAGATTTTAGCATGGGAGTCCCGGTTAAAGCCTAGGGAATTCAGTCCGATAGGTAACAATCTTCACTTAGTCTCAGCTTCAGATAATTTAAATACAGACAAAGACACAGAGATTTACATGGAATTCGGTGTTTTTGGTAAGTTTTACAAAACTATTAGTTATTCCTCAAAGAAAATGGAAATTTCGTTCAGCGTGGTTGGTTGATGTCAAACTCTGAGATCCATATTCGCATGTCAAGTACTTCCTGCAAATTCTTCAAAAACGACGTTTTCACTCCTCACACTCAGCTATTTGTTGCATGCTCTAGATATGTATTGCAACCCATGTCTATCGATGATGAAGATAATGAAACGCGTAAGCTTTTAATTTATCCCGCTAGGTTTTAATTACGTAGGCTAGCATAATTCTTGTTAACTTTCATGAGCAGTGTTAGTGTTCTGGTTTTCGTTGAAAATGTTTGCCGATGTAGCTGATATCACCTCTTCGATAAAGATGCCTTGTTCTTAAAAAATGGAATTCCACTTTGCTTCTTTTTGATCCTGGATTCTGAGGTCTTTTATCATCACGGAAATAATAAGCCTGAGTGAAGAAAATGATGAGACATGTTCGATAGTTCTTATCACTTTGAAATCTATGTAGTCACTAGATAACGTGACCGTATATCCTGTTGCTGTTTGTTTTATTTTAATGTTATTCATATAATTGCTGTGAGATGTTCTAATTCATATTCATGTGTTTTATCAATATTGTGACTTCAACTTAACTACAGTAATTTCACAAATAGTTCGATTTCTACTTGTCTAACCACTGTCATGTTCGTTTTTCTTGGCTGAAAAAACCCAGCTTCAAGTCAGTACTCCATGGGGTGAAATTTATTCTGAAGTAACAGGCTTGCGATATCCACCTATTTACTTTACTCTGATATTAACTCCCATTTCTTTCTAATTCTTATTTTGATTTGTTATCAGTGTGGCTCATACTGCTTAAAAAAACCTCCCTTTAGATAACGAGGGACTCGAAGTCTCAAACAGTTGGTTAGAATCCTAACAATATTCTAGGAAATCATAAAAGTCAAGCTACAAATTTAACAAACCTATAAAACGTCAAAAATACCCGAATACTTTACAATGTCTCAAAGATGACAACGCTATGTGTGACAAACAAAGTATTAAAAACCGAATTAATTTAGATGAATGTTTGAGAAAAAATCTTTCGATTTAATAAATATAGGAAATAAAATTACTTAAAAATAACTACCTTTGTCAATAGAACACGCATTACGTTTTCAACCTCATAACCAGGTGTTCTTCCATCGCTTCTCGTATTACATGTTATTTTACTAGGAAGCTTGTAATGCTAATTCCTATCTCTTTGCCTAAAGATTTTGTTGGTTTTAAAGCTGAAGTTATCATTATCTCATTGGCTCATTTTATTAACATTACAATCTCTGCAGCGTGTAGTGATTTCTAAGATTTACAACAAATGCTTTATTTTATAGCTGCTTATATATCTCTGTTAGAAATGTCTGGGATGATGGCATTTTCTTCCAGATTTTATGTAAAATTTAATATTATTCTAGCTAAATATCAAGTAAAAATGTACTTCATAATTTATTAATTCATGTACTAGATTGATATCAAAAAGTGTGAACCCCATTGGGGATATTCATATACCCATTATTCTAAACCCCTTGTATTTTATTTCATCAACAATAGGTTTAACGCCAAATAAGCCCGAATGCCCACAAAAGGAAGATACCTTGACCTATCGTACTGATTCTTCAACTCCTAAACTTTCATGTCTACAGTACCCGTTTTCAAGTAGAACATCAAACTCGAGTGTTGTTAGTCGATCTTATCCAGTTCCAATGTCCACTTTGGAAATCAATCGCTGCCGTATTCATAGAGGTGAACAACCAGAATGTTGTGGTACACTTTATAAACTTGGAGATGATGTAACATTCTTCATTGAAACGTCAGATGTGGAGAACACTTCAGTAGAAATACAATTCTATCAACAACATTTAGAGTCCTCAGGGAATGATAGTGAGTTCTCTTTATTATTCAACTGAGATTGGGTACGTTGACTATTTTGGTACTGCTTTGTTTTTCTTTAGATCGAAATGTAATCACGTCGAATCGATGGTTTTAAGTATTGTGTATCAAGCAGTATTTTTCTGAATGTTGGCCTGTCAAAATTTTCACGTTAAAGCTTCCAAACAATCCTACAAGGTACTGAGCCCAGTTTCGTCAGGCCTGCTACCCATTGCTATAGTAACCACTATTTCATGTTCCCAACTTAACTGTTATTGCTCGTTTGTAATGAGTGTCACTGGTGTGATAGTTGTCCCACTCTCAATATCGTTGATTTCGTTTAAATCTCTTCAGCGTAGGTTACTTTGAAAAACGGATACCAGATCAAGTGAATTTCTAGTGATATTTTGTTCTGAAATCAATTTCGCTCGACTAATTTTTATGTTGTTTCACGTAGAAATCGTAGCACTAAGTTTTAACATAAAATCCAAGACTTAGGATATCCATCACTGATATAATCATAATCGACTAAAACGAACGTACGATCAAACAACATTGATCACTGAGATTTGTTTCGACAGTTTTAAGGTTTGAATTTCATTCATATAAAATCATCTGCATGCCGTTTTCTAAATTTTAGAGCATCTAAATAGCTCGGTAAATTCAAAATTTTACAAACACTAAAAGTGTTTTACTTAGCTACTGAGTTCACATAGTCAGTCACTTTTTCATCGGGTGTGATATTTCCATCATTTAGTGAAGAATATAAACAGTTTGATAATTAAAACCCACTCTAATAATGCTATTCAAGATGCCTTTCAAAAAATTCCGAAATCGGTGAGTTTTTTTAATGTTGTTCGACAGCACACCTTTAACATAGGTGTTAATTGTGTATGGATCTTTTTCCAATGTCTCAAACGTTTGCCTGTGTTAGTCGGATAGCTACATGGTGCGACCATGAATGTGGATAGATAAATAAACTCAAGAACAATTCATATGCAATTGTGTTTGATCTTAAAGCATTCTGATTAGCATTCGAGAGCTCTTTTGTTTTCTAATTTCTGTATAACACAATGAAAGAAAATCTTTGAAGAATCGTAATCAATCAGAAGTTTGGATTCTTTTTGTCTGCTGTTGTTAAACCCGAAGAAATGAGCGACATGGTACAAAAACTCTAAAGCAATCTGTTTTAATCGGTTGGTTTTTTTATTAATAATGAAAGCAAGAGGTCACCCTTCATAAAATCGTAATAATCGCAGATGTTTTACGGAAATCCAACTGTTCCACGTAAGGTTGTGCAAATTAATATAGAATTAAAAAAAGATTTACATTTTGGAACAATCGACAAAGTAAGAGTTATCAAATAACATAAAATTTATTTTCTATGCCATTCGCTTCCCCCACCAATATAGCTTATCTGAATTCTTATAACTTGCTGACGTCCTATAAGTATGTAGTTTTGCTTGAAAATCCCTTGGAGTAGCTTATAGCCCCTTCATAGCGAACATTTACAACGTGGTGATTTTTACTAATTAATAGAAATCATTAAAGGTTCAAATCTCATAAAGAATAAAAGTCTCCTAACGACCATTTATGCTTCTTGCTCACTATTATTAAAACAATAATAGGGTTTGAATGTAAAGGTTCCTCACAATTATATCTAGACATTTAGCAATAATAGGAAACTGTTACATACATTGAATAAATCTCATTCATAATGATCCTTCCTTAAAACAATCATCTTTTCAGCTTGCTAAAATAATGACTTGCAGAAATTTCACAAACCGACTATCCATTGTATAAAAGACAATACATATTGTACATGGAAAAACTTCACTAGTCCAAATTCACTTATTCCAAAGTTTTACTCGACATCCTGATTCTAACTTTTCTAGTAATTGAAATTTCGGATGAGGTATTTAATTTACTTAGTTACAATCGATGGGATTCTTCCCAATACAATGTGTATCAATTACAATGATTCTCATTCAAAAAAATCTATTCAAGTCAACCGCGGAAGTATTTCCTTAAAACGGGCTAAGGTTTCATATTAGTTGCATATATTTTTGGAATTATTTCAAGATGAAAGTGAATCCGGGGAATCTCTGTATCACTGATAACGATGATAAAGGATTACATAACAACTAATCATGATTAGTTAAAAGTAATTGCTCGTCCAAACGTTTCTATGAGTAGTGGTATATTGACTGTACTGTCTGATTAACTTATCAACAAATTGGCGAACTCCTCTTCGTGATTTGGAAGGTGTCAGACAGAATTAGTACTTAGCTCTATCCTTCCACACTTCGTCCATAGATGCTATGGAGTAGATCGATCCAAACCATTCAAAGTAATTTGTCAAATAACTTTAAACCTTCTGAATAGGGTTCTTTCTCGCCTGTCTTATACATAATTGAAGTCCCAACGAATTATGATAACAACCTTAGTATTTTTTTCAAATAATGTTTGTAGTGCCTCTGCTTCTACCTGTTGGGATGGCCACCAAGAAGCCACCCACGTACATAGTCGATTGACGGACTTATCGATCAGATGTTTAGATATTTAAAATGGCAGTCGATTGACTAAGTTGTCGATTAATGTTTAAAAACTTCCATGGCAATATTGGTTATATATATGATTGTATAAATACGCATGTTTTATTGTATATTTTGATTCTTGTCAAATAAGTGCTCTAAAACGTCTTTCGTCTTCTTACTTGCGAGGGTTTGGAGGTTCTAACGTTCGAGTTTCATCAGTTATATAGTGTTTGTGCGTATTCAAGTAGAGAACATAACAGTGGCGACGGGTTTTACAATCAACAATGCCAAGTACCCTTGAACAAATAGAATCTTCGCTGGAACGTCAAGGAAAACGATATGAACAGTTCCAGGAGCGTATGCTGGAGATGTTAGCGAAACAAATGAATCTGAATAACAGAGGTCCTACTGATGATTCAGGAATTTCATTTTGATGGCTTAGCTGGTGTGACTTTCGAGTCTTGGTTCAAGAAGTATGAAGATTTGTTCAAGGTCGACCTCAACAAACTGGATGACGCTGCCAAGGTCAGAATACTCTTGAGAAAGCTTAGCACGATTGAACATGAACGTTACAGTAATTTCATCCTCCCAAAGAATCCAAGAGATTTCTCTTTTGATGCAACAATCGAAACTCTGACGCCAATCTTCGCGGAACAATAATCTCTCTTTAATATTCGTTATCAATGCCTCAAAATAACGAAGTAAAGTGAGGATGATTGGGTAAAACATGCCGGCCTAATAAACCGTGAATGTGAACGATTCAAACTATCATTAATGACGGAAGACCAGTTTAAGTGCCTCGTGTTTGTGTGTAGTCTACAATCTCCCGAAGATGCTGATATAAGAACCAGAATCTTAAGCAAAATTGATCAGTTCCCAAACATCTCACTACAAGAAATAACTGCAGTGTCAGAGATTAGTAAATTTGAAACACGATACCTCCATGGTCGAGAACAATAGCCGGCCGTCATACGTGCATGCTGTTAGTAAAAAGAAAGACTCCGGCTCACAAAAACCATACAGCACAGACAATCAGCCCTCATCTCCTTGCTGGTCATGTGGAGGTTGGCATTACAAGAAGTTTTGTCCATACAAAGAATATTTCTGCACTAAATGTCATAAAAAAGGTCACAAAGAAACCAGATGTAGAAATAAAACTCGCAGACCTTACTCTTCAAAAGTCTATTCCAAGAAACACAGGTCTGGTAAGAAAACAAACAAAATATTAGTATCTCATAACCAGACAAGAATTCACCGCCGAGGAAAGTATGTGACCGTGGACATGAATGCACACCGTGTCCGTCTTCAACTTGACACAGCATCTGATATCACACTAATCAGTCCAAAAACTTGGGAGAAAATTGGGAGACCTACAGTTCACCGAACGAAGCAACTAGCGCACAGCGCATCGGGAGGTAAGCTTAATATTGTTGGGGAAATAACGTGCAATGTTTCGAAAAATGAGGCAACAACGAGTGCAACTGTTTACTTAACCAAGAACCCGGAACTCGATTTATTGGGGTTGGATCTAATAGATGCATTAAAATTAGCAGATCATCCTCTCAACAATATCTGCAGCCAAGTCAGAATCAATAACCGTTTAGAGTCAAGCCAGAGAAATACCATTATAAAAAGGCATCATCACGTGTTTTCAGAAGAGTTGGGCGAATGAACGAAGGCCAAAGCCCTACTAACCCTCAAGTCAACAGCTATTCCTGTTTTTCGACCAAAAAGACCTGTACCTTATGCTTCTCTCCCAGTAGTTGAACAGGAACTAGGACGGCTTCAAAAAATGGGTGTCATTGAACCTGTGAGTTTCTCCAATTGGGCTGCACCGATTGTAGTGGTCAAGAAGTCAAACGGCAGTGTCCGTCTATGCGCAGATTACTCTACTGGACTGGATGATGCACTAGAACCCCACCAGTATCCTTTGCCTATACCTGAGGATCTTTTTGCTAAGCTGAATGGAGGAAAGGTGTTTGCAAAACTGGATTTATCGGAAGCTTATTTGCAGATTCCTGTCGCGGATGAAAGTAAAGATCTGCTTACTACAAACACTCACAAGGGCCTATTCCGATATAACCGGTTACCTTTTGGAGTCAAAACGGCCCCCTCCATATTTTAACAGGTGATGGATACTATGCTACATGATCTCCCTGGTGTTGCAGCTTATCTGGATGACATAATAATTATGGACATTGATAGAATAGACCTAGAAAAGAAGCTCGACCAGGTGCTATCGAGAATATCTGAATATGGATTCCGGCTTCGTGAAGAAAAATGTGACTTTTGCATGCAGAGTGTACGCTACCTCGGTTTTATCATCGATAAGGACGGGAGAAAACCAGATCCAGAGAACACTCAAGCTTTGAAAACAATGCCGAGACCGACAGATGTTCCCACACTTCGATCCTTTTTGCGGCTAGTTAGTCATTATGGAGCTTTTATCCCTGACCTTCATCGTTTACGTGCCCCATTAAATAGTCTTTTAACAAAGAACGCAAAGTGGTGTTGGTTAAAAGTTGTCAAACTGCTTTCGAGAAGATCAAAAAACTGCTACTATCGGATCTGTCGTTGACACACTATGACCCATCCCTACCTATTGTAATAGCATCAGATGCTTCAAACTACGGCATTGGAGCAAGCATTTCTCATATCATGCCTGATGGATCAGAGAAAGCAATCTCACATACAGCAAGGTCTTGAACTACAACAGAACGTAACTATAGTCAGATCGAAAAGGAAGCATTGTCAATTATTGTTGCGGTAAGAAAATTTCATAAGATGATATTTGGACGCCGGTCCACGCTTTAAACGGACCACAAACCGCTGCTAGCCATATTTGGGTCAAAGAAAGGAATCCCGGTCTATACTGCAAACAGACTGCAACGATGGGGAACAACATTATTGGGTTACGACTTCAAAATTAAATACCAACCTACTACTGCTTTTGGACAAGCTGATGCTTTGTCTAGGCTCATTGGTTCCCAAGCGAATCAAGAAGAAGATACTTTGGTGGCAGCGATTGAGACAGAGAAAGAAGTACATCGAGTTTTGGAAGACGCAGTAGATGGTCTACCGGTTACGTTCAAAGTTATTAAAGAAGCTACAAGAAGTTAAGGGTTATCTCCTCTCAAAGTGGCCGAATCGTCATTTACAAGGAGAACTGCAACAATATTTCCGCCGGCGTGATTCACTCATGATTATGGATTCATGCATTGTGTTTGGTGACCGGATTATTATCCCAGAATTATCGCGACATAAAATCCACAAGCAATTTCACAGTGGTCACCCTGGGATAAACAAGATGAAATCATTGGCGCGCAGTTACGCCTACTGGCCTTCGATGGATAAAGATATCGAAAACAAATGCCGAAACTGCTCTTGTTTACAAGCCGTAAAAAACCCTTTGAAATGTGAACCTCAACAATGGCAAAAACCTACTGGACCTCGGAAGAGAATTCATGTAGATTTTGCTGGCCCAATCCAAGGTAAAATGTTCTTAATTATTGTTGATGCATATACGAAATGGCCAGAAATATACAGCATGCCGAACTGCACAGCCTTGGAAACTATTCACAAGCTGTCTACCTTATTTAGTTGTTTTGGAGTGCCAGAAACCTTGGTAACTGATAATGGATCACAATTTGTTGCGAACTCATTCAAGAGATTCTGCAGTTCAAACGGCATAACGCATCTACGGTCCCACCTTACCACCCCCAATCCAATGGACAAGCAGAACGTTTCGTTGACACCTTCAAAAGAGCTTTACTGAAAGGGGAAGACGAGGGGCCAACTAGCCAAGTAATCACTAGATTTTTAACGAATTACAGAAGCACTTCGAACCATACGTTCCCAGAGGGAAAGTTCCCAGCCGAAGCAATGTTTGGAAGATTTATTCGAACTATTTTTAACGCGATGTTGCCTCCTAAAAGAGTGAATAGGTACAGGCCAAATCAAAAAATGCGCAGCTTTAAATTTGGCGATAAAGTGTTTCTAAAATCATATCTTGGGAAAACTCGATGGGAACCAGGGACCGTTGTACAAAGACTAGGAAGAGTTTTGTATAGGATAACAGGAGCTTTCGGGAGCTGTGTCAGACACATGAACCAAATGAGAAAGGACAAAAGAATGATACGTTTTGGAGATAATCATGTAAACCTACCGCTGGAGTTGGTCACAGAATCGACAACTACATGTTCGTCCCGGAATACCGAAGAGAAAAAAAGGTTAGATACATTACCTAGAAAAATTACAACCAGAATTGACTGCCGTCACAACCCAGTCGTAAGACTACAAGCGGACTTAAGGAAAAAGTCTTATTCAGGGGAGGTGTTGGGATAGCCACCGAGAAGCCACCCACGTACATAGTCGATTGACGGACTTATCGATCAGATGTTTAGATATTTAAAATGGCAGTCGATTGACTAAGTTGTCGATTAATGTTTAAAAACTTCCATGGCAATATTGGTTATATATATGATTGTATAAATACGCATGTTTTATTGTATATTTTGATTCTTGTCAAATAAGTGCTCTAAAACGTCTTTCGTCTTCTTACTTGCGAGGGTTTGGAGGTTCTAACGTTCGAGTTTCATCAGTTATATAGTGTTTGTGCGTATTCAAGTAGAGAACATAGCACTACCTTGATAAAAAAACCTATCAGAGAATATTAGCATTTATTAGCCAACGACTATCTGTACTCATTCGTTAAGTAAATAATGCGTTGAACGTGTGAATCAAAAGGTACTGAGTTTGAGCCCGACATGAAAATCAACGCTGGGAAGCAAATATACTCAGCTGAAGAGTCCCAAATAAGACGAACCGCGCGTCCTGAATTCCACTACTAGCCACTATCTCATTCTGCTCAAAGTGCCTGTGATTTGATGTCAATATTGAGGCTATCTGCGCTGGATTCACGTATGGCAAAAGTGACTGATCAATTACAGTCCTTAACATCAACAACGGAAAGATTCAAATAAATTCTTGCAAATGAATTACTTTTTTTGTTTCTTTTTTCCTTTTCAATCTGCATACATAACCGGACTATTCACACATTTCCCATTACGTCATATTTTGTTGATTATTAGTGGAATTAACGAGTCTATCTAAGCTAGATCACCATTTAAAACCTTCAAGCACTGGATAACGTTTCATCCCAGTATGGGATTCCCCAGCAGCACGCACCCACATTCCCTCATACGGGATTCAAACCCGGGACTTTCGGTCTCACGTGCGAACGTTTAACCTCTAAACCACTGAGCCATAAATTCAGCTATAAAAATTGCTACAACCTAATTTCAATACCATTTTAATCACTGTTTTATCAACTTTATTCACTCAAGTACTCACAGGTTTCCTATTTTGAAATATTTATTCAAGCAGTCATTTCTATAATTATCACTATTGCTACAACTATCACCCGTCTTACTACCGATATGTACTTTTTACTGTCTACGGTCAGTTACGTAAACTGTTTCACTATCATGACTGACCCATAAATTATTTTGATTGATTTAATATTTTAAATATTTCTATTTAAATACTGCGGTATACTAAAATAAATTTTAATAAAGATCTAATGGAATGTAACAATTTGGTGATGGACCAAACCATCCAGCTCAGAGAACAAAACTTCACCGAAATCATTCACCTGAGCTACAAATCTCCACCATCTCTGAAAATTATATTGTTCACTTATATGTGTAGTTCAAATTTGTACTATGAGAATCTGCAGTATTTTGGAACGTAAACAAGTTAGTTGAAAAAAATGATCGTTTTTTCTCTTATTTACTTATCGCTTTTTTTCTTATTCGGATCACAACTTTTATTTGTAATTTGCTCTTATTATGTTCAGCTAAAAGTAGTTCACCTACTCCATTAAAATTTATTGGTTCTGCTCGTTTCGGTCCATTCGTTGATACATACGGACGTAAAGCTGCACAAATTCTGAACTCATCATTAGCTCCAGTAGGAGATCTTCGAGGTAAATAAAATTGTGTCATTTTTTTCAATTTGAGGTCTTAGTTTCCATCACTCAATGACATATAACGTGATGAAATATTGAGGATCAGACAGTATTGGATAGCTGTTTAGTCTTATTTTATGACTTCTCAAGAGTGTATGCTTAACACTATTACATGAGTCGAACCTAGAACAGTAAGGTTTTGTAACAATAGTTTTATTGTTGAACAACGGAGTTGGAGTCGATAGCGCAGTTACTATGTACCGTAACTTACATTCGATCTTCTTGTGTAAATAGTGCATATGATATGCTCCTTACATCAAAGCAAAGAAAGGATTTAAAGTAACCAGTTTATCTGTTCCTCATGCATTCACTCTTGACATTTTTCACTTGATTATTTCAAAATTAATGAATAGTCCTTTAAAAGTAACAATATACAAACTTCATATCTTTCTCATTTTATCTACTTAACCAGAATCAACAATATTTCTATTATTGTTTACTCTTGATTCTAGACAGATCATTGAGAAATACTTATAAATTTATAAACTGTAATAGTTCTATGTTTTATCAGCTGAATATGTTCGTTTGTGTTAGGGTTGAAGCTATCACTTGTTCACTTATTCTGCAAACGAGAACGAGATTCGATGACCAATTTTCAGATTTCATTACTGGTTAACTAACGAAAGATGAACACATGAATTGATCATACCCTAACTCCTATCTTTTTTTGTCAATTTAAACATTAGCGGGAAATGTCTACTACTTTAGGATTCGTCCTGATAATTTTATCTCTATGTGCTATTTATGCTATGACAACTTGAATTGATCCATATTTATCAGGTTCTACTTTACATGCTAAATGCATGTTTAATGTTCAAACAATATATTCTCTGAATATATTTATAGTTTGACAATTCCATTTAAATTGTTTACCAGTCGTAATATTGGATCATTAATGATATTTTTGACAATAATTAAAATAAATAAATCTATCTATATCAATAGTTGAGATCACGAGTCCATTGAAGCTAAACCACCATGGAAAACATGGAAGCATTGTAAGACCGTTTCGCCTTATTGTGGGACTCATCAGCAGTGCGCATTCATGATCCCGCCTATCGATTTTCGAACCCAGGATCTACCAGTCACGCGTGCGAGCGCTTAACCATTAGACCACTGAGCCGGCCAGCATCCAATGGTGTTAATGTCTAACTTCAACCAATCCACGAAATTGAGCAACACATCCACAATTGTCGTCAATGAGTTACTATCTCACAACAGACCCGGTTGAACTCTACTAGTCATTGCTTCTCACTAGAACTCCAGGGTATACCTCTTGAAGCCAGTCACTAGTGAGCATATGTTGATTGATATTAGTTTTAAAGAAAACCAAGCGGTAATATACACATTTAGCCCTGAAATTTGTGCTGATGATGTCGTTCAGAAGAACGATGAAAACGCCACGACCAAACCATCCAGCTCAGAGAACGAAACTCCATCAAAATCATTCACCTGAGCTACAAATCTCCACCATTCCACAATTAGCTCTGTTATCTGTTTGTAATAATTGTGAAGTACATTTACGAGTTTGATATTTTTGTAGATAAAAATACCAACACAAAATGCATTGATCCACAAAATTAAATATTGTTGTAGATTATGTTTAATATTGACTTGATTTAACTTTTACACATTAGTATTTCTTATCATCAAAGTTAACAGAGATTTCAAAGACGATTTTTGTCATGTTTTTAAAAAATTATCCTAGAAATATTTACGCCCCCAAATGCCCTGGTATGGCTGAGGGTGGGGAGAGTCAGCTCTTCCTCTCTAAATGCTCTTACATGGCCACGCGTATACAACCACTGCCAGGGAAGTCCTACTCACAACTTTCTCACGGTAGACCTATTGTTTACGAAATTGAGAAACCTAAAATCAAATGTCCGACACATTAACTAGGTTGGTGAGTGTGGAGGGTCAACCTAGAAAAGATGGAAAATCTTGTTCCAAACAAATGGTGCACATAGGCTCCGGAATCATGAGTGGACAAATAGTGTGTGAACCTATTGTTGGTCACCGGCTACCATGGGACTTCATCTAACATTACCTCACTGCCTTGTGGATGAAACCTTTAGGTCGAAGGCTCCGGGTGTGACCCACTAAGAAAACCACCTTCTTCGGTTTGGTTACCCGGACAGTATCATAGCCCACATACAAATCAAGTAACATGTGTGGCGCATATCTATTCGGTGCTCCTTTGTATCAATATTTATGTGTTCAAATAAATAAAGTTGGTAACTAGTGCTTTAATAATAAAAGTATAATATTTGTAATATCTCAATCAGTAGAAAAATTAAATTTTCTAACATTTTGTGACTCAGTGTAAGATACTACTCAAGAGAATAAATAAACTAATTAAATTAACTCAAGTTTAAATAGTATAAAGGAGCAAAGCAAAAATATAGCAATTCATTTAGTCAAAAAGAACAGGTCTGACCAAGTCATGTCACGCTGGTCAAGGTGATCTATTTAGAACATCTTTATGTATTTATTTGTATCTTAATAGGTGGAAAATGTGACGTATGCAATGTGAAAGGAAAGAGTTGAATTCGTATTTATGATGTTATATATTGGCAGGTCAGTGAATTTCGATCGAACCAAGGACTCGTAAAACATGTGCGAGCGGCGTAGAGTTCTGATTGGCCCTGCTTTCCGCCTAGCCCAGCCAGTTAAGTCTAGAACACCAATCTCAGCCTCTTCAACATGAATCATTATATTCCAAACATACTAAGTTTATATACTAATCAAACAGACCACAACGTAGCATAAAAGAGAAAATAACATTTGTACAAAATTTGGCCAAATGCGGCTGTGAATATGGGAGGCAGTGACTAGTAAACAGGGCATAATTCAAGAATGGTAAAACGTATAGATAATGGTTCATAGGTCAAAATAAAGCTTATAATAAGAGGAAC
The DNA here is from genome assembly GCA_946903255.1 of Schistosoma spindalis. Lineage (NCBI taxonomy): Eukaryota > Metazoa > Platyhelminthes > Trematoda > Strigeidida > Schistosomatidae > Schistosoma > Schistosoma spindalis. The sequence goes on along the minus strand of OX336416.1, from coordinate 37,919,955 downwards.
ATGAATATGAATAGTTCAGTTATTTAACAATTCTACGATAAAAGTATACGTTTAGTATTGGTCTATAAATGGATCCCAAAATTACCATTCATGATTCTTGTCGGGACATAGCATATGATGATAGTTTGAGATATGAACAGAAATGAATGTAAATTCAAAGAATAATGGGTTGAAACTTTCTATTTGAAGAAATAATTTCATCCTCCTACTTATTCAAACTGTGTACCTCTGTAATAAAAGACAAAATATTCTACAGTTTATATGAGAGCCAGTTAATCTGTGCAGATGTCTAAACCGAATTAGGGAAAGTGGAGTACAAAACTATTAGTTCACTATTATAGCATTTGACTTTCAAGGTTCTATTCTTGTTGAGTATTATTATTAGCTTTGAAACACAAAAAAACACGTTACTCAAATTTGAGTACATAAATATATTCTTGTCTAATAAGTTGCATTAATATTAAATACTTTATACGTAATAATATGATTCAATTAGAAATAGGAAAATCATGAATATATGAGTATTACTTCATGTTTGATCCTTCTTTTCTGGATAATGATCTATGAAGATAACAGGAAACCTAGCTTCTTGACTTTACTTTGAGTTTATTTTATATATTAAAAGTCTCTATAATCTTGTAGCATTGAAATAACAACATAGGTAAATTAAACTCTCGGTTTATTTTAAATCCGAAAATTTCTCATTTCATACTTTTTCAAAATAAGGCTGAATACATCTTCCATCGAACACCTTAAATAACCAGCGTAAACAACTTCCTCTTGTTTAACTTCAGTCTTATCTATTCCATTATTATATTGAAGAGTATGCGAGAAAGACCTAAGATAGACTCAATATATAGCTAATGTATTTGAATATGTTGACAATAACTCACGGATAGAATGGAAATTTTCTAAGTTTCCCATATGATTGTGTAAGCTACAACAGGAATAAAATGGAAGAAATTAAGGAAGGGAACCAACGCATAAGATCATTGATTATTGAACTGAGGTATGTTGGTAGATCCGGAATCCTATTCATTAAAGCGATCATTGTTTGAAGACTGGTTAAATTAACTCCAGATCATTCACCGAAGTACAGATACATTCACTTTTTAACTTTCCCCTTATCTTCAACTTTAATATTACTTCAAAGTTCGTATTTCTGGAATTAAGTCTTTCTTTTCAAAATCTTATTCTCTATTGTTTAAGCTTTTTTCCTCACCATTTGTACTTATATTATTTCACTATTTATCTTATTATTGCTATTTTTACATGTTTATGTGGGATGATAACTTGGATTGATAGACATTTATTCTAGACTTTATGGTGATTATTGATTAACTAACTGACTAACTTGAAAATGAAATAAAAAATTATATGAACAATGTCTAAAATCATTGAATCATAGTGTACAGAAGTTTTTGATGGGAAAACAAAAAAAAAACACCAGTTCATTATAATTACCAGTTTATGGTTTTGGAGATGGTTGAGTTTTATTTATTGAGATCATGAATAGATCAATGTCCGATCATCGTTGAAAACGTGGAAGCATTGGACGGCCGATCCGTTCTAGTGTGGGACTATTCAACAGTGCGCATCCACGACTCCACACACGGGATTCGAACACAAGAACTTCGGTCTTACGTGTGGATGCTTAACCTCATTATAAAATAATTATAATTCCTGTATGATAATATACTACTCATGATCTTTAAGTTGAAATTAATTTACATCATTTTAGTTAATTGGGTTTTTTTTAAATGACAAAAGTGTTTTTTTTTTACATCCTGATCCCTTGATCTATAATGCGACAAAAGTAGAATAACATGAGTTCATCAAACTTCAAGATTCCTCATTTGTAAAAGCCCTAAATTTATGTTAGTAATATAATTATAAAAAGTTTTACATACAGCATTATTAGTTGAATTTAAACAACGTCGGATACCGGCTCAGGAGTCTAGTGGTTAAGCGTTCGCGCGCGAGACTGATAGGCTCTGTGTTCGAATCTCGCGAGGCGAGATCGTGGGTGCGCACTGCTGAGGAGTCCTAAAATAAGACGAAATGGCCGTCCAGTTGCTTTCAGGTTTTACATGGTGGTCTAGCTTCGATTGACTCGTGATCTCAATTATTGAAAATACAGCAATTAATAAAGTTAATCTTGAAACCACTTAAGAAACAAGAGGAAACAATATATTTAACTTAATAGTTAAGATTAGTATTTCATATGTTGAAGAGGACATTATAAAAAAAGAAAAACAAACGAGAAACCTGTGAAGCTATAAATGATAATAATGAGACAATCAATAAAAATAAATAGTTACCGAATGATTGGTAATTAAGACCTATTTAATATGAAATTAAAGTTAACATCGTTAGTGAATGTAAGTGAAATGAAAGAGATAAAGTAACTGAAAAGCATTGGAATAATATACCTATTTTACCATAACAGTAATAGATTTACTTCTCTTTTTGTATCCAAAGTTCAAGTTAAAAGCGCTTGATGGAAATGACCTCTTCAAATCAAAGTAATGTTCATTAATTGTTAATTATTTTATATGCTTTTGAGACATCCACTTTATGTCCATCATTCATGAAATATTTAGTGATCGACCTGACCTTTGCATATAAAACGAAAGTGTGATAACCTTATCATTGTCATGGTAACATAGTTATACTATTTCAACACTTATCACTTACGTTATCTCTTTTGTTATGAATAATTAACTTAAATTAAAAAAAGAAAGTAATTTCTGTTGTTTTAATAGCTTTGTTTACCAATAATTAATTCATTGTGAACCAGTAGTTTTGTGATTTAAACATTCAACTTTCAATCATTAGTTTACAGGTTCAAACCTTGTTCTGCCTATTTTAGTTTAAGCAACCAGCTAGTATCACTAGTCATAACATTTAAGATATAAGTCAAAACCAAATACACCAATCTGTATCTGAAATATGAATCTATAATAATGATAGTAATAATAATAATAATAATAATAAATCCTTTTTCTTCTTCTAGTACGTTATCTTATTATCTATCCAATGATTAAGCCACTTAGTCCATGTTTAGAAGTTACTTATCAACATCATTGGAAGAAACGTGCATCAGCTGTAGATATTGGTCATCGTGGTATGGGTACATCATTTTTTCAACCAGAAGAAAAACAATATAAAAAGTATGTTTCATTATTATTAATTTATGTCTATTATTCATTCAATAATAAATATCTTTATTCTTAGTAATCAATATTTTGGTTTGTTGAAGAATCAGAGTGTAAAAATAAACAAACAAATAAACAGAAAATTCATTTTCATTTATATGTTTGTTCTTATTTTTTATGGTAGTTGAAACTTTGGTTTCACAATTTTTTTTCTAAGTTACTTGTATAATGCTGATAATCTGATGCACTGATTTTATGACTTCAGATTCTAATGTATGTGATTTTGTTTTTGTGTACCAAACTTAACTCTATATTTTGGAAAATTAATTGATATAGGATTCCAAATACGATTCCCTAATGGTCTAGCTTCAATTGATTCATGATCTCAACTATTGAAATTACTATAGTATCCACAAAAACCCCGTCTGATGTTGGTCAACATATGCTCACTAGTGACTGGCTTCAAGAGGTATATCCTGGAGTTCTAGTGAAAAGCAGTGACCAGTGGAGTCCAACCAGGTCTGTCGTGAGATAGGAACTCACTAGTGACAATGGTGGATCTGTCGCTGAATTTCGTGGATTAGTTGAAGTTAGACAGTAACACCATTGGATGCAGGTCGGCTCAGTGGTCTAATGGTTAAGCGCTCTCGTGCGAGACTCTGATAGGTTCTGGGTTCGAATCTCGCGAGGCGAGATCGTGGATGCTCACTGATGAGGAGTCCCAGTGGTTTCCAGATTTTCCATGGTGGTTTAGCTTCAATTGACTCATGATCTCAACTATTGAAATTGATATAGGATTAATAAATGAAATGAAATTAGTGTGTAGTTAATGCTACCTAATATTACCAACATGAAAATTTCTTGTTGTTCTATAAGATACGGATACAAATTTCAGTGTAAATTAATAATCTCTGATGAATTAAACTAATAATAGTACTCAGTAGCCAAAGGGGAAAACGCGATCGTGTTTGAATCGGACAGTACTGAGTTCGAGTCATAGAGTGAACATCAACTCTGAGATGCAGATACATTCAGGTGAAAAGTCCCAAATAAGAGGAAACGCGCGTCTTGGACTCCACTGCTAGCCACTATTCAAACTAAAGCTACAAATAAAGATGTATTTATAATAGTCTAATGGATAAATATTTATCGAAGAATCAGAGTGTTTTCGACTAATTCACTCATTCAAAATTTATTTTATTGTAATATGGTGGGATAAAAAGGTGAGAATAAAGGTAGTCAATATTATGTTTTATATCACTTCAGTAACGATTTTGTTCAACATGACAACTATAAACCATCGTTTAATGTGACATTATTTCAGGTCAATATTTTTATATTTATTCTGTATAAATTTCATTCGATATCATAATTGTGAATTTTCATTCAGTATGATATTTATAGTCCTTGTATCAATTTAGGTGAACTAAATTCAATGTGCTTTTGCAGTAACTTAGTATGACAGTGAGTATTTCGGTCTAATGATAATTTGTTTTGGACTACAGTGCAAAGTAGCACATGGCGGACAGCTGACAGATGCATTCCAAGTAAGAACCGAAGTCAGACAAGGTTGTCTACTCTCTCCCTTCCTCTCTTTTCTGGTGGTCTACTGGATTATGAAGAACTCAACATCTGAGGCAAAACACGGCATACAATGGACAGCCCAGAACCAATTAGACGATTTGGACTTTGCAGATGACCTAGCTCTCCTATCGCGTACATACAAACAAATGCAGACAAAGACAGCCAGTGTAGCAGCAGTCTCTACATCAGTAGGCCTCAACATACACAAGGAGAAAACAAAGGTCCTCAAATACAACACGGAGAACACCAATCCAATCACACTTGATGGCGAAACTCTGGAAGATGTAGAATCCTCCACATACCTGGGAAGCATCATCGGTGAACAAAGAGGATCAGATGTAGATGTAAAGGCGAGGATTGACAAAGCAAAGGCCGTAACTTAAAGCAACTTTCGACCAATATCAAAGTCACAATCTTCAATACGAACGTTAAGACAGTTCCATTGTACGGAGCTGAAACTTGGAGAATTACTACAACCATCATCAAGAAGGTACAAGTATTTATAAATAGCTACCTACGCAAGATACTCAACATCCATTGGCCGGATACCATCAGCAACAGCCTTCTGTGGGAGAGAACAAACCAGGTTCCGGCTGAGGAGGAAATTAGGAAAATACGATGGAAATGGATAGGACATATATTACGAGAATCACCAAACAACATTACGAGGCAAGCCCTAACTTGGAATCCTGAAGGGAGGAGGAAAAGAAGAAGGCCAAAGAACACATTGTGTCGGGAAATAGAATTAGATATGAAAAGGATGAATAACAACCGGAAAGAGCTGGAAAGAATTGCCCAGGACAGAGTTGTATGGAGAGTGCTGGTGGGCGGCCTATTCTTCGCCCCGAGGAGTAACAGGCGTAAGTAAGTAAGATAACGTGTTTTGACAATAAGTTTTGGAGAGCTACATGTCTTCCGTGTTCTCATTTCGAGTCATAAGAATTGCTGAGGTTCACGTTTTCCAAGTATAAGCAGTAGAATCTTCAGACACAACAGTAACAATGTGAACATAATATGTCTGTATGGATTCTAATAAACTAGCGTCGTATTCTACAAAAGGGAAAAATTATGTCAGTATCAAATGATTTAATAATGCAACACTGCTGGTCATTTATCTGAAATATTCCGAATTTCTATTCATAATTAAATGCAGAATATTTACGATTTATTATCTTATAAATAGTCTTCGTAGTGCTACACACTGAATTCTTGTTAACTTTTTTGTGTATATTTTTACTTCACTGATTCATATTCATACTTTCAATGCCTAATTTTTTCAATCACTACTCATACTGTTACTATCTCTATTATTCGGGGATGTGACCTGACAGTTTCATTTCTCAATACTAATGGGATATGGACAACTTGAACTGATGTACATACGTACCAGGCTTTACATTGTAACTGTCTGACCGACTAGTTCTACACAACATATCATAGTTTTTCGAAGAGTCAATGGGAACAAATAACGAAAAGTTTGTTAGGTATAAGGATTGATAAATTTCATAAGTGGATGTTGTATGTTCCTAAAAGCATATTAGTTCAACATTAAGTTTTCTCTGATAATGACAAAACATAGGAAGATCAAGAAAGATTGAAAGAAAAATACATACAAAGGCGAATAAGATCTAATATCGTTTTTTCCTACAGAATCATCAACAATACAAATGCCATACTACTCTACCAAAGTTACTCAGTTCTCCTTCCTGCTTAAAGCAGTCCATGGAAGAATAATGAAGAAATAACTTCAACGAAGGAAAAGCATGTTTTTTTCCTCTGAACACAGTAACAGTCGAAGCACAACCAAATACTTATTCAAATCATAGTGCTAATCAAATACAATGTGTGTAACAGGAAAGAATGCTGGAACAGAATCAGAAGTAGCAATTTAGTCTTACAGAATACGCTGGTAGGGCCCACTGCCACTACACTTCCACGTAAGATCTTATAGATTAGGCAGTTACATCATAACAAATCTGCAACTTTAGGATTAGGTCTGTTATTAGAGCAGTGCTAATATCATAGTAGATCATAATTCTACACGCTAACCGTACTTACCTCTTATACATGATGACCAAGTGCGAAGTACTTTTAACATGCCAACTTTCACTAAAAACTACTACAATAAAAACGAATTAGTTAATTGTCAAACCTATAAGATAAAACTCAGAATAATAATCTCAAAAGTATTTACGCATTCCTTCTTCATTTTAGTATATTTGTTAGTACAATCAAATTCTTGCTTACAATGCTCTAATCATTATTTCAAACTATATCATTATGTGAATGATTATATTACCAAATCAAAAATATAGGGGGTATTTCCTGGAGTTCTAGTGAAATGTAGTCACAAGTGGAGCTTAACCGGGTCAGTTGTAAGATAGTAACAATGGTAGACGGTAGCGCAATTTCGTGTATTGGTTGAATTTAAACATTCACACCGTTGGATGTGCCGGCCGGCTCAGTGGTCTGAGAGTTATGCGTTCGCACGCAAGACCGGTGGGCCCTGGGTTCGAATCCCGGGGGTGCGGTATCGTGGATGCATACTACTGAGAATCCTCACAATAGGAAGAAATGACCGTCAAGTGCTTTCAGGTTTTCCATTGGGGTCTAGCTTCAATTGACTCATGATTTTCAACTATTGGCAAAACATAATTATTTTATTTATCATTTTTAATTGCCTATTTAACAACATAATTTATCAAGCAAAATGTAAGGAGAGAAAGATTTTATTGCAAAATGTATACACTACAAAAAAATCTCATTTCCGATTCTACAGATTGATCTGATAAAACCTATTCAATATTTGATAATATTATCTGTTATGACGATATGTTTGGCAATAAATATATTTCGAATCTTTGTAATCCAAAAGTATAGTTTTCATAGTGTGAATACCATAAAAACGATAATACTATAAACACAATAAGACGTACTGATCTTAACTAGATCATCTTTGAAAACCTAACAGCACTGGACTCCCGTTACGTATTAGTACCAGATTACTCAACACTGTACATCTACAACGCCACATCCGAGAATCGAACCCAATACTTTCGGTCTCATGTGTGAACGTCTAATTTTGAACCACTGAACTGGTGTTGATATTTAATCTCAATCAGTTCGTAATATTGCATGACCATCATTCATTGCCTACAGTGGATAAGTGTCTTAAACTCAACATGTTTGAACTACGCCGTGTTTGATCCCCAGATGCGGGGTCGTGGGTGGTTAGTGTTGAAGAGTCCAACACTAGGAAGAAACTGCTACCCAGTGATTCCAGGCTTTCTATATTATCTTCAATAAGACCAGTTTTTGTAATACACTATTAAAATTATACAATTTCTACAAAACCTACAACAGTATGATATTATTATTATTATTTTCAGCAGTCTGATCTATTTCTGTCCCAAGTTGTGTAAATGAATTTAGTTATCGATTAATTTAGATCGACTACTGCCTGAGTCAATATGTTCAGATTTCCCTATTGATCAGATGAATAATTCATATACAATTAAGAATAATGTTGATTTACTTTTTTTGTGACCAGTGATTGTATATACTTTAGATTTATTTGATGTGTTAAATGAAACCTCATCCACAGTTTTATCTCCTTCGTTACATTGACCTGTATCAGTTCTTATTCAGTTGAATAGGGGCAAATAACCAGGATTGTCTTTAGTTCTATCAAGTAGCAGTACCAGTATTTTATCAAGCTGAAAGAGAATTTTATTGAGATCATAAGCTGATCAATGTTTGACCACCATTGAAAACCTAGAAACACTGGATGGCTGTTTCGTCTTAGTATAGGACTCCTGAGCATTTTTCATCTCCACAACCTTATAATGATAATTACCATGTGTTCACCAGTGACTAGCTTCGAGATGTAATTCTCGGAATTCTAGTGAGAAGTTCAACTGTGTCGGGTGTGAGGCAGTTAACCACTGAAGACACTGGAAGATGTTAGCGCAATATCGTGGATTAATTGGAGTGTGACATTAACACCACTAAATACCGTCTCAGTGGTCTAGAGTTTAGAAATTCGCACGCGAGACTGAAGGTCCTAGATTCAAGTCCCGCGTGTGGGATCGTAGATGAGTAGTCTTATAGAAGTCGATGATAGTTATTGGTATTTAAATAGTAAAAATAAAGGAATCTTGACTGAAGAATATAGATTTGCTTAGAAGTGTAAAATAAACTCCAGAATGACAAACATAATCAAATAGATTAACATTATTACCTACGCTTGACTAATATAACTGAGATAGATAATAATTGTTTTTGTGACCCAGTAGTAGTTGTTGTTGTAGTAGTTAAATACCATGTGATACAAAGGAACCGAATAAATAATCTTATGTATACACAATACTTAATGATCCGAAATAAAGCATGTTGAAATCTTTAACACAGTGTAACTTTTATTATGTCAACTATAATGTAACAATAATTTATTTGTTCTCTAAATTTAATTATTTTTATTACCTAACTACACTTGACAATAATTCAGTAATATCATATATATATATATATATATATATATATATATATATATATATATATATATATATATATATATATATATATATATATATATATATATATATATACAGCCTGAAGGTTTGTCTGACCAGCCTCAGGGTGTTTTTCTTAATCGTTTTTCAATACAGCCTTATGCTAAGCGGTATTACACTTCGGATTATACAAATAATGTGAATATATTAGTCAGATTTCTGAATTAATAAAATCCCTAAACAATGAGCTGGTTGAGCAGCAAAACTTCATGTAAAGTAACTTAAATTTATGTTAATTATTGTTACGCAATACATTATTCCTGTATATATTTTAGTTGAGTGTGTATATATACATGGTAGCTATGAAATGGTTAACGAAAAAAATCCTAAGTATCGTTCTATTTGATACTCGTTAATATGCTTTGCTTTCAATCTTTAGAGAGCTATTACACATTTTAAGTTTAAAACTCATACCATAATTGTCAACTAGCATAAAATGTAGTTCGAAGATATCTTAGCAACTAAATCCAATCAACTAATATGCAAACAAAATGAACGTAATATCAAGTCATATTACAACTTGATCGACTGAATATGGTAAGTATTCAAAACTAAAGGAAAATGACATTGATTATTGTTTAGTGATCATGGAGTTGTAAAATATCTAAGTGCATTTTTGGCAACTAGAAGTGATATATAATATATATATATATATATATTGGTCGATATATTTCTTAAAATTAAAAATCATTAAACCGATTATATATATATGCCATCCAGTGCTTCCAGCTTTTCAATGGTGGTTTAACATTGCTCATCTGTTCTATTTTATTTTAATCTTATTCAAGAAAGTTTCTTATCATTTTGAATGATTTAATATAAAAGCAACAGTCTATACTTGAAGGTTTATGTTACAAAATAATCACTGACGGATTGAGGTCAGTAATCTCCACAGCAATACGTTGTTACCTTCCTGTTATCATTGTTTATTTAAAATATATATATTTTTTTACTAAACTCACAAAATTGTTGGTTTTATTTTTTTATATAATAATAATAGTAATGGAAGAAAATAGTTTGTAGTTCTTGTGTAAATGTGATTTCGATCATGAATGGCATAGTTTTCTGTAAATGATCAAAAATATATGGGAGTTTCTCTGCCAGTAGAATAATTTGAATATTTGTATAACTAATTTATGAGCAAAGATGGAGAGTGGCTAGCAGGTGGTTATCAGGACTCAGTGGTTAAGTGGATAACGCGATGACGTTTGAAGTGAACGGTACTGGGTCCGAGTCTCAGAGTAAATATCAACTAGAGGATGCAGGTACATCCAGCTGACGAGTTCGAAATAGGATGAAACGCGCGTCAAACTGAATTCCACTCCTACCCACTATCCATCTTTGCTAAAAAACTTGTATTCTAAGGCAATATCGAGGCAATCCGCATAGGACGCACACATACCAATATGAGACTGATCAATGGCAGTACTAAATAACAATGGGAAGATACAAATAAAACATCACCAAGTGAATTTATAACTAATTTATGAACTAACTGGTTTTGTTTATAGTTTATCCTGGTGATTTTGTTCCAAGTAATCAGATATTAAATTGCGCATAAAATACAACGAACTATTTAATAATAACGAGTTAGTTTTTATCATAGACTGTCTCTAGTACAAAACGAATGACAAACTCGAAGCATGGGACAGTTGTTCTTTTGTTACTGGTTTGGGACTCCTTAGTGGTAAACACCTGTATATATATATATATATATATCAAAGATAAAACCAAGAAGTTATTGGTCTTCAAACAAGCGTTCTATTATTAGATCTCCCTTGAAATTTGAAGACTCATGTTTCCAACTATATTGGGATATATCGTAGTAATCATCCCTCGTCATCAGTGTTGTCTGCATTATTTTTTGTTATTATCTAACTCTATCAATCAGGAATTCTGATGAAATTTAGGGGAACTTATCCACTAGTTAATCATTAATGATGACAAAATTATTATTAGTTGGTTTATAAAGACCAGCTCAATTTTACTGAAGAGTTCTAAAATGAGAGGAAACGCTCATCATTTATTCCAGAGTTTTCTGAGGCTGAAACATTTTTTAATATTGACATTCATATAACTAAAAAGTTTCTTTTATATTCAGTGGGTTGTTAAATGAACAGTTTGTATGTTATTTCATCGTACTTATCTCTCGAATCGATTGTCAATGAGAATAGAAAACAAATCGAACATAGAGTTCTCAATTTATAGTATACAATTCAGTAAATAGTTAATGTTTTAACCAATTATCTTTAAGCTGTACTATCAATGAGATGATTAAATTATTCTAAGTAGGTGATGTAATATTCGAACCTGTGACTCGTTGATTATTTAATATTCATTTGTAGTTAACCACCAATCAATCTCTTCATTGAATTCAAAAATAATTCATCTCTATGATAAGCTGACGATGTTATTTAGTTTTGGTATTTTGCCTGTAGACTGTAGTTGTTAAATATTGAACTCAAAACACTCAATGTCTGCGTTGCGCACGAAATTGGTTCTACACTACTTTAATACTGTTTATTATTGATGAGTTAGAATAATCCAGAATGTGTGTTAGGTCACACAACTTGCTTAGTTAACTCTTAAAAATATCTATTAGTGATGTCTTCTAGATGGACTTAAAACAGAGATAGTGTTGAATTCAACGAATTTAACTTAACGTTGATCAAAACATGTTGGTTAATTTAGTGTCTATCACTCATAATGATAACGTTCTCAGTGGAGTTACTTAAATGATTGAATATTCCAATTTTAATCTTGGAAGTGTCCCTAGGGGAGTGAGGATCTCAGATAACATGCCTTTGTCAATTATTTGTCTGAGCATAGCTAATGATCAATTCACTTATATGGTCCACTCACTTGTATTTGCAATCAACGAAATCTGGACACGGTACAAATGTATAGCCTCAATTTTATCAACTTGTTATTATATCGGTGACTCAAGTGACATGCTCATTTAGTCAATAATAATTTAGTTTAATGCTCACTATTTTGCCTACTTTCATTCATGACTATGTAACTTAGCCATGCAAGCCTTAATGTAAGAATTCTAACGTTGATACTTTTTGAATATATGTTCGAACCAACCAGTTAGTAATATTCAAATTAAAAATGGAATACCATATAACAATGCTTAATCAGTTGATTCGTTAATGGAATAATTTAATCAATTAAGGTGCTTAAGATACCGATATGATCCTGGTTAAAATATTAAAAATTTGGGAAAGTAATTATTGTGGTCATCCACTATAGCTTTTGTATTTCATAGAAAACATTAGTTAAGTACTTCGTGTAACATTATTAGTCTGTCAGCTACAATGTAGGACCAGGCACATATATACTTCAGTCCAGGTTGCTACACTTTCTCAGCATAACAAGATGAACACCGGTTTCATAGAAGTAGTTACTTCAATGGTAGTAATATATAAAAGAAAAATTATGTATATGGTATAACACAAGAAGAATTAGACTATGGAAAGTTATCCCACTTATTTTCAATTCACCTCATTGCACAATCAAGTGGCTAGCAGGAGTCAGTAGTTAAGTGAATAAAGCTATGGCATTTGAAGTGAATGGTACTGGGTTCAAGTCTCAGCTGACGAGTCCGAAATAGGACGAAACATGAGTCCTGGATTCCACTGCTAGCCACTATCCGTCTTTCACAATTGATTGATCACCTGATGGTGAGATTAGATAGTGGTTGGAGAAAGTCGACAGGAAACCCTGGACCCGGGTATCGTGCTACTTGGCACTCGTCAGCAAGGTGTACCTGTAATCTTTGAGGGAACTGGTGCTCCGTGGCGGATTCGATCCCGTGTCACCCAGCTTCACAGTCAGAGACGTTACCACTGAGCTATCCGGGCCGCAGCTGACCTCCTGTAGGACTGAGATGTAATCCATCTTTGCATATATCTCACTTATTTTGCTAAAATCAAGCTTATACCAAACCTTATTATTACATGTTTACGTGATCAGTTGTTGCTGTTGTTCACATTGTTTATACACTAATAGTTAACGAATCAGAATTTATTGTTTGATTACCCATTGTGTAATATTATAATTATCAAACAATTAAAGAAAAAAACGTCATAAATATGTACCATATGACTTTTGTTACCGTTTATTTTAATTTTTCGGTACTGCATCAATTATTATTTACTTAAAAGAGAATCGTATATTTCATAAATATATGTAATAATAAATCTTATTACAAATAGATTCAAGGTGTTTATCTCATTTAACGTCATTACATTACATTACAAGATCAATCAATTTTCTATTGTTAAAAATAGAGGAAATATTAAGTATTGTAATAGATGTTGATATTGTACAAAACATTTAAACAAGTGAATGTACATGGGGATACAAATTGTATTATTGATAATGTATGTAAGGTAACTAATTAAAACAAGTTGAAGATATTATCACCTATTTTTGAAGTTTTTTTCTCTGAGCTAGATGGTTTAGTCGTGGAGTTTTCATGGTTCTTCTGACTCAGAATCGATCACAATGGTGTAGGTGTATACACTTTTTGTCTTCCCTTAAACTATCAAATTAAAATTGCTTTATATCTTTTATCCTACCAACTAATCCTTTCTTCCTGTACTATGTCCTTATATACAATCTTTCATTTGTATATTACCACCACTGAATTTACTACTTCTATGAATTCGGTATTCATCTTGTGTGAAAAAGGTGTAGCAACTTGGACTGACGCACATATGTGCTTGGTCCGACGTTGTAGCTGACTGACTGACTGAACGACATCATCAGCATAAACTTCGCTTTTACTCGAAGTTTGTGCTGGTGATGTTATTCAGAAGAACAATGAAAGCTCCACGACCAAACTATTCAGCTCAAAGAACAAAACTTCATCAAAATCATCCACTTGAGCTACAAATCTTCTGCACCATATCATATTATCACCTATTCACGATCTAAATGATAGATTTATAATCATTTATTTTAAAAAAATTTTCTGTAATCTGTAAGTGATAGAATCATTTATGAAGGCTTATCAGTGGATAACTGAGTTACATATTATATTACGACTGATTAAATTATCAGTAACCAGTCTAAATAGTATTCTACTCATTTTGTTATCGAAAACTATTTTATTTAATTCCTTGGAAATTATCACACCTAAAGGAGCAATGAATTACAATAAAACAGTTATCCATTACTTCTTACTTTTCAAATAATAATCTCAAAGTACTTATTAAAAAGCTTGTGACTTAAGGCAATCCGCACATGATGCACATATGCCAACATGAGATTGATCCATTGCAATCCTAAATAACAATGGGAAGATACAAGTAAAATAACACTAAGTGAATTTAAAGTACTTATTACTTTACAAGAAGGTAATTTGGTAACTCTTCACAAACTGGATATCTTCGACATTTTCAAAGTTTATTGTGTTCCTATTCAGAACTTTCAATCATTCTTCTTTGCATTTTGTGTGTGAGTAATGTCTATTAGAGTGTAATTTTTATGAAAGATTTCATATGAAGGCCTAAATTTTACTATATATATGTCTTCAATTCAAACTACGCTACATCAGACAGCGTCATGCTAAACGATCACGAATAACTCTATCCGCTTAAAATAAAATCCTTTGTAAATAAAAATTACACTTTAATATGTAACAGTTATCCATTAAATGACTGAAAATTCTGGTAATGACTCAATTGGGCGAACATTTAAAACGTTGGTGCAATCTAACTCTCAACCACCATGTAAGTTGGCCTTATCGTTCCATCTTTCTAGGATTATCATACAAAGTACAGGATATGAAACCGAATTGATAAATGGTCTACTTTCCAAAAAAAAGCTTTTACAAATAGAAATTTTAGAAGTTTTATATTGAATACGTAAAAATTTTAAATGTAGTTAGTGGAATTATATACGCTTAGTAATTAAACTACAATGATGTATGAAATTCCTTTGTCAATAATCATGTGTTAGATTGGAGAAGGCGATAAATTTCCAAATGTTATCTATTTTCTCGATTCCTGAAGGCTTAGTTAGAGATTAATTAAGTATTATATGTATATTTATGTTACTAGTTATATCATAACTTAATCGGTGAGTTGAACACCACGGCAAAACTGTGGTATACTTAGTGACTTACTCTTGCTACTCCTCGTGACGAAGCATAGGCCGCCCACCAGCACTCTCCATACAACTCTGTCCTGGGCAATTCTTTCCAGCTCTTTCCGGTTGTTATTCATCCTTTTCATATCTAATTCTATTTCCCGACACAATGTGTTCTTTGGCCTTCTTCTTTTCCTCCTCCCTTCAGGATTCCAAGTTAGGGCTTGCCTCGTAATGTTGTTTGGTGATTCTCGTAATATATGTCCTATCCATTTCCATCGTATTTTCCTAATTTCCTCCTCAGCCGGAACCTGGTTTGTTCTCTCCCACAGAAGGCTGTTGCTGATGGTATCCGGCCAATGGATGTTGAGTATCTTGCGTAGGTAGCTATTTATAAATACTTGTACCTTCTTGATGATGGTTGTAGTAATTCTCCAAGTTTCAGCTCCGTACACTGTGATGTGCAGTGGTCTCATAATAATCAAATTTGTCATCTTTAATTAGAATTATCTTTTATTCAATTACATAACTATTTAATTTCATAAACTTTTGTCTAAAAAATATTTTTTTCAATTGTTCTCTTAGACATCAGAGTACTCTTCTGTTAAAGTCAACACTTGATTTGAAAATAGTAATGGTACAATATACAATTGAAATTAATTCCATGTAATATAATAAGTAAGACTATAATTTATGACCGACCTTTGTAGGACTCTGAAGTGACTTTGAGAGTGGACACCTACTGATTTGGACTAAATGAGGGTTAAAAAGCAGTTAGAATTTTCATTTACAGTTGATAATTAGGGTTAGAAATTAGATTTAAGGTTTTCATGACGAACTGACATCAGCTATAATCCCGAAACTCTATTTAACCAAATATATGAATGAATTTCGCGCCGAAATTCATGACTCTTTATCTTATATCTGATTGATTCATCCATAAATTATAATCTCGCCAATATAAATTTTAGAAATTGCTATCTCCAACGATAACATAATTTCTCAAATATTACATACATATTGCACAGCTATTTATTGTGCTTAATTTTTTACAGATCACCGACAACTAGAGAAAATACATTGGATTCGTTTCGGACGGCTGTCCAACATGTAATTTTCCTCTTTGATTAATTTAGTCTTATTTACTTTGTTTATAGTTTTGTTTTATATTTCACTTCTAAATTGTTTTTTCTTATATTTTTCACTGGTAATTTATTTATCGATTTTAACGCTTAGATATTGGTACAAGGTAGGTACCAAATAAATATGCACCACACAAATCTCATTTGAATTTTGTGAGGGCTGTGATACTGCCCAGGTGCCCAAACCGAACCAGATGGTTTTCTTAGGGGGCCACACCCCGAACCTTCGACTTAAAGGTCTGATCCACAAGGCAGTGCAGCATCGTAAGGAGATGCAGTACCATGGTAGCCAGTGACCAACGATTGGTGCATACGCCATTTGTTCGCTCGGGATCCTGGAATTCATGTGTATCATTGGTTTTAAAACAGGGTTTTCCAACTCCATTAGGTGGACTCTCCATATCCATCAACCAGGTTGAAGCTGTGGGCATTCACTTTTCGTCCTCTCAATTTTTTAAACAACAGTAATGCCGCGAGAAGGCAGTGAGTAGGACTTCCCTGGCAGTGGTTGTATGCACGTGGCCATGTGAGAGTATTTCGAGACGGAGAGCGGACTCTCCTCACTCTCGGCCGTGCCAGAGCGTTTTTCTCTGGCTTCCCACTTAGTTTGAATAAATTAACTGTTTTTTATGCAAACTATTTTAGATAAGATTGTTTGATAAAACTATTTCTAGTTGTAGTTAGTATCATATCACAGACTGATATCAAATAAAGAATGAAGAATTTTTTCTCTGTTGTTTGTTGACAGTCTTCTGTAGTGAACATCGTCAATCTTCCCCCTTCTCTTCTCAAAATTGATATATTACGTTAAAATGACATTTCTGTTCTTATTTAAAGAATGATATATGTCTACCAGCAAATCGGTTCACAACTATTCTTTTTTTTCAAATTCTCTTAATACAATACAGTATGGTATAATTTGATAACTTACTATGAAAATTCACACATATTGGTGTAAAATGTGATCATTAGCTCCCAAATACCCTGGTACACCTGAGAGTTGGGAGAATCAGCTCTCCCTCTCGAAATGCTCTCACATGGCCACGTGCATACAACCACTGCCAGGGAAGTCCTACTCACTGCCTTCTCGCGGCATTACTGTTGTTTAAAAAATTGAGAGGACGAAAAGTGAATGCCCACAGCTTCAACCTGGTTGATGGATATGGAGAGTCCACCTAATGGAGTTGGAAAACCCTGTTTTAAAACCAATGATACACATGAATTCCAGGATCCCGAGCGAACAAATGGCGTATGCACCAATTATTGGTTGCTGTTGGGGACTTTGGATCCCCAGAACTCACTCGCAAAAGGACCTAATTTTGTAATTTTATTCAGAAAATTTGAATTTCTTTTGTTTCGCGACAAGGTGCTCTTTTCACCTTCATGTCATATTTCCCGCTTGGGAGATTCTTGAATGCCATTGGTCCGTTGTGTCTTTTAGCATGCTATTTGGTAACTTTTTTCGAGGACGGTTTTGTGCTGCGTATATACGTTTTGATTTGTGTCTGTTTTTGTCGCTCGTTTCTGGCTGTTTGCAGAATATACTTCCCTATTACAAGCTTGGACTTCTTCCTCTAGTCAGCGGGGTTGGGACGCGTCGAATATCTAGCTTATTGATCTTTGTTCAGCAAGTCTTTGTTCCGTTCGCAGATTAAGTGAACTCGTAACCGTTCCAAACCTAACAGTTGCTGGCTACCATTTAAATGCATCTCTTTACATTGCCTTGTGGATTAAACCTTTAGGTCAAAGGCTCTGGGTGTGGCCCCCCTATGAAAACCATCTGCTTTGTTTTGGGCACCCGAAAAGTATCCCATCCTTCAGATAAACCGAATGATTTATGTGGCGCATATCTATTTGTTGCCTCCTTGTACTAATGTTTATATGTTTAAATAATAATTATAAAATGTGGTCAGTTTCATATACCTCAGTGAAAAATGAACAATACTACTTGTGTTTTTTTAATTACTATGCATAACAATTTTTGAATGTTTTTTTTTTGTAATTTTAATCTGAATATCTAATATACACATAATTTCATTACATTTCCTCTTTGATTCCTTTTTATAAAATCCCTTTCATGTTCTTATTGAATATACCTATTTCGTTAGTTTCGATAATTTTGATGTTTGATTATATTCCCTTGAAAAAGCTTGGACCAGATTACTAGGTGAAATGTTAAGATTTTACAAATACATTCCTTCTCTTGAATGTCTCATATCAATTTAACGCCCAAATACTATGAAACAACTATTCGATCAAATTTAGATGAAATTTCTTATTAATTATACCGATTTCCTGTTTCAAATGTCTAGTTATTTAAAAAAGTGAATTGATTAATTCCTTTACATTCTGAATGCTTTTAGTCCGTTTGATCTTAAACTTTGCGGAATATGTTCTTTGAATCGAATGTAGGCTCTGCTTTCTGTTCTACTAATGTAACTGCTTTGGCAGATACATGTAAATTTGTATACACAGTTGGTGGTAGCATTCAACTATTCAACATAAGCAAATCAAATTTATATAATTTATAGAAGCAATGAAATTTAGAGTTAAATTCATTTATTTGCAAATGATAAAGTTATATAAATTTGGCAATGTATCTTACAAGTTGATTATACTTTAAAATTTAAACCATTTAGTTTTGATTAAATGATATGAATATAGGTAATGAATACCGATACCATAAGATTAGATGATCCTAGATCCGATCCTTTTTGTTATCATTAATTCTGCAACACATAGGAATCCTAAACTAGTACAAAACAGTTATCTAATCCCCTCTATTTATTCAACTGAAATCAGTCCCTAGTAAAATACAACTACCACCGACTGCCCCGACGTGCGATGTTTTATGGTGTATGAGTAAGTTGAAAGAAAGCTAGGGGCATCCAGACCAAAACATGGTACAAATCTATGAAGTCACTGACAAGTTAACTGAGTCATGTTGGCTGGTGTAGACTACCTGATTTGGATTCGCGAGACGATTGAAACCGATGGTTAGAGACCTTGAATGACATGGCTCAAAATCGTTTGCAATGGAGCAAGTGCATCCACTCTTTGTGTTCTCCCAAATTCTAATCTTCTGAATTCTTCATTGACCATTTCTTTCTTTTCTCTTTCTAAATTTATTTCACTAGATTGTACTTCTTGAATAAAATCTTCAAACCCTAATCTTTCCGATTACTGCTTATACTCTTAACACCCCTACCACTACGGGATTTGAATCGACAATTGTATCTGTGTGCTAATGTGGTGTGGCAACTCGAACTGATGTTCGTTCGTACGAAGTTCTACGTTGTTACTGACTGACTGAAAGAACAACTACAATTCATCAGAGAAAAAAAGTTCCTAATCAAACACAGAACTTATTTACCAAATCCAATAAATCCACAATAATATGTAGTTATGTGATAGATAATGTGTTGATATTATGTTTAAGTTAATCATCAATACTCTTCCCTACTTAAATATATGGACTAATGTTTTCATTTATGTATTCTAATTTTCACCGGAAAAAAATGATATCCTTTTGAAAATGTATTAAAATCTAGATCAGAAGAATGATGAAAGCTCCAAAACTAAATCATCTAACTCAAAGAACAAAACTATCAAAATCATCCACCTGAGCTACAAATTTTCTGTACCATCTTAGAAATGAACAATTCTATTCGCAAATATTTTAACGTATGTGACTCATCAGCAGCGCGCATCCACGATCCCGCCCCCCGCGAGACTTGAACTCAGGGCCTATCGTTCTCGCGTGCGTGCACCTAACCATTAGACCACTAAGCCGGCCGGTATCCAATCGTGTTAATGTCCAACTTCAACGGGATCGTGGATGCTTACTGTTGAGGAGTCCCATACTAGGACGAAACAGCCGTCCAGTTCTTCCAGGTTTTCCATGGCGGTCTAGCTTTAATTGACTCATAATTACTAAAATCTCCACAAAACCCCTTCTGAATATAATTTCATTGGACTGTTTCCATTTTACCATTCTTTTTCTTTACATTTAAAGAATAATTTGATTGATTATTTAAAATGTTTATTTCCATCTACATTTTCTGCTCTAGCCAATTTCTTTTTTTCTTTAGACATTCTTTCTTCAATATGTATGTATGTATGAATTTTAATTATGAGATTGATATCACATGGGTTTTGTGGATATTATAGTAATTTCAATGGTTAAGATCATGAATCAGTTGAAGCTAGACCACAATGGAAAACCTGGATTTACATTCATCAATCTCCCTTGTGTCTATGTGTGTGTGCTGTTTTATATCATAGGGGACTTCTATTATTGATCAGTTCTTAACCTGCTCTATTTCTTATTAATATGTCTGGATGTTTTTTGATTCTTCCTCACCTCATTTAATTGTTATTGTTCTTTTTTCTCTATCTCTCCATTTCTGCTCACTCTCTCGTTCATCAACATAACATCGTTATTATCAAGGGAGCTGATTTTGTTGAAATGGATGTCCAACTAACTAAAGATCATCATGTTGTTGTTTATCATGATTTTGATGCTGTTGTCATATCAAAAAAGGTGAGTATTATTTTTCAGTAGTTATACAATGTATATGTTAGGTTTCAGGCTGTTACTTAATAATAATGGTATTAGACTAAGGTTGAACAATATGAGGAAGTGATTGAAGTTAAACACGGTGAACTAGATTGTCGAATTTGCATCTATGTAATTTTTCTCTAATGATATTAATCTAGATCAAATTAATTTATAAGTGATTACTCAAATCATGAATCTTCCATACTTTATGTGTCACAAATTAAACAGCACTATTATTAATATTACTGCTACTATTACTACTATCATTATTATTATCAATATTATTATTAGTTGTTTTGTCAATCTAATTTAATAACTTGAATAGATTTATTTTCTTTTTACAAAACTGATCAATAAAAATCACTTTTGTTATAATGACCATTACCATAATCATAATCATAATGAATGATTTAGAAAATGTGGACAATTTCCATTTTGTATGATATATATATATATATATATATATATATATATATATATATATATATATATAGGTGACATAATAACAGACAATAAAAGTACTATTGATTTATGGAAACACTTAATATCACACCATAATATCATTAATTTGTTGTTAAACTCATGATATTGTAAATCATCTGATTATTAATTTGTATTTAGTTTTAAGTCCGAGTTTCGTCTCATTTGATTTTACTTCATCAATTGACTAAAAAACATAAATTACCTTTACACTACAATTTGATTTAATGGTTGAATACACTAGTTTATTTGTTGGGTATAAAATTCCTTAACTGTTATTCTTTTTTTATATATTGTGAAAATTCCCATTTTGATATTTGATAAATAAAGAAGGAACGAATCAAGTGAAGAAATTTCTTTTTCAATTAGTTTTTCATCATAGCTCTACATTAATATCTATATCTATATGATTTACGATTGTGAATTAATACTCATCGAGTATATACGTTACGTAATAATTATATAATGACATACCAACTATAAACTAACATTGAGTAATTGGAAGGAAGAGAAAATAATAATAATCAATAATCACGGTAGTCCGATAAGTCCTGGGTTCGAATCCCGTTATGTTAGTTTGTGAATGCGCACTAATGAGGAGTTTCATACTAAGACGAAACGGGTGTTCAGTGCTCTTAGGTTCTCCATTGTGATCTAGCTTTAATCGACTCATGAATCCATCTATTAAATAATCAAAGTAATTCTTCGAGAATCAAACAGTTTCTACGTTGCATAATATATGAAAAGAGAAGAAGGAACTAAGAAAATATTTAGATGGATAATCAGTTGCATAGTAGTTATGTAAGAATCAAGGGATGAATGTTGAGAATAAGTAAATTACAAAAAGATGGAAGAAATAGGAAAATAGTTTGTTAAAGGTCTGTCTTAAACTCTCCTACATCAATGGCCAAGGTAGCGAGAGTGGTTGTACAAACTCCTTTTGGATGCTGCAAAGGTTAGGTTTGTGAACATGGATTGAAATGGCTTCAGCTATGTACAAAAGATGCACTCGTAAACCATGACCTGTGCGCAACAAGTGAGCGAGAAAATAACTTTTCATCACTCTTACCTGTCCTTTGCTCAACCACAACGGATTGTGTTCTGTTATACGGTAACGAAGCATTCATCAAAATATTTTGTTAGTTTCTCTTTTTTCTATATATTATACAACGTAGCAACTGCTTGATTTTCGAATAATTACTTTGATTATTATTCATCCTCTTCCTTCCAATTACTCAATGTTATTTTATAATTGATATGCTATTACATAATTATTACGTAACGTATCTTTAATATTATTTACACTTGTTACTCCCAAAGTAGCATAGGCCGCCGACCAACACTCTTCAACCCACTCTATCCTAGGCCCTCTTTTCCACTTCTATCCAATTGTTGTTCATTCTTCTCATGTCTCTCCATTTCTCGGCGTAATGTGTTCTTTAGTTTTCCCCTTTTCCTTTGACCTTGTGGATTCTATGTGAGTGTTCGCCTTGTGACTCAGTTGGGTGCTTTCCTCAATGTGTATCCTATCCGCTTCCAGCACTTTTTCTTGATTTCTTCCTCCACTGGAATCTGGTTTGTTCTCTTCCACAGTAGGTTGTTGTTGATAGTGTCTAGCCAACCGATGCGAAGTGTTTTGCGTAGACAACTGTTAGTAAACACTTGTATGTTCTGGATGATGGCTTTCCTAGTTCTCCAGGTTTCCGCCCTATTCACTAGAACTGTCTTGACATTTGTATTGAAAATTCTGACCTTGGTGTTGTTTGACAAGGAGTTGTTTTGAGTTTCAGATGTTCTTCATTTGTAAATATTCTGCTCTTGCTTTGCCGATCCGCGCCTTCACATCTGCATCAGATCCACTGTGTTCATCAATCATGCTGCCCAGATAAGTACATAACGTATCTACTCGATGAGTATTATTTCATTATTGTAAATCATGTAGATATAAATATGCATTACTGTAGAGCTATGATGAAAAATTAATTGAACAGAAATTTCTTCACTCGATTCATTCCTTTCTTATTTCATTTCATTTTTGGTTTGTTAAATACTTTATTAATTATGATTGAGATAACGGCGAAACTGTAGACAGTCCTAATTGACAATATTAGAAGTTTATGTGATATTACACTGGGCACCAAATGATTAGATCAATAGTACACTAGATTAACAACTTCAAAAAAAAATCATAACTCTCAATCACATGATGCCCTGTCAAATAAATATCCGACAAACGTTTGAAAAAAAGAAACCCAACAGAGATTAAAATCAAAGTATAGTATGGAAAATATAAACGTTTATAGAAATGTATGCTACATTACATATAAATAACACCAATTGAATGCATTACAATAAATTACTACCATTCAACATCTTGATAATTATCGTTTAATATCAGAATGAGTTTTGTGGATATTATAGTAATTTCAATGGTTGAGATCATGAGTCGATTGAACCTATACCACCATGGAAAACCTGGAAGAACTGAACGGCTGTTTCGTCCCATTGTGGGACTGCTCCTCATCAGTGCATATCCATGATACCGCCTCACGAGATTCGAACCCAGGATCTATCAGTTTCGAGCGCGAATGCTTAACCACCTGACCATTGAACTGGCATCCAATGGTGTTAATTATCGTTTAGCTAATGATATTTAATAATTTTCAACTATTATTTATTATTTTGTACCAACATAGAGTTATTTAAATGTGTATCTCCTGTATATACAATATATTCGAGTGAATGTAATTGTTTTTTTGCCTACTGTTAGTATAAAAAAGTCACTGGAATGCTTTTATTTGAAATCTATAGAATATATGAAATGATTATTATGCATATATAGTTTATTCAAGGAAGTAAGAGACTTGCAATCCTATCTTATCTCAGTTTCTATTGTTCATAATGTATGCAAAATACCCGATAGTTAATCTCTTAATCTGTAGTGTCGTCTACGTTTACGTCTAAATTTGCTAACATTAGATGTTTCTCTGAAAGTATATCTCTAGTGTTGTCTATTATGTTAAGCCCACATAGCTTATTCTGGCTCCAGGACAAGCAAATTTATTCAGTCTCCTTGAGTTACATTTTTGTCAAGTAATATATTATTTGCTTATCAACCTTGACTGTTTTTATTTGAGCGTGTGTGTTCATTTCTTAACCTATTCATCAGTTAGGAGGGGCCAAACCAAAACGTAGCATCAGTCCTTAAAGTCATTAACTTCTAGTCTTACCCATGTTTGTAGATGCAGACTACTTAATTGGGGTCGATGTGACTGTCTTTCTTTCCGTACTAAATCCTTATACAAAATCTTTCATTTATATATTACTACAATTGAAGTAACTACTTCTATGAATTTGGTGTTCACCTTGTAGTGCTAATGAGGTATGGCAACTTGAACCGATGTATATATGTGTCTGATCCTTCGTTGTAACTGACTGACTGATCCTATTTATCGCATATCTGTATTTTATTTTTATTTAACTATAAATATTGATTAACGCTTGACTATTTCAAGTTGGCTCACATGCCTTCTCCACTGCGAGTCATTTTATTTCGCTTCGCTTTCTGATCAACGATTGTATGAAATATACATATTTAAAAATCCATTCTCCTGTTTAAGTTATTTATTTTCGTTATTCACTAAAACCAATTAACTCGACGACTACATAAGAGGATTGCCGACACATACTTGAATAACAATTATCAGAAGGGGTTTTGTGGAGATTGTAGTAATTTCAATGGTTAGATCATGAGTCAGTTCTAGTCAGAAGTAGTGACCAGTGGAGTTCAACCAGGTCTGTTGTGAGATAGGAACTCACTGGTGACAATGGTGGATGTGTCGCTGAATTTCGTGGATTAGTTAAAGTTAGACATTAACACCACTGGATGCCGGCTCAGAGATCTAGTGGTTAAGTGCTCGCGCGCGAAACCAATAGGGGGGCGAGGTCGAAGATGCGCACTGCTGAGGAGTCCCATAATAGGACGAAACGGCCGTCCAGTGCTTCCAGGTTTTCCGTGGTGGTCTAGCTTCAACTGACTCGTGATCTAACTATTGAAATCAAACAATTGTTTGACATTTATGTAATTAGCAATTATTCCGACATTCAATCGGTGATTGGATATCACAAGACAGACAGTATATATTCAATCCTTTTTTGCCAAAACAATCATTATAATCTTTCATCATTTGTGGGAATCTTTACAACCCAGATTCAAGAACACTTGATCTACTTAAGAAGAGCTGTTTATTTCATTGCATTATTCTTCACAAACTGTTATAAAAATTTTATAAATATGTTGTCACTTCTTGAATTCACTTATTCATTGGACACACACTATATGTACATTATTCCTATATATGTTGAAATCTACCATACATTTATAAAAATACAAACTCCTAGTTCAATGGTAGAACTTTATACATACAGAGATGTTAGGCATAAAAATGCTACATTTATTTGGAATTCCATAACATAGATTACAGTATGAAAACTCCTTTATTATTTAACTACGTATGGACAAATACTTTCGGCTCCAGGGTTGAATACCTCAATAAACATAAGAAGTTTTATTCACATGATGAAACATTTAACTAAATATTATTGTTTTGGGTATTTTCGAACACGATTAAATCACAAATGCGAAAATGTGTGTGTGAGTGAGAGAGAGAGAAAAGGTTTATCATAAACAATAAAGTTTCACCATTTTTCAATAAAATATGTTAGCACCAGGTCGAATTGCCATACCATATTAGCACACAGATACAACTGTCGATTCAAATCCCGTAGGGGTAGGGGTGTTAAGAGTATAAGCAGTAATCGGAAAGATTAGGGTTTGAAGATTTTATTCAAGAAGTACAATCTAGTGAAATAAATTTAGAAAGAGAAAAGAAAGAAATGGTCAATGAAGAATTCAGAAGATTAGAATTTGGGAGAACACAAAGAGTGGATGCACTTGCTCCATTGCAAACGATTTTGAGCCATGTCATTCAAGGTCTCTAACCATCGGTTTCAATCGTCTCGCGAATCCAAATCAGGTAGTCTACACCAGCCAACATGACTCAGTTAACTTGTCAGTGACTTCATAGATTTGTACCATGTTTTGGTCTGGATGCCCCTAGCTTTCTTTCAACTTACTCATACACCATAAAACATCGCACGTCGGGGCAGTCGGTGGTCGAGCATACATAACACGTGTCCCATCCATCTCAACTGATGAAGTTTCACTACTTCATCAATTGATTTGCCATCCTTACCTAGTACCTGTTTCCTATTAACTGCATTACTTAATCGGTGGTCTCAGGACACATGAGCGATGGTTCTGAGACATGTATGATCAAATAATAGTAACCTACGAATATCCTCTACTCTTACCGGCCATGTTTCACAGCCATAAATTAGGACGGAATGGACTGCTGAGCAGTTAACTCGTCCTTTGGTTGGTAGACGGATATCTCGTCCACGCCATGAATGACGCAAGCTGGCAAAAGCTAGTCAAGCCTTCTGTATCCGTACTGCGATTTCGTCACACACCAGACCACAAGGGCTGATGAGACTACCAAGATAAGTGACAAACAAAGAAATGAACTGAAAATAGACTAAGGGTAAGAAAAACCAAATTATTAAATTTAGCAGTTGAATTCATGAGTCAAATGAAGCTAGATCACCATAGGAAACCTGGAAGCACTGGACGGCTGTTTCGCCCTAGTATGGAACTCTTCAGCATTGCGCATCCATGATATCACCTCGTGATATTCGAACCCAGGACTTATCAGTCACGCACGCGAGCTCTCAACCTCTAGACCATTGAGCCGGCCTGCATCCAACAGTGTTAATGCCTAACTTCAACCAATTCACCACATTGAGCCAAAAATCCACCATTGTCTTCAATGAGCTACTATCTCACAACAGACCCGGTTGAACTCGACTGGTCACTGCTTCTCACTAGAACTCCAGAAAGTACTTCTTGAAGCCAGTCACTAGTGAGCAGATATTGATTAATATACAGGACCTATCGGCCTTCGGTTCGAATCTCGCGAGGTAGGATTGTTTATGCACACTGCTCAGGAGTCCCACAATAGAACGAAACTTTCTTCCAGTGCTTCCACGTTTTCTATGTTGTCCTAGCTTCAACTGACACATGATCTCAACTATTAAAATAGCTAAATAATTGCATAATCTATAACTGTGAAGGTTATGATTAAGCATGAATTGAAAGAGATTATATTAAAAGAACATTTATGAATTCATCCTATATCCATTATGTCAAAAATTATTAGTTTAATAATCTTCTCATAATTTTTTTCATTCATCGATATTAATTTTTGTTAATTACAAATTATGACAACTTGTGCTGATGTATATTTGTGTCAAATAGGTATATCAATAATTACAACTAAATGATAAGTAAAAATTATTATGAGGATTTGTGGAGATTGTAATATTTTAACAATTGAATTCACGTATTGATTTAAGCTAGACCATCATTGAAAATGTGGAAGAACTAGACAGCGGTTTAGTACTAGTATGGACTCCGTATCCGATGTAAAACGGTTGTCCACTACAGAAAATGGATGAAGGGTTGTGCAAGATCATAAATCAATTAAAGTTAGACATTAACACAGTTGGATGCCAACTTAATGCTCTAGAGGTTAAGTGTTCAGTTCCCGCGTACAGTACTCATATCGTCAGTACAAACACTAGAAAGAAATTAGCTATTTCAAATTTCATCACATATAACTAATCAGTTATTATATCAACATAGAATCCTATTAATCCATATTTTGGTTTGTCTATGTGTATTCTCATAATCTTTTCGTTTGACCTAATTTTCGACTTGAAGATTTTATCAGTCAGTTGATAAATATGACTTATTTCGACATATTGATTGCTAATTGATCTATGTATATTTCTGCTCTTCATTTTATTCCATTCGGTTTAACTTTTCAAATGGTACGACATATCTTTACTCATATCAATGCAGACATACAATTGTGGCGGCCAGAACAAAATGTGGCATAAATCCATGAAGTCACTGACAAGTAAACTGAGTCATGTTGGCTGGTGTAGACTACCTGATTTGGATTCGCGAGACGATTGAAACCGATGGTTAGAGACCTTGAATGACATGGCTCAAAATCGTTTGCAATGGAGCAAGTGCATCCACTCTTTGTGTTCTCCCAAATTCTAATCTTCTGAATTCTTCATTGACCATTTCTTTCTTTTCTCTTTCTAAATTTATTTCACTAGATTGTACTTCTTGAATAAAATCTTCAAACCCTAATCTTTCCGATTACTGCTTATACTCTTAACACCCCTACCACTACGGGATTTGAATCGACAATTGTATCTGTGTGCTAATGTGGTGTGGCAACTCGATCTGATGTACGTCCATACGGAGTTCTACTTTGTTACTGACTGACTTTGTTTATCAATCAGAAGGTAATAATATTAAAATGAGCACTATGCTTAATCGATAAAACATTAAATACAATTACTTTACTGTAACTAATTCTATTCATTATTATTTGTTATAGAAATTATAATTTATGTTTTAAATTAGCAGCTAATTTGTTATTATATTTTTTATTTGAAAAATTAAAGAAGCAAAAAAGAATTTTTATTCTTTCTTATTCAGAAAAGGGGTGGTCAATTATGTTATTTACGTGTGGCTATTAAAGATTTAAATTATAATGATCTACGTGAATTAAATGTTCGTCATTCAAGTGTATTAAAAGAAAGTCATACTCATGAAAGTAAGTTATGATTGTTGTTAATTTGATCTTGTTTTTTGGTGGTAGTTAGTTATTAAATAAAATATCAGAAAATAGGGAATTTAATGTTTGTAGAAGGATAGGAAAGATTATATCATAGAGTGAATCAAGACTCTATATATCAAATGAAATTACTGATTATTAGGAGGTTAGAAGGATGAAAATAATTTATAGAGTTAGAATTGTAAAAAAAATTGTCCAATTTACATATATAAAGAAAAACAAAAAAAAACAGAAAGGCCATAATAATAAAAACTAGATAGCAATCATAAAAAATTGTTAACTTACTTAATTACTTACTCCTGTTAATCCTCGTGAAAGAGCATATGGCGCATATCAGCACTCTCCATACAACTCTGTCCTGGGCAATTCTTTCCAGCTCTTTCCGGTTGTTATTCATCCTTTTCATATCTAATTCTATTTCCCGACACAATGTGTTCTTTGGCCTTCTTCTTTTCCTCCTCCCTTCAGGATTCCAAGTTAGGGCTTGCCTCGTAATGTTGTTTGGTGATTCTCGTAATATATGTCCTATCCATTTCCATCGTATTTTCCTAATTTCCTCCTCAGCCGGAACCTGGTTTGTTCTCTCCCACAGAAGGCTGTTGCTGATGGTATCCGGCCAATGGATGTTGAGTATCTTGCGTAGGTAGCTATTTATAAATACTTGTACCTTCTTGATGATGGTTGTAGTAATTCTCCAAGTTTCAGCTCCGTACAATGGAACTGTCTTAACGTTCGTATTGAAGATTGTGACTTTGATATTGGTCGAAAGTTGCTTTAAGTTACATATGTTCTGCCATTATGGGAAAAAAACTCCTCCTGCAGCTCTTCCAGAGTTACTGCCGGTCATAAACCCGGGAAAAGGAGGTGTGTTGGGCATGGGGTTAGCGACCCCATCTCGTAGAAAACTAACTCGCTAAAAAACGCTAACCAGAAAACATAGTTCAAAAAATCGTTGAAAGATAATAACTGATTACAGTTTAAAATTAAAAAAACATACTACAGAAGGGAATTAGGTCCAAGCAAATAGTAGAGGTTATACGTATAGTTTTCACACAAAGAGTTTATGCTTGAATCGGCCGATCGTCAACGCTTCAGCGTCGCATAAGCTTTTAATTCGGCTTCCCTTCAATCCAGTTCATTTGATTGTGTAGATTATTTTAAAGGAATACTCCTCCGGATCGATGTATCCTGAGTTCATTAGATGCTCCTTTATTGAACTGGTAACTGTCTTACATTCTGTTTTCAAAAACTACTCCAGATAATATTCTGAGATGCGTTTAGAAAGTGATCGCCTTGTGTGAGCAATGTAACCTACCCCAGAGGAGCAAGTAAATTTGCAGATGCACATACATGTGGTCCAAAGAGGAATTTTTGTTCTTAGCACATCCGTGAACTGTAGGTTGGCTTGAGAAGACAATATGAAGCTTTACTGGGTAAACGGTTTAATTCATCGATTTTGAAATCCATTTATCCAAGATTTCGGCAGCTGTATCTCCTTTGAATTCAATATTCATAAATAATGTTTTCTTCGTTGAATTCTCTTTATTTATTTAGTTAACTAATATGATTTTAAAAATAGATAAAATTATCTACATCTTGCTTTCTATAATTAAACTAAACATGAACATCATTTTGCGTTAAGTGAAAGGAGAGTAGCACAAAGATTTGTATATTTTTAAAGTGATAATAACGGTAGAACAATCGTGAGGTTATTCAGGATTCAAAGTATAGTACACAGTAAATGAATCTGTAATGAAAGCTTGGATTTGAGAACACATTTGAGAACACACAAACAACATACTTTAAATACAAAGATGGATAGTGGCTAGCAGTCGGATCCAGTTTGACACGCGTTTCGACTATTAGGGACTTGTCAGATGGAGTTGATGTTCCACCTTGCGGCTCGAACTCTGAAGTGCAGATACATCCAGCTAACGATTCTCAAATAGGACGAAACACGCGTCCTGGATTCCATTATCCATCTTTGCATATAATGCATGTGAATTAAGGCAATACGCACAGTATGCACATATGCCAATAAGAGACTGATAAATTACAGTCCTGAACATCAATCGGAGAATTCAAACAAACAATACCAAATGCATTTAAAATACTTTAAATTTTGAAACTCAAATGTCAGCTTTATTTGAAACGAAGCGTATGAACAACAACCATGCAATTGAGAATAACAATCCATCAGGTTAACAGAAAAAACCATTAGTGAATTAAAAAGATATTTTTATTAATTCACATTTTCTATTTAAAGTATATGCTTACAATGTTGTCTAATGTATGACGAAAAAGGTGTGTTGATTGGTCAACTTATAAATATTCAGTTACTAAAGTGTTCAGAATATGTGTTGCGAAGTACTTACGTGCTTACATACATATATACATACATACATACATACATACATACATACTTACTTACTTACTTACTTACTTACTTACTTACTTACTTACTTACTTACTTACTTACTTACTTACTTACTTACTTACTTACTTACTTACTTACTTACTTACTTACTTACTTACCTACTTACTTACTTACTTACTTACTTACTTACTTACTTACTTACTTACTTACTTACTTACTTACTTACTTACTTACTTACTTACTTACTTACTTACTTACTTACTTACTTACTTACTTACTTACTTACTTACTTACTTACTTACTTACTTACTTACTTACTTACTTACTTACTTACTTACTTACTTACTTACTTACTTACTTACTTACTTACTTACTTACTTACTTACTTACTTACTTACTTACTTACTTACTTACTTACTTACTTACTTACTTACTTACTTACTTACTTACTTACTTACTTACTTACTTACTTACTTACTTACTTACTTACTTACTTACTTACTTACTTACTTACTTACTTACTTACTTACTTACTTACTTACTTACTTACTTACTTACTTACTTACTTACTTACTTACTTACTTACTTACTTACTTACTTACTTACTTACTTACTTACTTACTTACTTACTTACTTACTTACTTACTTACTTACTTACTTACTTACTTACTTACTTACTTACTTACTTACTTACTTACTTACTTACTTACTTACTTACTTACTTACTTACTTACTTACTTACTTACTTACTTACTTACTTACTTACTTACTTACTTACTTACTTACTTACTTACTTACTTACTTACTTACTTACTTACTTACTTACTTACTTACTTACTTACTTACTTACTTACTTACTTACTTACTTACTTACTTACTTACTTACTTACTTACTTACTTACTTACTTACTTACTTACTTACTTACTTACTTACTTACTTACTTACTTACTTACTTACTTACTTACTTACTGACTTACTTACTTACTTACTTACTTACTTACTTACTTACTTACTTACTTACTTACTTACTTACTTACTTACTTACTTACTTACTTACTTACTTACTTACTTACTTACTTACTTACTTACTTACTTACTTACTTACTTACTTACTTACTTACTTACTTACTTACTTACTTACTTACTTACTTACTTACTTACTTACTTACTTACTTACTTACTTACTTACGCCTGTTACTCCTCGTGAACGAGCATAGGCCGCTCACCAGTATTCTCCATCCAACCTTTTCCTGGGCAATCCTTTCCAGTTGTTATTCATCCTTTTCATATCTGCCTCAATTTCCCGATGTAATGTGTTCTTTGGCCCTCCTCGTTCCCACTTCCCTTTAGGATTCGAAGTTAAGGATTGCCTCGTGATACAGTTTGGTGATCTGCGTAATGTATTTCCTTTTCATAACCAAAGAAGTTGATGTACAGTTACGAGTTCCACTCAATTGATTGTTCAACGATGACCCATAGTGTCGCAGTTTAGTCTGTGCACGACTGATCCCTACGGAATCCAGCTTGTTGATCTCGAAGTTGAGCGTCTACTGTATCTTTCATCTGTTAAAGACTTTCCCTGGTTCTGACAGTAATGTATTGCCTCTGTGGTTTTCACATTCGCTCAGATCTCCTTTCTTCGGAATCTTGATGAGGTGTCCTTTCCAGTCCATCGGCACTTGTTCCTCCTCCCAAATCTTCTTGAATAGAAGATGAAGAATATTTGTAGTTACTTTGATGTCTGGCTTCAGTGCTTCAGCTGGTATATTGTCGGGTTCTGTTTCTTTCCCGCTCTTGTTTTGTCTAATGGCCATTCTGATTTCTTCCGTCGTTGGTGGATTGACATCTATAGGGAGATCTGTGTGTGCTTCTTCGATGTCAGGTGGATTCATAGTATAGTCTATAGTATTGGTCCATAAATGGATCGCAAATGTTATCATTGATTATTCTTATCGGGATATAACAGTTTATTGATGTGGAAAAATTACTCTATTACAATCTAATGAGTAATGTTTATCTGGTATTTAAAGAATCAGTTAATTACATAAAGGTTCCAATCAAATAATTACTTAAGCATTATGTCAACTATTAATGTTATCCCATCTAGAAGAAACATTTACTATTATTTCATCTCACTGTATTATTTGTACTTTTAATTCATTTACTATGAGGTCAGCCTGAATAATTTAGTTAACGAATCATAAATTTAATAACAGCTGAACTTTAAAAAAAAGAAAAAAACTTGATCAGCTGATTCATTTCTCTTTAATGACGTTCTTCTTTTTTCCCTCTCTCTCTTTTTGTTTTTTTTTCAATCATAGAAATGAATGAAGAAGATTTAGATCCAATAGAATTACAACCATTTCCTTTATTACATTCATGCTTTGAAGAAATTGATCCGGATCTTGGTTTTGTCATTGAAGTGAAATATCCAATGGATCTTAAAGTAATAAAATAATAATAAATTAAAACAATAAATGACATTTTTTGTGTGGAGATTTCTTCCATTAAAAATTAATCCCTGCGATTTGTTTTTCTCACATTATGATAAGATTTCCTTTTTTGTGAAGTCACAATGTAATGCCCATTTATTGACATATATGTTTACTGTATTTAGAAGTAGTGGAATTCTTTTGTGTTTGGTTTAAGCTATTATATAATTGAATATATATATATATATATATATATATATATATATATATATATATATATATATATATATATCAGTATACCATACTGTTAGGAGTATCCAACGATACTTATTCTATTCAGTTAATATTATGCTAAACTGATTACAGGTACACCTTGTTGACGAGTGTCAAATGGCACGAAACCCGAGTTCAGGGTTTCCTGTTGACTACCTCGAACTACCAGTTAACCTCAACATAGTGCACCCAATGTCGAGTCACCTAGACTGGTGACCACATCACAACTTGGTCGATAGAATTCGATCTGCACTAAGAAAGACTCGACACACATGATATTGATCACCATCCAGTGATCAATCAATTGTGATTATGCTAAATAGTATTTATCAATTAAGTAATTCAGTGTTTTAGCATTAATCGAAATATGTTTGATGTAGAATGAAAAAGATTTACAGCTTTAGTGGATCGTTTTGGAAGGTGTTGAGTTCGAAAAGCTAGATAATTTAAATGTTGTGCTTTTATTGTTGTTTTAGTCAACATAATCAGCTTCAACTTCTGATAGAAGTATGGGTCTACTTGGTTACGATGGTTCATTATTTACATAATTGTATCAGTCTTATTATTCTGGATCCATTTACAAAAGACGCTGTTTGGTACTTCAACATTTCAAGGTTATAGAATGTTAAATCTCCCCACCGATCCACTGTCTTTAAATTGTACATTAATTTATAATTAGTCAATATTGTTCAGAATTTAACGTAGATTATTTCTTACCTCACAAAAAGCAATATTTTGTAGCACTTATTATTTTAACATAAATATTGGTACAAAAGGGCACCAATTGTATATGCTCCACATAAATCTTTTGATTTATGTGAGGTCTGAGATACTGCCCGGGTGCCCAGACCGAAGCAGTTAGTTTTCCTAGTAGGCCACACTCGGAGCCTTCGACTTAATGGTCTAATCCACAAGGTAGTGGAGCAACATAAGGAGATATGCAGTTCCATGATGGCTGGTGACCATCAATAGGTTCATACACCATTCGCTCCCTCATGGTTCTGGAGTCTATGCACACCATTTGTTTGAAATCAGGGTTTTCCATTTTCCTCTATACCCACCAACTTGGTTAAAGCGTCGGTCATTCACTTTTTGTCCTCTCAATTTCGTAAACAACAGTGAGTAGGACTTCCTTGGCAGTAGTTGTATACTCGTTGCCTTGTGATAGCATTTGGAGAGGGAGAGATGACTCCTCACTCTTATCCTTACCAGGGCGTTTGAGGGCTATTTTTTCTGTAAATTGACAGATATCTTCATATAGTCTTATCAAGTGTCAATCTTATTTGTCAGACAGTTTATCATTAGAATATTATTATGTAAGTATACCATTTTACTTGTCAATTCTGAAATTTTTTATGTCAGCTTTGTTGTGTGTATCAACTTTTCTCTTGTATCTCGAAAGCTTAGTCATCACAAATATTAACTCATCCTTTGAATAACAACATTGATAATGATTGTTATAATACTCACTCTATCGAATATCAGATATTTGGCTATAGTAAAGAATTCTCAGCTATTTATATTCATTCATAGATTTTTGTTCTCATGACATATCTTCTCGTTAGTGAATATATCTGATATATGAATTTCTGTAGAAATCGGTCCCCATTTCTTCAAAAGATGATGGAAATGTGAAATATACGAACCATCATGGTGGTATCATTTGAATTTCTCAATAATTAGATTTGTGATTAGTTTTATATATTTGATGGAATACATAAAGTAGATGACGTAACCAGTTAACAATAACGAATTTAAAACATAGAATTTCTGGGCAAAAAAAGAAGAGAAATCTCACATTTGGAAAATGAATAGCTTAAAAATTTGTGTAGGTTACCGTAGTAACTTTTCTAAAGAATATTATCATCACTATAATATTGGATTGAAAATTTTGTTACCTAAAATTTGGCATTCAAATAATTTTTTTTGATCTTACTTACTCGTACAGTTTTATAGTTAGTAATAAACGATCAATCGGTAAATCCAGTCATACTGTCTAGTCTGGAATTTTTACTGAGGTCATACTTTTTTTTATATTACGTGATTGTTGTTGATTATTATTATTATTATTATCATTATTATTATTATTATTATTATTATTATTATTATTATTATTATTATTATTATTATAGAATATGGTGGTCTAACATCAATCGGTTCATGATCTCAATCAAAAACTTAACAGTCTCCACAACCCCTAAACTGATTTGTTTAGTTCAGAAAATCTTCGTAGCTTTTAATCATAAAATGATCTTAACTAGTTCATCATTAAAAATCTGGAAGTATTGAACAATCGTTTCATCTTAAAACGGAACTTTTCAGTAGTTCTCATTCACTAGCCTAATCTTAAAGATCGAACGATGTTAATGTTTTTTTAGCGAGTTACTTTTCTACAGGATGGGATCGTTAATCCCATGTCCAAGCCTTCTCCTTTATCTGAGCTTGGAACCGGCAGTAGCCTCAGAGGGGCTCTAGTCGGAGTTGATGTTAAGGTCTAATTTCAATCAATTTATGATCATTATTTTAATAAAAAGATTTTCAAGTTTATTTTTATCAAGCTATGGAGCTATATTTTTATATTCAAATATTTGTCCATGTTCTTACCCTGTTTATTATTATAAATGTAATTGTAGCGGTAAATAAATCCCCAAAATCAATAGCTCTATAAGTCTTCGACATTGGATGCTGACCACATTAGTTTTAATGGACTCACCTATCTGAAGGAGCTCGGTCATGCATCCTCATCAGATCACGAGTAGAAACCCTGTGCTCAAGTTCTCCTATAATTGCTAGCCAGTTTAGATCAGTCACTTGATAGTCTATCAAATATATCTTCGAACCTCCTCACTTCTGACTTTTGATTTCACTAAGTAAGCACCATCCATAATAGAAGGTATTACTGGTTAAAGTATTATCAAACTCCAAATACCTGTGGCATTTTCATCATCCTTACTATCAGTGTGTAATTTCTACTTATTATAATTAGTTATGCAATCCTTTTTTCATTATTATCATTCATTCATAAACTGGTTTAATTAGTTTAGTTGTGTTTTATTTTCTCCATATAAGCATTCATTTATTCCGTAAATTTTATCTTGTTATAAATAGTTTCATGTAACTATGACAACTAATGACTAATATAATTTAGTATATTCAATTGTTTATATTGTTTTGATAAATTTTACAAGTTAACATTCATTAATTAATGATAATTAAATTCCTTTTGATCGATTGTTTCATTTCAAATGATAACATGACTTAGTTACTTACTTACTTACGCCTATTACTTCCAATGGAGCATAGGCCGCCGACCAACACTCTTCAACCCACTCTATCCTAGGCCCTCTTTTCCACTTCTATCCAATTGTTGTTCATTCTTCTCATGTCTCTCCATTTCTCGGCGTAATGTGTTCTTTAGTTTTCCCCTTTTCCTTTGACCTTGTGGATTCTATGTGAGTGTTCGCCTTGTGACTCAGTTGGGTGCTTTCCTCAATGTGTATCCTATCCGCTTCCAGCACTTTTTCTTGATTTCTTCCTCCACTGGAATCTGGTTTGTTCTCTTCCACAGTAGGTTGTTGTTGATAGTGTCTAGCCAACCGATGCGAAGTGTTTTGCGTAGACAACTGTTAGTAAACACTTGTATGTTCTGGATGATGGCTTTCCTAGTTCTCCAGGTTTCCGCCCTATTCACTAGAACTGTCTTGACATTTGTATTGAAAATTCTGACCTTGGTGTTGTTTGACAAGGAGTTGTTTTGAGTTTCAGATGTTCTTCATTTGTAAATATTCTGCTCTTGCTTTGCCGATCCGCGCCTTCACATCTGCATCAGATCCACTGTGTTCACCAATGATGCTGCCCAAATATGTAAAGTTTTTCACATCTTCCAAATCTTCTCCATCAAGTGTGATTCGGCTGTTGCATGTTGTGTTGTATCGAAGTGACTTCTAGTGTTGAACAGTGATAGCTGAGTTATTAACAGGAGATTCTTGCAATTAAGCTTTAGATTTATCAACATTCGTCAGTAGCTTGTGTGTGTGTGTCTACTACTACTCTTTTTAAAGGTACTGATAGTTTTCTATGAATGTGAACGTAACTCTCTGCACCAGAGTTACAAACTGTTTTATAGCTGAATCGAATGCAATAATCCATCATTGGGAAGTATCCATTGTTATGTATATGATTTTTTTTATTATGGCCATGATTTATGTTGCTGACTGTAAAACACTTGGGAGGAAATACCAGTTGCCAACAGGTCTGATAATATACCTAGGTTGATAGACACTAAGAAGGATGAAGTCTGCGTGGAATATATTTTGCTTTTGATTAGTTTCTGACCATTAGATTTTGAGTTCGAGCATGTATACCTACCTAATTCCTTATATTTTAAGGCAGGTGATAGTGCGACGTATGCTACTTATCATGTCGACAGACATATCTAGAAGTTGAATGCCTGTCAAAAGCATGTTTTCATAATTTGCCAAAGAATTCTGTAGTTTTGTGTTAAACAGTATAAATTGGTTGTCCCCACCTAAGTGTTCGGTCACTATAATATTAGCCACACTTAAGTAGTTATGTGAACCGAATTCGCCCAATGAATGTTGTTTTTAAGTTTGATTAACTCATCTACCAGGTGTTTGGGTGTGAGCCACACTCTTGTTGGCTAAACCAAAGTAGATTAGACGGAGCTCGAACTTTAGACTTATTGGTTAGAAATCGAACACCCTGATCACTAAGCCACTATTATCGAACTATTCAAACAAAGCGGGTATAGTTAAAATTGGATCCATTCTCATTTCACTTGGTTATTATTTAATCGGATCGGTAACCTAAGGATTCTTTATCTTTGTTCTTTACTTTTTCTTTGTACGTAGGATGGCAGCTCAGAAATGGATCATTTCTTCGAGTACAACTTTTATGTCGATACTATCCTACGTGAAATCTTGACACATGCTGGTAAAAGACGTATTTTATTATCATGTTTCGATCCAAATGTCTGTGTAATGTAAGTTATTATATAATTTTTTTTCACTTTATCCTTCATCGGTTAATTTTTAGCTTAATGCATAATAACTATGTATCATTCACTTAATATTATTTAGCTAACACAAAATGTTATTTGTTATAATATGAGAACTTTTTATTTTCGTCTTCCCTACTCCACCTCGTGTACTTATAACCCTCATCATTTAATAGGCTTCAGTTAAAACAACAAATTTATCCAGTCTTTCAACTTGGAATATCCCCGGAATATGCAGATACACGACATGCTGACTTTCAAAGTTTATTTTGGTCTGCATTAAGTCATCAACTCTTGGTAAGTTATCATTTGATCATGTAGTGATAACACGTTTTCATCGAAATATTTCATGTCTATCGGTATTTTTTTGTTGAACAGATAATAGTACTACTGTTTTATGTTACAAGTAGATAAACTTGTAATGGTACAGTTTCAAGACGGTTAATTTGCCAAAGCATTCGTGTTACCATACATCTCAAAAATATAGGAAAGTAAGCAGATTACATTAAGTCACCCAGTGATAGATAACCAATATGTCATGTTGTCCTGTCCCTATTGGAGACTGAACCTTATTGAACAAGTCTCTGTGAACATTGTCAGATGACTAAAAACAATGGACAGGTTTTTCCTTAACAAATTATCTGTTCAAAACAATTCTGTTCCCACTATTCCTTAAACATTAACATCTCACTGTGTGAATTGTATTAATGGAGTCAGTGAATTGGGTTATAGAAAAATCTATACATACTAACAAAATCCCCTAAAACTACAGCCGTTATTTTGCGATATGTTCTGGTAGAGTGGTTTAACGACCCTACATACACTTGGAGCATAATAAAAAATCCCGTTGTGAATGTGTATGACGGATCGATACAAAGCGCGGTGTTAACTTATCTCACCTATACATGTGTTAAGTTATTGGTTACATCATAAGTATTAATATACAACTAATCCTGACCTTTCATCTATGTACATTTTTACATACGAATCCTTGTCTATCTCTAGATATATACTACTATAATGTCGACTATTCTTATGTTTACTGATTCAACACTGGTTAGAAGTCGTTTTAATCCCAAAATAAATAATCGTACATAATGTAATTTTAACATGATAAAACCCTTATTTGAGTTTAAGCTAGAACTCCTATTGTCTACGGATAACCAATTTTTTGAAGAAAACAAATTAGATTGTGATTAGTCATGAAAACTGTGTTATGTCCCGATAAGCATAATGAATGGTAGCTTTGGCGATCCATTTATGGACCAATATTATACGTATACCCTTATCGTATAATTGTTAAATAACTAGACTGTTCAGACTCATGTCCCTCTTATTATGAGCTTCATTTTGACCTATGAATTATTATTATACGATTTACCGTTTTTGGATTATGCCCTATTTATTAATTACTGCCTCCTACATTCGCAGCCACATTTAGCCAAATCTTATATAAATGTTGTCTCATATTTTATGGTACAATGTGGTCTGTTTGGTTGGTATACAAACACAGTATATTTGACATAAATGATTCATATCATAGAGACTGAGATTGGTGTTCTGGACTTAACTGGCTGGGCTAGGAGGAAAGCAGGACCGATAAGGACTCTAGAATGCTCTTACGGGTTTTTATGCGTCATTGATCCGATCGATGATTCACTGTCCTATAATTGGCGGCATCATTACGTTATACATCAACAGGGCACACGGGCCAAAATTTATAACAAACTGTGAGTTTAAGTGCAAACATCAAAATGTACCAAACTGACTACAGACTGCAGTTCTGACCTACATGTGCAAACAGGCTGGTTGTTGGAAGTAAACAATGATTAAAATCGAGTGAAATAGTACAATAGATCGGTTACGTTAGCACAGTTGCATTCACCTTCCGAAACCTCATTAAAGTTATCTGTTTTGATAATAAATATATTCATAATACCTAAATAAAACATTTAGATTTTTTTCTGTTTTTCGATCTTTTTACACCACGAATCATGTATAACAGGGAGTATGTTTAGAAAGTGATCGTTTATTAAAAGTTCCAGGAATTATTGAATTAGCACATTCCCATAAACTAGTGGTATTAGCATGGGGTGAAGCTGTAAACATACCGGAAAAACGCATATTACTCACACAATTGGGTGTAGATGGAATTATCTATGATTGGTAAGTTGAATTAGTGTTTTGTATTTGCATATCCATTTTTATTACAAATCAAATTGCGTAATCAATTGAATAATAAAAAATTAATCGGTGAAAATGTAACTGAATTGTCTCAATCAATCACTCCCACCAATATACAAACTCCTACATTCGTATTTAAACATGGAAGATGGTTGTCTCATGTAAGCCAAGAGATTGAAATTTCCCGACACTGCTCAGGATAACAGTCCGTGACTTTATGAACTGATGACATGTTTTTATTTGATCACTCTTGCCTATCCTAATGTACTACTTTGACGATGAAGTTTCATACCTTAATAACTGATTTACTGTGTATACTTAACTTCAGGATTACTCATTTCGTAGTTCTGACATATGGAAGCAGTTAGTGCATCCCTCCGTGACCTTGACAACACTGGCCAGAATACATTACATTTGTTCAAATTATGTCGACTTTTTTAAAACTCATCTTATCATGTTAATGCGGTATGGTAACTTAAGTTAACACACATTTATACCAGACTTTATGTTGACTATGTATGATCGATTAACTGAAAGTTTAATCATTAAATTTTTAATGAATGATTGATTATCCGCATAGCATCAACAGTTTTCAGTTACTAGATATTGGTTGTTTGGTTATTAACAATATTTGTTTGAAATTCAGTAAATATAAATTAAAATAAATCCCTCTTTTTACTGTTTTTTTTTCTTTATTTAGTGTAAACGAAAATAAAGCTAAAGGTACACTAAGTGTATTTAAACGTGAACGATTCCTTGAACTTGAACTATCGTCAGCATCAACACCATCATCACCTATAGAAACAACAAAACTAATACCATGTTTGTCATCATTATCATTGATTGATAATAATGACAATATCAATAATATTAGTTTTAATAATAATAATAATAATAATAATAATAATAATAATAATAATAATAATTTAAACAGAAATAATTCAACTTCTCAAAGTAATTTAGCTTTAGATCAACAATGTAACACTAAGGATCGGTCAAATTTATCTACTCAACCTACTACTGAGAAACTATCAACAATAATAACTGATTATCACACGAATATGTGCTACAGTTCAACATCGTCAGCTTCAATGACCAGAAAT
Source organism: Schistosoma spindalis (assembly GCA_946903255.1). NCBI lineage: Eukaryota > Metazoa > Platyhelminthes > Trematoda > Strigeidida > Schistosomatidae > Schistosoma > Schistosoma spindalis. The sequence continues at coordinate 37,877,198 of OX336416.1, read as the reverse complement.
GGTGTTGGTAATGATAATGATAACAATAACAGTAGTATTTTATCCTTAGTGAATGTTGAATCAAATGAACAATTAGTAGGTCCGGTAGAAAGTTGTACAAATTCAACATTACAAACAACACCTATTAATACTATTCAATTAGATAGTGATGACAGCATTCATAACCAGTTGTCATCACCGACTTCAGATACATCATCACAACAACACGAGTCAACATCACCACCAAAACAACAAATTAATCTACCCCTCATAACATTCGCTTAAATATAAAATTCAATTCGAGTATACTAACTATTGATATTAGTCAGAGTAATAATAATGATAGTGATGGTAACATTGATTATCACCGTTCTACTAAGCAAAAACAAAGAAACATTTCGAAAATGTGTATACTTTATTTCCTCTACTGAATAAAACATACTTGGTTATTGTGTTTCATCAATCTGGTTGATAAATTACTTCTCATCATTGATTATTGTTGTCACCGTTTTACTTATCGTATATATATATATATATATATATATATATATATATATATATATATATATATATATATATATATATATATATATATATAACACCGATAGAAATTCACATTTCCCCCTCCTTTTGTTCTTTCAATGTCATCATTTAACAGTTTTCTTCACTTATGTATTTTATAATATATTGCATCGATGATGATCATAGTGATGGTCAGATGCATTTTAAGACGGTTTAACTACTGACAGTCTGTATAACATAATATTTTATTGATTGATGCTTATATCCAATGTGTACATAGAGATTTGTACTCGCTCAATTATAAAATAAAACAAAACCGACTACAAAACGACCGATCACTTTCTAATGAAAAGGTCTTAGTGTTGTTTTTTTCTTCAGCTTTCTGTATTTTTCAACTCTTATTTCTAATATCTTATTATTTTAATTTCACTATAATAGTTAGAACAAAGTGACGTAGAATGAAAAATGCAGAAATATAATTCATTTTGTATTTTATCTAAGCTTATTTCTGCTTGATTAGTTTATTCATTTTGTTATTTGGTAAAATTTACATAATATCATTGACATTGTTGTTAATTGTTCATCTATAATGTCAGTCAATCAGCTACAAAGTAGGACCAGGCACATATATGCATCGCTCCAAGTTGCCATACCTCATTAGCACAGCAAGATGAACAGCAGATTCATAGTAGTTAAGTCAATGGTAGTAATGTATACAAGAAAAACTGCATATAAGGATACAGTACAGGAAGTAAGACTTATTAATTTATTTGAACAGATAAATATTGGTACAAGGGGGCACCAAATATATATGAGCCACACAAAACAATGAGAATTTAAAGAAGAGGAAAAAAATGTAAGGAACGTAGGGAATTATATAAAAAAATGAACAATAATGAGGTAAACGAAAAGGTACAATCAGAAGAAATCTTTCAGTTAAGGAAGAAGCAACCACATTTTATGAAGAAAGTAAAAGAAGATTACAGCAGGATCGCCATTGGCTTCTATTCTGAGCCATATCTGATAACGTCTCTAGCCACTGTGTTACACCCCAACCAGGGAGTCGTGAAGGACCAACACAAGCCAGCCCTTTGCAGCTTTCTTTCATGCCACGACACCATGTCATACACTGACCACCTCTCCGCTTTTCCCAACCAATCCCAGAGTCGGCAAATAATACACGACGTGGAATTCTCTGGGACGACATTCGTAGAACATGTCCAAGCCACCGAAGTCGGTGTTTCAAGATGGTGACACCAATTTCATTATCGTCTCTGTGCCCGAACACACGATGCCGAACCTCTGCATTACTAACATGGTATTGCCACTGGATGTCAGCAATCCTTCGGAGACAACGATGATCGAACACAGAGAGTCGTCTAACATCATCAACTCGGAGAGGCCAGGTTTCACAAGCATAGAGCAAAACTGCTCTCACCGACGCATTGCAGATCCGACCTTTTACAGCCAGACTAACATCACGAAGGCGTCAAAGATGGCCCAGATTGGCATAAGCCGCTCTGGCTTTCACTATACGTGCATTGATCTCATCACTCACACCACCACCAGCACTTATGCAGCTACCTAGATACACGAACTTCTCGACTACTTCTATCTGCTCACCATCCAGAATGAGTACAGGATTAGAATCCTGCCAGTCTTGTAGAAGTACTTTGCACTTCGAAGGTGCAAAGCACATACCATACCTACGGACACTGATTGCCAACTGATTAAGTGCGGATTGCATGGCTTGGGCATTCTCGTACAGTAAGACAATATCATCCGCACACTCAAGGTCGAGGAGTCTTTCTCCAGGCAACAGATCCACACCACCATTACTTACATCCATCAGAGCTGTTTCCAGAATGTCAACGATGGCAAAGTTAAAGAGGAGTGGTGAGATTGGACAACCCTGTCTAACCCCACTGCTTGATTGGAACAATGGAGAAAGGTGATTGTATGCCCTCACTCTACCTAAGGTGTTTGTGTATAGGGCTTTTAGGATGTTAATAAACTTCCCAGACACACCCTTCTTTAATAGACAATCCCAGAGAACAGTCCTATCCAACGAATCGAAGACAGCCCTGATATCAAGAAACACTACGATTGTTGGCCTTTGATAAGTATGGCGGTGTTCTAACACTTGGCGGAGGGTGAAGATATGATCAATACATCCTCGACCAGAACGAAACCCAGCCTGCTTCTCGCGAGTCAATCTTTCTCGGGTTTTGAACAACCTACGAAGTATAACGGAAGCCAATAGCTTGGACGCGATCGGAAGTGGACTTATACCCCGATAGTTGTTACAGGGACGACGTGAACCCTTTTTAGAAATAGGGACAACTATCAACTCATTCCATGACGTTGGTACACTCCCTAGTTCCCAGGCCTTTGCAAACAACGTCGTCAGTCCCTTAGTCAGAAAGTCACCATTATCTTTAAAAAGAGCCGGAGGTAAGTCGTCTGGGCCCGGTGATTTGTAAGGTTCTTACGCCGATTTCTTCTCACTTTGATGGCACTTTCTAATCTAACAGCACACAACCGACTGTTAATGGGGATCCAATCAATTAGTGCTGCCTCAGCTCTAGCGCTTAGTGCGACACCAACGCTAGCAAGACCAGACGATGCCACAGGGTCCCCGAATAAACGCACGTAAAACAAGCTTCTTGAAGAGATATATGGAGGGCGAATTTGCAGTGCCGAAAGTTAGTGCTAGCCAGAAACAGGTTGTGGTCTGTGCACAGTTGCAGTAGACGTTCCCCGTTATCTGTCCTGCAACCAACAAGTCCCCATCGGCCACCTAAACGACTCTCTTCTGTGCCTAGACACCCGACCTGAGCATTCAAGTCTCCAGCTAGTACTACAATATCTGTCGAACGCAGTTTCCGTTGAAGACCGGTTAATTAGTGATGAATCTCATCCTTGATCTCATCCTGGCTGCAATCTGTCGAAGCATAGGTGGAGATGACGAAAAGACATCGTTTCTCACTCCGATTTCTTCGCACTTTGATGGTACTTCTAATCTAACAGCACATAACCGACTGTTAATGGGGATCCAATCGATTAGTGCTGCCTCAGCTCTAGCGCTTAGTGCGACACCAACGTCAGCAAGACCAGACGATGCCACAGGGTCCCCGGATAAACGCACGTAAAACAAGCTTTTTGAAGCGACAGATGGAGAGCGAACTTGTAGTACTTCACCAGAGTCTTGAATAAGGGTCTCGGATAGACAACAAACGTCAATATTGACTTTCCAAAGACATAGCCAGCCCTATCTGTTGTTTGATCTGCATTAGCGTGCGAACGTTAAAGGCAGCCAGTTTAAATGGTGCGTGTGGTTTCAGAAAAACTGCTTCAGTACTCTTAATCGATGGTAACATACAATTTTTAACCAGGCAGTGACACGAGAACGTTTAAATAGAGCCGAATGTCCACCATAGGCGAGCTGCTGTATAAGTCGAAAAATAAGGATAGACAGAGTGGAAATAAAAGAGTGAATAAATGACGTGGTAAATAACAATAGTAATGTTGGGGACGATAAATTCCCCAAAAACTCACATTTGTCTTTTTATCGATTAACTTGTCGATTAAATGTTTAAATATTTGAATAGCAATCAATTGACGAACTTATTGACGAATGTTTAAAAATTTAAATGACAACATCGATTATGTATATTTGTATATATATGTTTTAAATTGTTTTGGTTGAATCGCTCGTTTCTGGTTGTTGCAGAATATAGTTCTCATTTCAAGCCTGAACTTCTCCCTCTAGATAGCTGGGACTGGGACGCGTCATTAGCTAGTTCACTGGATCTCGTTCTCGTTCGCGAATCTACGTGAACCCGTGATAGCTCTCTTTTCAACCATAACAAATTGGCGACGGGGATGGGATTCGAACTCACGCGGGGAAGCCATAACAAGTAATAATAATAATAATAGTGATAATGTGAATGATCTGACGGTAAATCGCGGTGTAAATAGTTTTCAGAGAACATCATCATTTTCATTATATTTGTGTGTGGGCTGAGATACTGCCCGGGTGCTAGACTGAAGCAGGTGGTTTTCTGAGAGGGCTACACCCCGAACCTTCGACCTAAAGGCAATGGAGCATCGTGAGGAGATGCAGTCCCATGGAAGCCGGTGACCAAGAAATTGGTTCATAAGCCGTTTGTTCCTGCGGGATACTGGAGCCAGCCCATGTGCACCATTGATTTTGGATCCGGTTAAAGCGCCGGACGTCGGCTTTTCGTCCTCTCATTTTCGTAAACAACACCCCCACCACGAGAATGCAGTGAGTAGGACTTCCTTGGCAGAGGCTACATACGCGTGGCCGTGTGAGAGTATTTCGAGAGGGAGGGCGAACCCACCCCACTCTCGGTCATACCAGGGCATTTGGTACGTAGAAAGATATGAAGCGATTTTAATCTCTTAGTTGAAGGGAAGACAGAGAGTGTATACACCTACGCCATTGCGATCGATTCTCAGCCAAGTCACCAAGAGTCTCCAACCATTAGTTACGATAGTCACACGGACCCGGATCAAGTAGTCTGCATCTACCAATATGGCTCAGATCAGAAGTTGGTGACTTCAAGCACTGACGCCACGTTTTTGTTTGGCCGCCCCTAACTTTCTTCCAACCATTCCCAACACCGGTTAGCATTGCACGTCGTGGTGATCGGTGTTCAGGCATACGCAACACGCGGCCCAATCATCTCAATCGATGATGATTCACAACCTCATCAATTGATTTACCATCATTCTCTAATACCCTGCGCCATGTACAATGACTACTTACACTTTAATGGATTGAATTTCAATAACATAGCTCTCATGTGAGAACACGGAGAAAAAAATGCTTACAAGCTTAGTTTCCATTGTATCAATGGTAAGAAACTAGTAATTATTAGAAGAAAAAACTACCTATTGATCTGAAACAATTAATAAAAACAATGGTGATTTTAAAAGAGATTTCTGTTTTCAATGGTAGATGATTACATTAGCCCCCAAGTACCTTGATAAGGCAAAGAGTGGGGAGTGTTAGCTCTCCTTTTCACATGGCCACGTGCATACAACCACTACCAGAGGAGTCCTACTCACTACGCTCTTGCGGTGGGGGTGTTGTTTACGAAAATGAGAGGACAAAAAGCGAATGTCCGACGCTTTAACCGGGTTGGTGAATATGGAGGATCCATCTAGGGGAATGGGAAATCCTTGATTCCAAACCAATGGTTCACATAGGCTCCATGAGCCTGAAGGAAAAATGACGTATGAACCTATTGTTGGCCACCGGCTGCCATGGGACTGCATCTCCCGACGTTGCTCCACTGCCTTGTGGATCAGACCTTCAGGTAATAGAACTTTTATTGGTTAAATTAAAACAATTACAATAACAAAGTTACATGGATATAGACGGCTTAACATAATTAAGGAGGATTACAATTATGTGTCTTTTCAACTGTGGCTGAATTAAACTTACCATTGGTTGATAAACTAACAAATCACAGGTGACTTATTTCACTAGTAGTAGTAGGGTCAGAATTTCATAATTCGAAAGTTGTAAGCACAGGATCACATGTAGTGGTATTAAGTATAGCACTTTAGGAACTATGCTTTACTTCTATTGATATGACAAACAGTTTAACTTGAGTTACATGAAACTGTAGAAGTAGTTTGTAATAAATCTACTAGGTTATAACCAGTTTTAATCTACCTAGCACACTAGTTTAGCAGGTAAAAACACTAAGATATGCATGAGTTGCTCAGGGAAATCCCATTATAGACAAGAGATTTCGACTTTCTGCCACTCAGTTACCTGAACTGAACTTTCAGTAAACTGAGAACGAAGAATGCTTTAAAAAAAAATAAGCGAACATCAGTTCAAATTTATTTATAAAACAACATATCAGAATTACAGGATGGACACGAGGGAATAATTATGGTCTAGGAGCAGCTGCAGCAGTAGCCAAAGGGTTGCGAAGAACAAGAATAACGGAATCACCACGTAAAAACAATTTACTGATGAATCTATCCTTGTTTACCGGTTTGGACTTCTTTTTACCTTTGCCTGGTCGGGGCACTTCGGTCCACATTTCCTTGACATTTTCTAATACCATATTACAATGTCTGTCGAATGCTTTTACTCTAGCTAAGAGTTTTTTATTGTTTCGGCAATTGATTAGGACCTATATAAATATAAATAGATTCACATATTATGACTACTCTTCGGTACTTATTCATAGTGACTTATTGAGAAGAAAGTACAGTATAAACAAAAACCTACGACGATTAGTGCACCTACAGTATGAAATTCTGCCTTTAAAACCAATAGTCTTAACACTTACATCAAACAATAAAGCATCACTTGTTTGCAATGTTAATCGCACACTATTCATTAGTTATCTTATGTTTATTTGCCAAGCGGTAGAAATTTTTACAATTTAAATTCCATTTATTAACGAGCACATTATCTCCAACTATTTAATACATAGTACAATGAGCTCCGGGTTCCAAATACGGTTTAATAATCAAATTGTACACTTTGATAGGTACTAATTACATCTTAATGGTTATTTTCACTATCTGAACGTCATCGCTGTTAAACACCGGGAATTGTATTTTCATTTTAAAATCATGGTAAAAGTTCGGCGACAGATCACCACAGCTATTAAACACTTCGGCATTTTCGAAAATTGCCAATAATCTGAAATTTCTGAAAACGGGGGAAAATGACGGTGTACTCAATGATCACGTTTAGGTTTGTCACTGGCCATAAATGACATATTACGAGGTATTGTGATACTAATGGGTTGTTAAAATCTGCACAGCTGTGGCAGTATCCAAGTGTGACCATGAGAATCGAGTGTTCAATTGTTGAGCGATATAGTTCAATAATAGAGTCAAATATAGATTCGAGTATATCTTTATCACGCAACAGCAATTCGTATCTACTATGATGAGGTCTGATAATACTGAAATTTTTATGTAATTTTTAGGTAGTAAGTACTGCTTTACATGACACTGTCAGACTGAAGCCAATCCGATTTCATCCTCCATAAAATGAACCTTCAGAACTGAATATAAGAAGCCTGAAATCCGACGCGCGAAACAATCGGGAATTCTTAACTTTCCAATGAGTAACAGTAATATTTTAAGTAAGGAAGTACATCGTCTAGCAAAACAAATAAGACGAAGTGCATGAACCCGTTTGACATGATTTAAAATAAAGCTATGGAATGTAAAACAACAGTAACGAGTCGCTACAGCTACAAATTCTGCTGGTGGCAACCTGATGATGGAGTCTGTAACACACAATCCGGAATATGAATTATCCTTGATTTTATTGAGAAGTGGTTACTTGAACCAATTCAGGGTGCAACGTAAATGTGTTTTTGTCTTAAAGATATAACGCACTTGCACGACACGTTTGTCCTGGTATGGCCGAGAGTGGGGGGAGTCCGCTCCTCCTCTCGAAATGCTCTCACATGGCCACGCGTACATAGCCTCTGCCAGGGAAGTCCTACTCACTGCCTTCACGTGGCGGGGGTGTTGTTTACGAAAATGAGAGGACGAAAAGCGAACGTCCGGCGCTATAACCGGACCCCAAACCAATGGTGCACATGGGCTCCAGTATCCTGCGGGAACAAATGGCGTATGAACCAATCGTTGGTCACCGGTTACCATGGGACTGCATCTCCTCACGATGCTTCACTGCCTTGTGGATCAGATCTTCAGGTCAAAGGCTCGGGGTGTGGCCCCCTAAGAAAACCACCTGCTTCGGTTTGGGCACCCGGGCAGTATCACATCCCTCACACATATCAAATGAGGTCGGTGTGGCGCATATGGATTTGGTACCTTCTTGTGCCGATATCTATGTGTTAAAATAATAACAATAAATATTGGATGACTAGTTTAGAAAAGGGTCGGAACAAAGGGTTAGAAAGAAAATCCCACTTCATTCTAATCGAAAAAAATGCCAGGAGTTGAGCCTTCTAGTGTTACCCTGGGAAAGTTCACCAACACAATACTTCCGAGCTACAGTGACCTAAAAGTTTGTCTCTAGGCAAAAAATTAATACCTACAATCTAGCCTAAAAAACAAAATGAGGATTTATTTCTGTACGTAGCCATTTTCACTATTTTTTTATTTTTATTTATTTATTTATGGCTTTATTCAATATTATATTTTGGTACAATATAGAATTCTCAGCACAAAAATATTTCAACAAGTTTCTTTTGCAGAACAAAAGAAAAAAAACGGTTTAAAAAAAAATCTGAAAAAAAACTGATACTTCCACCGTTTCTACTACTTTGATATCCGTTTTGAAAATTTCACTTAACCGTTTTAGTGCGGTGTGATATCCTTAATCGATCCACATGTGCTAAGATTTATGTTAAATAAAGCTGACTGGCCACATCCAAGACTATCAGCACTTTCTAGACGTCAGCACAACAAGCAAGAATGTGGATTTATGGCGAGGCTATAAATTATGGACGAAACAATCAGATTGAAGATAGCAGGTCTTGAATTTTTGAGCAAAGTTCATCCACTCACCTAATATCATTTTGGCATTGTGGCTGTCAGCTCGTGACGAAAACGTTGAATTTTATCCCTAACCCTAACGTTCAACTGTAAATCCTAATCCTAATTCCTCACACAAATCAATAACCCTCATTTATCCCTAGAAGGTAGGTAGACACTCAAAGGTTATTTTAGTGATGTACAAAGATTGACCATAAATTACAGTCTCATGGATCGACCGTTGCACTTTACTTTTGCACAAAAGGGTATGATAGTAATTTGCTGTGATTACTTAGTTCTGGTTGGTACCGTAATTGTCAATGATAAAATAATACAAACTTTGGGAAAATGCCACAAACTTTATGGTGTTGGAAATATAAAGCTGACCCTACTAATAATGATAGAAAATGAAAGAATATCCTTTAAGAATCTCTCTGTTTCAGACCACGTTTGCAATTCTCCTCGCCAACTGAAGCTTGTCACGGTATTTCACAAGTCATAGGAGGGAATAATGTACCTGCAGAATAGCTTATTTACTGTGGATAGATAATTTTAGCCATTCTTCAGAGACTAACATAAAAAACATTTCCTACAAGGTTTTCCAGTACAGAGATCATAGCCATTCTTGGAATGAAAATAATAGATAATAGGACGCGAACGTACTCTGGTGAATAAAGGACTCGACATTTACTAATACTCGAGAATTTAAGCCAAAAATATGCTGGTGACTAAGTGACCTATCAACTTAATTGAAAAATACCTTACCTGGGTATTGTTCTTAACTGCATTTGTCAGCACAGAAAGAGGACCAGTTTCAAACTCCTGTTTTTCTATCTCATAAAGTTCTTCCTCTGTTAAGTTGGTACGCGGCTTTGCACTCGATTTCGCCATCTCGTGGTAAAAGAACTACAACTGTTTACAGCGCTCGAATCTTTGAGAGCATTGTTTGAATTAGATCAATATACAATGCAATATTGCCGTTACAATCTAGTTTAACTTAGTTCAGTTATTATTACAGGACTGCTTGTGCTCAGGAGAAGTTTATGGTTGTCATTATCACTTCATAAAACAATTCTAAGCGCTTGGCTGCATCACATCTTTTTATTGTGGGGTCATTTCTTAAGTGATAAGTGTAAATGGTTCAAATGGTTGTGGACGGAATAGAAGAAGCTTTCGTTGAACGAGCTTCCGTGTCTAGTAGCAGTGTATCACCAATATCTCCAGGCAGGAACCTAGGTATATTAACGATAATAGAGGAAAAAGAAATTTGTAAATCATTGTAAGATATTATCCTTGATCCTTAAGAATGTCTCAAGCTTTCTCTTAAAAAACTCATGAGAAGTCACTTAGGCCAGCTCGGTTGACAGCGAATTCCTACATTCTACTACTCTTAAGGAGTAGACGTTGTGTCTACAGTCCGTTCTCCTGTGTTGTGTCTCTAGTTTCTAGGTGTTACCCCTTGGGTTTATATTGAGGTGTTTAAGAGGATGTTCCGAAGTGTTAAGGATATCAGAAGGTCACCTCTAAGACGCCTGTACTCTAATGAGTAAAGGTTTAGTGATTGAAGGCGATCTTCATAAGGTTTGAATTTGAGTCCCCGAACTGTTTTCGTGACTCGCCGTTGGATACTCTCCAGAGTGTCCTTATCCTTTTGGAGTAAGGGAGGAAATACTACGTTTCGTACTATAAGTGGGGACGAATAAAACTATTGAAGATTATGTGGAAGGTTCTTCGGTGAAACTGGCCGAAAATGCGCTTCAATATAACCAGTGTAAGGTCTGCTCGAAAAGCACTTTGTCACAGTTAGTGTAAGACTTTAACTCGTAGGTCACCAACACTCCTAAATCTTTCTCAACTTGGGATACTTATGGAAGGGAGTTGTCTAAGTTGTAGCTGTAGTCTGCGACATGTCGCAGATGGACTACTTTACATTTTGGAGTGTTAAAGGTAATTCCGTTATCGTCTGCCCAACTTTGAAATCGTATCAGATCCTCCTGATCTGCCTGTATATCGTCTTGGTTGCGTATCTCTCTCCAAAGTTTCGCGTCATCTGCAAAAAGTAATAATGTCAATTTCGTGCTCCGTTTCAATTATGATTTTCGCTATCGGTGAACCTGGTTTTCTACCTCCCACGTCGATCGGATCATTTGACACACATTTATTTTGAAGCTATTTAGGCACATGTTCATTGACCCTTGATTGCATTGTTCCATTATTCCTCCCTATGTATGTGCGTCCACGCAAACATGTAAATTGGTAAATACAATGGGATGTGACGTAATCATTATTGCATTGTCTGGGTCTATTAAAAATAATGGCCTTAGGCTTTTCAATCACAATCGCTTGAGCAGCATAATAGGTATTCTCGATGGCTGCTTTCAATCTCTGTCTTAAAACTATGCTGCTGGATTCGCCTCTATATGGTAAATTGATATAAACTTTTTTCTTTCAAACTGAATAAACAAGAGGTCTTGGCATTAACTGACTTTTGCACCTATTAGTAAACTTTAGCGGGTAACCATTTGCTATTAATGTGTCTGTCAGTAACTTCTCATTTTTTTCCACCATGTCAGATGTACAAATCCTTTGAGTCCTCTTAAAGAGACACTTAACCAAACCTCGCTTGTATCGCAATGGGCAAAAACTATGGAAATTTAAGTATTGTCCCGTCGAAGTAGGATTTCTACACACTGACCGTTTAATAGTGCCATCATCCATTCGACTTAAAATTATGTCCAAAAAGGCCAATTGGCTTCAAAATCAGTGTCAAATGATCCGATCAACGTGAGAGGTAGAAAACCAGATTCATCGATAGCGAAAAAAGTAATAAGTCAGACGATACCTGTTGAGGAAGATCATTTATATAAATCAAAAAGAGAAGGGGTCTTAGTACTTCATTGTTCGTTTGAAATATATTTAAAAAAGAGGGAGCTTAAAGGTTCTTGGACAAAAAGTAAGGTTCAACCCAGCTCTTCTAAAGATTTCAAAATTGCTACCTGTGACGTGCAGAAAGATTAGAGATATGCGGTTGTGACTCGTCACATCTCTTTCTGTATGTACGTTTCTAGTTGAGATGTAACACTTGAAAATTCGGATGTACAAAGTTATCGTACAGGTTACTGGCTGAATAAATTAGTATAAGAACCTTCAGTATTGTTGCGGTCAACGAAAAATCATGTCTCAATATAAATTTGAATAATTAAGTGCGTAACTGAGGAATTTTAGGTTTATAACAAACCGCTGGTATTTTAGGATTTCTGAGCCTCATAGTGATTAGTTGCGATTAATACTGGTCGGTAAATTTTAAATTTCCAAACGTTTCTGATGATTTCAGACGGACACGGTTTTTCTTAACGTGCTTCAAAATCTAGTAGCAGTGGATCATCCATATCTCCTAATCTAGCTATAACTGACAAGCAAACAATAAATATTACCATATTGTAATGAAACACTGCCCTCATTTTTTAGAATGCATCAAATTTTTCCCTTGAAAGACTCTTGGAAACTTGCTTATTCCACTTCATCCGGCAGCAAACTTCGGGACTTGGATAATCGCAAAAAGTAGGTGTATCTACAGTCCAGGTTGTTACGTTGCACACGTAATTTCCAAGTGTCGTCCCTGAAATTTGTATAAGGGCTGAGCTTAAGTAAGTATTTAGGGAAAGCCTAAGATTGTTCAAGACGATATAAGAGAGTCATTAAAAGATAATATTCGAGGCACCTGCATTCCAATTTTTAGGGATCCAAAGATTAAAGGAGTTACTCACGAGGTTTGGATTTGACTTCTGAAACTCACTTTTTAGCTCACCTTCAGATATGTGTCGGTGTATTCTTATCATTTGGAAGTGAATAAAGCAGAGCTGTATTTCCGTATGGTTGAACAAAACTTAAAAATTAGGTAGAAATTTCTGCTTTCAAACCTGACGACAACGCTTCTCAACGTTATCACTGCAAGGTTTTCTCCATAAGTGTTTTCGTCATTATTTGAATCAAACATCTGATCATAGGATACCAAGACTCCTAAATCTTTCTCAAATTCAGACATCTCTATATGGGAATTGCCTGAATCGTACGTGTTGTTTCTAGCTTACCTAAGCTGCGCCACTTTACTTCGAAGTGTTGAAGATAACCGTATTGTTATACGCCCAATCTTGTAGGCAAATCAGATAGTCCTGTTGTTGCAGATCATCATTCTGGTTGGAGACTTCTCTATAAAGATCAATATCTTCAGCGGACTGCAATAACTAGAGTGATACTTATTTAAGAAGATCACCTTTGTAACGGAAAAAGAAATGGGATCATAGAACCGAATCATGTAGGACCCCACTAGAATACTCTAAAACCTACAAAAAAGTGGAGTTTATCCTGGCTTTAACAAACTGATTATTGAGGGAATATTTAAACTGATCTATCAATGATAACGTGATATTCATTGTTTTCAGCTTATTTATGAGACATGTGTGATGGACCCTATTAAAGGCTTTAGATAAATCTTAGCCATCGGCGACGGTTATCCATCTATCCACAGTCAGCATGTTGATGATTTAGGAGTGTCCATTCCTAAAGAAGTGTTGTCAGGGGGAAAAGAAAACGCTACTTCTCTCAGTATATCTGAGTGGACTATGTCCGTGTCAGGAGACGTTTCCCTGTCTAGATGCCTCAGTTTCTGATACACCAACTTCTGAGATTGTGTATAAGTGCATTCTTCTGTGTCACTTAAATGGCAGACTTCATCCCAAAATTCTAGATTTGTCATGCTGGACTGCCTAACATATAAGATCTTATATGAAATTCACGTCACCGTTTTCACTGACTCGTTCAATGGTGATGCTGGGTTTTAGCGTGCCTTTATTGATGTCGATGCCTAGTCCATTGAAACTGATTATTTCGAAGTTCCTTTGCTTTACCTTGACACGTACCCTTGCCTGGTCACTCATTTTGGGACTGTTTCCCTTCACTGTCACTCAAAATTTTTTCCCTAATTTTGTCAGGAGACTAAGGATAGTATTCACTGTCTTCAGCAGTGATAATGTGTGTACCACATACTTGGTTGCCATTTGACTTCCTGAGTCTGTTGTGAGCTGTTCATTCAAGATCTTTGAATGCCCTGTGAAACCACCCTTTGGACTTGTCGTATTGCTTGCCTCAGGTGGCGATGAATCAGCGCTCATGTCGCTCAGATGTATTTCTAGTGAAAATCGTTAATTATAAGTTATTAACTGAAGTGGCACAAAAGTTAATAACCATGAAAAAGTTAACATGATCAGTAGCAATAAAAGCGGGTAGCATACACACTTAAGATCCACTAAAAAACGTCTTACCATGAAAAAGTGTAAACGCTAAGTAGCATGCTGAAGCTAAACCCCGGTTAACTATTAATTCAACAAAAATTTGGCGATGAAGATGGCCTACAGAACACAAGGCTCAAGACAGATTCTTTGATCCATACTAGTATCTTTGTTGCATCTGGAAGCAACAAAAGTTTAGAAGTGAAAACCTCATCAATAAAAAACCCGGTTTTTGAAAAGCTCTCGTCTATTCTGTCTTTGGAAACATAACCATGTTTGATCCCATCGACTATGTTAATAAGGTGATCATCTTAATTGATTTCGTATGTTTGTCCAAACTTTGCCATCGCTCAACGAAAACGATGAAGATAACGTGAGAAGTCGTATAGAAAATCTGTTGTGCAGGAGTATCGTTATTCCCAAGCAGCTCATTAGCATATAATTTATGAGAAGAATCGCCCCCCTGGAAAGCCTTTTTATAACCATCACCTAGGAATTATCTAATATAATCATACAGAATAATGTTTGTTTTCTCGTTTCTAACCCGTTGACCAATTATTACCTATGATCATGCCTGTAGGCTCTGAAACAACTCCTGAACACTGATAACTGTATAGCACAAGAAATCAATGCATTGAAAGTTTTTTACAGTACAATATGGACTATTTTCGAGCGAGCCATCAAAACCTATCTATAACTGTGACACTATCACCACGTCCAAAAGACCAACAATCTCGTTTTCAAACAGTCAAGATTTTCGTCAATTATACCTGGGACTTCTACTCATCCCCGAGGCACATTTTATTGACCGCATGGTGTCTACAATTATCTTGAGAGACTATTGACGGGGCATGAATTTATAGAGCTTCCATCGTCGTTTATTTATGTTCAAGCAAATGATAAAATACCTGATATTCCTTCTCTCACCACCCATGGTCGACCATATCTTCATGTTTCTCATATTCAAAATTATGGTTTCCTTACTGTCTGACGTCCCATGATTTCCTTCTGTGAAGTTTCACATCATTTTCCGCTTTCTATTTCAATTAGACAGATGACTTACCAGATCTACAAATGGTAATCAACCATGGTTGGCCATTCAATACTCATACTACACTGAATTTTTGTTAGTTCCTTCTAGTTTGTATCCTACCAGTTTAAAAGCACATTGATGTTCCAGACTTATTACCATTCAAATGTTTGTTTTCTTAATTAATTATCGCATTACTCTTACATTTGACAAATATAAACCCCTTTTTATATTTTCTAATTACCTATCTATCCTTACCAATGCCAAACTAAATATCGTCTGACAAGTATCCTGTAACTTATACCACAGATTCAATTCGTAGCTCTGTGATATACTGAACGGACATCTGGAGCACAATACAGAGAGTTTGGCTGTCTGATTTGCTTGTAAATTGGAACTAGTAGAGACAGTATATTCCCAAAAACACTTTCAACAAAGAGCTTAGATTTCTTGAATTCTAATAAGCCTTTAACTTAGGCCGATTGTCTCTACCATGTTGTGAATCATTTCTCATACCAGTGATTTATTAGTTATCTCCCAGTGTTGTGGGTATGTGGCTACTAAATGTTATATAGTTCTAAGATATTAACTAGCTGCTAGTAAACCGAACAACCTGAAGCCTGATAAGAAAACCGATGGTCTGGCTACGCAAGCATGCACAAAAATCGTCAGTTCAAGCATTAGAGCAAACCTCCTGCACGCTGATAACGAGATGTTTGCAATTATTTCTAACGCTGGCAATGGTTTGCAACTATATCATAGACAAGTTTGGAGCCGTACTTCCGGTAGACAGAGCTTATGTTCTCGATATGCAACTAATGTCCATTCATCGCATTTGTACACAGCAATCGTCGTTCCCTTCGTTTTCAAAGACAATCTAAGCCGAACCCCGGCCAATTTGTTTGATGAATGATTCTTAATTTAATGCCTATACATATATCGAGTATTCTGCACCATATTAATAGCCGGTTAGTAACGATTATGCTCATATTATCTGTTCTTTCACATGAATAATCGCATTTTACATCATTCACTACCCATAGATAGTACTCGATTACTGCACTTAATATATTATTTTCATCGCACTGCATGTCAGAACATAGAGTTTAGAGCTAGTTTCTCTAAGATGCACTCTCGTTCGTCACATTCAAGTCAGTCTCACTCACTGTCATCGATATTCATATGTATTGGTATTTTTATCATGCCTTTGTACGATTTCACATAAAATGTGATCTAACGCATCTCCTTTGCCGCCGTCATGCAAACGTATTAGACTAGGTAATATACGGAGTTACTTGGAAGGTACATGTTCACAGCTTACTCGTACGGTCTAAATGGAGTTCTAAAAATGGGCTACAAAAGTGGTGAGCTCGTCGATATTTTCATCCACATTATCGCCACAAGACCACAAAAAAACTATGCCAAAAGTAGTTGACAAATAAATCCACGAAAGTAATATCAATAAAAATACAAGTGATGATCTTTGCTATGAAAAATATCATTTGTATATCAAAACTCTACATTTTAGAAATCTACATAAATTCAAGCTTCTCCGTTTTTTTCTATTCCATTCCTAATGTTTGTTCACGTAAATAAGTCATCAGAACTGATAGTTCTGTGTTGAATGTCTATCTCCCATATTGTCTCGTTGTAGGGCCAAACGCCACTACAAATCCTTGCAATTTGTATGTCTGTGGATGTCAAATCTCGTCTCAGATGCATCTCCATTGCGCATTCTAGTAGGGAATTCTTGTAATTCACTGCTTAGTGCGAGAAACGGAACCCGGGACGTAGATGATCTGATCTCGGTTTTTGAAATTTCTTACAGTGCCCTCTCAGACGGTCAGTTCTAAATGGAAGAAAAAGCTAAAGCCATTAATACCAAGATCATCGTTCAGTATACGGTAAGCCAATATTAGATCACGCTGTATCCTACGATAAGATAACGGAACTAAATTGAGGTGTCTCAATCTGTTTTCATAAGATAGGCCAGAATGACCTTCTATCATTTTAGTCTGTCGTCGACGGACTCGTCCCAGCATATCCGCCTTATACTTGAAACAAAGACTCGTCGCTTAAATCCTATATTCCAAGGGCAGTCTCACGACAGTCAGGTATAATAATCTAAAAATTTCTTCACTTTAGTACTGAAAAGACCTGTGAATAGCCTATAACGCATTATAGCCTTTTGCAGCATCAGCCATACAGTTACTAATGGTTTTTTAGATCTCTGCTTATTACGACTCCTAAGTCTTTATAGTTCATTATTTTGAGTAACACAAATCCACCTATTGTGTAGTGACATGAATCATCATAGTTATTTAATTGCATCACCACACTAGTAGCAATTTACTTCTACTAACCATCCCCCATCCATGCCAACAACGAGTTAAGTTCATTCTGTAACACTATTCTATCTGACATACTGTTTATGGGTCTCCAAATCTTTATGTCATCGACGAAGGGTAGAACGGATGACATTGCTACAGTTGGTAATTCATTTGCATAATAAAAAAGAAAGTGGCTGAGGATTACATTTTCTGGGACTCCACTTTTCACGGATTCTTAGGCTGATAGAGCCCCATTTATCCATACTCATTGTCTCCTATAATTGCGAAAGTCACTTTTCCAGTCTGTGATATCATAATGGCTCCCGAAACTTTCCATCTTTTATTTAAGACTCAAATGAGGCTTTACTTAGGCCTATGAAAATTATGTCTACAGGAATATTTCAATTTTTGCTGCAGCCCAATCATCACTTTCAGTGAGATTTGTCAAACATGATAGATCTTTCCTAAAACCATTCCGTTTCCTGGATGAACAGGCCGATTATTACTAACTCCGCCCCCACTCTACACCTTATAAACCGGACTGGTTACTACGCCTTTTCACTCTTTTTAACATTTGGACTATCGTGAAGACATATCAAACAGTATGGCCATAGGCTCAGCAATAGCATTCTACAGAGCTTTTCATGATCCTATGATGAATATCGTCAGAACAACTGGACTTATCAAGTTTAAGATATTGAGGTTATCATGAAACAGTCTCTTTATCAATAATCACAGGATCCATCGACAAGGTGCCACAATTATGATCAGTTATTGGTCGTTCCCCATAGCCGGTAGGAAACGCTTTGCTGAAAATTTCTGATAAAGCTTCAACTTTTTTAACATCATCTATTGCTAATATAGATGGATTTTTTTGTATCAGAATTCATGGGATAACAACATTTTCGGACTATTTTCACAATCTCCAGCCAATCGATCTTCAAAAACTGCTTAGTTTTACTTATTAAAGTTTTACAACCATTCCTAGATTTGCAATAACTGCATCTATACTGTTCAGAGTCTACAAATCACCAACGAAGATGATTTTTGTCGAATGATTGGGGGCCCATTCGAATTATACGGGAGTGGTGTGAACGACTAGCTAACATCGTAATCACACCTCGCAGTTAGTACCTAACATAGATTTCCCTTTCTTCTTATCTGGAAACAATGGCTGCTTTGATGACCCCACAACACAAATGACATTATTACAGAAGTATGTTAATAGGACAAGGTAGATAAAACAGAATGCAACTACTGCTTTACGAGCCAGTCTATGGCGTGCAGTTAACTGATGCGCGATGGCCGACGTTGACCTTGACGAGTATCAGTGAACTATTCGATATTCAGCGAACTGATGACCGGATGATTTGGCGAGGGCTCAGTGATGTTTCACAAGCACTACATGCTCTAATGTTCCTTCCTACGTCTAAAGAGCTTCTTGACTTCTTTGGTCACCTATAACGGTCAGTTATTTGGTCTACGTAGTACTAAGCATAGTATAAACGAGGACATTACTAAACTAAGATTACCATGCTTCTTAAACTGGGGAGCTAATATTTACTGACCAGTCTGTTGTTGCAGAGTTATTCTGAATGGCTGATATGTTTGCTCTCCCCACATTTGAAATTAGATTAACCATACCAGAAGTTGAGACAGTGACACATGGTTCAGGGACACGTAAACTGTTGCGTTACAGGCTGAAATGTAAATGGCAAGATATTTAATTAATTGTAGTTGATCGCAGTCCACATTGTGTTGTAGATTACTTCCTCCTAAGCAAACTTAAGTCCTAGTGTAAAAGGGCTAAAAGCCTTATAGTAGGCGACTTTTATGCACCACATATAAACTCAGAAAACTTAAAAGTAGGATCGTCGACAATCTTAGATTCAAACTAAGGGTTGGACCGAAAAATAACTGTCTAGGTGGGTAAGATGCGCGTCCTTGTTTGGTTGAAACCAGAACAAAGTGGTTGGATAAAATGACAGTTCTGAAATTCATTATAAATTTAAATGTACGTTATTACTTAAACAAATATGGCCACCTGGCTATCCAACCAATAATTGTTCAATTAGTCAAATCTAATTTACAGTAAATAAGGAAGTTGATTGAGGATGAGAGGAAATTACCAACAAATAAATGCTGTTCTATTCTCTCTGGATAGACGACGCACAGATTTGTTCAAAATATTATATTTGGTTGCCAGATAACACAGTGTTCCCAATTCTGGAAGAGTGCCCCAGTCAATACAGGCAACACAATCAAAAGTGGGAACAAACCAATATGGCTGCCGACAAGACTGAGTACCGAGTAAAACAACATAAATGCAGTTAAGGAAAAACATGGAAATTTAGCAAAGGCGTAAGAAAAATAAAAACTGTAATGAAATACAAATATTACCAACTCAAATGGAATCAAAAGACTAACAAAATTTACAACTAAAGGAGTCAATAAGAACAAACTACAAGTGTATACATGGAGGGATTTTCATACACAAAACATTCAAATTGGATTTTACAGACAACGTCATTCGATTGCAAACTGTTAAAAACCTTAATTGCACCAGCTTTATTACAGCACATTAGAGATCCCATCACATATGACGTAAGAAGATCCTCGTCTTTCTTGAACTTAGTCTTCACACGCTGATGTCCGTTAAATGACTTTCCTACCACCTCCAGAGAGAAGCGATCATGCACTCATTTTATTTAAGTTCATATCTGAGATGGCCTGTCAAGCAGTTGTGCCGGCTCGTCCTAACATATGGGTGGCAGACACAAACGCGATCAACTCTACAGCGTCGCCTGAAGACTGGATAATTGACTTAGGGGCATCAGCAAAAGAGGCATGGACTCATTTCAGGTAGTTATACAATCAAGTAACTCAACCCTTTATACGCTGGACAGTCCCAAAGAAGAAGCACGGCCATCCCTGGATTGGCGGGGACAGTCGACGTTTACCAAGAAAAAAGAAAAAATGTTGGAACGTTGCCATCAGTCTTGACACAGCAAGTACTATGAAACGCTACGAGCCGGTAAGAAATATGTGTATAACTAAAACCCGGGTAGCTCAGAGAATATATGAAATGCAGTTGGCACAATCTGCACTCAAGTAACCTAAGAGAACATTCTCGTAGATAAATTATAGAACAAGAATGCAGATTTAATTCCCAACCGAATTAAGGAAAAGAGTGGATCTGAAATTATAGAGGATGATCAGGAAAAAGCAGAGGCTATGGTTAACTATTTTGAGTCAGTTTTCGCTCAGGAGCCTCTTCTAGACGAAGATATAGAGCCAAATACAAAGTCAACAAACCATCTGCTCACCATGAACTTTGATCGAGACGATGTACCTAGGGCTCTTAGCACTTTATACTAGTGTCGTAGTTAGAATACTAAAACGAATAGTCAAAAACACCATAATGACTTTCATGGAAACCAAAAACTTGCTAAACATTGAACAACATGGTTTAGGAAAAGTTTATCTTGCATAACAAAACTCCTCATAGCAAGGGAGCAACGAATAGAGGCTCTGGACAATAGAAAATCAGTGGATTTTGTCTACATATACTTCAGCGAAGCGTTTGACAAGAAGCCAACAAATAGACTGCTCTTGAAACTGGAAAATCTAGGTGTTACCGGATCTCTCGCGAAATGGCTCAGGGGTTTCCTAGAATGTCGTAGACAGATAGTAAGAGAAAATTCGAAGTCCACCTGGATACCAGTACTTAGTGGAGAACCTCAAGGTTCTGTCCGAGGTCCTTTACTTTTTATACTGTATGTAAATGATCTCCCAAGTATAGTTGAGTCCTCAATGTTACTATATACTAACGATTTAAAAGTCTGGCGAGATATAACATGAGACGCAGATGAATGTACACTTCAGGCAGACTTAAATATTGTTATCGGCTGGTCTGAAGAGTGGCTGATGCCAATCAACGTGGCAAAGTGTGTTTACATGAATTTCGGGGATACAAAGGTAAATAAGTATAGCATAGGGGAATTGTCTGTACTCGTGGTCAGGTTTGACAAAGGATCTTGAGGTGACAACGAATCATGATCTTAAGACCATGGCGCACAGCCGGGAGGCTTCAGTTAAGGGGTTTAAAACCCTATAGGTTTAAAGGCGGACACTCATCGAGTTAAATACTATCATGTTCACCATGGCATACACAACCTTAGTGAGAACTGAGCGGGAGAACTGCTGTCAGGCTGTAAGCCCCTGGTTAATTTGCTGACTCGGATATCCTGGGAGACGTACAGAAGACAGCTACCCGTGCAATTCCAGAACTCCGGGGTTTACTGTGCTAAGAGCGACTTGGAAAACTAGATTTCTTTACTATGTTCTATCACAGATTAGGAAGTGATCTGATTTTGATGTGTAGGATACTAAGAAATGCTTTTGGACCTCATATGCTCTCTCTTTTTTCCCACTAGATCGGGACATCTCAGAGGACATAGAAGGCAAGTAGAAATACCCGTGACTTGCAGGTTTTCACACAGTCATCGATATTTGGAACCTGTTACCCGAAGCAGTGGTGTATGCACCTCCAATTGACTCATTCATGATAAGACTAGACACTCAGAGAAACATACTAGAAAAGGAATAACATAGGCCGCATGCCTTCTGTCCTTACCACACAAATTCGTTGCTGAATCTCTAATCGGAAAAGCTAATTCCACTATGTAGCCTATCTTTGGCAAGCCAACACTATAGTTTCCCAAATGCTAAGTCTGAATAGTCCGACCAATAACGATGGTGACGCTGCTAACCTTCTGGTTGAACAGTACTGTCGGATATTTCAACCGAGAGACAGTAACTACGTTGCTGAAAACTTTGTCTGCAGCTGCATAGAACTTTCCGAAGTGAACCTGAACGCTGACTTGGTGTGCCAGAAACTGCAGCTCCTAAAAATGACACTTTTTCTGGTCCAGGTATGGTTCAACGAAAGCTTCTATTCCGTACACAATCAATTGAACCATTTACATCTTTAAACTTCTAGAATTGATGTTTACACTCAAAGGTCTGCGCTGCGCGCTGTGTTTGCATTTATTTCTGACTGACTTCGTATTTTCGTTATATGTCAATGACGGTTGATTACCCTTGTGTCCGGAATAGAAACGTTAAGGTAAAACAGAACAAAACTTTTTGTCGCATCCATGTATATTTGAAGGAGTTTTTGATTGATTTGATTGACTTTGATTATTTATTACCAACTGTAGTCAGGATTTTGTTTGATTTGTAATTCGAATAAGAGCTATTGGTCCGTCGCTCCATTGATCCTTGTTGTGGGTACCTCCTTGATGTTCAAGTCTCTAATTTCGGAAGTTTCACTTTCTTAGTTTACTTTATTTGTTCTGGTTTGACATATCAATCGTTGACCATTCTGTGGGGTATCCGGTAAAGAGTGGTCTCAACTTGTGTTCACTCGATCATTAATTTTGAACGTGTTCTAATTTTCATTGGGACGATTGGTTTTAGACGGGTCGAAATTTAGAAGTGTGATAGCACACGCGTTGCTATATAAGATGATGAGTGGTGGCAATATCGCTTTGCGTTTTACAACAAGGAAAACGTATTTAGTCGTTCTGATTGTTAAAAACGAAAAATTCTGTTACCACATTGTTGTACAACTTTAACACGTGTCATTGGAATAATTGTTACTAAATCAACACAGAGTACTCGGTAATTTTCGTAAGTGTTATCTGGACTTTATACCTTTATCAATTGAGGTAGTTCAGAAGTCCGTTACTCATATTGAACCATAATCTGTTAGAGTACACTATGTTACCTATCATTGGTTTGATGACATTGTTACAAATCGGTTGCAGTGGCTTTATTTTCCTCTAAGTTTACAAGATATCTTATAAACTATGTAGTATCATATCATTATCTTCGCTTCTCATTTTTACTTGTTTTTTATGTCTGGTTTACCTCTTCTTTCTGTTTCATTGGTTTTGTTCTCGTTAGTCGTCTTGATACATGTTTGGGGAATAGGAAATTATACAAATCTTTTTGCTGGTCTCTACATTGAGTTAGTATTTGTTTATTTAAATCTTATTTAAACGCAGTGGTATAGTGAGGCACCAAATAGATGTACCACATAAATCACTAGGTTGGTGTGAGTGCTCTGATACTGCCCGGGCGCCCAAACTGAAGCAGGTGGTTTTCTTAGGAGGCCACACCCAGAGCCTTCAACCTAAAGGTCTAATCCACAAGGCAATGGAGCAACGTCAGGAGATGCAGTCCGATGGTAGACAGTAACTAGTAATTGGTTCATACGTCATTTGTTCGCTCAGTATCAGGGTTTTCTAACTCCCGTAGATGGATCCTCCATATCTACCAAACTAATTAAAGCACTGGATATTCGCTTTTTGTCCTCTGAATTTCGTAAACAGCAGTAATGCCTCAAGAAGATAGTGAGTAAGACTTTCCTGACAGTGGCTGTATGTTTGCAGCGATGTGAGAGCATTTGGAGAGGGAGAACTGACTCTACCCATTCTTTGCCTCAGCAGGACATTTGGGAGCAATTGATAAACACAATGGACAACGTAAACATAAAGTCATGAGGTGCTGAAGTCCAAATTAGATTTTCTTTCTTTTAAATTATTTCAGTTTTCTGTTTTTATAATTCTGGGTTTCCGTAGTTCTGTGAAAGCACTTTGATTGTACCTTTTCTCCTTTTTTGAATTAGGTTTCGGTAGTGTAATAAATTTATCATTCAACTTCATTGGGCATGCTGACTGCCTCTTTGGCACCGACTACTAACATCCCTATAGTCAGTGAAAACGGAAGTCTACGTTCACGATCAACATCTCAGCGCCTTCGAGGTGATCGTTCTAGAATTGGCTGCAGTCATTCAAAACTGTCAGCTCCAAGTGCAGATACATTGTCTGATTCACTAAGTTTAGCAACAACTGCGACAGAAGGTACAATAGGAGAGGTCTGGGAACAAAGACAGTTTCCTGTCATGCCTTTAGGATGTGCTGTGCTAAAAAGTCCGCCTCCATCATTCTTAAATCTTTCTAATCAAGATAAGCAACAGCCTTCAGAAAAGGATCTTTATGAGTTCTTAAAAGATGCAGAACTAGACCACTATTACTCCGTACTTACTTGTCATTTAAAGGTTAGTCAACTTCCTTTAAAACGGTAAAAGTAGCATTTTCAGATATATACCACTTCGATCCTGCACACTCGATCATATCCAAGTTCATCGATACCCATATAAAAAATAATTAAATCCTCTTTTATATTTAAAGTTATAATTAAACTTTGATTCAACACAAAATACAAAAACCAGGTGTTCAAAAATTTACAGTAGTCTACATCTTTCTGCTTTTCTTTACTTTTTCACTACTATTCTAACATGTTGACCAGAGAGGATAAAAGAAAAAACTATTACAAATATTAAGGTAGTTGTTAACTTGTTCAAAACAAACTTAGTGTCAGAGAAATTATAAAGGGAGCTAAGAAAGATGGTTTATATTGAGAAAAACAACCTTACAATAATCGAAGCAACTTGATTTCTAGTGAATATTTATAACCTTCTAATGATTTTAACTTGAAATGTTTTTGTGATAATTAGAAGTATTTGAGTTATTGAAAGAATTAGGAATCCTAGAAATAACACAATTTAACTAAGTAGAACTAGAAGAGTACGAACAAACAAAATGCCCTGGTACGGCTGAGAGTAGGGAGAGTCCGCTCTCCCTCTCGAAATGCTCTCATATGGTCACGCGTATATAGCCTCTGCCAGGGAAGTCCTACTCACAGTCTTCTCGTGACGGGGGTGTTGTTTACGAAAATGAGAGGACGAAAAGCGAATGTCCGGCGCTTTAACCGGATCCTAAATCAATGGTGCACATGGGCTCCAGTATCCTGCGGGAACAAATGGCGTATGAACCAATCGTTGGTCACCGGCTACCATGGGACTGAATCTCCTCACGATGCTCCACCGCCTTGTGGATCAGACCTCCAGGTTGAAGGCTCCGAGTGTGATCCCCTAAGAAAACCACCTGCTTCGGTTTGGGCATCCGGACAGTATCACATCCCTCACACATATCAAATGAGATTTGTATGGCGCATATGTATTTGGTGCCTCCTTGCACCAATATCTATGTGTGAAAATAAGTAAATAATTGTATTTAGAATTCGAAATTAGGCATTCATCAAGTACAAAGGAATCATTAATCCATACAAACACTACAGTTTTTCAGCTAGAATTCTAGCTTAAAACAATTTACTAAATTTATGGACTAGAGGATAGATTATGTCCAATCAGAAATCCTGTCAAACAGCTAAAAGGTCATTCGTTCAAAATATTCTATTAGTTTCTTTTTTAAAACACTAAGATTAATTAACTAAATTCAGTCTGCAATGTATCCCATACTTAAATTAATGAATGGATAGTGGGGATGTAACTCAGTAGTTTAATCAGCCGCTTTTCGGTTACTAGGACACGAATTCCAATTTCATTTTATATGCTTTTGAGCAGTATTTCTAGTCTTCATCAAATAGTTATAACCTAGACCAGTACAAGAACGTTAACATAGTCATTGATTTGGGTGAACAAATGCACCTCATTTAAAAAACCTAATCTTATATTTGCAAGCGGAAAATCGACTCTCCTAGAGGCTGAAAACGTCACCTCGCTACCTATACAGAGGTAAAACAAATGTTTGTATATCCTTAGTTTACTATTTAAATCAAATCTATAGTGTCATTTTAATCAATATCCTATTTATCAGAATGATATTCTTCATAGTTCACTATTTTTACTATTTTTACAGATTCGTTCAGTTCAACAAATCAAATATGTTGAAGATTCTGATCTTGCAGAACTAGGTTTCAGTCGACCTGAACAACGACGTTTACGGAAACATTTCAAACGAGAATGTCCGCAAACTGCTATAGGAAAGCTAAGAAAGGTTAGTTTAACTTAAGGGATTATAGTTAGAAATAAATGAACGTCAACACATACTTTTTTGTATTGTGTTTTCTTATTCAGTATTTCTTACTAAACGGTACTTTGCTGACAATTACATATACATATCCTCACCCTTATTTGCTGTGTGATTATCCCCTCTGAAATGTTTTATTGTATCTAATCTTATAAATGAGTATTAGTTGAAATGTTTAATCCTTTGAATTTAAATGAAGAACTTTCTACCAGTTACCTCTAGTTGTTTAAAGCTTGATGGATTGTATCATAATGTCAACGAAACAAAATTCGTAGTGATCACCCTATCTATGGACCTCATAAAGTACTTTAAACTACAGTTGATTAAGGCAATAAAATCCAAGAATTCCTAATTACTACCAAAGTTTAATTATTACTTCTCCAGAAAAATAGCTTTTTTCTTCCTTTTTTTTCTCGTTTAGCGCTTAGCTCGATCCACCAGTGGTCGATGTTCATCACCACGGCTCAAAGATACATTAGATGGATTATCATCTCGTAATCTCAACGTACTATCTATTTCATTAGATAGTACACCAACATCTGAAGATAGTGATACAAAACGACGTACACTATTACTTACACAAAATTCTAAATGTCATGATGGTAGTAATAATAGTAATAAGTATTTAACAGACGATTTGAATAATTTAACCATTAATGGAAATACAAATTATCGGGTTATTCAATCGAATGAACTTGAGATTGGAAGTAGTCTTGGGGAAGGAGAATTTGGAAAAGTTTTTCAGGTAATATAAACATTGCGAGAAAAATTTAATTATCTACTTTATTGTAATACAAAAATATTTTTTTTGTGTGTGTTTTAGTTAATTTTTGTCCCATCAAGTGAAGCATAAATAGTCATCTTTATTGTCATTTAATAGATGTTTTGCTTAGATTGGTTTTTGAAATACGTGTCCTTAATTTAAATTAGAAAGAAGTATTGAGGAAAATTCTTAAGACAGGTATCTTATTTCGATTGATATTCATTACAAATGATTATCCACATCTTTGTACAATTTAACTTTCTCTTAGAGATCTTCATTCGCACAAACAGCCTACTTACAGAAAGATTGTAGTTATTTAGTAAAGATTACGCTTAACAGAGAGAACATGTATCTTTATCTAGACTAGAATGTTTTTCAATGAATTAGATTATTTCACGTCGTATATATTTAATAAACGAATATTATACTATGCTATACTACAGTAGTTAGGGTCTAATTGTTGTATGACATGGCTCAAAATCGTTTGCAATGACTCAGGGGCATTCACTCTTTGTGCTCTCCCGAATTCTTAATTTCCCTCTTTTTCTCTTTCCAAATTTATTTTTCTGGATTATACTCCTTGAATAACATCTTCAAACCCTAATCTATCCAATTGCTGCTTATACTTTCATTACCTCTACCACTACGGGATTCGAATCGACAACTGAGTCTCTGTGCTAATGTGGTATGGCAACTCGAACTGATGTACGTACGTGCGAAGTTCTACGTTGTTACTGACTGAATTCTTGTATTAATAAGCTCATTTTCACAGGTTAACCGTCAAATGATTATTAACATGAGTACAGAATGCCATATTCATTTTTTATGAAAACGTAATGTTGATACAATGTTTGTCTGAATTGTTTCGTATTTACTTGTTTTTGATATTTATCCATAAAACTTTTATCCCATAAATGAGACATGTATAAACGTGCTTGATTTAAGTGACAATTACAGAGAGTTTGGTTTGCATTTTCCTAACATTAAATGTAATATATTTCTTGAGGACTGATCTACGTTAGTGCTTGATCTAACTATTGATAATGAAGCAGTTAAGTGTGTTAACAACTTGACTTGGAAATTTCATAAGCTTTGATGGATTGATGCCTGAGAAAATATCGGTCCATTCAGGAAACTTAGTTGACTTTTGTCGATTTGCATCACTTAAGGCCCACGGTAAGTGTCCATCTCCCGATTAAGCAGTAAGCATACTACTCAACAGGCTGCTGTGTGTTACTTTGTAACTAAAAAATAGGGCTGTATATGTTCCACATAACATCATAGGTATTTTGTAAACACTACTCTCATATAGTGAAACAAATACGTGTCAATTAATATTTATGAATGTAAATAGAAATAATAATTTAGTTGATCAGGTTGTAAACCTCAAGTAGCTAATGTCATAGCGAGGTGCTACATATCCCCATGTGCGCGTGCAGTTCTGGCTAGAGTAGGTAGTAGATCTAAAGAAGGCTATGGGTAAACAAAGGTGCAGTATAAGTTCATAAATCTATTGACTGTTGGTGTGAAGCCTGACAAATAGTGCAGATTTTCTGGTTTGGATCCACAAAATAGTCATAATCTATAGTTTGAAATGCTAAGTAACATGGCTCTCAGAAAACATCACAACCGTATACATTCTTTAACTTTATCTGTGTTTTAAATTTAGCGTAATCCCAGAATTTTCGTTCCTTTATTTTATTCATTTCTTAAATTTCATTCATTTCATGCTTATCTAGATTCATTTTTTCACCTTCACTTCCTATCTAATAATGCTTACTTCCCGTGAAGGAGCATAGGCCGCTCACCAGCATTCTCCATCCAACCCTGTCCTGGGCAATCCTTTCCAGTTATTTCCAGTTCTTATTCATCCTTTTCATATCTAATTCTATTTCCCGACGTAATGTGTTATTTGGCCTTCCCATTTTCCGCTTCCCTTCAGGATTCCAAGTTAGCGCTTGCCTCGTGATGCAGTTTGATGATTTGTGTAATGTATGTATTATTCATTTCCATCGTCTTTTCCTAATTTCCTCTTCAGCTGGAAAGTGGTTTGTTCTCTCTAATAGTACCTACACCAATATGTTAATTTCTTACAATTAACCGATATTTCAAGCATTCAGCTTAGTCAGCTACTTACTACTCTGATAGCATCATTCTGTTGATAAAATACACTAAAAAGATTCATATGATAAACTTGATTTTTTTCCTAACGAAACCAATTCTCAAATTCTATGAGGATAAGCCTCACAAAATGAAACCACTAGCTAACTAACTAACCGAAAACATTAGGGGATTGTAGTTATCATAGTAATATAATATTTAATCAAGGGAATATTAGTTACTATTCGGATATTAAATTTTTTTTATAAAAGATGAAGATAAAAGTCACTAATCAATCAATAATCTTTCAATTCTACCCAATATCAATCATAAATTCAAATCATATTCACGATTTTTTAGAAATCAATCATATGGTATTATTCATTCATTTATCTATCTATCAAATAATTTAGCATAATACACATTGTAGTATGTACATGAATAAGTATAAAGTTCAGAAACTGTAAAGAAAATTTTCCAACTTTTCTAACTAATAAAATATCTATTTCAGACTTTTATTTGTCTAAATTTACTTACTTACTTTTCTCTGCCTTTTCAAAGCCATCGATAAAGCATGAAGTTACAATCTTATACACCTATATGTCCGTACATGTATACAAGACTCACATATGCCATCAAGAGACTGATCAATTCTAATCCTAAATAACAATGGTAAGATACAGTTAAAACAACACCAATTGAATTTAAACTTCACCCCATTGCAGAAGCAATTGGCTATCAGGACTCAGTAGCTAAGTGAATAGCGTGATGGCGTTTAAAGTGAACGTTACTGGATTCCAGTCCCAGAGTGAACATCAACTCTGAGATTCAGGTACATCCATCTGAAGAGTCCGAAATGGGACAAAACGCGCATCCTGTATTCTACTGCTATCCACTATCCATATTTGTTTAAAAAGCTTGTGACTTAAGGCTATATCGAAGCAATTCGCACAGAATGCACATATGCCAATAAGAGACGGATGAATTGTAGTCCTAAATAAAACAACAATAGGAAGATAATTAAAACAACACCAACTGAATGTACATAATTTATGTTTTGTACATTTGTTTTTGGGGTATGAATCTATTAGTTTTAGTATTCCGATGTTCGTTTTTTTCTGGATAAGAAATAATAATAATCATAATTGTTTATATATTTTTTTATTGATTAAAAAAATCGGGAAATGTTTCACTTTCTTACATATCGACATTTTTAAATTTTTTTTTTGTTTTTTTTGAAAAAATGTCTCTTCGAAACTCATATTTTGTGTTCATCATTCATATTATTTTTTCGATTATTGTTTTATTGATTTATGGGTTAGTTAATTCAATCAATATGTAATTATTATTATTCATTAATAATAATCAAATTAATTATTGACTAATCAGATAGACAAATAAATTGCATTGTCTATTTTATTATTGTGGTAAGGGGATCCTGACATATCGAGAATTGGTCTGGGAGGTAGGCCAGGTTTTATTATTTTAATTTTATTTAAGGAAGAGGAAAGTTTTCATTATAAAGTAACATTCAATTAGATATCAATTTATCAGTATAGGGTTGTGGAGATTGTTAAGTTTTCTGATTGAGATCATTAATCGATTAATGTTAAACCATCATTGAAAACTTGGAAGTATTGGACGGCCACTTCGTCCTACTGTGGGACTCCTCGGCAGTGTACATTCATGATCCCGCCTCGCGAGATTCGAATTCAGAACCTATCAGTCTAACGCGCAAACGTTTAATCTCTAGACCACTGAGCTAACCGGAACCCAACGGTGTTAATGTCTAACTTCAATCAATCCACGAAATTGATTCATGAATTCAACTATTAAATTACTATAATACCCATAAAACCCCTCTCTGATTATTATTCTTTAACTGATATTTATTTATGATGAAAATAATGTACAAGGTGAATAAAGAACAATATTTGAGGAAGAGGGAAGTTTTCATCATAAAGTAACATTCAATGAAATATCAATTTAATCATTATTGTCTAAAACTGTAACTAATTGTTAGATTATCAGTCGTGAATACTGTGCTGAGAAGTAGGGTACAATAACAACTACCTAGTGTCGATTAATTTCTAACTGGTTCTCTAATTGATATAAACTTTTGAAAAAAATGAAAGACTTTGGTTTTGATCTCAGGGTCTTTGTTCTCATATATGCTATTTTGACTCAGTAGATAAGAGTTTGGTGTTTGAGGCGAATGATATTAGGCTTGTGTTTTAGTATGAGTAACAATACTGGGACCAAAGTACATCCAGGTGACGAGTACTTGATAGGATGAACTATGAGTCTTGAATGTTGCTGCTAGTCATATAAAAACACTATGATTCAATTTTGTTTATCCAAATGTCATTGGGACTAGATCATAGCAAGTTTGTCAAATAGTGAATATTAAAGTTCAACATAATATACTAGATAAACTTCGTACCATCTCATCGACTGAGTTGGTTGATGCATATTTTTGTTCCTGTCCTGTCTTGGATATCTATCTTTCTTTGCTGTGTTATGTTGATATAAGTGTACCTTAAATTTGATCTGCATTGTCTTGTACACGTAATCATAATCAATTGTTAATGATTTTAGAGGAGAATAGCTCAAAAATCAGTCACAATAACACATGAGTTTTTCCCTTTCAATTTCTTTCAATTTTAAACATCGTATTATTTTATCCGTCTTCCTTTTCTATCTTCATGCATTCTATCTACTTTTTTCAT
The DNA here is from genome assembly GCA_946903255.1 of Schistosoma spindalis. Taxonomy (NCBI): domain Eukaryota; kingdom Metazoa; phylum Platyhelminthes; class Trematoda; order Strigeidida; family Schistosomatidae; genus Schistosoma; species Schistosoma spindalis. The sequence goes on along the minus strand of OX336416.1, from coordinate 37,844,980 downwards.
ATCACCCATTTCGGTTTTCGTTTTTTTGTCGTTGTTGATATCATCATGATTGTGACGGTATGATAACCTAGACTGTGATCTGTTAGTTTCGGTACTCAAGTTGTTTTAATTTATTTCTCTGTTTATTAATTGTCATCGTAATCGTTAGGAAAGTTTGCTTAACGCAAGTGTCACACAACTTAGCACTTGTTTGCCGGGGGTAATTGAAATCTTGAAGGAGTCGACGTTTCCTGAAGGATTCAAACCCTTGTTACTGGTGAGCGATTCGGATCTCGACTGATAAACATGCATGGATTCACCTAATTATAATCACGATAACATTAGTAGGCTATACTTGATAACTGGTCACAATATCCTCTTTTAAAGCATATCTTTTTTTATTGTATTATATTTCATAATATCTTTTTTATATATAATGGATTTATCCATAGGGTGTTTGGCATGCAGATACAAGACGTGGTTTACAAGTTGCTATCAAAATTATGGATATTAAACAAATGAATGAAGAGGAAACATGTGATTTTTTGAATGAAATATCAATTATGCATAGACTAGATCATCCAGATATTGTTCAGCTTCTTGGTGTGTGTATTGATGCTAATGTAATAAAAATTGTAAGTAATTTACTGTTAGTATTATTGTTATATCCTCATATTTATTTGCAAATTATGCTTCATAATTGTTATTCATTATTTGCGTATATGTGGGGAACACAATAAAATTAGATAAACAAATAAATTATCATGTCTTTTTAGCTCAAAAGACCTGGGAATACTTGCTTTCTGAGCTGTGAATATTATTGGTTTTCTCTCAGTGTACTAATAAAAAAAAATTAGATGGATTTTCATTTGTATCAGGTTGCATGTTATTTGTAACTGCCCGATGTGTTACCCAGTGACCTCATGAACTGAGGATGGATACATTTCGAACTTTAAAAAGGTCAAACATCTTAGTAATAGGTCAAAATCAACTGAACTGGTTTACTGTATTCGTTCTAATAAGTGCCAGGTTATGTTACCAGCATCATGTTTCAATCTTATTTCGATTCATGACTTACATATTATGTAGTGATGATAAGTATGATTAAGTACGGTTTTCTGTTTTTCCTAAAATTTATTTGCCAAGGAAAAATATGATACCCATTGTGCTGAACCAGACAGTATGCTAACTCAAAAAGGTAATAACAGAGTTATTAAGGACAAATAATAATATTTATGTATATAAGTTAAATGTTATTTACACAATAGAAATGAGGGACTTTACTTAGTTTACCAGGTTAGTGCGTGTTCTGATTCGATCTGGTACCAAATATCCACAATTATACACGGTTGATAATTCCATTGAATTTGATGAATTTCCCAGTGATATGATCCAATATGGGATATGGGTATATTCCAATTACAGTCTATAAAGATAAATAGTATCTGATTTAGACTTCGGTTAGCTCAACCACAAGCGAATGTAGAACGAGAAGTATGTGCGCAACGATGTATTTGTTAGCAGCTAACAATGTGTCATGCTATGTGTGTAACACAACGGAAGATGTGTTCAAGGTCATACACTTAAACAACAGGTACAATCATTTAATGATAAATGTACATGCAGTGAAAAATTGACAAAATAAATACAAACAACATTAAAAACTATTTACAAAATAAGCTTGTCAGGCATATCTCCACACCATCAATTAATATGATGAAAATTTGGTTCAGTAATTCAGGATCTTGATTCGCAACACTATCACTGAGTGTGTTCGCATACGATTGAAAGTTATAACATCGTCCTCATTTGAATTGTCAACTTTAAAGTCCTGAAAATGGTTATTCTTCTCTTCATAATACAAAAAATGGTTTTGGAACTTTATAGCAAACGACTGACTGCAGAAGATTCCGACAAGAATGTTGGTCGGAAATTTCAATCTCAAAATAAATCACTTTGTGAATAACAAGATCGTTTTATATGTGCCTGGTGCTACGTTGTAGCTGACTGACTAAATAGATCGTGTCCAATAGCACTGAAAGATCTGTGTTGTATCAATGACCTGATTGTATTTCAAAGCATTATGACAATTTCCTTTCTTTTTCGTTTCATGATCATACATTGTTATTGAATGAACTGATTATTTCTAAGCTTTGTCCCATCGAGAATGAATTGTTCACATCAGTAAGAAATTATAAATATGGAAAGAAATGTTATTTAGTTTATTTAATACTATGGAATCTTCCAATCATAGGTAAACAGTTTTAACTTAGCTGTCTTTCAGTTTTACACATAGAAAATGAAATCGAATAGGATTGGTACCTTCATGTCTGTCAATTATTTCGAATGCGTTGCTTACATTCACTCTACGTATACTATCCAGAGGGTGTCTGACATTTGGACTTGTGAAGAACTTACTATGTTTCAAACATCAGTTCCTAAGGACGTGTTCAGAAAACCTAGTAGAGGCCTTCCTCTTTGTCCTTCTTATATATTTGCTTACTTACTTACGCCTGTTACTCCTCGTGAAGGAGCATAGGCCGCTCATCAGCATTCTCCATCCAACCCTGTCCCGAACAGTCCTTTCCAGTTATTTCCAGTTCTTATTCATCCTTTTCATATCTAATTCTATTTCTGACATAATGTGTTATTCGGCCTTCCCATTTTCCGCTTCCCTTCAGGATTCCAAGTTAGCGCTTGCCTCGTGATGCAGTTTGATGATTTGTGTAATGTATGTATTATTCATTTCCATCGTCTTTTCCTAATTTCCTCTTCAGCTGGAAAGTGGTTTGTTCTCTCCCACAGAAAGCTGTTGCTGATGGTATCCAGCCAATGGATGTTGAGTATCTTGCGTAGACAACTATATATAAATACTTGTACCTTCTTGATGATGGTTGTTGTAGTTCTCCAAGTTTCAGTTCCGTACAGTAGAATTACCTTGACGTTGATATTGAAGATTGTGACTTTGATATTGGTTGAAAGTTGTTTTGAGTTCCATATGTTCTCCAATTGAAGGAATGCTGTCCTTGCTTTGCCAATCCTCGCCTTTACGTCTGTATCTGAACCTCCTTGTTAATCGATGATGCTTCCTAGGTATGTGAAAGATTCCTCATTTTCCAGAGTTTCGCTATCAAGAGTGATTGGATTGCTGTTCGCCTTGTGTATGTTGAGGCCTACTGATGTAGAGACTGCTGCTACACTGACTGTCTTTATCCGCATTTCTTCGCCTGTAGCTCTCCTAGAGTTACTGCCGGTCCAAAGCCCGGGTAAAGGAGGAGGGTTGGGCATGCTTTTAGCGTCCCCATACCGTAGAAAACTAACTGGCTAAAAAAACGCTAACCAGAAAAAATATATATTTGCTACCATAGGTATATGTGAGTTCATAGATGCACTTGAATGTAACTTGGGAAGCGTATCGGTTCATCCTTAAATGCTATAATGAACACTTGTTGTTGTATATTGAAACCAATTGACCATCAAGGAAGCTTCTTTTCAGTGCCATCTCGATTCTCTCATAGATTCTTCTTGAAAACAGGTTTCTCTTACCAACAATTGGTTGTTTATCATCCTTAGAATGTTCTTTTCCATAATTCACAATAAACTTCTACATGAAGTTGATATAACTTATGACCGCGGTTAGAGAGTCGTGACTTATCGATCGGATCAATGACGCGTAAACCCGTATGAGCAGTGTAGTCTTAATTAGTCCCTCTTCCTGTCTAGCCCAACCAGTTAAGTCCAGAACACCAATCCAAGCCTCTGAGGTATGAATCATTATATATCAAAGATACTGAGTTTATATACCAATCAAACAGACCACAACGTACCACAAAATAGAAAACAGCATTTGTACAATATTTGGCCAAATGTGGCTGTGAATGTGGGAGGCGGTGTCTAATAGACAGACACAATTGAAGAATGGCAGAACGTATAATAATGGTTCATAGGTCAAAATGAAGCTCATAATAAGAGGAATATGAATATGAATAGTTTAGTTATTTGACAATTATACGATAAAAGTATACGTTTATTATTATTTTTTTTTTGGATGAGACTTGTTGAAGTGAATAAGCAACCTAGAAGCGTGATCCATATCGTCACAGATAATGAATGTATCATCGAAATATCTGGAGTATTATATTGTGTCATGGATTTCGTGTTTTAGTTTCGTTTTTTCCTTGTAAATTAACTTTGAAGATATCGACCAAGATAGATCCTAATGGTAATCCCATTGTTACTCGATTTGTTTGTTTGTACAATTGATTATTCAATTTGGAAAGGAATTTCTTTCGTGTTACTTAGTAATAACTTTAAAGATTTTATTCATGTATACCAATAAGATTTAAATGTCTCCTGCTAAAAACCTCATTTATATTCTATTATACCTATCCACTCCCCCCACCCGCCTTGGCCTGATTTCTTCCCTCCTGTCTTATCCAATTTTGTAGTGATGTGTCATTTTTATGTAAATATTCGTTATATTTTTATGTCATAAATATTGGGAAATATTATCATAGTTATAGTGTCTTACAATTGGGAATTGATTCGTGAAAAATTTTATTAAAAAGAAAGTCAATAAAATCATATTAGTAACTTAAGATTTTTGTGTAAAATGTTAAAAAAACGATGGAAAGATTGTGAAAAGAAACATGAATGGGATAGTATTTAAACAATAACAACTTTTCCTTTATCAGTTACAAAAGGTGTCCAATCAAACGCACTCCAAAAGAACTAGAAGGTTATGCTCAAACAATACAATAAATGAGGAACTGACTATACTAGAAAAAGACTTCATAAAAATTGGATATCTACAGAAATTTATTGTGAATTATGGAAAAGAACATTCTAAGGATGATAAACAACCAATTGTTGGTAAGAGAAACCTGTTTTCAAGAAGAATCTATGAGAGAATCGAGATGGCACTGAAAAGAAGCTTCCTTGATGGTCAATTGGTTTCAATATACAACAACAAGTGTTCATTATAGCATTTAAGGATGAACCGATACGCTTCCCAAGTTACATTCAAGTGCATCTATGAACTCACATATACCTATGGTAGCAAATATATAGGAAGGACAAAGAGGAAGGCCTCTACTAGGTTTTCTGAACACGTCCTTAGGAACTGATGTTTGAAACATAGTAAGTTCTTCACAAGTCCAAATGTCAGACACCCTCTGGATAGTATACGTAGAGTGAATGTAAGCAACGCATTCGAAATAATTGACAGACATGAAGGTACCAATCCTATTCGATTTCATTTTCTATGTGTAAAACTGAAAGACAGCTAAGTTAAAACTGTTTACCTATGATTGGAAGATTCAGTAGTATTAAATAAACTAAATAACATTTCTTTCCATATTTATAATTTCTTACTGATGTGAACAATAAATTTTCGATTGGATAAAACCTTCGGGTATTGTTAGGAACATTTCGTCCTCGCCGGGACTTTCCATCTGGATGTATCTGGATCCTCGTTTTGATATCAGTAATTGTTTTTGTTGTTGCTTTTCTACTCAAAATATTGAATTAAACAATTATTTAATTGGAAAATGTTTTGCTGAAATTGGTGGTCGGAGTGAGTAATTGTTGTTTTTTAGTATAAGGTGATTCCCTCTTCTTTTTTAATAAGTCATAATTAGATGTGTCGTGACTGTAACTTAAATTCTTAGCTTCTGTATATTCAGTCAGTCAGCTACAACGTATATTCAGCTGTTGATCTATCATAAATAACTTTTAACCTGATACCATGATACATCTGTATTGGTTCAAGTTTACACATCATATCAACAAAGTAAGATGAAATGATTAAGATAATTACGAAAGTAGTAGAAATAGTGTTAAGATTAACTTTAAAGGGATAATGATAAGCATAAATGATATAATTCACAAGGAATGAATTTATTCATCAACCTAAGTAGTCTACATCAACCTACATGACTCCGTTTTAAGATCAATGGCTTAATGGAACTGATCCCACATTTTTATTTAAATGGTATTAGAATATTTCTGACCTACACTTACATCAGTGAACATTGCTCATCAAACTAGTTGGTGATTGTTCATACGTAATACATCTTCCAACTATTTCATTCGGTAAAGAACCTTAATCTCGTCAATTTTCTCACGATCTTTACTAGTATTTGTCATAGTTTTAAGCATGAGACCTGTATCGATTAAACCGTTGATTGATGTTGATCAGATTAGTTGGGCTGTTCAGATTAATGTATTTATTTTATAAAATAGGTAAACGATTTTAATAGTGAAAGCTAAAATAAAACTAGGGATCAAGTCAGGAGGATTCACAGCAGTAACTTTTCATCACTATATAAATTAGGGCTGCATTAATTAGTATAGCTGTTAGTGTATGAATATTTTAGTTCTTTCTAAAGAAAACTTCATTCATTACTCTTTACAACGATTATTGACACAGTAGAATAATTATTTAACTCAATATTTACGAAGCTCGTTGTCTTACTGAACCAGTATTTTTGATACCTATTAATATTGATCAAACGATAAGGATTTCGAATCTACAATTCAGATAATTGAAAGATAAATTGTCATAGTCAATAATCTACCTATTAGATAATATGTAGCTAGTGTTTATATCATCATTCATTAATAGCATGTTTCACCGATAAAAACTGATAACTATCTTCATGTTTATTATTTTCTCCATTGTTATCAACTGTGTGTAGAATTGGTTTGTTGCATAACTAGAGTGTTGTAATCAATTATATAACTTGGTTTGTAAAAACTAATATTGTTCTTTATTCACCTTGTACATTATTTTCATCATAAATAAATATCAGTTAAAGAATAATAATCAGAGAGGGGTTTTATGGGTATTATAGTAATTTAATAGTTGAATTCATGAATCAATTTCGTGGATTGATTGAAGTTAGACATTAACACCGTTGGGTTCCGGTTAGCTCAGTGGTCTAGAGATTAAACGTTTGCGCGTTAGACTGATAGGTTCTGAATTCGAATCTCGCGAGGCGGGATCACGAATGTACGCTGCTGAGGAGTCTCAAAGTCGGACGAAACGACCATCCAATGCTTCCAGGTTTCCTATGGTGGTCTAGCTTCAATTGACTAATGAATTCAACTATTAAATTGGACAATAATAATCTAAAACGGGACTATAACACTGTTCATATGTTACACGCCCTCAAATGCCCTGGTACGGCCGAGAGTGGGAAGAGTCCGCTCCCCCTCTCGAAATGCTCTCACATGGCCACGCGTACATAGGCTCTGCCAGGGAAGTCCTACTCACTGCCTTCTCGTGGCGGGGTTGTTTACAGAATTGAGAGGACGAAAAGCTAATGTCCGGCACTTTAACCGGGTTGGTGGATACGGAGAGTCCACCTAGGGGAGTTGGAAAACCCTCATTCCAAACCAGTGCTGCACATGGGCTCCATGAGCGTGAAGGAACAAATGGTGTATTAACCAATTGTTGGTTACCGGCTACCATGAAACTGCATCTCCTTACGATGCTCCACTGCCTTGTGGATCAGACCTTTAGGTCGAAGGCTCCGAGTGTGTCCCCCCTAAGAAAACTACCTGCTTCGGTTTGGGAACCCGAGCAGTATCACAGCCCTCACACAAATCAAATGAGATTTATGTGGCGCATATGTATCTGGTGCCTACTTGTACCAGTATCTATATGTTCATATGTTACATTCTATTCTTAATCTCGCTTCATTGTTGTAAACCATGAAGTTTATTGTGTAGAGATCTCGCGGTTGAACACAGCTATACTTTAACCAATGAGATTAAAATCCACTAGGTTCTATTTTAAAAAAGTTGATATATTTGGCTTCAAAAGCCCAATATGTTGATGTCCATCAACCTACTGAGTCAAAATAACCAATAACTTATTCAATAAATGTTGAAGTGTTAGCTCAATGGGTAATGCATTATTGCTTGAAGTGAAAAGTATTGATTTCGAATCCCAATATACATATTAAAACTAATATCCAGGTACATTCAGCTGATAAGTCTCAGTGAGGATGAAATGTTACTAAGTATATTCGAAATATATACTAATGATCATAACCAAGTTTGTATTGAAAGGATCCGCATAATCCACACAACCGAGATTAATCAATTAATGTCTTGAATTTCAACAGTAGGTAATCACAAAAGATAAGCGCTTATTTATTTAAACGTCACATAAGTATAACTTACAGAATCCACAGGTTTATGCACTTGTTAAAGTTTGATTGACATTTAAAACGTGTTTTAAACAGTACTTTATCTTTATAATTAATTTGTCCTTAAATATAATATATTTTTTAATAAATAATGTTCTACTATATTAAACTTTATTATTATTATTATTATTATTATTATTATTATTATTATTACATAATAATAATGCCCTTGTTCTACTTACTCTGACATTTTAATACTACTTTTGATTGATTTTCAATATGACCTTACTTTCATTCATAGAAGTTGTTTTGACTGAATGTTGTACGTGTGTGTGATCCTTTTTTTACTTCCGAAATAGTGTATTACGTCAAACCCACTAGATATTTTCTATGAATTGTCGTTCTCGATTCAATTAGACAGTCGGTTAGTCAGTTAGTCAGTCAGCTACAACGTAGGGCAATGTACATATATGCATCGGTCCAAGTTTCCATACCTCATTAGCACAACAAGATGAACAATGAAGTCATAGAAGTAGTTTATTCAATGGTGGTAGCATATAAAAGAAAGAAAGATATAAAACAATTTTAATCTCATAGTTTAAGGGAAGACAATGCATGTATACACCTACATCATTGTGATCGATTCTGAACCATGTCACCCAGTCTCCAACCATTGGTTATGATAGTCACACCCCAACCAAGTAGGCTACGTCTACCAATATGGCTAAGACTAAAAGTTAGTGACTTTGTGGACTGATGTCACATTTTGGTTTGGCCGCTTCTAACTTTCTTCTAACCGTCTCCAACACTTGTCTGTATTGCGCGTCGTGGTAATCGGTGTTCAGGCATACGTAACACGTGGCCCAACCATCTCAGTCGATGAAGATTTACAGCCTTATCAACTGATTTACCAGCATTTGTAAATACTCTGCGTCTAACCTGCCGATTACTCACCCCCCCGGTGGTCTGAGCAGATGCAAGTACTATTTTCAAGACATCTATGATCAAATACTAGTAACTGATGCGTATCTCCTGTCATTAACGGGCACGTTTCGCATCCGTAAAGTAGAACAGAACAAACTGCTGCTCATTATACTTGTATTACAATTGATAGGCGGATATCTCGCCTCTGCACTTTGTCAGCGTCTTCATCAAACAAACATTGCGATTTGCGTATTTTAAGTGAATAAGTGAGTGTCCTGTTAGGAGATCAACTCCCGAAAATTCAGTGTATGTGAAAAGTATTTCCAGCAGTATATCTATAATGAAATGAAACAAGAATGAAGATAATGGACAGCCTTACCGGAAAGCACTTGAGGTTGCAAAATCAGATGACATTTGGTCATAAACTCTGACTCGTCTGGTAGTGTTTGAGTAAAGAGCCTTCACGAGGTTTATGTACTTCTGGGGTGTCACCCTCGTTCGGATTATTCTTTCTAAACTTATATCTATATTCCGTAAGGTATGTCTGTGTATTTGTGTTTGTAAGCACAAAAATATGCTCAACGGCATTAATATTAAAATAATCCTTCACTAGTTATTTTCAATTTGGTTGTTGAATTGCGTTAGGTTCCTGTTCGTCGAATGGTTTGATCCCCTTTAATTCCATACGCATTACATATTGTTTTTCCAAAGTCTTTTTCTTTGTTTTACTAAGAAATTCCCATACACTAAGCATTCTTCATTTTTGTAACTATCAAAAACGTTATTTTGGGATACTTCGCATTGTTTTCAATATCAATTAGAATATCGTTTTTTGGATTTGACTTGTGAAATGAATTGAGAAATGCTATACTCCTCAAAAGTTCAACTATGTTAGCGTTTTTTGCGAGTTAGTTTTCTACGGGATGGGGTCGCTAACACTGTGCCAAACCCTCCTCCTTTATCCGGGCTTGGGACCGGCAGTAGCCACTAGAGGGGTCCAGGCGGAGTTAAAAGTTCAACTAGATAGAGTCAAACATAAATTTTCATGGTCAACATTTATAAATCTTCATATTATGGGTTTTTTTTAATATCTAGTAAACAATTTTAGCCAGAAACTTCGGGACCATTTGAAAATGGCAATGAGTTACTTTATGGAATTTTTTGTCTTAATTCGTTATATTCAGTTTTAGGCATTTCATCAATTTACTTTAGACAACATTAGAAATTGTAGTAGAAGGAATGGATTGTTACTAATTTTGATACTCATTTACTAAATGTAGATTTCTATATATCTGTGTTTAAGTCACATTGTTTGTGTTATTACTTGGCTATCTAAATCCAAAGTAGGTGAAACTAGGTTCGATCATGTGATATATTGTTTAGAAGCTAATTCCTTTAACCGAAAAACCACTAATGTATTTCACTTGGTCTGTAAATTATCAAACATACATAGTTGATCATAGATTGCTACAGATAATTTATGTAATCCTATAATCCCTTCAACCTTAGATGTTTTTTAATATTACAACAAATCTTCGTTCCAAAAATTAGTTGTTGACTTGTATCAACATTTTATATAAAACTTAGATTTCTTAAGGTTCCATTTTAACCTTAATTGTTTCTCTTTTTTTCTCTCTTCCCAACCAACATCTCAACTGATTTATATAAAAGGTGATTTATTTCTCTGCTGCTCTATATTGAACAACAACAATATTGATAGTCACAATTATATAAGCTTACATGCAATTTTTAATATATTATAAATTTTATTTAAGATATAATTTCAATAGTTGGGAGCATGAGCCAATTAAAGCTAAATCACAATGGAAAACTTCGAAGTACTGGACAGCCGTCTTGTCCTATTGTGGGACTTTTCAGTAGCGCGCACTCACGACACCACCTCGAGAGATTCGAACCCAGAATCTCGCGAGGGAAGATCGTGGATGTGCACTTCTGAGGAGTCCCACAATAGTACGAAATGGCCGTCAAATGCTTCCAAGTTTTCCATGTTGGTTTAGCTTCAATTGATTCATAATCTCAGCTATCAAAATTACTATAATATCCACAAAAACCCCTCCTGATATTAAGATATACTTGTTGATTCACTGGACATTCAACTGTTTGTGTCAATAACGTTATTAAATCATTCATTCATTCCTCCATATGTATTCATGTGTACATGTATAGAATTATTTGAAATGTTTATTTTAAAGTAGCACACACACACACTGTGTAAACAGATCAACAACAAATAAATAGTGCATTAGAAATACTTGAACGGTGTTTCTTTCTTTTTTTTCTCATTTGTTTATTTGTTTCTATCCGTAAATTTTGTATGACTAAGCATTTCAATATTGCAATAATTAGTAATGTGTCGTATCATTTGAACTTGATTTTTATTTTCATTTCGTTCAGTCTAATTATGAATAATTGTAGTGTATGTAATAGATGAATAATTCATATCAGTATGGGCTTTTTGTGGATATTATAGTAATTTTGATAGCTGAGATTATGAATCAATTGAAGCTAAACCACCATGGAAAACTTGGAAGCATTTGACGGACATTTCGTACTATTGTGGGACTCCTCAGAAGTGCACATCCACGATCTTCCCTCGCGAGATTCGAACCTAATACCTACAAAGAACCCTTCTGATATTATTCAACATATGCTCATTAGTGACTGGCTTCAAGAGGTACTTTCTGGGGTTCTAGTGAGAAGCAGTGACTAGTGGAGTTCAACCAGGTCTGTTGTAAAATAGTAACTCATTGAAGACAATTGTGAATGTGTGGCTCAATGTGGTGGATTGGTTGAAGTTAGACATTAACACCATTGGATGCTGGCCGGCTCTGTGGTCTAGAGGTTAAGCGTTCGCTCACGAGACCGATAGGTTCTGGGTTCGAATCTCTCGAGGTGGTGTCGTGAGTGCGCACTACTGAAAAGTCCCACAATAGGACAAGACGGCTGTCCAGTACTTCGAAGTTTTCCATTGTGATTTAGCTTCAATTGACTCGTGATCTCAACTGTTAAGATGAATAATTATTAATGACCAGAATTGAAGTGTAAATATTTACAATTCTAAGTAGAAGTGATGAAAATATGATTGAAATTGTGAGTGGAATCCAAGAAAAAATCATCACTAATGTTAATTACAACAGCTTCACAATATCATATGCTACTACTAAACAGTATGAATAGTTGAAATCCACCAATGTTAATTGACAATTTTGGTTGAAGTACATTGATCTAAATAATTAGCTGGCTGTTTTGTTAATTTTTCGAGACTGAATATATTATCTGTATGTTCACACTGATTCACCTAGATAGTGCATGTAGCTTAAACAGGGTAAATGTTGGGTAAATTATTTAGGATATATGATAGTGGGAATATGTGTTACTGAAAGGATAACTTTGGGTTTGTTGTGAGCAAGTTCTACTGGTCAATAAGCGATCTATAATAATACAAGATTATTAACTGTTGAAGATTTGTAGCTCATGTGGATGATTTTGATGAGTTTTGTTCTCTGAGCTGGATGGTTTGGTCGTGGAGCTTTCATCGTTCTTCTGAACGACGTCATCAGCACAAACTTCAGATAGAAGTGAAGTGTTCGAATTTCTCCATATGTTTCACAGCTTGTTCTGTACACCTCGATGTTGATTGGTTCTTATTGACCTTAAATTTGTTATGACAATGTATAAATAAATCTATGATATTTTATTCTGTTATAGACTTACCATCCAAGACAAAATCCTTATCACAAATTCCACATTTTCAGGCATTATTTAAAAATACTTGATCAGATCAATTTTAATAAAACCGTATTCTCTCATCCTTGATACGGATATTAACCATTTTACACCAACATAGACTAAACGTAGATTACCTTATGTTAAACCTTGATCGTGTCCAGCAACTGAGTTCTGGACGTGCGTTTCGTCCTATTTGAGACTTCAACTAAACGTAACTGCATTTTCCAATGTTGATGCTTAAAATGAAACCCGAAAATTTCTCTTAAAATCCCACTGTGCTGTCTACTAGAATACCTTATTTTTATTTATTATAGCAGCGAATGTTTCTGTGTGTGTTATGAATTCCCCTTAAACTTATTAAAAGTCAATTTCATTTTTATCGATTTCGTTATTGATGCTTGGTATACTTTTGTTACATTTCTTCTTTTATGTATATGTTTCTAGGTTACTGAACTTGCTCCACTTCGCTCTCTACTAGAATGTTTACGTGAATCTGAATTAAGATCCAGTTTCTCTGTTCCTGTTTTGCATAAATTCTCAATACAGATTGCTCGAGGAATGAGTTATTTAGAAGAATGTGGTCTTGTACATCGTGATTTGGCGGCTAGAAATGTCCTAGTATTTTCAAAAGATGTTGTAAGCAATACAAAAACTGAACTATTAAATTGCTATTATTATTATTATTATTATTATTATTATTATTATTATTATTATCTAATTAATAAGAATAATAATCGTGTGTTCACCAATAATCAGTTTATATCATACACATAGTTCCCTTTATCATTTTGAAAAGAGCGAGAACAAACAATCTAGTAGAATAGCATGAATTCACTTCATTTCGTCTTGTTCTCATCAGCTGCTTACAACCTGTGATATTTAATATCATAATTACATAATGGGTTTCAAATGACTTACATGAAAGAGTTCGATTGGAAGTTATATTGAAGACATATTCGTATAGTATAGCAAGGGCGTAAATAAATTTAATAGACTGAATATTGTAAACATATACCTTATTTAAAAGAATATTGTGACAACAGTTCAAAGGGCTAGAAATAAAATGAGTAGAGTTCAGTTTTTAAGGTAAGATCAAAAACAAACTTTTTTTAGAAGATAGTTGAAATGAAACTCAATGATGTGATAAGTGTAAGAAAGAGTTTAAAGGAAAAGATAAAAAAACATTAAGATACAGCGAAGGAATATTAGTCACCAAGGCAAGGAAAGATAAATAAACATTTCCTTTTGAACACATAAATCAGGTTTTTGGAGTCTGATAGCAACTGCTTCAGCACACTTCAGAAGAATGGAGTTTGGCTGCTAACTAATCACCTTGACCGATTGTAGGGTATCGACCTGATGTCCTGTATCAGTTTATAGATGGACAGACAATAAAACATCAACTAACATTGGACAAGAATCACACCATGCCACTAATTTTAAGTGAGGTTAGGAAGTGGGAACCTTCATATTCTTATTCATTGATTTAACTAGGATCATGAAGGAAAGATTATAGATTTGATTGCGTGTAATGTTGTGGGATTCAGTCAGTCAGTCCGTCAGCTACAACGTAGGACCAGGCACATATATGCATCGGTCCAAGTTGCCATACCTCATTAGCACAAGCAGATGAACACCGAATTCATAGAAGTAGTTAATTTAATGATGGTAATATATAAAAGAAAGATTGCATATTAGAATATAGTACAGGAAGAATGAATCAGTTGGTAGAAAAAAGATATAATCTCATAGTTTAAGGGAAGACAGAGAGTGTATACATCTACGCCATTGTGGAATTACATTCTCACTGAGCCTTAAACTTAATTTGAACATTCATTCGATTCCGCCACTGGAGTTTTATGACTCATCAGCTAGTGGCATTTCTTAAACTAACAAGAAGGATTTTTTGTTGAGTATCCTGATTATCTTATGTCAGTTCCTTCCTCTTAAGTTCATTTAAAATGTGTATAACTTCTTAGCGCATATTAAATATTGGGTTTATTTTCAATGGCGTTACACTAAATTCTTCTTTACATCAAATAACTAACTTTAGCCTAAAACATGAATAATATCTAAACATCTAGGCAGGTTCGTATGACTTCTGTACCGTTAGAGATTCTACAATAAAATCTGTCATATTTCATTTATGTTGATGTAGGTTTTACTTCTAATCTCTTTTGGTCTTTACATATTTTGTCAATATCGAAGGAAGTTTTCTGTCTGACTTACTATTTAACGAGGCTACGTGTTACTATTACAATTTGTATATCCACGTTTTTTACCTTTTATTCTATTTTGTTCTCAACTATCGTTTCCTGGATATTTAAGAGAAATTTCTCTGGATGACGTATAGTATTGAGGCAATTAGTGAATCTTTTGATATCATTGTGAATATGGCTGTAGATGGACATTTGAAATCTTTCAAACTGGCAAGTTTTATTTTGTAAAATGCAAAAACCATCTGTATTCTTGCATTTTCCATCTGAAATGTTGGGCTAAACTAACATTTGTGGATCACTAAATGGTTAGAACGAAATCTTTAATAAAAAATGACTTCATTATTTACCACTCACGTACTAGCTGGACAGAAAAACGACTAAAAATGTTGGTTACAACATACCTATTAGGGTTTTTTTTGTTTGAACAACCGGTTGTTATCACTAGTCGTCATATTTAAAAAATGGATGTAGTTTAGGAGTGGTGTAATGAGCGAAGACTTGATGAGTGTTATAATTCCTCTTATTATAACCCAGCTATTCCTATTGCTTAGTTTTCTTTCTTGGATACTTCTTCACTCGACAAGTCCCCAAATCATAACACGGTTGAACGGGAACGAAATTATATTCCAAATAACAAGAGAATATGGAAGTAGGAAGCACAATAAGGAAAGCGTTAGTATGTTTATAGTTTTTATACAAGTAGATTCTAGAGTCTTCCCCAAGTATGCACTATCGCTGATTAGATGAGAAATAGCAAATCAACGTGCACCAACACAATTCAAGCTATATTCCGCTAACAGTGGGGAAAACCGATATATTGTTTAATGCAAAATTACAGAGTGCATTTGTAAAATATGAAAATCATGCTTTAAATACATCATTTACACATCTTTGTGTTGTTTTTTACAAACTCCATTATTCAGTTGTTATTTTGATTTCTCTCCTATTCACTTCCTGTCCTCTTCATTTTAATCTTTTAATGTCAGCCATTCCACTTCCGGTTGGCGATACATACTACTTATATCTGTCAGCATTGTTAGCATGCACCACAGTAGTAGTGGTAGAGTTACACTCCTTTTATTATCTTCCAAAGACAATATTAATATTAAATCTGTTAGCATGAAGTGAAACACTTGATCATACTACTATTTAATGAACTTTTTAAAAGTTGTACAATACTGATATCTTCTGGTCCTTCATTATTACCCATTCGGTGTCCTAAAACTAAAACAATTCAGTAACTTATAACGTTATTAGATATAACTCAAAATAAAAACTAGTAACAATCCTACATCATGAACATTAGAGGAACCTCTTTAACTGAAAAAAATATCCTTCTTAGCTATATATATTTAACTGAACTGTATTCTGCCTTACTTACTTACGCCTGTTACTCCTCGTGAAGGAGCATAGGCCGCTCATCAGCATTCTCCATCCAACCCTGTCCCGAACAATCCTTTCCAGTTATTTCCAGTTCTTATTCATCCTTTTCATATCTAATTCTATTTCTGACATAATGTGTTATTCGGCCTTCCCATTTTCCGCTTCCCTTCAGGATTCCAAGTTAGCGCTTGCCTCGTGATGCAGTTTGATGATTTGTGTAATGTATGTATTATTCATTTCCATCGTCTTTTCCTAATTTCCTCTTCAGCTGGAAAGTGGTTTGTTCTCTCCCACAGAAAGCTGTTGCTGATGGTATCCAGCCAATGGATGTTGAGTATCTTGCGTAGACAACTATATATAAATACTTGTACCTTCTTGATGATGGTTGTTGTAGTTCTCCAAGTTTCAGTTCCGTACAGTAGAATTACCTTGACGTTGATATTGAAGATTGTGACTTTGATATTGGTTGAAAGTTGTTTTGAGTTCCATATGTTCTCCAATTGAAGGAATGCTGTCCTTGCTTTGCCAATCCTCGCCTTTACGTCTGTATCTGAACCTCCTTGTTAATCGATGATGCTTCCTAGGTATGTGAAAGATTCCTCATTTTCCAGAGTGATTGGATTGCTGTTCTCCGTGTTGTATTTGAGGACCTTGGTTTTCTCCTTGTGTATGTTGAGGCCTACTGATGTAGAGACTGCTGCTACACTGACTGTCTTTATCTGCATTTGTTCGTCTGTGTTCTGCCATTACATACTATATCTTGTTCATAATTTTTCCTCTCTTGGTTGTACCCCTTTTCTCCCTCTTTTATTTCATAACAAGATTATCTTATTTTTTAGTATTTTTGTCACCTCCCCTCCGTCCCGAAGTTTTACCTGAATTGAATTCAATATAAAAAAACAAACAAACAAAGAATACTTTATAAGTCCAACAAAGTGCGTACTTACTTACTTACTTTTACTTACGTCTGTTACTCCCAATGGAGCATAGGCCACCGACCAGCATTCTCCAACCCACTCTGTCCTGGACCTTCTTTTCTAGTCCCATCCAATTCTTGTTCATTTTGTTTTCATGTCTATCTCCACTTCTCGACGTAATGTGTCCTTTGGTCTTCCTCTCCTCCTTCCGCCTTGAGGACTCCAAGCAGACGTAGTGGTAACTGCAAGGATACTCCAAACTCTCTTCAGAAAGATCTGGGATGAGGAACAGGTACCAAAAGACTGGAAAGAAGGACTTCTAGTCAAAATACCAAAGAAAGGCGATCTCAGAAACTGTGACAACTACAGGGGAATTTCTCTTCTCTCAATACCAGGAAAAGTCTTCAACAGGGTATTGTTAAACAGGATGAAGGACTTCGTAGACGCCCAACTTCGAGACCAACAGGCAGGATTCCGTAAGGATAGATCGTGTACAGACCAAATCGCAACTCTACGGATCATTGTGGAACAATCCATTGAATGGAATTCATCACTCTATATCAACTTCATTGACTACGAAAAAGCATCTGATAGCGGGGACAGAACAACCCTATGGAATCTTCTTCGACACTGCAGCGTGCCTCAGAAGATATTCAATATCATACGGAATTCTTACGATGGATTAAACTGAAAAATCGTTCATGGAGGACAGTTGACAAAGTCGTTCGAAGTAAAGACCGGTGTCAGGCAAGGATGCTTACTCTCACTCTTTCTCTTTCTCCTAGTGATCGACTGGATCATGAAGACATCAACATCTGAAGGGAAGCATGGGATACAGTGAACATCTAGGATGCAGTTAGATGATCTAGACTTCTCAGATGATCTGACTCCTCTATCGCAAACGCAACAACAAATGCAGGAGAAGACGGCCAGTGTAGCAGCAGCCTCAGCAGCAATAGGTCTCAATATACACAAAGGGAAAAGCAAGATTCTTTGATACAACACAGCATGTAACAATCCAATCACAATTGACGGAGAATTATTTTTTTTATTTATTTATGGCTTTATTCAATATTATATTTTGGTACAATATAGAATTCTCAGCACAAAAATATTTCAACAAGTTTCTTTTTACAGAACAAAAGAAAAAAAACGGTTTAAAAAAAATCTGAAAAAAAAACTGTACAACTTTTCAATTAGAGTCATGTTAAGAATGCAGATTATTGACTAGGTTAACTCTAACAACCTGTTCGTCACAGAGTACATTTGCTAGGTAAGGTACTATAGAACGTTTATACTTTTGCTTGCGTGCTTGGATTTTAATGTAATTTCGTCTCGTTCTACCAGAAGATATACAAGGAGAAAGATATGAGTGAAGGGGATGGTTAGTATCTGATAAAATAACATCTGCCAGGAGTTTGCATGACTTTAGATGTCTATCCACAATCATATTAATTATGGTCTCGAAAGATTCACCACATAACTTGCTAACTGCCTTCAGCGCTCTCCGCAGTACAGCAAAGTCTTTTCTCAAAAGTCCGGGAAAGAATAACGGAGAACAGTACAGAATAATAGGTAATATGCAAGAATTGACAAATTGTAGGAGTAAATGACGAGTGATCCCAAAGGCATGCAACCTCTTAATGTAGTATGTCAGACGGAAAACCTTCTTCGATAACAATAAAACGTGAGAAGACCAAGAGAAATCAGAGGAAAAGGTAACACCAAGATAATTGACCGTCGACACTGTGTTTATCAAAGAGTCGCCAATGGCAAAAGCATTATGAGATCTCAAAAAGGTGTTTAAATGCCCATCATGTCTCATGCTAAAGTTAACAGCTTGACATTTAGACGGATTAAGTAGGAGACCATTAACGACAGACAGAAGCTTTGGAAGATGTAAAAACCTTTACATATTTAGGCAGTATCATCGATGAACACGGTGGATCTGATGCAGATGTGAATGCACGGATTGGCAAAGCAAGAGCAGCATATTTACAACTGAAGAATATCTGGAACTCAAAACAATTGGCAACCAACACCAAAGTCAGAATTTTCAATACAAATGTCAAGACAGTTATACTGTATGGGGCGGAAACCTGGAAAACTACGAAATCCATCATCCAGAAGATACACATATTTATTAACAGTTGTCTACGCAAAATACTTCAGATCCGTTGGCCGGATATTATTAGCAACAACCTACTGTGGGAGAGAACAAACCAGATCCCAGTGGAGGAAGAAATCAGGAAGAAGCGCTGGAAGTGGATAGGACTCACATTGAGGAAAGCACCGAACTGCGTCACAAGACAAGCCCTCACATGGAATCCTCAAGGCCGAAGGAGGAGAGGAAGACCAAAGGACACATTACGTCGAGAAGTGGAGATAGACATGAAAACAAAATGAACAAGAATTGGATGGAACTAGAAAAGAAGGTCCAGGACAGAGTGGGTTGGAGAATGCTGGTCGGCGGCCTATGTTCTATTAGCAGTAACAGGCGTAAGTAAGTAATATAAAGAGGAGACAACGGCTCGTTAAGGAATTTAATAATCGAACACATTGTAAACACAGGTCACTTAATCATGATAGACTCTGCGTTCAAAGTCATCTACAAGGTACGTGGAGGTCTTTTAAAGACAATCAGACTGCATCTTCTTTGCATTGCTGAAGCATTAGTCATACACCTGTGCATAAGAGACTGATACAACCTCTCCTACCATGGTCTTAATGTCTTATAATCTTTTTTCGCTTTTTCATACTATTCTTCCTTCACAGCCATCTGCTTCACCTACCTTCCCCTTAAATCTTCTAGCCTCAACTGGTTTATTTTCGTTTCCACGATCATTCTGATCACATTTAATTTCAATTTCAACATTTTATCTTATCATGCTGAGCTATCCTTTCCCAATGATAATTTCCCTATCTATCTTTTGATGAATACTTAAGCCATTAACAATCAAAGGATTATTAAGTTTTCCTTGTTTGAAAAAAAGAATTTTTTAAAATACCTTTGTTTATTTTACTTCACTGTCAACAGTGTCTAACAGAAGTTTATTATCAGTATCATTATCGTCCTGTTAATATAAGTATGTATATATAGTTGCGATTGTACAGCTTTGAAAATGAATTCACCGAAAAGGGGAAAACTCTGCACAGAACTCATCTTTCTTATTTAATGTCTTTTAATGGGTGTATTCCGTCTAGTTAAATGGATTTGTTTAATTCAATGTTTTTCTTTTATATAAATTATTATAAAAAAAGACAAATGTTTCATTTAAATTCACTAGGTGTTGTTTGCTTGTATCCTTCCCATTGTTGTTTAGGCCTGTAATTGATCAGTCTCTTGTTGGCCATATGTGCATGCTGTGCGGATTGCCTCGATATTGCCTTAAGTCACAAGCTTTATAAGCAAAGATGGATATATATATATATATATATATATATATATATATATATATATTTAAAACAATACATTTTGAAATTGAGTTTACGTGTGTATGTTTGTGTCTGCTACAACCCCTTAACTTTTAAAGAGGAAGAATGTTGTATTTGTAACATCTCAGTAAATGAGTTTGAAGTAAATCCAACGTATTGTTTGACTATCTGGTCCAAGTTTTTTCAAGGAAATACATTCCTACTGTTTAATGTCTCATGTCAACTCTGCGCCTAAATACTGTGAAACTATTCGATCAAGTTTAAATGAAAGTTTCTATTTATTATTCTGCAAACCCTTAACTTTTGTTTTTCTTTTCGACAAATACGTAAATTGGTTGATATTAGACACTAACACCATTGGATGCCGGCTCAGTGGTCCAATAGGTTAAGTGTTCATGTGTGAGACTGAAGGCCCTGGGTTAGGATCCCGCGAGTGAGATCGTGGATGCGCAATGCTGAGGAGGCCCACAATAGGACGAAACGACAATTCATTGCTTCCAGGTTTCCAACAGTGGTCTAACATCAATCGGTTCATGATCTCAATCAAATATACGTAAATGAAATAAATATTTGTCTGAAAACGATAATTTAACAATATGAAAGGTGTAATTCTTTGTTTCAATTGACTATGTTATCCATTTATGGGATTTTAGTTAGTAAAATAGGTTTAGTTACTCTAAACGAAGTCCTACGTTACAGGTTTTGGCAATTGGTTTGTATCATCAGTCATTTTAGAGATCTATATGGCCTTTAGTTAGGTCTTAGTACCTGAATATAGGTGATAGTTCTGGTATATCACAAACTGATTGAAATTGGAAATGTTGACTATTTGATGGTAGGCAACTGAAGTAGCCGAAAGGTAGCGTATTCTCTGCGAAGCTTGATGCTTCTTGGTTCAATGCGTATCAGTGTTGTAGATGCACACTGTTGAACAGTTGGTGACTAAAACAAATATTTGTTCAACGTCTCCTGGTTTGCAATGATGTTCTAACTAAGTGCAGTCCGTCGAGGAAAAAGAACCTACCTGTGTATACGGGATCGTTAAATTGTATTCTTATTCTTTTAATAAATTCATATGCTGAACCATTGATACCGTTTTCTGTAATAAAGTCCCTAAAGATTTAACGGGAAGTCGTAACTTGAGGCGCCAAGTATCGATCAATATACTGGCTATCAAGTTATATCAGACGTTCGCCACTGACTGATTATTGAGTAGTGTTCAATTTCATATTAGTCTAGTCCCTAGTGCTGATTGAATTCTGTCGATCAGTGTACAATCTCCTAACTAACATGGAATTTATATCAAATAGGATGTCCTACCAACTACTTCCAATCATTTTATATCAATTGTTTAGTAGTCCTATACATTTACATTTGAAAATAACTAAACTTGATAGCCATGATTCCAATTGTTGTTTAATTCAGTGAATTTGTGGACTACAGAACTCTTGAGTTTAGACTACTTTCTAATTATCATTATACGGTTGACTGAGATCATGAACCGATTGATGTTAGACCACCATTGAAAACCTGGAAGCACTGGACGGCCGTTTTGTCCTATTGTGGGTCTCCTCAGAAGTGCGCATCCACAATCCCGCCCACGTGATCCTAATTTTTGTAATATTTCTTAAACTCATAATCGAACATTAAATTAAATTATTATTGTTCAAATTGATCAATTCAGTACCTAAATATTTCTTTGTTTTATTTTCTATCTGCAGGTAAAAATTAGCGATTTCGGTATGAGTCGTGCTCTTCAACTAGGCAAATCATATTACCAATCAAATTTCAATGTTAATCTTAAACTTCCAATTGCATGGTGTGCACCAGAATGTATACATGATTTATTATTTACCATACATTCAGATATATGGGCTTATGGTATTACATTATGGGAGATATTCACTTATGGATTCACTCCATGGGCTGGTCTTACTGGTCGACAAATATTAGAAATGATCGATACACCACGTTTTGGTCGGTTAGATCAACCAGATTCATGTCCAGATCCAATTTACGATGCTGTGATGCGAGCATGTTGGGCACATGAACCAAAAGCTAGACCAACATTTACTCAATTACTAGGTAAATTATTTTTCAGAGGTTTTGTGGAGTTTGCTTTAATTTTCCTGTTTTTATAGGTTTTCTTCGTTACAGATTGATCTCACTAGTAATTTACTGTAAGATATTCTTAACGTTCTGGTGAATATTGTAACTGGCGGAAAAGTTCAGATGTATCGAGATTCAAACAGTTGTCACTATTGTTAGTAATTGATCGTTGTACTATATATATATCCCAAATTTATTGGAATTGGAATTGTTGAAGTGGATGCAGATCCTTTGGTCCTAATTGCTAAGCGTTCGCCGCGATATTCGTAGTTCCTGGGTTTAACCCATGGTACAAGCCATGAGTTCGCACTTCTGAAGAGCCCTATATTCGAACGAAACAGCTGTCCAGTTCTCTCTGATATCCATTGCTACCCTACTTGAAATCAATCTGTGAATAGTATTACCTAAATATTAAGCGAATTGTTCTTTATTTAAAAAGTTTTACCAAATTCCTTTCTCTCTGTTTCCCATTTTAGTATGTTACATTCTATTACTACCTTAATCCTATGGATTATTACTATTTGGTTTTTTCTTCTGTAACTGTTGTTCAAACCGAACTTGTTATGATTTAATGTCCGGCTTTCGATCAGGTGACTTATCCACCAATCAGAATACGACTTATACAAATCTTCGCACTATGACAAAACCAATGACGTTCAACCAGTCTGAGCAGTCTAGCGTCCTTATTTGGTTCTATGTCTCTCTATCCCTTCCGCTTGAGTCCAGAACACAATACCACCTTCTGTAATATGAATCGAATCGAATCGAACCAAATCAAATCGGACTGAATCATTTATTTCAGACACACTCTTTATATATCAATCAGACAGACCACAACGTACCATAAAATAGAAAATAACATGTGTAAGTTCTTACGGCGCTCTTCAAGTGATTGAGACGCTACGAGATACAATGTGCTCAAGAATAGGTTATCGGCTTCTGTGACAACGTGGGAAACGACAGAGCTCGTGCTTTGCATCTTACTACCGCCCGTAATTGGAAGGAAATGTGCTCTGTCGTCAGGTCCTGACATTTTACATCAAGTTTAAGAAATAAACGACCAATTATAACGAACTCAAAACTAGCTATTTGATTGGACGTAACAGAATGAAAATTATTGGAAGATGGGGATGAAAAATTTTTTCGAATGGGACGAAAAACAATTTCACTCGAAAAAAAATAATAAAAAAATGGCCGTGCATTTAATGTTAACCTTAGTATAACATGGGAACATTATATCGTACAATAATAATCTATAGGTCAAAATGAAGCTTATAATAAGGGGAATATAGATACATACAATCTAGTTACTGAATAATGATACCATAAGAATATATATAGATAATATTAGTCCGTTGATAGGTTTCAGAAGTAACTCGTAACATAATCTTCGCCAGGCCATCACAGAACTGAGTGAAGCCGAATTTAAGTACTCCAATTATTGTAGTTAGCTAGACATATTACTTTTCCCAGTCCTTCTCCGATTATCGCCACTTTATCATGAGTAAAAAATTAAGAAATTAGTGTTATCATATCAACGGTAGGAGAGTGGGATGCAATGGCTTAGACGTTGGGTCATTCAGCTTCCACCTATTAGTTCTCAGGTTTAAGCTCCATCTCAGTTACTTTAATATGGGGAACTGAGTAATATCGCTAACTGTGTGGTTGAAAGCTGACAGCATAAATCTGTACTTGGTAGATGAATAAGTGATAGTACGGAAAAACAGATTTCTTGAGACTTTTTCGGGGCTCATAAGATAAGTTGTATTGATCAAATCCAGGTATCGATTAATTTGTCTAGACATTATCTAGTACTTGTGACACGATTATTATGAGATAACAGCTGAGAATTAGAATTAGCCATTATTGATCTAGAATGTAGTTCTCCTGTGCTATTTCACATGATAAACAGAATAGAACACCACATAATATTAGGGACTGATGGCAAATCAGTTGATGAAGTTGTAGATCTTCATCGACTGAGATAGTTGAACCACGTGTTACGTATGTCCGAACACCGATTACCACGACACGCAGTGCTAACTAGTGTTGGGGATGATCGGAAGAAAGTTAGAAGCGGACAAACCAAAACGTGGCATCAGTACTTGAGTAATATGTCTTAATGACCCCTGTCATTGTCTTACTATCATTGAGTTTATTAATCAGATGTTCATTGGCTACTAGAAGGTCATCGGTCCTGTACGTGCAAGCAGACTGAATGATACAATTACTTCTACAATAACGGTCTCATCATATGGTCCTCAAAACAATGCAAGTATTTGTTCCCTTCCCCTTTACATCACATTATGTTATTATAACATCCACATATACAAACTATTATTCTTAACAAATTATCAACAAAATTGATCCGTTCACAATTGATTCACCTTAATCATTGAAAAGATTGTTCAATGAAAATGATACCGTTTATTATTCCAATATTCAACTGATTGATTCAAAAAGCTTCCACTTTTTCTTTTCTACATTAATCAATCAATATTTGTTATCCTACTGTTTTGGTTATAAGCATATATATATATATATATATATATATATATATATATATATATGTAGGGTAGATTAGTCACCTTATGTAAACAAAATATCTATTTCTAATGGATTATTAAGTATTAACTGATTAAGAGAAGGGTTTTGTTATTTGTGTGTGTGTGTGTGTAAATATATCTACATAATATGACAAATAATTAAAAAAGTTTCACTGGTTGAAATCATGAATCCATTGAAGCTAGACCACCATGGAAAACCTGGAAGCACTGGACGGCCGTTTCGTCCTAGTATGGGACTCCTCAGCAGTGCGCATCCACGATCCTGGGTTCGAATCTCGCGAGGAACGGGATCGTGGATGCGCACTGCTGAGGAGTCCCATGAGATCCCTTAACCACGCCCTTTCAAGACCTTACCAGGTTTCGAACCCAGGATTGCTGAGTTTCGTAGTGAGCTTTCTATTGTAAACTGACTGAAGATGAAATGTGGACAGTCATATGCTTATTCAATACCCTAAATTCAATGCAACTTGATGATAATAAGTTTGACACCAGGTGAGGTCGTGGGTTCAGAGGGTTGGAGAGTCCCATGCTTGGATTGGATAGTTGTTTGGTGCTTCCTATTTTTTGTGGTACTCTGAAGGGTCAATCCATGATAACCTCCACTTGAGGTAAGTATATAACATGAGTATCTTAAGTATATGAGATTAATTAAAATCACGTACACTCCAAGTTTTCATTGTTCCGTCGCTTGTTTTCTGTACTTTCTCATTATTTTTCTTTCTTCTGACTAATAAAACTGTTGTTTATTACTATTTATTGTGTTATTGTTTTTGGCCATATTGCTCTCAAAATGTACCAAATGTGTGATTTGACGCACTCCTGCTACTACCACTATTGTACAAAATTGTTAATTGCTTTCATTCAGTATTGTATAATTGGACTTCAAATATCACTATACTGTATAGCGAATAGATAACCCCTAATTCACTGTAGATATAACTAACATGATGATAAGTTCTAACCTTATCAAACACTAGTTACTTGACTGTTTGGCAGTTTATAAATTTGTAGGTTGTATTTATCATAGATTGATGTCAATTGAAGTGCCGTTGATAATCAGGTAGCACTGAACAGTTGCTTTGTCTTAGCTTAGATATCCTCAACAGTACGCACCCATGAATCCGTCAGCGATCGAACCCAGAACTTTCAGGTATCGCATTGGACTTTTAATCACTAAAACCGCTAGGTTGACGTCAAGTGGTAAAATTCTATCTTCAATCAATTCACGATATGGCACAAAAACATGTTGTCATTAAGCTTTACAGCATTAGGGATTCTAGATAATTAATTAATTTCTAATTACAAATTACTTTTGGAAAATTACGATTCATTGCATTCATCAAAATATCTACATTATTAACACTAGCAACTGGTTTAATTAAATGTTAATTTCATTTTTAAATAATGCACATGTAATATCTTTTATGCGTACTGCTCACTCGGCACTCCATCTGGGTTCGTGGGAGACCTTAGTAAAATTGATTTCTCAATTCTGATACATACTACGATTGGCAGTTATAAATTTCTCTCATTTTTCACATAAGATCTATAAATGAAATGAAAATGCAACTCAGTTCATCCATCTGATGATTAGTCTATCAATTTGGATATGAAAAATTAAGATACCATGGCAAACAACGTCTACGTACAACAATAGATTCACGTAAATATATGAGTAATCAAATAACCTAAATACTGTCAACGTGGGCGTTGACTGTTACTCAGTTAGTAGTCCATTTTGTTTAGTTTTAGCTCATTCTCACCCTCGCCACCCCAGTATTCTTGTACTGATTCATCGTATGTAGCCTTGGTGTGTCGGTAATTAAAAATAATCTGTCTAACCTGTTCAATACAGTTTTACTTATACTTAAATGTGCTACAGATAAAAACTGATTATCAAAGCTAATGGTAGTTGATTGATTGTGACTGAATCTTCAATTCTCATTGTTGATTAATAACTGATGAAATTGTCTATTCTTCGTTGAAACTGATCACCTTACTTCAGTTCAATTTATGAATTGTTAGACAGACATACAGACGAACAAACAATGAAAAATAGTGATCAGAAAGGAACATATGAATTTTATTTTATCATAGAATATTTGAAATTCTGAGCTTGGACTTTGTTATAATTATTAACGACATTAGCTAAAAGCATTTGACAACTTGATATTCAGAATACTGCTACTGAAAATTTGTAGTAGTCCCATTCATTCTATACTTTCCTCTAAACTCTTATGCTTGATATAATATTTTCAATCATTCATATTTTATCTTGTTAATTTTACTCTGTCACTATTTGAATATGACACTTGTCAACTTAAACTGATAAACACTTGTTCTAAGCCTTATATTGTTTATCATTAACTGATTGAATACTTTGCGCTTAGAAGATAACTTCTTAATTTTTCATTGGTTAATTAAAGGAATTGTAGGATTCTCCCAACGATCAGTGTTAGTGATGGTAACATCCTTTATCCGCCCTTAAATGCTAATATTCAATATTCCTTCTTACTCATATTTTTTCATTCCTACCTTTCAAACCATATTTTCAACCTCCAATCTTTTTCACTGCTGTTACCTTCTGTAGTTATTTCTACTCCCTTACTACTCATCTCGTTAATTTCCTTCAGTCTTGGTATCATGGTATGATCATTTAAGCCAACACACATTAGTCTCAGGTTTTTTGTTGATTATAACTGACTGAATGTATGTCTTATGTTTTGTGTCCCTTCAAATATAATTATATGAGTGAAGAATATTCTTTTCAATATTTTCTCATCACATTCTACAATTATCTCATATCCAAATAATGATCAGGTTTAAGGCAAAGTACATTTAAAATTAATAACATGAATCAAGGATTGTTTGTCATATAAAATAACATGATATTAATCAGCATATACTCACTAGTGATTGGTATCAAGAGGTATTTCCTGGAGTTCTAGTGAGAAGCAGTGGCTAATGGAGTTCAACAAGGTCTGTTGTGAGATATTAACTCACTGATAACAATGGTGGATGTGTGGCTCAATTTCGTGGATTGTTTGGAGTTAGATATTAACACCATTGAATGCTGACCGGCTCAGTGGTCTAGACGTTAAACGCTCGCGCGCGAGACTGATAAGTCCTGTGTTCGAATCACGTGGGGCGGGATTGTGGATCGTTGGCCAAGGTAATAGGAGCGCTTGGACATGTTTCTTTTGTACTTAAAGCTCTGGCTTTTTAATCCGAATAGCAATTGCTTCAGCCGTCTGTAGGATTTTCAGTTTGACAGATTTAGGTAGATTGCTGTTAACACGATATATTATTGTGAAAGATTGTTTCATGTTCTCTGTATGGTCTGTTTGAACTAAATTAGCTAAAATGGAGTTGTTCACAGTTTTAACTACACCTTTGCTTAAACACATTGTCAGGTGCTCACGAGCACGAATATACAAATACCTAGAACACCTGCCAATATATCTTGCTCCATAGAAGCAGTTAAATTGTCAGATACAGAAAGAATACTTAATGTATTCTATTCATTAGCTGTCTACTCCGGTACCCAGTGTTTATAATCAGTAGTGAAGTAGTCGAGGACATTCAAAATTTCGCTTATATTTCAATACTTATTCGATCATGCATTTATTATAATATCAATATTTAGGATTAAAAAAATCCATAAAATAATCACTTTTACGACTAATGATTTATTACTTCAGTCAACAAGACTCGTATCTCTCTCTTTAACTTAAAAGAAACAAATACTTAATTAATCTATTCTTTCTTAAATATAAACATTAATTTAAATTCACTTGGTATTGTTTCACTTGAATCTTCCCATTGCTGTTTAGGACTGCAATCGATCAGTCTCTTATTAGCATATGTGCATACTGTGCGTATAGCCTCGATATTGCCTTAACTCACAAGCATTAAAAGCAAAGCTGGATAGTGGCTAACAATGGAATACAGGATGCGCGTTTTGTTCAGCTGGATGTACATGCATTTCACAGTTGATGTTCACTCTGGGATTCGAACCCAGTACCGTTCGCTTCAAACATCAACTCAGTATCCACTTAGCCACTGGGTTCTGATAGCCAAACATTAATTATTCATCAATTATTCTAGTATTATTGTTTTGTTTATTTTTCAATTTAGAATGTGTTTTTATCTTTAAAGATTATGCTCATTTTTTTCGTACATACATATAAACCTATATGATTCGTGTAGAAAATTCAGCTAATTCATGTTCTCCTTACTTTTTACTTTATTCAATCATACATGTTTATTTAATTTATGCACCTAGTTACAGGATATAAATCTGTTATTACTAATAGAAAAGTCATCTGATTGAAGGTGCTAAATGATAGCTTGTTATAAAAACGTTTATGTTGATCCTGTTAACTGTTTA
This sequence comes from Schistosoma spindalis, assembly GCA_946903255.1. Classification (NCBI taxonomy): domain Eukaryota; kingdom Metazoa; phylum Platyhelminthes; class Trematoda; order Strigeidida; family Schistosomatidae; genus Schistosoma; species Schistosoma spindalis. Next base: position 37,815,151 of record OX336416.1, on the reverse strand, counting down.
CTTATTTCTATCACACTAGATACAATTGTATATCCATTTATTTGAATATCTTTTCCACCTTAATAATAGTTAGAAAATTGTTTTTATTGTTACCGATACATATGTGCTGTAGGCTACTTATGTCCACAGACATAAGTAGTATGTAACGCTAATCAGTAGTGGAATGTCTGGCAGCGGAATGTTGAGAAGATCTAATTGAAGAGAACTGTAATGTAAATAGAGATTAGTTGTAATAGCAGTAAAGTAACGGTGGAGTTTAAAACAATTGATGGAAGATTTGCAAATGTAATATTTTATCTATGGTTGCCGCATTTTATGAAAAAACTCCGTGATTTTGCATTGAATAATAAATTGGTTGTCCACATCTGAGTGTTTGTTCATTAAACACGTCCTTAGTTACAGATCTATATGAACCTTTAGAATTAAACTTCATTACCTTAACATTATCATACTTGTTACAAATACTTCAACATCTGATTTAAATTCCATATTTAATGGTGCTAATTGATCCACGCTCCTCCTTTGATTTCAATACTTTTGAAGCTGATCTCAATCTTTGATTGAATGTTTTTTTCTAACAAAACAATGCAATTGTTTTGAACATTCAACTTTCTACAGTTAATCAATCTATCAACAAATCCAAATCATATTCTTTATTTATCCAGATTAAAGGAATAGACCATTATTGATTCTATTACATCATCAACCTTATATAAGAGTTTTGCGTTAATAACGTTGTTATTTCAAAGAGATTTATAATTTGTAATGTTTAATGGCATAATGCGTTAATTTAAAACCAGAGAGCATGACTATTAGAGAATAGCAGCTGTATTTTCAATAATCTAAATAAAATACTATTTAATTCACTTGGTACTGTTTTACTTGAATCTTCCCAGTATTCACAAATGCCAATAAGAGACCGATCAATTTCAGTCCTAAACATCAATGAGAAGATTCAAGTAAAACAATACCAAGTGAATTAAACTTCACCGTATTGCAGAAGCAAATGGCTATCAGGATTCAGTAGCTAAGTGGATAACGCGATGGGGTTTGAAGCGAACGGTACTGCGTTCTAGTCCCAGAGTGAACATCAACTTCCAGATGCAGGTACATCCAGTTGACCAGTGCAAAATAGGACGAAACACGCGTCCTGTATTCCACTGTTAGCCACTATCCATCTTTGCTTATAATGCTTGTAAATTAAGGGAAAAATACAATTTAATTATCATTACTACAACTGTTAATGTATTTGATTTACAAATACAGGTATGCTTCCACGTCTTAGTCCCGAAATTTGGATAACCACAAGTGAATATCGTCCTGATACAGATTCGAATTTGGATGCAATTAGTACATCAGGGGAAGAATTCCCATATAATCCTGGTTTTCGTCCACATGGAACACGTTCATTAGGTCGTCCACTGTTTATTAGAGCAAATGAAACAGTGTGTATACTTGGCAAAAGGTTTGTTAAGTTTTTTTTTCAATATTCTATCTACTTCGTTTTATACTTAAAACTACATTTTGTTGTTCATTTTTCTAATTATGATTACTAAGTAGTATTATGCTGTTTAAAGGGTAATTGATTTCAATCTGTTACACAATTACATAAAGGTAATTGAATACTTTTCTACAAGATGTTATATTGTTGCCATCCTGTCTGGTTCACAGTTAAACAACTGTTTTTTTCTCTGAACGCTATCAAATATGAATTAGTTATTAATATTCCGATTAAATACCATTTTATATTGATTGATTACTAAGTAACGACCAATGCTATGTTTGTCTAGTTTTTTGGTGTTCAACAAACATTGTTTGACCGAAACTTTATACCTGCTAAGACTTGTTAGCTAGACGTATCTGGAATCTTTACGGAACTAATGCTCCCCGTGGCATTTAAACACATACCAACCAGTGACGTAGCTAGAAATGTTACCACTGAGTTATTCGGGCCTCAATTAACCTCCTGTAGTGCTAGTACATTAAATCTAATTAATCACTTATTGGTTGGTAATATCACACTTTGTGTAGTCTTTAGTACTAATGGAGTTCTCACTAACAAGTGGCGACCAGTGCGACACCTAACTACAAGGCTTTCTTGCTACTACTATCTTCCATCACCTTACAAATGTCACTGTTTTAGTTATTTTATTTAATTGGGTTTTTTAAAGCTTCCTATGGGTGTCATGGAGAAAACAAGCACCTATTTTCGTTAAAGTTTCATTAGATCTAAGTTATATTGATTGTCATATGCATTGTAATAATGTACTATGTTATGTATGGTTTTCAGAAATTACTCTAGTGTAGTGACATACTAAAAAATTGTATCAATTCGCCATGAGTGTGGTTGGTAATTACTTACTTGTGCCTGTTACTCCTCTTGGAGGAGCATAGGCCGCCCACTAGCACTCTCCATCTAACGCTATGGAAACTTCGGCACTATTGATTTCCTGAGAAGATTGCAAACATCATCCGGAGTTCATAGGACTGACTGTACAGTGCAAATTCGTGCATGGAGGTCAGCTGACAAATGCATTCCAAGTAAGGACCGGGGTCAGACAAAGCTGTCTACTCTCCCCCTTCCTCTTTCTCTGATTGGTAATACGTGAACTATATTTGGAGATATAGCTTTTCCTGCTGTAATCCAACAAACTGAAGTTTATTGTAGTAATAACAATGTGTTCACTAATGACTAGCTTTGAAAGAGATTCCTGGAGTTGTGGCGAGAAGCTGTGATCAGTGGAGTTCAATCATGTCGGAAGTGAGATAGATATCGCTGACAACGTTATCATGAATTTAGTAATGTCAGGAATGTAAACTATTGTATCCCAATGTAATAGCCTGAAGGATAGGTGCTTGCCTCAAGACCCGAAGGTTCTGGATTTTTCTATTGGAGAGAAGGGCAGTCCACTGAGAAATCTCATACTAAAACAAAATAGCCATTCAATAACTCTTGTCTTTCTATAGTTATCTAACGAAATATCATTCCGCTAGGTATGAAACAAACATAGAACAGTCTCTTTTGTTATAAAACAACCTATATGTTTATTTATAACATTGTTAATATTTGATTTACTTCTTATCAAAAAGCTTTTGTTTGACTTAATTCTTTCTCTCTTGTAGAAGTAGTAACACATGGAAAGTGGTAAATTTACGTACGGGCCTTGTAGGTTGCATTCCATCAGGAATTTTAAAACCATACAATACTCCTGGTAACGATCCATCTGTTACCCGTGATCGTCATACACTAATTACCAATAATACTGCCACATCGTCACCAAATACTATGGGGTTAGTAGCAAAAACACGTTTACGTATGAGTCGAAGAGGTTAGTCGAGATAATCATTCTTGTTTATTTTCTCTTTGTTGTTATCAATAACACAAGTTTTATTCTTTCGACTGACGTTGTATAAAATATATTTTTATCTCTAATGTAAGTCGAATTTTTCGAAATCATTTTTATTGGTACCATATATACGCGACATGGTTAGTCAATACAAAAATGGGAAATTTACATTTAATTAGATCATAGGTATCTTTTAAATATTAATGATTGTCGTATGTGATAGAACCATCGTATGATCTGTCTTGTGTTTAGAAAGAAACATTTAGGGAGTAGGCAGATAATATTTTAAGCCTTAGGTGACTTCAGTGGTTTCCATGCTTTTAGTCTTTAAGAGAATTTTCGAATAACTAGATCTCAATTTCTCACAAATAGCTACATTTTCTAGATCGAAATGGAGAATGAATATCACCTTTAACACAACATAATTTATTCATACTCTTAACACCTCTTAACAATTGCTACTATGATTCAAATTAGAGAGCACTTAGTTGTGTGATCTAAATATTTTCGTAAATTTCATCATAAAAATAAATTTTATAGTGATCTATTTGATTTCTAGCTTGCTTTCGTCCCTAATCGAACTCAATTAGACTATCATTGAAAACTAGTAAATACTAGACAATTTTCTACAAAGCTTAAATATCCTTAGTTAGGTAGCTGGTGGGTTAACGGGTTTACTCTGTCGAAGAGTCTAATTAAGATAAAAAAGATGTCCAGTGCTATTCTGTTTTCCAGTGGTACTTCAACTATATCTGATGAGTTTCATTAAAATTATGAATCGATCAAAGTTAGACAAGCATCGAAAGCCTGAAAGCACTGGATGATTGATTCGTCCTAGTATAAGACTATTCAGCAGTGTGTATCGACGACTCTGCCGACGGGAATCGAACCCAAAACCCTCGGTCTCGCACGCGAACACAACCTCTAGACCAATGAGCCAAAAGCCAATGGTATAAAAATCTAATTCCAATCAGCCTACAATAATACATGACCATCTATCATTGTCTTCAGTGGATACCTTTCTCTAATTAGTGTCAATATTTTCCTTCACTAAAGAAAAAAATAATGATTTTTGCGATCAACTATTATTTCAATTTTAAATTAGCTTCATTAACAGATTTGGCTTTACGCAGTGAGTTATCTTTTATGTTTATAGATTGAACGGAATAGTAATGCGCTTTTTTTTATAAAAAAAAACTAGTTTTTGCCAAAATTTAATTTTTGTTGCTTTGCATAAAGAAAAACATGATTGAATATAGTTTATACTGAAAGTGTTTGGCATTAATGATTTATATTACATAATGCCATTCTATTATCATTGATTGATTCCTTATTCATCTTATATCTATTGGCCTAATATTGCACTATATGAAAAAATATTGACAATGTCACAATGTTCACGTTCTACCAATGGGTATTGTGTGTTTGTATGTAAATATAAATCTTTTCAGAAGGGGTTTTATGGAGATTTTAGAAATTTCACTGGTTGAAATCATGAGTCAATTGAAGCTAGACCACCTGGAAGCACTGGATTGTCGTTTCGTCCTAGTATGGGACTCCTCAGCAATGCGCATCACACGATCACCTAAATAGTCTGCTATCTTGATGAAATATAATTGTGAAACGATTATTTTTTGTCACCAACCTATTTGGATTTCCCTTTCTTAATACTTTGGATACTAAGAGGAAGTATTGTCGATGAAGTCCATCTCCAGTTTGTCTTCAATTAACTCATAAGTTTATTTATTTATTTATTTGAACACATAAATATTGACACAAAGAGGTACCATATACATATGAGCCAGACAAGTCACTTGATTTGTGTACGGGTTGTGATACTGCTAGGTTCCCCACACCGAAGCAGGTGGTTTTCTTAGGGGGTTACACCCGGAGCCTTTGACCCAAAGGTTTAATTCACAAGGCAGTGGAGCAACGTCAGGAGATGCAATACCATGGTAGCCGGTGACCAACGATTGGTTCATACATCATTTGTTCCTTCAGGATCCTTGAGCCTATATTAATCATTATTTTGGAATGAGGGTTTTCCAACTCCCGTAGGTGGATCCTCCATATCCACCGACCCGATTAAAGCACCGAACATTCACTTTTCGTCCTCTCAATTTCGTAAATAACAGTAATGCCGCGAGAAGGCAGTGAGTAGGACTTCCCTAGCACTAGTTGTATGCACGTAGCTATGTGAGAGCATTTGGAGAGAAAGAACTGACTCTCACCACTGTCAGCCGTATCAAGGCATTTGGGGGTAAAGTATGTGTCGGAAGTGGGATAGTAACCCACTCCCACATCGTGGACTGTTATCAGTTATTGCCGCTATTGTTTATCACTAGTTGATCGCTTTTTGGTAAAAAAAATTCGTTTCTAATGATTTTTACCTCTAAGGAGTATTAATGTGCAAAACCATATTTGTATCAATCTCAGAGTTTCATCCTATTTGGGACTCGTCAGCTAGATATACCTGCATCCTAGAGTTGATATTCATGCCGGGATTCAAACAATCAATACAAATGAATTATATGTCATATATTTTAATAATAGTAGGTATTTGGAAGTTATTACTAGTGATACTACTTACAAGACCTTTTATTCCTTCACGAAGAGATATACATAACATATTAATATTGAAACTTGATTGATACAACAGACTTTCCACTTTCTCTCCTTTACTATTTACAAATTTTATTTCTTATTATCTGTTTAATGTGTAACTACGTTGTAAACTAACATGATATGTTAATAGCTTTCTCTCTTAAATATATATCTTGCACATATTATGAATTAACACTTAGTAATAGATTGTTCGATAGTCTGATTTTTGGAAATTTACGTGCATACATACATAAACAAACACATTATCTCTTATCCTACTTCTTCTTTTCTACCACTTCCACTTTATGACATTGCCTAGACTTTCATTCAAGTTTGCTTTAAATTGAATTTTTAAATGATTTACTCTCATTTTTAAGTAACGAAGATTTTTCATGAAGAGAAGACTGTAAGTTGATGTTTATTCTTATTAATTGATACCATCTGGAGAAATGTTGAAGAACACGGTTCATTTGACAAATGCTTTGTCCACATTTGTACTGTACTCCCAAGACATCAAACCCAGTACTTTAAGGTTACTCAAAGAAAGACAATAATAGCGTAGAGTCGAACATATATGTGCATCGATTCATATCAACACAGTAAAATGAAATTATCAAGATAAATCTCAGGGTAGTAATAGTTGTAACAGTATCAGTCATAGTAGAAAAATTAGGCATAGACAATATGGTTCAAGAGTTAAAAATATGAGAGTAAATAGATCTGCACTGATGCGACCGATTCTAAGCCATATCTCACAACATCTCCAATCATTGATTACGATAATCGCACGAACTACAGCCAGGTTGTCTTGACCTACCTACACTCCCCTTTTGGAACTCTCAATGACTTCATGGACATCTTGATTTGCTTCTCCCAGTTCTTTTCCAATCTACTTCTACACCAGCCACAGTTGCAAGTTGAGATACGTAGTGTTTTAGTATAAAATGATGGAAAATATTTGCATCACATGATAAAGATGTTTGAGGTGTTGTTGATTTGAAAGTAGTTTGGTCAGGTCAACAGAAATTCTCAATGGCTCACTTCTCTTTGAAGTACATGCTGATGATTGTTTCAACACATATTTTTCCCGGGAATAAAATAAAATAGAACGAACTGTCGTACAGTTTACTCATCCTTTAGTTAGCAGACGGACATTTCACCTGCACCACAAGAGATACAAGTTGACAAATCCCTTCTCAATCCCTGCCGAAATTTCCTCAGACACCAGCTCATCAACGCGGATAAGACTTTCAAGTCAAGTAATTCGACTTCACGAGGAAAGCTGATTCAATCCCTATGAGTAGTTCAGGCTTTGTCGATGACTGGTCCTGATGCAACATTTCTCATTTAGACCTCAAGTAACGTATACAAAACGCAGTAGTATAAACAGTAATTGATGTCAAATACAACTTGTTTTACACATTTTACATTTCTTAAAATTCATTCGTCTTTCTTACTTTTGCTTTCTATTAAACTTGATAACTATTCGCCGTCTATCATTATAGCGTCAATAAACATATTATAACACATTTCTTTGTGGAGTCCACTTTACTTAATTTAATTCATTGAACCAAGAGAATTTAAATGAAGCAATTTATTACAAGTTAAGGAATTTAAATAGTATTGTAGTGAACAAGAACATGAGTGGGGACGATATGATATATTTGATCACAAACTTGAAGAACATCTTACTAAAATTTGAGAACCATACAGTAAATACTTAATTTGCAAAATATCAATCAATCGTCTCAAACTTGACTGTTTATTTTGCAAATATCAGTCTATCGTCTCAGATTACATTGTTTCTGCATTTTCGTATCAATTGCTTTCCGTTCCCGTTCTTTCCTTCTCGATCTACTGAAATACATCCTATTCCTGACTATCGGCATATACTACTTATGTTGATATAAGTAGCTCACACCACAGTATCACTAGACTGCATGTATTTCATAGGTTAATGAATGAATGGTTGTACTGTTTGCCTTCTCTGTCGCATTTTGCCTCCAATATATGCTTGCGTTAAATACATGCTAGAGTTTATTCATTTGTGTTTTTCTGTATTTATTTTTGGAAATAATCACTGATTGCTTGGTAATTTACAGGTATGACCAGGTTGATATAAAAAGTTAAGGGAATATTTAAAAGATGACAGTTGATTGTTTTAAAAGATTTGATTCACATATGTTTGTCAATACATGTGTAATGTACAATCGAAGTGAAATTCATAATCAAAGGTGATATAACTTTCGTATTTAATATTTAGCAATTGACTCAATCTCAACTATTGAAATTACTAAAAAGTCTCGATAAAACCCCTTCTGATACTAACCAACATATGCCCACTAGTGACTGGCTTCAAGAGGTATTTCCTGGAGTTCTAGTGAGAAGCAGTGACTAGTGGAATTGAACCGGGTCTGATGTGAGATGGTAACTCACTGATGACAATGGTGGATGTGTGGCTCAACTTCGTGGATTGGTTGAAGTTAGACATTAACACCGTTGGATGCTGACCGGCTCAGTGGTCTAGAGGTTAAGCGTTTGCGCAAGAGACTGATAGGTCCTGTGTTCGAATCTCGCGAGGCGGTATCGTGGATGTGCACTTCTGAGGAGCCCCACAGTATGATGAAACGAGCGTCCAATGCTTCCATGTTTTCCATTGTGGTCTAACTTCAATTGACTCCTAAATTCAACTATTGAAATTACTAAAATCCACAAAACGCCTTATGATACTAATTTAGTATTTGACATTGATAAAGAAATCTTTTAAAGTAAAAAATGTGATTCAACAAAGAGTTCTCTTTTTCTTTTTAATGAATTCATCTAACAATCACAATAATAATGATAACAGAAGTTTTGCTAAACATGGTAATGGTGTGGTAAAATAAAGAACTTCCAAAAAACGTTATTTTTTGTTAAGGAAACTAATGATAATTTCTCTGTTTAGAACTTGAAGATTCATTATGAAAATATATATGGAGATTATAATTGGGAAGGAAAGGTTTAACATGATATGGTAGAATGTTGAAATTGAGATATTGTTATAAGGAGAATCATAGAATAAGAAAACAAATCAGTTAAGGTTAAAAAGTTTACAGAAAGGAAGATAGAAGAGAATCAGATGGCTATGAAGGAAAAAAATTACTAGACATTTATACCATGGTAGAAGTAAAGGTCAAACCAATCTCTTTTGTACTCATAATTCTAGTTTCTTCATATGAATGGCTAGTGCTTCGGTGATTCTAAAACAATGTAAGCTAACTGCTTTTGCCAGCTGTTTACTTAACGTGTAAGTGACTCCGAGTCCGTTTTGATCGAATGATCTATGTTCACGAGTTGTTCGATTACTCAGCTTCTTATTGAGCTATTTCCACATCTTCAACCATGTGGGATAATATTGTTGAATTCTTTTGGATAAAATACTCATCGAACAACCTATATACCTGATTTCAAATGATCAGGTAAATTGACAAATACCTATGGAATTGGTTAATTCATATAGAGTTGTGTCTACATAATAGTATATGAAGAACATTAATAATTTGGGAAAGCGCTCTAAATACGTTATGAGCGTTTTAGAACGACAAACATCACATGGTTTGGTGTTATTCAATAGCTTTATGTACAAGATTAACTGGCGTCTATTGTCACTTTATAGTTGTATTGCATCTAATTTCTAAATGAAAATAAAATTTATTGAAGACTCAATAATGTAAGAGATAACACAACATGTTATCACATCTGACTGAGATATATAGTCGACTTTCCAATTTTCGTTAATTGTAGCACTCTACATCTAGTAACAGTGAATACAGTGGTCTTCAGTGCTGTTAGAGGTATAACGGCGGTTTTCACTCCCCGGTTGCCCGCACCGTGGAAGGGTTCTTCGTGAGGTACCTGAATAGGAAACTGGATTAGAGGTGGTCTTAGTGACCTGAGAACGTGACCGCGGTGCCCAAGGGACAGCTGCTTGATGTCGGTCACACACGGCCTTTTTATTAGTAGTTTTTGTGTTAGCTCCGTACTTGTTGAGACCTTACCACCGGAGACGGATATTCGTAGGATAAGGCGAGGTGTGCATTTTTAGGGTCGACCTTTTCTAACCCCACCCCTCCTTGTGGGAAGGCAGCATCGCTGTTATGCTGGTTGTCTGAAGGAAACACCTTACTGCTGTCACACCTCTGTACAATCAGCAGTACGAATTCGCCTTCGGACCTTAGGTATGTTGCTTTTAATCTTACCATTGTTCAACCGACCTGTCTGGCATGGTAGGACCTTGAGGAACGATTGTTCCGATCAGTATAGCTCGATTGTTTCGTCACGATAGGCAAGCTCGACCATCATGTCAAAGTAGCTGACTGACTGACATGTAGTAACCAACATTCTGTTTATTAAGGAGGAAGAACTCATATATCACACAAAAACGAAAAATAAGTAATATATAAGGCAATTCTACTCTAGTTTGCAATGCTCATTTATTCATCTACAACCAGAAGAAAGATAATAAACTCAAGGAGCACAGATCAATAACCACGATAAGAGAATTACTGTGATGAATCTCTTCATATAATATATATCCTTGAATGTTTCTTGACGTATTAGTTTATGTTTGAATACTTCTTTTCTAATTTTGTTTTCTCTTTTTTATTTTCAATATAGAAACTGTTTCTCGACTTAGCAAATTCAGTTTAATCAATCCAATCGATAACAATAGTAGTAATAATCATAATAATAGTACTATTAGTAGTAGTAGTGGTACATCACGTTCACGTATAAAATTAACTGCAGATCAAATAAGTTCACCACAAAATGATTTTCGACATATTGGTCATGTTGGTTCAGATGGTCGAACTTTTGGTGACATTGGTTTAGTTAGCAAAATGATTGATTTGAATGGTTAGTTTATCGATTTTTTTCTTCTGAATATCATTTTTGTTAATTATTTTAGAATAATTTCTTTGACGTGTTTATTATGTGATCAATTTAACATCGGTTAAATTGGTGTATATACAATTGTTTAATCATTTATTAGTGACTAATATCATATTTTTGTAGTCCTTCTTAGTAAGATGGTGGTTGGAGTTAGTCAACAGGAAACCCTCGACCCTGGTTTCGTGCTACTTGGCACTCGTCAGCGAGATGTACCTGTAATCTTGAGGGAACTGGTGCTCCCTGACGGATTCGATCCCGTGTCATCCAGCTGCATAGTCAGAGACATAGTGCATGCAATGTCGAGTCACGTAGACTGGTGGCCACATTGCAACTTGGTCGATAGTATTCGATCTGCACTAATAAGAATTTGACACACATGACATTGATCACCACTCAGTCATCAATCAGTTGTGATTAGTCCTTCTTAATACTCTCCGATTAGATTGCAATGTGTTCACTAGTCTAAATGCCTTGACACATTACCTGCACTAAGTTTTTCTATTAAATGATTTGAGGTATTTGCTATGAAATTGTAAACCTCAGTTTTGTGCTAATTGTTACTCACTCATCTAGAAGACTTATCTGCATTTTTGAGGTAACTGATGTTGTTTTATGTAATTCCAATCCATATCACTCATCTTTACAGTGTGTGACATAGTTTCAGCTAACATAAAACCTACATCCAATAGTATCCTAGCAATTGTTGCTAATCACATTATATAATTGATTTGCAAAATGTAAATAATATTGAGGTATCCATCCCAGGAGCTCATATAGTAACAGACATTCAACGATTCAGTTCTTATAATTTACTAAAACGTATTTAAATTAACCGACTTAACATTAAAACTTGTCATGTAAGTATGAATCAATTGAACTTCATGTAAAAATCTATTCTAGTCCATTCACTTATTTGATATGATGAGATTAATCAAATATGAACTATATTTTTGTTTATGTAGTCTCTATTATGTAACTAACAGTTCACGTTTGTGTCTCTAATTTTTTCACACACACACACACCATCGTAGTGAGAACAATTATTTCTCTCCTTCTATTTACTTTTTATTACACATCAACTGTTTGTTTTTTTCTCTCATAATTCATAAACATAATTACACTTACCATTTCATTGTATAGCGTGCTTTATCTTTTTAAGAATTGAAAAAATATATATATTATCGGTAAATAGTTGCTGACAATTTATGATCCTCTCTAATAGAATTTTGTTCATTTCATCATTATCTACTCAACGAACCAGTTAATGTGATCCCATTGTATGTATAATATGCACCCGTTAGTTATGAAAGCAAGATCTAATTCCATCTGTTGTATGTGTATGTACTTATATGTTGATTATTGTTTATAATTAATTAATTGATTGGGTAATTAACCTCTAACAATGAAACTGAATTGTTCGATCAGGAAGGGAAAGGCTATTGATTTTATACTGATTATTTTTAGATCAAAATTTAGTTCATATTGTAAATAGATTTGGATCCATGATAACTCATATAAACTGTATAAACTCTTCTTCTTAAAAACATATTAAAGCAACCAGTGTTTTTTTATTCTTAATTATTGTTGTGAATGATAAACTACTCAGTAATGTTGTATACACATTTTTCATTAACATTCTTATGTGTTTAAACTTCTGGTTTGAAATCTCCCAACTGGCCGCGAATCAATAGCATATTTATTTATTTAAACACACAAACGCTGGTACAAGGAGGCACCAAACAGATATGCGCCATTCGTGTGAGGGCTGGGATACTGCCTGGGTGCCCACACCGAAGCAGATGGTTTTCTTAGGGGATTACATCCGGAGTTTTTGGCCCAAAGGTCTAATCCACGAGGCAGTGGGGCAACATCTGGAGATGCAGTCCCATATTAGCCGGTGACCAACGATTGGTTCATACGCCATTTATTTCCTTAGGATCCTGGAGCCCATATGCATCATTACTTTGGAATGAGGGTTTTCCAACTGCCCTAGGTAGATCCTTTGTATTAAGCGTCGGGCATTCGCTTTTGGTCTCCCCAATTTCGTAAACAAAACCCCGGCCATGAGAAGGCAGTGAATAGAACTTCCCTGTCAGTAGTCGTATGAACGTGGCCGTATCAGGGCATTTGAGGCAATCAATAGCATAAAGAATTTTGGCAATATGATTAAAAATCCACTACATTGACGCGTATCCACATATTTTGTATTGTTTTCTAAATCGTCCTAGCTCAAGTATCATCCTATACACTTTATTCCTGAATTCAGTTTAGACAAAATATTTAACGTTCATTGGATATAGTAATTCTGTTACTCTCTAATTGTATCTTTGTTTTGAATCAACTCTGTGACCTCCAGTTAACAAAAAAATTGATTTAATTCAAACGTTTTGTTTGATACTTCAGTAATAATAACACTACCGATTTCTTCTGAAACCGAAATATATGAAGTAGAAGGTGAAAATGTGACACGATGACTGAAAGTCAACGATTGAAGAATGCTAGAGTTATATTTTTTTCCTTTTCAATTGAGAACATTGTCTCAGGACTTGTCTACTTCAGTACCTTGTTTTATCTTAGTGGTGTGAAGTAATTGAATAGATTTAGTAACATCAATTAATGCCGAATCGAATTGTTAGAACTCTACAAATATCGCTCAACAGAATCTCTAGATGGCGAGATAGCGCCAGGAAATGTTTTATCCAGTTTGAAGCTTCTCAGGAGCATCTAGAAAAATGAGCGGGTATGTATCACATTTGATTGGATAATCACTTATATTGTTACCATATCTAATGTTTCCAGAAGTTTCTAAGTGACTGATAAGTCTACTTCCGATTGCGTCCAAGCTATTGGCTTCCGTTATACTTCGTAGGTTGTTCAAAACCCGAGAAGGATTGACTCGCGAGGAGCAGGCTGGGTTTCGTTCCGGTCGAGGATGTATTGATCGTATCTTCACCCTCCGCCAAATGTTAGAACACCGTCATACTTATCAAAGGCCAACGATCGTAGTGTTTCTTGATATCAGAGCTGCCTTCGATTCATTGGATAGGACTGTTCTCTGGGATTGTCTATTGAAGAAGAGTGTGTCTGAGAAGTTTATTAACATCCTAAAAGCCCTATACACAAACACCTCAGCCACCTTTCTCAATTATTCCATTCGAGCAGTGGAGTTAGTCAGGGTTGCTCAATCTCACCATTCCTCTTCAACTTTGCCATCGATGACATTCTGGAAACAGCTCTGATGGATGTAAGTAATGGTGGTGTGGATCTGTTGCCTGGAGAAAGACTCCTCGACCTTGAGTATGCGAATGATATTGTCTTACTGTGCGAGAATGTTCAAGCCATGCAATCCGCACTTAATCAGTTGGCAATCAGTGTCCGTAGGTATGGTATGTGCTTTGCACCTTCGAAGTGCAAAGTACTTCTACAAGACTGGCAGGATTCTAATCCTGTACTCACTCTGGATGGTGAGCAGATAGAAGTAGTCGAGAAGTTCGTGTATCTAGGTAGCTGCATAAGTGCTGGTGGTGGTGTGAGTGATGAGATCAATGCACGTATAGTGAAAGCCAGAGCGGCTTATGCCAATCTGGGCCATCTTTGACGCCTTCGTGATGTTAGTCTGGCTGTAAAAGGTCGAATCTGCAATGCGTCGGTGAGAGCAGTTTTGCTCTATGCTTGTGAAACCTGGCCTCTCCGAGTTGAGGATGTTAGACGACTCTCTGTGTTTGATCATCGTTGTCTCCGAAGGATTGCTGACATCCAGTGGCAACACCATGTTAGTAATGCAAAGATTTGGCATCGTGTGTTCGGGCACAGAGACGATAATGAAATTGGTGTCACCATCTTGAAACACCGACTTCGGTGGCTTGGACATGTTCTACGAATGTCGTCCCAGAGAATTCCACGTCGTGTATTATTTGCCGACTCTGGGACAGGTTGGAAACAGCGGAGAGGTGGTCAGTATATGACATGGTGTCGTGGTATGAAAGAAAGCTGCAAAGGGCTGGCTTGTGTTGGTCCTTCACGACTCCCTGGTTGGGGTGTAACACAGTGGCTAGAGACGTTATCAGATGTGGCTCAGAATAGAAGCCAATGGCGATCCTGCTGTAATCTTCTTTTACTTTCTTCATAAAATGTGGTTGCTTCTTCCTTAACTGAAAGATTTCTTCTGATTGTACCTTTCCGTTTTCCCCATTATTGTTCTCTCTCTCTCTTTTTTTTATAGTTCCCCAGGTTCATTACTTTTTTTTCTCCTCTTCAAATTATCATTGTTTTGTGTGGCGCATATATATTTGGTGCCCCCTTGTACCAATATTTATGCGTTCAAATAAAAATAAATAAAATAATTAAGAGACTGATGCGATTAAAACATTATAAACACACTCAATTTTTCCTTCACAATTAACCTCTTGTTCAAGTTGACATGTAGAAAGTAGTCTAGTGCTATAGAAAGCGTCTGGGAAGTCAGTAACGAGGGCTTCAGATATAAATTTATCGAGAATCAAGTAATATACCTCGGCAATTAGTTTCCCATGATGTCTGTAGAACCAAGAAGCTAGCTTTCATATGATCAAAAAGCGTATACAATTTTCAAGAATACTCTGAAATAAATTCAATGTTAATACTTTATAATCGAACTAATGAAGAGTCCCATACTAGTACAAAATGGCCGTCTAGTGATTCCAGGTTTTTAATGGCAGTCTAGCTTAGATTAACTTGTGAATTCAACTATGGAAACAAATAACCTATTTGTCAGTAATGTCAATTTTATCGTTGAGATAACCTGTTGACACTTTTGTTTTATATTATTGGTAATCTTATTTGCATAATGCAAACAAAACCAGGTTGATAGAAAATTCGTTTGAAGAAACAGTGTAATGAGGTGTCAGTCAGTCAGCTACAACGTAGGACCAGGCACATATATGCATCGGTACAAGTTGCCATACCGCATTAGCACGGCAAGATGAACACCGGATTCACAGGAGTGGTTAAGTTAATGGTGGTAATATATAACAGAAAGATTGCATATTAGGATATAGTACAGGAAGTAAGATTTAGTACGTAGAAAGATATGAAGCGATTTTAATCTCTTAGTTGAAGGGAAGACAGAGAGTGTGATCGATTCTCAGCCAAGTCACCAAGAATCTCCAACCTTTAGTTACGATAATCACACAGACCCGAATCAAGTAGTCTGTATCTACCAACATGGCTCAAATCAGAAGTTGGTGACTTCAAGCACTGATGCCACGTTTTGGTGGAATATTTCAGAAAGGAATTGAATAAATAAATAATCTCAAGAAGATTTCCTGGTAAAGTTTTTGTAAACAAACAGGTGATCTCTTTCTATAATCAACCTTATCATTTACATGTTTCTCATTCAATCTCATTTAAATAGATAATAAAAATCTATTACATAAACTTGGCGGGATTTATTTGACCTTCATTTAATTCTCGGTATTACATGATTAGAACAAATAATTGATGTTTATAGAATTAAGAAGATTTGTGGAGAAACGAACCAATCAGATTTAAGATAACAGATCTTGGATTTTGGCGCAAAGTTCATTCACTCATTTTCCAAGTAGCGTCTTGGCACTTTAGCTGATGTTAGTTCGTGATGAAAAACTCTATATCTAATTCCTAACCCTAACTATCAACTGTGAATCATAATCCTTATTTTTCAAACTACTTTACAACCCTCATTTAGCCCTAGTAAGTAGGTAGACACTCTCAAGTTCACTCTAGCGTCACTCAAAGGTCATCCATAAATTATAGTCTCACCAAAAATCCATTATCGTTATTATTGTTATTGTTATTTTTATTACATCTCTAAACAATATGGAATAGATTAGGTATTTCACTCCCCTCACAACTCGTCAGTTGGATATACTTGTTTATTACATTGTTGATATTCACATCTAGGCTCGAATCTGATAGTAGTTCAGGTGTCATACATCAATGCGTTATCTATTAAATTTCCAATTCCAGGTGGCTACTAAACTTGGTCGGTGGCCGGAGATGAAATTGTTTGTAATTATTCCATTGTTGATATATTACCAGATTGATCATAGGTCAATCTTGATTAATAACAACAAAAAGGAAAACAAATACTTTCAATCAATAGTAAATTGTTATACTATTTTGAATATACGTAGTAGTTTAATAATGAGATTAGTGAATAGATTCAGTAGTGAAACGTAAGTTATGATTAGTCATATTCAGTAATTTTGTCATATTATAATCCATTTCAATAATATATAACTGAAACAATTACAGTAGATTTAAGAAATTTCTTCTAAAGTTGAACGACTAGTTTCATAGTATTGGGGCGTCGAGTTGATGTAAGACATTAAGGAAGAAGATGTACTTGTAAAATCTCAGCGAATGAATTTTGTTACACAGCACGTATCATACACACTAAAGCAAATATCAAACTTTAAACATCGTTGACATGGTTGGATGATCTGTTTAGTATACAATTAACCGAAGAACCATACACCTAGTTTATATTCGATATTTTTGATGTTGGATTTACTTCGAATTCATTTGTTACAAGGACATTCTTCCTCTTTAATGAATTACAATATAGTTATAGTCTGTCGCGCCAGTTTTATGATATTTATTTATTTTTAACATCTCTACAAGAAATTATTGTACACAAGAATATTGATATTGTAAACATATCGAAGGTTATGATTTTTATGACTAGACCAATTAGCATATGACTTGAATGAATGGTTTATCGGTATTAGTTTGCGTTATTTATTCTAACCGCCTCCACTCTCTCCTTCTAATATGGTTTCAGTTAAAATCTTGTTTTAAGTTGTATCTATCTATTTAATTGCTTACCATTTGTTGAAGTTCTACTGATTTCGACGGAGTTTTGTTTTCTGAGCTGGATGGTTTGGTCAAAGAGCTTTCATCGTTCTTCTGAACGACATCATCAGCACAAACTTCAGATAGAAGTGAATTTCTCCACATGTGGTTCACAGATTGTTCTGTAGAACTCGATGTTGATTGGTTCTTGTTGACCTTAAACCTTTTATTGTTTGCTTCTTTGTTTTGGTTATATCTTCCACGACCAAACCATTCAGCTCAGAGAACAAACTCTATCGAATTCATCCACCTGAACTACAAATCTTCTCCACCATCTCAGTTCTACTGATTCATTTTCTTGTAGTCTCTTTCTATTTAGAATTTTGTTAATTGCTATTTACGATGTACACAAGAATGTATCATTTTAGTCATATAGCTTATCATCTAATATTCCTACATTTCATTAAGAAATCAACTGAGAAGAGCTGGAAAGGATTTCCCAGGACAGGTTTGGATGGAGTATGCTAGTGAGCGGCCTATGCCCCTTCACAAGTAGTAACAGGCGTAAGTAAGTAAGTAGTCAATAAGAAATAAAATATTGTGGAGAGAGATTGACAACTATTGATCCTCATTCATCCACTGATTGAATTGATTTCTCATTAGTAGAGTATAAAATCTGTTTTTTAATGGTTTATTTTTTATTCAATAGATAATCTCTCTGATTCTCAATCATTTAACGATTTTACTGTATCTGAAGAAAAATGCAAACCCAATAAATCGAATACTTTGCAAATTGTAAGTTATTACTTTATTTTTTTGTATCAACAATCATGTTGTAGTTCAGTAATCACTTTGTAAAAGATAAAAAAGGATTCGAACTTGTAACCCTTAGTTGGTTTAAATATTCATCTAGCGAATAAATCCTAAATATTTCATTCCACGCTAGCTGATTGCCAATTATCGCTAATACTTTTAGTTAGCGAATTTGTGAAAACCTGTGTTAATTTATTCGTCGCTAAAATTATACAATTACTAGAGAACTGATGGGCATAAGATAGATGTGTTTCAATTTGGATTTAGACTACTTTTCAGTATGTCCTCTTAAATACACATATATATGGGATTGAACCAAGGATTTTCAAATCTTGTAGAAAACAGAATATTTTCAGACCGTCAAATGGTTAACGTACTAGGTTTATATATATATATATATATATATATATATATATATATATATATATATATATATATATATATATATATATATACTACCATGATTATTTCGACTCCGTTACTATTCATTTTGTTAATTTCATTTAGTCTTCGTAATGTATCGTATGGCAACCCGGTTTGAATAATTTTTTCTGATTAGCGTTTTTTTAACGAGTTAGTTTTCTACAGGGTGGGGTCGCTAACCCCATGCCCAACTCTCCTCCTTTACCCGGGCTTCGGACCGGCAGTAGCCCCAGAGGGGCTCCAGGCGGAGTTATGGCAACTTGGACCAACATATATTTGACCGCCTTGCTTAGTTTAAGAGATTTAATTAAATTAATCTTACTCTGGGAAAGAATGTAAACATTAATAATAATAACGAAGTTACTAAATTGTATCCTGAACGTATGTATAATAATAATGGTTTTGGTGTCATACACAGTTCCCTTTGTCATTGTAAAGATAGCAATCTTTCCGATTACTGCTTATACTTTTACTACCTCTACCACTACGGAATTCGAATCGACACTTGTATCTCTGTTCTTATGCGGTGTGTCAACTCGAACTGATGTACGTACGTACGAAGTTCTACGTTGTTACTGTCTGACTGGTTCTCGTCAGCTGCTTATAACTTGTGATTCTTAGATATCATAATTACGAAATGGGTTTAAATTACTGACATGAAACGGTTTAGTTACAAGTTACTTTGGCGACATAAAGCAAAGGTGTTCGTAATTTGAATAGACTGAATGAATTAGAAAAGGAAATTAAATTATCAAACTTACCTGAAATAAATAAAAATAAAAACAGACTAAACAAATAGCAAACAGTCAAATAGAAACAGGACAATATTATATACAAAGTGATTGACAACACAATAGAAGACAATCTTAAAATGTGAATAGCTCATACAAGGAGCCAGGTTAGACAACTACAAACGGATATCCAACAACTCAATGAGCAACTACTCAATAGCTACTCAAAACTAGACAGATTTGTTAAATATAATTCTACTATCATTGAGAAAAGAGTGTTGGTAATAAATGAAAATTGCAACCGGTAATTTGCTACCAATAAAGAGATATGTCGCCACTATAGTAATGATCATGGTCACAAACAAACAGAAATTATAAGAACAGATATTTATACGTGCCCAATAAAAATTGTCTAAAGCAATACGAAACTCAAGGATGATTTACATACAAGGACATCTCATTCATAAAAGATAACTGAAACGGAGATAGCGGAGAGTGGAAGCAAGAAGAAGATCATTCAGTTTTAATCAACCCGAATAAAAAGTAGGAAGAACAACACTCAGTAATGGACCCCTTGTGAACCACGTAACAGTGATGTTGGCAGTTTATTTGTACAGTAATCATATATATATATATATATATATATATATATATATATATATATATATATGAAGTGATGTAATTCATTATCTACGTTTTGGATATCTTCGAAATACTATGGGTTTTTACTGGTTTTTATTCTTTATGGTTTACCATTACCAGAATGAGTAAAGCTCCCACTTGAGTAGTATATATTTCTATCATAATTACTCATAACTAACCTCATCTTGGTTAACCGTTTGTTAAATGGCAATAGACATTTGTACTTGTTTTATTACAGGCTAAGTGTTTGTGTTTGTGTTTTTGTGTGTGTATAAACACTCATTCCCACTAGAACAGTATCATCATCATTGGGATGAGTATTTAATCTGACTTATCGATGCATATTTACACACACACATAGATGCACTTCTTGGCTTATTGTTTGTACAACTTAGTCACCTTTATCTGATTATGTTTAATCTCAAATATAAGTCTTTGGGCGTTGTCATATCAACATATTTGGTGAATATTTGAATACTAACCAATCACATTACTATATACACAAGAATATTTAAAATCAATTGAATCATTTAAACAAGTCATTTAATCGTATTTGTCCCATCAATACTTGTTATTCCTCCATTATTTTCTCGATATAATTTTAATCTTCTTGTTTTAAGCATTCATAGTTTTTGGTGTATTTTCAATTGTTTATGAGTGACACTTATTCCAGGTCAACAAGTCAACAATTCTTTTATAAACAGATTGTCTAAGAAGAAAAATACAAGAGCTATGCAAGCCTAGGACATCCGTCAACCTGTATTGACGAGTACATCGATTACGTTTTGTGTGTGTTTGTATGTAAATGGATGAAGATATCGATAAATTCAAGTGCTTTAGTTCGACGGTTGTAATGTAGTCTATACTTACTTACTTACGCCTGTTACTCCTCGTGGAGTAGAATAGGTCGCTCACCAGCACTCCCCATCCAACCCTATCCTTTCGAGCTCTTTCTAGTTGTTATTCATCCTTTTCATATCTGCTTCTATTTCCTGACATATTGTGTTCTTTGGCCTTCCTCTGTTCCGCTTCCTTTCACGTCCAAACCTAAATCTAGACTCATGATAACATCGTTACTAGGATGGTAATCACTGCACAAATTGTTAGCTTTTCTAACCCATCATTAAACAATTATGACTGATTATTACCATTTTCAAAATTATTACCATTACTAGGCTACAAGTTTATGGAGTGCAGAATGTGCATCTGTGGTACATTTTTCATTGATGCGTGGGTGGGTATGGGATAATACATTTAATTCACAATTGTCTTAATGTTATTCCCTATATATTCATAATTGTTAATCTCACCAACTAATGTAATTATACAATGTTTAAAACAATATTTGATTGGCCTGGCTGTTTGATTTATTGTGTGAATGACCTATGTGGGTCATGATTGCATAGAATAATCAATTGTTGGCCGATTTTATGCACTTTATAAATGGGTGTTTGAGTGTTTGTGTGTGTGTATGTATGTGACTATGGTTACTCATTACCTCGGTTTTGCCCAAGTTACTAAAATCACTGTTAACGGGGTAAATAGAATAACAACTGACTTTGCCAACTGTACATCAGATATACCTATTGATTGATTGATGTGTGTGTACTAGGCATTATTAATTATCTCGGTTACAAATTATGCCTAATCATAAAAGGATTATTTACTTAAGTGAAAATGTATGTTTGTATTTTCAAAATAAACTGTCAAATCCTTTTGTATTCACTAATTTATTCATGTTAACTGTACAAAGTTTCTTATTTGATTTCTGTATGATATCAGGGTTGGATAATAGAGAATCTCATGAGTAATATTCCTGGTTAAAGTTATCCGATTGATATAAATGAGTTTTGTCTCAGTTTTATCCTTGGTTAACATCCTTCCATTGCAATTACAAACCGATCGGAAACACAATTTTTCTAGTCATTGGGATATGACAAGAATATATTTATTATTCAATGAAAATGATGACTACTACTAGTCGGTAGCAAGACCATCTAAACCAACTGACATAATACTTATGTTATAATCAGAATGTTAACATCCAATGTCGTTGGACAGAACAAAAATGAAAGCTTTACAGTTAAACTATCACTGCTTACCTCAGCGGGCGATGTTGTTTGATGTAGGAGTTAGCTGGAAGAAAGCTAGGAGGTCAAACCAAAACATGATACTAGTCCATGAAGTCAGTGATAATTGGATTGAGCTATGTTAATAGATGTAGACTACTTTGTTGGAATCCACATGATTATCGTGACCAATGGTTAGAGACTTTAAATGATATGGCTCAAAATCGTTTGCGCATCTGTTCTTTGTCTCCCTCCAAATTCTGGGCTTATAATTTCCTTATAACCTTTTTTTGTGCTTTTATTTCATTAATTTATGTTTTATTCTCAAATCTATACCTAATCATTTCAATCATCATTGATACCATTACTGCCTTCACTATTCTTAGATTTCACCTGACAATTTCATCTCTCTGTGCTAATTGGGTATGGCAATTCGAACCAATGTACATACATATTAGGTTCTACGTTGTGACTGACTAAATTAAACATTCATCTAATTAAGATAAAGCAGTACTATCAAAAAATTACACTTCTTCCTGCAAACATTCTATGTTAATACTCTGTTGTTGTCTTTTTCTTCTTGATGATATTGACTACAGTTTATTATACATTCTTTGTTTATAGAATCCTTCGAATATTAAAATTTATCAAGAAACAACAATGAAACATATTTCATTACCAATAACAACTAACACATCAATAATTGGTGATTCGTCTGTGACAAAAAAATTTACATCAAAGAAAAACACTCACACATCAAGTACTCTCTTACCTACTAATTACAATAAATCTACGAATAAAGATTATACAGATTTATTATTCGATGATATCAAATTCAATGTGATTTCTGAATCAAATGTTAGTTGACATTATTTTAATTTTCCTACTTACTTGAAGCATTTAATTCATGAATAAATATGGTAATAGTAGTAGTAGTAACTAGATCATTAATGTTTTAGTTGTCATTACAATCTTGGATTTAACACCAACACAACTCAGATCAACAATTTGTAACGTCATCAATCGAACAGTCAGTCAGTGGTCTTGAGTGCTATTAGAGGTATGACGGCGGTTATCACTCCCCGGTTGCCCGCACCGTGGAAGGGTTCTTCGTGAGGTACCTGAATAGAAAACTGGATTAGAGGTGGTCTTAGTGACCTGAGAACGTGACCGCGGTGCCCAAGGGACAGCTGCTTGATGTCGGTCACACACGGCCTTTTTATTAGTAGTTTTTGTGTTAGCTCCGTACTTGTTGAGACCTTACCACCGGAGACGGATATTCGTAGGATAAGGCGAGGTGTGCATTTTTAGGGTCGACCTTTTCTAACCCCACCCCTCCTTGTGGGAAGGCAGCATCGCTGTTATGCTGGTTGTCTGAAGGAAACACCTTACTGCTGTCACACCTCTGTACAATCAGCAGTACGAATTCGCCTTCGGACCTTAGGTATGTTGCTTTTAATCTTACCATTGTTCAACCGACCTGTCTGGCATGGTAGGACCTTGAGGAACGATTGTTCCGATCAGTATAGCTCGATTGTTTCATCATGATAGGCAAGCTCGACCACCACGTCAAGGTAGCAACAACGGTCGTGCATCGATCGATCCTATGTATTGATTTACTCACCCGTAACATTTTTCAGATTATTCTTTTAGTAGTTATCGTTATACATCATGGTAGTCATGCGTAACTCTTGCCCTAAACAACTCAATAGATTAAGGTGTATAGTTTCATGAATTAGCTCACCTTATGCACTTCATCAAGGCTGATAAGGTTTGTAGGACTAGTTGACTGGTCGACCTCTTTCACTACTTCAATACGTATAGTCAAACTTGGCAGAACATAGTCCTTATACGAAATTGTACATTAACGTAAAGAGAAACATGTCTTAAAAATTCTTGCATTATTATTCATAGAATTCAAGACACTATTTTAGCAGCATCTTCACACTATTGAAATATGTCACGTGTATACTCTAAATCTCTTAGTTATGGAAATCAATCCTTGAAAAGTTAGATAAATATAAATAGCATATTGTTATTTCAGTACATATTTAGTTAATTAAAGACATTGTAAAGTTGATTAGTAGATTTCAGTTTGGGATTGTAGAGAATGTTGAATTCCATTGAAATCATGAACCGATTAATATAAAACCATCATCGAAAATCTGGAAGCATGGGAGGGCCATTTCGTTCTAGTATGGGACTCGACAGTGCTCATCCACGATCCCGCACGCGGGATCCTAACCGTGTCAAGTGTGAGGCAGCTACCCGCCACAGACAATGGAAGATGCTAGCGTAAAATCATGGATTGGTCGAGGTTAGACATTAACGTCGTTTTATACCGGCCCAGAGGTCGTGAGCTTGAGCGTTCTCAAGAAAGATTGTGGATGCGCACTGCCGAGGACTCCCATACTAAAATAAACAACCGTCCAGAGCTTCCAGGTTTTCCATGGTGGTCTAGCTTCGATTAAGTCATGAATTCAACCATAAAATTACTAAAAAGTCTCCACAAAACCCCTTCTGATAATAATCATTGTATGCCAACTAGTGACAGGCTGCAAGAGGTATTGAGATGGTGAAGATTTGTAGCTCAGGTAGATGACTTTGATGGAGTTTCGTTCTCCGAGCTCGATGGTTTGGTTGTGGAGTTTGTGCTGATGATGTCGTTCAGAAGAACGACCAAACCATCCAGCTAAGAGAACGAAACTTCAAGAGGTATTTCCTGGAGTTCTAGTGACAATCCGTGACCAGTGAATTTCAACCAGGCCTGTTGTGAGATCGTAACTCACTGAAGACAATGGTGGACGTGTGGCTCGACTTCGTTGATTAGTTGAAGTTAGACATTAACACCGCTGGATGCCTGTCGGCTCAGTGGTTTAGAGGTTAAGCGTTCGCGCGCAAGAGTGTGGATGCTCACTGCCGAGGAGTCCCATACTAGGATAAACATCCATTCAGTCAGTCAATCAGTAACAACGTGGAACTTCGTACGAACGAACATCAGTTTGAGTTGCCATACCACATTAGCACACAGATACAATTGTCGATTCAAATCCCGTAGTGGTAGAGGTGTTAAGAGTAATCGGAAAGATTAGGGTTTGAAGATTTTATTCAAGAAGTATAATTCAGTGAAATAAATTTGGAAAGAGAAAAGAAAGAAAGGAACATGAAGAATTCAGAAGATTAGAATTTAGGAGAACACAAAGAGTGGATGCACCTGCTTCATTGCAAACGATTTTGAGCCATGTCATTCAAGGTCTCTAACCATCGGTTGCTACCGTCTCGCGGATCCAAATCAGGTAGTCTACACCTACCAATATGGCTCAGTCCATTTGTCAGTGACTTCATGGATTTGTGTCATGTTTTGGTCTAGCAGCTCAAACCTCTCTTCCAACCAACTCCTACACCAGAAGACATCGCACGTCGGGACAGTCGGTTGTTGGGCATACGTAACACATGTCCCATCCATCTCAACTGATGAAGTTTCACTACTTCATCAATTGATTTGCCATCCTTACCTAGTACCCGTTTCCTAACAACTGAGTTACTTACTCGGTGGTCCCAGGATATACGAGCAATGTTTCGAAGACATTCATGGTCGAATACTAGTAACCTACGAATATCCTCTACTCTTACGGCCATGTTTCACTGCCATAAAGTAGGACGGAAGGAACTGCTGCTCAGTAAACACGTCGTTTGGTTGATAGACGGATATCTCGCCTACGCCACGAATGACGCAAGTTGGCAAAAGCTAGTCTAGCCTTCTGTATCCGTGCTGAGATTTCGTCACACACCAGACCACCAGGTCGAAAACCAGCCTGGTTTTCTCTAGTCTGCTCTTCAAGAGCTTTGGTTAGATGTCGAAGTAATCTTGAACCCAATATTTTAGACACTATATTAGTCAAACTAATTCCTCTGTGATTGTCACAAGAGGACTTTTGTCCTTTCTTATAGACTGGTACAATCAGTGATTGAGACCAGTCGGATGAGATTACGTCCAGTTCCCAGATTCTACCTAAGATCACAGTCAATCTCGCTGCTAATACTGGACCACCATCCTTAAAAATATCAGGGGTAAACCTGTCAGGGCCTGCTGATCTCCCACGCTTCAGATTTCCTATAGCTTTTTCAACTTCATAAAGAGTCGGAGGACTTACATTAATTTGCCATTCAGGTAGATTGGAGATCGTGGGAAACCGAAGTGTGGCTGAAGGTCAGTTGAACTGATCCCTAAAGTGTTCTGCCCATCGATCCAATCTCCTGGATTGAGAATGAATAATATGTCCATCTTTCTCTGAGATAGTTTCGCTAACAGTTGAGTTCCTAATACCGGTCTCCTTAACAAGTTTGAACAGTTGCCTACTGTTACCTATTGCCGCTGCCTTTTCCATCTCTCTTGCTTTCGCTACCCACCACTGTTCATGATCATTGTGTAGGCTTCTAGTCAGCTTACGCTTAAGCTGACTCCGCTCTTCGTTATGTTCAGAGCCAGATGGAATGAGTTTTCGAGCATCTATCAGTGTGGTAGGTGCTGCTGAGATCCAGTGTTTCTCTCTAACCTTATGGTTCACCGTACTTGCAGACATCACTGCTGTTTCTTCAGCTTTCCGGATGTCATTCCACACTGCCTCGGGGTGGGCATCACTTACATGGCTGCCTAACTGTTTTTCTAGTTGTTCCTGAAATATACTCTTAGCTTGACTATCATTAAGCAGGACCCTAAGGGGTTACCTTATACCATCTTTCCTACGTCCAGTAAGACGTAGACAAATACGCGCTCGCACTAGAGCATGATCTGAGTCTAAGCATGTGCTTCAGAATGAGCGACAGTCTTCTATCGAACCCCTCCATCGGTGGCTGATAGAGATGTGATTTATTTGGGTCCAAGTCCTAGCTAAGGAAGCCTGTTGTTCTATTTGGCACAGTGTTCGGACGTTGAAAGCTCCTACGTGTAGTTTAGAGCATGGTTTCAGGAGACCTGGAATAACGTTCCGCGTACTCAAATCGTTCGCACTAGCGGGGTGAGGTGATAAAGGAACGTGATAAGGGTTAGTCGTGGAGATAACAGAGGTATTAGGAGGTGTAGGAAGGATTTGAATGTGACCGACTTGGTCTCGTGTGTTGTCACGGGTATGAAGGCTGATGTCACTTCCTGGTTGCCCACATCGTGGAAGGGTATTTCCTGAAGAACCTGAAAAGTAAGTCGGATCGGTGTTCATCTTCACGACCTAGGAGCGTGACTGCAGAGCCCAAGGGACAACTGCTTGAGGCCGGTCGCGCACGGCCTTTTTGTGTGAGGTTTTCAATATGTTAGCTCCGTTCCTCAAGGGGCCTTACCGCCGGAGACGGAGATCCGTGAGGTTAGGTGAGGTGTGACATTTTTAGGGTTAACCTTTTCTAACCCCTTCGTTTCTTGTGAGAAGGCAGCATCGCTGCAGATGCTGGTTGTCCGAGGGAAACACCTTACTGCTGTCACACCTCTGTACAGTCAGCAGTACGACTTCTCCCTCAGACCTTGAGTTGTTGCTTTTAGTCTTACCGTTCTCCAATCGACCTGCCTGGCATGGTAGAACCTACAGGAACATATGTACTAATCAGTATAGCTCGATTGTTTCATCACGATAGGCAAGCTCGACCACCACATCAAGGTAGCAGCTACGGTCGGGAAAAACATCCATTCAGTACTTCCAAGTTTTCAATAATGGTCTAATAGTGATCGGTTCATAATATCAACCATAGATTTTAGTTGATAAATTTTCTTTTTTAAGAACTAAACAATTTGACATTCATTATTCTCAACATAGACTACTACCACGCAAAATGATCGAAAATATACATTAATTCAGTGGGATAAGTTTCTTTAAATGTTATAAATAAAAAATATTGCATACTAAGATAAACGGCCGTCCAATACTTCCAGGTTTTCCATGGTGGTTTAGCTTCAATTGACTTATGATTTCAACTATTGATACTACATAATAGTTAATCAATATTTTACGTGAAATATACATCAGACAAAGTTGTCTATTCTATTCAAGTTTATTTATTAGTCTATCTGAGAGACACATATCATGTATACTCTGAAATTTTTCTCTTAGAGACAAAAAAAACAATGGTCCAAGGTTTCATTTTTATTTCACATAAAATAACAAAGATTAATTAAATCCAGTTAGTCAATATGTACTGTAATCATATACTTCTTTTGTCACCTTCTTAGTTCAAATATCTAAACTTGTAGGATATTTTCCATTGGAATTACTTAATCTTTGTTTGTATGTACACAGACGAATAGATTTGTTGTTATGTTAACTGAATAAAATCAATGATAATAACTAGTAGGTAAGGAGGGGGGAGGTTGAGCCAAAACATGATAATCATTCCTTTTGTTAATTTAGTTCTGATTCTATGCATTACTGTATATCTGATTTACTTTGTCTCCCTAACTCCCTCCTTCTCTCTCTACCGAATTTGTTGAATTACGAAATGAATAGTTGTTTTTTTTCCATATGTACATTGAATGACTAGGTCTGTATACAAGGATATACAATAGTTGTAGTTAGGTTCATTATAGAAGTTTATTATTTTACCTAGAAAGAAAAAAGAAAACTTTACATTGACCTTGATTTGAAGACATTTACAATTTGTAATAAACATTCTCGTTTAAAATAATAAGTTTCTAATAATTGAGATCATGAGTCAATTGAAGCCAGATCATCATGGAAAACCTGGAAGCACTGGACGGCCGTTTCATCCTAGTAGTTAGTTAAAATATTGGGTTATATTTTAATTTTTCTATCCTTACACATACATTGTAGAACTTGAGAGAAAAATGTATTGAATTCAGTCGGTGTAAGTTAGACCACCATTGAAAATCTGGAAGACTCAGTAGTTTAGAGGATATGTGCTCGTGCGCGAAACCAAATGTCCTATGATCGAGTCCTGAATGTGGGGTCGTGTATGCACACTGCTGAGGAGTTTCATACTAGAACCGAACGGTCGTCCAATGCTTCCAGGTTTTCCAAGTGGTCTAGCTTACATGGACTGATGAATTGTACTATTAAAATTCCTACAATCTCCGTAAACCCCGATTATGAAAAAAATATGTCACATCATTACAGTAAAAATGAGTGAAGGGAAGTCAAATTTGAAAAAGAAATTACCTAAAAATGGTGGTATCTTTAAGACTATGGTTCAAATCGATAAATAGAAAGTAATAATAACAATTAATATTTAGAGAAACACGCCGAACAAATACATCTGCGATCGGGCTTTTTCTGAGGTCTTCATCTGTTGATCATGGTTATCGCTTTTACTCTGACCTGATAGTTATCACTTTCCTTCAACCTACTTATATTCTAATCAGTATTTCATAACGTGTTATAGATAGTTAAGTATGGGTAAAACGTTTCCTGATCCCTTTAGTTATTGAAGCCTATGGTATCATGGATCAGTTTACCTTGTTTGTTTAGTACTCTAAAAGTGACCAAATTAATACATCACACTAGTCCATAAAACCACTGACAATTTGTTAGAGCCATGTTAATATGTGTGGACTACTTGATTGGGATCCACATGGTTAGCTTAACCGAAGTTTAGAAACTTGGAATGACATGGCTCTGAATATCATGCAGTAGTGCAGGTGTATTTACTCTGTGCTGTATTTGAGGATCTCGATTTTTCCCTTGTGTATGTTGAGGCCTTCTGATGCAGATGATTCTGCTACACTGGCTGTCTGCACCTGAATTTTCTGGTGTGTGGTATAGAAGGGCCAGGTCATCTTTGAAGTCCAAATCGTCCAGTTGCATCCAACCTGTCCATTGTATTCCGTGCTTCCCCTTGAGGTGTGGAGTTCTTCCTGATCTAGTCAACCACCAGAACAAAGAAAGCGGGAGAGTAGGAAGTCTTGTATGACAATAGTCTTCGCTTGGAATGTATTTGTTAGCTGTACTCCGTGCACCGCTTTGCACAGTAGTCGGTCGTATGAAATCTGCATTATGTTGACGATTTTCTCAGATACACTGTAGTGTCGAAGAAGTTTCCATAATGTTCTCCTATCCACACTGTCAAACGCTTTTTCATAGTCAATAAAGTTGATGTATAGTGACGAGTCCCATTCAATTGATTGTTCAACAATGATCCATAGTGTCGCAATTTCGCCTGTACACTACCGATCTTTACGGAACCCGGTCTGTTGATCTGAAAGCTGGGCGTATACTGAATCCTTCATCCAATTCAACAACAATGGTGCTGACAGTAGTGTGGTGCTTTTGTAGTTTTCACATTTGTTCAGACCTCCTTTCTTAGATATCTTGATGAGGTATCCTTCTTTCCATTCCGTCGGCACATGTTCTTCTTCCGAAATCTTCCTGAATAGAGTGTGAAGTATGTCTGCAGTTACTTTTACGTCTGACTTCAGAGCATCAGCTGGTATATTGTCAGGTGCTGCTACTTTCCTGCTCTTGATTTGTCTGATGGTCATCCTGATTTTTTCGATCGTTAATGGGATGACATATCTTTGATCCAAACTGCAGAATGTACGACGTCACTCAATTAGTGGCATTAGGTTTCGTTCATACTTCATGGTATAGAGAAATTGAAGTTCACAAATTGTTATTATGTGATCCTGATTTTGTGTCCTTAGCACAACGATCAGTCACATTTAGTTGAAGAGAAAAGGAAAAGTCATCTGGGGAGCGATCTGTTTCTGAATGTCTATTTCATATATGTAGTTTGGCTGAACCAAGAAGTTCGGAAAATTCAATTGTTTTGGCTTAAAAAGGCTTTTCTTCTGTTAGTATCATTCAATTGTCTACATCCTAGCCTATTGTTCCCTTCACAACTCATTTACCAAGTACACTTTTGCATAATCGACTTTGATCCCCAACTGAACTTCTAAAGCTAGAATAAAGTTATTACCAGTAAGCTATCAGTGGTAAAATTTAATTGTTTTCACTAGTAAATGTTACTTCTGAACATTGACTACTTGTTTTTATGGGATAATATAGAACAGTGAGACATCTTGATCATTAAAATTTCAAGACTAATTTGTATTCTGTCGAGTTTATGAATAGATTGTAAAATTACATGAAGATCTTATTTTCAACTCAGTTTGGAATAATGAGTGTATATTTCTGAAGAGTTCTCTGCTAAGACAAAATGAAAATGCCCAATATCGCTTCATTTTAAATGGTTGTTTAACTAAAGTCTTCTGTTAGATGAATACATTTTTCACTAACATCCCACTTTATACTACTTGATTGATGCATTCCATGCTAACTACTCACAAGTAGTTTGATGTTGCATTTGTAACTTTTAACTACTGTCTCACTACAATCTTGTTTTTATATTTACCAGGGGTTAGATTTAGGCTCATCATTACTAGATGAAGTATTCAAATGTTTCCCAATAGAAAAATCCACTACCAATGACAATGTGAATCATAATACTGATGGTGCTAAAAAGTCAAATGGTGTGACTACTACTACTACTACTGCCATTACTACTAATAATAGGGATATTAAAGATCATTCTAATTGTGACGATTCGCTTCAAATGAATGGTACACGTATTGATGGTTCTACAAGGTGAACTTTTTTTATTAATTTAATGTTTGGTTTTTGTGTTTATTTTATCCAAATTTAGGTTAATTTTAGACCATTTATACTAATTAAATTTATATTACATCAAGTGTGCTAACTATTAAAAATGAACGTAATTACTGGTTAGCTAGGTTGTGTCAAATACTAGGGACAAGTGTGTCATCCTATTTTTTAGGGCTTCATAATAGTATCTATTCATAACCTTCAAGATACTCATGATGAGTATGATGCA
Organism: Schistosoma spindalis; assembly: GCA_946903255.1. Taxonomy (NCBI): domain Eukaryota; kingdom Metazoa; phylum Platyhelminthes; class Trematoda; order Strigeidida; family Schistosomatidae; genus Schistosoma; species Schistosoma spindalis. Next base: position 37,782,952 of record OX336416.1, on the reverse strand, counting down.
ATTTTTTAACGTCTAAGTGGGAATTTAATGTTTCACCGTGTTCAACTTCCATGTACTATGATCCTCATAGGGTTTTTTCTCTTATGTTATTACCTCCCCACTGGATTGATAGACCTTAACAAACAACGGAAAAGATTATATAAATATGCATATGTACGATAAATCAACTTGATTGGTGTGAATAGTATGACCGTGTGTCGATTAACACTAAGAGCTTCTGATCAATATCAGAAGGGGTTCTGTGGATATGATATTAATTTTATTAGTTAAAATCATGAGTTAATTGAAGCTAGACCACCATGGAAAACCTGGAACCACTGGACGGCCATTTCGTTCTATTGTGGGACTCCTCATCAGTGCTTACCCACAATCCCACCTCGCAAAATTCGAACCCAGGACCTGTCTAGTGAGAAGCAATGACCAGTGGAGTTCAACCTAGTCTGTTGTCAGATAGTAACTCACTGAAGACAATGGTGGACGAAACGACCGTCCGGTGCTTTCAGATTTTTCATGGCGGTCTAGGTTCAATTGACTCATGAACTCAACTATTAAAATTTCTAATCAATAGATGGCAGAACTCTATCAGTCACAGCGATGGGAGATGTTCGCTTTTTCTAGAAAAATAATATTGTAAAAGCAAATTTCCTCCAATAAATGATATCTCGTTAACTGAGTATCTAACGCTGGCTAAATCTCCTAGTAGAGTTATGGATTTACTCGAGATTATTCAGAAGCCTGAACACTAGTTGTAAAGATATTTTATTGTTAAAGATTATTAAAAGCCACAAGCGTACAGCAAGCAAGCACCGAGTGAAACAAAGTGTGTGTGTGTTAGTGTTAAAAATCCATATATATTTATGAGTGTTAATCAAGTGTGGATAGATTATTGATTATCTGTGTGTTACAACCAATGGGAGAATAGATTAAGGATTGATGTGCAGACACGCGCATAATCATACTCATACAGAAACTAACATAGTAGAGTAAGCGTCTAAATTACAGTGAGTAGACAAATAATACATTAGTGGAATGGGCTTACTACAATACACGTCTTTTTAAAGATTATTTTTCAAAAAAACAAATGTAATTAAATACTATGTATAATATAAATGATTGTAAGATACGTGTTTCTATGTAGGTTCTACACATCAGTTAATAAAATCTGAGACTTGAATCTTATCAAGCTTATTTCTTAGCATTCATATAACATTTCAAGTACTTTAAGTGTACTATTGTATAAGTTTTGTATCATAATTGAATTGAATACAGTAGATAAGTAATATGCTTACTATATATGTCTTTTGATTGGTTACCTAATTAGAAGGCGCTTAATAACCAATAAGCATTAAAGCCTCTCCTTGTGGTTTATCGGTTTGCATGTAAAGTCGTGATATAGAAGGTCACTGGTCCTATTGGCCATGTAAGTGACTTTTTCGATAATTGGAATCCTCATTGAGCAATATAACATGTGATAGTGATCAGTAACTCATGCCACAAAAAATTGACGATCATAAGACATAATAATGGTATTAATAGCATTTCGATATTCTTGCAATTTAATTGTGTTGTTCTGTAGACATGATAATATTGTGACATTTTAGGTATTTCCTTAACCTCTGTATAAATCTTGTATGTAAGCATAGTCACCACTGAGTTTCTTTTAAACATATTTGGATTCTAAATACATACTGTTTAATTTCTTTAAGTTCAAGGAATTGCTTTGCCTTTGCTAATGTTAAACTAACATTTCATATGAGTTCAGTTCATTACTCATATGTTTTGTCTTTTGTCGCATCAGTGATGTAACAGCATTATTTAGAATTGAAATATGATGTTTCTGTCATAATCCCTGCGTTACTGATTAAAAACAGTTTTCACAATCTGACTGATTTTTGATTAAACAAGTCACAACCTCCTTTCATCAAAATATCATGATGCTCATCTTGACAACACTAGATGAGGATCCACCTCACTGACAGGAATGCAAACCATTGGTTATCAAGTCATTGACTTAACAGTGCCATACTCGTTGATAAAAGTGAAGATTTTTGGGTTCAATTTTGTGTTAAATTATGAGCTTGCTCACATTCTATTTTTTCATTTTTTTATATATTCTAGATCGAATTCAACTGATTATTTAAACAAAGAATCTCTAGCAACCAACAGTACCATATTTAGTCAAACATCAGATTTGACTGGACGTGGTAAACATTCATCAAAATCAAATGGATTTCGTATTCCTCCTTTAATAAATAAAATTAATCGTTTAGAAATATCGATACCATCTACTACTACTACTAGTACTACTACCACAACCGCTACTACTATTACTACTGACAATTATAGAAGTAGAAAAAATAAAAATAATCAAATAAAAACATTGAATAATAATTATGAACAATCTAATGATGAATTAAATGATTCAACCTATACTGATAATACAATCATTGATGATAGTCCTGTTGCTGTTGTTGTTGATGATAGTGATAAAGATGATTGTCATAATCGTCAACGTCATCATCATCTTGAAAACATGAAAATGAATAATATTGTTAATAATAATAAAACAGAGTCAAAATTTTCATGGAAACGTAGTTCATTTAGTAGTTTAACACATCGTAGTTCATCAATATCAAAATCATTAAATAAAACTAATATTATTAATGGATTTAATCAATTAGATAATGAAAATAATAATAATAATATTAATAAACGATTAACAATTAGTAGACCAATTTTATTAAGTCGACCAAATTCAGGTAAGTTTGGATATTTTTTTCTTTCATTTTTGTCTCCTTTTTTTAGTTTTATTGATTTTTAATAGAACAAGATCGGTAATGTATAAACCATTAACTTTCTAGTATTTTATCATTTCCTACAAATGGAAAGCATAAGGTGTAATGTATAGAAGTAGTTTTACTTCAAGACATAGATATCTTGGACTAATTGTTCATGTATCGTGAAATGATCAAACGAATATTTGATTTATGTAGTTTTGCATCCTCGTTGAATAAAATGGTCGGAATATGTGTTACATATGCTCAACCGCCTCCTACCTCGATTTCAAATGTTAGATGGAGTACGCATGAGTTGTAAAAAAGCTAGAGATGATCAAACGAAATCATACCATATGTTCATGAAGTTAGTGGTTGAGATTCTACATGTCATCGTTCAAAATCATTCACAGTTGCACAAATGCATTCTTATCTATCTTAATCTAGATCTTGATTTCTAGTACCTCTCCAAACATACCTTATCGAACCACATCTTTAATAGTCAGTCTTGGTCATGATCATCGTTACAACAATATATCACATTCGTCATTACATTTTGTCAATTTCATTTCATTATGCTAATGTGTTGTAAAAACGTTGGCTATCGCACGTTTGTGCTGGGTCTCTTTGTTAGTTATAACTGACGGTTTTCAAAAGCGGTGCCTATTATAGAAATATACGTGACACTGAGGTTCTAGAATCTCTTGAGTAATACACTAGCCTTGTTGATAAATTCTATAATTATCAAATCAGAATGAAATAGGTCTAATCAGTCGTTTTCTGAATGTTTTTAATTGGTTAGAACTCAGATTATTCTATCTGCTAAATGAAAGTTAAGGGCGGCCAGACCAAAACGTGGCATCAATGCTTGAAATCACTAACTTCTAATCTGAGCCATGTTGGTAGATCCAACCGATGGTTGGAAACTCTTGGTGACATGGCTCAGAATCTATCACAATGGTGTAGGTGTATACACTCTCTGTCTTCCTTTAAACTATGAGTTTAAAATCGCTTCATATCTTTCTTTCTACAAACTAATTCTTTATTCCTGTACTACTCCTTATATGCAATCTTTCTTTTATATATCACCACCACTGAATTAACTACTTATATGAATCCGGTGTTCATGTTGTTGCGCTAATGAGGTATGGCAACTTGAACCGATGTATATATGTGCCTGGTCCTACGTTGTGGTTGACTGGCTGACTGACTGAATTTGAAACCTAATCACTCTGGCTAATAAGTCAACATTACCAGGATAGAAGTGACTTACACTAAGTCACGAAACGTCAGAAAATCTAATTTTTCTACTCATTGGAATATTACAAATATATTATTTATTTATTACCAGGGTATGTTTAAGGTAAGAACAAACTGTTTTTGAATACACAAAGGGGGGTTGAACTTTCGTATGGCTAAGGCTTCGATAAACCTTAGTATACGCTCCTTTTACACCTATGCAACAGCGCAGAAGCCGAGTTTAGATCAATCTTATGACCTGTTTCAATTATATGTTTATAAATAGAGGATGATGGATGTTTATCCTCTACTCATATTCATTATTTTCAAAAATCCACTCATATATAACTGTCTACATTGTGTTACTTTTCTCCTAAATCTTTAATTCATTTATGTATATTGAATTTTGTCTATTCTAATTCTTATCCTTTTCTAGTTTATGTGTAAGCAACAATTAATTGAGATTTGTTGTTGTCTGAACGACTAGTGGATTATGAATATCACTGTATTTTGTGTATGATTTTTTGTGGAATTTCTAGTGCTTTCAGGTTTAATATAATGGTCTAGCTCTGATCGATTCATAAATTCAACTATTAAATTCCTAGGTCAATTAAATTGAGACCACCATGGAAAATCTGGGAGTACTGAATGGTCATCTCGTCTTAGCAATGCGCATCCACGACCCCACCTCGCGGGATTTGAACCCGTGACCTATCGGTTTTGTGAATCTCGCGAGGCGAGATGTGCACTGCTGAGGAGTCCCATGGTAGGAAGAGACGGTTTTCCAGTGCTTCCACGTTTTTCATGGTGGTCTAGCTTCAACTTACACATGAATTCAACCATTAAATTACTATAATATCTACAAAACCTCTCTTTGATTAAATTCTTTTCCAGCCATATTTTCTTATTTTAGTTATGTTACTTATAAGTAGTGAAAATGTCAATCTAAAATAAACGTTGAGTTGTGTACTAGGAAACTTCATCAGTTTAGATGGATGGGACATGTGTTACGTATGCCCAACAACCGACTGTCCCAACGTGCGATGTCTTCTGGTGTAGGAGTTGGTTGGAAGAGAGGTTTGAGCTGCTAGACCAAAACATGACACAAATCCATGAAGTCACTGACAAATGGACTGAGCCATATTGGTAGGTGTAGACTACCTGATTTGGATCCGCGAGACGGTAGCAACCGATGGTTAGAGACCTTGAATGACATGGCTCAAAATCGTTTGCAATGAAGCAGGTGCATCCATTCTTTGTGTCTTCTCAAATTCCAATTTTCTGAATTCTCCTTGTCTCTTTTTTGTCTCTTTCCAAATTTCTTTCACTGGATTATACTCTTTGAACAACACATTCAAACCCTAATCTTTCCTCCTACTGCCTGTACTTTTACTACTTCTACCACTATGGAATTCTAATTGAAAACTGAATCTCTGTGCTAATGTGGTATGGCAACTTTAATTGATGTACGTATGTACGAAGTTTTACGTTGTTACTGATTGACTGACTGACTGTGTATTAGGAAATTTGAAGTCATAGAATATTAAAAGTATTACATTTGCGTGTTGTTATTATTAGTATTATTAGTTTTAGTATTTAACAGACAAAATATTCTGTTAAAAATAGGTGTTTTAAGATTACATCAATGAAGTGATGACATTATTCTAAAAATATATAACAGTAGTAATAGTTTTATTTAATACTATGTGTTTAATGTAGTAGAGAATTCATGTTCTGAAATGTTTCGAGAAGTATCTCCTTCTGTATATATGTACCTCAGAATTTAGTCACTTAAAAATGACAAAGAAAGTTCGCTGGTTTTATATCCCCTGAGTTAGATAGTTTGATTGTTGAAACCAAGATCCGATCTTAGTTAAATCACCATTGAAAACCTAAAAACATTGGACAGCCGTTTCTTTCTAGTATGGGACTCCTCGGCAGTGCACATCTACGTTTTTCACACGAGACCTTAACCCGTGGAAGACAATGGAAAATGGTTTTGCGATGTTATGGATCGATTAAAGTCAGACACCCACACCGTTGGATGCTCTAGGTTTTAGGCATCTGGGCGTGAGGCCCAATATTCTGGGCTCGAGTCCGGCACGGGTATCGTGGTGCACGCCTCTGGGAAGTTTCATACTACGATGAGACGGCCGTCTCGTGCTTTCAAGTTTTCACTGATGGAATAACATTGATCACTTCATAATTTCAATGAAATCCAACGATCTCCACGATCCTATACTCGGAATTATCATGTTGTAGTAAGACTTCCAACTCTTGCACAAATGCTTAATTATTTCTTTTGATAGCTTTCTTTGTGATTGTCTTAATAGGTTTTGATCTATTGGCTTAGTACCGTTTGCTTGATTGGTCTTTCTCATATAGATTAATAGACTGGATCTTTGCTGATATATTTATTGAACTGTCAGTTAATATGAATGCTTTGCTTCTATAAATTCTCGTGTATTCTCAAAATCTTTTACATGTCATCAATCCAATTCGTGTATGTAATAATAGTAGTAATGTACGTGTACTGATATCACCGATAACAAATCATGTTGTTTTCTTGCTTGAGAATTTCCAACAGATTTATCGACTTAGATTTACTTTTCTTTATCCATTAAGAAAATGGTCAATCTACCATATAGTCAAAAGTCAACTGAATAAAACCTGTAAAGACATTTAGTCGCAAAGATATTTATCAGAAAGAACTGTCTCAACACTTTTGCGATAACTGAAGATTTCACTTCTACTTGAAGTAGATTTCAGGTTTGTGCTGATGATGTCGTTCAGAAGAACCATGAATGCTCCACAACCAAACCATCCAGCTTAGAGAAAAAAAAACTCCATCAACATGAATAATTAATCACCATATATTCAACTACAACATTTTTAGCTTGTCTTTATCTTGTAACGTTTTTGTCGCATTAATATATGTGTACTATTAAATAAGATATCTTCAAGTCTTCATTATTTCTCTTTGCGAACATAGACTGTCCATTTACGTAAGCTCTTTTGCATCTGTTTGTGACTATTGAACATCTGAAAAAACTGAGGGGGGCCAGCGAGCTAAGTTGTTTGCATAGTTGTTTTTTTCATTTACTACTTTTAATCTAACCCCCTCTACTACTTTGGTCAGCTGGATAATAATCTTATCAGTCTTCACATTCAAAGTGTAACTAGTATAGACATACCTGTATTTTGAGATGATGGAAAATATGCGTGGCTCAGGATGAGGATTTTGAGCATGAATGATTTAATCACGAAGTTTTCGTTACGTACTTTGACTATATCATCAGCACATAATTCAACAAGAAATGAATTGGTGGCATTGCTTGACAATTGTCTATCTGCTTGTTCTACTGACCCTATAATTTGGTTAGTTTTTGTCCAGTTGTTGTTTATTTGTCTGTTTTGACTTTCTATCTTTGACTTTGGAGTTGTTTATCCTTTTCGTGATTGGTTGTTAGATTTAGTCAATTCCGATATGCCTATTGATTGATACGTTATCAGAGATGCATGCTTCTAAGAATTCTCTAGCTTTCTTTGTATATCTTTTGTTCAATACTTCTATGCTTCCCCATTCGAAATCATGTCCATAGTTGTTCACATCCAATGATATGAGAAAAGCTATGTCGTGACGTTCAACCGCTAGTGTGATGTTCACGTAGACGGAGCAGATGGCCACTTTGTTTTACGTAATGCTTTTCGTAGCTTCTGTAATTAGCTTTATAGATGATGTTTCGTTTTTCTCCGTTTGTTGTCATGTTCTTTGTTCTGCACAATATTGATTGTAGAGTTTTTGTGGGTTTGTGTGCTACACCTATTGTTAGCGGTTTGAATAATCTGTTTATCACAAACAGATTAGCCTTCATACTAAAAATGTAGCCGACATAAGAAATACCTGGCAAACATTACAGTATCAAATTTGACATTAAAGATAGTATTTTGATCTATATCTATTAGTTAATATGTTCAATGCAATATATCTATAATTCATAGTTATTTTGTTGAATAAAACATTTCATTTTATTCACTTATGTATTCATTTCATTATTAAGTTACACATACAACTTTAAATCGTCTAGCATCCAATTCATCATCATCTTCAATTATTGGTAATCTAACTGAACCAAGTAGTTTAGGTAGTTCAACAACAAGTCGTGATAGTTCATTAACTGTTGTTTCATCATCATACAATGGTTGCAGCAGCAGTAGTGGTGGTGGTGGTGGTGTTGGTATCGGCTACAGTCTCGTCGGCCCTAGTATCGGTGGATATACATCACTAAATAATACTGCTAGTCAGGATGAATCAGCATTTACAGAGCAACAACAGCAAACTCAACATCAGTCTTCAATATCATCATCATGTTATTACGAGACATCTACAAATGGATCACTTTCACCAGCGTCTAGTCTATCATCTATGATATCGGCTACATGTGTTCCATCTCATTCGTTAACATCCAGTATTTCAAATTCTATAAATAATAATAATTCTACATCATTATGCAATAATAATAGTACATCGATTGCACAAGGTTGTCTACGAGCATTAAGATCTGGTGAAACAGTATTTCGTGCATCAACGAATATTTCAACTAGTACATTGAATTCACGAAGAAAAGTTAGTACATCTTCAAGAACAAATACTCCAATGTTGTTGACAGATGAAAGAGCAACAAATCCAAGGTAAATACACAATTTTACTTCAGTTTTTTTGTAGATTTATGCTTGTCTATATATTAGTTTTTTTTCTTTTTTTTCTCTCCATGGACCTGTCATTCATCCAGAACGTGAGATGTGTGTCATTATAAGTTGAGGTTAAGCATTCGCTCTCGAAACCGAAGATTGTTGGTTCTAATCCCGCGCGCGGGATCGTATATACTCACTTCTAAGGAGTCCATACTAAGATGAAACGGCTGTCCATTGCTTCAGGTTTACAATGAAGGTCTGTCATTGGTCGATTCATGATCTCAATCAAAACTCAACAATCTCCACAACCCTATACTGATCATTTTTTCTTCTTGAATCATGTTGTTTATCCCCAATTTTTTCTACTATCAATAATCTTCTGTTAATATTTCTAATGCTGTGCTATTTGTCTTGATCGTTTCTTATCACTATGCTGACATGCTGTATCGGCTGAAAACACTGTTTGACATAGGTTTAGTGCTAGGTGACAACCATGTGTACCTGCGAATTTGAAGGGATTGATGTTTCCTGTAAGGTTTGTTCTCCATACAACTTGATCGGCAGAAAACATCAACAGGAAATATCAGTTCCCTTGGGATTTCAGGCACACCTTACTGATGAGATTTAGTTAGCACGAAACCTTTGTCTAGGACTTGCCCCTCAACTACCTCCAACAATATAACATAAAATGGATTATTTATAAATACTCTCTGACTCTTAGATGGTGGTTGGAGCTAGCCAACAGAAAGCCCTGGACTCGGGTTTCATGCTACTTGGCACTCGTCAGCAAGGTTTACCTGTAATCTTGAGGGAACTGGTGCTCTCTAATGGATTCGATCCCGTGTCACCCATATTCACAGTCAGAGACGTTACCACTGAGCTATCGGGCCGCGATTGACCTCCTGTAGGGCTGAGATGTAATTACAGTGAGTTGATCACTGGGTGGTAATCAATGTCATGTGTGTCAAGTCCTCCTTCTCAACATAGTCCACGCAATGTCGAGTCACTTAGACTAGTGGCTACATTGCAACTTGGTCGATAGCATTCGACCTTCACTAAGAAGGAATTGGCACACGTGACATTGATCACCACCCAGTGATCAATCAATTGTGACATTGTGGCTTTGTTAGTTTCATTTACATCAGAATTATTTTTTCTTATTGTAGAATCAAAAATTTATCACCAACTGTAACATTAGTTAACTTATCAACAAAAAGTTCCAATGATGATGCTGTTTCTTCATCAAGTTTATTAAGAAAGAAATCCAACTTATTATTTAATCGTGATATATATCAGCCATCATCATCAACTGAATGTAGTCCAAATCATCATTTAACTAATTCTACTAATATAACAACTGGCATTAATACTAGTCATGCATTACAACAACATAAAACTTTAAATCGTGTAGAGCTATCACATTCATCATCATCTTCATCGTCAATATCACCACTATCTACACCATTTTTAGGTGAATCAACGGTACAGTGTTCTCAAACATGTATGTTGCATCAATTTCAATATTCTTCATTACCATTATTATTTTCTTGTCAATATATAGAATTAAGTATGTCCTAAGGTGATTTTTGGACATTGATTTCCTACCAAGAGGTTCACTTATGAACAACAACACCCCCGCCATGAGAATGCAGTGAGTAGGACTTTCCTGTCAGTGGGTGTGTGCACGTGGTCATATGAGAATATTTCGAGAGGGAGAGCTGACTCTCGGCCGTACCAGGGCATTTAGGGGCCTGTTCATTATAGGATTAAGATAAATAAGATTTGTTAAGATAGTTCTCATTTGGTTATTAATTTTCATTACGCATTAATAGTAATTGAAGAACTATGTAAAAGTAAACAACACGCTGAACCTCTATTAATTCCCTAGTTTAATAAATAATATACACTCCTTAAAACCTTATATAACTTCATAAACGGATTCAAGTTGGAAGTATAAACTACATTAGATTTTAACTCAGTGATCTAAACATATTGTATCTGCTTCGAGATTGAATAGTCACAAATTCGATCACATATGAAGCGGTAAATTCACACTGTTGAGGAGTAATAGTCTCATATTGGAATAAAATACTAGTTCAGTGCATTCTAATGTCCTCAACAGTTCTACACCCGATGTTGTCAGTTTGAAATGAAGATGGCGAGACTAAAATTTATGGACGAACCAATTAGATTTACAATAACATGTCTTGGATTTTTGCGCGAAATTCATTCATCCATTTTATTCAATAAAGTTTTGGTATTATAGCTGATGTTAGTTTGTGATGGAAACCCTTAATCTAATTCCTAACCCTAACTATCAACTGTGAATCATAATCTATATCTTCCACATAGATTTATAACCCCTTTTTTGCAATAATAAGTTGTTGAACACTCTCAAGGTCACTTTACAGTTGCTCAAAAGTCGTCCATAAATTATAGTCTCACCATAAAGATTAATATCAAATTATTTATCTTTTTTTTCTAAATGGAATCTTTTTTTATCCATTAGATAATGTTCAATCGAAATTGTGTCACCCAACAACACCAAAAATAGACACAACACCATTAAATGAAAATAATTGTAATGTGTCCAATATGGATTTAAACAGTGTAATGGCATCATTTTTAAGCAAAGATTTTGGTAGTTTTCTTGATAATGATACAAATCTATGTAACACGAATGGTATTAATGGTGATGATAGTACTGGTCGTTTTCAATTGAACGAAAGTCGTGGTAAGTCGTCATTAAGTGTTTCATTATCTGCATGTATATATGTGTGTGTTTGTTTGGGATGAATCTTAAGCAACTCCATCATTTAACATTATGTTTATTGTGACGGGTTGTTTTTTACTGACTGATGATATCTGTTATCTAGGTGTTGTTGTAACCATGAGGAATCACACACTACTTTAACCAGTAAATACCGCAAACTAACTGAAGTTTTAAATGTAACTTCACTACATGTGCCCCCAAATGCCCTGGTACTGCCGAGAGTGGGGCGGACCCACCTTCACTCTCGAAATACTCTCACACGGCCACGCGTATATAGCCTCTGCCAGGGAAGTCCTACTCACTGCCTTCTCGTAGCGGGGGTGTTGTTTACGAAAATGACAGGACGAAAAGCGAATGTCCGGCGCTTTAACCGGATCCCAAATCAATGGTGCACATGGGCTGGCTCCAGTATCCTGAAGGAACAAATGGCGTATGAACCAATCGTTGGTCACCGGCTACCATGGGACTGCATCTCCTCACAATGCTCCACTGCCTTGTAGGTCAGACGTTCAGGTCAAAGGCAAGGGGTGTGGTCCCCCAAGAAAACCACCTGCTTCGGTTTGGGCACCCAGGCAGTATCACAGCCCTTACACAAATCAATTGAGATTCGTGTGGCGCATATGTATTTGGTGCATCCGTGTACCAATACCTATGTGTTAAAATAAAATAAAATAAAACATGTGCTAACTCACTGGTGTAAATGTAACAAGCTAGCTGCGAGGTGTAAAAGTTGTGGGTTCCATCTCTGATATTGGGATTTAGGATCTGTACTGTTGAGATATCCTATGCTTAAACAAAATAAGTATTCCCTGGATTTTTTGTTCTACTGTTTAGCTGAAGCTTCCCTCTTTAGTATCGACTGAAGATCTTCAGTAATGAAATGACCTAACTTGAAATGCACAATCTTGTACTGGTACTGTTTGATGTTCTGAACTCAATAATCTTCAAATACATGGCATACTAATACTCTTTCATGATGAATTTTTATTTCTTTTCTCCTTAATTTAACACACATTTACATTCGTAAGTATGTTATTTTTATTTTAACAGTCCCATCGAGTTCTCATTCCAATTTGTCCAAATCACCATTCAAATCAAGTTTATCTAGATTACCACCGGTATGTGAAAATTTATTTGTGATTTTCCCTACTAGTTTAAATCCGTCAACAGTTGATGTTTTGACATTTATAAAGGTCTTCTGAGAAATTAGTTAAGGCGTCTAACATTGAATCAGTCAAATCATTGTTTATAGCTCAAATGGTTATTATTGTGACTTTATAGCCCGCTAGTTATCACGTAATCTACTCGCCAATCAAAAACACGACTTATTCGCTTTTATACTGTACTAAACCAATGACGTTCGACAGGTCTGATCAGCCTAGCGTCCCTGTTGGTCCGTTGCTCGCCTAGCCCGTCCAGCTGAGTTCAGAATGCCAATAACAGCCTCCACTATGCGAATCATTTATTTCAGACATACTGGGTTTATATATCAACCAAACAGACCGCAACTCACCATAAAATAGGAAATAACATTCATACACAAATAAGCCAAAAAGTGTCTGTGAACGTGGGGGACAGTAATTAATAAACTCAGTATAACTTAGGAACAGTAAATCGTACAATAATAATAATAATAATAATAATAATAATAATAATAATAATAATAATAATAATAATCTATAGGTCAAAATGAAGCTTATAATAAGGGGAATATAGATATATATACCATCTAATTACTGATCAGTTATACAAAAAGAATATTTATAAAACATTAGTCCATTAATAGTCCTCGGAAGTTACCCGTAAGTTAATCTTCACTGGGATAATAACACCTCCCTTTTTTTGAAGATTCGAGGTTTAGATCCTGATTTTTTAAAAAATATGTGTAACTTTAAATTGTCTGACATTATCCTCCTCCACGAAATAATGTTGGATCCTCATATCTCCAAGTTACAATTAATATGTCTTTATTTAAATCATGGTTCTCGCACTGTATGGAGAATCCATTAGAAATGACTAGATGGTCATTTGATTTGAGGTAATTAGGATTTGGTTCTTCTGAAACACTTTCTTCGAATTTATTGCGAATCTCATTAATGGATACTAGGTCGCTAGAAAAATCAACATCTAACAGTTATATTTAAGTTTCGGTCTTATAACCTATTGGTTGAAAATTAAATATTCCAACCACCAAATTATCATTTGATTTTAGATCTCGTTTTGTTGTTCATAAACTTTCACTCAAAGTTGTAAATATCTATGTGATTTCAATGGTTGAGATCATGAGTCAATTAAAGCTAGACCATTATGGAAAACCTGGAAGCACTGGGGGGCCATTTCGTTCTATTGTGCTTCTAGATTTTCCATGGTGATCTAGCTTCAATTGACTCATGATCTAAACTATTGAAATTACTATAATATCTACAAAAAACCCCTTCTGATATAAATATCTATTGATTTTTATTTTGAACTTTACTTTTGATTAGAAACGTGGAAATCTACGTAGTGCCAATGATGATGATGATGTACTCGCTATTTAATCAACATGTGAACATTGTCATCTATGCTAACATTCAAACTGCACAACAGATATGCATGAATCTAAAGAAGTATATATACATATATATTACTTTTTATAAATGATTCATTACAATTATTCCTTTCCATTGCATTTTCATAAATATTTATTTATTAAATTATACTTAACTATGACTATATCCATACGAAACAAACCATATAAGATTATGTTTGTGTGTGTTTCCTTGTTCGATTCTTCCATTGTGGTGACTTGTATCATTTATCAATCATTTGGAATGTTACTCACCTTAATTGGTTCTAATGTTGTCTACTATAGTAAATAATAGATACTTGTTTGTAAGACATATATTTGAATATGATGTAATTCTCAGAAATATTCCGTATATAGATAGATACATATCTTTCTTGAATAATACTGTACTGCTTGCTCTGCAATACTTAATTATCATAACAACGTACTTTCTTTTAACCTGATCCTTGTTGCGGGTTCTACGTTGTAAGTGACTGACTGACTTTCCTTTAAGCACTTTTTCCTATAGTGTTGATAAACACACACATACACTGTTTTTACTCCTGTCGCATTACTCTATCACAATAATTATGTTGTCCGTACAATTGTGTTACTATCCAACGACGAATATATACACACACAAAATTGTATTTATTCCTTACAATATTAGTATTCTTCAACTTACTATATACATATTTATCTTTTATTTAAGTGAATGATTGTTTTATGCATCTAGTTATTATTATTATTATTTGTCATGCCTTAAGAAGAAACCCCGGTGGTGTTTGTTATATCGTTTTTTTTTCTATTTAAGCCATTTGTGCAATTTTGTTACATGCTATGTGTGTGTATGTGTTTATGTATCCACTTGTTTGTGCTTCTTTTTCTTTGTATACCTTTTGAAGGACTGATATATTTTTAAGAATCAGAATATGTGTTGTATTAAATCTTCACTTTACTCTTTGTCACACCTTTATCATGGTGATTATGGAAGTATATATTTATATACTATTGATTAGCTTTATTTATTTGTCAGTTGTGTTCATTTTCAACTTTTAAGGAGATAGGAAATATTTTCCTTTTCTTATCCATTGATGTTATTCTTGCTCTTGTTTCTTTTTTGGGAGGGGGCGAAGGGTAGGAACGAGGTGGTGTTGATTGTTCGAATAGTCAGTAACATCATTATTTCTTTAAGAAAGTTTTTTTTCTCACTTATACTTCAATCCATAATGTACTCACTATCGATATATATTTTAATTCCTTGTTGCCATATCTATATATATCGTTCTAAGTGTTTTCCGATTGATTGATTGTCATCATTGTTATTGTCTATGTTTTGATTGCATTTTGTCTTTTTAGTTCGAAGCCATTTAATGCTTTTCACCTATTTTGCTTCTTGGTATTACTTTCCAATGATTACCATATTTGAATTTTGTTCCCTTACTGTTTTCATTTGTATGTATGTGTGTGTATGCTTTGTTTAAATCATTAAAATATTGTCATATTTCTCTTTGATTATCCTTTTTTCCCTATGTTTCATATTCATTTCCGATTTAATGACATTAAGTGTTCACATATACCATATAAAGAGAGAATGAGATTATTCACGCTCCTTCTTTTGTTGTTTTTCACTATGATTAGAATCTTGGATTGTAATATTTTAAACAATGTTTTGATTGATTTCTGGTTGGCATGATCATTGCATTTTCAATTTCTCGTTTCTTTTCTCATCAAAATATTATGATGTAATATTGAGTGAAGTAGGTGTGTACACTGAAATATTGATTTGGTCTAGTTATCCAAATGGATTCCCCTGACTAATTTTTTTTCTCTCTCTTTAGTAAAGGTTAATTAATTGTAAAATGTAATACTACATTTATTTGATGTTTATGATTGAATTAGTTATTGTCAATACAACATTAAATCTATTTGACGAAATATCAGTATTTTAATGATATTTATATTCAATAGTTGAAATCATGAGTCACTTGAAGCTAGACCACCATGGAAAATCTGGAAACACTGGACGACCGTTTTGTCCTAGTATAGGACTCCTCAGCAGTGGTCTAATGGTTAGGCGCTCGCGCGCTAGACTGATAGATCCTGGGTTAGAATCTCGCGGGAAGCGAGATCGCGGATGCGCACTGCTGAAGCGTCCTATATTAGGACAAAACGGCCGTGAGTTGTAGCGCTTCAAGAATTGGAGCTCCTTGTGGATTTCTGCCCCGTTTGGTGGATCAATCGTCACCGGCTATGGAGGGCAGGACAGTTTGGTCGATATTGCCGGAGCAGCAGGCCAGTTGAAATACCCTTCGAAAAATTCTGCCCATCGTCCAAGACGTCGATGGATGTTAGTGATTGGCGTTCCGTCATCCTCGCAGATTGTAGGTATCATTACCAAGGTTTGATTTGATAATTTCGAATAAATTGAGCATTGGGTTGATTGTTATAAATAAATAATATATTTGTAATATCCCAATGAGTAGAAAATTAGATTTTCTGACGTTTCGTGACTTAGTGTAAGTCACTTCTTCAGAGAATAAATAACCAAATTAAAATTAATCCAAGTTTAAATAGTACAACGGAACAATGCAAGAATAATATTTGATCAATCAATCCCCGATTGTAGCCAACCTTTTTATGGCATACATAGAATCAAATATCTTCGCCCACAACATTATACCACGAATTTGGCTTAGATTTGTAGACGATACATTTGTTGTTATAAAAAAGACTCATCTAAGATCTTTTTCAAAACGAATAAATACACTTTCATCGCACATCAAATTCACGAATGAAAATGTACATGGTGAGCTATCATTCTTAGATTGCTTAGTAAAAAGAAATCCAAATGGAAGTCTAAACCTATCCATTTACCGAAAACCGACGCACTCAAATCGTTACATCTCGCTAGCCTTAAATCTTTTTAGAAGAGCTAACAAGATCATCACATCAGAGGAAGACAAACAAAAAGAACAAATGAATATAATCAACATCTTACAATTTAATAATTTTCCTTTGAAGATTATCAGAAGCATATTAAAACAAAACAGTTCATTACGTTATAATAATGATTCTAATGAAATGCCATGGATTGGTACTGCAGTTTTACTATACTGTCATGGCACAACAGAAGAAATCCAAAGAATCTTGAAACACCACAGAATTAAAGTATACTACAAAACAACGAACACACTACGTAATACTTTAGTTCGCCTAAAAGACAAAATCCCTTTCATTTACACACAGAACTGCGTCTACAAATTAGGTTGTATCGATTGTGATGCCTATTATATTGGAGAGTCATCCCGCGAAATCTTGACTAGAGCCAAAGAACATATTAGGTACACAAAGAAACCTCCTAACAATGCTGTAAAATTGAACCAACTTCAAATTAAATCGGCAATAGTAGTTTATGCCATTCTCAACAACCACCAAATCGATTTTAAAAATATCAAAATATTGCAAAAAGGCTTTTCCAACTACAAAGAAAGGAGGGTAGCTGAGGCATTCCATATAATGCTTAATCCTACTTCTCTCAACAGAAAAGAAGACCTTACCATACATCCTACTTGGACTATATATCCTAGCCATTCAGTCTGATCATATTTACAAATTCACACTATCATATTACAAATTTAAACTCTATCCTTTCTTACCATAAAGGTCACACAATTTTCATTCTTAAACAATGCACATATACATACACAAATTTACATACATATCACTTATGAATCACCTTGACAAAATTATGACATGACATCAACTTGTTCATATCTGTTTTTTTGATCGATCTCACATAATATTCATGCATTGTTCCGTTGTACTATTTAAACTTGGATTAATTTTAATTTGGTTATTTATTCTCTGAAGAAGTGACATACACTAAGTCACGAAACGTCAGAAAATCTAATTTTCTACTCGTTTGGATATTACAAATATATTATTTATTTATCCTCGCAGATTGTTCCGCTCACATCAGACATCTTGCTGCCAGTGGCTCGGATGAGTTGGAAGAGCTTCCGGTAACTACCAGATGTAGCTGCTGCTTCCAGCTCATTAGCACGCTCCAACCACCAGGCTTCTCGGTCCTTACGCAAGTTCTGCCCGATTTCATTACGTAACATCCTTCGTCTGTGGTCAAACTCACGGTCACCCGGAGTAGACCGACGGACTTCAATCAGTTGTAAGGAACCTGAAGAAACCCAGTGCTAGCCTTGAACCTAACTCGGTTTAATATTTAGTTGCAACAGAAGCCGCAACTAAGTTACTGACATATATCCGTTTCGGACGGTGAATTTGTTGTCCACTGAAAAGTAAGGTAAGATTGGTGCAGACCAGGGCATGATCACAGTCCAGATAGGTACTCCAAAAGGAGCGGCAGTCTTGTACACAGCCACGCCAGCGATAGCTGATCGCGATGTGATCAATCTGAGTACAGGCTTGAGATGAAGAGGGAGGATTCCAGGTGGCACATCGGTGATGACTCTGCCGAAAGTTAGTGCTAGCCAGAAACAGGTTGTGGTCTGTGCACAGTTGCAGTAGACGTTCCCCGTTATCTGTCCTGCGACCAACAAGTCCCCATCGGCTACCTAAACGACTCTCTTCTGTGCCTAGACACCCGACCTGAGCATTCAAGTCTCCAGCTAGTACTACAATATCTGTCGAACGCAGTTTCTGTTGAAGACCGGTTAACTAGTGATGAATCTCGTCCTTGATCTCATCCTGGCTGCAATCTGTCGGGGCATAGGCGGAGATGACGAAAAGACATCGTTTCTCACTCCGATTTCTTCGCACTTTGATGGTACTTCTAATCTAACAGCACATAACCGACTGTTAATGGGGATCCAATCGATTAGTGCTGCTTCAGCTCTAGCGCTTAGTGCGACACCAACGTCAGCAAGACCAGACGAAGATGCCACAGGGTCCCCGGATAAACGCACGTAAAACAAGCTTTTTGAGGCGACAGATGGAGAGCGAACTTGTAGTACTTCACCAGAGTCTTGAATACGGGTCTCGGATAGACAACGAACGTCAATATTGACTTTCCAAAGACATAGCCAGCCCTATCTGTTGTTTGATCTGCATTAGCGTGCGAACGTTAAAGGCGGCCAGTTTGAATGGTGCGTGTGGTTTCAGAAAAACTGTTTCAGCATTCGTATTCGGTGGTAGCATTCAATTTTCGACCAGTCAGTGACTCGAGATTGTTTAGATAGAACATAGTTTCCACCACGGGCAAGCTGCTGTATAAGTCGAAAGATAAGGATACACAGAGTGGGGATAAAAGAGAGTGAATAAATGACGTAGTAAATAATAATAATAATAATAATAATAATAATAATAGTAATAATAATAATAACAATAATGGTAATAACAATGTGAGTTACTTGATTGTTATTCGGAGCGAAGAGAATATTTTCCATAAGAAGACAGTTCATCATGTTTTTGTGTATGGGCTGAGATACTGCCCGGGTGCCAGACTGAAGCAGGTGGTTTTCTTAGAGAGGGCCACAACCCGAGCCTTTGACCTGAACGTCTGACCCACAAGGCAGTGGAGCATTGTGAGGAGATGCAGTCCCATGGTAGCCGGTGACCAACGATTGGTTCATACGCCATTTGTTCCTTCAGGATACTGGAGCCAGCCCATGTGCACCATTGGTTTGGGATTCAGTTAAAGCGCCGGACATTCGCTTTTCGTCCTGTCATTTTCGTAAACAACACCCCCGCTACGAGAAGGCAGTGAGTAGGACTTCCCTGGCAGAGGCTATATACGCGTGGCCGTGTGAGAGTATTTCGAGAGGGAGGGCAAACCCACCACACTCTCGGCCGTACCAGGGCATTTGGGGGCAGAGAAAATAAAGATCAGGTGATAAGAATGTGAAATTTAGACTTATTGCAATAACTTCACCCTTCTTCAAAACAATGGAAAAATTATTGACACTTTCACTTCAGCCAGCGATAAAAGAGCATATTGATCCGTATAAGTTTGCTTACAGATGCAAAAGAAGCACCTTAGATACCGTTGCTGTTCTGCATCACAGTATAGTTTTCAACTTGGAAAATGGTAAGAAGTACGTTCGATGTGCTTTTCTGGACTATACTTCAGCTTTTGATTCTATATCAAGACAACGTTTACTTAACAGGTTAATCAGCATCAACACTGACAGCTGGATCACCAACTGGCTATGTTTCTACCTCTCTGGAAGGGAACAGTACACAGTGTTTGGAGGAAAGTGTTCAGAGTCTCTACTTTCTTACGAAGGTGTACCACAAGGAGCTGTTCTTTCACCTCTTCTTTTTTTTTTCTGCATGATCTGCCATCTTCCACAGTGAACACTTTTGTGAAATATGCGGATGATCTCACTGTAGGTATGCCTATCTCTGCCTCTTTACATCCCATAGAAAGGAGTGAGTTTTTCTCTTATTGATTGTTGGTCTGTTGTTAATGGTTTCATACTTAATCCATCTAAATGTCAAGCTGTTAACCTTATCATAAGACATGAAGGGCATTTAAACACCACTTTGGGATCCCATAACCATACAACCAAATTGCAATATCGTACTTTTTGCTTTAAAACTAAGGCCTGAATATCAATGGACTCCAATAACTAAAATGAATATAACAAGGGGAAATAAATCGTGCAGGATTTCGTTAAATCAGGTGTACACAAATCTGTAAGGCTTATTGTGACCAGTTACATTTTGACGAATTCTTATTCGTGGACGCGAGTATTTCGAATCACCGTTAGAAATAATCATTCGAATTTGAATGAGTCGAAAGCACACCAAAAATAGCTTGGTTTTTAAACCAGTGTCAAAATTGTTATTAGGTCATCACCAAACGAAAACAGACTCTTACATTAAGTCTGACCACCCTAATCATTGAGAAGTATTCTTCCATATGAATGCCCTTACGTTATAACAATTTGATATTATAGATTGCCTTAGTTTTGTAGATAATCAAAAGAGGGCTGGTGAATATTTGTATCTTATTTTTGCAACAATAACATGGATTCTATTTTTGTTCAGGCTAGTAAGTTTCATAGAATATCAAGTATAAGAAAAGACGTCCTGTTGGTAGAATGTCACTTATAGTTAAATACTAACGATAAATAGAACATAACAGTAATTAACCAGATATGTTGGATTAATTAGTTATAATAAACAAATCTTTATATATGTATCGAGGAGTTCGACAAGAATTCATTTATCCACCAATCTGTCAAAACATCTATGCCTACAGACAAAAGGCGACTTGTCCAAATAACACTGTCAGAATCAACTGAATAGAACCCATTCGATTGTGCCAAAACATGTTCTCCATAAGCCTGATGTGTGCAGACGTGATGAAAAGACTAGGCTGATCACAAGAATTCAATCTATTCCACGGTCGAACCTATAGTTATCTTATAAGTAATATGCAAGGTTTGATGAAGAAAGTGAACAGATCAATATTAGCCCATTTAGTACAAACTGGTCAGATTCAAAGTCCTTCAAACGGCTGAAGCAGTAGCCATCCGGATGAAGAAACCGGAGCTATGCGTACAAAAGAAATATACTCAACCACTCCTCCTGCCCTGACCAACATCAAGGCCAATTAATCAATCGTAATCTTAACTATAGGATGACGTAATTTGACTATGACCTTTCGTAGTCAATTCTAATTTTCTGTTATTCATAAATCTGTGTATTATTATTATTATTATTATTATTATTATTATTATTATTATTGGTTAAATATCATTATTATTCTACCCTATAAATGATTTATTTATTACGTCTTACTTATTTGATCGAATGGTAATTGCACCATTATTTTTCTCTCTCACCCTACTTGACCCATATTTATTCTCTTCATGGATCTTAAAATCTCCCTTAACATATACACAGATTCAAGTTAACATATCAACATTAACAAGTTTATTTTGTTTATCACAATCCTAAATTCAAATGCTTTAAACGATGTACTTTGCCCTTAACCTGGCCATTTTTCGGATTATTAATTTGGATATATAATTGTAGGACCTGAAGAGAATATTCTTCATTCAAATATCAGTCTTTTAATATGCAAGTGCTTAAACATTCCTCCTCACCTTGTCAATTATATACAACAACGACACTCAGGTCATACAACATTTATTGCTGAACAACGACGAGCGAATATTAATTATAGCCACGGGCCAAATCGATGTGAACGTTTCAATCCCTCATACCTGAGTTTTCCGGTTCACGGTAATCCCTGATTCTTCTAGCGTTATACTCCGCTCAGACCAAAGTTCAAAACGATCTGTTATCCAATCCAAACCATTCTCTAGTCGCATTTAAATTACATAACGTAATACAGAAACGAAAGTTTCTTCTATTCCGTACAACAATTTTTATAGGTACATGGAACGTCCGGACAGTGTGGGAGACAGGGAAGGCCATTCAAATAGCAACGGAAATGAGGAGATATAACTTGGCAGTACTGGGAATCAGCGAAACCCATTGGACCCAAGCTGGACAACAAAGGCTAAATACGGGAGAGATGCTGCTATACTCCACACACTAAGGGAGTGGCTCTAATGCTGTCCAAAGTAGCACAAAATGCACTTGTAGGATGGGAATCTCACGGATCCAGAATCATCAAAGCATCATTCAAAACAAAAAAGGAGGAGATCACAATGAACATTATCCAGTGTTATGCACCCACCAGTGATAGCAACGACGAAGTTAAAGATCAATTCTATGAGAGGCTGCAATCAATCATAGAGAAGTGCCCAAGAAAGGACCTCACCATTCTGATGGGAGATCAAAACGCCAAAGTCGGAATAGACAACACCGGATATGAAGATATCATGGGACTACATGGACTGGGAGAGAGGAACGAAAACTGGGAAAGATTTGTAAATCTGTGTGCATTCAACAAATTGATCATAGGTGGCACAATATTTCCACACAAACGTATACACAAAGCTACATGGATCTCATCGGACCACTCCACAGAGAACCAGATAGATCATATTTGCATCAATAAAAATTTGCGAAGGACAATGGAAGATGTGAGAACCAGGAGAGGAGCGGACATAGCTTCAGATCATCACCTGGTTGTGGCCAATTTAAAACTGAAGCTAAAGAAGAACTGGACAACTGGACAAACAGCGCTGCAATGCTTCAATACAGCCTTCCTTCGAGATACTAACAAATTCAATGAATTCAAGATAGCTCTCAACATCAGGTTCCAAGCCCTACGGGATCTACTGAAGGAAGAAGAAACTATTATGGAGGACAACTGGAAAGGTATCAAAGAAGCATTAACTTCAACGTGTCAAGAGGTTCTGGGCTCCAAGAAGCACCATCATAAGGAATGGATCTCTATATTAACACTGGACAAGATCAACGAAAGGAAGAACAAGAAGACAGCAATTAACAACAGCCGAACACGAGCATAAAGTCCAAGCACAAGCTGAGTACATAGAAACAAACAAGCAAGTGAAGAAGAGCGATAAAGCCGACAAGCACAAATACGTGGAAGAACTAACAACGACGGCGGAGAAAGCTGCAAGAGAAGGAAATATGAAACAGCTTTATGATACAACGAAGAAACTAGCAGGGAAATATAGTAAACCAGAGAGACCGGTCAAAGACAAAGAAGGAAGACCAATCACTGAGATTCAACAACAGCGGATCAGATGGACAGAGTACTTCGAGGAACTCCTGAATAGGCCGGCACCAATGAATCCACCGGACATCGAAGCGGCACACACAGATCTCCCTATAGATGTCAATCCACCAACGACAGAAGAAATCAGAATGGCCATCAGACAAATCAAGAGCGGGAAAGCAGCAGAACCCGACAATATACCAGCTGAAGCACTGAAGTCAAACATCGAAGTAACGACAAACATGCTTCATCTTCTATTCAAGAAGATTTGGGAAGAGGAACAAGTGCCGATGGACTGGAAGGAAGGACACCTCATCAAGATTCCAAAGAAAGGAGATCTGAGCAAGTGTGAAAACTACAGAGGCATTACACTACTGTCAATACCAGGAAAAGTCTTTAACAGAGTGTTACTAAACAGGGTGAAAGACACAGTAGACGCCCAACTTCGAGATCAACAAGCTGGATTCCGTAAGGATCGGTCGTGCACAGACCAAATTGCGACACTACGGATCATCGTCGAACAATCAATTGAATGTAACTCATCACTGTACATCAACTTCATTGATTATGAGAAGACATTTGACAGTGTAGATAGGAGAGCGTTATGGAAAATTCTTCGACACTATGGAGTTCCTGAGAAGATTGTCAATATTATCCGGTACTCATACGACGGACTACAGTGCAAAGTAGTGCATGGAGGACAGCTGACAGATGCATTCCAAGTAAGGACCGGAGTAAGACAAGGTTGTCTACTCTCTCCCTTCCTCTTTCTTCTGGTGGTCGACTGGATTATGAAAACCTCGACATCTGAGGGAAAACACGGCATACAATGGACAGCTCAGAACCAATTAGACGATTTGGACTTCGCAGATGACCTAGCTCTCTTATCGCGTACACACAAACAAATGCAGACAAAGACAGCCAGTGTAGTAGCAGTCTCTACATCAGTAGGCTTCAACATACACAAGGAGAAAACAAAGGTCCTCAAATACAACACGGAGAACAGCAATCCAATCACTCTTGATGGCGAAACTCTGGAAGATGTAGAATCCTCCACATACCTGGGAAGCATCATCGGTGAACAAAGAGGATCAGATACAGACGTAAAGGCGAGGATCGGCAAAGCAAGGACAGCATTCCTTCAATTGACGAACATATGGAACTGAAAACAACATTCAACCAATATCAAAGTCACAATCTTCAATATCAACGTCAAGGTAATTCTACTATACGAAGCTGAAACTTGGAAAACTACTACAATCATCATCATCAAGACGGTACAAGTATTTATCAATAGCTGTCTACGCAAGATACTCAACATCCATTGGCTGGATACCATCAGCAACAGCCTTCTGTGGGACAGAACAAACCAGGTTCCAGCTGAAGAGGAAATTAGGAAAAGACGATGGAAATGAATAATACATACATTACACAAATCATCAAACTGCATCACGAGGCAAGCGCTAACTTGGAATCCTGAAGGGAAGTGGAAAAGTGGAAGGCCAGATAACACATTACGTTGGGAAATAGAAGCGGATATGAAAGGGATGAATAAGAACTGGAAAGAGCTTGAAATGATTGCCCAGGACAGGGTTGGATGGAGAATGTTGGTAAGCGGCCTATGCTCCTTCACGAGGAGTAACAGGCGAAAGTAATATATATATATATATATATATATATATATATATATATATATATATATATATATATATATATGTTTACGTATCCACCACTTTGTGCTTCCTTTTCTTTGGATGCCCTTTGAAGGAGCGATGGATTTCTAAGAATCAGAATACTAGTGGTGTTATGTTTCCACTTTTCTCTCTGTCATCCATTTAGCAAAGTGATCATGAAAGTATATACTTATATACTACTGATTAGCTTTATTTATCAATTGTGTTCATTTTCAACTTTTAAAGAGATAGGAAATATTTTCCATTTCTAATCCAGTGATGTTATTCTTACTCTCGTTTCTTTTGGGGGTAGAAAAGGGGCGATGTTGATTGTCTGAACAGTCAGAAACATCATTATCTAGTTAAGAAAGTTTTTACTCAATGTACGTCAATCCATAATGCGCTCACTATCGATATATATTTTTAATTCCTTGTTTTCATATATATAGTTTTGAGTGTTTTCCGTCGTCATTCTTATTGTCTATGTTTTCTTTGCATTTCGTCTTTTTGATTCGAAGCCTCTTAATGAGTGGTCATTATTCAAATTAGATTGGGTATGAATCTTGTTCCACATATATCCTTGAAACTTGAATAATATATGGTTTATCATACTTATTCACATTAAGTCATCTTAATAGTTGTGTTTAAAGCTTGGTAAGCATTTGTACATACAATTATCACCTCTTATATGGATGATAATGAATGACTAAGTCCATCTAAGAAGGTATTAAGAGTATTCAATATTATCTGTTGTATGAATAAACGTAAGATGCCTAAGGGTACACAAATTAAATTTTCACTTTTCATAAATACGTAAGAGGAAATAAATTCGAGTTCCAAAATAGTCGCCTCTTGTTTTTTTGTAGAGTATACTAAGCAGAAAACATGCCAAGAATTACAGTTTTTTTTAGTTTGAGTTTGTCAGTATTTACCATCTCAGAAACCCCTAGAGTTGCAGTTAAAAGTCATGACCAAAAAGGATTAAACATGTGAGGGTTGAAGCAGTTACCTACTAGTGGTCCTGGATAATATTCACATAACATCGCTAAATAATTAAAGTTAAACTTGCAAACCACTGAGAAATGACTCAGCAACCTGAGTGTCAAATATTTACCGTGAAGCATGCAAGTCTTGCATTAAAATTCTATTTGATGGGTGAATTTCCTCTACTAAAGAGTCCCATATTACAGCAAACGAGATAAGTTCATGTGTTTAATGGTTTTTTATCTACACATTTGTTATAATTCTTTTTTACGGTTATAACCCAGCTATTCCCATTGCTTAGTATTCACGGACACCAATTCACTCGACAAGTCCCCGAATTAGAAAACGCTTGAACAGGAAAGAGATTATATTCCAAATAACAAGGTTAGATGGAAGAAAGAAGCACAATAAGAAAGCCGTTAGTATATTTATAGTTTTTTACATCAGATTCTAGAGTCTTCTCCAAGTATCGACTAGCGCTGATTGGATAAGAATCAGCCAATCAGCACGAGCCTAAGCGATCGTGCATTGAGCATGATTTAATCCAATCTATGTCCCGCTAACAACATTCAACACTCCGTTTTAACGTTCTAAATGAACACTGATCACAATTCATTGATCACTGAATGGTGATCAATGTCATGTTTGTCAGATTCTTCTTAGTACAGATCGAATTCTATTAACCAAGTTTTAATGTGACTACCAGTCTAGATTACTCTATAACTGTGAAGCTGAATGATAAGGGATCGTATTTGTCAGAGTGCATCAGTTCTCTCAAGATTACGGGTATACCTCGCTGACGAGTGTCAAGTAACACGAAACTTAAATCCAGGGTTTCTTGTTGACTATCTTCAACCATCATCTGAACACTAATCCATTTAACTTGATTAAAATTTTAGAACTATTCATTCGGAACATTTGATGCTCCGTTGTTGTCGTTGTTTTTTTCTTTCCTTTTTATTCGAATTCTTTTTGAAATTCTAATCAGATTATAATTATTTCAATTTCTCAAATATTTGACAGAATTAAAAAATACCAAAGATGAAATGAAATCAATCAGAATCGTTTTCTTTTTCTTTGTTGTTTTTTCTCTTTTTTTCTAATCACTTTTCTATTTCACACCTTATCCTGTCATTAAATTTCCAAAACCTGTCAACTAATCAACCACATACAATCACATTATCTTACAATCATCATTATCATTATCATCATGGTTATCAATATTAAAGAAGATTTATTTCTGAATGCATTCAAGAAAATAATAATAATAATAATAATAATAATAATAATAATAATTGGATATAGAGAAGTTATGACAAGAAAATGATCAATAGAGAAACTGTTCAACCCATCTATACATACATATATACATACATACATACATACATACATACATACATACATACATACATACATACATACATACATACATACATACATACATACATACATACATACATACACGTTTTCCTCTTATCTATTTATATAAAACTCTATCATTTCAATTCATTTCTTATATTAGTTTTTCTTTTTAAATAGATTCATTGTTGTCAGAAGGAGTTTTTGTGGATATTATAGTAATTTCAATGGTTGAGATCATGAGCAGTCAATTGAAGCTAGACCACCATGGAAAACCTTGAAGAATTGGAAGGCTGTTCCTTCCTAGTATCGGACTCCTCAGCAGTGCTCACCCAAGACCACGCCTCGCGAGATTCAAACCCAGGACTTATTAGTCTCGTGCTCACTAATGACTGTATTCAAGAGGTATATCTATCTATCTATCTATCTATCTATCTATCTATCTATCTATCTATCTATCTATCTATCTATCTATCTATCTATCTATCTATCTATCTATCTATCTATCTATCTATCTATCTATCTATCTATCTATCTATCTATCTATCTATCTATCTATCTATCTATCTATCTATCTATCTATCTATCTATCTATCTATCTATCTATCTATCTATCTATCTATCTATCTATCTATCTATCTATCTATCTATCTATCTATCTATCTATCTATCTATCTATCTATCTATCTATCTATCTATCTATCTATCTATCTATCTATCTATCTATCTATCTATCTATCTATCTATCTATCTATCTATCTATCTATCTATCTATCTATCTATCTATCTATCTATCTATCTATCTATCTATCTATCTATCTATCTATCTATCTATCTATCTATCTATCTATCTATCTATCTATCTATCTATCTATCTATCTATCTATCTATCTATCTATCTATCTATCTATCTATCTATCTATCTATCTATCTATCTATCTATCTATCTATCTATCTATCTATCTATCTATCTATCTTTATATATATATATATATATATATATATATATATATATATATATATATATATATATATATATATATATATATATATATATATATATATATATATATATATATAGCATCCCTTCATCATAACAACTCGTGTTTATACAGTAAACATTAAAGTTTTCATTGATGAATAATCCTCAGTTTTTTATGGTGATAAAATGAATAATACAAAAGCACGAAAAAAATAACCATTTGAAAGCATTAAACTTAGGATTAAGGTATGATAAATAAATAATTATTTTTTGAAAGAGAAGGGGGGAGGTGAAAGAAAAAAAGGAACGCCAAAACACTACACTTGAATAAACATGATTGTCAAAATATGTTTTCGTTGTTGTTGTTGATTCATGAAAATCATAATGAAAAAATACAAAAACAAAATAGAATTGAAAGGGGAAAAGTGATTGATCAATCTAAGATATTTATCATTTTCATGGTGTGTTAATGAATAATATACAATAAATAAATAAACAAATGAGTGAAAGTCTAAGAAACCAACCGTGAAATTAATGAAAACAATAATTAATCAATAATCAAGAAAACTATAAATAGTGAAATAATCAATAAATTATCTTTCAAAAAGGGAATATTTCCTTTTTATTTTGTTTCATTTAAGAAAAAACAACGAGAAAAACAAAAAGAAGAAAAAAGAAGAAAGAATACATTTGTACATGGATAGATATATTGGATATTAATACAATTAATACAATAAAATATAACATTGATCATAATAAAAAATGGAAATAATAGATGAACGTAAGAAAAAAGTAAGTTATATTCTGATAATATTTCACTATTAGTATTGTATGGGGTTGTGGAGATTATTAAGTTTTTGATTAAGATTATGAACTGATTAATGTTGTTAGGTCAGTATTGAAAACCTGAAAGCATTGGACTATCGTTTTGTTCTATTTTGAGATTCTTGAGTCGTGTACATCCACGATCCTACTCGCGGGAATCGAATTTAAGTCTTTCGGTATCCCGCTCGAACGTACTGCTGAGGAGTCCCGTAATACGATGAAACGGCCATCCAGTACATTCAGGTTTTCAATAAATGATTAACAGCAATCAGTTCATGATCTCAATCAAAAACTTAACAACATTCACAATCTAATACTGATAATTACCATGTGCTGATTAGTGACTAGCTTCGTGAGAGAATTCTCAGAGTTCTAGCGAGAAGTTGTGATCACTGGAGCTAATCCATGTCGCGCGCGAGACCCAAAACTTTGAGTTCGAATCCCGAGGGGCGCTATCCTGGACGAGCACTTATGTGGGGTCCCATACTAGGATGAAATGGCCGCCCAGGACTTCCAGGTCTTCTATGGGTAGTCTAGATTCAATTGACTTATGAATTTAACTATTAAATTACTATAGTATCCACAATACCCATTTCTGATTATAATATTTTGCAAATGAAGTATTTACTGTATGATTCTCAGATTTTACCAAGAGATTCAATTGTCCCCACTTATGCTCCCATTCACTACAATAGTATTACATCTATTTCTCTCTTTTGTTATCCAACTTCCCTTTCAAATCTTTACTTATCCATTTTATTGATTATTTTTAAATTAAGTAATTTGTTTTTTCTCTTCAACAATATTTAAAGAAGGTAGATGCAGAAAGATTACGACGTAAGAAAATTAATCATCGTCTAGATCATCTTCGCAATACATTAGCACTCGGTAAAGATGTAAGTTTTATGCATAATCTTTCTTACTGTATAGAAAATTATTTAAAAACTTGAGAGACATTGTAATGTTAGTTACTGTGTTAAACCCATATTACCTTAGTCTAGCTTCCTGACAGGCCAATTTATCCATTTTTCTTGAGTCACATGTTGACCTTGTGTTAATTATTCACTTATACACCTTGACTGTTTCTATATGAGAGTGTGTGAGTATGTACATCTTATCCTACTCATCACATGTCTGTAGCTTATTTCTACTTGACTATAAATACTGACTAACGGTTGATTAAATGGAGTTGGCTCACACGCCTTCTTCACCGCTTCATCGCTTCGCTCTTTTCTCTTTGCTTCGCCCATCTGGTTGTCTGTCCAGATCAACAAGTGTACAAAATATATGTATTCGAAAATCCATTCTCTTATTTGACTTATTTAATCCCGCTATTCATCAACGTGATTTAAGTATACTAGGATAGGCAGGTGACTTATATATTTCGATAGCAAACATTCGATAGCGATCGATCATACAATCCAGTCGGAGTCAGATCTCGGGCCTCAAAAGCATGACACTTACCAACACAATAATTCAGTAATAGATTCTTTGATTAACAGACTGCTTCATGTATAGTTGACATATTGAGTAAGAATAAATTGTTTTGAGGTTAAAATGCCTTCTTTATGTTGGATATTAAAAATTTCAAATCTGCACACAAGGTTTTATATCTACAATAAATTTCATTAAGACATCAATGTTAGTTAATACGAATTGCTGACTTAATAAACATTGAGGATTAGGTAGTATATTAAGCTTGGAAAACTGTAATTCCAAAACACTGGTGCACTTCGGTTCTAGGATCCTAAAGAAACAAATGGTATGTGGACCAATTATTGGTCACCGGCTACCATGGGACTGCATTTCCTTATGTCTCTCCACTGCCATATGGATAGTAGGCTCCGGGTATGACTCCATAATAAAACCACCTACTTTGGTCTGGGCACCCAAGCAGTATCGCAGCCCTAAATCAAATCGAATGATTTGTGTGGCGCATATCTAATTGGTTCTCCTTGTACCAATATTTATGTGTTCAAATAAATAATAAGTTCAACCAGGTCTGTTGTGAGATAGTAACTCACTGAAGACAATGGTGGACGTGTGGCTCAGTTTCGTGGATTGGTTGAAGTTAGACATCAACACCGTTGGATGCCGGCGCGCGAGACTGATAGGTCCTGTGTTCGAATCTCGCGGGGCGGAATCGTGGGCCAGTGTAATAGGAGCGGTTGAATATACTTCTTTTGTACGCGAATCTCTGACTGTTTAATCCGAATAGCAATTGCTTCAGCCGTCTGTAGGATTCTCAGTTTGATGGATTTAGGAAGATTGCTGTTAGCACAATATATTAATGCAAATGAGATTATTCCATATTGTCTGTATCGTTGATTTTGTACACCTTGTTCAATAGTTAATTTTATTATTGCATTGTAGATGACACGAATTCAAATACTCAAATATGCAGCTGACAAATTGATTGGTATACCTTTAACAAACACTTCTACTATTAAATATAAATCAGATCCATTAAATCTTATAACTGCTAAGCCATATGAACAAAATAAATTCCTTGTACATAATGACGCAATAACTGACAAGGTAATGAATATTAATATCGTTATCTGTTTGAATGTTTACGAATTTAATTTTTTATTAAACAGATATACTTATTTACTTCGTTAGGTAAAATTTACAAGAGCATCAATAGAACAATATCGTCGACGTCTAGAAAGAATTGAATATGATCGTATACATTCATTTCTTGGTGGTGAAAAGGTTAGTTCTTTATTGTACTTTTTTTAATGACCATATTAAAATAAATCGATTATTAAACCCATGTATATGTACAACTTTGTTGTTTAGTTCAAATCGAATGAGTTACAGAATGAGCTCGTGATTATGTAATTGATAGTACGAAACCCGGGTTTCCTGTTAACTACTTCCAACCACCATCTCATCCCAACATAGTGCGTGCAATGTCGAATCACCTAGACTAGTGACCACATTGCTAATTAATCGATAGCATTTGATCTGGACTAAGAAGGACCTGACACATATGACATTGATTACCACCCGCTAATCAATCAATTGTAAATACATCCCAGTCCTACAGGTCAGTGGCGGCTCGGATAGCTCAGTGGTAACGTTTCTGACTGTGAAGCTGGATGACACGAGATCTAATCCATCAACGTGCATTAGTTCCCTCAAGATTACAGGTACACCTTGCTGACGAGTGCCAAATAGCACGAGACCCGGGTCCAGAGTTTCCTGTTGACTACCTCTAACCACCATCTGATAGTTGAATACTTAAACTTATTAACTAATTATAATTCTATGTACTTGACTTTTAGGTAAACTTCATTATATTGAATAATGAATAGTGATGCTAACTGGTTGCCTTTTCTAAATCCATATTCTAACCTATGAAAAGAAGTAGAAACAAGCACTTGAAGATGAGCTCATTCAATTGTAATCTTAATTAAATGAATGATAAAAAAGGTTACACATATACATGTTAAGACATTTTATATGATAACTAAAAGGTGAACCAGACAGATTAAAGGTAAGTTGTAACAACGAAAAATAAAGTACATAGGAACAATGTGATAACCACTCTGGATAATAAATCAGTATTACCAGGGTAGGTTAAGGATGAGAACAAATTGTTTTTGAATGTATAAAGGCGGTTTCACTTTCCGTATAGCCAAGGCTTCAATAAACCTTAGTATATGCCCTTAAAGTCTTTTGTACAACACTACAAATACTGACGTGATAATAACCTTATGACCAGTCTCAACCAAATGTTTCTCAATGGAGAAAGATGTCTGTCTATACTGTGTTCTTATTTGACTATTGGAATTCATTTGCTTTCTGCAGCCATTTAAGTATGTGCTACGCCACCCTTATTTGCAGATTACAATTACTCTTCCCTATGTACGTGTTTCCGCATATACATATAGGACAAAACGCGTATCTTGGATTCCACAGCTAGCCACTATTCATCTTTGCTTAAAAAGCTTATGACTTAAGGCAATATAGAGGTAATACGCACAGTATGCACATATGCCAACAAAAGACTGATCAATTGCAGTCCTAAACATCAATGGGAAGATACAAATAAACAACACCAACCGAATTTGATATGTAAATTGTTTTTGTGTACTTGATTTTTCATTGTTACGACCTACCTTTAATCTGTCTAGTTGATCTTTTAGTTTACACATATAAGTGTTATTAACATGTCAATGTGTGATCAGATTGTTCGAAATGTATCGCTCAAACATAATACATAATTCCGATAACCTTCACCTTCTCATGGTATTACCAAAGTTTATCAAATGGACTAATTGTTTTAAAAAAAGGTTAATTACACTTTTCGTTTCTGTTAGCAAAAATAATTAAATGTTGATATCTGACTTCCGTTTGTATATAAATTAATAGTTGAGATCATGAGTTAATTGAAGCTAGACCATCATGGAAAATATGGAAGCACTAGACGGCCGCTTCGCTCTGTTATGGAACTCCACAGCAGTACTCATCCACGATTCCATCTCATGGGATTTGAACTCAGGACTTATCGATCTCGCACGCGAACGCAACAATAAACGGTGGCTCAATTTTATGGACGGATTAAAGTTAGACATTAACACCGTTGAATGTGGGCCAACTCAGTGATCTAAAGGTTAAGTGTTCGCATGCGTCGTTGACAAGTCCTGGACTCGAATTCTACGTATAGGATCGTGAATGAACACTACTATGAAGTCTCATACCAAATTGAAGAGATCGTCTAGTGCTTTTAGGTTTTCCAATGATGGTCTAGCTTTAATTGATTCATGAATTCAACTATTAAATTTCAGAAGGAGTTTTGTGGAGATTGTAGTAATTTCAATAGTTGAGATCATGAGTAGTCAATTGATACTAGACTATTACTGGAAAACCTGAGAGTTATGGATGGCCAGCTTCCAGGTATTCCATGGTAATCTAGCTTCAACTGACTACTCATAATCTCAACCATTGATATTAAATCTCCATTTTTTCATTTCTTTTCTTTTTCTTTTTAAAAAAATAGATGTCCGATATACAATTATTAGATAAATTAATTGAAATCATAGAAAATATTGAAAATTTTAATAAAAATCAAAATTTAAATATGAAATTATTGCCGACAATCACATCATCATTATCAACAACCATAACAACAATGAAAATAAAAATCAATAAAAGAAAAGGATTAAAATTATTAAATAATAATAATAATCAATCCATTCATTCATTTGAACAATCAATAATCAATAAATTAATAAAACAAAATAATCAATTTTACGAATACAATAAAATACAAAAAATTAATGATTTACAAAAAGAAATAGAAGTGAATAAATATTGGCGCCCATGGGAGGATGAAGAGGAGGAGGATGAAAATGTATTCAGTTGAACTGATCATTTCATAATTGATTATTTTCATTATTTTTTCTAAAATTACATTTAATTAATTATTATCTGTGATGTAATTAAAACAAAGAAAAACTTATGAATATTTACTTTTTTATACATCAGAAAATTTGTTTTAAAACTTTGTATATATATATATATATATATATATATATATATATATATATATATATATATTATAAAATTACTTACTTACTTACTAACGTCTGTTAACCCGCGTCGTGGAGAAACATAGGCCATTCACCAGCATTCACTAACTAACTCTCTCCTGGACAATCCTATCCAATTCTTCTCAGTTTTCCAACTCCCATAAATGAATCCTTCATATGCACTAGCCCGGTTAAAGCACCGGACATTCACTTTTCGTCCTTTCACTTTCGTAAACAACAGTAGGATTGAACTCTTTTTATGAGTAGTATATCATATCTACAATATTTAGGAGGGAAATTTTAATTCTTTTTTTAGATTTAACGTAAAAAGACATCCAAGTTGCTCTATTTCATACCCTTATCGATTAATTTTGACAATCTCTCTAAGCCAGAGTGTTAGAATTCAAAGGACTATTCATGATTGTGGATCTCTTTTATTTATTACAATCGATTTCTATATTATTTTCATTATAATTTTAAATTTTAATGGTTGAATTCATGAGTCAATTGAAACTAGACCACCATGGGAAATCTGAAAGCACTAGACGACCGTTTCGTCTCAGTATGGGACTCCTCAGCAGTGTGCATCCACGAACTCTCGAATGTACGTTTCATGGTGAGAGATATATTAATGACTTGAAAAATGTAGATACTAAAATAACATTCATAAAAATTAGAAGATAACGTAATAAGAAGTGCTCAGATAATTGAACAGAATAGATTTGGTCCCCACCTCACTAGATGAACTTACTAGGCTTAAGAACATATTGGCTGGCATCTGACAACAATAAAAAATAGTAAATATACCATGAAATCCCCACTTACCAAATAGGGTCGAGATACTTTATACAAGCTTAGAAGGATAACACTCTGATCATTAGCAAACCAGACAACGGAAGAGGGCTAATTCTAATGAACAAAACTGATTACATCGATAAAATGAACTCACTTTTGAATTATCCGACGTTAAGGATGTAAATATGAAAGCAGAGAAACTAATGACTAATTCACCGGAAGAATTGAAAAGTAAGCGGATAGTTACTCCAACCATTCATGATATATCTAAACTCACTGGATCGAATTCAATAAGACCATATGGTTAACCCAAAGTCCACCAGTCAGAACTTCCTCGTCGTTCAGCCTTAGATATGTACAGGTTCACCTCTAGGTCCCATCCTTGTTGACTTTTTTCTTGGAACTGGAAAACGGACCTCTCACAAAGGTTATTGATGAGCTTGACTTTTACAGCCATCACATTGATGATACTTTCATCGTCGTCAATCAGAACATTGTCAAAGAGGAACTCTTAGAGCCATTTAACAATAAATGCCCAACGATCAGATTTCAATATGATGAGTAATTTGATAACAAACTACATTTCCTCGACGTTTTTTCAAACAGAAAAGAAATTGGTTATACCAGTAGAAGTATGTATAGAAAAAGTTCTTCAGCAAGCCAGTAGACATATTTCCTGAGCTTTATACCCATTCATTATAATAGAAACCTAGTTAGATCCCTTGCAAACAGAGCTAGGAAGATATGCTCAGACGATACTATAAACAAGGAACCAGAGTGTATTCATAATATGTTGATTGAAATAAGTCATCCATAAAGCTTTCTAAAGAAATACTTGGATGAAACGAATAAGAAGATAGTGGCATCAGCGGTTAATAAGAAACCTCTCTTCCTGAAGCTACAACTCAACGGAAATATAGCTCGTGATGTGCTACGAGATAGACTGACTAGTGCAATGAAGAGAACGTTTAATGTTTATCGTTCTCCGTCCTACCTATGGTTATTCCTCAACTAAAGTAAAAGTTACCTGGTTCTGCCACATCTATGTGTATCTACAAAATCAGCTGCTCTTATGGAGAAAGCTATACAGGGCGCACAATTAAATAATTGATCCAACGAGTTAGTGAACACCTCTCTTCATGGTTAAGAAAGCGTACTATTAAAACAATACGCAGCTCTGTTCTATTCCACTTGATCGATAGCGGTCATGTAATAGATAGAAATAGGCCATTTAAAGTAATTTATCGTGTTCTTACTAGTTTTCTTTGTGGGGTTTGAATTCGACTCTTACAGACAGTAGAAGCTATAGGAATTCGAACTCACAACACAAGTCTTTGAATTCATAAGAAATTTATAACACTTTCATCCTTTCCTTGACTGAACTAGCCTTAATTCTATAGAATCCTAAAAGCATTGCCAAATGCTTTCTGTTAAATAAATACGAGGTGAGAAACTTTTTTTTTTATGGTTAGTCTCAGATAAATACTTGAAATGGTTACCAACCTAGCAACTTTATTACATACGTGTAGATAAGGTAACAGGTTTATTCAACGTATTGAGATGTTACATTTTAATATTTTCCCTTACTTTCTGTATTATATGCTTGTCATGAAGTATTTTCAACTGAATTGGTTGAATTTTGCGATCAGAATAAAGTATTCTAAGTGGCATTTATTTAGTCAGTTGATGTTGTTCTTCACTGAAAATAATAAGGATTGTTTCAATCTGATTTTTCATAAATAACTGGTCATATGTAGCTAACTAGACCTATAAGACGCATTAAGGTTGGTTGCTAAGTCGCATCAAGTGTGGGCATGAGAACGAAACGTATGTACTATAGAATCTATTCAAAGATTATAATCTACATATTGAGTTACTCGTAATATCACGAACCTATAAGAGGAGATTTGTCTCAAAATCTGGTACTACTATAAAACATAATATTAACACTAAAAGTTTACAAACTTCTAATTGTGAAGTGTCTACATATCAGTTACACCGTCAACAGCACAGTTGTATAAAATACACGGCCTTTACATAAATGGATAAGCATGAATTTCTATCACTTAATACATGTTAGAATACAACACATAGCTGTGTTCAGAGGGAATATCAGTGATTTACAAAAATAGATCAAATGGTTTCTTTTCATCATTAGGTAAACTATTCAAAATGAGGAGAATTCTAAGGAGTAGTGAGATAGTATATAATAAATGAAAACATGGATTAAACACTATCACAAACAGAAATGAGGTATCAAAATAAAACTGTAAGTAAATGAGATATGTGGCACCAATCACCTTTTCTAAAACAGAAATCTAGACAACAGATTAGCTACCTTTCAACATACTACATAGTGAGACAATAGCATCTAAAACCGGACCTCAACTATGGGACTGACAAAATTGTTCAGAACATCCCTATTTTGAGTTCTAGTGTTAATTTGATAAAAGAACGACAATCAGTAAATAATTATGTGAGCAGTGTTGACTAGGAAAGGTAACATAGAAAACCATATAGCTTAAATATTCAGATCATTTATCAATCAGCCATACTAACATATGGCATTAGTCTATGAAGTCATTGATCGTAGGATTGGCCCGTGTCAGTAAATGCAAGCTGTCTGGTTGGAATCCACTCGATTACCGTAAACAATATTTGGAGACACCAGACAATATAGCTCAAAATCAGTCACGATGGCATAAACCCACTCACTTTGTCTCCTCTTAGATTCTCATTTTTAAAGCTACATTGTACTCCTGACAATCCAGTTTATTCACAAATCATGTTTCCTATGCCTAATCTTTTCTACTAAAACTAACACTACTAGTATTTCTACTACTCTGGCAATTATATTGATAATTTTATCTAATCGCACCAACGTAGAGAGACAACTGGAACCTATAAATATGTATGTGTCAGATTCTACGTTGCTGAAGACTGATTAGTTGGATTGATAATCCATATATATATATTTACAATCAAGATTAATGTTGAGTTGTTCCTCGGTGTTTTAGTCGGTCACAGATCCCAAACTCGTGTTATCTACTCTTAAATTCGTGGTTCTATGTTCCCTTGAGTCTCCACTCAAAGTATATTTTGTACTAAGATGTTGATCTGCAACACTAATTATAATAAAATACTTTAGTATTGTTATACCCCAATAAGCATAATGAATGGTAACTTTTGGGATCCATTTATGGACCAATATTATACGTATATTTTTTATCGTATTATTGTTAAATAAATAAACTATTCATATTTGTGTTCTTATGAGCTTCATTTTGACCTGTGAACTATTATTATACGATTTTCCATTCTTGAATTATTCCCTGTCTATTAATTACTACATCCCACATTCACTGCCACATTTGGTCAAATATTGTACAAATGTTGTTTCCTATTTTATGGTACGATGTGGTCTGTCTGGTTGGTATATAAACACAGTATGTTTGAAATAAATTATTCATATTGCGGAGGCTGAGATTGGTGTTCTGGACTTAGCTGGCTGGGCTAGGCGGAAAGCAGGACCGATAAGGACTCTAGAATGCTCGTACGGGTTTTATGCGTCACTGGTTCGATCGATAATTCACTGCTCTCTAATTGACGGTATCATTACGTATACATTATCAGGGCACACAGGTCACAAGTTATAACAAGTATAATCAACTTTTTCAGTATAGAGAAAAGTAAAGAATTCTCACTCACTGTTGATGCGATATTATCTAGCATTACGCTAAAAAAGACTTAAGGAATAGGCAATCCAACTTACGTAAGACAAAACACCATGAAACGATATACAGAAGTAATTCCCAAATCACTATTAACCACTTCAGTTCAAAAAGGTAGAAAATTTACAATACATAGACAGTTAACTGAAATACTGGTTTATTGATTTTTAGGAAAGAAAGGAAGTCAAGTACTATTACTAAACATTATCATTTATTTAAATCAAATGCAAAAGAGTGAAATATTTCAAGTCGTATATTCAATTTGACTTCGTATTATTGTTTTATTAAGCAATTCGTTTGATTAAATGAATTCCAGAATCTGTATATACAGGACCACACATTTCACCAATTTCTAATTTAAATGCAGCATCTTCAAATGGTTTTTGCATTTGACCACGACTAAAGAAATTTAAATCACCACCAGAATGAGCTGAACTGCAATCGCTTTCAGTTCGGGCAAGTTCTTCAAATGTATATTCACCAGCTTCAATTTGTTGTTTGTATTCTAAAAGAGAAATGACAAGCAGAAAGGAGAAACACACTTATAAATATGAACAATAAGTACGAACACTATTAGACAAACTAAACTGTAATCAGTCAAAGAGAACATTTCAATTCCACAACAACGCCAGTTCAGCCATGAGCTGAATATCTCAGTGGAAACGTTTCTGATTAAGGCGTTGAGTGAAATGAGTCCATATCTCACAGGAAACACTACGTCTTAGCTCCTGACTCGCAACGAACAAGAAACCTACGGGTCAGAGATGGCTTTCTGGCAACTGTTTCTAAACGCCTCATCTTAAAAATGGTGTACACTATGTTCAATTGGACTGGTGGCTATATTGAAATCAGGTTAAAAAAAATTTGAAATTAACACCCAGGACTAAATAAAAATACATCAATTACTACTCACAGGCAACTCAGTTTAAATTATAAACATTAATTGATTATATATTCGTAAATAAATTGCAGTGAAATAGGGTTGCATATTTTGAACCTTAAATTCATTTATATCGATTAAAAATAACTGAACTAGGAACTAAAACATTTCAGGTTCGTGACTTTTCAGATAGATATTTCTCCATTTGGGAAAAGATTCTTTCATAGTTATGTAAGGTTTAGGATCAGTTCATTTGCGTATCTTGATGACTATAGTCAGTTAATTTAGTATAGATTGATAAAAACACATGAAGTCTTAGATTTCCGTTAAATACATTTCTCCGATCACAGAGAAAGTCTTGGCATTTGTGTAAGAATGGTTTGATGTGAAATGAAAGGAGAGATACCGATATCTCCTTCGTTGGCCTCTTTCATCATTCGGAATTATTTCTTAAACCAATTTATTCAATGGTCATTTTAATTCTAAGTCTAAGAAGCACATAATCCTCAAGAAATACACAATCGTTAAGCATTACAAGTATATATATAAACATATATCAGAAAGCATGAATTTCTAGTTATGAGAAAGGATAGCCAATTTATTAATACGATACACTTTCTTTGAAATATCTAGCCCCAAGAACCATATTTACCATGCATTGGTGACCTGTAAACCCTTTTAACTCTAGCCACATGTTTCTTAGTATCTAATTTAGTTGAGTTTTCAAATTTAATGAAATACTAATAGATTAAAAATGTTTATTTGACCATTATTGGTCTCCACATTGACCTTTTATTGAAGACAGTAAAAGCACTTCTACAGACTCATGTTCACTTTTTGTTTATGATGTCGGATGAACATTTAATTCGACGATTTTTAATATATAGTAATCTTTTTTCAATGTATCACTAACATCAAGCTGAAGAGCAATGTATGAAGTCAATATGTAGTTTAGTTTTGTGTACAAAAAGTAGTGATAAACTTACTTTTTATTGAATATAAGGCTTCATCTTTAGATCGAGTGATATTCTGTTGTTTCCAAGATGAGGGACGTCGAGATTCATTATGCTTCACTAATAAATGTAAGCATCGAACTTTATCTGTGGATGTGACTAGATGCTGAGGAAATTCCCATTGTGACTCATTTGTAACTGTATTAACATAGTATGGTTTTCCTTCAGAAAACATTTGTTTAGTTATAAAGAGAAACAAACCACTACTAGAGCTGATTCGAGATACCCAACCTTCAGGTAACGAAGACATAACAATGGTTGAGGATAAAAAAAATAGCAGTACGAAACCTGAAAAAAACTTTACCGATTAGGAAAAGCCTATAGTATTTCAAATTATGTGTCCTATACTTACAGTTAGCAGTGCATTTTTCCTTCAGTTAAGCAGTCTGGTGAGAAAAACTGAAAAAATTAGCAGACATTGATCCTTATTACTAGTTTATGCTCGAACAGCTATGATTCAACAACTTCTATTACATGAGCAAGACAATAAACCAAACTAAGTGTTAGTTTCAAACTCATAAGGTTATCAAAACTCGTGTTTCTAGGCGATTGAATCACTATAACATCTAACAGCCGAAAGTTAGGTAACAAAAAGAAAATCTTAAAAAGACTTCAGAATTAACGAATAGTAGTGATGTGGGCAGCAGCCCCCAAATGCCATGGTATGGCCGAGAGTAGGGCGGACCACCTTCACTCTCGAAATACTCTCACATGGCCACGCGTATATAGCCTCTGCCAGGGAAGTCCTACTCACTGCATTCTCGTGGTGGGGGTGTTGTTTACGAAAATGACAGGACGAAAAGCGAATGTCCGGCGCTTTAACTGAATCCCAAACCAATGGTGCACATGGGCTGGTTTCAGTATCCTGAAGGAACAAATGGCGTATGAACCAATCGTTGGTCACCGGCTACCATGGGACTGCATCTCCTTACGATGCTCCACTGCCTTGTGGGTCAGACGTTCAGGTCAAAGGCTCGGGTTGTGGCCCCCTAAGAAAACTACCCGCTTCGGTCTGGGCACCTGAGCAGTATCACAGACCACACACAAATAAAGTGAAAATGATGATATTTACTGGAAATTAATGTGGTGCATATATATTTGGTGCCCTCTTGTATCAATATTTATGTGTTCAATAAATAAAAGTGTTTTCAAAAACAAGTATGTACAACGTAAGCACCGTCTATAAAATAGTATTTCAGATAACTGGCTAAGTTAAGCAGTAACCCGTTAATTTCACCTGGCTTTGTGAAAACAAACTACAAGTCGATTGTTTACTTCATATTAGCATGCTTAATTCTGTTTTCCTTCGTTGTTTCTATTTTATTTGTTTGGCTCAACACAAATTTGATGTCGACTTCCGGAATTAATTCAGTTTCACATTTCTACACAGAACCACCTACTTTTGTCTCAGGATTCAGATGGCATCGCCAGCGTATCTTTATTTTATTCAATCCTCAAGTGGTCAGTTCAACCCGATATAGATATTTGAGTTATGAGTTTGATGTGCTTTTTTAATACAACTTTTCTTTCATCATTACTTCCGAGTACTGTATTTCAAATAATTAAACTAAGGACGGGTTCGGCTTCTTTAAAAGTTATTTTCACCGCTTTTGACTCCTAGCCTTAACTGAAGTCACCATTTCTTTCACTGTTTTCTATTTTTGCTTCAACATTTGGACTGATCCATTAGTTTGTACTATCTGGGAGACAGACACTAACATAGAACCCAGCTCAGATGTATGTTGTCTGAAGTTCCCATACCTGATTAACTGAGGTGAAAACGAGATCGAAGAAGTGTAGCAGCAATGACGAAAATAAATGCTTAACCTCAGGAATATAGTTTGCAAAGACATAGTGGGAACGTATATACGAAGGGATACTGGAATTCGAAATCGAAAGATGAATCTGAACCATTGTAAACGAATCTGAGTGACCACCCGTTTCTGACCACTGTTTACGGTCATCAAGAGGATCCGACCAAGTCGTTTGCATATGCCAACGTCAGTCAGTCAGCTACAACGTGGGACCAGGCACAGATATGCATCGGTCCAAGTTGACATACCGCATTAGCACAACAAGATGAACACCGGATCCTTAGTAGTTAATTCAGTGGTGGTAATATATAGAAGAAAGATTGTATACAAGGAGATAGTACAGGAAGAAAGAATTAGTTCGTAGAAAGATATGAAGTGATTTTATTCTCTTAGTTTGAAGGAAGACAGAGAGGGTATACACCGACGCCATTGTGATCGATTCTGAGCCATGTCACCAAGAGTCTCCAACCATTGGTTACGATAGTCACGCGGACCCCAACCAGGCAGTCTGCATCTACCAACATGGCTCAGACCAGAAGTTAGTGACTTCAAGCACTGATGTCACGTTTTAGTTTGGCCACCCCTAACTTTCCGCAACACTAGTTAGCATTGCGCGTCGTGGTAATCGGTGTTCAGGCATATGCAACACGTGGCCCAACTATCTCAGTCGATGAAGATTCATAACCTCATCAACTAATTTACCATCATTCCCTAATACCCTACGTCTAACTTCACTATTACTTACCCGGTGATCCCAGCAATATTTCTAAGGCATCTGTGGTCAAATACTAGTAACTTACGAGTATCTTCTACTCTTGAAGGCCATGTTTCGCAGCCGTACAATAGAACGGAACGAACTGTCGCGCAGTATACTCGTCCTTTTATTGATAGACGGATATCTCGCCTTCGCCATAGATGACATAAGTTGGCGAAAGCCAAACGAGCTTTTTGAATCCGTGCTGAGATTTCATCAGACACCAACCCATTTAGGCTGCTCAAACCTTCAAGATAAGTGAAGTTGTCAACACGTTCGACTACTGCTGTTTCCACAGCTGATTGTATATCTTTCAAAGTAACATCTGGGTCAGCCTCGTTTTTAGAACTACCTAAGTGTAACCTTAGTTGTTCTTAGAACATACTTTTGGTTTTCTCGTTACTCAGTTCAGTTCTAATGGGTCTTTTAAGTGTGGCTTTTTTGCGTCCAGTGAGGCATAAGCAGATGAGTGCTCGTATTAGGGCATGATCGGAGTCAAGGCATGTACTCCAGAATGAGTGACAATCTTCTATCGACCCTCTCCAACGATTACTGATGGCAATATGGTCTATTTGAGTCCATCGTTGGTTTGGTGCAGGGGTTCACCATGTTAGACGATATCTCTCCTTATGCTTAGAATTTGTTTGCTAAAAACAAACGGTTGTCTGAGCACTGTTGCAACAGACGATCACCATTATCTGTTCGCTGTGCCGGAATACTAAAATACCCACCTAAATGTCTTTCTGTTTCGTTTAACCTACCTGCCTGGGCATTGAAGTCACCTGCTACGAGTACTATGTCTGAACGTTTAGCTTTCTGAAGAAGTTCAGACAGCTTCCTGTAAAATTCATCTTTCTGCCCCCGAATGCCCTGGTACGGCCGAGAGTGGGGAGAGTCCGCTCTCCCTCTCG
The DNA here is from genome assembly GCA_946903255.1 of Schistosoma spindalis. Taxonomy (NCBI): domain Eukaryota; kingdom Metazoa; phylum Platyhelminthes; class Trematoda; order Strigeidida; family Schistosomatidae; genus Schistosoma; species Schistosoma spindalis. Next base: position 37,738,019 of record OX336416.1, on the reverse strand, counting down.
AAATGCTCTCACATGGCCACGCGTACATAGCCCCTGCCAGGGAAGTCCTACTCACTGCCTTCACGTGGCGGGGGTGTTGTTTACGAAAATGACAGGACGAAAAGCGAATGTCCGGCGCTTTAACTGAATCCCAAACCAATGGTGCACATGGGCTGGTTTCAGTATCCTGAAGGAACAAATGGCGTATGAACCAATCGTTGGTCACCGGCTACCATGGGACTGAATGACCACACTAGAATCCTGTATGCGTGTTTCGGAGACACAGCATACATCAATGGTACGAGATTCTAGGGTTCTAACCAAGGAAGCCTGCTGACCGATTTGACAGTGTGTGTACGTTGAAGGCTCCAATGTGTAATTTGGAGCGAGGTTTCAGTAGACCTGGAACAGTGTTTTGCGCACTAGAATCGTTGGCTATGGTGACACTTGAGGAAGCTTAGATTTGAAAGTCGATGTAGGAGGAATAATAGGAATTGAAGAGGGAGGTTGATTATGAATACAGTGGTCTTGAGTGCTGTCAGAGGTATGAGGGCGGTTATTTATTTGAACATATAAATATTGGTACAAGAGGGCACCAGATATATATGCACCACACAAATTTCCATTTTACTTGCGTGTGGGCTATGATACTGCCCGGGTGCCAGACTGAAGCAGGTGGTTTTCTTAGAGGGCCACAACAAGAGCCTTTGACCTGAACGTCTGACCCACAAGGCAGTGGAGCATCGTAAGGAGATGCAGTCCCATGGTAGCCGGTGACCAACGATTGGTTCATACGCCATTTGTTCCTTCAGGATACTGGAGCCAGCCCATGTGCACCATTGGTTTGGGATTCAGTTAAAGCGCCGGACATTCGCTTTTCGTCCTGTCATTTTCGTAAACAACACCCCCGCTACGAGAAGGCAGTGAGTAGGACTTGCCTGGCAGAGGCTATATACGCGTGGCCATGTGAGAGTATTTCGAGAGTGAAGGTGGTCCGCCCTACTCTCGGCCATACCATTGCATTTGGGTGCGGTTATCACTTCCCGGTTGCCCACACCGTGGAAGGGTTTTTCTTGAGGTACCTGAATAGGAAATTGGATTAGAGGTGGTCTTAGTGACCTGAAAACGTGACCGCAGTACCCAAAGGACAGCTGCTTGAGGTCGGTCACACACGGCTTTTTATCAGTAGTTTTTGTGTTAGCGCCGTACTTGTTGAGACCTTACCGCCGGAGACGGATATTCGTGGGATAAGGCGAGGTGTGCATTTTTAGGGTCGACCTTTTCTAACCCCACCCCTCCTTGTGGGAAGACAGCATCGCTGTTATGCTGGTTGTCTGAAGGAAACACCTTACTGCTGTCACACATCTGTACAGTCAGCAGTAAGACTTCGCCTTCGGACCTTGGGTATGTTGCTTTTAATCTTACCATTGTTCAACCGACCTATCTGGAAATGTAGAACCTTGAGGAACAGTTGTTCCAGCCAGTATAGCTCGGTTGCTTCATCACTATAGGCAAGCGCGACCACCGCGTCAAGGTAACAACAACGGTCGGGATATGCCAACGTAGCTTAAACAAATAGTCAGTGAATTCATGGACCGATGTTAAATCTTAGTTTAGCTACTCCTAGCTTACCTCTAACCTCCTAGTAAGTATCACTGATCGAGACAATGATGCTTAAGCACTATTTAGTTTGCTTTTGTAAGAGTTATGCTCTCCAACAACCTTGATCGACTAATCTACCCATTTTCAAGGGTAGTAAACTGCCTACCGATGTTACACTCACATTTTCGAGTTACCAGGACCTATACGAGTCTTCTCATCTTCAGAATAACAGGTCCAAAACTTAGGGGAAGTTTTCACGAGAATAAAACCACAGTCCCGAAATTTCTACTGGCCCGGGGTCCCCTCCAAAGTTTCCCCCGACTCTAGGGAAAATTACTCATTTTTAATTGCCTTTGTGAAAAGCCCCAAGATTTACGTCAGTCGTAGGATTGAGGTAAACCCCAAGTTCAAATTAAAAATCTCTTTGGCAGAAGACAGAGTGCGGACATATAGCACCCCAAGCAATGAACTCGACATCAAATATAGGCGCAAAACCGATGATCGAGTAAATTTAGGTTATGATTATGCTTTTACCATCGAAGTCATTGTCTGGGACGCCTGATGCTAATAACCCGAGCTCCCAAATTTGGGGAAGATTTGTGCCATTTTCCCAAAATTTCCCCAAACTTGGGAGATTGGGAAGTGTTTCTAGACTCAAAAATGAAACCATTTGAAGAAGAAACAGAGTCTTCACATGGAAACATACTGTAACGACCAAACGACTTACTATTTTGATTACTACAGTAGTATAGCAGTACAACGTACTACTAAAATCGGTAGTACTAGGGCACGTGCCCTGACAACAATAATGTTATGGCAAATAATGGGCCGGATAAATTTATCAGTTGAAACAACGAATCGTCTAAATTCTGATTACCTGCAGTTATCTAGACCCACTTAAGACCTCGTGACAACTGGCAGTTCTAATTGCCAAACACACCTGACCCTGACAGTTCTATATTCAGTATCCAATATTGTGATGAGCTTTTATGAACCAATTGATTTCTTTGTGCTCATCTCCTGGTTTTTCGATTTGGCTTCTGGTCTTTGATATTGCTCGACGTGAATACAACACCACTGATTTACTGTCAAATAAGCAGCGTCAATTTTGACAGAACTTAAAATTTCATACTTTACAGTAATCTACGTCTGGTTAATTAAGGAATATTCCTAATCATTCAGTTGCATGATTATTATTGCGTTTTTTAAAACCTGAGAAACCAAACAAATCATTCGATATTGGTGGAAGTGACCATGCTTTAACCACTCATGGCACCTACAAAGCTTGTAGTGTCTAGAACTACAATAAACCATATGGGTTATTATGGCTTCTGAACAAGGCTATTCATATATTCTTCTTGAGCCACATTTTGACCCCGAAAATTATCCGCTAATTAATTTAACTGTTTTACATGAGCGCTTGTGTGTTCATAGCTTACTCTACTCATCACATGTCTTTAGCTTATTTTTGTCTGGCTACGAGTATTGAGTCACTCTTGATCAAATGGATTCGGCAAGTTTATCTTATCAGGCCTTTCCCCCCATTTCTTTTCTCTGATTTCTCTTTAGGATCAAAGAGTGCATGAAATTTGCGCATCCGAAATAAGTTTTCATATTTGACTAACTTTATTCCTTTAATCTCTAGCGCGAATTAAGTCAAAAGTTATTTACAAGGGTTGACGGCATGTATATTTAGCGGTAAATAAATCCCCGATAGTTGTTACAGGAACGACGTGAACCCTTTTTAAAGATAGGGACAACTATCGACTCATTCCATGACGTTGGTACACTCTGTAGTTCTCAGACCTTTGCAAACAACATCGTCAGTCCCTTAGTCAGAAAGTCACCACCATCTTTAAAAAGAGCCGGAGGTAAGTCATCTGGGCTCGGTGATTTGTAACGTTTCAAGAGTCGGAGTTCCTTGCGGACTTCCGACTCATTTGGTGGATCAGTCGTCACCGGCCATGGGGGGGCAAGACAGGCTGACCGATGTTGCCGGAGCAGCAGGCCAGTTGAACTGCCCTTCGAAAAATTCTGCCCATTGTCCAAGACGTCGTAGATCGTTTCGCTCACACCAGACTTCTTGCTGCCAGTGCCTCGGATGAGTTGGAAGAGCTTCCGGTAATTACCAGATGTAGCTGCTGCTTCCAGCTCATTAGCACGCTCCAACCACCAGGCTTCTCGGTCCTTACGCAAGCTTTGCCCGATTTCATTACGTAACATCCTTCGTCTGTGGTCAAACTCACGATCACCCGGAGTAGACCGACGGACTTCAATCAGTTGTAAGGAACCAGAAGAAACCCAGTGCTTATAAGCGGGACGTTTCGCTAACCCATAACTGACTCTACCTGCCATTTTCATGGCGTCATGCAATTGCAACCAATGCTCATCTATGCTTTTCGGTGGAATGGTAGCTAGCCTAGAAGCTAGCTCGGTTCGGTACTTACTAGCAACAGAAGTTGCAACCAGCTTGCTAACATCAATCCTGTGGTGGCGGTCACGTCGTTGCCCACTGAAAAGTAAGGTAAGATTGGTGCAGACCAGGGCATGATCACAGTCCAGATAGGTACTCCAAAAGGAGCGGCAGTCTTGTACACAGCCACGCCAGCGATAGCTGATCGCGATGTGATCAATCTGAGTACAGGCTTGAGATGAAGAGGGAGGATTCCAGGTGGCACATCGGTGATGACTCTGCCGAAAGTTAGTGCTAGCCAGAAACAGGTTGTGGTCTGTGCACAGTTGCAGTAGACGTTCCCCGTTATCTGTCCTGCGACCAACAAGTCCCCATCGGCTACCTAAACGACTCTCTTCTGTGCCTAGACACCCGACCTGAGCATTCAAGTCTCCAGCTAGTACTACAATATCTGTCGAACGCAGTTTCTGTTGAAGACCGGTTAACTAGTGATGAATCTCGTCCTTGATCTCATCCTGGCTGCAATCTGTCGGGGCATAGGCGGAGATGACGAAAAGACATCGTTTCTCACTCCGATTTCTTCGCACTTTGATGGTACTTCTAATCTAACAGCACATAACCGACTGTTAATGGGGATCCAATCGATTAGTGCTGCCTCAGCTCTAGCGCTTAGTGCGACACCAACGTCAGCAAGACCAGACGAAGATGCCACAGGGTCCCCGGATAAACGCACGTAAAACAAGCTTTTTGAGGCGACAGATGGAGAGCGAACTTGTAGTACTTCACCAGAGTCTTGAATACGGGTCTCGGATAGACAACGAACGTCAATATTGACTTTCCAAAGACATAGCCAGCCCTATCTGTTGTTTGATCTGCATTAGCGTGCGAACGTTAAAGGCGGCCAGTTTGAATGGTGCGTGTGGTTTCAGAAAAACTGTTTCAGCATTCGTATTCGGTGGTAGCATTCAATTTTCGACCAGTCAGTGACTCGAGATCGTTTAGATAGAACATAGTTACCACCACGGGCAAGCTGCTGTATAAGTCGAAAGATAAGGATACACAGAGTGGGGATAAAAGAGAGTGAATAAATGACGTAGTAAATAATAATAATAATAATAATAATAGTAATAATAATAGTAATAATAATAATAACAATAATGGTAATAACAATGTGAGTTACTTGATTGTTATTCGGAGCGAAGAGAATATTTTCCATAAGAAGACAGTTCATCATGTTTTTGTGTATGGGCTGAGATACTGCCCGGGTGCCAGACTGAAGCAGGTGGTTTTCTTAGAGAGGGCCACAACCCGAGCCTTTGACCTGAACGTCTGACCCACAAGGCAGTGGAGCATTGTGAGGAGATGCAGTCCCATGGTAGCCGGTGACCAACGATTGGTTCATACGCCATTTGTTCCTTCAGGATACTGGAGCCAGCCCATGTGCACCATTGGTTTGGGATTCAGTTAAAGCGCCGGACATTCGCTTTTCGTCCTGTCATTTTCGTAAACAACACCCCCGCTACGAGAAGGCAGTGAGTAGGACTTCCCTGGCAGAGGCTATATACGCGTGGCCGTGTGAGAGTATTTCGAGAGTGAATGTGGGTCCGCCCCAATCTCGGCCATAACAGGGCTACCAAACTCAAACTAAACGCTTCCCGATACATCGATAGCCCTCCAAATATTAATTAACTCTTGAATAAATAGAGTTGGCTTACCCGCCATTTCCACTGCGCGTTGCTTCGCTTCTTTCTATTCTATCCACTTCATATACAAAATATATGTATTCAAAAGTCCATTCTCGTTACTTGACTTATATAATTCCGTTATTGGCTAACGTGATTTAAGCTGATGATTATATACTAGGATAGGCGATAACAAACATTCACATGATCTACTGGAGTCAAATCCCGGGTCACTAAATTGGAGAGCCCGTCAACAAACATCGTCTGATCTAAATGACGACAAAATAAAGGGCGCCACAAAGTGTTGTCAAACTCCGAATATCCGTGACATCTTCATATATCGTGGACGTCATCATCGTACAATCAAATTGACGTAATATCAGCGGTCCACAAAAAAATTAAGTAAGCGCCAAGGGCTCCTTTGAAAGCATCTACAGAAGATACGTTTGCTGTAGCTCCTGGTAAGAAATTCCATAGTTTATTTATTATAACAACTCAAAATGTAGTACGGATGCTTGTGTGGGCTCGTTCATCTCCTACCTTAAGTGGATGTCTTCTTAAGTGACGTTTTGTATCGAAATATTTTGGTCATCTGTCAGGGTGAAAAGGACTATGAGGGGCATGATACGTCAAGAGGTTATACTTCTATCCTTCTGTAGAGCACATATCAATAATTTAGATCTTACAGACGAGACGGGTTGGATTTTATTTGTAGACGTGGTACCTTTGTGCTTCATATTTTTTGAGCACATTTCAACAGAGCGATATCTTTCCTAGTCTGAGAAGTCACAATACGTTTCTTCCCTTTTGAGATCATGAACCAACACTAAAAAGAGTTTTGAATAGTACTGGAGTCAAGGTACCCAATGTTCTTGAAAGAAACCCCAAGAGTGAAAACGCTTTATCGATTACAATATGAGAATGAGGAAAGACACTAAGAGTATCACATTAAAAGATCCTTAAGTCTTTTATTGTTATGGAAACCACGATTTTAAAGTAACTCAAAAAGTACTAGTTGTATAAAATATCACAACTGTTCTCCATTGAACTTCTGCGCTAAGTGATACCGAAAGTACTAACATTTCTGGTGGCCCAGTTCTGTATTGTGCGCATCTTTTCGAAAAGTCTAGATATCGATTGGAGTCAAGTATCTCCGTCCGAATCGTAAAGCCATCTGACAATATCAAAGTTTGGGAGTTTAGGAACAGAGTAGTTTGTCAATACTTAATAAGTAGAGCAACAGTTGAAGCATGGATCTTCGTGGCAGTCCACTTGCCATTGAAAAGCCAGGATATACTTCAGTGGCTTGTCATTTCTTTTTCAAGTAGTTTTAAGCCCATCTCATTAGTTACTTACTGATTTTCACTTGTTTCAGCCAATGAAGGAAAATGTGACGACCGACTTCATAAAATGCTCTCAATATACATAGGATGATTTCGTTCCGGGAAGAGGGTGCAATTGTTTCAAGCAGTCAATAGAAAAACTTGTTGCTACTCAGCAAAACTGAAGAATATAGTTACGAAGAAACTCACAAGTAACTTTCCATGACCCTAGTAGCTAAGAGTATTCCGTCCTACCCCTCAGGTATGGAGGTTTTCGCAATCCGGTCGATTACCAGGAGAAAGAGAGAGTGAGAGAGCAAGCAGTCTTGTCGGGCTTCGGTCCTCACTTCGGGTGAGTCTGTCAGCTGTCCTCCATGTACTACTTTGCAGTGTGGTCCGTCGTATGAGTTTCGTGTGATGTTGATGATCTTCTTAGCTAACCACCTCTTAGTGTTAAAGGTTCCATAAAATCTTTCTGTTCATGTTGTGAAACGTCTTCTCATAATCAATGAAGTTGGTGCATCGTGACAAGTTTCATTCAATTGATAGTTCAACGATGATCCGTGATTTGGTCTCTGCACGATCGATCCATACGGAATCCGGTCTGTTTATCTTAAAATTGGATGTCCGATGAATTTTCCATTCCGTTCAACAACATTCTGTGGACAACGTTTCCTGTTACCGACAATCGTATGCCTCTATAGTTGCTCAGATCTCCCTTCTTTGATACCTTGATGAGGTGTCCTTCATTCCCGTCCATCAGTACTTGCTCTTCTTTCCAAATATTCATGGATTGATTGTGAAGCGTGTTTGCAGTTACTTCTATGTCTGACTTCAGTGCTTCAGCTGGTATATTTTCAGGTTCTACTTTTTTCCACTCTTGATTTGTTTGATGGCCGTCCTGATTTATTCGATCGTTGGTGAAGTGACATCAGTAGGAAGGTTTGTGTGTGCTGCTTCATTGTTGGATGGATTGAATGGATCTGGTTTATTCAAGAGTTCTTCAAAGTGTTCTACCCATCTGTACCCCTGTTCTTCAGTCTCATTCATTGGCTTGCCTTCTTTGCTCCTCACCAGTCTCTCTGATTCATCATATTTCCCTACCAGTTTCATCACTGTCACATAGTTTTTTCACATCTCCTGTTGCAGCATTCTCTGCTTGTCAGCTCTAATGTTCTTCATCACTTGCGTGTTTCATTTTGTGCATTCAGTTTGTGCCTTAAATTTCTCTGTTCATGTTCAACTGTTGTTAATTGCTGTCTTCTTGTTCTCCCTTTCTCGAATATTGTCCAGGATATTAATAGAGATTCATTCCATATGATGATGCCTCTTGATGTACAGAACATCTTTCACATTGAAGTGTATGGTTCAGTTTATAAACAATTTGATAAAGTTTCTCCTTATATGTACATATGTATTTTACGTAATATTATTAGTAAATGTGCTGTAAGTTCGCAGTCAGACGAAATCATTATCTTAATTTTTTAAATTTAATTTCTTAATGACAAAGCAAATGTTTTTAATATTTGAAATGTGGAAAATTAAAGTTCACGCTTTAATTACTGTGTAACAGCCTAGGTTGAATGGTTGAGAGTTGACTTCAAACAACTAAGCATATGTCAAAACAGTACAGTTCAAGTATTCATTCACTTCCTTATTTTGTATAGGCGTTATATTTCCTATTATCTTATATTGAATGTTTAGAGGCTTTGTTTGCCTGAGCAGATAATCACACGTTCCGCTGTGACTGCACGAAGGTCTAAATAAAGACCTATTCACTACTAGTCTGGTCTCTTCTGTCAATAGCACGAGCATTACCTAAAGGCACGAAAATTGTCTATTTCACTACATTCAGTTTTTATTGAAGTTATCTTTGATCAACTTATTGGTGGCTGAAGTTGTACTTCATAGTTATAAGCAAAGATGAATTGTGGCTAATATTGGAATTTAGGACTCGTGTTTCGTCTTATTTGGGACTCATCAACTTCATGTAACTGCATCTCAGAGTTTACTGTAGGACTAGAGCCAAATACCGTTCGCTCCAAACACCATCACGTTATCTACTTAGCTCGAGGTTCAAGTAAACAATACCAAGTGAATTTATACTTCATAGTTGTTGATTAATGCAGTCATAAATCATCTTTAAAATAACTTCATTGATTTGTTTTAAAAAAACATAACAAATTCTATGTACGAACTCCCAATATGTGAATATTTAAATGTAAATGCCGCAAATTCTCCATGTTCATTATTTTTTGTCGATTAAACTGTTAAATGTAAATGAGGTCAACCATACGAACTGATATATTACCGTACTTAGTTTTAATTTGATCATGAAAAATCTTGAAATGACAAACTGAATAAGCCGAACAATAGTTGTTTTCAAGTTTACATGTACTATTATCAAACAGATCAGTGTTCAGTTTCACGCGCGACACTGTTTCATACAGAAATCAAACAAGGATAACTGATTAAAACTTAATTCACTTGATATTGTTTTACTTGAATCTTCCCATTGATGTTTAGGACTGAAATCGATCAGTCTCTTATTGGCATATGTGCATACTGTGCGTATTGTCTCGATATTGCCTTAATTTACAAGCATTACAAGCAAAGATGGATAGTGGCTAGTAGTGGAATCCAGGACGCGTGTTTCGTCCTATTTTGGGAAGATCCAAGTAAAACAATATCAAGTGAATTAAGCTTCGCCCCATTACACATGCAAGTGGCTATCAGGACTCAGTAGCTAAGTGGATAACGCGATGGCGTTTGAATTGAACGGTACTGGGTTCGAGTCCCAGAGTGAAAACCAACTCGGAGATGCAGATGCATCCAGCTGACGAGTCCGAAAATAGAACGAAACACGCGTTCTGGATTCCACTGCTAGCCACCATCCATCTTTGCTTATAATGACTAAAACTTAATTATGCAATCAAGTGGGTTGATAAAACATTAATGGATGGATTACATTGAACAGTATGAGTTGATGACAGTTAAAACTTCACCTCTTGAAGCACTTTCTGACTTGCTGAGCTGTAGAAATATATGAAGATAATACTTGAAATATGACTGAATATCATTATAGTGTTTGTTTTGATGATTTTATGACCATGATTTATGAAACAAAATGATTTTGTTCACATAATGATATAGTTCAAAATATGAATTAGAGAAACTCTTACATAACATTTTGATCATAAAGTGTGACCTACCTTCAAAAAGAAATGTATCACGGACTTTATTTTTTTAAGATCGTGGTTGCCGGCATTCAGCAGGAAACCCTGTTGACTACCTCCAACCACTAACTTATCTCAAACATAGTACACTCAATGTAGAGTCACCTAGACTAGTGGCCACATTACAACTTGGTTGATAGGATTTGATCTTCACTAAAAAGTACCGGGCATACATGACATTGATCGTCACCCAGTGATCAATCAATTGTAAATTATATTTTTTTTTACTGCTTATTAAATATTTTACACTAGAATGTGTTGGAAGTTAAATAAAACAACCAACAAACTAATTGTCACTCTTGTCCAAAATTTAATATGTTTTGATTCAACACCAGTATATAAAAGATTATTTGAAATCGAATTTTTAATTTGATGAAGATGAGACAAACAAAGTTATAGCATTTAGCGCGATTGTAACAAACGCCGTAGCCATGAAATTCCTATTGGCCCTCAAATGCCCTAGTATGGCCGAAGGTGGGGATAGTCAGCTCTCCCTCTCCAAGTGCTCTCATATGGCCACACCTATACAACCACTGCCAGGGAAGTCCTACTCACTGCATTCTCGTAGCGGGGGGGTGTTATTTACAAAATCGAGAGGATGGAAAGCGAATCTCCGGTGTTTTAATCGGGTTGGTAGATATGGAGGATCCATCTAGGGGAGTTGTAAAACCCTGATTTCAAACCAATGGTGTACATGGGCTCCAGGATCTTGAGTGAGTAAATGGTGTATGAACCAATCGTTGGTCACCGTCTACCATAGGACTGCATCTCCTTACGTTGCTTCACTATCTTGTGAATGAAACCTTTAGGTCGAAGTCTCCGGGTGTGGCCACCTATGAAAACCCCCTGCTTCGGTCTGTATACCCGGGCAGTATCGCAGCCCACACACAAATCAAGTGACTTGTGTGGTGCATATATATTCGGTGCCCTTTTGTATCAATATTTATGTGTTCAAATAAAAATAAAATAAATAATAAACCAACTTTGGCTGATGCAAAGGTTGATTATTAGCTTTGTGAGCTTTATTTCCATTATTGACTATTTATCTGTTAACTAACAAACAGCTCGTTAATGCACACCCTCACCCCACCTAAACTGCTACAATTGAATCTGAAACTGAAGACTTATTTTCTAAGAATGAGAGATGACAGTCTGGGCCAATCAAACAATTGGTGGATAAGTGATGTTGATGAATTCAGGCTACTGACCAAGGTTTGGCTTATTTATCTGGCTGACAAATATATGCAATCGGCCGAAATTTGGTTAAATTACCCGAAGAACACAATATTTGTAGCCTTATACTTTTGGCAGAAATTTTTTGAAATTTGCAAAATCTGTATTACGTAACCCATTTAGTCAGTCACCTGGTGTTATATCCCGGCAAGAATAGTGAATGGTAATTTTTGGGATCCATTTATGGACCGATATTACGAGTATATTCTTATCGTATAATTGTTATGTAACTAATCTGTTCATATCCATGTCCTTCTTATTATAAGCTTTATTTTGACCCATAAACTATTATCATACGTCTTACCATTCTTGAGTTATACCCAGTACATTAATTACTACCTCCCTCATTCACAGCCACATCTGGCTAATTCTTGTACAAATGTCGTTTCATATTTTATTGGTACGCTGTGGTCTGTCTGATTGGTATATAAACTGAGTATGTTTAAAATATAAGGATTCATATCGCCGAGGCTTAGATTTGTGTTCTGGACTCAACTGGCTGGGCTAGACAGAAAGCAGGGCCAATCAGAACTCTAGGCTGCTCGCACGTGTTTTATGCGTCACTGTTTCAATCGATAGTTCGCTGCTTTCTAATCCGCGCGTCTCACAACATATAACACCTAGTAACAGCCTTTTTTCAAAGATTTGTCTGATTAATAATGGTATATCAGTTTATATAGTCCCAACAGTCGGAATGTTCAATTCAGTCATTCTGAAACCTTTAATTATCAATGAATTCGTCTTAATAGTAATACTATTCATTGTAAATGTAATACATGGAATAGAAATAATTTTAGAAGATAGTATTGTCTACTATCGATCCTTTTACTTTGTATAGTCATAAAACTAATAATGATAATTGTATTAAGTACATTAATCAGGTGAGATTATAATTTATGGATGAACTAATTAAGTATAAGATAACAGGTCTTGGATTTTAGAGCGAACTTCACTCATCCATTTGGCTAAATAGAGTTTTGGCATTATAGCTGATGTCAGTTCATGATGAAAACTGTAAATCTAATTCCTAACCTTAGCCATCAACTGTAAATTATAATTCCAATTTGTCACACCGGTTTTCAACTTTCACTTGGTCCTAGTTATTAGGTGAACACTCCCAAGGTCACTTTAGCGTTACTCAAGGTCGTCCATAAATTATAATCTCACCGTTAATCGTTCTAATTGCAAATTTATAGACGTATAGCCAGTTGTTGGGGGGAATTTGTTTATGAATGGTATTCAGTTAACTAATAAGATTTAAAGTGATATATATATTGAAATATGAATCAATATTCCACGTACATAAGAAAGTAACTGATTAATGTAAAATACATTGATATATTGACATTTAGTTGACATTTTGACAATAAACTATATCAGTGAATAGATTTAGACTGTAGACATTTTGTTCAATAATTATATTCATATACGTCATTAATATGTCAACATGTTTCTCGTTATTATATCTCAACTAGAATTATGAATAGTAACTTTTGAGAACTATTTATGAACAAATCTTATGGTATAATAATTCAGTAATTAGACTATGTATATCTATACTCCTCTTATTATGAGATTTACTTTGACTTATGAACTATTATGATACAATTTACCATTCTTGAGTTGTGCCCAAGTCTATCAATTACCATCTCCCACATTCACAGCCACATTTGGCTAATTCTTGTATAAATGTTGTTTCCTATTTTATGGTACGATGTGGTCTGTTTGGTTTATGTATAAACCCAATGTGTTTGAAATGAATGATTCATATCACAGAGGTTGAGATTGGTGTTCTGAACTCAACAGGTAGCGCTAGGCAAGGAGAAGGACTGATAAAGTCTTTAGACTACTTGTACGAGTTTACACGTCATTGGTCCGGTCGATAAATTATTGTTCTCTAATTGGCAGTATCATTACGTTATATATTGATTGGACACAAGGCCATAAGATTTAACACTTAACATAACAAAACCCACAAGGATTACAATCAGATGCAGAACATTACAAGCATTTTCAGATAACACCATAATCTCAGATTGGTATTGTGATACTTTCTTCTATAAAACAGTTCCAATGTACAATGTATAGTTAATACAATTACATAAGCAGCCCAATTCCAGTCTTCTGAAGTTTGCTGAAGGCGTTGCCCTCAGGTGTCAAAAACCTGAATTATGTGTTCAAAAGGAAATGATTATTAATCTTTCCTGGACTTGGTGACAAATATCCCTTCGCTGCGTCTTAAAATTTATTTTCTTCTCTTCTTTAAACTCTTTCTTGCATTTATTACACCACTATGTCTTTTTATTTCGTCTGTCTTTCAGGTTAATAATCTTATTTTATCAACTGAACTCTACTCACTAGATTCCTATCAATGTCTACTCATTATGTAATCACTTGTTTCTAGTTGTTTGAACTGTTGTCACAATCAATGTTGTCGAATGTTCTTTCACATAAGGTATGTATTTAAAATATTCAGTCTATTAAATTTATTTACACTCTTGTTATACTATATGAATATGTCTTCAACATAACTTCCAATCGAACTCTTTCATGTAAGTCATTTGAAACCCATTATGTAATTATGATATTAAATATCACAGGTTGTAAGCAGCTGATGAGAACAAGACGAAACGAAATGTATTCATGCTATTCTACTAGAATCTTAAATTCTTGCTCTTTCCAATTATATGATCAGCTAATTAGTAGATATTTAAATTTTGTAGTCTTTTCTGAGGTGGGTAGTTTAATTCTATGACCTTCATTGACATTCTAAACAATATTTTCACTGTATACTTCACTTTGTAACTGATTCAGAATCATAAATTATCAACTTATAGTTTCAATTATTAGAATGTCTTAATGTCACTTATGTATTGTTTTTAATTATGTTTGATTGCTTTCATAATTCAACGTGAGTGAATTTCATGTGCCCATTGAATTGTAGGCTCACTTTTTCTATTATTCTTTTCTTTTCCAGATTCTCTCGTACTTTTCGATTGAGATCATGAATCGACTGATTTTAGACCACCGTTGGAAACCTGGAAGCACTAGACGGCCGTTTCGTCTTATCGTGGGACTCCTCAGCAGTGAGCATCCACGACCTCGACCCCTGCGAGATTCGAACCTAGGACCTACTGGTTTCGCGCGCCAGCACTTAACCACTAAATTACTGAGCTCATACTTGCTACTTCTCACACTCCCATAGCAAACAAAGTACATTCAGGTTTATGCAAACGTACTAAAGAGTGAATATTACAACTTCAATTTCAAACTATCTTGAGCGTAACGCCACAGAAGAGATTATCTAAATTTTTTCTATCAGTTGAGCTTCCACGTTGAACGATAGCCTTTATCACAGTTTCGTAAGTTACTGAAGCATCAGTAGAAAACATGCTAATTGTAAAATACCCATTTAACTTGCGCGGCGGTGCCTTCACTACTGTGAGGAAGTGTTTACCTGGGGTTGGTCAACTTCTGCATAGCATAAACAGGCTCTGATGCTATGAGGTTAGAATGAGATGAGTTGTAGGATAGTGGACGAGAGACATGAGAATAAAATATATAAATATGTTGAAAAATTTAAGAACACAAAAAACATTACGGTATTGAAGGTATATATGTATAAAACGTTATTACTAGGAATAGATTCACAATATATCGTTTATGATGTAAGCCCATTTCAACGCTTTCAGTCGAACCTATTTTGAGAAGAGGAAGGTTGTATAACAGTTTTGTAAACCGTGATCTGACTCTAATCAGATCGGACGATGTTTTTGACGGGCTCACCACGTTTATGGCCCGATATCTGACTCCGATGATATCATATGTGATCGTTTTTTATTGTTATTGAAATATACATCCTGGCTATCCTCATATATTTCATCTACTTAAATCGCGTTAGTGTATAACGGAATAAATAAGTCGAATACGAGAATGGGTTTTTGAATATAAATATTTTGTACACTCACTGATCTGGACAGACAATTAGAGGAACGTAGGGAAGGAAGCGAAGAAGAGAGCAAAGTGAGATGGTGCGCAGTGGAGATGGCGTGTGAGCCAACTCCATTTAATCAATTATTAATCAATATTCATAGTCACACAAAAATAAGTTACGAACATATGATGAGTAGGATAAGAAGTTCATAAACCCGCGCTCATATAGAAACAGTCAAGGTTGATAAGTGAATAGTTAACACAAGGTCAATATGTGACTCAACAAGAATAGATAAACTGGCCTGTCCAGAAGCTAGAATAAGGTATACGGCCTTAACATAGTAACTGCACTACAACGGAATCAAAAGATTGAAATTAGGTCAGCGTGAAAATCGATCAGTATGAGATTTCAAATATGTGTTCACACATTAGAATATTAATTAACTGATGATAAATACTACTCATTTAGAATTATGCAAGCCTGACTGAGAAACTGTCTAGTAAAGTTCGACCGTATGGAATATGACACACTAACCCATGATAATAATTATTGGCAGATTAAAACACAACATCGCAAATTGATTGGCATCAAACACATGAACCATCAGACAAAAGCTCACTAATCTCAAGGTCAAGATCTCGTCAATAAACAAGAGTGTTCCGAGTCGGAATCCCGCTCGAGTCATGGTTACCACAGAAAATGAATAAGAAAATAAAATAAAAAGCGATCTATTGATACCTAGACTTCACTAATTGACTAAACAAAGCTGATTCCGTGAGAAAATCTAGAACATTGTAAATGTATTGAGCGAATAATTATTATCATAACTATCCCCATTAGCATAATCAAAAGTACAAATTTATATACCTTCATGTGACATCATCATTATTTCCATTCACTTATGTTTGTTAAATCAAAACTATATACACACACACATGCACACATTTCGATAATCAACATCAACTGACTAACTGTAGTAACTAACCAATAGAAAATTACTACTCTAGGTTAATTATATGTTCTTGTTGAGTAGGTGTAAATCAGTAATATATATATATATATTACAACTTCGAACTAGTTTTTATTAATACAAACAAACACAATTCATATCGATTTACAGTAGATGTACTGAACAGTTCACTGGATTATTCTCCATATTCAAATAACACTGATCACAGTCAACAACAGTAACAATGATCATTGAATTACGTCGTTTGGGTGTTAGTCTGTTATGCTTAGCAGTGGGTTTGAGTATTGCATCGTTGGTAACAAGTCTTTGGGATTGTGGAAATTTATTCTCAACATGTCAGAATACTGTTTATAAGGAGACTGTATCAGCTGTTGCTGGCTTAATCATTTTAGGCACTGTATGCCTATTAATCATCATCCTATTGGATGCGATTGCATTATGTTCAGATGTGTTCGCCTCACGTGCTGCTTATACAACTGTACGTTTCATTATATTATACGTGGGTGCTGCAGCTCTCTTGATCGGCATATTAGTGTACACATCATTAGTTGGACATCATTGGTCATACTTCTTCGCAGTCACTGGAGCTGTACTAGCAACACAAGTGGCTATATTGGCGATCATGTCGTCAAAATGTGTTACCGTTCGAACCACTACAACAACGAGAACAATTCGAGAAACTCGCTTGGCACATCGGTAAACTAATGACCAGTTTGTTTATTTTGTTTTGAAACATTCAAACAATTTTCCTACATTTTATCCTTTCTCTCACTCGTTATCATTCTATTTCTTTTGTGACTAATTTAGCTTAAGCAATAACATGTATTGTATTGTATTGTACATTTGACAGTATTCAATATGTATGTTGTGTTGTTACATGTCCAATGATTGCTTTACTGTGTGTTTTTCTAATTTAAATATCATATTTATACACAAATATTGTAATCGACAAGATCACTGAAACGAACTATTATTGGGCATTCAATGTACGATTAAAATGAATCTCCCACTTCTTCACCAGGATATTATCGGTCAGTGTAATGTTTCATGTTTGATTGAATACTCGAAATACAGTGTATTATTCTAGTGTTCAGGTGGTAAAATCATGTCAATCGACAATGATGACACGAACTCGGTTAAATTATATACTTTGTGTTCGTTTATTTTGAGTTTAGTGGTCTTATTAGATGAATATTGGTCATTTGAATAACCGATGTATAGATTTTTGTGGGTTAACCCTGATTCATCTCACTTTCATTGCCTTCAACATTATGTAGCTTTCATAATTCAGGTGCTTTCACATATTACAATAAATCTGTACCATGAGTACTGTCAATCGATGTTCTTCACAAATACAAAACACGAAGGATGTATAGACTGAGGAATAAATAACACAGATCGATTTTTAACGCTGCTTAAACAGAGGATCATTTGTGATCATTGTGTATTTGTTATCGAGATGAATTTTCTGAGTGATTGTTGTTTTCAATTGTCAAGTCGAATAAATAGGATTCCGATCGACTGATGTTATATGACGAGGTGATATGGTTGAGTGTTGGATGTTAACGAGATCAAATTATTGAATTATTGAATCAACGAGTAAGCTAATATCAAGACGAGATCACTGACCAGAACAATAGGTTTCTTGTCGAACAAAATAACGTGTCAGTGTGCAAGTTATTAACAGAAACATAGACATGTTTATGTGTTGAGAGGGATTGGGAGAAGCCAGTGCTGTGTGTCATTCACTGTGTAGTCATCAAATGGGACGTGATTATTAGGGCTAATGACTGTCTATCATGTCAATATCTGACTGATTATTTTGTATCTGCAACTGATTAGAATACTTGGAATAAATCGTTTTAACGTGATCGATTTGTAACTAGACGGACGACAACTATTTAGAAGTGATGCAAAACGAACTGTTATGACTTCCGGACCAAACATTTTTATTTAAGTGCCTACTCAATATAATGCAAACACTGTGTGAATCGTCGTAGAGTGGGATAAGTTAAACATACTCCCCAGACAATTCACTTAACAAACAAAATGCTAAAACCCATAGTCTCAATTTGAATCAATTGATTAGCTAGTTAGTAATTAAATAACAATCACCTAAACGACGATTATACTCATTACTGAGTGATTGGAGGTGGTCGGTATGGTGACTCTGTTCTATGTGATGGTGGAGATAAACAAATACAACTAGATCACCACAAAAGTAGCAGTCTTCCCTAATGATTAATCTTTCCGTGGTGAATAGGATATTGCAGTATAATATATTACAGACAGAAAAACGTTTTCGCATTCATACTCTGTAACACTTGTGCACCAATGATCTATGGAAATATGTAAGAATAAAAAGCACCACTCATTAACGTGAATTATATTTGAATGGTCACCACTTTAACGATCATTGAGAATGACAGAATTTCGACTAATGATATTTGAGTTTCAACCAGTTGATCACAGATTTCCACCCATGTGTTCATTCATTATATTAGTGATACTAAGGGATGTGTCCAACCTAATTACATGAGATAAGACACAGATTTTACTATTTGTCAATTGTATGAAACAATAATTTCCTTCCGACATTTAGTTCTTAGATTATGATGAATCAAGATTTGATGTCTAACCACTTCACATTCACTTGTGGTCAGTGATAATTTATCTGCAGATAAACCTCTTAGGAATTTGCGAATGATTTCATCAAAGAACAGGTAATTCAGTAGACGAATTCATTTTAACGAGTTCATTTCCAAACTCGTACGTTTGCACATGTACATTGTATTTGAAGTGCATTAATAAAATCTGTTTCTAGAATATTTTGATGGTGGCTCATCGTGAAATTCATGAGCCGATTTCTACCATGTTTGAGGCTCACCAGATGGATATACATGTGTGTGTACGCATTGGCACTCAAAGTTTGATTCATACAGTCGTGTTCGAGGTGGCACTTATTATCCGTGCTTCTCCTTAGATGTGCTGTCTTTATAATCCAGTTCACAATCGGATGAAAGAGGAAAGGAGAGAGAATGCAGTCCTGTGTGAGACCATTTTTTATTTGGAATGCATGTGTTAACTGCCCTTCATGCAGGGCTTTGCAATTGATTTCCTCTTCGGATTTATGTAAGATGATGGCTATCTACTCAGATAATTCATAGTTTCGAAGAATATTTCACAATGTTCTCCTATTCGCACTGTTTAATTAATCCTTATTATTAAGGGAAAATAAGAAATAGTTTATAAATGTAAAGGTATAATCTAAAATTGTAGAGGAATGATGAAAATTGTGTAATATCTAACGGCTGTTTTGTATGCATAACTCTTATCTTAATTGATGGACGGTTAACGCTTAAGAAATTCAAATTAAGTTTTGATGTATTCCCCTTGAAACCTTTAACTAAACGTTCTAATAATATATCAAAGTGGTGAATTTTTGAGCGTAAATGTCTTGAATGTACTACATATTGCAGACTGGAAAATGTAATTGTTGTAAGATATGCTCTACTAAACCATTCCCATCGTTACCCGTTAACACTAAGGAAATAGTACGTCGACAAACTGTAGTGAACGAGAACATAATCGGCGACAACCGAATGCATTTTGATACATTACAGATTATCTTAGTAAAACCCGAGAAACATACAGTAAATACTTCATTGGCAAAATATCCATCACTTGTCTCAAACTTTCTTGTTCCTTCATCTCCATACCGATCACTTTATGCTCTCATTCGCTTCTTTTCGATTTTCTCAACCTTCCGCCTCCAGGCATTCCGCTTTCAATTATTGATATATACTACTTTTATCTGTCAACATCAGTAGCACACACTACAAAACGTTTTATGTAACTAGCTCCATAAGATTAAAGTAACCTGTATATGCACAATGATGAGTTAATGATGGTAACTCATCCTTCACGCAAGGACCTATGAGAGGTTGAGTATGGTAGGTTGCCAAAACATGTGACAAATGAAATATCTTTCGAAATGACCTATGAGAACTTTTCTTTAGATTAATAGCGACCAAATGTGAAAATTGATTTCGAAATGATTAATTTATTCTCTATACAATTTACTGAACAAATTTGACGCTATTACCATTAGCATAAACAGACTGGATAAAAGTCCATTTTCTTATTATTATTATTATAGCTCAAATATCTACATGTAACAAACGAATGATAAACGATCAAATCTGGATTATTTTCAATTAGAAAATGAAATCCCAAACATTTTTTTTTCAATGTTTCATCATTGGTGTGAAAGTAAATATAAGATTGTCATTGATAACGATAATCTAAGAAAGAAATCAACCAACTATTTCTATAAATTACAATAAATTCCGTATAATTTATGCTGCTAACATATACAACATCAAAGATGGATAGTGGCTAGCAGTAAAATCCAGGACACGCGTTTCTTCCTATTGAGCACTCGTCAACTGGAAGTAACTGCATCCCAGAGTTGATGTTCACTCCGGGACTCGAGCCCAGTTCCGTTCGCTTCAAACTTTATCGCGTTATCCACTTAGCACAAGCAGGTGGCTACCAGGACTCAGTAGCTAAGTGAATAAGACGATGGCATTTGAAGCAAACGGTACTGGGTTCGAGTGCCGGAGTGAACATCAACTCTGGGATGCAGGTACATTCAGCTAACAAGTCCCAAATAAGACGAAACGCGCGTTCTGGATTCCACTGCTAGCCACTATCCATCTTTGCTTATAGAGCTTGTGATCTAAGACAATATCGAGGCAATAAGCACAGGATACACATATGCTAACAAGAGACTGATCAATTGCAGTCCTACATAAAGATAGCAAGATACAAGTATCACAACACCAAGTGAATTTATATGCAATATTAGTTTATGCATAACATTTTATAATAGATACCATCAATACTAAGTGAAAAATATATTTTTCGCAATAAATTCTCATCAAATTCTACAGTTCTAAGTTTAAATCAATGATCAGAATAAATGGTCAAGTTTAAGGTAGGTAAATCTGTTTTGAAACAATACAGCATGTGAATTTAAGATTTATCAGTGTATTTTTAGATGTGAAACATCTTCGTACATTAGAACTGTCTTGACGTTCATACTGAAGATTTTGACTTGTAGACAGTTGGTTTGTTTTTCAACTATAGAAATGCTTTCTTTATTTTGCCAGTTCTCGCCTTTACGTCTGCTTCATATCCTCTCTATTCATCGGTGATGCTGTCCAGGTATGTGAAAGTTTCCACGTGTTCTAGAGTTTCACCATTAAGTGTGATTGGGTTGGTATTCTCCGTGTTGTATTTGAAGGCCTTGTTTTTCCCTTGTGTGTATGTTCAGGAGTACTAATGAAAACAAAGGCTGCTACTACACTGTTTGTCTTCACTTATATTTGTTCTTCTATATGGAATAGAAGGGCTAGGTCATATTTAAAGTCCAAATCGTTTAGTTACATCCAAGCTTTCGATTGTATTCCGTGCTTTCCCTCAGGTATAAAGTTTTTCATAATCCAATCAACCACCAGAGGAAAGAGAAACGTGAGAGAGAGAGTAAGTAACCTTGTCCGATACCGACCTTCACACATAATATTTCTATGAGCTACCGTTTATTCACGAAAAATGACGCAATACATGAAATAACATGAATTAAGTAAGATCAAATAATAAATGGTGTGACTACTAAACAAACTATTAGAATATATAATAAGTTTAACATAATAGAATGATAGGGTGATTTTTTCGTTGTTGTTGATTCCTTAAGTCGCAATAGATTTGACCCTCTATGGGAACTTAAACAGTACCTATTCTATTATACGGGATTTCTTAACATTATACACGAGCTACTCCTTCAGATATCAAACTTTCCACCCTTTACTAAAACTAAAATCAATAAAGTTCAGTTAGTAATAAAATGTAGAACTATTTTTATTTGAATGTAATATAAATACCAATATTGATATTTACATTAGGGTTCGAACCTAACAAAATCTTTGTATATTCATATTCTTATGTATATTTATTTATGCATGTTTATTCATTATGCTTCTAACTGTACTAATACTGCTTTACATGTACTGAATAAAGGTGATATACATAGAAAAGAAAGAAAGAAAAGTTATTTATAGTGACAGTAAACTATTTAACATATTAATTGAATACATGCATATTTTTACATGTCATTAGTGTGATTCAGATCACTAAATAATTACATTACTCAATATAATAACAATAAACATTACTATTTTAGGTTATAACCGTGACTGAATTCATTCTTGTTTATTCGTTAAGTAATAAATTTCAGGTTATGAATTTTTATATATTTGCATATGTGTATTTATAGAAAGTTTTTAATATGAATATTAATAGATAGTTAGAAGCTTCTAGATGAACTGACTTACTTACTTACTTATGCCTGTTACTTCTCGTGAAGGAGAATAGGCCGCTCATCAGCATTCTCGATTCAACCCTGTCCTGGGCAATTTTTTCCAGCTCTTTCCAGTTCTTATTCATCCCTTTCATATCCGCTTCTATTTCCCGACGTAATGTGTTATTTGGCCTTCCTCTTTTCCACTTCCCTTCAAAATTCCAAGTTAGCGCTTGCCTCGTAATGCAGTTTGATGATTTCCTCAATGTATGTCCTATCCGTTTCCATCGTCTTTTCCTAATTTCCTCTTCAGCTGGAACCTGGTTTGTTCTCTCCCACAGAAGGCTGTTGCTGATGGTATCCAGCCAATGGATGTTGAGTATCTTGCGTAGACAGCTATTGATAAATACTTGTACCGTCTTGATGATGATGATTGTAGTAGTTTTCCAAGTTTCAGCTTCGTATAGTAGAATTACCTTGACGTTCATATTGAAGATTGTGACTTTGATATTAGTTGAATGTTGTTTTCAGTTCCATATGTTCGTCAATTGAAGGAATGCTGTCCTTGCTTTGCCGATCCTCGCCTTTACGTCTGTATCTGAACCTCCTTGTTAATCGATGATGCTTCCCAGGTATGTGAAGGATTCCATCAAGTGCGATGAACTAGTCTAATGATTGTTTAATGGTAAACAAATCCCCAAAATCAACAGCTCTGTAAATTTTCGACATTAGATGCTGACCATATTAGTTTTAATGAACTCACCTAACTGGAAGCGCTTGGTCACGCATCCGTACCAGATCACGATTAGGAACGCTATGATCAATATATATATATATATATATATATATTGATAGGCTATCGAATATAACTTCAAACCTACTCGCTTCTGACTTTTGATTTCACTAGGTGGGTTCGATTTACAGTAGAAGGTGTTACTTGTTAAAGCGTTGTCAAACACCAAATACCTATAGCAACTTCAGTTGTTTAGGTATTAGAGTGTAGTGGTTTTGTTTCGTTAATTGGTCACCTCGATAATCGTTTTAATATGAACCTCAACTAAGGTTTGAAATCAGAAAGCAATGAGCAGTGGCAACTACAGTTTTCTTAGAGGATAACGCAGATTAAAAAGCTATAAGCACATCGAACCTATTTGAAGCCGAGAGACGAATAAGTATATGTGAGCTATTACATAAGCAAATTTATGGTCAAATTGCATAATGGCACAGCAAGGCAAAGTAAGGGATTAATAATAGGATTTGAGTACCTATATAACATGGGGAGGAGAATTAACCATCATGTGTTGTTGAATCAATCAACCTTTTAACCAGAGTCTATCATGTGCCCTAGTGATTGTTATAACTTGTCGTTTTGCACCATTGGTTCTTTGTTTTTCAATCCGTCGCCAATTGTTATAACTTGTGACCTGTGTGCCCTGATAATGTATACGTAATGATACCGCCAATTAGAGAGCATTGAATTATTGATCGGACCAGTGACGCATAAAACTCGTGCGAGCATTCTAGAGTCCTTACCGGTCCTGCTTTCCGCCTAGCCCAGCCAGTTAAGTCCAGAACACCAATCTCAGCCTCTGAAATATGAATCATTATATTCCAAACTTTCTGTGTTTATATACCAACCAGACAGACCACATCGTACCATAAAATAGGAAACATCATTTGTACAAAATTTATCTAAATGTGACTGTGAATGAGGGAGGTAGTAATTAGTAGACAGGGCATAATTCAAGATAGTTCATAAGTTAAAATAAACTATTCAAATAACATTATCTGTTAAGTAAGTTAATAAAATGGCTTAACCAAAATTATTCATAATCAAAATTGGTTGTAGGATAGTTGCTGTACACCTATCAATAAATTAAAAGCATACCTTTGAAAAAAGATGAGTTGATTTACATTTTTCGTTGTCATAGTGACTAACAATTGTATTTAAGTTTTGATGGAATTTTCTTCTCTGAACTGGATGGATCAAGAGAACAAAACTCCATTAAAATCATCCATTTATGCTACAGATCTTCGCCACCATATTGAAGACGTATTTAAGTTATTTTATTTTAAGACAACAGGAAGAAAATATACTAGTATCAAGTAGTTGATCGAAAAGATCAGAATATCAATACAGAAACATCAACTGCGAGATATCATTTAAAGTACAGTTATTTTTGTATTTTATTTTCACTGAAAAACTTTTCCACTCCGTATTGTTCAATTAATTGATTAGTTTTAAGATGTAAATATTCCTCCAGTGATCACATTTTCTCCAAACGCAAATCACCTTAGAAGTACCAGCTGTAATGTTTCAAACGTTATCACAGACACTAATAATATGTTCTTTAGTACGTTGTATCTGGTAGCGTTCGAATTGCTTGAAGCGTTAAATAGCTCTATCAAACATTATGAAACTGGAAACCTACTTCTATTATGCGGTTCATGATTATCATTTTTATAAGAATTAGAAACTGTATATTAAATTTGTATGCTAGAGAAGTTGTAGAAAATCGTGTGAATCCGAACAACCTATTACACGAAGAAGGTTACTTCATCAATGTTATCATATTTTTTTCCGGAGGACTGAAATAAACATCATCGGGCATAATAGCATGATTATAATGAAGCTTAAAATAAGAGTTCAGTTAAATGAGTATATGTGTAGATAAATTAGTAGTAATTATGCAATAAAACCTTTTAAAGAAGGCCATATTATGTAAACTCTTATTACAAGGCAAAGGATAAATAGTCACCTTTTGAATGTTCAATTTTTAATAGTATCTTTGAGTGGAAATGATTTATTATCATTGTTGTAATGTTACTACCATAAATCATTGTTTTAATTATAACTAACATTTACTTATGATTTTAAATAACTTCCATTAAAGTACTAGTGAAAACAAGAGATCAGTAGATAACTAATCACTTACAAAATGGGACTTCTCATAGGCATCTACCAATGTTCCAATAAGGGATTGAATTCTGAAATTCGAAGTCACATAGTGATCGTCTAACCCTTCAATCAGTGAGTTTGTAGTGGTTTCGTTTCGTTTATCAATCACCATGATAACCGTTATTAAATATATCCCAACGGTATATGAATTCAGAAGGTAACAAGAAGTGGCGACTATTGTTTATTATCGGATAGCACAGAAAACAAGTTTACAAACACATCAAGCGAATTGGAGTAGAGAGGCTAATGTGTGTGTATGCGAGCGAGTACAGAGGCGTATTTATAGTCATATCAAAACGAAATGAAACGAAGTGTTTAACAACATTAACTGTGAGCTAAAGTGAACTTTAGGAAAACTGCTATAAGTTCAGACCTATTCCTTCACATATGCAACTTTAATAAATTAGGAATTTAAAGCGACAATTATGTAATACACTATATGATTGTCTTTCACTCTTGACACGGTTAAACTTCCGCTGCCGAGAATTCTCACTTGAAGTTAGACAATTCATCGTGAAGCTACTAACAACTCTATAGAAAGTTATAGTTTTAGTTCATGTCTTGGGTATAATCGTTGGTCCGATCATTTGTGTGAACTACTGATAAGTTATATGAACAAAACATTTTTCGCTGGTTCTCAATTACTTACTTACTTAATTACGCCTGTTACTCCCAATGAAGCATAGGCTGCCGACCAGCATTCTCTAACTCACTCTGTCCCACTCTGCCTTCCTTTCCAGTTCTACCCAGTTATTGGTCATTCTTCTCATATCTGTCTCCATTTCTCGGAGTAATGTGTTCTTTGGTCTTCCTCTCCTCCTTTGGCCTTGAGGATTCCATATGAGGGCTTGTCTTGTGACGCAGTTGGGTGTTTTTCTCCACGTGCGTTCTACCCACTTCCAGTACTTCTTCCTGATTTCTTCCTCCACTGGGATCTGGTTTGTTCTCTCCCACAGTAGGTTGTTGCTAATAATATCCGGACAACGGATCTGAAGTATTTTGCGTAGACAACTGTTAATAAACATGTGTATGTTCTGGATGATGGATTTCGTAGTTTTCCAGGTTTCCGCCCCATACAGAAGAACTGCCTTGACATTTGTATTGAAAATTCTGACCTTGTTGTTAGTTGCCAATCGTTTTGAGTTCCAGATGTTCTTCAGTTGTAGATATGCTTCTCTTGCTTTGCTGATCCGCTCCTTCACATCTGCATCAGATCCACCGTGTTCATCGATCATCCTACCCAGATATGTAAAGGCTTTTACATCTTCCAAATCCTCTCCATTAAGTGTGATTGGATTGGTGCATGTTATGTTGTATCGGAGAATCTTGCTTTTCTCTTTGTGTATGTTGAGACCTACTGATGGTTTTCAATCGATAACAGTCTATAATGAATATCATTTACTGTTTTCTTTTGATTTCATTGAACCGCTTCTCTTATCTTGACCAACTTCGGGACTAATATTCTTCATTCGTATTATTAATCTTTTCATTCAATCCATCAAAGATCTCATTTGAAATTAACCTACTTTAACTTACTTATACACTTATTCTCTATTGGTAACTATTTGAATAACAGTAATATTACTTAATGGATTTTTGTTTAGAAGAAAAACGAAATACCATTCCACTTGATAGACATTTCGATTAAAAGCACATGATATAACATAACATCATGTTCACTATTACAACTTTGTGTACTTAATGTACCGTTTATCCTTTTGTTTTACTATATAAAACTCATTGTTCTACATACTTAATTAAATAAATAGAATGATGCATAATTAGAAAGCTACAAATAATATTGATCACATTGTACACTTGTAATGGCTTCGCTTCGTTAATTGATCAATTTGATAACCGTTAAAATATAAATCTTAACTGAGGTTTGAAATCAGAAAGCAATGAGCAGTGGCAACTACAGTTTTCTTAGAGGATAACGCAGATTAAAAAGCTATAAGCACATCGAACCTATTTGAAGCCGAGAGACGAATAAGTATATGTGAGCTATTACATAAGCAAATTTATGGTCAAATTGCATAATGGCACAGCAAGGCAAAGTAAGGGATTAATAATAGGATTTGAGCACATATATAACATGGGGAGGAGAATGAACCATCGAGTGATATTTAAGCGATCAACTTTCATGTGCCTTAGTGATCATAACCGTACAAATAAATATGCGAATTGTTACTATTCAAATAACATTATCTGTTAAGTAAGTTAATAAAATGGCTTAACCAATATTAACCATAACCGAAATTGGTTGTAGGATAATTGCTATCAGAGACTGATCACTTGAAAATTACATTGTTGTAAAGATTTAACGTGGATTATACAAACATTATGATTGAACTATTCTTGCTTCGAATTAGGAGTTGAATATAACTAACTAGTTATGTTACACAGTTAACTGGTTCATTGTTCTGTTTTTTTTTCAAAGATTCCAATAATAGAAAAAGAAAGAGAATTGAAGTGTTGATAGATGTTTCATATGAAATTTGGAATACTAAGCAGTCCGGAGTAATCGTCAGGAAACTCTGTTTTACCTCAGTCCTAAGCTAGTTAGCACTTGTTAAAAATGTATACTAAGAATCTTGGAGGAACTGGTAGGTGTCATAATTTCGAAACCCAAGTTCAGGATTTCATATGGACTAGGTTCAACTAATCAATATCAAAACGAAATACAGGCACTGCAATTGCATTAATGGTGAAATTGCGGCTTGGTCGATGGAGCTATATCATCATTAAACAATGAATAAATATGGTAATGGTTTACTCCTCAGTGATTCATCAATGTAAAATTTGAAATTATGGTTTATAATACAATAGGATTTTTTGTAACTACCCGAAAGTGGTCCCAGGAATAAAGTTTATTTTACAAATCATGAGATAACGGTTTTTAATGAAAATTGAAATTAATTGTATCATTGGAGGACAGTCCTTTAAGAAGTGTGGCAAATGAGTCGAAATTTTATTGACGTTGCATGTATGATACATTTATAGTTCTAAAAAATAAGGTCAAACTACAGGACATATGTATGAGAAACGATTAATAGAATTCACCATTTAGTCATTTTAAGAGAGAAAGAAAGAAAAACACTTCAGTACCACCGTCTTTCTACATACCTCAGTGATGAGGATACACGAGAAGATTATACCAGGTCTTTATCTTTTTACAATATAAGCGAAATTCAATGAGACATCTTGTTCCTAACCTTAAACCTTTTTGTTTCAAGTGCATATTAGTAAAGTAACTAAAGAATAATGAAGAATATCCGTCAAAGTTCCTGATGAAACATATACCCATAAAACTCTCTTCAGGGATAAATTCAGTGAATTAATCATATTATCTACAGGATTAAGTAATCAAAACATAATGATTATGTTCTTTCTTTAGTCAATTAGTAGTCAGTTCACTAGATAAAGATAAACTACCCAGTTTTGCCACCTCTATATGTATTCACCAGTTCAACTACTGAATAGTCAGTTATATTTGGCATATAACCACGTAAATACATCATCGTATTTCGACACATCACCCCTCATGATTGAACAAAAGACAAGATAAAACAGTAGAAAGCTCTCTTCTGGCAAATCTAGTCAATACTATTCACCAAAACGATATAATGTTAACTTTTAAAGTTACATATAGAATTCCTTTCGATTTATCCTGATTTTTGATAAGTCTTGCTACTTGAACGCTATATTCTATTCCTAAGCTATTCTCTTGTAATCCCCAATCTCGAACTACAAAGCAATCTGAACACGAGAGAAAAGGCGCAAAATATGCGAGAAGCACTTTACCCGAAAGGTTAGTTCTTATACAGAAAAACACGGGTACTTATAGATATTAGCATTTGTTAAGTCAACATTATATTTTGGCCAATCCGCTAGGAGACATATTATGCTACTGACCAATAGTAGCATGCCACGTTGATGTTCTAGAAAGCTCAATCATGCTCTGATTGGCTGGAACTATTCGGCTTCTTTAGGGCCTCTGGAGGCTCCGTTGTAGTTCTTGGAAGCCGACTGAACAGTTTTCCTTCTAATTATACTTTACTCCTCGAAATTTTTCTTTCATTTTTACACAAATTTCAATCAGATTTTATTCTTATTCAATTCATTTAATAATTTGATTGTATAATTTTAATTGATGAATATCTTTGGTGAAAATATTGAGACACACTGTTAAACTGATGTACCAGAATTCATTTACTATTAACATTGATAAGGCTATAATAGTGAACTCATTGAAATGAAGTATTTCTTCATACGATTTGTATTTTTAATGAAATCGCTTCATAAACAACCTTATATAGAATAACATAAGAGTTGTAAACTGGTCATTTCAAAGTGGAGAAACATTTCACATGGAATCATGTCGTAATCTGATGGTAATACATAATCATTCAAAACTAGTGATGTCGATTAAAATTCAAAAATTAAGTACAAATGTTGAATGACCATTTATTCTAGGGATTTATTTATTAAATTAGTTCCCTCATGTGTATACTATACTGGAAGGCAGATTGGATAAAGATATTAGTTAATTATTGTCAAGTTGGAGTGGACTTAACCTTATACTTGCAGCTAGTAAGTCTGCTTACGTAGAAGGTAAGATTTATGTTGAGTAACGAAGATATTCGGTACATAAATTATCCATGAAATCGAAGCTTTGTATCATAAATGAATCCAGTCGCAGTATATACAACACTAACTGTTCATTTCGGTGCATTTACAGCTGAAAGGGAAGTTTCTGTCTGTTGAAAGAATTAATTTTATTATATTATTGACTTATGAATGGTAAACAGTTAGTTGGAAATGTGTTGTTCTCAAAAGTTGAATTTGAGCGTTGAATAACCAGTTTCAAATTGGCTTCCACAATCAGTGGCAAAAGTTGATGACATGCTTAATTTAGAAATTCATTATTCAGTGAGAGAGTATGCATTAGTTTTAAGAGTAAATAGATAGATGAACACTTCTCTTTGTCATTATGTAAAATTATCAACTGATTCTTAAAGCAGTTAGTCCCTTTGATAAATTTCAATAATGTAATGAGATGAAGATTGTCAGAACTATATGATCTATTAGCGCAATAGATTTTGAAAATATCTGATCACACATAATACACTTGTTAAGAACATTTATATATATAAAGAAATAAAAGGTCAACTAGACTAGAAATGGAGGATAAGAGAGGAGATAAGGATAATTAGAATAAGAGTAATAATAATAATAATAATAATAATATTAATAATAACAATAATAATAATAATAATAATAATAATAATAATAATAATGTGAACATAATTTAAAACCTAATCACTCTGGATAATATGTCAATATTACCAGGGTAGGTTTAAGATTATGGCCTGTTTCAATTACATGTTTATGAATAGAGAATAATGGATGTTTATCCTCTGCTCTTATTGGGTCACTTGATTATATTTGTTTTTGCAGCCATTTGGTTACATGTTCAGTCAATAAAAGTGTAAAAGGGGAGTATACTAAGGTTTATTGAAGCCTTAGCCATACGAAAATTCAAACCCCCTTTATGTATTCGAAAACAGTTTGTTCTTTTCTTAAACCTACCCTGGTAATATTGACTTATTATCCAGAGTGATCAGGTTTTGAATTATGTTCACATTATTATTATTATTACTATTATTACTCTTATTCTAATTATCCTTATCTCCTCTCGTATCCTCCATTTCTAGTCAAGTTGACCTTTTATTTCTTTATATATATAAATGTTCTTAACAAGTGTATTATGTGTGATCAGATATTTCCAAAATCTATTGCGCTAATATGCAACTGATTCTTGTCAAGACCTTATAAGATCAAGAATAACGTGGTTGTAAACGTACATTCAAAGTTGATGAGGAATCTAAGAGACTAACGTAAATATGTATAACTAATATAATCATGAGCGGATCAAATCTATCATATTTTCATTTATTCAGGTTTAGGAAACCTGAATTAGTCAAGTTATGTTATAATTTCTCGGTACTACTGAATAGTCATTACCTAGTTATTAACATACACTCAGTAACTAACCAAAAACTCATGTTAATATTGTTTTCTCATTCTAATTTTGATATAGAAATATCATAATTGAATGAATATAATGCAATACAATACATTAAACATTTAAAAACAAAAAAATACAATTACATAACCATTGAATTCCATCAAATATACAAGAAATGTTATTACTTAAGATAAATTAATCACAAAGTAAAGAAAAAAAAAAGAAAAATGATAATAACAGAAACAAGAATATAAAAGAAGATTGTTTCAATAGTTAAATGAATAAAATTGATCACTTTTCACTTTTCATATTATTTCATTGATTTTCAATATAAAGTTCCTTTAATATATTTTGTTTCTATAATCTTCTGTTTTAATACATGGAGATGACATAATTGATAATATAACTACCACGGTTACTAATACAGCACCAACAACTGCACAAAAATATGACCAATTATGTTCAATTGATATTGTATATAATAAAACACCAATTAATAAAGCTGTAGCACATAAAATTAATAATATAAAACGAAGAACTAAATAAGTAATATGTGAAGAGAATTTGATTGAACATAAACTAATAATATCTAAGATAATAATCAATAAAATACAAAAACAACCTAAAATCAATAATCCAATCATTGATAATATAATCATTTTATAATCAGTATCTTGACATGTTATGAATAGATTACCACAACTCCAAAAATCTGTACTTAATGATGTAATACATAAACCCAATGTTATAATTAATAGAATAATACAAAAAATATATTGTTGATTAACCATTGATAAGATTGTGGATTATGAATAGTATTGACTAAAAAAGAGAAAACGATAACAACAACAACAATGTACAATAATCCACTGAATGCTCCGTACACTTACTATAAATCAATATTGATTTTGTCAATTATATTAACTGTTCAAGGTGTAATATATCATATATATATATATAAGTCTACTGACTACTGATTAACACCTACTCAACAACAACAAAGAAAAAGACATTTAACTATGTTGAATAGTAATTGTTCATTGGTCATTTATTATAACCAGATGATGTCGATCAACTTTGAGCGTGTATTTTCGATTTTATTCATGAAAACGAGTGGAAATAGAAATATTGCATAGAAATATACAGAGGGGGTACTTTTGATCATCATCATAATAATAATAATATCAAACTTAATTGATTGGTTATATTCATCTTTTGAAAATTTCTTGATCATTATTGATTATTATAAATAATAATAATAATAATAATAATAATAAATGTTTCTTCACTGAATACTTCACTCTGCATATGAATTATATTATTAATAATAATAACACTATTATTATTATTATTCGCTTTATTCTCAGCACAAAGTATTTCAACAAGTTTCCGTTTCATATTTCTTGATCGATCCTGACGATAAAATTTAAGTGGTTGCCTGTTAGATATTAACAGTTGAAGAATCGGCATCTGAATAATATTCATTCTTTTCAATACATATTACCAGCAACCACAATGTCTTTGAATGGGCTCTTTCCTAACTTGTACGGCGAAATGTCGTAAACTTTCCATAAACGCATCTGATTAGGTTATGAGTCTAATAGGAATAATGATGGGTTAAAACAAACAAGGAAACCGATAATTTGTTGAAATAGCTATATGATAGGAACAGTTAGCCCAGATATTCAAGTAAGCAGCCTTGGTTATTTCTATTTGTCTATCAAATCAATTGTATATGATTTAATGCGGTAAAGTAAATTATGTGAGTTAAATAACATGTAAATTATTATTTCATTACATAACTTCTAGGAAGTCAGTTGATTCTTAACAGTATGGTTTTTTTCTATTTGATCAAGTAACTCTGTGATTTTGTGCTAAATATAATCGATTGTCATCATCTGTGTTTTCCTTCACTACAGTCCGAGTGAGATAAAAAAACACTTATGTAAGCCGTTCAGTAACTCTCTCACTTGACCAGCTCCATATGCATTGATTAATTTACTTTTCATATGGATTCAGGTACATAAGTCATTTGATAAGCATTTTTATCCAAAAGAATTTAAGAACATTAGCCAACCTGGTTGTAAAGAGGAGGAAACGACCAAATAAGAAGCTTTATAATCAAACACCTTGTAAACACAAGTCACTCAATCAAAACAGGCTCTTCGTCTTCTAAAAGGTAGGTAGAAAGCTGCTGAAGGCAGTTAATTTCTGTTTTTTTATTATTGCCGAATTGTTTGCTGTAAATTTAGAAAAACTATTCGTACAAAAGATACTGGTACAACCTTTTCTTCTACCATGATCTTAATCTTTCATAATTCTTTCTTCCTCCACAATCATTTGATTCCCTTCTACCTTCTTAATAGACCTTTTACCCCTAACTGTTACTATGATCCTTCTGATTACATCTCATCTCGATGTTACCATTCTATCTTATCACACCAGGCTTTCCCTTTCCAATAGTTCTTTTTCTATATTCAAGTTTTAAATAATAAAATTATCATTAGTTCCCTTAATTAAAATAACATTTTTAACCCTTTATTTACCTTAGTATACGTAACAATCGTAGACCATGATAAATATAGACTGAACATACCCTTTTTGAAATATAGAAGTTCAGTTTCTTGGAGTTGGTTCCGATAGCTTCAGCTATATAGTGGAGCTAATAACCTTATTGTTTAGGTAGATTATTCACGACATGATATAAAACCGAGAACTCTTCATTCGTTTGAATATGATGTGCAGTATTAACCAGGTAAGAAAGACTACCGGTTTCAACTGATGACATGAATCCTTTTTTGAATCCTAACCAGTATGTGTTCATAAGTTCCGAAAGATAGGGCACTTTGAGTACTTCACCTTAAGACGAATATTTCTGCTCCTTGCTCAAGTGACCTTTCAACTTTTTAAATGGTTCATTTCGAGCATATCTAAGCTGTGACCAATCCAGAAGTTTACTACATTAAAATATTGCTGAATTCATTTATTTATGTATAACCTGTTATACAATAATTACGGATTTATATTAATAGAACCTGATGATGAAATTATTGTAAACAACTATTCACTTGAATACTATTTGTTTTTGAACCACCCAGTTGAGTTTGTGTAGTCAATTGGCCTTCATAAACAAATATGTAACTCAGCCCTATATTGATTTTCTAAATCACTAATTTAGTATATAAATTTGAAACATTCATAGACTCATCTGTTGTATTCCTTTCCATTTTACTAAGTAGATCCGAAGTTGTCCTTTATACGTAGAAAAGACTATCATGTACTTGCTTGTGCATTCTTTAACTGTATTCGTATTCCTTATGACCATAATTGAACTGTTACTATAAAAATATCTTTATTCTAATCTAATAAGCTTACCTTCGAAATCATTCACTGTTCAAAACTCTTCGAAAAAAAGTCAAAAAGGCTCGGAAAACATTAAGAAGTATCTTATCCAATCGGCACACACTAGAAGTTTTACCAGAAACATCTAGAAATTGAAAAGTTATATGTCGAGTTTCTGATTGGATGGTTACCTATACTGCTATTATGTTAAGTAACGTTCCATAATTTTCCGGAAAACCAAGGCCATCTAAAACTACTATAAAAGCCTTATATTTTATGTACATAAATGAACCTTTGGAGTATATTTCACGCATTTTCTCTCGTGTTCAAGTTGCTGTGTAGATCTAGCCTGTGGGGTTACAAGAAGAGCGTAGGAACCGAATCTAGTATTTAATTGGAAGACTTATCAGTTTTATAGTTTATAGAAATAATATTTTTTTCAACAAGTTAACAGTAAAATCTCTCATATGACAAAATTCACTTTTCCATTTTTCTGTATTTTTGAAATTGGTAATAAGTATATAAAGTAATTCGGTATTGTTTACTTGAATCTTCCCATTGATGTTTAGGATCGAAATCGATCAGTAGCTAAGTGGATAACGCGATGTCGTTTGAAGTGAACGGTACTGGGTTCGAGTCCCGGAGTGAACATCAACTCTGAGATGCAGTTACATCCAGATGACGAGTCCGAAGTAGGACGAAACACGCGTCCTGGATTTCACAGTTAGCCACTATCCATCTTTGCTTATAAATAGGACCATGTTACGACTGGATATTAATTGGTCAAATTGATTTAAAAATCATCAAATAGACTGAAACAAATTTTTTTTACAGAAATACTCAAGGCTTCCTCATTATTGGTACGATAAGTCAACCATGAAGGATGATTTTAATTGTATTGGTTTTGATCTACCAATTTAAAAAAAACATAGCAAAAGCAAATATAGAACTCAATAGGAAACCGCTTTTGATGTAGGTTTTATACGAATTGGTACTTTTCAGTAAGGTATACCTGGAATTTTGAAGGAATTGATGTTCTAAGTGAAATTCAAAACTTCATCAACCAGTATCAGTTTGAAGTATTCAGGAAGTAACAAGCGTTCTGTTGTACTGAGATGTTCATGTTGACTGATTAATGAATGATAACCACTTTTATACTCGTCAAGTCCTCAGTTATGACTGAAATCTATCGGTCAAGCTACAATGTGACTCACCATCATCTACACTATCTCTTTACTTTAAACTTAAAAGATGGGATTAGTTGGTATGTGATCGACATAGATATAGGTTTCATACTAGTTGAGAGTTATCTATAAGGTTCGCTTACGGTCTTGAAGGAATCGATATTCCGTGTGGAATTCTAAGGGAGGTTGATTATGAATACAGTGGTCTTGAGTACTGTTAGAGGTATGAGGGTGGTTATCACTCCCCGTTCGCCCACACCGTGGAAGGGTTTTTCTTGAGGTACCTGAATAGGAAATTGGATTAGAGGTGGTCTTAGTGACCTGAAAACGTGACCGCAGTACCCAAAGGACAGCTGCTTGAGGTCGGTCACACACGGCTTTTTATCAGTAGTTTTTGTGTTAGCGCCGTACTTGTTGAGACCTTACCGCCGGAGACGGATATTCGTGGGATAAGGCGAGGTGTGCATTTTTAGGGTCGACCTTTTCTAACCCCACCCCTCCTTGTGGGAAGACAGCATCGCTGTTACGCTGGTTGTCTGAAGGAAACACCTTACTGCTGTCACACATCTGTACAGTCAGAAGTACGACTTCGCCTTCGGACCTTGGGTATGTTGCTTTTAATCTTACCATTGTTCAACCGACCTATCTGGAAATGTAGAACCTTGAGGAACAGTTGTTCCAGCCAGTATAGCTCGGTTGCTTCATCACTATAGGCAAGCGCGACCACCGCGTCAAGGTGGCAACAACGGTCGAGAATTCTACCCTATTTCATTCAATATCATAGTCTGAGATAGTACAGCTGAGCTTTATGAGCCCTCTGACTGACTTATTAATCTTAACTATGTTTCGTTCACACGTAATACTAGTTTACTTACAACTGTTCCACGAATATTTATAATGAGGTCCCTAATTAAGTGATGGCATATAGAAACTTTTCGATACTCCTCGTTGGATTCGAACCAGTGTCAGTTATCTGTCAATTCTGAGATACTACTGCTGATCTATTCAGTTCATGACTAACCTCCTGTAGGACTGAGATGTTTATATGAATACTATATATATGTACTAACATTTAGACAGAAGGATTTTATATTCAGTCAATTGGTTTTTGATAGTGGAATGAATAGGCCGGTGTTAGAATCTTACTGAAAGTAATACACCAATATAAATCTTACTCCATCTCAGCACTGATACAATGTATAAATAACAAAACATTTGTAATGATATGACTTTGAGTGAATAGTAAAAAGTCATTCTATCACTCAAAATAGTATATAGTCAGTTATCAATGCTTACAACGGTTTACTTATTATTTCGATTACAGTGAGTAACCAGTTTATTGGAAGATGTTTGTCTATAAATTATACTCTACAGAAGTTTGTTTCAAACTGTATAACTCAATGAGTATAAGAACCTTTTAATTGAGTACACAATTTCGATTTGTTTATCCAATTATTTAAACAGTTTTAAAGGAATGAATTAAGGTTAAATTTATTTGCGCATACTACCTCAAAATGATTGTTTATTTATCTGCATAATTTAAACAGTAGCAAGCATAAAGTTATTGACCTGTTCTCGGTTTTCGTCTTCCTCCCCAAGTCGTACAGATCTCAGACCCCCTCTGTTTTAAGCTCAGTTTATCACAGTTATAATGGTATTAAAATACAAGTAGAATGTAGTTTTTCGGATAAAGCAATTATCAATCCCTACATGGTTAGTACCATTCCCAAGTCCATGTAAAGAAGGACGGTTAGGCGCAGGTTTAGAATATCATCTAGTACAAATCAACCGCGCAACAAAAATACCAACCGGAAAAATACGTCTAAATCATTTAAATACTGCCTTGAAGATTGTGGAGTCTTCATATGGAACAACAAAAGCTTGAGCAACAATTAATATACGTGCACGAAATGTCCAGACAAATAACGGAAGAAATGAAAAGATACAAGATAAATCCTGTTGGAATGAGTGGAATCAATTGGATTCAAGCTGGTTACCCCTAGGTCACAAACAGGAGGTAGCATTGATGCTATCCAAGAAGCACGACTTGAATGACAAAGTGGGCATGGGAAACGTTAGGTACGAAGTTATCATAGGGTGAAAAGGAATGAGAGAAATGAGTGATAATGTCGATAGGTAAGTCTGTTTGCTTTCAGCAACATGTTAATATATGGCACCGTTTTCCCACAAAAACTCTCGCGGGAAGCTGTATGGGTTTCACCGGACCCGGCTACAGAGGACCAGATTAATCACATCTTGATGAATAAAACATTGCGGAATGTCCACAGGAGGCATGAGAACGAAGAGAGGAGCTTATGTAGCTTCAGATCACCACCAAGAGCAAAAGAAGCACTAAACAGGCAACACTGTAAAAGTATGATACAACCTGGACCTGGAGGGTAGAGCACTCATAAGAGCCCTTAGATTAGTTCCAATGAATCCACCAAACATCGAAGCAGCTTACACAGTTTTCTCTAAAGACGATAAAACACCAACAGTGGAAGAAATCGGTAGGGATATCAGACAGATGTGAAGTGGTAGCGCAACAGAACCAGACAATGTAAAAGCTGAAACTCTGAAGTTAGAGATAGGGGTAACTAAAAAGATGTTAAACGATCTCATTACGACAATTTGGGAGTGAGGAAAATTACTCACGAACTGAAAGGTGGGAAATTTCATCAAAAAACCAAAGAAAGATCTTATTAACTGTGAGAACTACAGAGGCATCAAGAGTATATCAGCACTAGAGAAACTTTGAGTGCCAATGCGTACACACACATGTATATCCATCTGGTGAGCCTCAAACATGGTAGAAATCGGCTCATGAATTTCACGATGAGCCACCATCAAAATATTCTAGAAACAGATTTTATTAATGCACTTCAAATACAATGTACATGTGCAAACGTACGAGTTTGGAAATGAACTCGTTAAAATGAATTCGTCTACTGAATTACCTGTTCTTTGGTGAAATCATTCGCAAATTCCTAAGAGGTTTATCTGCAGATAAATTATCACTGACCACAAGTGAATGTGAAGTGGTTAGACATCAAATCTTGATTCATCATAATCTAAGAACTAAATGTCGGAAGGAAATTATTGTTTCATACAATTGACAAATAGTAAAATCTGTGTCTTATCTCATGTAATTAGGTTGGACACATCCCTTAGTATCACTAATATAATGAATGAACACATGGGTGGAAATCTGTGATCAACTGGTTGAAACTCAAATATCATTAGTCGAAATTCTGTCATTCTCAATGATCGTTAAAGTGGTGACCATTCAAATATAATTCACGTTAATGAGTGGTGCTTTTTATTCTTACATATTTCCATAGATCATTGGTGCACAAGTGTTACAGAGTATGAATGCGAAAACGTTTTTCTGTCTGTAATATATTATACTGCAATATCCTATTCACCACGGAAAGATTAATCATTAGGGAAGACTGCTACTTTTGTGGTGATCTAGTTGTATTTGTTTATCTCCACCATCACATAGAACAGAGTCACCATACCGACCACCTCCAATCACTCAGTAATGAGTATAATCGTCGTTTAGGTGATTGTTATTTAATTACTAACTAGCTAATCAATTGATTCAAATTGAGACTATGGGTTTTAGCATTTTGTTTGTTAAGTGAATTGTCTGGGGAGTATGTTTAACTTATCCCACTCTACGACGATTCACACAGTGTTTGCATTATATTGAGTAGGCACTTAAATAAAAATGTTTGGTCCGGAAGTCATAACAGTTCGTTTTGCATCACTTCTAAATAGTTGTCGTCCGTCTAGTTACAAATCGATCACGTTAAAACGATTTATTCCAAGTATTCTAATCAGTTGCAGATACAAAATAATCAGTCAGATATTGACATGATAGACAGTCATTAGCCCTAATAATCACGTCCCATTTGATGACTACACAGTGAATGACACACAGCACTGGCTTCTCCCAATCCCTCTCAACACATAAACATGTCTATGTTTCTGTTAATAACTTGCACACTGACACGTTATTTTGTTCGACAAGAAACCTATTGTTCTGGTCAGTGATCTCGTCTTGATATTAGCTTACTCGTTGATTCAATAATTCAATAATTTGATCTCGTTAACATCCAACACTCAACCATATCACCTCGTCATATAACATCAGTCGATCGGAATCCTATTTATTCGACTTGACAATTGAAAACAACAATCACTCAGAAAATTCATCTCGATAACAAATACACAATGATCACAAATGATCCTCTGTTTAAGCAGCGTTAAAAATCGATCTGTGTTATTTATTCCTCAGTCTATACATCCTTCGTGTTTTGTATTTGTGAAGAACATCGATTGACAGTACTCATGGTACAGATTTATTGTAATATGTGAAAGCACCTGAATTATGAAAGCTACATAATGTTGAAGGCAATGAAAGTGAGATGAATCAGGGTTAACCCACAAAAATCTATACATCGGTTATTCAAATGACCAATATTCATCTAATAAGACCACTAAACTCAAAATAAACGAACACAAAGTATATAATTTAACCGAGTTCGTGTCATCATTGTCGATTGACATGATTTTACCACCTGAACACTAGAATAATACACTGTATTTCGAGTATTCAATCAAACATGAAACATTACACTGACCGATAATATCCTGGTGAAGAAGTGGGAGATTCATTTTAATCGTACATTGAATGCCCAATAATAGTTCGTTTCAGTGATCTTGTCGATTACAATATTTGTGTATAAATATGATATTTAAATTAGAAAAACACACAGTAAAGCAATCATTGGACATGTAACAACACAACATACATATTGAATACTGTCAAATGTACAATACAATACAATACATGTTATTGCTTAAGCTAAATTAGTCACAAAAGAAATAGAATGATAACGAGTGAGAGAAAGGATAAAATGTAGGAAAATTGTTTGAATGTTTCAAAACAAA
Organism: Schistosoma spindalis; assembly: GCA_946903255.1. Taxonomy (NCBI): domain Eukaryota; kingdom Metazoa; phylum Platyhelminthes; class Trematoda; order Strigeidida; family Schistosomatidae; genus Schistosoma; species Schistosoma spindalis. The sequence goes on along the minus strand of OX336416.1, from coordinate 37,696,812 downwards.
ATAAACAAACTGGTCATTAGTTTACCGATGTGCCAAGCGAGTTTCTCGAATTGTTCTCGTTGTTGTAGTGGTTCGAACGGTAACACATTTTGACGACATGATCGCCAATATAGCCACTTGTGTTGCTAGTACAGCTCCAGTGACTGCGAAGAAGTATGACCAATGATGTCCAACTAATGATGTGTACACTAATATGCCGATCAAGAGAGCTGCAGCACCCACGTATAATATAATGAAACGTACAGTTGTATAAGCAGCACGTGAGGCGAACACATCTGAACATAATGCAATCGCATCCAATAGGATGATGATTAATAGGCATACAGTGCCTAAAATGATTAAGCCAGCAACAGCTGATACAGTCTCCTTATAAACAGTATTCTGACATGTTGAGAATAAATTTCCACAATCCCAAAGACTTGTTACCAACGATGCAATACTCAAACCCACTGCTAAGCATAACAGACTAACACCCAAACGACGTAATTCAATGATCATTGTTACTGTTGTTGACTGTGATCAGTGTTATTTGAATATGGAGAATAATCCAGTGAACTGTTCAGTACATCTACTGTAAATCGATATGAATTGTGTTTGTTTGTATTAATAAAAACTAGTTCGAAGTTGTAATATATATATATATATATATATATATATATATATATATATATATATATATATATATATATATATATATATATATATATATTACTGATTTACACCTACTCAACAAGAACATATAATTAACCTAGAGTAGTAATTTTCTATTGGTTAGTTACTACAGTTAGTCAGTTGATGTTGATTATCGAAATGTGTGTGTAAATAGTTTTGATTTAACAAACATAAGTGAATGGAAATAATGATGATGTCACATGAAGGTATATAAATTTGTACTTTTAACGAATATCATTTATGATAATGATAATTCAGAAACTCACTTTCTGAGTTATATTAATTGAGTTAAATCATATAAATATTCAATTTTGTTTTCTCTTCATTGTATTTTCCCTTTATTCAGGTAATTATAATGGAATAGATTTATTATATCAATTTCATATTAATTTGTATTTTGCATTACAGTGATACTATAATTTATAGACTAACCTTTAAGTGACACTAAACTGACCTTTACAATGTTCATTTTAACTTATTAGGGCTAAATAAGGATTGTAAACCAATTTGAAGAATAAGGATTACCGTTTATAGTTGATCATTAAGTTTAAGAATTAGAACTGATATCAGCTAAAATACTATAACATTATTTAAATGAATTTCGCGCCAAAAATCCAAGACCTTTTATTTTAAATCTGATTGGTTTGTCTAGAAACGGTAGTCTCATCGAATGATTTTTAGGCAAACTTGTAGTCATCCGACTTCAATACATCTCTGACCTTGAATTTTTATTGATTACTTTCAGGAAGATTATCTCCCTTTCTTCTATTATGAAGGTGTATATATTATGATAGTGGCTTGTTAATTTCTGATCAAATTTTCATTGATTATGCATCTTTGACAATATTGATCAATACATCTTTAATCTTCTAGGTCACAAATTAAAGCTTAGCAACGTGATTGGTTACTTTATATTTGGAATCTTCCTTGTGTTAAATGGATATTTTAATCGTTGAATTCATTAATCAATGAATCTTAGACCACCATTGTAAATCTGGAAGCACTGGTTGACCGTTTCTTCCTAATACGGGACTCTTCAGCGATGCACGTTCGCAATCCTGTACACAGGATTTGAACTCATGACCTTCGGTATCGTGCTCGAACCCTTAACCTCTAGACCACTGGGTCAGTATCGAATGGTGTTAATGTCTAGCTTTCATCGATCCACGAATGCTTGCTCAACCATTTATCCATTGTCTGAGGTAGATACTTGTCACTACCTGACACGGATTGAATTCCACTGATCACGGCTTCTCAACTAGAACTTCAAGAAATCCATGTTGAAGCTAGTCACTAATAAGCACCATATGATGATTATGATCAGAATAGATTGAACTAATAAAATTATTACAATCTCCATAAACTTCATTCTGATCCAAATAATTATTTAACAATATGACAAGTTAATTAAAAGAGAAATTTCGATTTTGATAATATCAATTAGATGACATTAATTATTTCCATGCCAACTACATGTATGATGTATACATATTGAGATTAACTTGGCATTCTCATATGATGCATACAAATTTAACGGTTTATTTAGTTGCTTTGAACAACCTATCCGTTTCATGATATCGATTTAAAATCCACATGATAATTTATCAATAATTAATCAAGATAATTACATTTATAAAATAATGATTTTCAGATCCAATCATTCAATTCTATGATAGAAATCATATAGAAAACATGAATGTTTCGTAGTGAAAATGTGATAGTTTAGGTTATCATTTGGTGTATATATGTGTGTGCTACTTATGTCTATATAAATAGCCGATTTCGTAGTCAGAAATAGAATATCGGGTAGCAGAGGATTTAAAAGATCGAGGGGAAATAAACGGGAACAGAAAGCAATTAGTATAGCAATGAAGGAATAATGAAGTCTGAGATAGTTGGTGAATATTTTACATATGAAGTATTTATTGTATGGTTTTCAGATTTTACTAAGATCTAATTGTCTCCACTTGTGCTCCCGTTGACTACAACCTTACTAAGAATTCATTAAATATATTTTGGTATGATTTTAAGTTCACCAGGAGGAACTCGGCTTTCACATCGGCGTAATGTGAGGAAGACCAAAGAACACATTACGCCGAGAAATGGAGGCATATATGAGAAAAATGAACGAAAATTCGATAGAACTGGAAAGGAAGGAGAGTGCTGGTCGGTGGTATATGCTCCATTGAGGTTAACAGGCCTAATTAAGTAAGTAAGTAAGTAACAGTCACGAGAATTCATTTTTCAAGAATGTATTTTTATGTGGTTCAAGTGGTTTGAAACTAGATGTCTTAATTTGACATTGAGGCAGATAAGTACAATTTTTAGATAGAAATAATTGAAGTTGAAACTGACAAAAAATGTTCACAAGGAATAAAACAAAGTGACATTAGTAACACCCAATAGCTGAACACGGTCACTTTTTCAGTTTTCACTTGGAATCCATTTGTCACCTGGACTCCATGTATCACTTTTGCAGTGTAGTCCGTTGTATGAATTTCATGTGATGTTGACGATTTTCTCATCTACCCATTCCATAGTGTCAAATAAGGTTTCATAATGTTCATCTATTCACGCTGTCGACCTCTCCTTCGTAGTCAAGGAATTTGGTGTTTACTGACAACCGCCATTCAGTTGATAATCCAACGATGATTCGTAGTGTCATTATTTGGTATGTGCACGATAGATCCTTACAACATCCAGCCTGTTGATCTCAAAGTTGGGTGTCTACTGAGCCTGTCATCTGGTTCGACAACACTCTATTTAAAACGTTTCCTGATACTGACAGTAGTGTGATGCCTCTATTCTTCTAACATTTGCTTTGATATTTTGATGAAATGTCCTTCTTTCTAGTCCATCGGCACTTGTTCTTCTTCCCAACTATTCTTTATTAAAGCGTGAAGCAGAATTGCAGTTACTTTTATGTCTGACTTTAGTACTTCAGCTGATATATTATCAGGTCCTACTTCTTTCCCGCTCTTGATTTGTCCGATAGCAGTCCATCTTAATCATTGGTGGGGTGACATCAATAGGAAGGTCTGTGTGCGCTGTTTCGATGTTGGGTGGGTTCAGTGAGGCCGGTCTATTCAAGAGTTCCTCAAAGTGTTCTACCCATCTGTTCCTCTGTTCTTCAATCTCAGTCATTGGCTTGCCTGCTTTATCTTTGATCGGTCTCTCTGGTTTACTATATTTCCCTGCCACTTTCTTTTTTGTGTCATATAGTTGTTTCATATGTCCTTCTTTCGAAGCCTCTTCCACTGTTGTTGCTAGCTCTTCTACATATTCCTGCTTGTCGGCTCTAATACGCTTCTTCATTTGCTTGTTTGCTTCAATATATTCAGCTTGTGCCTTCACCTTCCCTGTTCTTGTTTGGTTGTTGTTAATTGCTGTCTTCTAATTCTTCCTTTCTCGAATCCTGTCCAGAATTTCCATAGAGATCCTTTCCTTATGATGATGCTTCTTGCGGCCCAGCACCTCCTGTTACGTTGAAATTAATGCTTCTTTTATACTTTTTCAGTTGTTCTCCATAGTAGTTTCTTCTTCCTTCAGTATATCCTGTAAGGCTTGAAATTTGTTGTTGAGAGCTATCTTGAATCCGTTGAATTTGTTAGTATCTCGAAGGAAGGCTGTATTGAAGCTTTGCAGCGCTGTTTGTCCAGTTGTCCAGTTCTTCTTTAGCATCAGGTTTAAATTGGCCGTAACTAGGTGGTGATCTAAAGCTATATCCACTCCTCTCCTGGTTCTCACATCTTCCATTGTCCTTCGGAATTTTTTATTGATGGAAATATGATCGACCTGGTTCTCTGTGGAGTGGTCCGGTGAGATCCATGTAGCTTTGTACATACGTTTGTGTGGGAATATTGTTTCGCCTATGACCAATTTGTTGAATGCACAAATCTCTCGCTATCTCGTTCCATTTTCCCAGTCAATCCATTTCGTTTCATGATATCTTGATACCCGATGTTGCCCATTCCGACTTAGGCGTTTAGATATCCCACCAGGATGATCAGGTCCTTTCCTAAGTACTTTGCTATGATTGATTGCAGATTCTCGTAAAACTGATGTTTATAATCTTCTTTGCTATCATTGGTGGGTACATAACATTGGATAACATTCATTGTGATTCCTTCCTTATTTGTTTTGAAGGATGCATGAGATTCCCACCCAATATTGCATTTCGCGCGTCTTTGGACAGCATTAGAACAACTCCCTGAGTGTGTGAAGCATTTTTCTCTTCTTGACCGGAGTGTTATAGCATCTCCTGTATCTATCCTTTGTTGTCCAGCTTAGTTCTAATGGGTTTCGCTGATTCCGAGTACTACCAATTAATATCTCCTCATTTCCGTTACTATTTGACTAATCCTACCGGTCTCTCAAATTGTCTGGTTTTTAGAAGTGGCATCGGCCTCGTGACTTCCAAAGAATATCGGGTATCATCATAAGGCTTATAATTCTTCTGAATGAACATTTTTAATCTCAAAAGGCGGAGTTTAAATGGTATGATTTTTTTATTCTGGTTAGCGTTTATTCGCAAGGTTGTTTTCTACGGCATGGGGTTTATGACCTCGTGACCAACTCTCCTCCACTTTGTGGGATTGGAACTTTCAGTAATCCTTGAAATGGTACAGGCGGAGTTTAATATGTAACTAATTACCTATTATTGTTAGCTTGTAGGATTTTACTTAAAAATCATTGGATCCTGGCTCATTGGTCTAGAGGTTAAACGTTTACTCTCGAGTCCCATGTGCAGAATCGTGAATTCACACTCCTAGGGAGCCCCACACTAGGACGAAACGGCCGTCCAGTACTTCCAGGTTAGGGTTACAAAATCTGACTTTATACATATGTTATTGGATGTTCATTATTAAGGTTACAATTAACAATTTCATTTCAACTTTTTTCTTTATCGCGAACTTGTATTCCTTAATGAATCCCTAAGAATGAAAGAGAGGTGAATAAATTTATTGTCGTAGAATGTAACTGTCTAGTTATGAGCAGCTATTAGAATACATGTGTTCAACCCCTACTCAGGACGGATATTTGTATCTAATTTCAGAGTTCTTATTATTTGGTGGGAATCATCGTGACGCTTATAATCACAAGTTTAATATATCTTAGACAACAGGTAACAGTTAGATCCTGGATTTCAGTTTCATTCAACCAGATTTAATGGGATCTCGGGATTGAATTTCATACCTTGAATCAATCGCGACACGAAACAAATGTTCAAGTGAACTTAAACTACTGATTATTAACGAGTAGTAACATAATATAAACAAAATGACCCGTAGCAAAGACAATTTTCATGCGATCCAAATATCAGTGATAGCATGTTACATTTTGTTCTATTATTAAAATGATAACAAATAAGTATCTTTATGTATTTTGAGTGATTTCTGCTAATACATATCTAATATACATGAATATTAATATGACAATTTTTTTGATAAACCAATTAAGGTAATTTATGACTCAATGATCACAATAAAATCTGTGGTATAATTACTTACTTACATACGCCTGTTACCCTTAATTAAGGAGTATGGGCCAACCACCATCATTCTCTATTCATTTCTCTACTGGACAATCCTTTCTAATTGCTTCCAGTCGTTATTCATCCTACTCATGTCTGCTTCCAAATCCCTATGCAGTGTGTTCTTCAGTTTTCCTCTTCTCCGTTTTTTTTTTCAGGATTTCAAGTTAACGCTTTCCTCGTGATTCAGTTTGATGATTTCCGGAATATATGTCCTATCCACTTTGAAAGTCTTTTGCTAATTTCCTCTTCAGTTGGAAGTTGGTTTGTCCTCTTCCATAGTAGGTTATCGCTAAAGTAGATCAAAATTGAATAAATAAACATTTAAAATGGTTATTAGAAAGCATTATTATTTCAGGGTCTATTCATCCAAGTTTAGTTTAGATAAAAACTTATATAAATATTCATATACATTAGAGTAAAGCCTGATTACTATCTAATCAAAAACAATATTGTTTACTTATATATGTTGTTCTAATCTTCATAATGGTAATCTTTATTAATAACATATATGCTCCAGTAACCACTTCTTCAGTGGAAAAACAAATTTTACAAAATCCTACTTAATATACAATCATTCATAAAGTGCATTTGTTTATCTAAGTTTTCTGAATATAAGTTAGTGATCTAAACAAAGACGTTATATGATTGTTTCCATTATGTTCAAGTTTATACTTCGATATTTAGTCAACAGTGTTTTATCTAATTATTTTGTTATTATGAATAAAACTGCTTTTATACTAATGTGATTTGTGCTACTGATGTCGACAGATATAAATAGTATGTATCATCAATCGAAAGTGAAATACCTGGCAACAGAAGATTAAGAAGATCGGGTGAGAATCTAATTTATGAAAGAGCCAATCAGAAGAGTGTCAGAGATTTCAAGGTCACAGCGTCAACTTCAGTGCTTAATCCTAATGTAGGATCGATTTACAGATTTTATACAAAACGTGATAATTGAGCGGCTATAAAAAGTAAAACGGCGAGACTAGAATTTGTGGACAAATCACTCAGGTCCAAGATAACAGATCTCGGATTTTGGTTCGAAAGCACCAGAAACACCGGCGATCAGGCAGGTACTACAATATATGCGGATGATCGGAGAGCGTACAGATTCCTACATAGGCTTGATTATGTTCATCGTGTCGTTATCCATAAGTGGCATTTTGTGTACTCAACAACCGGAGAGCATACAAACAATATTGAAACTATGTAGTCGAGGCTGAAAGAGTATTTGAGACTTTATCATGGCTCTCAGATTTCACTAAGTGATTCTGTAATTTTGTATTCAACTACATTCGATTGTCCCCACTTGTGTTCCCGTTCACCATACTTAGAGTAAGACGTTTTTTTAAGTAAAGTTTCAGTACACATTTAATGCATAAAACCTAATAGAATCGACTATCAATACGAATTTCTCACTTGACCATTTATTCTATTGTGTAACACATTTAATTGGTCATGTTATCGAAAATCCAAGCTAATCAAGACATAGTTGGAAAACACAATTTAAATAGATGTTTAATGGTACTTTAAATCTAACCATCAACTATAAGCCGATATACTCAAATTGGTTATATGGACTGTAATTCTTTAGCTTTATTCAGTGTAAAAATTTCTCTGGGTCTAAATCTAGTTAAATGGTTTACCAAAACTATTACAAAAAAGAGGATGCCCAAAATGAACAGAAGTACATCAACAACATCTTAAGAGTGTAGGATTCATGGGACGATTAAAGCTAGACCATCATTAAAAACTTGGGAGCACCGGGAGGTCATTTCGTTCTAGTATGGATCTCCTCAACAGTATGCATCCATGATCCTGCTCGTGGGATTTGAACCCAGGACTTTCGGTCTCGCGCATGAACGCTTAACCTCTAGACCAATGGGCCTAAACCCAACGGTGTTAATGTCTAACTCCAACCAATCTACTGCTCAGGAGCCCCATACTAGAACGAAACAGCTGTCCAGTGCTTTCAGATTTTCCTAGGTAGTCTAGCTTACATCAACTCATGAATTCAACTATTAAATTACTACAATCTTTACAAAACCCCATTTCTGATAGACATCTTAAAATTTGATAATTTTCTAACAAACATTATTAAAATGTGTTTTAAAACGAAATGACTCATTTGAATGAAATCTCATTAGTTAGTATATTAGTTTCATCACGCTACCATAGTATTAAAAATACCTCCCAATGATTCCGTACAATTTCAATGGTTGATATCATGAGTCAATTAAAGCTAGACCGCCATGGAAAACCTGGAAGCACCGGACAGGTGTTTCATCCTAGTATGGGACTCCTTAGAAATGGATCGGTTTAAGCTAAACATTAACACCTTCTTGTGTGGGCCTAGTGGTTCAGAAAATAGGGGTTCGCGCGCGAGACCGTAGGTCCCGGGTTTGAGTCCCTCGAGTGGAGTCGTGTATATGCAATGCTAAGGAGTTCCATACTAGAACGAAATGGCCGTCCGGTACTCCTGGGTTTTCAACGGTGGTCTAACTTTAATCGACTGATTAATTCAACAATTTTTAAGTGGTTGTTGATGTGCTTCTGTTCCTTTTATGTATTCTCTTTTACAAATTAAACCATCCATAGCTGCATATGCTATTTTTAATAGTCAATAAATGAATAGTAAAATATCGAAATTCGGTTGTTTTTTCCAACAACATAAACAAAAGACAAGTGGCTAAATCTTAGAAAGGAAGGTCTAACTATCCATTCGTCCAAACAATCACATTTAGTTCTTCAAACCATACTTCACTGACACAAATACGAACTAACTCTACTCGTTTACATTCTTATATCCACTTTTATATATACTAGCATACATAAATCAACAAGGATATATCTCACATAGAATCACTACTTCTTGAATGACATGACAGTTATATGACGTAACTTGTTTAGATTGTACTAAATATTTTGTTCCTTAATACTATTTAAACTTTTGTAATTTTTTATCTACAGGAACGAGTAATTTGTCATGAAATCCTTTATTTACAATTTAGACCGATAGGTTCTAGGTTCGAATCTCGTGGGGCGGGATCATGGATGCGTAATGCTGAGGAGTCCTATACTGGGACGAAATGGCCGTTCATTACTTCCAGGTTTTCCATGATGGTCTAGCTTTAATTGACTCATAAATTCAACTATTAAATTAGAAATTTCTATTTAGATCATTTTAAATATGATCACGAATATAATTAGCCAGTTTTATCTACTGTCATCTGTTTTCGACGTCTACATCATAGTCCAATCTAACATCCTAGATGAAAAATACAAATATAGTAAAATGTCAGACGTTCAACTGAAATCTTTAATGAAAATCACACTCACATATCCATTACTCCCTTACTAAATAAGTCATACGACTAGCATAGTACAAGTGTGGTGAACGAAGAGCAATTTATTGTATAACGTAGAATTACAGGGTTCTGTCCTAAAATGTGAAAATCATACATTAAATACTTAACTTAAAAATCTCCATCAATTGTCTTTAGCATCCTTTATGATACCATCACTTCTCAATTCCTTTCTGTTTTCTTCAGTTTAATCTTCTGTTATAACTTGTGACCCGCCAATTGTTATATATTGAGGGCCGCCGATTAGAGGACAGTGAGGGCAGAGAATTATCGATCGGACCAAAGACGCGTAAAACACGTAAGAATAGCCTGAAGTTCTGATTAGCCCTGCTTCCCTGTCTAGTCCAGCCAGTTGAGTCCAGAACGCAAATCTCAGCCTCTGTGATATGAATCATTATATCCCAAACATACTCTGTTTAAATACTAGTCGAACAGACTACATCGTACCATAAAATAGAAAATAACATTTGTACAAGATTTAACCAACAGGAAAATGACACGAATAAATATTGACCAATAGAGAAATGACACCATTTCTCATTCAGGAATAGTATTAGATAATTTCTGGGGTATTTTCTGAATACCCCAACATCTTCTCAACCTTCTTTTGATAGACCTTCCACTTTCGATCAGTGTTACATACTACTTATGTCTGTCAACATAAGTAACATGCACCAGACAAGTTTTCATGAATTATTGTACCATCATAAACTGAAAAATATGAAATGTTTAATTAAGATTGAGATTGATAAGAACCTTCAGTATGTAGTTGTGGCGATTGTTGAGTTTCATTGAAATCATGAACCAATCAATGTTAGACCATCACTGAAAACCTGGAATCTCCGCAACCCCATGCAGAAAATTAATATATGCTCACTAAGTATTCTTCGGGGTTCTTGTGAGGAGCTGTGACTAGTGGGGTTCAACCGTGTTAGGTGTGAGGCAGCTATCCACCGAAGACGATAGAAGATGGTCGTACAATATCTTGGATTGACAGAGGTTAGAAATTAAAACCGTTGGATGCTAACTCAGTGATCTAGAGACTAAGTGTTCACGTTAGAACAAAGATGCTGGGTTCGAGTATCGCATGCGGGATTGTGAATGCGCACTCCTGAGGAACCTCATATTAGAAGGGGATGGGCTTCCAGTGCTCACAGGTTCTAAGTGATGGTCTAACGTTGATCGGTTCATGATTTCAATAATAAAAACCTGTCAATTAAATGAATAAATGATAATTTCACGTGCATAATTTGTATACATACTTGTTCAATGTGACTGACTGGGAAAGCGAAACGTCATTTTATAGTTGATATCAAGGAATGATCTCAGTTAAACAACCATTGAAAACAAGGAAGCAATGCTCAGCTATCTCGTCCTTGTATGGGACTTCTGAGCAGTGACTATCAATGACCCTAGTACAAGGAATCGTACCCAGGGTTTTTGGTTTAGAGTACTAACAGTTGACTTTTAGACTACTGAGCCAGTATCCGACAGTTTAATTTTTTGGCTTTAATCAATTAACAACATCGGTGAACCATCTGCCAATGTACTTAGTAGGTTGAACTCCACTAGTCACGGCTTATCAATGTAATTTCAGGAAATACTCTTGAAGTTAGTCACTAACTGGTACATGATTGATTCTTCGTATGTAAAGGCTATGGGAATGAACATGATTGAATGCAGGATTTTTGTATGCTGAAATACATCTGAAAAAAGACATATTAACAAGATAAGAACCCTGTTACGAAAACTTTGGAAATTTCATTAGTTCTCTGTATCCATGGCACATTGGATACTATTCTTTCACTGTTAGCTTCATTCCTTGTATCCGTGAAACAAGGAAGTCACTTTTAATGTGCAAATTTGAACTTCCTGATTTATTGTTTCTTTAAACAAAAAAAAAAAACAATGTTTGTTTGACTACTGATTTCCAATAATTTCGTAAATAGGCTCCAGGGTTATAAGTGTATTGTTCTTGTGTATTTGCATTTAACTCTTCCTCTTTCTGTCTACCCGAGTTAAATTTATAAAAATATAGACATATCTAAACTAGTAAACGTATTAGTAGTATAGTGTGTACTGATGTTGGCAGATATAAGTAGTATGTATCATCGATAGAAAATGAAATATCCGTAGGTAAGAGGTTAAGAAGATCGAAGAGAAGAGAATGAGAACAGAGAATGATTGGTGTGGAAACGAAGGGACAATCAAGCCTGAAAGAATTAATGGATATATTACAAATGAACTATTCACTTTATGGTACACAGATTTTACTAAGAGATTCTGTAATTTTGAATTCGACTACATTTATTTTTCCCCACTGGTGTTCTCATTTATTACAGTAGTATTCAATGAGTAATAATAAGAATGTCATATGATGTAATGAGAAAAAATATTTTCATTAAATTCTCTCTAAATTAATATTGCACAGCAGTAGCTTCTTATTCAGAAGAGATTGAAAGACAAAGTTTTGTTAAAGAAAGACGGTTTTAGTTAGGAATTCCCACGGAAACAATTTAACTTCAAACGTACAAGATCATAATGAATTTCATAAAGCTACTTAGGTCAAATACATTTTAAGTCAACTGTTACTGAAAACGTGATATCAAAATTCTAATACAAGGGTCTACTGAAGAATTCATTGCTAATACAGTTAGGTAACAGAAAAAATACCAAATAGGTATGAAGTGTGTGAATAGTAAATCGTCATTGATAAACAAACATTGAATATTTAACGTGGTCAAAGATAGTTGGCAGGAGGCCCTGAACCACGGTTTGGGCTAGTTAATACCCGTCAGTATGCTGTGCCTGCAAAACTGAGGGAATGAATGTTTATTTATTTAAACAGATAAACATTGGTACAAGGAGGCACCAAGTAAATATGCGCGATATAAACCATTCAATTTATGTGAAGTCTGTGATACTCTCCGGGTTCTCAAACTGGAGCAGGTCACAAACGGATCATTCAACCTAAAGGTCTGACCCACAAGGCTGTAGAGCAACGTCAGGAGATGTAGTCCCGTGGTAGCCGGTGACCAACGATTGGTTCATACTCCATTTGTTCACCATTGGTTTGGAATGAGGGTTTTCCAACTCTCCTAGATGGATCCTCGATATCCATCAACCCGCTTGAAGCGCCGGATATTCGCTTTTCGTCCCCTCAATTTCGTAAACAACAGTAACGCTACGAGAATGCAGTGAATTGGACTACCCTGGTAGTGACCATTTAAGGACATTTCGAGAGGGAGAGCTGACTCTCCACTCTCAGCTGTACGAAGATATTAGAAGACTTACTATAGGATTCAAACCAACATCATATCACTTTACAACCTAAGATTTTACTATTAGATATTGCATTTCAATATATAAATAAAATCACCGATCATTGTTTTGTATTGCTTTTATTCTTACAACATATACCTTCCAAGTTTGAACAAGATTATAAACAAGAATTGGGATCTAAAATATTTCCAATAATGGACATTTTGATTACACTAGATAGAAAGAGTATTTGAAAGATTAGGTAGATACACTGATTTTATTTATCTCTATATCAACTAGATTGTTTATACTGAATTGAATTAACCAATCAGAAACTTGTACTATAAATCACGTGATTCACTGTTGTCCGTTATAGTAACCGGACATGCTTTGTTTCTTTGGGAGGGGGGAGTATTTTTTTAATACCCATAATGGATAAATAGAAATCAGCCTAAAACAAAATTTATTTGACCAACGGGTTTGGTAATAAATTGGTTCACTATTTTTAATGTATTTCCTGTTTTGTAATAGATAACATGTTTTTAAATAAAAAAAAGAAATGTAGATAGCCCTATATGTATAAAACTTGTGGCCTTATACCCAATTAATGATACCGTCAATTAGAGAACAGTGATTTATCGACCGGACCGGTGACGCATACAACAAGTACCAGCAGTCTATAGTTTTAAACAGCCCTTGATTACTGCCTAGACCTGCTTGGTAGGTTCAGAAATACCAATCTCAAACTCTGCGATATGAATCCTGTATTTCAAACATACTCGGTTTATATACCAATCAAACAGACCACAACGTATCATAAAATAGAAAATAACATTTGTACAAGATTTAGCCAAATGTGACTGTGAATGTGGGAGGTAGTGATTAATAGACAGGGCATAATTCAAGAATGGTAAATCGTATAATAATGGTTCGTAGATCAAAATGAAGCTCATAATAAGAGAAACATGAATATGCAGATAGTTTAGTTACTTAACAATAATACGATAAAAATATACATCTCGTATTGATCCATAAATAAATTGCAACAGTTATGATTGATAATTTTCATCAAGATATAACAATTATATCGACCAAGTTGTAATCTAATCACTAGTCTAGATAACTCAATGTCACGAGACACATTGTATGATGTTAATTGGTTAGAGGGAATCGGCAGAAAATCCCAGACCCAAGTTATATACTTGTCAGCATTGATTTGTAATTTAAACTTGAAATTTAAAAGAAACTGATGTTCAACAAACCTTTATCTAAATAGTTCAAACTGTATCATTAGTTTAGGCAATATGGGAGAGACTATAATTTATGAACGAACCAATCAGGTATAAGATAACAGGTCTTGGATTTTGGCTCGAAATTCCCTCATCCGTTTGGCAAAATAGAGTTTTGGCATTTTAGTTTATGTCAGCTCGCGATGAAAACCCTAAATCTAATTCCTAATCTTAATCATCAACTATAAATCATAATTCTAATTCCTCACACTGGTTTATAACTCTCATTTAGTCCTGTTTATTAAGTGGACACTCTCAAGGTCAATCTAGAGTCTCTCAAAAGTTGTCCAAAATTAGTCTCACAGCAATATGAAATTGATTATTATTCATTGACTGATTGAAGACTTCTAAGATTGATAATATTTGGTAGACAATAAGTAATAAACTAAGGTAATATCATACTATCTCGAACATAACAGTTTTCCACTAATTTTTATTACTCATTGTTGTATGTTTGTTTTTTCCATCTTATATTTTGTTTATTACTTAATTCATGATCTTATTCAAAACTCTACTAATCAGTTGATGTGCTTATCGATTTACATTTAGGTTTATCAAATTTTTCTGGTTGATCAAACAAAGTTAGACATTAATACCGTTGGATGCCGGTCGGCTCAGTGGTCTAGTGGTCAAGCGCTCGCGCGCGAGACTGATAAGTCCTGGATTCGAATCTCGTAAGGCGGGATCGTGGATGCGCACTGATGAGGAGTCCCACAGTAGGACGAAATGGCCGTACAATGCTTCCAGGTTTTCCATGGTGGTTTAGCTTCAACTGACTTATGATCTCGACTGTTGAAATAACAATCTATTTTGTAGGTGGTTATTGGTTTTAACTATCGACTCCGTTCTTTCAAACTTCTACCGACAATATAGTGTTAAATTACTATCTTTGAAGAATTGACAGATAGATAAAGCATTTAAGCCTGAATTTAAATCTGTATCATCTGTAGGGCCAGTAAAATGTTACTGAGCCCTAGCCAAATTATCTGGTAGTTGGATCACTGAATATCGAACAGATCATCGATCCCTCTCAAAGTCAAGGACAACCAACGCGAATTAATTAATCGTATGCCATGAATTAGCTCATGCGGTGGTGATCTCACTATCTTCTGTGTACTCATTCTTGATAATATATTTTCGTAATAATGTCCTTTATGTTGCACTATCTTCAAAGCATTCATAGTACCTTGATACGACGAAGGGGTAATCCACATTAGGTGCTGACTGTGAAGTGTCGTTTCGACATTAGCTGTTGGTCACATCATTCCCATCTAACTCGAGTAGACCCCTAATCATTCGACATAGATCATCGACGTTGGTGACTTACACATCCAAATGACTTCTAATCTTTTTATTGGTATGTTTACTATTGTATATTTTTGTGTGACCTTTAACTGTAAAAAAATCTATTGTTTACGTTATTTGTGATGTATTCTGACGATAGTTCATTTGGTGTCCAAAATCAATAACTTGGTTTCGTAAGACAATATCAATCGGTCAAAACTTGTTATTGTACATTATCTACCAACTATCATTTCAACAACTCTAAACGTATTCATTACATCTATGATATAACTCTGGTCAATAAATACCACAATCATACAATGTACACAATCTCAAAACTCTTCTATAATAACAAATTAAATATATTGAAGCCTAATTCAAAAACGACTTCAATCATACAAGATTTTCATTAGGTACGATCGAAATAATCCATATTTGATAACTGTGAATGGAATTTGGTTTGAAAAAGAGATCTATGAAATCGTACTCTCTTTACTCAGATGACTGGTTCATTAAATTTCTGCTAATAATAAATCAACAAGCCCATTATTAATCGAAGCCCAAATCTTATAGATAGATTTTAAGATGTTAGAAATGATTTATGAGTCAAATGGATGATTTAATTAGTGTTCTATTTATTTAGGAAAATCTCAATGATGTTTTCTCTAATACAGTTGAGTTATGACTAACGATGAAATTAAGAACATAAATTTCATCCTATTTAGGACAAGTCCATTGGATGTACCTGTTAGTTAAAGTGTTAATATTCACATAGACACTAGGATCTAGTGTACATTGATTCAAACACAAATGCTTGATTCATTAAACTACTGACTTGAGGTAACGACAAAGTTTTTCAATAAACATGACATTGCATGTAAGGATCCCAATTTTCTTTGTTGCTGACACTAAAGAGTGTAATTAATCAGTCTTTATTGGTATTTATTATTTATTTATTTATTTAAACACATAAATATTGATACAAAGAGAAACCGAATACACATGCGCCACACAAGTCACTTGATTTGTGTGTGGGCTATGATACTGCCCGGGTTCCCAGACCGAAGTAGGTGGTTTTCTTAGGGAGCCACACCCGAGGCCTTCGACCTGAAGGTCTCATCCAAGAGATGCAGTGCTTAGGATCCTGGAGCCCATGTACGCCATTAGTTTGAAATCAGTGTTCTCCAACTCCTCTAGGTGGATCCTCCGTATCCACCGACCCGGTTGAAGCACTGGACATTCGCTTTTCTTCCGCTCAATTTCGTAAGTTTGGACTTCCCTGGTTGTATAGGCGTAGCCATGTGAGAGCATTTGGAGAGGAAGAGCTGACTCTTCCCACCCTCGGCTGTACCAAGGCATTTGGAAGCTTCATTAGTATTTGTACTTGTGCATCTCGACAAGATTATTTTGATATTAGTCTTAAGTTAGAAATTTTAGACGTTTTGGATCTTTGTATTTTATGTACTACTTATTTACTCCATAATTCACCTATAAGATGATTTTCAAAGTAATCACAGATTTATTCATATTTTATTACTACAAACGTTGTGAACGAGAATACAAGAGGGGAAATTCATTACAGAATATCTTGGTAAAATACACTGAATACTTTTTTTACAAATTTCCATCAATTGTCCTTCATATTCTTTAAAATTCATCCAATTCACAATTCCCTTCTATTATCTCTTTAACTCAGTCTTCTTTATCTTCTACTATCGAAGTTTCCACTTCCGATTGGTGTTACACACTGTGGGGTCCTTTATTTTGTCGTCATTTAGATCGAACGATGTTCTTCGAAAGGTTCTCCACTTTGGTGGCCTGAGTTCTGACTCCAAGTAGATCATGTGAATGTTTGTTATCGCCTATCTTCGTATATAAACATCGACTTAAATCGCGTTAGTCAATAACGGAATTAAATTAGTCAAATAACGAGAATAGACTTTTGAATACATACATTTTGTATATGAAGCGGATAGAATATAAAGAAGCGAAACGACGCGCAGTGGAGATCGTGGGTAATCCAACTCCCTTTTAACCAAGCGTTAACCAATATTTATAGTTACACAAAAATAAGTAATGGGATAAGAAATGTACACACACATATGCGCTCATATAAAAGCAGTCAAGTTTGATAACTAACAAGGCGGGAATGTGACTCAAGTAGAATGAATGGATTGAGCTGTCCGAAAGCTAGAATAAGGTATATAGGCTTAACATAATGATCAACAGTACAACTCTACTTAAATTTGTCTATACAAGTAGTATACATCGCATAAATTACACCATTATTCATAAATATTATGTCATATTATTTCAATGTGCCAAATATTATACTTTTAATGAGTCAATCACATATATGTAGGTAACGAATTATAAATCAAACTATAAAAATAGAGTATTCTATAAAAATAAAGAATAACACGTCTACTCGGATTCTATTATTTCAGTAATAAGTACACGTTAACATAAAAAAAACAACAACCCGCAGTGAATCGTAGGTTATTGTAATTCATTAAATTAAAACTGCCTACACTCTAATTAAGATAAAAAGTTTTCATAATTACCGTTAATGAAATGAATCAATGTTTCAAATAGTCAATAGTTAGAATAAGAGTTTACTTACTTTTATCTACATGAATTGGAAAGTTTTGGATGAGAATGAAAGAAATTGCCAATATACCCTATAGTTGTTTATATCTCTTGACCGAGATTAGTCTGTGATGTGTTATGTCCCGATGAAAATAATAAATGGTAACTTTTGGGATCCATTTGTAGACCAATACTATACGTATATTTTTATCGTATTATTGTTAAGTAACTAAACTATCTGCATATTCATGTTTCTCTTATTATGAGCTTCATTTTGATCTACGAACCATTATTATACGATTTACCATTCTTGAATTATGCCCTGTCTATTAATCACTACCTCCCACATTCACAGTCACATTTGGCTAAATCTTGTACAAATGTTATTTTCTATTTTATGATACGTTGTGGTCTGTTTGATTGGTATATAAACCGAGTATGTTTGAAATACAGGATTCATATCGCAGAGTTTGAGATTGGTATTTCTGAACCTACCAAGCAGGTCTAGGCAGTAATCAAGGGCTGTTTAAAACTCTAGACTGCTGGTACTTGTAGTATACGTCATTGATTCGGTCGCTAATTCCCTGCTCTCTGATTGGCGGTATCGTTACATTATATATTAACAGGGCACACAGGCCACAAGTTATAACATGATGAAAATCAAATATTCTGAAGTTCATTTCCATTACAGATTAAATTACCTGAAGAACCATCGAAAATCAAGCTGAACTAAATACTTTTATTTCTAGGTTGTAGCTCTACATTTTGAAAAATTTTTTATGGTTAGCGTTTTTTTAACGAGTTAGGTTTCTACGGGGTGGGGTCGCTAACCACATGCTCAACCCTCCTGCTTTATCCGAAATTGGGACTGGCAGTAGCCCCAAAGGGGCTCCACGTGGAGCTTTACAGTAGTGTACAATTAGAATTCCGACAGGGATTAAAATTTCGACCTTTCAGTTCTGGTGAGATACACATTACTGTTAGATCACGGAGTTGATAGTAACTCAGAATTATAGATCGAGTATCATCCAGTTTCATAGATGATGTTAAACTTATCGATATAATTTGATCAGGGCTAGATACAAAACAAATCCAACATTGATCACTACTCAGTGATAAATCAATGTAAATGTTTAACTATCTCTCAACACGTCTGAGTTCCATCAGTCATAATTCTAAACTAGAAACAAACAAGTGTTCTATCTTACATAGGTTTCAATACTTCCCAAACTGAATGTAGTGTAATGTTTTTGAAGAAAAAGAATATTAATGTTTATCAGTATGGAGATGTGGAGATTATTCAGTTTCACTGAAATCATGAACCGATCAGTGTCAGGCTACCAATTACAAACCTGGACAGACTGAATGAACGTATCATTCTAGCATGTCAACTCAGTGGTCTAGAGGTTAAATGTTCACGCACGGAACTGGATGTCCTGAGCTAGATCCAAGAGTGCAACAGTCGTAGATGTTCACTGCTGTGGAGTTTCATGCTAGAACAAAACGGTGATCTAATATTGATTAGTATATGATTTCAGTAAAGTTCAATGTTTATCTAGAATGTAAATGTCGAATAAGTCGATATGGTATTCAAATAGACTAAAGTACACTATTCAAGATTAATCCTTAGAATATGAAATAAAATATCTTATCATTTTGACAGCCAATATTTTTGTTTATTATTTTAATCATCTCCATATTTGGTATATTTGGTATATGTCAGACAATTTTTACCACTTTTCACTTTACTATCATTTCATTGGTTATTTTTATAGTTTTAATGTGCTATTTATTTTCTTGTTCAAGGTCATTGTTATTTACTAATTATTCTATTGTAATGTTCGATCACTTTACAATTACTGTGTTGTAATTTAAATATAAAGGAAAACTTGAGAATTCAATTTGACACAAAAGATTAACAGAGATTACTGAATGTTTTTTTAGCTTATATCATCAGGAACTGATCATAACTAAATGATCTATTAAAACTACGAAACATTGAACGGCTGTTTCGTTTCTGTATGGGGGACTTCTCAACAGTATACATTCACAACCCTAATCCAGAGATTAAACCAAGAACCTTAGAGAATTTAAACTTAGTGGTTTAAAAGTGAAGAGCTCACTGTGAGTTGAGGTCTTGAATATGATCTTTATTGGTTTCATGTATGTGCATTGTTAAAAAGACTTATATTAGGAAGAAATTGTTAGGATTTTCTTTTCAGTTGTTTGAAATCTTTTAGTATTCCAAGGAGTCTGTAGGCATTCTAAAGATTTCAAGATGAATATAATGGGATTTATCTAAAACTAGTGGAAATGTTGGGGTCTACCTTCTAATTAATAAAACGTTTGGGGATTTTTCAATGAAGCCGACTAAATTATCTAAAAGTCGGTGCAAATTTAGTGCAAACTGTATGGAAATCTCAGACGTTTCCACAGAAATTCAACTTTTTTTGGGGGAAACCTCAGACTAGTGGAAATTCTGGGATTTTTATTTACATTTAACCTAAATTTGAGAGTTTCGGTTCTTATTACAAATACCATCGATTTTAGTTCTGCCTATTTGTAGTCAATTTATGAATGTCATGGTTTAGAAGAAACTACTGATTGCCTACTAATGTATAACGAAACAAAGATTGATACGGATTGAAGTAAGGCAAAAGGCGAGGCTGCAAATTAAGACTTATTTATGCACTATTCACAAATCTATAAGAGATATAGCCAATGATTCCTCTAGTAATCCAAATCACACTGAATTTCATACGGTTTACTTAACTGATCCATAGATCCATTTGACTACATCGAGCTAGTCAGTAGTTAATAGAAATTCATCGAATATTAAATGTATGTACACAATTTACAACATCATTAGGTTAAAATGATTCGACTAAGGATCCCGGGGGAGATCGTGGATGCGCACTTCTGAGAAGTTCCACACTGGGACGAAACGGCTTTCCAGTGTTTCCAGATTTTCCATGGTGGTCTAGATCCAATTCACTCATGAACTCAACTATTACATCATTATTATCTTCACAAAACCTCTTTCTGATAATCAAACAAATTATTGAGTTACATTTTTACTTTTTCCTGACAAACAACAATGATCAATTTATATTGATCAATATTCATGCTTTATATTATCAACAATTATACCAATGATATCTAGTCTCAATCCACCAATGTGTGGTAATTATCAAGCAATGTTTCTTGTATTGCCCAAATGACTATTTCATTATAAACATCAAGAAAGATTCCTTGAATCATTTATCTCCACTTTACCAACGATAAACCCTACTAAATTATATAACTATACAATAACTGAGTAAAAGCTTTTATAGTAATTCACATTTAAGCAAAAAAGAAGCAGATTTATTTTCATTTAAACATTAAAAACACGAAGTTCAGAGATGGGATCTCGGTGAGACTATAATTTATGGACGGCCTTTGAGAAACTTTAGAGTGACCTTGAGAGTGTCCATCTAATAACTAACACCAAATTAGGATTATAAACCAGTCTAAAGAATAAGGATTATGATTTACAAATGATAATTAAGGTTAGAAATTAGATTTAGGATTTTCATCACGAACCGACATCAGCTAAAGTGCTAGGATTCTATTTAGCCAAATGGGTGAATGAATTTCGCACCAAAATCTAAGATCAGTTATCCTATACCTGATTGGTTCGTTCATAGATTATAGTCTCGTCTCATGAAGTGTATTGTTATTATTCTGATTACACAATCTAGTATCATAATCTTTCTATTACATCATCTTGGTTATTCATAATTCATAATTCCTCCAAGAAATTGTACTTTATACGAATGTACAGCTTGATAATAAATTCGTTTAAAAGAGATCCCTTCACTGAACTTCATATTTTTTTAATGTTCAAAAGAGGAATTCTTTTCATTTCACAAATAATCAGAGAAAATTAAAAATCACACTGACAATTATCGATTATTTCATAGAAAACTTCAAATAGTGTAAATCTTCATCTGATTGGTTATTATTTGATTGGTTTATTTAAAGTGGAAAAAAAGTGTAATTGCCTAGCTACCATGGTAATTACCTACCTTTTGATAGTTTGGTATGGTTGAGATTAAAATGATCGAATATTTACAACATAATTGTAAATATTTATGTTTGGTTATGTATATTACTTATATTTATCAAAGCATTGATTATTTCAGTAATATAAAGGTTATATGTGCATGTACAAATCATTTAAAATATCATAAGAAACTATGGATCGGGTACATAAGGGATACATAATCTACTGCATGATATAAGATAAACTTTTAAGTTACAATATAGAAAGAAAAGTGAACATTGTTGTTTTATTTTTCGTTATATTGACTTGAATAAGTTACATTACAAAGATGGATAATGCTTAGCAGTGGAATCCAGTTTGACGCGTGTTTCGTTCTATTTAGGACTTGTCAGCTGGAGGTACATGTATCTCAGAGTTGATATTCACTCTAGGACTCGAACTCAGTACCGTTCGTTTCAAGAGCCATTGCGTTATCTACTTGGCTACTGAGTCCTGTTAGCCACTGGCTTGTGCAATAGGGTAAAGTTTAAATTCACTTGACATTGTTTGTTTGAATTTTCGAATTGATGTTTAGGACTGAAATTGATCAGTCTCTTATTGGTATATGTGCATCGTGTGGGTATTGTCTTGATGTTGCCATAGATCACAAGCTCTATAAGCAAAGATGGATAGTAGCTAGTAGTGGAATCCAGGAAGCGCGTTTCGTCCTATCTGGGACTCGTCAGCTGGACATCAATGGGAAGATTCAAACAAACAATACCAAGTGGATTTGAATAAGTTATTTTGATAATCCTTGTGTTTCTTATAGAATGATTGCATACACATAGTTCCCTTTATCATCTTTGTTCTTGCTCTTATAATGATTGATTGAGATTCGGAAAGAAAGATTAATATTTCAGTGGTTCGTTCCTTAGAAGTTGAGTTTTAATGAAAGATTATTTTCATTATAAAGCATTATTGATTAATAAACCAGTGAAAACAAAATAAAAAATTCAAGAATTATTTCGTAAATCTTCATAGGTGTTTAGTTCATAATCTGTGAATTTATTCCAGGCTTATAATAAATTAATCAAAATTATGTGAATGGTATAGTGTTCATTGGTCGATAGGATTTGATCTGCACTAAGAAGGACCTAACATACATGATATTGATCATCACCAGTCCAGTGGTAACGTTTTGGACTGTGAATCTAGATGATACGAGATCGAGTCTGTCAGGGAGCATCCGTTCCCTGAAGATCACAGGTACACTTTGCTGACTAGTGCCAAGTAGCGCGAAGCATAGGTCCAGAGTTTTCTGTTGACAACCTCTAACCACCATCTTAGTTTATTGTTAAACTTGAAGGTAATAGGTTCTACCTTCACTAGAGTTTTAAATAGCCAATGATTACATGTTTTAAAGTAAATATGAAGTCAAATCTTAATTATTTATCAGTTTCATTGGTTCTCTAGTTACTTTCAATGTTTTACTGCAAGTTATCTTCAAAATTATCAAATAAGCATGAATTACTTTGATAATTCACAACTAACTTTGCCAGTTTTTAAATCCTCACCATTCTATGAATCTTGAATAGTAAAGAAAGCAGATAGATGGTAGTTCTGCAGAAGTTTTAATTCTAACGTCGATCACAATACAGAAATCAGGTTTTCAATGAAAAAGTTTTCTTTTACAACCGTACACTTCTTAATAACTCGATGATGATATACTGTTGTGAACGAGAACACATCAACAACAGTAGTACATTCCACAATATTAGTTTAATCAATTACTTTATTAACAGAAGAGAAACTAGTCAGATTTGTAATTCATTCATTGAAGATGTCTAATTTCGTTTATCCAGGAATAATAATTGACACATCCAGTTATAGTAGTCACAGGTATTGAGTGTACCAGAAATAATCTAATTCTAGATTTTAATAAATTATACTTCTCCATATCTATATCTAGATAAACTATTGATCAAAGAACTGCAATGATCGAACTGACCTAAACTGATTGATTATTTACTAATACAATCAGATTACGAATCCTAAATAAATGGCTATCAGAAGAAAGGATTCCATTCGTCAAATAATTAAATATAATGGATGTTGGATTGCCAGCATGAGAGGTGTGGATTCCAGTTTCTAAACTTTTATACCTTTTGTAGTGAAATTGAAGGCTGTGTAGATCATCAATATAGGCGGTCTATGTGGATGGTTGATCTAATCGGGTTGGACGAGAATGATGTGACCTCCTAGCTTACATTGAAGTCACTCCTCGTGATTTATTTTACTGTGGTAATTACGTGAAGCGGCTTCCTTGATGATTGTTAAGATCAAATAAAATCTCACTGAAAGAACAGCATGTATTAGTTAACACAGATTCGAGAACAACTGTTGTATTGGCTTGTCTATAGCGTGGAATTAGTTAATCCGTGTTAATCATCCTTGAATTTGATGGTATTTGGTAAATTTCTCAACATTCAATGATCTCTCGTTTAATAAAGAAACGACTAAGCTTGATGGATGATTTGCATTAGACTCAATGACATTTCTTTAGCTATACAGATACTTATATGATTGATAGCATAATACTTGAATATATTTTTAATGAATTGAAACTACCATTAATATTCAGTCAAATTAAAATATAACAACGAATTACATAATGGATAATAAATTATCAGTTAAGACGGGAAATAGAGATCACCAAACTACTGAAAAAACACTGTCACTTCTATTCATCCTATCAGATACAATTCTAGCTTGTTTTGACCCCGATATATATAATGTCGGCCGATAGTATCTAACCAATCTTTTATAAATTAACTTCTATGACAACACAAGTAGAAGACGACACTAAAATAGCATATGAATATTACTGAAATCCCATCGTTGATGTGCATAATAAAACTCAAACGCATAACCTGTTATCTACTGACCGACTGATTCGAAGCTGCTAATAAATTATGGTCTGTCATTTGATAATTTTAATAATTGAATTCACGAGTCTATCTAAGTTAGACCACCATTGAAAATGTGGAATCATTGGACGGCCGTTTCGTCCAATCCGTGTTGGGTGGAGACAGTTATCTACTTCGGATAATCGATGAAGGGTTGCACAAGATCATGAATCGATCGATGGTTAACAGTTCGCGCTCAGGACCGAAGGTGTTGGGTTCGAGTCCCGCACGTAGGATCATAGATGCGTACTATCAAGGAGTCCCATACTAGGATGAGACGACCGTCCAGTGCTTTTGGGTTCTCACTTGAATCGACTCAACAAATTCAATTATAAAAATTACTAAAATCTTGACAAATCCCTATTCTAATTTAATAATTTGTCAAATATTAAACTATGTGGAAAACAATGGCTGTACATAATTACATATAAGATCTATCATATTAAATAATAAATCCAAGCGTGTATGTTCGATAATTGATTTGTACGTGATATATATCACATACAAATAACCGCGTAAATTTATCCGATCAATTTCTAATATGACTTTTTCAACAACAAGAAAGATCAAATTAGTGAGAGCGATCTAAAATTTCATGCATTGTAAACATATACGTATGCATATATATATATCACGTTATTTCGGTTGGATAACAGTTAAACAACTGTGATTTAATTTTACAATTCACATCCACCACCAATTAATGAACAATTTTTACAACCCTTCCTCCTTTATTTGGCATAAGTTAAAAGTCACCCCTTGTTTAAAATTACCTAAATTTTACTTAGACGACCATGAAAATTTGAAGTGACGGTGTGCATTCTGTATTTGAATGGTATGAAGTGATTTGTTAAATTGTATCTTGCCTTGATTTTCTAGTTTTTGTGCATTTGTAATCGCTGGAAGATGCAAAAATCTTTACATATCTGGGCGGCATCATTGATGAACACGATGGATCTGATACAGAAGAGAAGGCGCAGATCGGAAAAGCAAGAGCAACATATTTACAACTGAAGAGCATTTGGAGCTCAAAACGATTGGCAACTAACAACAAGGTCAGAATTTTCAATACAAATGTCAAGGCAGTTCATCTGTATCGAGTGGAAACCTGGAGAACTACGAAAGCCATCATCCAGAAGATACACATGTTCATTAACAGTTGTCTACGCAAAATACTTCGGATCCGTTGGCCGGATATTATTAGCAACAACCTACTGTGGGAGAGAACAAACCAGATCCCAGTGGAGGAAGAAATCAGGAAGAAGTACTGGAAGTGGGTAGAACGCACGTGGAGAAAAACACCCAACTGAGTAACAAGGCAAACACTCACATGGAATCCTCAAGGCCAAAGGAGGAGAGGAAGACCAAAGAACACATTACTCCGAGAAATGGAGACAGATATGAGAAGAATGAACAATAACTGGGTAGAACTGGAAAGGAAGGCAGAGTGGGACAGAGTGAGTTAGAGAATGCTGGTCGGCAGCCTATACTCCATTCGGGGTAACAGGCGTAAGTAAGTAATCTCTGGATAATTTTTTTAAAGGTCGTATTGATGTATCACTTCATTTATTGTTTGTTACTTTGTATTCTGTAGTTAAACAAAGTTTCTGAGTTGGTTTGATGTTTCCTACCTATAGTTAATATCGGTACTATCACATCAACTATTTTCAATACGGCACCCATAGACCTGGACGTTATTTTTTAATTGTGATTACCTAATCAAACGTTCTTCAGTTGGACAGAATTCGAACATGCCTTTAAAGATTTTCAACGAGTAAGTGAAGCAGGAATCTCACAAATGCAGATTACATACTGTCATTAAATTATTCAACTAAGTAGACAAAATCATAGTGAACGTTGAGAGTATTTGTTTTACAGGTAAGTGCTGTAGCTATTAAAAAAAATGTCAGATTACTAGTTAGTTATTTAGTCATCGCATAAGATAGCAGTGAAAATCATGTCTGCCAGTAGAACTATTGGTTTTCCTATACAATTGGAGCAGTTTCTGTTTGACACGCAATGTATTCATCTAAATAGGGACAGAATACGACTGAAGTCTTGAAGAAAATTAATACTTATATTACAAGTAAATAGGAATCCTGTTTTCCTGTAATAGGCCCTATTTTTGATAGGTTTAATAATAATTAACCTCACAAACAACATCGTTTTATGAATTACTCCTATTGGGAACGTTGTTTCTCCAGTTATCCACGCGCTCAACTATCACCGTTGTATGCAAACCAGAAATTCAAAATTCTTGATCCATACAAGTGCTTTCTTTGCAAAACAACAATCAGTTATATTGGAACCATAATTTACGATGATGTTTAGCGACTTTACATATTGTGATATAGATCATGTACAATAAACTATTCACTGAATGCTGACTACTTTCTTTTCATATTTGGGGCAATACAGAAAGAATGATCGGTATTACTGACGGGTATAAATGTTTATAATGGTTTTATTTTCAGCATTCTCAGGTTTCATGGTTTAAGTGTAAGATATAATCCTTTTGTATTTAATTGTATGTTAGCGGAACTCCACTTTAGAAACTAGTCACTTGTGTATCACGTTACCTTACATGACAAGCTGGTAATGTATCTAAAAGATACTACACTAGTGAAGTCTTAGTCATTTTATTCAAAGTTCAGCTTATTTAGATATTTGTTAACAGTTGAACTTGATAAGCAAAGATGGATAGTGGCTAGCAATGGAATCCAGGACGCGCGTTTCGTTCTTTTTGGGACTCGTCAGCTGGACATACCTGCATCCCAGAGTTTATGTTCACTCTGCGACTCGAACCCAGTACCGTTCGCTTCAAACACCATCGTCATGGGAAGATACAAGTAAAACAACACCAAGTGAATTTAAGTTGAACTCGATAGTTAGTCAATCAACCATGTAATACTTAATACTAATCTGTTCACCACTTAGACGCAGCTTACAAAATACATCTAACGTATTTACTTCACATATTCTAGTAGTGCCTACCCTTGAAAGTTAAATCCATTGGACTGTTTAAGAAGAAGATTGAAAACCATCTTTTAATAGTATTCCATATTGAATAACTTTTAAAGCGGCTAAGTATTTAGTGTCCTATATAGTGTGGGACCGATCTGAATACTTAAACCACAACAAGAAACCAGAAGTTGCGTATTTCATTAGTGAAGATTAGCTTACTATATTTCAATTAACTTGTAGGGATCTAGTTTCTTCAATGTGTCAAATTTCCCAGCGTGGCACATGATTTCTCGATCTCTCTTCACCAGGCGTATAATTGATTTTACACTACAACTGAATGGAATAAATGCTAAGATGTCAAAGTTACAAAGCCAACATTGTTTAGCATTGTCTCTTATTTTAGGTGATCACTAACACTGTTGCGTTTATGCCTCGTGCTAATAGTTCGCAACTTAGACTTTCGTACTGTTAATCATACTCTTCTTTATATCCCATTAATTCAAGTCAAATGGTTGTTTTGTTAGTTGAGGCTTTGTTGATGTCACCCCCACCCCAGCATAATTGATAACAAAAACAACTAAACTTTTGTCATCGATTATATATCGATTTAACTCCGCCTGTAGCTCTCCTAGAGTTACTGCCGGTCCCAAGCCCAGATAAAAGAGGAGGGTTGGGCATGGAGTTAGCGACCCCATCCCGTAGAAAACCAACTCGCTAAAAAACGCTAAACAGAAAAAATAACTCAAACCATTTAAACTCTGTCTTGGGAGTTAGAAGGTCTTCATTTAGAAGAAATATGACGCCTCAGGGTGAAAGCCGAGTTCCTTCGGTAGTCATGAGGCCGATGCCCCTTCTAACAACCAGAGGAACAAGTTTTATAGGTACATGGAACGTCCGGACAGTGTGGGAGACAGGGAAGGCCATTCAAATAGCAACGGAAATGAGGAGATATAACTTGGCAGTACTGGGAATCAGCGAAACCCATTGGACCCAAGCTGGACAACAAAGGCTAAATATGGGAGAGATGCTGTTATACCCCGGTCACGAAGAGGAAAATGCTTCACACACTAAGGGAGTGGCTCTAATGCTGTCCAAAGTAGCACAAAATGCACTTGTAGGGTGGGAATCTCACGGATCCAGAATCATCAAAGCATCATTCAAAACAAAGAAGGAGGAGATCATAATGAACATTATCCAATGTTATGCAACCACCAGTGATATCAACGACGACGTTAAAGATGAATTCTATGAGAGGCCGCAATCAATCATAGAGAAGTGCTCAAGAAAAGACCTCACCATTCTGATGGGAGATCAAAACGCCAAAGTCGGAATGGACAACACCGGATATGAAGATATCATGGGACTACATGGACTGGGAGAGAGGAGCGAAAACGGGGAAAGATTTATAAATCTGTGTTCATTCAACAAATCGATCATAGGTGGCACAATATTTCCACACAAACGTATACACAAAGCTACATGGATCTCATCGGACCACTCCACAGAGAACCAGATAGATCATATTTGCATCAATAAAAATTTCCGAAGGACAATGGAAGATGTGAGAACCAGGAGAGGAGCGGACATAGCTTCAGATCATCACCTGGTTGTGGCCAATTTAAAACTGAAGCTAAAGAAGAACTGGACAACTGGACAAACAGCGCTGCAAAGCTTCAATACAGCCTTCCTTCGAGATACTAACAAATTCAATGAATTCAAGATAGCTCTCAACATCAGGTTCCAAGCCCTACAGGATCTACTGAAGGAAGAAGAAACTATTATGGAGGACAACTGGAAAGGTATCAAAGAAACATTAACTTCAACGTGTCAAGAGGTTCTGGGCGCCAAGAAGCATCATCATAAGGAATGGATTTTTATAGAAACACTGGACAGGATCAACGAAAGGAAGAACAAGAAGACAGCAATTAACAATAGTCGAACACGAGCAGAGAAAATCCAAGCACAAGCTGAGTACATAGAAACAAACAAGCAAGTGAAGAAGAGCGATAAAGCCGACAAGCACAAATACGTGGAAGAACTAACAACGACGGCGGAGAAAGCTGCAAGAGAAGGAAATATGAAACAGCTTTATGATATAACGAAGAAACTAGCAGGGAAATATAGTAAACCAGAGAGACCGGTCAAAGACAAAGAAGGAAGACCAATCACTGAGATTCAACAACAGCGGATCAGATGGACAGAGTACTTCGAGGAACTCCTGAATAGGCCGGCGCCAATGAATCCACCGGACATCGAAGCAGCACACACAGATCTCCCTATAGATGTCAATCCACCAACGACAGAAGAAATCAGAATGGCCATCAGACAAATCAAGAGCGGGAAAGCAGCAGAACCCGACAATATACCAGCTGAAGCACTGAAGTCAGACATCGAAGTAACGACAAACATGCTTCATCTTCTATTCAAGAAGATTTGGGAGGAGGAACAAGTGCCGATGGACTGGAAGGAAGGACACCTCATCAAGATTCCAAAGAAAGGAGATCTGAGCAAGTGTGAAAACTACAGAGGCATTACACTACTGTCAATACCAGGAAAAGTCTTTAACAGAGTGTTACTAAACAGGATGAAAGACACAGTAGACGCTCAACTTCGAGATCAACAAGCTGGATTCCGTAAGGATCGGTCGTGCACAGACCAAATTGCGACACTACGGATCATCGTCGAACAATCAATTGAATGTAACTCATCACTGTACATCAACTTCATTGATTATGAGAAGACATTTGACAGTGTAGATAGGAGAACGTTATGGAAAATTCTTCGACACTATGGAGTTCCTGAGAAGATTGTCAATATTATCCGGTACTCATACGACGGACTACAGTGCAAAGTAGTGCATGGAGGACAGCTGACAGATGCATTCCAAGTAAGGACCGGAGTAAGACAAGGTTGTCTACTCTCTCCCTTCCTCTTTCTTCTGGTGGTCGACTGGATTATGAAAACCTCGACATCTGAGGGAAAACACGGCATACAATGGACAGCTCAGAACCAATTAGACGATTTGGACTTCGCAGATGACCTAGCTCTCTTATCGCGTACACACAAACAAATGCAGACAAAGACAGCCAGTGTAGTAGCAGTCTCTACATCAGTAGGCTTCAACATACACAAGGAGAAAACAAAGGTCCTCAAATACAACACGGAGAACAGCAATCCAATCACTCTTGATGGCGAAACTCTGGAAGATGTAGAATCCTCCACATACCTGGGAAGCATCATCGGTGAACAAAGAGGATCAGATGTAGATGTAAAGGCGAGGATTGACAAAGCAAAGGCCGTAACTTAAAGCAACTTTCGACCAATATCAAAGTCACAATCTTCAATACGAACGTTAAGACAGTTCCATTGCACGGAGCTGAAACTTGGAGAATTACTACAACCATCATCAAGAAGGTACAAGTATTTATAAATAGCTACCTACGCAAGATACTCAACATCCATTGGCCGGATACCATCAGCAACAGCCTTCTGTGGGAGAGAACAAACCAGGTTCCGGCTGAGGAGGAAATTAGGAAAATACGATGTAAATGGATAGGACATACATTGAGGATATCATCAAACTGCATTACGAGGCAAGCCCTAACTTGGAGTCCTGAAGGGAAGAGGAAAAGAGGAAGGCCAAATAACACATTACGTCGGGAATTAAAAGCGGATATGAAAGGGATGAATAAGAACTGAAAAGAGCTGGAAAGGATTGCCCAGGACAAGGTTGAATCGAGATTGCTGATGAGCGGCCTATTCTCCTTTACGAGAAGTAACAGGCGTAAGTAAGTAAGTAAGTAAGTAAGTAAGTAAGTAAGTAAGTAAGTAAGTAAGTAAGTAAGTAAGTAAGTAAGTAAGTAAGTAAGTAAGTAAGTAAGTAAGTAAGTAAGTAAGTAAGTAAGTAAGTAAGTAAGTAAGTAAGTAAGTAAGTAAGTAAGTAAGTAAGTAAGTAAGTAAGTAAGTAAGTAAGTAAGTAAGTAAGTAAGTAAGTAAGTAAGTAAGTAAGTAAGTAAGTAAGTAAGTAAGTAAGTAAGTAAGTAAGTAAGTAAGTAAGTAAGTAAGTAAGTAAGTAAGTAAGTAAGTAAGTAAGTAAGTAAGTAAGTAAGTAAGTAAGTAAGTAAGTAAGTAAGTAAGTAAGTAAGTAAGTAAGTAAGTAAGTAAGTAAGTAAGTAAGTAAGTAAGTAAGTAAGTAAGTAAGTAAGTAAGTAAGTAAGTAAGTAAGTAAGTAAGTAAGTAAGTAAGTAAGTAAGTAAGTAAGTAAGTAAGTAAGTAAGTAAGTAAGTAAGTAAGTAAGTAAGTAAGTAAGTAAGTAAGTAAGTAAGTAAGTAAGTAAGTAAGTAAGTAAGTAAGTAAGTAAGTAAGTAAGTAAGTAAGTAAGTAAGTAAGTAAGTAAGTAAGTAAGTAAGTAAGTAAGTAAGTAAGTAAGTAAGTAAGCAAGTAAGTAAGTAAGTAAGTAAGTAAGTAAGTAAGTAAGTAAGTAAGTAAGTAAGTAAGTAAGTAAGTAAGTAAGTAAGTAAGTAAGTAAGTAAGTAAGTAAGTAAGTAAGTAAGTAAGTAAGTAAGTAAGTAAGTAAGTAAGTAAGTAAGTAAGTAAGTAAGTAAGTAAGTAAGTAAGTAAGTAAGTAAGTAAGTAAGTAAGTAAGTAAGTAAGTAAGTAAGTAAGTAAGTAAGTAAGTATATATCTATTTAAAATGATTGGAATTTATGTACTCGCTTTTATCTCAAACATAAATCATTGTAAAAATCTATCAAAATTTATTAAATGGAGTTCATATTGCATAATTATGTGCATGAATATCGAACTTTAACTACAATAGTGTGCATCTATTAACAGTAATAACCATCACAGTTTTCCAGTTGTGAACTTGACGTCTAGTTTGTCCTCATTACCAGCTTGCGTACCGAAAAACATAAATTCTGGGTAAATTATGGATCTTCGGATCTCATTGAATCTGAATTTCATTTAAGTGAATGATATGCATATGATTGAGGTCGAATATCACTCATATACGACTCAGCGTTGATTGTTAAGCATTTACTCCACAGCATGAGAAAATTCGGTGCTATTGTAGGTTTACTATTGTTATAGACAATGAAAGGACAATCATCTTCATTTGGGACTCTACATCATCCACCAATTTTGTCATTACTTTAAATTTTAGATTAACAGTGAAGTCATGTTTTATGTAGGAAATTGATCGGAAAATTAGTTCACTAGAAGCGTCGTTCAGTCTTCAGTAATAAGAATAGTAGGTTAGTGGACCTGTGTTAATCCTGACAGTTTACCTTCCAGTGAAGGTCCAGCTGTTCCTTGAAAATATTCACTGATGAGCCTGCTACCATTTGTTCGGGTAAGGCGTTCCAATCACTAACTACTTGATGAGAAAAACGGAACCCTACTTTAAGTTTATTAGATCACGGTTTGTGAACCTTCTTACTATGACGTCGGAAATTATCAGTGCTGGAGGGAGCACAAAGATAAGACATATTAACACTCAGTATGAGGTTATCTCGAGTCTTACGATACGACAAAGGGAACCCTAACCTATCACGAGACTTCAAAAACAATAAATTTCCTCACAAAATCTAGATCCCAGTTTTTGTTTATCAAGAAATCAACTCAATGATAATACGATAATCCTAACATTTAGTCCAGTAATTTATCATTGAAAGGGTTTATACAGGCATTTTGACTGTAAAAATAAAGTCCTATTACGTAACTTAACGTAACTGCTTATTTGTAACAATTTTAAAAGCTACCACGATAACACCCTAGACCCACGGAAACACCAAGAATTGACTTGTAACGCATACCCTTTTCCTCCTTCAAACCTATTCCCTCAATGAAATTGATAATTTTTAAAAAAATAATACAATCGATTATTATTTTTAAGCAAAGATGGATAGTGTTTAGCAACGGAATCCAGGAAGCACGTTTCGTTCTATTTGGGACTCGTCAGCTGGATGTACCTGCATCCCAGAGTTGATGTTTACTGTGGGACTCGAACGCAGTATCGTTCTCTTCAAACATTTAAAATGCTTGTGACTTAAGGCTATATCGAGGCAATCCGCACAGGATGTACATATACCAACATGAGACTGATTAATTGCAGTCCTATATAACAATGGAAAGATACAAGCAAAACAATATCAAGTGAGATTATTATTTGTTTTAAAATCGATATAAAAATTAACAGTTTGTTCATTGATTAGATTCAAGTAATTTGAACGTGGCTACAGCCTGAGAGAATTTGTTTATCAACATGCTATATCTGGATGTTTTTGAATGAGAAAAAGTTTTGTTAATAATAATAATAATAATAATAATAATAATAATAATAGACTTATTCAGTATTATAAATTTCTGTTACAGTAAAGAACTCTTAGCACCAATTGTGCAACATAGAAACAATGCCCTGTTTATTGTACAATCTAATTATAATTAATCAAAATGCATTTTATACATATCTTTTCCATGATCAATATTGACCACCCAATATCAATCACCATAGTTTTCTACCAGTTTAGCTGGGATTTTTTTCTATCTATACATCCTATATATATGATGCATGAATTTCATTCACTATATCCAAACCCCATGTTTTTAAAACGATCTAAAAAGAGGAAAATACGCCATCAACTGTAAAGATGTTTCCGTTTAAGTTTTCCATGTTACAATAAATTCTAGACCTTATCTAAAAGCAAATAAGTAAACACAACTAGCAATCATAATTAATTATTACAAAAAAGCCAAATTTACCAGGGTTTAATTGTTATATTTACACGATTAGAAAATAGATGGCTCAAACATTTAATCAGAAGGATTAATGTATGTGTAACAGTATTAAAAATCATTATATGTGACGCTACTAACGTGAGTCTGTTTTTATTATTGCAGGGTAGCAAAGAGTAACTGTACTGGAAGAAGAGGAAGAAGTCCTACGTAAGCTGAACCTGCAGAACGACGATAAAACTATTTTGTAATAACTTTTCTCTCATTGTACCTAAACCGCGTCTTTTAATTTTCAAAAATTTATCTGTCATGCTAGTACATCGCGTTCTTGTTCCAGAAGCATTTATCGGTCCTGACTGTTGTGTTGTTGTTTTAGATCTCTCCTGCTTTCATGTAAGCACTAATAATACGTGCTAATATGATGTATTTGAAGTAATCGTAATTCTGCATGTGGATTACTGTAGTGTAGTAAAGAAGAGTGTTTTAACCTTATTTATTATTGATCCCTGTTGAATATCCTCTGTTAGAACAGTCTTATACTTAATGCATATATATAGTCAATCAAACTGTACGTGACCACGTATTATATCATAAAAAAATTGAGATTGCCTATGACAAAAACTAAAAAACATTAGCCTTATTCGTGATAAATCAGTTGGCTTTTTTATCTATCGAATACCTCTCATTAAAGTCCTTGGAGGCCTAAGAACGCCAAAGAACTTATTATCAAATCAATGTTGAATAAAATCGCAGAAATATCTAGAATTGCTACGGTTTTAATTAGATGTTTACCTATACTGCTACCATAGTTAACATGATTCCTGAAATTTTCAGAAGCCCAAAGTCAGGTGTAACACTAAAAATACTCTTGTTTTTCTTTACATAAACGAACCTTGGAATAAAGCTGTTATTCACATTTCATATCTTCTCTCTAATGTTCCAGTTGACGTATAGAAGTAGTTGAAAATACCAGAATCGGCTACGAAGACAATTTAAAAGTCTCGATAACAAGACTTATCATAAACAAAAGGGTAAAAAGAAGGGAGGACTGATAAAATCAAATCATTGTAACTACTTTTTTAATGAACCAGTTTTTTTTAATTGTTAACAATACATGGCGAGACTACAATTTATGGACGAACCATTCAGGTATAAGATAACAGGTCTCAAATTTTGACGCGAAATTCACCCATCCATTTGGTTAAATAGCATTTTGGCCTTATAGCTGATGTCAGTTCGTGATGAAAATCCTAAATCTGATTTCTAATCTTAACCATCGACTGTAAATCCTTATTCTTTAGACTAGTTTGTAGTAAGCCCATTCAACTACTGTATTATTTACTTGCTCACTGTAATTTAGACACTTAATCCACTATGTAAATTTCTGTGTGTGATTGAGCGCATTTCTGCACATCAATTTTCAATCTATTCTCCCATTGGTTGTAATACACAGATCAATAATTTATCCATACTTGATTAACACTTAAAAATATGTCTGGATTTTTAACACTCACTCACACACACACACTCTTGATTTCACTGTGTGCTTGATTCCTGTACGCTTGCAGATCTTACCAATCTTTAACAATAAACTATCTCTATAACTGATGTTCGGGCTTTTGAATAATCTCGAGTAAATCCATAATTCTACTAAAAGATTTAGCCTGCATTAAATACTCAGTTAACGGGATACTATTTATTGGAGTCAGATATGGAGGATACTAGCCTCTACAGGTTTATAATCATCATTTGATGCTAGTTATTAGATGGACAGTCTCAAGGTCACTCTGACGTCTCTCAAACAGCGTCCATAAATTATAGTCTCACCACTTATTGTTATATCTTTTTTACAGACTGAAAATAACAGTCAGTTTTGTAGTAACGCTAATTTACTTGTTTATTTAGTGTGTTTTGTAAATTGTGATACATATTGTCTCGACGGTAGCAATTTAGTCGTATGATTATTAATCTGAAGTATAATGGTACTTGTTATTATGAATGAGCAAATAAATAGAAATATGAAACTTTAAGAGCTATTCTCTAGTCAATTGAAACATATTTTTATGTTTATGTATTGAATAATCATTGATTTACGGTGTTTCCATGTTCAAATAAATATTGAAGGACCAAGGTTATGTGTTATTTAGAGTTAATCAGTAAGTTTCACCTGTAATCTTGAAGAAACTGATGATTTGACCTGTTGTTATCCAGCTTCACAGTCTGAGATGTTAGCGTTGAGACGTTCGGACGATAAATGACGGTGAGACTATAGTTTATGGACGACTTTTGAGAAACGTTAGAGTGACCTTGATGGTGTCCATCTAATAACTAGCACTAAATTAGGATTATAAACCAGTCTAAAGAATAAGGATTTACAGTCGATGGTTAAGATTAAAAATTAGATTTAGGATTTTCATCACGAACTGACATCAGCTATAAGGCCAAAATGCTATTTAACCAAATGGATGGGTGAATTTCGCGTCAAAATTTGAGACCTGTTATCTTATACCTGAATGGTTCGTCCATAAACTAGTCTCACCCAAATGACTTTTTGTAGGACTGAAGTGTATATACGATTGAGTGATCACTAGGTAGTGACCAATGTCATGTATTTCAAGTCCTACTTTAGTGCTGATCGAATTCTGTCGATCATATTGAAATATAGCCTCTAGTTCAAGTCTGTTCTTCAGCACTGTTGAAATATCTTTCACTATTCAATCATAAACCTATTACTTGGACGTTTTGAAATGAACTCTTGTTATGCGAACATGTGATTTATTATTGGTCGTGTTTTGTAGACTTGTTTCGCATGTTTATTTCATATGAGTTCAAAGTCGATTAGGTTTTTGGCGTCCTAACTGATGAGTTTGAAGTAAGTGAGAAATTCTTTATGGCAATCGATCACCCAACGTACACAACAGATGAGTTAGGAGATCTTTAATTAGTAGACTCAAAAAGATGAAATCATCGAACACTTACAACCATTCCTCTGAACTTTTAGTGTTGAAACTGGATTTTTTCGGGAAATGAAAGTTTTTGTGGTTTATCAATGATCACGCGACAAATAGAGTGAAACAGTTAGTAGATTAGTTTTTTTATAGTGTAAACAATATTACAATATTTCATGGTTTTAAATCAAGTTAGTTTATAGTTAGAAACGCATTATGTACCTGGGACAGTTATCCATCTCAGATAATGGATGAGATGTTAGACATTAACATTGTTAAATGCTAGTTCAGTGGTCTATAGGTTAAGGGTTCGTGCTCAAGGCCGGAGGTATTCGGTCCGAGTCCCGTACGTCGAGTATTTATTTATTTATTTGAACACATAAATAATGGCTCAAGGGGGCACCAGATACATATGCGCCACACGGTAGATAAGCGACGAAGTATATAGAAAAATAGTAATAATAATAAGTGGATGTGAAATGTCTGAATTCTAATTGGAGCAAGCATAGTATTTCGTGAAATAATTTTCATCTCATCAGATTTGTGTGAGGGCTGTGATATTGCCCGGGTCCGCAGACCTAAAGTTCTAATCCACAAGGCAGTGGAGCATCGTCAGGATATATAGTCCCATGGTAGCCGGTGACCAACGATTGGTTCATACGCCATTTGTTCCTTCAGGATACTAGAACCTATGTGTACCGTTGGTTTGAAATCAGGGTTTCCCAACTCCTCTAGGTGGACTCTCCGTGTCCACCAACAACACGCCCGCCACGAGAAGGCAGTGAGTAGGACTTCCCCGGTAGAGGCTGTATATGCGTGGCCGTGTGAGAGCATTTCGAGAGGGAGAGCTGACTCTTCCCACTGTTGGTAGTACCAGGGCATTTTGGGTCCCCCTATGTCAAGTCATGGATGCGCACTACCGAGGAAACCCATAATAGGATGAAACGACCGTCCAGTGCTTTTGGGTACTCACCGGTGTTCTATCTTGAATCGACTCATCAAATTCAACTATCAAAATTACTACAATCTCTACAAATCCCCATTCTGATAAAATATCTACGTATATTTACAATAGGAAGACAAGTGTTTACTAAGTTGACAACTATTTATTTGTAATAATGAAACAGCAAATATTTTCTTGTGGCTGAACTAATCTGTTAAAGATTTTTTTTTCTTTGCCAGGATAATTTTCAACTTAATAATAATGGATTCACTTGGTATTGTTTGTTTGAATCTTTAGGACTGCGATCGATCAGACTCTTATTAGCATATGTGCATTCTGTGAGTATTGCCTCGATATTGCCTTAATTCACAAGCATTATGTGCAAAGATGCATGGTACTCTACGGAATTTTTTCAAATAGACAATGTTTTTTGACCCAGGATCTAACTCCAGTTATATTGTATGTGTGATTGTTATTGAAATGTACATCCTAACTATTCTCGTATAAAATTATCGACTTAACTTATCATGTTAGTGTAGAATGGAATTAACTAAGTCAAATAAGAGAATGGATTTTCGAATACATATATTTTGTACACTTGTTGATCTGGACAGACAACCAGATGGGCGAAGCAAAGAGAAAAGAGCGAAGCGATGAAGCGGTGAAGAAGGCGTGTGAGCCAACTCCATTTAATCAACCGTTAGTCAATATTTATAGTCAAGTAGAAATAAGCTACAGACATGTGATGAGTAGGATAAGATGTACATACTCACACACTCTCATATAGAAACAGTCAAGGTGTATAAGTGAATAATTAACACAAGGTCAACATGTGACTCAAGAAAAATGGATAAATTGGCCTGTCAGGAAGCTAGACTAAGGTAATATGGGTTTAACACAGTAACTAACATTACAATGTCTCTCAAGTTTTTAAATAATTTTCTATACAGTAAGAAAGATTATGCATAAAACTTACATCTTTACCGAGTGCTAATGTATTGCGAAGATGATCTAGACGATGATTAATTTTCTTACGTCGTAATCTTTCTGCATCTACCTTCTTTAAATATTGTTGAAGAGAAAAAACAAATTACTTAATTTAAAAATAATCAATAAAATGGATAAGTAAAGATTTGAAAGGGAAGTTGGATAACAAAAGAGAGAAATAGATGTAATACTATTGTAGTGAATGGGAGCATAAGTGGGGACAATTGAATCTCTTGGTAAAATCTGAGAATCATACAGTAAATACTTCATTTGCAAAATATTATAATCAGAAATGGGTATTGTGGATACTATAGTAATTTAATAGTTAAATTCATAAGTCAATTGAATCTAGACTACCCATAGAAGACCTGGAAGTCCTGGGCGGCCATTTCATCCTAGTATGGGACCCCACATAAGTGCTCGTCCAGGATAGCGCCCCTCGGGATTCGAACTCAAAGTTTTGGGTCTCGCGCGCGACATGGATTAGCTCCAGTGATCACAACTTCTCGCTAGAACTCTGAGAATTCTCTCACGAAGCTAGTCACTAATCAGCACATGGTAATTATCAGTATTAGATTGTGAATGTTGTTAAGTTTTTGATTGAGATCATGAACTGATTGCTGTTAATCATGATTTTATGTGAAAGAAAAATAAAAGTGCAAGTTGAAGGTTAACAAAATGGTTTCTGAATGATTGATGTGCAAGTTAAATGATTTCAACTGTAGGAATTTCTAAAAATCTCCACAAAACCCCTTCTGATAATAATCATCTGCTTACTAGTGACTGACTTCAAGAGACATTTCCTGGAGTTCTAATGAGAAGCAGTGACCAGTGGAGTTCAACCAGGTCTGTTATGAGATATCAGCTCACTGAAGACAAGACAATGGCGTACAGTGGCGCGATTTCGTGTATTGGTTGAAGTTAGACACTAACACCGTTGGATGCCGGCTCAGTGGTCTAATGATCAAGCGCTCGCACGAGCGACTCATAGGTCCTGGGTTCGAATCTCGTGGGGGGTGGATCGTGGATGTGCACTGATGAGGAGTTCCACACTAGGACGAAATGGCCGTCCAGTGCTCCCAGGTTTTCCACAGTAGTCTAGCTTCAATTGACTCGTGATTTCAACTATTGAAAATGAGAATCATCAAATACATAATTGTACTGCCAAAAAATAACTCACATTAATTCCAGTCAGAATAAAGATGCATGTGAAATAAAGAAACGGTCCAATTACTTGTTAACGAATATTTGTCAGGTAGTCGCTAGTTGAATAACCTCCTTTCGGTCCAGGCTGTATATATATATATATATATACAACGCTTCTGTTGTTAATCTTTCTTTATGAGTGTTAAAACCTTTCTAAAGTATTTTGGTCCCTTCAAAATTAATCTTGTATCCTGTTTCTAACGCATGTAACACTATGGCAAATTTATTCACAAGTTTCTTTAAGTCAACCGAGGATTTGGGAACATTTTTCAAACATTGATTGTGTTCCTTCAACCTTACATTCAATTATCCGAATGTTTCTTCCACATAAGCTTTATTACAATCATGACTGTTGATCTCATACACAATATTTTGTTGTTCTTCCCTTGGTAACCTATCTTTAATTTTTACTAAAACATTGATCTTAACTCAACTTTTGTAGTTCTGCCTAAAACTTGTTGATAGTACATGTTTAAGTTTGTTAAAGGAATAGACATATATAAATACTGAACCTCTACCCCCATTTGTACAAAAGTGATTTGTACTTATTATTAAAGCTGATATGGAAATAGTGATTTATTGTGCAGAGTGGTATGATTCATATTGTTTTATGTTTCCCTATTACTTTTGTTTTTTCTCTTACATTTCATTTTTTTTCATAGTATTCACCTTTATATTCCATACATGAAAAATGTTTGAACAAGTTGAATCATGCTCAGATTGAGTTTTCCACATGTATAGTGCTATAATAATACAAATAGGTCTTTATGATAAATTTCATCGCTTCATTACATTATTCACAAACAATCGGTTGAAGTTAGACATCAACACCATTGGATGATGGTTCAGTGGTCTAGAGGTTCAGTAGTTCGAGCGCGAGACTGATTGGTCGTGGTTTTGAACTTCGCGAGGCGGGATCGTGTTTGTGCACTGTTGAGGAGTTCCATACTAGGACGAAACGGTCATCCAGTGCTTCCAGGTTTTCCATAGTGGTCTAGCTTCAATTGACTCATGAATTCAACTATTAAATATACTTAACATTTTTGGTCATATTGAAACTTTCCCTAATGTAGGTTCAAAAATAAACTTTTTATTAACTCATATATCCCACGAGGGATGCAATGTGACATTGTGTCACATATTAAAGACATCCTGAGGATTAAACCGAGTCAGTTAACTTACAATCATCAATAAGGACTAGTAGATCATGTAGCTAGTTTTAGGTAAATTATTAACGTTCATATAAGCAAAGATAGATAGTAGCTAGTAGTGGAATCCAGGAGGCGCGTTTTGTCCGATTTGAGACTCGCCAGCTGGATGTACACGACGAGTCCCAAAGTGAACATAGTGTGCGTCCTGGATTCCACTGATAGCCACTATCCATCTTTGCTTATAATGCTTGTCAATTAACGCAATTTTGAGGTAATCCACACAGGATGCACATATACCAATAAGAGACTGATCATTTGAGATCCTAAACATCAATCGGATGATCCGAGTGGATTTAATGAACGTTCATAGTTAGCAGAAAAGATGAATATTGAAGAAATTATTAGTCTCTGTATTAATTTGAAAATATGAATAACCATAGAATTCCTTTTTTAAAGCTGTAGTGAACGAGAACACAAGTGGGGACAATCAAATGTATTCGAACACAAAATCCCTTCGTAAAATCTGAGAATCATACATTAAAATGCTTAATTTGGAAAATATCAATCAAATTTTTTCTCACACTTGACTATTCCTTTTGCCAATATCAGTTAATCGTCTTAGACATCATTGTTCCTGTATTTTCATACCAATTGCTTTCTATTCCTGTTATTTCCATCTCGTCCTTCTGATGCCAGACATCCTAATCCTAACTATCGTTATATACTAATTAACACACGCCACAAAACGTTCACTTGAAAGAATAAATAGTTCAGCGTGGTGTAAATGTGTTTTTAGTTACCATGACTTTTTTGCTATTCAATAATTAACAGTCAGCTTTAGGTAATCTACTCAGTTATATATACATTTAGGGCAGAAGTATTTCAGTTATGTGCACTAATTCGGATCAATAAATTGTGGTGCGTTTAGATAATCAGATATTAAATGAAAAAAAATTACAAATTTTTTATTACGGAGAAACAAAAAAACTAAGATGATGTGATTATAATCTGTCGGAGGTATGAAAAACACTTATGAAAGGTAGATTATTGAAGCTAAAGTATCAGTGAACAAATATAAAAAGAGAAGATAATTGATTGAATTTATCCAAAATATTCATTCACTTCACTTACGACTATTAGTTCTTGTGAAGGAGCACAGGACGCCGACCATGATTAATCAATCAACTCTGTCCTCAATTCTACTTCCTACGTGGTTACAATTCATATTCATTCTGTTGATGTCTGTATCCAATTCTCGACACAAAGTATTCTTTGGTCTGTCTCTTTTCCTTATACCTTCATGATTACAACTGAAAACTTCTCTCGTGATGTGATTGAGTGATTGTTGCAATGTATTTCTCATACACCTCCAACATCTTTTTCTAATTTCCTCTTCAACTGGAAGTTGGTTTGTTTTATACTAGAGCGTGTTGTTGCTGATGATATCCGGCCAACAGTGAACAATGAATATCTTACGTAGACAATTGTTAATAAATACTTGTACTATTTTGATGATGGTTGTGATAGTTCTCTATGTTATATATCAAGCTTCTGGTAACCACCAAAACACTCAATATTACTCCAGCTCTACATAGTTGAGGCAAATGGCATCCTTTCAAATAAATGCAAATTATGTATTAAAATATCTACGTACAGCTTCTTTGTTCACATTATGTTTGTTTCATTTATAGTTTCAATATTGTTCCTTCCATCTTAATTACGATTTATACTCTTTTCAGAGGACTTGTTTTACCCCTAACTACATATTCAACTTTCTTATTTCACATGATATCCTCATTAGTAATTATTATTATTATTATTATTATTATTATTATTATTATTATCACAACTATGAAACAGTAATTTCTATTTCGTA
The DNA here is from genome assembly GCA_946903255.1 of Schistosoma spindalis. Taxonomy (NCBI): domain Eukaryota; kingdom Metazoa; phylum Platyhelminthes; class Trematoda; order Strigeidida; family Schistosomatidae; genus Schistosoma; species Schistosoma spindalis. The sequence goes on along the minus strand of OX336416.1, from coordinate 37,653,010 downwards.
TTCATTGTTCACATATGATTTTGTCTTGCTTATCAGAAATCTTACCCTTTGTGTACGAAACTTTTATTTAACATCGCCAGTGATGTTATTTTATTTTCGTTAGACCAACACTGAGGATTAGGAAGTACTGAACGAGGATTCCTTCCTAGTATGGGACTCTTCGGCAGTGCTAATATCAGTTCGTGGTTCAGAACGTATGAAAGTCCTATAATCACCACGAAACCTTATATTAATAATAATAATAATAATAATAATAATAATAATAATAATAATAATAAATGTGTTCACTAGTACTTAGCTTCAAGATGGAATTCCTGAAATTTTAATGAGAAGGCGTGATCAGTGAAGTTCAGCAATGTCGGGTGTAATGGGAGGTAGTCCCACAATATCATAGATTGATTGACATTAGAAACTATAACCGTAGTGTGCTGGCTCAGTGGTCTACAGTTTAAGCGCTTGAGCACGAGAACGGAGGTCTTGTGTTCAACTCTTGGATGCTGCTTCATGAGTGAACTCTGGTAAGGAGTTTTTTACCAGGGAGAAACTACGGTTCAGTGCTCCTGGTATTCGATAATGTTTTGACGAGAATCAATTCTTAAATTTAAAAGATACATACATATAAGATCGTGTTAGAAAGATGTTGTCTTATAAAGAAGTAACATTAAATTCCTCCTTCACCCCAAACTTTCTATGAACTGAACGCTTGTTCTACTAATTATTTATTATCAATTTCCCAGTCGTTATACCATTAATTGATTACAATATTGTTAAACCGCATCGCCATAATCTATTTGGTATCAATTTTTCACTCAAATATAAAACCTATATAATAACGTAGAGCCTTGATGAGGAAGTAAGTTTTTTAAAAAGATTAGTTCGTTCAACATATTTTCTCTGAAATGATGAACCGATCAATGTTAGACCACCACTGGGAACCTGAAAGCACTGGACAGCACTTTCGTCCCAGTATGGGTCTCCTCATCAGTGTGCACTCAAAACAGCTATTAAAAAGGCCGGAAATACTGGACAGCTGTTTGGTCCTAGTACGGTACACCTCAGCGGTGCACACACACAACCACGGAGAGGATCGAATTCAAGATCTTCATTTTTCGAGGCGAACATCTAAAATTTAGATTACCAAGAAACAACCAGTGACTTATATATTTGACTTCAATCACTTCGCACTATCGCTCAATTATCTTCTAATTCTAATGAAGAGTAAATGCCTCACATCAACTTTATAGGTTATGGCTTCTCATTTGAACTTCTGGAGCAGTCCTCTGAAACTAGCTATTAATGACCACATGATCTGTAAAAGACAGAATAGTTTTCAATAGAACAACTTTAGTTCGAAATTTGAACAGTGATGTGATAGCATGATAAAATGTGAACAATGTTTGAAATAGTTAGTATTTAACAAGTTTCAATAATGCAATGAGAAGATAAAGTTTATCAGACCTATGTAATGCATTAGAACAACGTACTATGCCAATACATTGCATGGTCCTGACAAAATCCTTTTACTCATTATATTATCTTAATAAAGCTTGGAATAAATCATGAATTGATTGTGTAACAAAATAATCTGTTTTGTTTGGAGTTCATGAGATAGAAAATAATCGGTTACGTAATGTTACATTGCATTCCATTAAATATACATACACATTTATATGTAAGGTGACGTAATATTTAGTTACAAAATTATGAAGTTTATATAGGTTGCTTGCGTCATTCAGTTTAATTCATTGAGCTAAATCATTGACTAAATAACTGGAATCTTGGTTCTTCCCTTGTGTATATTGAGGTCTACTGCTATAGAGACTGATGCTAGACAGACAGTGTAGCAACGGCTTCTACAGCAGTAGGCTTCAACATACGCAAGAGAAAAAGCAACATTCTGATTGTTGCATTAAATACAATGAGCTCTAACCGAATCACACTTAATGGAGATGCTCTGAAAGAGGTGGAAACTTTCACATCTGGACAGCATCATCGATAAACAAGGAGGGTCTGATGCAAGTGTGAAAGTGAGGGTTGGCAAATCAAGTACAGCATTCCTACATTTGAAGAACATATGTAACTCAAAACAACTGACAACCAATAATCAAAGTCAGAATCTTCAATACGAACGTCAAGACAGTTCCATTGTACGGAGCTGAAATGTGGAGAACTATTACAACCATCATCAAAATAGTACAAGTATTTATTAACAATTGTCTACGTAAGATATTCATTGTTCACTGTTGGCCGGATATCATCAGCAACAACACGCTCTAGTATAAAACAAACCAACTTCCAGTTGAAGAGGAAATTAGAAAAAGATGTTGGAGGTGTATGAGAAATACATTGCAACAATCACTCAATCACATCACGAGAGAAGTTTTCAGTTGTAATCATGAAGGTATAAGGAAAAGAGACAGACCAAAGAATACTTTGTGTCGAGAATTGGATACAGACATCAACAGAATGAATATGAATTGTAACCACGTAGGAAGTAGAATTGAGGACAGAGTTGATTGATTAATCATGGTCGGCGTCCTGTGCTCCTCCTCAATGGGGTACCAGGAGTAAGTTAATAACTATTGATATCAAAGTTATTTTGATGTTTAATGTAATAATCTAAATTTTATCCTCAAACAACGCCTACAAAACACTTTTTGTTTTAAAAAATTACCGCTTCTTATTTCTGGTAGAGATGAAATTATCATAGTATAATAAAACATATCCAGTGTTTGTGAATAAATTTAGGGGAAGGATGGTTTCGAGAAACAAAAATTACGAGTTGATATCAATGAATCTCAAGGGAAGAAGACTGAATGTATCTGCCCCTCTCTTACATGTTCTGAACCATTTTATTCAGTGTCTCCAACTATTCATCGCGGATGCCGCGCCGACCCCAAACAGGTCTTTACCTACCGGAATGGCTTAGCTCAAAAGTCAGTGACTTCGTAGACTAACGTTAAATTTGGCTACCTATAGAGTGTAAGCAGCTGACGAGAAACCTTGAAATAAAATGAATTTATATTATTCTGCATCAATATTTGTTCTGGCTTTATTTAAAATTGTTAGTGTTGATATGACTTAAATGGAATTTTAAGTTGAATCAGCTTATAAGTGATCCATGATCAGAATAAATATGGGTCAGATAGAGTAAGAGAAACAATAGTTCAATTACAATTCGATTAAGTGTTTAATGGAAGACTATACTGTGTAAAAAATTATTAGTAAGACATAATAAGGTTGGATGAATGCGAATTAAATGAATCATGTATTGAGGAGATTAATAATGATGTTTAACCAATAATAATAATAATAATAATAATAATAATAATAATAATAATAATAATAATAATTATTATTATTATTATTATTATTATTATTATTATTATTATTATTATTATTATAGTAATAATATTAATAATACAAAGATTTGTGAATAAGGATAACAGAGACAATTATATTTGACTACGAAAGGTTGTAAGTACAATAGTGAAAATAGGTCATTCAATAACTAAGATTACCATTGATTAATTAGCTTGAGGTTGGCTAGGGAATGAGAGGCGGTTGAATATATTTCTTTTGTACACATAGCTCCAGTTTCTTAATCTGGATGGCTACTGAAGGATTTTAAGCCTTACAAATTTTGGCAAAAATTTACTGACCCGATAAATAATTGAAAAGGATCGGTTTATATGGCACTATGATCAGTTTGCACTATATGGACCAATATCGAGATGTTCACTATCTTCAACAGACCTTTGCTTAGCCACACTGGGAGGTGTACACGAGCACGAAAATGTAAATTCCTGGAAATTCGACCAATATAATTTGCCCCACAGGAGTAGTCAAACTGATAAATATAAAATGAGGTGGTCATTCATCTTTTAGCCCCAGTGTCACCATTGGACGCATAGAAAACACTAATCGTAGTTCTCCAGTGTTGAAAGATTTTTGGATTGTTCTGAGTAATCTCTGAGTTAGTATTTCGCCATCTGCATTCCCTCCGAATTGTAGGCGCATGAACAGGGAATCCTCATTCACCGTTAAAATTTTCACTTAACATACAAGCTGATTCAAGTTAACATTCTATGTGAGTCAATATCAACATGAACAATTTGATTCTACTTCATTTGACAATCCTACAATCCACATGCTTTAACTTTAAACGATTCACTTTGCCCTTAACCTGGCCAGTTTTCGGATTATTAATTTGGATATGAGATAATTTTAGAACCTGAAAAGAATATTCTTCGTTCAAATATTAGTCTTTTAATATGATGGTCACGATATTCATATTCACCATACATGTAAGCAAATGAAATGAATTAAGTTAGAAAACGCTAGTAGGAGGATTTAGATGTGATTATATTAACTATATTGAATAGTTTATCATCAAGAAGGTACAAGTATTTATATATAGTTGTCTACGCAAGATACTCAACATCCATTAGCCGGATACCATCAGTAACAGTCTACTGCGAGAGAGAACAAACTAGCTTCCAGCTGAAGAGGAAATTAAGAAAAGACGATAGAAACGGATAGAACATACATTACGGAAATCACCAAACTGAATCACGAAGCAAACCTTGACTTGGAATCCTGAAGGGAAGCGGAAAAGAGGAAGACCAAGAGGATGAATAGTAACTGGGATGGATTAGATTGAAAATTGATTGGTTCTTCATATTGAAGGTATGTGAAGTAACAATCTTGAAATTGATATCAATGTACATAGTGGGATGTCACTGTTTTAATTTTCATTTGTATAACAGCCAAGTCAATAATTGAGTTTACTGTTGAAAGATTATGAGAATAAAACCACTAATCTGTGAGGTTTAGAAAGGTTGACTTATCAGTAAAGTTTTCTTATACACCATACCAAAAAATAAAACTAATTAACTGAACAAAAATATAATTTCACAGTTTTACACAAGAAAAATTTAGATTTACTCTGACACTAAGCTCAAGTGAAACATAGGCTATTATTAATTTTGAGTTATGTTAAACCTAATGTACCCCTCTATAAGCAAAGATGGATAGTGGCTAGCAGTGGAATCCAGGAAACGCGTCTCGTCCTATTTGGGACTCGTCAGCTAGATGTACCTGCACCTCAGAGTTGATGTTCACTGTGGGACTCGAACCCAGTACCATTCGCTTCAAACGCCATCACATTATCCAGTATACACATATGCCAGTAACAGACTAATCAATTGCGGTCTTAAACCTCAATGGGAAGATTCAAGCAAAAAACAATATCAAGTGAATTTAATGTACCCTTATTTCCAATACGATTAGCACTAACTAACTCTAGGGTAAAATGAAAGTGTGATATGATACTATAATCCTGTGGAAAATAACTTCTAACTAAGTCAGTGAGCATGTTTCTTTTTTCATCTTCATGAAAGGTTAAGATCTTAACTAGTTATTCTCACATGTTAACAAAATACAACAGTGATCATATGCATAAATAAAAGGCTACCGTGATCATATGACTCCTTAGATTAATCAAAACATACATCTTAAACACCAATTAATGAAGCTAAGGTATAAAGTAATGAAAATCAATAGAGAGTTAAATACGTTTAATTAGAACCACACTATCAAATGTAATTAAAAACATCAGTCAGTCAGCCACAACGTAGGACTAGGCACATATATGCATCGGTCCAAGTTGCCATACCACATTAGCACAACAAGATGAATGCCGAATTCATAGAAGTAATTAATTCAATGGTGGTAATATATAAAAGAAGGATTGAATGTAAGGACAGTACAGGAAGAAATAATTAGAAAATGTATAAAGCAATCCTAATATCACCGTTTAAGAGAAGACAAAGAGCGTGTATATACGCATACACCGTTGTGATCGATTCTGAGCCATGTCACACACAGTCTCCAACCATTAGTTACGATAGTTACGCGGACCCCAACCAAGTAGTCTGCATCTACCAACATAGTTAAGACTAGAAGTTAGTGATCCCAAGCACTGATACTACGTCTTAATTTGGCCGCCCCTAACTCTCTTCCAACCATGCCCAACATTCACATTTTTTCCAAATGGAAGATCTCTTGCTTATTTCATCCAAATAAATTACTATCTAGTATAACACTAATACTCTAGGTATTTTTTTGTAAAAGACTTAAACGATAATTACACTGCTGATTGCTCCAGAACTGTATATGACATCTTGTCAAAACTAGTCATATTTAAAACTGATGGACACATATAAGCATAAGTTTTTTTTAAGATGGTCAGTCAAACAGAAGGAAATACTGTTGAAACGATTGTACACTAATACAACAACTAAGATAAGTGGAATATACACTGATTTAATACTTGGAATCTGTCATTCATATCCAGTAGATGAGATTCCAAACTTACTCATAAGTACATGGAACTTTTGTTTAACTTCAGATGATAATATTAGACATGTCAATAATTGAAAAGACTATCAACAACCTAAAGATATTACCTCTGATTATATTGATACACTACACCTATTGGACAACCTTTTCATTTTATTTATTTAAACACAAACATTGGTATAAGGATGCACCAAATAGATATGCGCCACATAAACCACTCGGTTAATGTGAGATCTATGATACTCTCCGGGCGCCCAAACCGAAGTAGGTGGTTGCCTTAGTGGGCCACACCCGGAGCCTTTGACCTAAAGGTCTCATCCACAAGGCAATGGAGCAACGTTAGGAGATGTAGTCCCATGGTAACCGGTGATCAACTACTGGTTCATACGCCATTTGTTCAATCAGGATCCTGGAGTCTATGTACAGTACTGGCTTGGAATTAGGATTTTCCAACTCCCATAGAGTTATTCTCCGTACCCACTAACCCGATTAAAGCGTCGGATATTCGCTTTTCGTCCCCTGAATTTCGTAAACAACAGTAATGCCACGAGAGGGCAGTGAGTAGAACTTTCCTGACACTGTTTGTACGCATAATTGAAAAGACTATTAACAAGCTAAATATATTAGCTTTGGTTACATTGATACATAACACCTGTTAGACAATCTTTTCAAATGATCATCAAATCGATTACGTAAGTATTCACACACACACTGTTAGTAGTAAGATACTAATAGTATGTATAAAAACGAAATTACATATACCTAACCCCATAAAATTATTACAATAAATTATAATCCACAATTATAGAGCCGTAATATCAATATTAACTCCGCCTGTACTTCATTTAGCGTTACTGCCGGTCCCAAACCCGAATAAAAGAGGAGGATTGGGCATGGGGTTAGCGACCTCATCCCGTAGAAACTTAACTCGCTAAAAAATAAACATTAAGCCGAAAAAAATCAATATCAATATTAAATTTTATTTCCCAATTATTAAAAGCAAAAAAAATCTTAATAATAAACGATTGTACAGCCTAAATTGAATTGAAGCCCAAAGAGATAATTAACAAATAGAATATCAATATTTTTGTCTATAAACAAACAAACATATTTTCATCCATAGTTACTTGAATGGATCATCTATTAAACAATGAATATAAAAATGTAAGCAGAATAACGTATTCAATCAATTGGTGACATAGAGACAAGATATTTGAATACTGAAAATCTTTGCTGATAGGTTACAGTACAAATAATACTCGATTTCTGTTATTTTGATATAGAAAGTTCACATAGGTAAGCTATTGAATGAAATGATGATAAATAGGGAAACTTAAGCATAGAAACTGATTGATTTATATAAGCTTACAAATATTTGTATAATATATATATATATATATATATATATATATATATATATAATATGCATGTGAACAGAAGCGAACAAATCGAATGAATGATAGTAATGCAAGAAAAAAACAAAATCAAAACCAACTTACAATCCGATAGCATGCAAATATGGATTGAGGTGTAGAGATTTATCAGTAATTCAAGAGGATATATCGAAAGGGATAAACGAATAGATCAATTGGTTAATCTGTTGATTTTGAATAACCAAACAAAATTTATAAGAAAAAAGAAATGTTTCCCAATATTTCCTTTGTTGAATTGAAATCTTTCAACGTGTTGAACGTACAACAACTCTTTCTGTACGTACTGATATACAACGTGAACTCATAATTGCTAAAATAGCAACTTGCATTGCAAATACTCCACCAACAGTAGCCAAAAAATATGACCATGTATGATCAAATTTTCCAGTATATACTAAAATACCAGTAACTAAACAAGCTGTACCCAAATATAATAAAATAAAACGTGCAGTTACATAACCAGCACTAGCAACAATTACATCTGAACACAATCCAATTAAATCCAATATAAAAACTACTGTTAAAGCAATAACTCCAATAAGTAATAATGCTACAATGGCTATAATTGCATCTTTTGAATGTCCTCTTTGACATGAATCAAACAATCCTCCACATCTCCATTGTGATGTTGCCATACCAATAGCAATTAATGTTATAGCAAGACCAAGAAGTATAGTAGATAAACGACGTAGTTCAATCATAATATAATGAAACTGAGGATAATAATAATATTAAATATAACAGTACACACTCCGCGATGATTTAAGTAATAACTGAACATACAAAATTAATTTATATCATTCACATGATAGAAACTGGCACATTGATTGTTAATAAACCAATCATAAACATTCACATAAAGGGGTGTTTAGTGTTGAAAACATTTTCCTCATTAACTTTCAACCGGATACTAAAATAAACCAATAATAATTTAGTTAGTGTCTCGATATTCACACACTATCCAATGAAAGTTTAGATTTGAATATTGATTATGAATTTTTAACCAATTATCCTTTAAATGATTGAAGTTGATTAATCCAAAAACAAAACAAAAAAAAACATACTACTGACCAGTTTTATTTACCCAATAACTATGATAGAGACTATAAACTTTCTATCCTATTTTGTGGATTGGTTGAGGTTAGACATTAACACCATTGGATGCCGGCTCAGTTGTCCAGTATGTTAAGTATTCGCTCGCGAGACTGAAGGCCCTTGATTCGAATCTCGCGAGCGGGATCGTGGATGTGCACTGCTGAGGAGTCCCACAATAGGACGAAACGGCTGTCCAGTGCTTCCAGGTTTTCAATGGTAGTCTAACGTCAATCGGTTCATGATCTCAATCAATAGCAATTAAACTGATTCCTGGAATAGTGAAGCTTCTGTTATTTGATATTCGATTGGTTAAAATAATTCCTGTTATTATATCGAAGAATTAGGATTGACTTGATTACAGTGATAAATTTGCACTTGATATGCTTTCGTTTATTTTATGTCTTCTAAAACAGAGAATTTACGAGGATACTCCAAGAAAGTTCATAAGCCCAGAATAAATTACTTTTTAGTTAACTATTAACTTTCCGAGTGAATTATCAACGAGTAGAATTCCTTACACCTCAACACGTGATTAAAGCTCCATCAACTGAGAGACTATGGTTGCCAGGACTAACACAGGCCATCAAGCTTCCTGTCCTTTTTAAACTGAACCTGAAACTGGAACGGAAGCAGCAATTTTGAACCATTTATTTTCAGGACGAGGATTGGGAAATCATTCCGAACTAGGGGCAATTACAGTGTCACTACGGATTAGTTATAATCATAAACAACTGGAGAAAAGAAAATGAAAACAAAGAGCACAGAAAAATAATGAGGCTGTCGTTATTCATGTAATAGGTTGATTTATGATCTCAGTTTTGGACATATATTATTCAAATTAATCCAACTGACCAGAAACAGTAAAAGAGTAAAATATATGCTAGCTGAGAAGTTTAGTACGTGTCCTGAGTAAAAACAGTGATTCAACATTTAATGTTATTAATGGGATGGGATTTAGTCAAAGTTGTAAGAATATTCAAGGCAGATTCAGAGTAGGAGTAACCATAGATGTGGCGAACAAGTGATGGCACTGATTTTATTTTATGGATACTCCGTGATTCCAAAATATATGAGCAATTCTTCGTAAACACCTATGATCGAATATCTTCTATCCTGAACGGCCATTTTTCATATCCGTCAAGTAGAATGGAGCAAACTACTGTACTCACTAAAATTTGGAGTTTTAATACCCATTTCCCTAATAAGTCTGGATAGTTCTCTATTGTTACATATTATTGCTATCTTCTGCATTTCTGATTTTATATCAACCCGAGTTTGAGCTGTCTCAAATCGTCGTCGTGTTTGGAGTCAGTTGGAAGGAGTCTGAATAGCTTCCTATGTAACTCATCTTTGACTTCATCCGATATGCAATCAGTTGAAGAGTAGACAAAGACATCGAGGAGGCAGCGGCACGTTTCCCTGTCTTTTCGAGTTCTTACTGTCCCATTCAGTCGAATAGCTCACAAATGACCGTCGATTGAAACTCAGTCTCACAGAGACTGTTCTACTTTGAACTTAGTGCTATACCCACACCAGCAATGCCACGGGAGTAGCGGTAGGATCTCCAGATACATGAAGAGGAAATCGTGATGGTTTTTTATATTGACGAGATAAGGTCGGGTAAATGACTGTACTTGGGTCCCGTATGTGCGTTTCGGAGAGGCAGCATACATGGCGCGAGATTCTTAAGTCCTAGATAAAGAAGCCTATTATCCTATCTGACACAAGATTCTAATGCTAAAAGCTCGGACATGTAATATGTAGTACGGTTTTAGGAGACCGGGAATAACATTTCATTAACTCAAACCACTTGTGTTAGTGGGGCGTGGTGATGGAAATATAGGAGAAGAGCTAGTTGTAGGGATGGAAGAAATATTAAGAGAAGAGGGAGGGATCCGATCGTCAGCAAGATGGTCTTGGGTGCAGGTAGAGTATTGAGGGTGATTATCACTTCCGGGTTGCCCACACAGTGGAAGGATACTTCTTTTTGAAGGATCAAAAAAAGAAGCTGAATTAGTAGTGGTGCTAGTGATCTGGAAGCGTGATCGTGGAGTCCTAGGAACGACTGCTTGAGGCCAGTCGCGCTCGGCGTTTTTATGAAGAGTTTTTGATGTGTTGGCTGTACACTTCAAGAGGTCTTACCGCTAAAGACGAAAATTCATAGGGTAAGGCAACCCGTGAAATTTTTCAGGTTCGGTTTTTTTCAACTACTTCCTTCCGTTGTAAGAGGGCAACATAGATATAGGTGCCGATTTTTCCGAGGGAAACACCTCACTGCTGTAATACTTCTCTACAATCAGCAGTACGATGTTAAACTTAGACCTTAAGTATCTGCTTTTATTTTTAACGTTTTTCAACCGACCTGCCTTGGACGGTAGGTCATACAGGAAAATGTATTCCAGACAATATAACTCGGCTGAGTTATGACGGTAGGCAAGCCCGATCACTACATCAATGTATCAGCTACGGCCACGACTCTTTCGTTATGCTTGTTCATATTCAACTTAGAGCTAAAACTATAGGTGACCAGTTGTCTTCACCGAGAGATCATTCAACCAACTCAGTAGATTTATTTTCCTGAACCCATCAATTCATATATTATTATTGTTTTAAAAAAATTACCATACTATTTGTATTGTCGACAAATCAGTGCCACAGAGTTTTCAAAACAGATTGACAGATTACTTTTGATCGAAATTTCTTATTACATTACGAATCACAAGATTCCAAAGTTCTGTAATAGCATGTCTAAAGTCAACGGACTGAATATCCAGATGATATATATATCAAACTAGCCTAAAAATATTACATCTTCCATAGAAGAAATTTACATAAGCTACATACGATATTAATTTTTAGGACATAATCTTGAACACAAGATGACAGTTAAACGTTAATTTCTGAAAGATGTTTTAGTTACTGACTTACTTACGCCTGCTTCTATTTCCAGATGTAATATGTTCTTTGGCCTTCCTCTTTCCCGCTTCCCTACAGGGCTTGCCTCGTGATGCAGTTTGATGATTTGTGTAATGCATGTCCAATCTATTTCCATCGTATTTTCCTGATTTCCTCTTCATCTGGAAGCTGGTTTGTTCTCTCCCACAGTAAGCTGTTACTGATGGTATCCGGCTAATGGATGTTGAGTATTTATAAATACTTATACCTTCTTGATGATGGTTGTATTAGTTCTCCAAGTTTCAGCTTCATATAGTAGAACTGTGTTGACGTTCGTGTTGAAAATTATGACTTTAATAGTGGTAGAAAGTTGTTTTGAGTTCCATATGTTGTTTGTTCAAGTGTAGGAATGCGAAGATGTTTTAATGGTAATACTTTATTAGGTGGTCAATATTCTGTATAGTATCCGTACGTGTATTTCTATGCACTGAATATTCGATTTCCTGTATTAATTTCTCCTATATCAATAATCTAGTATGTTTCTATTTGGGTCATCTGAGTACGACTCTGAGTAGTTTATTCTCGGATTCATTGATTTTTTTCTTACATATTAAACCTTATGAAATTTGTAAGCTGAGAAGTCAACATCAATAGATTATTGTTTTAAGAAAACCTACAGTGAAAAAGAAATGCAAATTTAGTGAAAAAATATTTCTTTGTTAATTAGTTACATATCATCATTGAATAGTGATATATACCGTTATATATAAGAATATAAAAAATCAATACCAACTACATACTGATGAGAACATTAACATAACAATAAACGGAATGTAAGAAAGGATAGTTTACATGACTGATTATTAAAATTGATTACATAAGAAGGAAGATTAAAACAAAATAAAAACAACGTAGGCGTAAGTTTATCAATTAATAACTTGCTAATCATGAGATGCTTACTGATAGAAAGGTTACTATCTGTAGCCTTTCTAAAGTAACATGGTTTCAAGTCTGGGTAAAGTATGAGGGTTGAACATGCGGTCAGCAACCTCATCCTGTAGAAAACAAGTTCTTCCAAAAAAACGATAATCAGAGAACACAATTTAAACCGTTTAAACTCTGTCTTCTAAGTTGAAGGATCTTCACTTACAAGAATTATGCCGCCACACAGTGAAAGAGGAGATTCTTCGAAAGCCACAAGCTCGATGTTCCTTTTAACAAACAGAAAAACAATTAACAAAGTTACACGGGATGTTTGGACAATATGGGAAACTGGAAGGACCAGTCAGATATCAACGAAATAAGGAGATACAACTAGGTGGTGCTCGGAATGAGTGAAACGTATTGGACCCACGATAGACAGAAAAGGATCGATTCAGGAGGGACACTGCTATACTCTGGTCACGAGGAAGAAAATGCTTCACACACTCGAGGAGTTGTTCGAATACCGTCCAAAGAAACACGAAATGCACTTATTGAGAGGGAATCTCATGCATTAAGGATCATTAAAGCATCCTTCAAAACAAAGAATCACAATGATTGTTATCCAGTGTTATGCACCCAGCATAAAGGTCAGTTTCATGAGGGGCTGTTGTCGATCGTAGAGAAGTGACCTGGAAATGAACAGATCATCTGGACAGGTGGTCTATACGCTGAAATCGGAATGGACAACAATGGGTATGAAGATATCATGAAACGACATAGACTGACCAGTAGAAACGAACAACAGTGTTGAGAGATTTGCAAATTTATGTGCATTCGACGAATCGGTTATAGGCGTCATAATACTTCCACACAAACGCATATAAAAAACTACATATATATCACCGGAACACAGATAGATCATATTCGCAACGATAAAAATGTTCAGAAGATCCATAGAGGATGTAAGAACAAAAAGAGGAGCTGACATAGCTTCAGATCATCACCAACTGCTGGTTGCCAAAATGAAACTAAAACTAAAGAAGCACTGAACAACTAAGGAAACAGCATTACAAAGGTTCAACACAGCCATCCTTCCATATTCTGACAAACTTAATGTATTCAAGATAACTTTTAGTGGCCCGAGATCTGACTCCAATCTGATCGTGTGTTGATTCTCGTTCTCGACTTATACATATCGCCAATTTTCGTGTATTATCATCGACTTAAATAGCGTTGGTGAATAACGGAATTAAGTAAGTCAAATATAAGGGTAAATTTCGAATATGAATATTTCATACAATCATTGGTCCAGATAGACGATCAAGGAAACGAAGCGAAACAAAATGATGCGCTATGGAAAAGACATGTGAGCCAACTCGATTTGACCAAGCGTGGATCTATATTTATAGTCGAACAAAAATGAGTTTCAAACATGTGAGGAGTAAGATAATAAATGCACACACATACGCTTACATAAAAACAATCAAGGTTGACAAGCGAATAAGCAACTGCAAACATGCTCCACGTTCTATTAAGGAATATTTGGGAAGAATAACAAGTATCCACCGACTGGAAAGAAGGACACTTCATCAAGATACAAAAGAAAGGAGATCTGAGCAAATGTGAGAGCTATAGAGGCATTACACTACTGTCAGTATCAGGAAACGTTGTCAACAGAGTGTTGCCGAAACAGATGAAAGACGCAGTAGACACCCAACTTCGAGATCAACAGGCTAGATTCCGTAAGGATCGATCGTGCAAATACCAAATAATGACACTACGGATCATCGTTGAACTAGCAACTGAATGGAAGATATCAGTAGACATCAACTTCCTAGACTACGAAGGAGAGGCTAATGGCGTGAATAGAAGGATCTTATGGAACCTTCTTCTAGACTATGGAGTGGATAGCTGAGATCGTGAACACACAAAATTCATACACTGCGAAGTGATGCATGGAGGCCAGTTGACAAATGGATTCCAAGTGTAGACCAATATCAGACACGGCTGCTTACACACTCTCTCTCCATGTCCCTGTCTCACCTTTCTCTATCTTGTTGTGGTCGACCAGATTATGCATACCTCTATATATTAGGGTAAGCAAAAACGTTATTAAGACAAATAAAACTATTAATTCAAATATTTAATACATTCACATAAAATGTATCAAAATTTGGTTATAAAATCTAATGACTAGAGCATTGATCCAAATTCTCAAACTCCTAATGAGAACCTGTGATTGACAGAATTCAACCAGATTGGGTATTGAGACAATTGTGTATGGTAGAAATGTAGTATGACGCATGCGCTTTAATAACCATTGAAATAACCCCAACGAATTGTAACCAGTTGTTAGTCAATCAGAAAACAGTTATAGTAAATTAATAGCTTACCAGAAAATACAATAATATTAAAAAAATAAATGTATTCATTGAAGCAAAGATGGATAGTAGCTAGCAGTGGAATCCAGGACGTGCGTTTCATCCTATTTAAGGCTCGTCAGCTGGATGTACCTGCATCCCAGAGTTGATGTTCATTCCGGGACTCGAAATCGGCACTCAGTACGATCGGAAGATACAAGTAAAACAACACTAAGTGTATTAATTGAAGTTTTCTACAAGTTCTTGTGTCTGTAAAGTGCATTAGAGGTATAGGAATCTAACAATATTATTATCATCAGTATAGGGTTGCGGAGATTATTAAGCTTTTGATTGAGATCATGAATTGATTCATGTTAGACCGCCATTGAAAACCTGGAAGCACTGGACTACTGTTTCGTCTTGTTGTGGGATTCCTCAGCAGTGCGCATCCACGATCCCGATCGTGGGATGGTGGTCTAAAATCAATCGATTCATGATCTTAATAAAAAAGATTATTTTTTATCGAATATCTGTTTCGAGGATTCTTCTAAAGGAGTAAGTGATCTTTCAGGAGTCCTCATCTTGTACCGAATTAGGATTAAGGTTTTATGAATTGATTTATTTGGTTTTTTACATATGATCTACATACAAAAAATTGGTCATCTGATACATTTAACTATCATCTCATGATATGATGATAAAAAGTAGTTTTTCCAATGGTTTTAAACGTTCTACACTAAGGTATATACATTACTTGTTAAAGGTGATATAAGATCAAATTGATTACTTTTTTCTAATGACTCACTTCATGAATTGAGTGTCTTGAGTTCTCTCTGGTTCTAAATTATTGGTTTCTTCCAATGTTCTAAATTCCATAATTTATGATGAAACAGTTATCCAATCCTCAATGGATCTAAGTGCTTCTTAAACTGATGGCAGTTCTTGATGAAAACTTATATCGAAATGAATAGTCTCTATAAACTTTATTTCTTAACCAATTTCACATTTTTAGTATGGGGTTGTGAAAATTGTTAAGTTTTTGATTGAGATCATGAATCGATTGATGTTAGACTAGCATTGGAAACCTATAAGCACTGGACGGCCGTTTCGTCCTATTGTGGGATTCTTCAGCAGTGTGCACCCACGATCCTGGACGCGGGATCTGAACTCAGGGCCTTCGGTTTCGCGCGAACGTTTAACCTCTAGACCATTAAACCGACATCCAACAGAACGGTCGTCCAGTGCTTCCAGGTTTTGAATAATGGTCTAACATCATTCGATTCATGATCTCTATCAAAAACTAAACGTTTTACCTCAAGTTGACCGACATCTTTACAGTCAGATTTGAAAAAACGAAATTCAAGCACGAACTTGAATATGTAACATTTTACGTTAATGATGCATTTATTGTTTGTGATGATATGAATCATACTTCATCATGGCCTTATCAGTTTAATCAAAGTACATGTTAACATCAAATCGATGATGGGATATGAATATAATGATCAGTTTAACTATTAAGAATTAAACACATAACTAAGGAACTATAGGAAAACCAATAGAACCATATTTAGAGAAGAAATAAGAAAGGGACAATGTTTAAATCATAATGATTTTTTTATCCTGTTTGTTATAAACACTGTCTTTTTATAATCCTATTTAACGGCTTCAATACTGTGTTCAACCGACAAAATACAAAAAGAAATAGCTTACATTGAAGTGTTTCATTAAAAAATGGATATTTGAAGAAATTTACTATGAAGTATGCGAAGATCTTTAAGGAAAGTCCCAAACAAACAAAAAAACCTGTCTGTATCCACCTTGCATTGAAAGAACAGATTTCAGGTAGGATTAAGAAAAGGATTAAATCCGAGTTACAAGTGGATCAACATCATCTTTGGTTTACCCTCAAATGTTATTATGAATTTATATATACTTGTAGAAGCAAATATATATGAAGGACTAAAAGAAGGCGATATATAAGGTTTTCTGCACATATTCTTCAAAATCTATGTTTGAAAAGAATTAATATTTTTACCAGTGCAATTACAAGACATTTAGTGGATAGTAATTTTTTTAAGACTGAAACAAAACTTTCAATTTAACAAAATCCCTTTGACGATGTTATTTAATCATTAAATTTATGAAATTTTTGTTACCCAACAATTTTAGTAGTTAAATTCATGAGTCGATCTAAGTTAGACCATTGTTGGAAATGTGGAAGCACTAGAGGGCCGTTTCATTTCAGTTTGGGACCCCTTAGCAGTGCGTGTCCACAATCCTGAATATGGGGATTGAACCCAGGTCTGTCGATTTCATGCGCGAATGCTTAACCTCTTGACCACTGGGCTGGGATCCAACGGTGTTAGTGTCTAACTTCAATCTTGTCGGCTCAGTGGTCTAGACGTTGAGCGTTCACATGAGAGACTGAAAGTCCTGTGTTCGATTTCCTCATTCAGTACCGTAGATGTGTGCTGCTGAGGAGTTCCTTACTAGAACAAAACGGTCATTCAGTGCTTTCAGATTTTCTATGGACGTCTAGCTTTGATCGACTCATAAATTTAACTATTAAAATCACTACAATCTGCATAAACCCCCATTTTGAAAATACTTAACTGTGGACAAAAATAATTGCCACTTAATTGTAAATGTATGGACAAACATTAATCTAGTTTAATACTACACTAAGTGATGTATTATAACCGTAAAAATTAAATGATACCCATGGTGAGGAGTAGATTGCTCACTAACATGAATTGTCGATGTCCTTTGCTAGTGCCATTCGATAATTTATTAAGTTAGACCACGTAAAGTGTGTTTTTCTAAACATACTTTTCGAGTATCATCTCATCTGGTGATTGAAAAGGAGGAAAAAAAGAATCAGCAAATCGATTTATGAATATGTCAATAATTTTGTTCACGTTTTTACATCAGAAATACCGTCCAAACTTATGTACATTGTCACATGAATCTATTTACAGTGAGTTTATGTACAAAAAATGTACAGGTTTCATCAGTTTTAATGGTTCACTGATTTAGATCTGAAATCTGTATTGATCAAATAATGAATATTTACAATGAATTTGTTTGTTATAATCTCAATCCCAAAGTCTCTCTCTGTCTCTGTCTCTCTATTCTTCCCGTTTGATGACAGAAATTCTTTAGCCACTAGTTTGTTTCATTTTCCCCAATTTTTGTATTCATTGAATAAACAATAAACGTTTTATACATTTCATAAAGTATTGTCGGTGAGACTATAATTTATGGACGACGCTAGACTGAACTTGAGAGTGTCCACCCACTTAATAGAGCTAAATAAGGATTATAAACATATGTGTGGAATTTGAATTGGGATTTGCTTTTGAGGGTCAAAGTCAAGAATTGAACTTAGGGTTTTCACCACGATCTGATATCAGCTATAATGCCAAAACTCTATTTAGCCAAATGGTTGAATCAATTTCGCACCAAAATCCGAGACCTTTTATCTTATACGTGATTGGTTCGTCGATAAATTATAATCTCACCGTATTTTAACCGTATTATTTTTTCTAATCTGATTAAATTAGTATACAATTTCATTTAAATACTTTAAAAAATTTCGAATAATTTATCACTAAGACATAAAGGAGGAAGAATATCTCACATCAACTTGGTGCTTAAATACTATGAAAATATCTTGATTAAATTTGGTCGAAAGTTCGTATAAATTTATCACTTACGAAATATCGATTTCGAGAAGAGAAGTAACGAAGACATAACATGACAAAAAAAATTAAAAATACTAACTTGCATGGATTTGGTTGGATATAGTCGTGAAAATATATCAGTAGTAGTAGTAGTAGTAGTAGTAGTAGTAGTAGTAGTAGTAGTAGTAGTAGTAGTAGTAGTGGTAGTAGTAGTAGTAGTAGTAGTAGTAGTAGTAGTAGTAGTAGTAGTAGTAGTAGTAGTAGTAGTAGTAGTAGTAGGATGAGAAATAAGAGGAGAAGTATTTAAATTCGAGTTTATCTCACTTAGATTTGCCACATGTTCTGACTGTTAGTGTTGTGGAAATGTTTTTAATAACTGAAATCAATCTACAGTTAGTGAACTAAACAGAAATCAGAAACACATGTAATGGCAAGTAACATAAATAAAAAGCTTTGGTCAGTAGAGAATTTTCAATATTTTCCACAACTAAAAACTGAACTGGAAAAACAATCCAATCCAAATAGTTTCCACTAACTAGATTATATCATCGTACTAGATTTTAAATTACTATAATTTACAACCGTAATAACAGTCCAAATATTAGGTTGTAATATTATTGATAAGATATTTGTTATTCAATCATTGAACAGAAGAGATTGAATCAATCATTTACTGCATGATTCAAGCTCCAAATTAAGGTATTTTGTTAACATACAAAATGTTTGGTCAGTCTTTTACTTTAGCCTACTACATCTCTTGAGGATTTGGGTTTCGACCAGAAATCACCAACCACTTATATTTTGGGTTACCCTTTCCAGTTAATCCCAAGTGTTTTTCATACTTGCAAAGTTTTCCTTCGATTCCTAGCGTCATATGATTCTTGATGTTTTAATGTCGGTTATCACGACCCAGCTGTTCCTAATGCTTAGTATTCTTGAACGCCCAAATCATAGCACGGTTTAACAGGAACGAAATTCTTTCCCGAATCACAAGGGTAGATGGAAGAAGGAAGCATAATAAGAAAAATGTTAGTATATTTGTAGTTTTTATATGTGAAGACTCTAGAGTCTTCTCCAAGTAACGAATAACGCTGATTGGCTAAGAAATAGTTAGCCAGCATGCACCAACACAATCTTGCACGGAATGTGCTTTAATCCAATCTGTGTCCCGCTAAAATCACCCTCTTTGAGCAGATTCGTAGGATCTGGTGCTAGGGTCCAACTGCAACCACGTGACTAGCCTGTGCTTTCGATTTGTCCATCTTCTAGGTAATAAAGAAATGTTATCACTCTTTGCTTGCACAGTAATTGGCCTGTCTGTTCTAGGGATTTTGATTCCAAATGAGTCTAGCAGAACGTCAAGAGGTATTCTATATCGAGTCTCGTTGCTGACTACTGAAGTTGCTTTTAATTGGTTAGCATAACGCACCCAAACTTCTGAACTAACTGACACTTCATAAATCACATTCCCTTTCTTTTGCACGATCCAACCAGCTATCCATATAGGATTTTTTCCACAACAGTCCATAGCAAGTACTTTTTGACCTATCGTAAACAATCGTTTTTGTGACCCATGATGTCGATTGAACTGTTTCTCCACCGATATGTTTCGTTGAGGCTCAAGAGCTGGCGTGGGACGAATGATATCGAGACTACGTTAGTCGCCTGAGGGTTTGGTGTAGAACGATAGATAAACAAGAACCTCTCCAAGATTTCCTCGGTGGTCCACACCTTCTATCTATCTATCTATTTATATATCGGCATAGGATGCAAATATGTCAACAAGAGACTGATCAATTGCAGTCCTAAATAACCATGAGAAGATACAAGTAAACAACATCAAGTGGAATTAATGTTTTGGTTCTACAAACCTATTCCTCTGTTTTTGAATCTCAGTGACTGGCTTGTCTATCTAATTCCTGACTGGTCGTTCTGGTTTACTATGTTTTCCCGCTAGTTTCTCCGTTCTGGATAATACGATATATATATCCTAAATCGAATACGAAGTGTACATTGTACTTTTATAGTGTTGTGTTTGGTGGCTATGGTAACGAATAGTTGAATTTTATGTGGTCATTCTTTTATTGAGGAATGGGGTGTTATATAATATTAGGATTATTGTAGATTTAACATTATTCGCATAGATGAATTTACATTATCAATAGTGATGATGAAAAAAGAATATATTTGTGCAAACAGGAAATAAATTCATAGGTATCAATGACAAAATTGAACTTGATTGTTTTGGATAAATTAAGTATAGAGTAGAAAGTTATTAATGAATATATTGTTTTGTTATATTCCAATGAGTGGGAAAATTGTATTTATGATGTTTCATAACTTAAAGTAAGCTACTTCTTCAAAGTAAATAGACAAAAGAATCGGGATATGAAAAAAATATATTTATTATTAAGAAAGGAATTCATTATGATTTTTTAGTTGGTTATTTGAGATTGTATATGATTTTGATTAACTCCGCCTGGAGTTCCTTTCAGGGGGCAACTGCCCGTCCCAAGCCCGGATAAACGAGGAGGGTTGAGCATGGGGTTAGCGACCCCATCCCGTAGAAAACTAACTCGCTAAAAAAACGCTAACCAGAAAAAATTATTCAAACCATTTAAACTCTGCCCTCGGAGTCAGGAGGTCTTCGTTTAGAAGAATTATGACGCCTCATGATGAAAGCCGAGTTTCTTCGGAAGTCACGAGGCCGATGCCCCTTCTGACAACCAGAGCAACCATTTATTTAGGTACATGGAATGCTCGCACAATGTGGGAGACTGGGAGAGTTTTCCGAATTGCTGCAGAAATGAGGAGATACAATTTAGAGGTGCTTGGGATCAGTGAAACACATTGGACGCAAGTTGGACAACAACGACTAGCTCCAGGGGAGCTGCTGTTATACTCCGGACATGAACAAGAAAATGCCCCATATACACAAGGAGTTGCATTGATGCTGTCCAAACAAGCACAAAATGCACTTATAGGATGGGAATCTCATGGACCAAGGATCATCAAAGCCTCCTTCAAAACAAAGAAAACGGGGATTACAATGAACATCATCCAATGCTATGCGCCTACCAACGAATACAACGAAGACGCTAAAGATCAATTCTACGATAGGCTGCAGTCAATCGTCGAGAAGTGCCCAACAAAAGACCTGACCATTCTGATGGGAGACCTAAATGCCAAGGTTGGAATTGACAACACCGGATGTGAAGAGATCATGGGACGACACGGACTCGGAGAAAGGAACGAAAATGGTGAGAGATTTGCAAATCTATGTGCCTTCAATAAACTGGTCATAGGCGGGACTATATTCCCACATAAACGCACACACAAAACCACATGGACTTCACCGGATCACACCACACAGAACCAAATCGACCATATCTGCATCAACAAAAAGTTCAGGAGGACGATGGAGGACGTGAGAACAAAGAGAGGAGCTGATATAGCATCAGATCATCACTCGCTGGTCGCCAAGATGAGATTGAAACTCAGGAGGCACTGGGCAACGGGGAGGACAATATCACAAAAATTTAATACGGCTCTTCTTCGGGATAATGACAAACTCAATAAATTCAAGATAACCCTCAGCAATAAGTTCCAGGCCTTTCATGATCTACTCAATGGAGAAGGAACTACTATGGAGAGCAACTGGAAGGAGATAAAAGAGGCAATCACTTCAACATGCCATGAGGTTCTGGGCCAAAAGAAGCACCATCACAAGGAATGGATAACGGTTGATACACTGGATAAGATTCAAGAAAGGAGGAACAAGAAGGCAGCAATCAGAACCAGCCGAACAAGAGCAGAGAAAGTCAAGGCACAAGCTGAATACACAGAAGTAAACAAGCAAGTGTAGAGGAGCCTCAGAACTGACTAACGTAAATATGTGGAAGATTTATCAATGACGGCGAAAAAGGCTGCCAGAGAAGGAAACATGAGACAACTGTATGACACAACAAAGAAACTCTCTGGAAATCACCGTAAACCAGAACGACCAGTGAAAAGCAAGGAAGGCAAGATAATCACCAACATTGAAGAACAACGAAACAGATGGGTAGAACACTTCAAAGAACTCTTGAATCGACCAGCCCCACTGAACCCACCCAACATCGAAGCAGCACTCACGGACCTCCCAATTGATGTTGGCGCACCAACAATTGAAGAGATCAGCATGGCTATCAGACAAATCAAGAGTGGCAAAGCAGCAGGACTAGACAGCATTCCAGCAGAGGCACTGAAAGCAGACGTAGCGGCAACTGCAAGGATACTCCACATTCTCTTCAGAAAGATCTGGGATGAGGAACAGGTACCAAAAGACTGGAAAGAAGGACTTCTAGTCAAAATACCAAAGAAAGGCGATCTCAGCAACTGTGACAACTACAGGGGAATCACTCTTCTTTCAATACCAGGAAAAGTCTTCAACAGGGTATTGTTAAACAGGATGAAGGACTCCGTAGACGCCCAACTTCGAGACCAACAGGCAGGATTCCGTAAGGATAGATCGTGCACCGACCAAATCGCAACTCTACGGATCATTGTGGAACAATCAATTGAATGGAATTCATCACTCTATATCAACTTCATTGACTACGAAAAAGCATTTGATAGCGTGGACAGAACAACCCTATGGAAGCTTTTTAGACACTACGGCGTGCCTCAGAAGATAGTCAATATCATACGGATTAGACTGCAAAATCGTTCATGGAGGACAGTTGACAAAGTCATTCGATGTAAAGACCGGTGTCAGGCAAGGATGCTTACTCTCACCCTTTCTCTTTCTTCTGGTGATCGATTGTACCATGAAGACATCAACATCTGAAGGGAAGCACGGGATACAGTGGATAGCTAGGATGAAATTGGATGATCTAGACTTCGCAGATGATCTGGCTCTTCTATCGCATACACAACAACAAATGCAGGAGAAGACAACCAGTGTAGCTGCAGCCTCAGCAGCAATAGGTCTCAATATACACAAAGGGAAAAGCAAGATTCTCCGATACAACACAACATGTACCAATCCAATCACAATTGACGGAGAAGCTTTGGAAGATGTAAAAACCTTTACATATTTGGGCAGTATCATCGATGAACACGGTGGATCTGATGCAGATGTGAAAGAGCGGATCAGCAAAGCAAGAGCAGCATATCTACAACTGAAGGACATGTAGAACTCAAAACAATTGGCAACCAACACCAAAGTCAGAATTTTCAATACAAATGTGAAGACAGTTCTACTGTATGGAGCGGAAACCTGGAAAACTACGAAAGCCATCATCCAGAACATACAGGTGTTTATTAACAGTTGTCTACGCAAAATACTTCAGATCCGCTGGCCGGATACTATAAGCAACAACCTACTGTGGGAGAGAACAAATCAGATCCCAGTGGAGGAAGAAATCAGTAAGAAGCGATGGAAGTGGATAGGACACACATTGAGGAAAGCACACAACTGCTTCACAAGGCAAACACTCACATGGAATCCCGAAGGCCGAAAGAGGAGTGGAAGACCAAAGAACACATTACGCCGGGAAATGGAGATAGACATGAGAAAAATGAACAAGAATTGGATGGAACTAGAAAAGAAGGCCCATGACAGAGTGGGTTGGAGAATGCTGTTCGGCGGTTTATGCTCCATTGGAAGTAACAGGCGTAAGTAAGTAAGTAATTTAATATTATAGTTTTGGTGCAATATAGAATCCTCAGTACAAAGTATTTCAACAGGTTTCCCATTTCTTACTTCTCGATTGATCCTGACGATAACATATTGAATGATCGCCAGTTAGATATTAACAGTTCAGGAATCAACATCTGATTAATGTTTCTTCTTTTCAATACATATTGCCAGCTGCCACAATGTCTCTGATTTGTCTCTTTTGTAACCTGTACAGCGAAATATTTAAACTTTTCATAAACGCACCTCAATTGATTATGAGACTAATAGACATAATGCTGTGTTAAATCAAATACAAAAACAGATAAGTCGTTGAAATATCCAGATGGCAGGAACAGGTAGCCCAGATATATATGAACATTATGAAGTAATTCAACTGGACAGTTATTTTGAGAAGAAGCAATCTTTATCAAGTTATGAAACGTTAACAATTCGATTCTCGGCTCATTGGAATGTTATAATCCTATCATAGATGGGAATTTTTGCGAATAATAACTATATTTTCTTCTTCCAGAAAATTAAATTTTACTGATCCTGTGAAAAGACTAGTGTTTATGTTGGAGATATACCAGTTCTAACTAACGAAGATAGTCGATTCATTCATTATTAAGAAACAAAGAACACTAAATAGATATTTCTTCTTAATTTGAAAGTCATCCAAAGTACATAGCTGTCAGTTTGCAAAAGGATCTGTGTGAATCCATTCAGATATCTTAAATAATGTGTTACTAATAGATTAGTGAAACCGGATTCATTGGTTCATGCTTTCAACTTAAAGGAATTACTTATTTTAAACCACTACTATTCATCAATAATTTGTCCATTTCATCTCACGTTACTAATTACAATAGTAAGTAGTAGCGAGTTAAATGAAAGGTCCATCAGTCTATCTATTTTTTCTTAGTAAAAGTTAGAATAACAAAAAATAATCTAGTATACACTTTTAAGTAATTTATACGAGTATTCGTCAAGATTAGAACGAACAGTCTGAGTGAAACGTGGAGAACTATTACAACCATCATCAAAATAGTACAAGTATTTACTAACAATTGTCTACGTAAGATATTCATTGTTCACTGTTGGCCGGATATCATCAGCAACAACACGCTCTAGTATAAAACAAACCAACTTCCAGTTGAAGAGGAAATTAGAAAAAGATGTTGGAGGTGTATGAGAAATACATTGCAACAATCACTCAATCACATCACGAGAGAAGTTTTCAGTTGTAATCATGAAGGTATAAGGAAAAGAGACAGACCAAAGAATACTTTGTGTCGAGAATTGGATACAGACATCAAGAGAATGACAAATGAATTGTAACAACGTAGGAAGTAGAATTGAGGACATAGTTGATTGGAGAATCATAGTCAGTGGCCTATGCTACTTCCCGAGTAGTAACAGACATAATCTCAAGAAGTTGAAGGAAGTTTCATAAGATAATATCAATAATGGCATATGTAAATTAATGTTGATACCTAGATGAAATAATCAAAATCATTACTTACTTACGCCTGTTACTTCCAATGGAGCATAAACCGCCGAACAGCATTCTCCAACCCACTCTGTCATGGGCCTTCTTTTCTAGTTCCATCCAATTCTTGTTCATTTTTCTCATGTCTATCTCCATTTCCCGGCGTAATGTGTTCTTTGGTCTTCCACTCCTCTTTCGGCCTTCGGGATTCCATGTGAGTGTTTGCCTTGTGAAGCAGTTGTGTGCTTTCCTCAATGTGTGTCCTATCCACTTCCATCGCTTCTTACTGATTTCTTCCTCCACTGGGATCTGATTTGTTCTCTCCCACAGTAGGTTGTTGCTTATAGTATCCGGCCAGCGGATCTGAAGTATTTTGCGTAGACAACTGTTAATAAACACCTGTATGTTCTGGATGATGGCTTTCGTAGTTTTCCAGGTTTCCGCTCCATACAGTAGAACTGTCTTCACATTTGTATTGAAAATTCTGACTTTGGTGTTGGTTGCCAATTGTTTTGAGTTCTACATGTCCTTCAGTTGTAGATATGCTGCTCTTGCTTTGCTGATCCGCTCTTTCACATCTGCATCAGATCCACCGTGTTCATCGATGATACTGCCCAAATATGTAAAGGTTTTTACATCTTCCAAAGCTTCTCCGTCAATTGTGATTGGATTGGTACATGTTGTGTTGTATCGGAGAATCTTGCTTTTCCCTTTGTGTATATTGAGACCTATTGCTGCTGAGGCTGCAGCTACACTGGTTGTCTTCTCCTGCATTTGTTGTTGTGTATGCGATAGAAGAGCCAGATCATCTGCGAAGTCTAGATCATCCAATTTCATCCTAGCTATCCACTGTATCCCGTGCTTCCCTTCAGATGTTGATGTCTTCATGGTACAATCGATCACCAGAAGAAAGAGAAAGGGTGAGAGTAAGCATCCTTGCCTGACACCGGTCTTTACATCGAATGACTTTGTCAACTGTCCTCCATGAACGATTTTGCAGTCTAATCCGTATGATATTGACTATCTTCTGAGGCACGCCGTAGTGTCTAAAAAGCTTCCATAGGGTTGTTCTGTCCACGCTATCAAATGCTTTTTCGTAGTCAATGAAGTTGATATAGAGTGATGAATTCCATTCAATTGATTGTTCCACAATGATCCGTAGAGTTGCGATTTGGTCGGTGCACGATCTATCCTTACGGAATCCTGCCTGTTGGTCTCGAAGTTGGGCGTCTACGGAGTCCTTCATCCTGTTTAACAATACCCTGTTGAAGACTTTTCCTGGTATTGAAAGAAGAGTGATTCCCCTGTAGTTGTCACAGTTGCTGAGATCGCCTTTCTTTGGTATTTTGACTAGAAGTCCTTCTTTCCAGTCTTTTGGTACCTGTTCCTCATCCCAGATCTTTCTGAAGAGAATGTGGAGTATCCTTGCAGTTGCCGCTACGTCTGCTTTCAGTGCCTCTGCTGGAATGCTGTCTAGTCCTGCTGCTTTGCCACTCTTGATTTGTCTGATAGCCATGCTGATCTCTTCAATTGTTGGTGCGCCAACATCAATTGGGAGGTCCGTGAGTGCTGCTTCGATGTTGGGTGGGTTCAGTGGGGCTGGTCGATTCAAGAGTTCTTTGAAGTGTTCTACCCATCTGTTTCGTTGTTCTTCAATGTTGGTGATTATCTTGCCTTCCTTGCTTTTCACTGGTCGTTCTGGTTTACGGTGATTTCCAGAGAGTTTCTTTGTTGTGTCATACAGTTGTCTCATGTTTCCTTCTCTGGCAGCCTTTTTCGCCGTCATTGATAAATCTTCCACATATTTACGTTAGTCAGTTCTGAGGCTCCTCTACACTTGCTTGTTTACTTCTGTGTATTCAGCTTGTGCCTTGACTTTCTCTGCTCTTGTTCGGCTGGTTCTGATTGCTGCCTTCTTGTTCCTCCTTTCTTGAATCTTATCCAGTGTATCAACCGTTATCCATTCCTTGTGATGGTGCTTCTTTTGGCCCAGAACCTCATGGCATGTTGAAGTGATTGCCTCTTTTATCTCCTTCCAGTTGCTCTCCATAGTAGTTCCTTCTCCATTGAGTAGATCATGAAAGGCCTGGAACTTATTGCTGAGGGTTATCTTGAATTTGTTGAGTTTGTCATTATCCCGAAGAAGAGCCGTATTAAATTTTTGTGATATTGTCCTCCCCGTTGCCCAGTGCCTCCTGAGTTTCAATCTCATCTTGGCGACCAGCGAGTGATGATCTGATGCTATATCAGCTCCTCTCTTTGTTCTCACGTCCTCCATCGTCCTCCTGAACTTTTTGTTGATGCAGATATGGTCGATTTGGTTCTGTGTGGTGTGATCCGGTGAAGTCCATGTGGTTTTGTGTGTGCGTTTATGTGGGAATATAGTCCCGCCTATGACCAGTTTATTGAAGGCACATAGATTTGCAAATCTCTCACCATTTTCGTTCCTTTCTCCGAGTCCGTGTCGTCCCATGATCTCTTCACATCCGGTGTTGTCAATTCCAACCTTGGCATTTAGGTCTCCCATCAGAATGGTCAGGTCTTTTGTTGGGCACTTCTCGACGATTGACTGCAGCCTATCGTAGAATTGATCTTTAGCGTCTTCGTTGTATTCGTTGGTAGGCGCATAGCATTGGATGATGTTCATTGTAATCCCCGTTTTCTTTGTTTTGAAGGAGGCTTTGATGATCCTTGGTCCATGAGATTCCCATCCTATAAGTGCATTTTGTGCTTGTTTGGACAGCATCAATGCAACTCCTTGTGTATATGGGGCATTTTCTTGTTCATGTCCGGAGTATAACAGCAGCTCCCCTGGAGCTAGTCGTTGTTGTCCAACTTGCGTCCAATGTGTTTCACTGATCCCAAGCACCTCTAAATTGTATCTCCTCATTTCTGCAGCAATTCGGAAAACTCTCCCAGTCTCCCACATTGTGCGAGCATTCCATGTACCTAAATAAATGGTTGCTCTGGTTGTCAGAAGGGGCATCGGCCTCGTGACTTCCGAAGAAACTCGGCTTTCATCATGAGGCGTCATAATTCTTCTAAACGAAGACCTCCTGACTCCGAGGGCAGAGTTTAAATGGTTTGAATAATTTTTTCTGGTTAGCGTTTTTTTAGCGAGTTAGTTTTCTACGGGATGGGGTCGCTAACCCCATGCTCAACCCTCCTCGTTTATCCGGGCTTGGGACGGGCAGTTGCCCCCTGAAAGGAACTCCAGGCGGAGTTAATATTGAATTAAGCTAATAATAATAAATTAGTACAGTTAATGAAAACGAATTCTGTCTAAACAATACAATCCACTATTGTCAATTATTTCACAATTGAATGATGTTGATTATCAACAATGTTTCAGTTCAGTCAGTTGAAAAGTTGAATACTAGTTTGTTCATGTTATATTTATCTAATAACCTGACTAAAGACATGAAGATGACATTTATTCGACTAAATAGGACGAAACGGCCGTTCAGGGCTTCCAGGTTTTCCATGATGGTCTAGCTTCAACTGACTCATGATCTCAACTATTGTAAATAGAATATCATCAATCAAGGCGAATCAACTTACATAGCTAGGTAGTAGAAATGATACTATGTTTACACCATTTCACATGTTCTCAAACATCTAGATCTCTTAATGATACTAACAGGATAGTGTTGAATACTTTATATAAAAATGGAATAACCTGGAACATAGAATGTTATTCAATCAATCGTTTCATTCATTCATTCATTCATATAATGATCATATAAGATCTATTAAGAATTTCACAAGATTTCTATTTCCATCAATTCAATTAATTAAATAATTAATCAACATTCTTGGCGATACTATAATTTATAGACGAAGCAATCAGATATAAGATAATAAGTTTCGGATTTTGCCGTGAAATTCACTCTCTCTCAAGGTCACTTTAGCCTTGCTCAAAGGTCGTTCATAAATTATAGTCTCATCAATTATATTTATGATCTGTTATTTAAATTTAAGCCATATATGATCATACCCAAAATAAACTGTATATTGTTGACCTTTCATATTTCATTATTCTGTCAGGAATGTTCACAATACAATGAGTAGAATGACTTTTTTTCTAAATATTTGCGGTTTAAATAAATCTCATTATTTATAACCTCAAATAGATGGCTTTATTAAACTATTTGACTAGTTCTTTCTTGGCATCAATTTAGTTTGGTATATGTTTCTTACTTACTTACGCCTGTTACTTCCAATGGAGCATAAACCGCCGACCAGCATTCACCATCCCACTCTATCCTCGACAAACCTTTCCAGTTCTATCCAACTTTTGTCCATTCTCCTCATGTCTGTCTTCGTTTCTCGGAGTAATGTGTTCTTTGGTCTTCCACTCCTCTTTCGGCCTTCGGGATTCCATGTGAGTGTTTGCCTTGTGAAGCAGTTGTGTGCTTTCCTCAATGTGTGTCCTATCCACTTCCATCGCTTCTTACTGATTTCTTCCTCCACTGGGATCTGATTTGTTCTCTCCCACAGTAGGTTGTTGCTTATAGTATCCGGACAACGGATCTGAAGTATTTTGCGTAGACAACTGTTAATAAACACCTGTATCTTTTGGACGATGGCTTTCGTAGTTTTCCAGGTTTCTGCCCCATACAGTAGAACTATATATGTTTCTTAGGTCATCTTAGTCCGTCTATATAATACACGTATAGGTTATTGATTTATTTTAATAGTTGAGATCATGAGTCAATTGAAACTAGACCATCATAGAAAACCTGGATGCACTGAATGGTCGTTTCGTTCTAGTATGGGACTCCTCAGAAGTGCGCATCCATGATCCCGCCTCGTGAGATTCGAACCCAGAGGAGTCCTACAGTAGGACGAAGCGGCCGTTCAGTGCATCCAGGTTTTCTATGGTGGTCTATAGCTTCAACTATTAAAATGACTGTAATATCCATAAAAACTCCTTCTGTTATTTATTTATGATAAAAGTGGGAATATATTTTGACAGTTTTCACAGCCTAGAAACTTATATAAAAAATATCAGAATTTGTGATTACGTTTATCAATATTCGTGGGAAAGTTACCGGCTAAAGTAATTAAATGATAGTTGCACAGTATTATGAATTGAAAAAGAATATTAAACTTGTATAACATTGGATACCGGTTCAGTGGTCTAAAGGTTAAATATTCATATGAGAGATAGATGTTATATCCTAGTGAAGGTTAAATTACGGGTAACTTCCGTGAACTATTGATGGATTAATATTATATATAAATTCTTATTGTATAACTATTCAGTACCTAGATTATGTATATCTATATTCCTCTTATTATAAGCTTCATTTTGACCTATACACTACTATGATACGATTTACTATTCCTAAGTTAATAACAGTCTCCCATGATCACAGTCACTTTTTGGTTTGATCTTGTATGAATGTTATTTCCCATTTTATGGTGTAATGTAGTCTGTTTGTCTTGTATATAAACCAAGTATGTTTGAAATACATGATTCATATCACAGAGGCTGAAATTGGTGCTCTGTACTTAACAGGTAGAGCTATGAGGACAAAGGACCTATAGAACGCTATGCTGCTCATACCGGTCGGACGTCATTGGTTTGGCACATTACTAAAATTGTATAAGTCGGGCTAAAAGTCAAAACAAAATTAACTTAGAACTATGATCTTAATTCTACGATCACAAACTTTGGCATTATCATAAGAAGTTAGTCAAATAAGGCTTCACAAAATCGCATTACTCATCACGACTATGTAATGATTATTGTGAGGATAAAAATAAGCCATAAACTATTTGCTGATGCATAAAATAGAACTAACATCGAATATATTTTACATTGTTTGAATAACCATGGAATATTGACAAGCTACAATGAGTTCTCAGTAAGCCATAGAACAGATGGTTACATTAGTGTAGCTAGTTTGAATAGGAATCAAAAATATGTTCATTATTAGTAAAGTAAAAATTGTGTCTAATTCTTGTGTTTCTTTGTCTATTTGACTTGCGATTGAAAAGAAAAGGAAATCTTATCATTCAATGTATCATTTGAGAAGTTTTTTCTATGACTTAACTCGTCCCAATATATAACTTCATATAATTGTTAAATCAATAAAAAGTAGATCAAAACTCACGTAAAACCACTTCAAATTGTTCTAATGATAGCACAAGATCATCTAAAAATGTTCTTCAAGTCTTACTTGTGATAAAGAATGTTGAGAGAACATTATGAAAGCGTTCAAATTGCTTACTTACCTACTTACGCCTATTACTCCTCGTGGAGGAACATAGGCCGTCCACCAGCACTCTTCATCTAACCCTGCCTTGGACAAACCCTTCCAGCTCTTTCCAGTTCTTATTCATCCCTTTCATATCCGCTTTTATTTCCCGACGTAATGAGTTATTTGGCCTTCCTCTTTTCCTCTTCCCTTCAGGATTCCAAGTTAGCGCTTGCCTCGTAATGCAGTTTGATGATTTCCTCACTGTATGTCCTATCCATTTACATCGTCTTTTCCTAATTTCTTCTTCTGCTGGAAGCTGGTTGGTTCTCTCCCACAAAAGGTTGTTGCTGATGGTATCCAGCCAATGGATGTTGATTATCTTGCGTAGACAGCTATTGATAAATACTTGTACCGTCTTGATGATGATGATTGTAGTAGTTTTCCAAGTTTCAGCTTCGTATAGTAGAATTACCTTGACGTTGATATTGAAGATTGTGACTTTGATATTGGTTGAAAGTTGTTTTGAGTTCCATATATTCTTCAACTGTAGGAATGCTGTCCTTGCTTTGCTAATCCTCGCCTTTACGTCTGCATCTGAACCTCCTTGTTTATCGACGATGCTTCCCAGGTATGTGAAGGATTCCACATCTTCGAGAGTTTCGTCATCAAGTGTGATTCGGTTGGTGTTCTCCGTGTTGTATTTGAGGACTTCGGTGAGGATGTTGTTACACGAGCTGTCTTCATCTGCATTTGTTCGTGTGTATGGGATAGGAGGGCTAGGTCATCTGCAAAGTCCAAATCGTCTAATTAGTTCTGAGCTGTCCATAGTATTTCTTGCTTTCCCTCTGATGTCGAGGTCTTCATAATCCAGTCGACCACCAGAAGAAGGAGGAAGTATTAGAGTTTGACTCCGGTCCTTACTTGGAATGCATCTGTCAGCTGTCCTCCATGCACGACTTTGCATTATAGTCCGTTGTATGAGTTCCAGATAATGTCGACAATCTTCCCAGGTACTCCGTAGTGTCGAAGAAGTTTCCATAATGTTCTCCTGTCCACACTGTCAAGCATCTTTTCATAATCAATGAAATTGATGTATAGCGACGAGTTCCATTCAATTGATTGTTCGAAGATGATCCGTAGTGTCGCAATTTGTTCTGTGCACGACCGATCCTTACTGAATCCAGCCTGTTGGTCTCGAAGTTGGGCGTCTATTGGGTCTTTCCTCTGATTCAGCAACACTCTGTTGAAAACTTTTCCTGGTACTGATAGTAGTGTAATGCTTCTGTGGTTCTCACATTTGCTCGGATCTCCTTTCTTTTGTATTTTGATGAAGTGTCCTTCTTTCCAATGTGTCGGTGGCACTTATTCCTCCTTCCAAATCTTCTTGAATAGTCAAATTAATTAACAAATAGATATCTGCAATATTCGTTATGTTTATATTCTATGACCGAGTACAAATGATTTAAGTAAGAATTAAAATACAATTATTCCTGAATATATAGTTAAGTACCTGAATTAGCTAGGATATATTGTAACAAAATATAATAGAACTGAATAGACACAACTAGACTGAACTAATAGTAATACTGGAATAACTTTGAAATTAGATATCTTTGTAATTGATTTAGATTTATTTTGAGACTAACAATTCTACTGTAATGAAATAAATACAGAACTGAATTAGACTGATCATATCCACATTGTAATGAAATTAATTCAAACTATGCAAAGTATCAATTAGTCAGTGTGTCTCAAATAGTTATAGATCAAGATAACAATGGATATATGACTATTAATAGATAGGCAGAAAGGTGACCAATCAAAAGTGATTCTTAAACACATAGTTCCCTTCATCTCTTTGTTTTAAAGGGAGCAAGAAGAAAGATTTGTACAGAATAACATGAATTCATTTTATTTTGTTTAGTTCTTGTAAGCTACTTACAACCTGTGATTTTTAAAAATCCTGATTACAAAATGGATTCAAACTACTTACATGAAGTAATTTAGTTGGAAGGAACTTTGAAGATGGGAGGTAAAATCCGACTCACACGTCCTAGATATTAGGGTTTGTCCCATGAACTAACGTGAACAATAAACTGGGTGGTAGAGATCGAACTAATCAATCACTCGACCGATACCCATAAACGATTACAAGTGTTGCAAACAAAAATAGCACAGCTTTTTTAACTTTGAAGTAAAGTAAAAGTGTAAACAAACTTGATGGACTGAAGAAATATTGTAAATATATACCTTATTTAAAAGAACATTCTATAACTTTGATAGTATCAGAAGTCTAAAGTGCTAGAAATAATTGGTACGTGCACAAGGAAATATTGAGAGAATTCACATATAGGGTATACAAATTAGTCAGACAACTGATCACAAGTTAACTAATCGAATTAAATTAATACATTTGACAGACACCTGCTCAATTAGATATCGTATTCCAAAATCATTTAATCACACATTGTCGTGCAATGATTAAAATTAGGTGTTACCACCCATGGTTTCCGCCTCAGTAGTTTAGATATTAAGCATTTACTCGTGAGACCGAAGATCTTAGGTTCGAATATTGCATGTGGGACCGTTGATACACATTGTTGAGAGGTCCAATACTAGGAAGAAATGGCCATCTAATGCTTCCAAATTTTCAGTGGTGGTCTAAAATTGATCGTTTTGTGATCTCAATAAAATTAATTGATCTTAAAATAATGGTGAGAGGAACGTTATCGTCTATTGTGTTTTAACGTTCGATTGAGAAGGTATATGACAATAATAAAACATGAAAATGTACTGCAGTATTAAAAATTAGGCAGCAATCCAAGGACCTGATATTATTATTTGTTGGAAGAAGTTCAATAATCAATTCTAGAGCATGTGCTACTTATGTAGCTGCTTCAATATTGCCATCAATTATATTTCAGTGCTGTTAGGCGATGAAAACCTGTGGAATTTTGAGCGAAGCACACCATTCGGATGAATATTATGTCTTTTACTAATTACTATTCATCATCAGAGATTATCTGAAAGGATATTTATGAAACAGATATGTAGTCAATACATTTAGAAATGAATATAGAGGAAAGCTAAGTGAATGATCTAATTAGATATCATTTTCTTAGTTCTACAGTCTATATATGTTTTCTAAATAACCGATAAAAATAATCCATAACAGTTTATACTACTTATTAATATGTTTAGTAACATACATTCAGTTGTAACAATTTAATAACGTCAATGAACTTATTAATGCTTTTTCAATTTAGAAATTACGGTATTCATCATTACCATGGATTATTTTAGCCCATGTAATTTAAAATCTCAACAGTTATTATTTTAATAGTTGAGATCGTGAGTTAATTAAAGCTAGATCACCATGAAAAACCTGAATGCACTAGAAGGCCGTTTTCTTCTAGCATGGGATTCTTGAGGAAGGGCATATCCAAGATCCCGCCTTGCGAGGTTCAAACCCAGGATCTATCGGACTCGCGTGAGAACGCTTAACCTCTACACCACTGAACTGGCATCCAACGGTGTTAATATCGAACTTCAACTAATCCTCAACAAAAATTCAATTGTTGTATCGATTATTTCAAAAAATGTTTTCATAGAATTGTTACCCCTTACAAAGAAAAAACAAACAAAGGTATTACAATTTTTAGAAGGTTTTATTTACTTCATTATTGTATTAGTTCATGTGCTTCTGTTTTCTTCCAATTTTGCTTTATGTCATCACTTTTGTTTACTTAGTTTTTCTCATTTCAACACAGTGTGATTTTACCGAAACTCTTATATAATAAATAAATTATTGATGTACACTTTGGAATGAATGTTTTATTCTGATTTTAATATTTCATTAATTAATTGGAATTCATATTAGAAATGTTGAAATATATTCAATTCAGTAAATGACATGTATACAACTTTAATATTTCAACAACAAAAACAACAACAATATCATTATCATTAGTATCATCGCGTTTATTGTACAGTGAAAAACCTTTCAAAATGATATGACTGATAATTATTGGTGTGGTGGACGAAAACACAAGTGTGGATAACCAAATGCAATTGAATACAACACTACAGAATCTGTTAGTAAAATCTGACAACCATATAGTAAATACTTCATTTGTAAAATATCAGTCGATCGTCTTAGACTTCATTGTTCTTTCGTTTCCACACTAATCATTCTCTGTTCTCATGCTCTTTTCTTTTATCTGCTCAATCTTCTGCTACCAGGTATTTCACTGTCGATTGATGATATATACTATTTATATCTATCGGCATCAATAGCACACACCACAATATAGTTGTTAGAATGTTTTTTTCTTATTATTTAGGGATTAAAATAATGGATTGTTTAGTGATATTTGATCAGTTTGAGAATCAAATCTCCTTATGATTTGTTAGCACGAAAATGTAATATGCTGATGACTTTTATTACTAACTTGATGATTACAATGACATCTAGTGATTGCGAATTGTCGATCTCCACAGATCACATCACAATTCTATCTTCGTTAGGAAACTCTTAACACGTGTTCAATCTTGGTATGTGACTCTTCAGCAACCTACCTACAAAACAGAATCAGGAGTTACGTACTAACACTAAACAACTATTTAGTGTTTCTGTGATGATTAGGAGTATTTGAATTATAATACAAACTAGGAATTCTAGAAATAACGCAATTTAACCAAGAAGTACTAGATGAGCACGAACGAACGTATTATATTTGGAATTCGAAATCAGGCAGTCATCGAGTACAAAGGAATCATTAGTTCATACAAACACCACAGTTCCCTAATTATCTATTATATCTAAACTGAGATCAATCTATGACGAATACAAACTACATATTAAACTAATCTTTACAAAATCCCTTCAATTAAATTGTGATATTTCTTTTCAATCAATTTTGCATCATGGTCCTATATCAGTATGTATGTTTACCACTACTACTGATTATAATGTGATTATCATGAGATGTTTTATGGGGAAGAAGTAGGTTGGAAGAAAGCTAGTGGCGGCCAGAACAAAACATGGCACAAATCCATAAAGTCATCGACAAATGGACTGAGTCATGTTGGTAGATATAGACTACCCGGTTGGGATCCACGAGACTATAGTAACCAATGGTTAGAGACCTTGAATGACACGGCTTAAAGTCGTTTGTAATGGCACCAAGTGCATCCACTCTTTGTGTCCTCCCGAATTCTAATCTCCTGAATTCTCCTTGTCTCTTTTTTGTCTCTTTCCAAATCCATTTCACTGTATTATACTCCTTGAATAACATCTTCAAACCCTAATCTTTCCGATTATTTCTTTTATTCGTACTACCTCTACCACTACGGGATTTGAATCGACAACTGCATCTCTGCACTAATGTGGTATGGAAACTCGAACTGATGTACGTGCGTACGAAGTTCTACGTTGTTACTGACTGACTGACTGACTGGCTGAATGTTTATACTGATCAAGTGAGAACGTATTAGACAATTATATTACAAACTCAAATATGTTTACAAAAATAATTATGGCTAAAGTAATGGTGTATAAAGTAACTAGTATTCAACAGTATTCAATGATAAAATTCATTTGTAACTTGTTCTAATATGGGCTATTTGAATTGTCAAAGTAAGGAGAATGGTTGGATAAATTTCTTATGAACGTAGATATCAAATTTGTTGAGAAGATTGTCGATGGGTTGAACTGTATATAAACGGCGTACAAGCAAATTACTCGATAAATTAAGTTGAACAGG
This sequence comes from Schistosoma spindalis, assembly GCA_946903255.1. NCBI lineage: Eukaryota > Metazoa > Platyhelminthes > Trematoda > Strigeidida > Schistosomatidae > Schistosoma > Schistosoma spindalis. Next base: position 37,615,129 of record OX336416.1, on the reverse strand, counting down.
TTTAATGATTTGAAATATTTGTTTAGGTTCACTTTATATCCTATATTAGTCATGTGTGTGTAGAACTTTTAACTAACTTTAACTGTCCTCTACTTAATCAGGTATAATCCTATTCGGAAATTTGGTGACCGATTCGTTTAATCATGCACCGAATGTGAGTGACTCAACAGTAGTTGAGTAGGCAAACGTAATTAAACGAGTTCAATTCTGAAAGAATATTCTTATATCCGGTTTTAGCAATCGAATGGTCGTACAATGGAGTATATAGCTCAGCGTCATTAAACGTGTTTTGTGACTATTTTTGTACGTGTTACGTTATTAGTTCACCAAAAGTTTCGTTTACGAAACGCAATTCTAATAACAGGATTGTAAGGAATAGCCTCTTTATCAAGCCTTATTCTATTCTGAGTCATTTTTTTACTAATAAAAAGGAAACATTTACCCATTCCAAATTTTTATCTTTAACCAAAATGAAATAGTCTGAATTAAAATTAGGGCTACATAATCACAATAAGGGTCTGAAATATAGAGCAAAGTTCAGTGGAGTAAAAACAAATATTGAATTTATAGATCATTACATTGAGTTCAACCTTTGTCCTAAAGGATATAAGATATCTTTATAAAGACCACATGTTCAAATTAATCGTTCGAATACTTCCCCTTTATTATATTGTATAATCTATCAATTCTAAAACTATGTATTCTTGGTCACTAATTTATGAATTAAAAAACTAAAAAAATATCAGAAGGGGTTTTGTGGAGATTGTAGTAATTGCAATAGTTGAGATCATGAGTTAATCAACATATGCTTACTGGTGACTAGCTTCAAAGTATTTCCTGGAGTTTTCGTGAGAAGCAGTGACCAGTGAAGTTCAACCGTGTCTGTTGTGAGATAGTAACTTACTGATGACAATAGTGAATGTGTCGCTCAATTTCGTGGATTAGTTGTAATTAGACATTAATACCGTTGGATGTCCACAGGCTCAGTGGTCTAGTGGTTAAGCTCTCGTGCGCGAGACTGATAGATCCTGAGTTCATATCCTGCGAGAAGGGACGTGGATGCATACTGCTGAGGAGTCCCACGGTAGGACGAAACGACCGTCAAGTGCTTCCATGTTTTCAATGGTGGCCTAGCTTCAATTGACTCATGGTGTTAACTATTAAAATTAAGAAAAGTGTCATGATGATTATATTACCTGGTTCCATTCAAAATAAATATATATCTGAATATTCACTTTTAGACTTATACTGTGTAGTTAACTTTATTAACTGACAGTCACGATAAGACATTAAAGAGAACTATGTTAAACATGGGACTTATGATAGTGGACTTTAGCCTATTAAGATGATAGATGAAGAGGATGTGTTGGAACACAGATGAATCATTGTAGTGATACTTGTTGAGTTTGCCAGAAATTAGGTTTGTGATTTATCGTAAACATCTCGTGAAATCGTGTAGTTACACATGATTAGTAGACATAATTAATTGACTAGAACAAATCTGAAGCAACAGTACTGATGTAAAATGTATGAGAATGAATAAACGTTTTGGAAAGTGATGAACTAAAAGTGTGGTCAGATCTCCATGTGGTTCAAAACATCTCATTTGAAGAAATGTAGTGTTAAGGGTTTCTCCATCTTATAAGATTGAAGTGTAATCATTCAACAGAATGTTCGAGTTTTGCAAATAGTTAAAATAGGTAGATTGGAAGTGTGTATGATCACAAGTGTCTCCTAATGATTTGTTTCATATATTGGTATTGTGGAGTGAATGATGTCGAGGTTACATGTATAACTCTGAATACAGATCGTAATGATAATGCGAATTTTCAAAATGCCTATCAAAAGAGCAACATAAAATATTTTCTTCAATTTTGCTGATGTAATGAAACTAGATACTAATTTTAAAGCGTTACCCATTCAAGGAAAATGTGGTATCTGACTCTTAATTGTCACGCGTGCAGCTACCATCCCTAAAAGTATATGTAGGCGATGGACACAAAATATGTGATATAATAACAGGGATGTTCATTTCAAATACAGTTGATCGAAAAAACGCATTTTATAGGCTATTCATACAAGGTGAAAGAACTAAATTGAGAATAGCAACTTGAGCTGCGAATACAACAACGACTAGGCATAGTGATCGAAAAAACTGACTATCCAAGTGAACGGAATAAATAAGAATAACTGAGCACGTCCCGAATGAACCAAAAAGTAATGTTGATAGTCGGTTCTCAAAGTATGAATGATCAAAATTTACTGAACTTGAACAAAATGGTATTCAACCAAGGATAAATCTACCAACACAAAAGAATAGTGCCAATAATATTGAAACCGTTCTATAATTCTGTAAACATAATGTGAATAATCAACCACGATTCCAGTGATTTATTGTCAATGCCAAATTGATGAACGTAATGCTGAATGGTTGAAGAATCAATGATAATGTTTGTGTCATCTGTTTGGCATAGCGTACCATTGAGATAAATTAGTAAACTCACATAAACTTTAAAATTAACAAGTTCTGTACGCTTTGAATTGATTGGTAGACATTTTAGTAACTGAGCCAACTACAATTTTTATAGTCACTGACTTAATCATACTAACAACCTTGGACATGTTCTCCTTTCATGCTTGTAAGACAGGTTATGCTGTTTGGACATTGCCTATTGGAAGACTGAGTAATTTAGTTGGTAGGATTTTGTAAGTTATATTTGTGACAAACTTTTCTTGGTTGGAGAGAAAGTGCAAAGCAGAAAGACTGATAGATCACTACCCTGTACATTGTTTCCACCCTACAGATAGTCTAATCCAATACACAATCTAACTTGAAACATGTCCAGCATAGCACAGTTCAGTATAAGAGATAAAAATCGTAAATATCACTAGTTTTTAGGCTCGAACTAGAAACCTCACTAGAATTTATTGCTTGTAAAGCAACTTTTACCAAATAAATGCATAGAGTAATGGATGGTATGACATACTATTCTTTCATAACAATATGACTACATGATGTAGAATAACTCCAGTACAGGCAATAAATCTTGCAATTATAATTGTCATTATTCTACACATATTTCTGAATATCATCTGTTTCTTTGAAGCGTTTTTTGAACAAAATGACGGTAATATGTATTTAGATCAATGACATCTAGTATGTAAGCCATAGATGCAACAAATTTATTAAGATATGATAACCTTCACAATAGTATGTAATCTTTGCAGATCCTAAACACTTCATACTATAAAGTAAAGGTATTTCTTTCGCTAGAAATTTTGTGGCATTTCTCGATTGTAGCAAAAATATTTCCATTCTACTCAAATATAATTTATAACAGCTTTTGAAGTAGGGTGGCTTCAGGTAACTGACAGGAAACCCTGAACCTAGGTTTACGCTACTTGGTACCTGTAAATAAGGTCTACTTGTAATCACGAGGAGACTGCTGCTCGCTGGAAGATATGATCTGGTATAATCCAGTTGCGAATTCTGGGGCGTTAGCACTCAGCTTTTCGGACTGTAACTGATCTCCTGTGGGACTAAGATAAACTTACAACTAATCGGTCACCAAATAGTGACCACTGTTATGTTTGCTTAGTAGTTTTGGGGCTGATTCAATTCCGCTGAACAAGTTATAATGTGTCCACTAAATTAAGTGATGTGATATCGCTTGAGATTGGGGGTAATCTTGCTGATGCATCCTAACTAGAACAAATCCTAGGTCCAGAGTTTCCTGTCGACTATTTCCAACCAATTAACATCTTAATATCGTGCACGTGACGTTGAGGTACTTAAAATAGTGGCTGCATTACAACTTGATTAATAGAGTTCGGTTAGCCCCAAAACTACTGAACAAGTGTAACATCGGTCACTACCTAATTTTCTAAGTCTTCATAAAAGTTTCCGTTTGACCATTATTACAAAGACATCTGGATCCAAAAAGTAAATCTTTGTACTAAATTTCTAAACTAATAGCAATCAAATCTTAGAGACATTTATCTGAATAATATTCAGTCGTCAACAGAAAAATTTCTACTTCGAGTGTTTTAAAATTCTTAAGTAGTATAGACAGTCCAATTTTGCTTGGAATTTTCGTCTCTTTTTTGGACATTACAAAACAATCTTCAAGTAAAATAAAGGTTCACCTACAGACCTCACTACAGAAAGTTATTTACACTGTTAAAATACTAAGCGTATAACACAGGCCATTCTGAAAATATAATATGCCCTTTTGGTGCGTCAAAAAATTCATTAATAATTTTTTTTGTCTATATAATGTAGATCTCATTAGTCTACAACCTTCATTAATCTGTTAATACTCCTGCTGACAAAATACATGATGTTCAATAAAATTATTAGAACAGAATTATACTACCGAGAAACCTTACTGTTTCAACTGTAAACAAAATTAGTAAGATCTAGATTTCCTAGAAACAGTCCGCTTATTTATAATCTAACTTATTATTATTATTATTATTATAAATTAATATCAGAAAGACTGAATTCTACTGACCACTTGAATTTGATCAGATGATCGATTCGTAATACAATGAATTGTAAGGATGATTTATAAATTAATATAATTAATAATAGTTTGAATATAAATAAATAATATATTTGCAATATCCCAATGAGTAGAAAAATCAGATTTTCTGACGTTTCGTGACTCAGTGTAAGTCACTTCTTCAGAGAATAAATAACCAAATTAAAACACTGAGTCACGAAACGTCAGAAAATCTAATTTTTTTTACTCATTGGGATATTACAAATGTATTATTTATTTATAAAAACCTACCCAATGCTCAATTTATTCGAAATTATCAAATCAAATCTTAGTAATGATACCTATAGTAGTTTGAATAGTTGAGATCATGGATCAATTCAAGATAGACCACCATGGGAAACCTAGAAGCACTGGAAGGCCTTTTCGTCCTATTGTGGAACTCTTCAGCAGTGCGCATCCACGGTCCCGTCTCGCGAAATTTGAACCCAGGACCTATCAGTCTCGCCCGCGAGCGCTTAACTTCAAGGGCACTGAGCCGGCCGGCATCCAACAGTGTTAATGTCTAACTTCAACTAATCTACGAAAGTGAGCGACACATCCAGTGAGTTACTATCTCATAACATACCCAGTTGAACTCCATTGGTCACTGCTTCTCACTAGAACTACCGGAAATGCCTCTTGAAGCTAGTTACCAGTAAGCATATGTTGATTCATCTCAGAAGAATTTTTGTGAACATTATACTGATTTTAATAGTTGAGATCGTTAGTCAATTAAAGCTAGACCACCATGGAAAATAATTAAAAACAAAACCTAAGAAACATAATTTATTTAAACAAAGACTCTTTTTAGTGAACAATTGTTTTCAATAACTTTATCATCAAGTCCTACAGTTATACGTCCACAGTTTATCTGTTGGTAATCGATTGAAACACAAGCTCAAGATCAAACCTATAAAAAGGAAGAGAAGTACTATTTGGGACAAGTCCGTTAAACTATAATGAAATGATGAATAAATTCGAAATCAATTGATGTATATTGTTTGATATTGATAAATCTTCTAATTGAACGCTAGGTTCATTTCCTAAACTCTTCTAGTAACCCTCGGTCTAAATCCACACAGCAACTTGAACACAAGAGAAAAGGAACGAAACATAGAACAAACGCTTTACCCCAAATGTTCATTTATGGTACAGGAAATCTAGGGTATTTATAGTATTTTAGAGGACCTTGGGCTTCTAGAAAATTATGAAACTGTATTACGCATTGTAGCACCATAGATAATCATCCAATCAGAAACTCGACATATGACATTTCACTTTCTAGATACTTCTGGTACAACTTCTATTAAATTTTGATTGGATAAGATATTTCTCAACGTTTCCAGATCATTTTTTGGCTTTTTTTCTAGAGGAATTTTCTGGATCACTCTCAACAGATTTTTCACCAGTTACAGAAAAAAGCATCTGTGTTTATGAAATCAGTAGACCATTAAGATCAATTTCAGTTTGGAAAGGATAGGAGGATTGATGGTCTGCATTAGTCCTGGCAATGATGATCTCTCAGGAATTTGTAATCAATGTAATTTATCAGTAATAAATCATTTAACATTCGAACAACAAACCCATGACTCATTAGGTATTTCCCATCATATTATAAATTGACAGTCAAATAAACAACCAATCAAATATCTGAAAAGATTTAACGAAAGGCAAACATACCCAAGGTTATTTATTATTTCACAAGAATTAACCAATCATAATTTAAATCAAATTATTGTTCCAATAATTTAGACACCTACTAATCGATAATAAATACATAAAACTTGTCAATCAGTTAACATTATCTGATACAAATGACAAAGACATTAACCTTAGTTCTTCAACCATTCAGTATTGCATTCATTATTTTAGCTTTAGTAATAAATCACTGGAATTGTGGTGGATTATTTACATCATGTTTCAGAAATTATCAAACAATTTCAATATTATTAATATTATTCTTTTTTCTTGGTATAGTATTGTTAACTATTGCATTTATTCTAGATTTAATAACCATTTGTTCTGAATCACTTGATTTAAATGCTTCATATTTTACGATTCGATTCATTATATTAATATGTGGTTTAATGAATATTCTTTTAGCTATACTTATTTATTCATTACATTTAGATCGTCAATTTTCTCGATTAATATGTACAGTTGGCATTGTATTTGCAGTACAAGTTGCCTTACTTAATTTAGTATTATCTTCATGTATTCATAGAAATCAACATACTGAGTCAATAGTTAATTGAATGGATAATAGTCATAAAAGTATTATATGTAAGTTATTCTGTTTTTATGTTGATAATACATTCCATGAATTCTCTTTCAAGTTTTAAAGTTTCATATTTAAACTTATTGCTTACATGTTGTTTTTTGTAACAACTATCTGGTCCTAGTTTATACTTCATTTGAGTGAATACACTCATATCATTCATATACTAAGAACTTAACTTATCTAAATAATTAAATTCATTCATGCTCTTTTGTTTACATTTGTCTTTATAATATAAACCTCTTTCCGTAAACAAAGTATATCTTAGCTGATTTCAGACTATCATGAGACATTCAGACACCGTCTCAAAAATGAAAACTGTCTCTTACCGAAACTAATGATTAGATTGATGTGATGTCCTCTTTTTTCTTCCCTGTCCTCTCAATTCTTTTACTCAGTCGTAGATACTTCGCTTGCACCTAACTTTCATCAACTCATCATGATCTATAGGGTTAAACAAAATAAGAATAGAACAAATCGGTTCTAGGTATTCACAATGAATCGAGTTTATACATAAGGCCAGTTACACTCAGCGTACAATCTGGAACAAATGTGTACCACCCCAAGTTCTTAGAAATAAGATATTAATGTTGTTATTGTGTAACCTTTTAAAACAAGATCAGTTAACTGAGTACAGATGAGATAATAAGTAAGGATGAACGATTAGTATCAAGCGAAGAGTTGTGTTGTATCCTAGTAAAGATTAAGTTACGGGTAACTTTTGTGAACTTTTAATGGACTAATATTATCTATATATTCTTATGGTATAACTGTTCAGTAACTAGATTGTGTATATCTGTTTTCCTCTTATTATAAGCTTCCATTTGACCTATAAATTATTATTATACGATTTACTGTTCTTAAATTATACTTAGTTTATTAATTACAGTCCCCCATGTTCATAGCCACTTTTTGGCTTGATCTTGTACAAATATTATTTCCTATTTTATGGTGTAATGTGGTCTGTTTGTCTTGTATATAAACCAAGTATGTTTGAAATAAATGATTCGTATAGTGGGAGTTGGTATTGGTGTTCTGAACTCAACTGGCAGGGCTAGAAGGACGAAGGACCAATAAGGGCACTAGTTTGCTCATAGCGGTCAAACTTTACCAGTTTGACACATTACTAAGATTTTATAAGTCGTATATCGATTGACGAATAAATCATGCGATAATTAGCCGGGCTTAAAGTCATAATTTACTTAATCAACATTTATGAAATTAACCGGATGAAAAACAAAGGAATCGAATTAGCGGTAACATCAGAAATAGCGAAAAAAGGTTCAGAATTGAAAAATGAAGTTAGAGACGAAGTGGATAATCACTTATGTTTTAAGTGATCTCTATTAATTTGTCTAAAACAGATACGAAAAGGATGAATAAAAAGTAGAAAAGATTGCCCAGGACAGGGTCGGATGGAGAGTGCTGGGGGGCGACCTATGCTCTTCGACGAGGAGTAACAGGCGTAAGTAAGTAAGTATTAGTGTGCTATATTTTGTGCATAATTGTGCTGTTTTATTTCATAAAATCGATTCTGTTCAACAATCAGTTTGTCTTTTAATATCATTTCATTTAAGAGTTGGCATTAATAATTCTTTCTTAAGATGATCACGTCGTACCTTTGTACATTATACTTAAAATTTCAATAACTCTAAACGTGTTCATCATACTTCAAAACTATCCTACTTTAGTGATTTGGAATAAAACTGATTTATAAGGGTTGTGAATTGAACTAAGGATTGATTACTGCTACTGATCTAATTGTTTGTTATGATTACGGAATAACTTCTACCTGATACTCAATGAAACGTAACGAGAGTGGTTTATCAATATACGAAAGGAAACAAATGTATCGAAGAAGATTACTCTACTCACGGGTCACTAATTAAAAGACACCCAGAACAGTAAGTAATAATAGTAAATATCACTTGGTATTGTCTACTTAAATCTTCTCACTATCCATCTTTGCTTATAATGCTTGTGAATTAAGGCAATATCGATGCATTACGCACAGTATACACATATGTCAATAAGAGACTGATCAATTGCAGTCCTAAACATTAATGGAAAGGTTCAAGTAAACGATATCAAGTGGATTTAAACTTCACCCCATTGCACAAGCAGATAGCTATCAGGAGTCAGTAGCTAAGTGGATAAAGCGATGGCGTTTGAAGAGAATGGTACTGAGTTTAAGTCCCAGAGTGGACATCAACTCTGAGATGCAGGTACATCCAGAGTCACAAAAAGGACGAAATGTGCGTCCTGGATTCCACTGCTAGCCACTATCCGTCACTGCTTATGATAATAAATATCGTTGTATATGTCTAATCAGTCAATCAATTTTGGACTTATAATTAATCAATAGTCTATTATGTGCATATACTTACTTGGCTGATAAATATATTATTCGTCACTAAATTATGTTTATTTTCTTAACACCTTTCCCTACAAAAATATATTTGAACTTCAACTAGACAATTGTTTATCCTTTGTGTTTGTTTATACATGTTTGGCATAGGTATAAAATATCAGATAGATTATCTCATTAAAACTTATACTTGTGAAGTATACATTTATGTAAATTACCCTAATTTTTATGGTGTTAGAATACATTAGAATAGAGGTCTGGAAGACTATATAGTTTACATGATTTGTAACGATACTTAATCTATACGACTTTGTTTTCGTGTAACATTCTCAGGGTCATTATCATTTTCACAGCTGGTCAAGTTATTTCTCATTGATTATGGAAAATGCTACACTGATATATATATATAAAGTAAGTAATATATATACTGATTCTCCTGTGTCAATTATCCAGTCTTCAGCCGATGCTGTAGAGTTGATCGCCTTCATGTTTGCCTTTCATATGTTAGGAAAGGCCGGCGTGACTATTTGACAGGCCATCTCAGCCATGAACTTGAATAATATGAGTGCATGATCGCTTCTCCCTAGAGGTGGTAGGAAAGCCATTCAACTGACATCATCACCGAGTGAAGACTAAGTCCAAGAGAGACTAGGAGCTTCAGTCATATCTGATGGGATCTCTAATGTGTTGTAATAAAGCTTGTGCAATCGAGGTTTCTAACAGTTTGCAATCAAATGACGTTGTCGATGACCCTGTTTCTAAGTTCGCCCGGTTTATATACGGTGCATTAAAGTCTCTTACTATAAGGCTTTTACCCCTATTGCACTAGGACTTCAGTTGGCTTAGGAAGAATTCATCTACCACTCATTCTAGACTGCGGTATACTACAACTAATTCAATATCTTGCCGTTTATATTTCAACCTGCAACGCACCAGCTTACATATCCCTGGGTCGTGTGCCACTGTCTCTACAGCTCGTATGCTTAAAGTACTTTTCGTGCAAAAGATAACCCCACACCCCCCACGGTTTGATCTATCAGCGCTACTGGATAAAATACCAGTCAACTGGATTTCATTATCAAACACTTCTGACGTTAACCATGTTTCTGAGACAGCAGTAAAACCCGGTTTTTCTATATGCACCATTCTCTTGAGCTCCGCCACTTTATTTAGTAAGCTGCGAGCGTTTGTGTACCACACCTTTAATTTTGTGGAGAACTTTCTCCTACCACCCAGATTGGTTTGGGGATCATTTTTCTTCGAACGTTTGCAATTTGAAAACCTTAAGTACTAGGTTTCTTTCACCGTTTCGGCGGCGCTCATTTATTCTTACTTCTGTCGATCGTCTCTTAATACGGTCAACTAGGCTGAGATCTTCATGGACGTATATTCCGGATCCAGTCATTTTGCATGAGTTTTACAGTATCAGGTTTCTTTCTTCGGCCGAAACAAAGGTAGCCTTTGAGAGGAGGCTCGTCTGCGTGCTTTCGGAATCCACCTTCTGTCCTATCCTATAAAGCTTACAGACGCTAACTCGTGAAACTGTTTCTGGAAGCAGCTCGCTTATTAAGGACTTGATGTGACCGAAGTCGTGCTCAAACCCAGCCCCCAGTTCCTTTTCAGAAGAGTCTCTTAACACTGGGAAATTTTAATTCCTGCAATCTGATTCCGATTCGGCATCAAACGCAGAGGTCTTACTCTGTCTACTTACTTTTCTTTTTTTAGGTGTAATTGTAAGCCAATCATTTACCTTATTTTGTCTCTTGATCACATCCTCTACACCACTCAGACTTTACTCCCTCCCAGTCTATTTCGCGTTGATATGTGAATCCGGAACTGAAACCGTAGATCCACATACCTTAGTGCTGCCTATAATTTGCTTCCTCTTAGCGTGCTTTTTCCTTTTCCATGTAACAATGCCTACATCTGTGTGCTTGTTATCCGCTTCTATAACGGTCCATCTTGATGTTCTCTTTCAAATCTAAATTTGGGCTCATGATAACGCTCTCTGTTTCCTCGATAGCTGAATTCTGCTCATCTACTGCTTCCTGTTTATCTGAGGGCAATTTTCTAGCTATGTTCAACAGCTGAATCGCCTCAAGAATCAGCAGAGACTTTATAGAACAGCATGCTTTTCACAGCCAACCTGATCGTGACTTGCAGCACCATTTATATGCAGCCGGTGTGAGTCCGGTGCACATATTGTGATACCAGTTATTGCAGTTGTCACATTGTATTCCATCATCAACCGGGAAATAACATGCAGGGCTGCGACAACAATGTTTTACTTGCACCATAAAATTGTTTAGTAATCTCACAGGAAGAACAACGAAAACTGATCTCTAGAATAAGTGTCTTTTAAGGCTATGTAGGTGATAGACGTTGAATATTAAAAAAAACAGAGGTTTGTATGCTACTGTAACTAACATAAATAATAACAAAAAATATCTGACTTAAGTAGATACAAAAAGACTTTAACACCTTTAGATACAAACAATACTAAATGATATACTCAGTGAGGAAAAAAATCAATATTTTTTTGTATCTGTACTCAAATAGTACAGATGATAAATTTATTTTAGAGGAAAACGATAGTCTTGGATACAACTTTAACTGAAATAAAGTCAATTAAAGTAAAAATATTAGTCTTGAATCGTAATTAAACGATCAATACTATAAAATACAGTCAGAGGAAAAAACCACTCTCCTTTCTAAATAGCGCATAATGTGAAACAACATTTAGCTTACGGTAGTATTAAAAAGAGGTTAATGCAATGAGACGATGAAGTTTATCAGAATTATGTGATATATTTGCGCGATACATTTCGAACAATCTAATCACGCATAATGTACTTGTTAAGAATATTTATATATGAAAATTAAAAGGTCAATGGTAAGCCATAACAAAGGAAAAAAATATTAAAGTACACAAAAACAAGTGTGATTGCCACTGTGGATAATAAATCAATATTACCAGGGTAGGTTAAGTGTAAGGACAAATTGTTTTTGAACACATAAAGGGGGTTTCGATTTCCGTATAGCCAAGGCTTCAATAAACCTTAGTATACGTCCTTGAAGTTTTTGTGTAACACTACAAATACTGTCTTATGACCAGTCTCAATCAAATGTTTCGCAATGGAGGATGATGTCTGTCTATCCTGTGATCTTATTTGACTATTGAAATCTATTTGTTTCTGCAACCATTTTGGTATGTGTTCACCCACCCTTAATTGCAAATCACGATTGCTCTACCCTACTTACATGTTTCCATATATACATGTAAATTGATAGGCACAATGGGATGTGACACAATCGCTTTCGTGCTGTTTGGGCTTTTGGTGAAACATAGACCTTGTCTTTTCGATAATGACAAGTTGGGCTGCATAAAATATCCGGTTGTTAGCTAATTTAAGTCTCCGTTTCAACATGAAACTATTTGTGTCGCCTCTGAATGGTAACAATATAAACCCGCTTTTCGGGTGCCAGAAGCGTCACAGATCTAGTCGTATTGCAACCCTTCCAGCGGTTTATGAACTTCAAAGAATAACCACTATTCATTAACATATCAGTTAAGAGCTTCGTCTCTACTTCAATAGTATCACTAGTACAAATACGATTGATTCTATTAATTAAGCCCTTTATTAACACATAATTCTGATAAACTTTGTATTTCAAAATTTGAAATATTCCCATAATGTAAATTTAGAACAACATATATAAGCGAACAATATTGTTTTCGATTAGATCCTCATCAGGCTTTACTCTAATATACAGTAATATTTATATGCATATACGAAATTATTAAACCAATCAAGGTAGTTTATAAATCAATGATAACGATGAATAAAACGATTACATAATATGTGAAAAGTACAAATTGATAGTGTGATGACAGGTGTACTAGTTTTTATAAGAATAATAAAGGCTCAAATCAACGTTACATAATCGGAAATAGGTCAATGATTAGAAAAATATAGGTAGTGAGATAACATTTATAAAAATTATTATATGACGTAATGAGAAGTGTTCAGATAATTGAACCGTGAAAAAATAAAAATAAAATGGTAGGAGGGGGTGAAGAAGAATTAATAAACAAAGAGGTTTGAAAAGAAAATAATAAATAAATTCATTTATTAAGGCCGAGGGAGAGATAAGGGTGTTACAAATTTCTTCTGAACACAAAGACTCGGCTTGTTGGCTCGAATTCCTATAGCTTCTGCTATGCGTAAGAGACGAGATCGAACACCATAGGGAAAATTAGTGGGAATACGATAAATAACTTTAAATGACTTATTTCTGTCCACTACAGGACCACTATCGATTAAGTGTGAAAGAACTGAGCTGCGTATTGTCTTTACGTAACCTTTTCCTAACCACGATTTATAAACTACCTTGATTGGTTTAATAATTTCGTATATGCATATAAATATTACTGTATATTAGAGTAAAGCCTGATGAGGATCTAATCGAAAACAATATTGTTCGCTTATATATGTTGTTCTAAACTTTGTATTCTCATTGCATTATTGAAATTTATCAAAGATACTAATTGTTTTAAAAAGAGGATAGTTTTGTGACATCGGAATTGCGGAAATATATTGCTTGTCAAATAGACATGTGAACTAATCTACTAAGATTTTAACTAAACAAAAGGTTAGTTCTATTTAACTTAAACGTCGACTAGTTGAAGCTTCAATCTAATCATGATCTCAACTACTACAATATTGTTTTCGTTTAGTATTACTCATTAGTTTATGTACTATGATGGTATTTTATCATGGATTGCTTGAAGAGTGTAACTCTGCCTGGGGCCCCTCAAAGGCTACTGCTGGTCTCAAACCCGGATAAAGGAGAAAGGTTGGGCATGGGATTATCCATTCTATCCCGTAGAAAACTAACTCGCTGAAAAAACGCTAATTAGAAAAGCTTGAAAAGTGTAATATAGATAATTTGATCCTGTTTTGTCTGTTGAATGAAAACGTGTTTGTTGATTAGAACGTATTATATGGATGAATACTTGAATATAGTTTGAAAGTGGTTAACAGAAATGTTCACTTTTAAAATGATTACTGACGTATACATTGTCCGATTGGTTATATTTCATAAAGACCAAGATATTCGATAATGTTTATTTGATATTTACTATTTCATCACCATACATCTCAGTCCTAGAATATGATGATTATGTAATACTGTCAATCAGATTTAAGCTTATCAAAACTTGACTTGCGATCTTAGTTACTTTTACGTATGACAATCGATGGAAAAAATAGATGTTACGTCATGGAACGATGTTATCAAAGACAACTGCTTGTTTTTTAAGTACTGAATATAATTTATGTAATAGTCTTGGATGCAGTAAGAAACAAAAATTTATAGAAGACAATACCTACTTTAAGAATATAGAAATGATTTTAAACCAATAAGAGAACAAATGACATTAACTGTTTGGAAAAGTAAAGACAATTGGGCAATGGTAAAATAAGGGAGTGAATATAAATCTTTTGTACACAGAAGCCAGGTTTAAATTGTTGAATTGAGATAGCTTTAGCCGCGTACAAATGTCTGATACAAATCTTTTTTGAACCAGTTGTTTTAATACATAGATATTCCTAAACAATGATTTTCGAGGAGGTATGTGGTTAGAGTTGATCATATATTTAAGGATTAAGCTGTTGACTGGCTTACATTCACATTTAGGAACGCATCCATGAAAGAGCTTCAATATATATATCCACTTTTATTTAGGTTAACCACTATGACAGTTTGCATGACCCTTATTCTTTGATTTGAAAATTCATTAAATGTAATCTTATAATTCCATATAACATTTTGACAAATTCTCCATAGTGCAAAATGTACGTTGTCAAACCAACACTTAGATTCGAGTGGTGTCCTGTTTTTGTCTTTTACTTTTAGTTATCCTAACTAATTGTAAACACTGCATTAATACCTGAAGTGACCAATAAAGACTCAGACATGACTCGAGGCTGTTAGTACTGTTTGACATATTATTGGTTTAGCACATGAATAAAGTCATTAAAGTCGGTATCCTGCTTAGCAATTTTGTCACGTGACATCTGACGGACTACAGAACATAATATCACTGATAGAACTAACTGAGGAAGATCATTGACATCCTTGGATAAATGGTTTCATAACATTTAATTCAGTGTAATATGTCCTAAGAGATTAAAACTGATTAAATGATAAGTTATTCTACAATAAAATAACGATCAGTCAAAAATGATTTCAGTCAATTTGACATCAAGCTATACGTAGATTAGCAAAGTAAGAATACAAGGATGTGGTTTTGTCTTCTCACATATCACCAAGCCAGCACATAACTTCGGTTGTTTATTCAAAACTAAAATCTAAACTGACAGAAATCTGTATTACCAAAAGTTTGCATAATGTGTTTGCACAAAAAGATGATGAAATCAACAAGTTGATTAGTACCGAAATTAATTTAGTTATAATAGAGTTAATATTAAAGAGTAAACACTAAAGAATATGATTACTTACTTACGCCTGTTATACATCGTGGAGAACCATAGGCCATTCACCAGCACTCTCCATCCAACTCTGTTCTGAACAATTCTTTCCATTTGTTTCCAGTTGTTATTCATTCTACATTTGTGCTTCTATTTACCAACGTAGTGTGTACTTTATCTTTCCTCTTTTCCACTTTCCTTCAGAAGTTCAAGTCAGGGCTTGCCTCCTTATGCAGTTTGATGTTTTCCTCAATGTTTGTCCGATCCACTTCTAACAAAGACTATGATAAGAAATGAACAAAAAGAAAATCGGAGAATCAAAACTATTCAATAATAATAATAATAATAATAATAATAATAATAATAATAATAATAATAATAATAATAATAATAATAAATTAAAGTAGTATATTTACATCATTTCGATTCATGTTAACCTAAATTTCTGAATATTTATGATGGTTACAATATGAACTTTAAATTTGTTCACCATTTTCGTTTCTTCAGTCACAACTCGTCTTCTATACACATCTGACACTTTGATCATTGACCGATAAGCTAGAAGGCACATTCACCGTGTGAATATTTCTCTATTTATCTGTCCAGGTTTTTAGTTAACATCTCACGGAAGAACAAATGAATGTTTTTTCCAGATTGTAGCATGTTTAATTCTATTTACAGTTGGAGATTACACAAAAAGTAACATAAACGTTTCATGACATTCCCAACTACATATAATCGGCATAAAAGATTATGCGATTTCGAATGAATTTATGTTAATGCAGCAGCTATCATTGGTGAATCCCATTTGACAGTTCAAGGCAGATTTCAGTTATCAGTTGAACGCTTGAAGAATGACAGAAATCGACGGAGCAATTCTGGAGTCACACGGATAGTGAAGGTGATAAAGTTAAGGACATTAGGTTGTTATGCAAAGTCACAATTTGAAAGAAAAATAAAATGTTGTTGTTGGTTTGGTATATCTTGTGAAAACCAACTAGTTTCAAGAAAAGAGTAGTCAAACTGATTTGATCTGTAGTAGCTCAGACAAACTACTGAATCATTATCTCCATGTATCTGATACTCTCATAATCGCTTTGATTTATATTAACTGAAATTTCCAATTATCTGTAATGGTTACATTTTGAACAATAAATCTGGTCATAAACATTTCCTGACGGAGATAAATACAAGTTGATTACTGTTCTTGGAAACACTTTGTTTATACATAATTTTTGTATAATCATAATTTCATTGTCTAGGAAACATGAATTGTGTTGAAATTTGGTAATATTTCATGTTAAGAATAGTAGATTTTTAAAATGGCAATAATATGATGGTATATTACACAACCATCTTTATTATTCCATTATATAATTGATTAGGTATACACTGGTCGGATGATAATATTGATTCTACTATTAGAATCATTAGGATGGAATGTTGTAATTAGAAAGAATTACCATTTTATCGACTTTTTTCATACAAACCCAATACAATTCATTAAATACCATAACACCACATAATTAATTAGAAATACCTTCATTTAAAATACTTGGTACTTAGTAAACCTCCCGCTCTCTCTGTCTGTCTTGTTGTTAATGAGAATTAATGAGAGTGACAATCGATAAAATCAAGTATATTGTAGACGTCTGAGTATAAATCTTCGGACATATTTATTTTGAATAGCAACTAGGTGATGATATTGTAGTGATAGAGAACACAAAATGGGAGACATTTGAATGTATTTGAATACAACACTACAGAATCTGTTAGTAAAATCTGACAACCATATAGTAAATACTTCATTTGTAAAATATCAGTCGATCGTCTTAGACTTCATTGTTCTTTCGTTTCCACACTAATCATTCTCTGTTCTCATGCTCTTTTCTTTTATCTGCTCAATCTTCTGCTACCAGGTATTTCACTGTCGATTGATGATATATACTATTTATATCTATCGGCATCAATAGCACACACCACAATATAGTTGTTAGAATGTTTTTTTCTTATTATTTAGGGATTAAAATAATGGATTGTTTAGTGATATTTGATCAGTTTGAGAATCAAATCTCCTTATGATTTGTTAGCACGAAAATGTAATATGCTGATGACTTTTATTACTAACTTGATGATTACAATGACATCTAGTGATTGCGAATTGTCGATCTCCACAGATCACATCACAATTCTATCTTCGTTAGGAAACTCTTAACACGTGTTCAATCTTGGTATGTGACTCTTCAGCAACCTACCTACAAAACAGAATCAGGAGTTACGTACTAACACTAAACAACTATTTAGTGTTTCTGTGATGATTAGGAGTATTTGAATTATAATACAAACTAGGAATTCTAGAAATAACGCAATTTAACCAAGAAGTACTAGATGAGCACGAACGAACGTATTATATTTGGAATTCGAAATCAGGCAGTCATCGAGTACAAAGGAATCATTAGTTCATACAAACACCACAGTTCCCTAATTATCTATTATATCTAAACTGAGATCAATCTATGACGAATACAAACGACATATTAAACTAATCTTTACAAAATCCCTTCAATTAAATTGTGATATTTCTTTTCAATCAATTTTGCATCATGGTCCTATATCAGTATGTATGTTTACCACTACTACTGATTATAATGTGATTATCATGAGATGTTTTATGGGGAAGAAGTAGGTTGGAAGAAAGCTAGTGGCGGCCAGAACAAAACATGGCACAAATCCATAAAGTCATCGACAAATGGACTGAGTCATGTTGGTAGATATAGACTACCCGGTTGGGATCCACGAGACTATAGTAACCAATGGTTAGAGACCTTGAATGACACGGCTTAAAGTCGTTTGTAATGGCACCAAGTGCATCCACTCTTTGTGTCCTCCCGAATTCTAATCTCCTGAATTCTCCTTGTCTCTTTTTTGTCTCTTTCCAAATCCATTTCACTGTATTATACTCCTTGAATAACATCTTCAAACCCTAATCTTTCCGATTATTTCTTTTATTCGTACTACCTCTACCACTACGGGATTTGAATCGACAACTGCATCTCTGCACTAATGTGGTATGGAAACTCGAACTGATGTACGTGCGTACGAAGTTCTACGTTGTTACTGACTGACTGACTGACTGGCTGAATGTTTATACTGATCAAGTGAGAACGTATTAGACAATTATATTACAAACTCAAATATGTTTACAAAAATAATTATGGCTAAAGTAATGGTGTATAAAGTAACTAGTATTCAACAGTATTCAATGATAAAATTCATTTGTAACTTGTTCTAATATGGGCTATTTGAATTGTCAAAGTAAGGAGAATGGTTGGATAAATTTCTTATGAACGTAGATATCAAATTTGTTGAGAAGATTGTCGATGGGTTGAACTGTATATAAACGGCGTACAAGCAAATTACTCGATAAATTAAGTTGAACAGGTTTAATGATTTGAAATATTTGTTTAGGTTCACTTTATATCCTATATTAGTCATGTGTGTGTAGAACTTTTAACTAACTTTAACTGTCCTCTACTTAATCAGGTATAATCCTATTCGGAAATTTGGTGACCGATTCGTTTAATCATTACTTACTTATTTACTCCTGTTACTCCCCAGTGGAGTGTAAGCCACCGACCAGCATTCACCAACACACTCTGTCCTGGACCTTGTTTTGTAGTTCTATCCAATTCTTGTTCATCCTTATCATGTCTGTCTTCATTTTCCGGCGATGGAATGTGGTTTGTTCTCTTCCATAGTAGGTTGTTGTTAATAGTGTCTGACCAACGGATACGAAGTATTTTGCGTAGACAACTGGTAATAAACACTTGTATCTTCGGGATGATGGCTTTCGTAGTTCTCTAAGTTTCGCCCCATATAGTAGAACGGTCTTGATATTTGTATTGAAATTCCTGACCCTGGTGTTGGTTGATAGTTGTTTTGAGTTCCAGATCTTCTTCAGTTGTAAATATAATGTTCTAGCTTTGCTGATCCTCGCCTTCACATCTGCATCAGATCCACCGTGTTCATTGATCATTCTACCCAGATATGTAAAGGTTTTTACATCTTCCAAAGTTTGTCCGTCAAGTTTGATTTGATTGGTGTATGTTGTGTTGTATTGGGCAATTTTGCTTTTCCTTTTGTATATGTTGAGACCCACTGCAGCTGAGGCCTCTGATACACTGGTTGTCTTCTCTTGCATTTGTTGTTGCGTGTGCGATCTATAAATTCAACGATACTGTAGAATTTTTAGTATAAATATTCAGGCGTATGTTTATTTTGAGTGTAACTAGGTGATATTGTAGTGAACGAGAACACAATTGGGAATAACTAATTGTAAATGAAGGCAAAATTACACAATCACCTAATAAAATCTGAGAGCCATACAGTAAATACTTCATTTGCAACTGTCAATCAGTCGTCTCAGACTTCGTTGTTTGCTCTTTTTCACATCGATCATTCTCTGTTGTCATTCTCTTTTCTTCTATTTTCTTAACCCCTGCCTTCAAGTATTTCTCTTTCGATTTATGATACACACTACTTATATTTGCCGATATCAGTAGCATACACCACAGTTAGAGCATCAAATGGTGAGAAATATATGTACTATAAAGTTTAAAGCTACTTTTCTCTTAATAAATCCATAATTCTAACTGAGGATAATTTATTTTACTAAAGATTTACACCATTTAGTAAAATTGTTTAATCGATTATTTCAATAGCTGAGATCATGATTTAATTGAAGCTAAATCTCTATGAAAAACCTAGAAGCACTAGACGGCCGTCTCGTTCTATTGTTGGACTCTTTAGCGTCGCGAGATTTAAAGTCAGACATTAACACAGTTGGATGCCAACCGGCTCAGTGGTTTAGAAGTTAAATGTTCGCGCGAGACTGATAGGTTCTGGGTTCAAATCTCGAGAAGCGGAATCGTGGATGTACACTACTGAAGAGTCCCACAGTAAGACGAAACGGCCGTTTAGTGCATCCAGGTTTTCCATAGTGGTCTAGTTCTAATTGACTCATGATCTCGACTATGAAATTTACTATAATATCTACAAAACCCCTTCTGATATTATTCGATTATTATATTTTTTTATTAAATCAATAATCATTTAGTTTTATTAATCATAAAAATCAATAAAACTTAAATTGAAATTTCTCATAATAATTGATTGAAACTTTCAATATTCCATTATAAGCAAATGTTTATTGATGAATATTAATTCGAAAGAAATTTTTGTTAGCAATTGAATAATATCACTTGGAAACATACATATAATATGACGTTATTCAGAAAAGAAAATTTTCTCTTTTTTTCTGTTGTGGTTTTCATTTACTTAAGTTAAAATAATGCTCTGTAATGAGATATATATATGTTAATCATTTAAAAACTTGATTGATGACAAATGTTAATAGCTTTTAAGTAGTGTCGAGTTTTTGATGAAGTTTTGTTCTCTGAGCTGGATGGTTTGATCGTGGAGCTTTCATCGTACTTATGAACGACATCATCAGCACGAACGTCAGGTAGAAGTGTCAAACAGAAGTAAACAAATTGAAATTATTCTGTTATATCTAGAGCTTAGATTCTAAATATATAGTAATTTTCATAGTCAAGATCATGAGTCAATTAGAACTAGACCACTATGGAAAACCTGGATGCACTAAACGGCCGTTTCGTCTTACTGTGGGACTCTTCAGTAGTGTACATCCACGATTCCGCTTCTCGAGATTTGAACCCAGAACCTATCAGTCTCGCGCGAACATTTAACTTCTAAACCACTGAGCCGGTTGGCATCCAACTGTGTTAATGTCTGACTTTAAATCTCGCGACGCTAAAGAGTCCAACAATAGAACGAGACGGCCGTCTAGTGCTTCTAGGTTTTTCATAGAGATTTAGCTTCAATTAAATCATGATCTCAGCTATTGAAATAATCGATTAAACAATTTTACTAAATGGTGTAAATCTTTAGTAAAATAAATTATCCTCAGTTAGAATTATGGATTTATTAAGAGAAAAAGTAGCTTTAAACTTTATAGTACATATATTTCTCACCATTTGATGCTCTAACTGTGGTGTATGCTACTGATATCGGCAAATATAAGTAGTGTGTATCATAAATCGAAAGAGAAATACTTGAAGGCAGGGGTTAAGAAAATAGAAGAAAAGAGAATGACAACAGAGAATGATCGATGTGAAAAAGAGCAAACAACGAAGTCTGAGACGACTGATTGACAGTTGCAAATGAAGTATTTACTGTATGGCTCTCAGATTTTATTAGGTGATTGTGTAATTTTGCCTTCATTTACAATTAGTTATTCCCAATTGTGTTCTCGTTCACTACAATATCACCTAGTTACACTCAAAATAAACATACGCCTGAATATTTATACTAAAAATTCTACAGTATCGTTGAATTTATAGATCGCACACGCAACAACAAATGCAAGAGAAGACAACCAGTGTATCAGAGGCCTCAGCTGCAGTGGGTCTCAACATATACAAAAGGAAAAGCAAAATTGCCCAATACAACACAACATACACCAATCAAATCAAACTTGACGGACAAACTTTGGAAGATGTAAAAACCTTTACATATCTGGGTAGAATGATCAATGAACACGGTGGATCTGATGCAGATGTGAAGGCGAGGATCAGCAAAGCTAGAACATTATATTTACAACTGAAGAAGATCTGGAACTCAAAACAACTATCAACCAACACCAGGGTCAGGAATTTCAATACAAATATCAAGACCGTTCTACTATATGGGGCGAAACTTAGAGAACTACGAAAGCCATCATCCCGAAGATACAAGTGTTTATTACCAGTTGTCTACGCAAAATACTTCGTATCCGTTGGTCAGACACTATTAACAACAACCTACTATGGAAGAGAACAAACCACATTCCATCGCCGGAAAATGAAGACAGACATGATAAGGATGAACAAGAATTGGATAGAACTACAAAACAAGGTCCAGGACAGAGTGTGTTGGTGAATGCTGGTCGGTGGCTTACACTCCACTGGGG
Source organism: Schistosoma spindalis (assembly GCA_946903255.1). Lineage (NCBI taxonomy): Eukaryota > Metazoa > Platyhelminthes > Trematoda > Strigeidida > Schistosomatidae > Schistosoma > Schistosoma spindalis. Next base: position 37,592,415 of record OX336416.1, on the reverse strand, counting down.
AGTAACAGGAGTAAATAAGTAAGTAATGATTAAACGAATCGGTCACCAAATTTCCGAATAGGATTATACCTGATTAAGTAGAGGACAGTTAAAGTTAGTTAAAAGTTCTACACACACATGACTAATATAGGATATAAAGTGAACCTAAACAAATATTTCAAATCATTAAACCTGTTCAACTTAATTTATCGAGTAATTTGCTTGTACGCCGTTTATATACAGTTCAACCCATCGACAATCTTCTCAACAAATTTGATATCTACGTTCATAAGAAATTTATCCAACCATTCTCCTTACTTTGACAATTCAAATAGCCCATATTAGAACAAGTTACAAATGAATTTTATCATTGAATACTGTTGAATACTAGTTACTTTATACACCATTACTTTAGCCATAATTATTTTTGTAAACATATTTGAGTTTGTAATATAATTGTCTAATACGTTCTCACTTGATCAGTATAAACATTCAGCCAGTCAGTCAGTCAGTCAGTAACAACGTAGAACTTCGTACGCACGTACATCAGTTCGAGTTTCCATACCACATTAGTGCAGAGATGCAGTTGTCGATTCAAATCCCGTAGTGGTAGAGGTAGTACGAATAAAAGAAATAATCGGAAAGATTAGGGTTTGAAGATGTTATTCAAGGAGTATAATACAGTGAAATGGATTTGGAAAGAGACAAAAAAGAGACAAGGAGAATTCAGGAGATTAGAATTCGGGAGGACACAAAGAGTGGATGCACTTGGTGCCATTACAAACGACTTTAAGCCGTGTCATTCAAGGTCTCTAACCATTGGTTACTATAGTCTCGTGGATCCCAACCGGGTAGTCTATATCTACCAACATGACTCAGTCCATTTGTCGATGACTTTATGGATTTGTGCCATGTTTTGTTCTGGCCGCCACTAGCTTTCTTCCAACCTACTTCTTCCCCATAAAACATCTCATGATAATCACATTATAATCAGTAGTAGTGGTAAACATACATACTGATATAGGACCATGATGCAAAATTGATTGAAAAGAAATATCACAATTTAATTGAAGGGATTTTGTAAAGATTAGTTTAATATGTAGTTTGTATTCGTCATAGATTGATCTCAGTTTAGATATAATAGATAATTAGGGAACTGTGGTGTTTGTATGAACTAATGATTCCTTTGTACTCGATGACTGCCTGATTTCGAATTCCAAATATAATACGTTCGTTCGTGCTCATCTAGTACTTCTTGGTTAAATTGCGTTATTTCTAGAATTCCTAGTTTGTATTATAATTCAAATACTCCTAATCATCACAGAAACACTAAATAGTTGTTTAGTGTTAGTACGTAACTCCTGATTCTGTTTTGTAGGTAGGTTGCTGAAGAGTCACATACCAAGATTGAACACGTGTTAAGAGTTTCCTAACGAAGATAGAATTGTGATGTGATCTGTGGAGATCGACAATTCGCAATCACTAGATGTCATTGTAATCATCAAGTTAGTAATAAAAGTCATCAGCATATTACATTTTCGTGCTAACAAATCATAAGGAGATTTGATTCTCAAACTGATCAAATATCACTAAACAATCCATTATTTTAATCCCTAAATAATAAGAAAAAAACATTCTAACAACTATATTGTGGTGTGTGCTATTGATGCCGATAGATATAAATAGTATATATCATCAATCGACAGTGAAATACCTGGTAGCAGAAGATTGAGCAGATAAAAGAAAAGAGCATGAGAACAGAGAATGATTAGTGTGGAAACGAAAGAACAATGAAGTCTAAGACGATCGACTGATATTTTACAAATGAAGTATTTACTATATGGTTGTCAGATTTTACTAACAGATTCTGTAGTGTTGTATTCAAATACATTCAAATGTCTCCCATTTTGTGTTCTCTATCACTACAATATCATCACCTAGTTGCTATTCAAAATAAATATGTCCGAAGATTTATACTCAGACGTCTACAATATACTTGATTTTATCGATTGTCACTCTCATTAATTCTCATTAACAACAAGACAGACAGAGAGAGCGGGAGGTTTACTAAGTACCAAGTATTTTAAATGAAGGTATTTCTAATTAATTATGTGGTGTTATGGTATTTAATGAATTGTATTGGGTTTGTATGAAAAAAGTCGATAAAATGGTAATTCTTTCTAATTACAACATTCCATCCTAATGATTCTAATAGTAGAATCAATATTATCATCCGACCAGTGTATACCTAATCAATTATATAATGGAATAATAAAGATGGTTGTGTAATATACCATCATATTATTGCCATTTTAAAAATCTACTATTCTTAACATGAAATATTACCAAATTTCAACACAATTCATGTTTCCTAGACAATGAAATTATGATTATACAAAAATTATGTATAAACAAAGTGTTTCCAAGAACAGTAATCAACTTGTATTTATCTCCGTCAGGAAATGTTTATGACCAGATTTATTGTTCAAAATGTAACCATTACAGATAATTGGAAATTTCAGTTAATATAAATCAAAGCGATTATGAGAGTATCAGATACATGGAGATAATGATTCAGTAGTTTGTCTGAGCTACTACAGATCAAATCAGTTTGACTACTCTTTTCTTGAAACTAGTTGGTTTTCACAAGATATACCAAACCAACAACAACATTTTATTTTTCTTTCAAATTGTGACTTTGCATAACAACCTAATGTCCTTAACTTTATCACCTTCACTATCCGTGTGACTCCAGAATTGCTCCGTCGATTTCTGTCATTCTTCAAGCGTTCAACTGATAACTGAAATCTGCCTTGAACTGTCAAATGGGATTCACCAATGATAGCTGCTGCATTAACATAAATTCATTCGAAATCGCATAATCTTTTATGCCGATTATATGTAGTTGGGAATGTCATGAAACGTTTATGTTACTTTTTGTGTAATCTCCAACTGTAAATAGAATTAAACATGCTACAATCTGGAAAAAACATTCATTTGTTCTTCCGTGAGATGTTAACTAAAAACCTGGACAGATAAATAGAGAAATATTCACACGGTGAATGTGCCTTCTAGCTTATCGGTCAATGATCAAAGTGTCAGATGTGTATAGAAGACGAGTTGTGACTGAAGAAACGAAAATGGTGAACAAATTTAAAGTTCATATTGTAACCATCATAAATATTCAGAAATTTAGGTTAACATGAATCGAAATGATGTAAATATACTACTTTAATTTATTATTATTATTATTATTATTATTATTATTATTATTATTGAATAGTTTTGATTCTCCGATTTTCTTTTTGTTCATTTCTTATCATAGTCTTTGTTAGAAGTGGATCGGACAAACATTGAGGAAAACATCAAACTGCATAAGGAGGCAAGCCCTGACTTGAACTTCTGAAGGAAAGTGGAAAAGAGGAAAGATAAAGTACACACTACGTTGGTAAATAGAAGCACAAATGTAGAATGAATAACAACTGGAAACAAATGGAAAGAATTGTTCAGAACAGAGTTGGATGGAGAGTGCTGGTGAATGGCCTATGGTTCTCCACGATGTATAACAGGCGTAAGTAAGTAATCATATTCTTTAGTGTTTACTCTTTAATATTAACTCTATTATAACTAAATTAATTTCGGTACTAATCAACTTGTTGATTTCATCATCTTTTTGTGCAAACACATTATGCAAACTTTTGGTAATACAGATTTCTGTCAGTTTAGATTTTAGTTTTGAATAAACAACCGAAGTTATGTGCTGGCTTGGTGATATGTGAGAAGACAAAACCACATCCTTGTATTCTTACTTTGCTAATCTACGTATAGCTTGATGTCAAATTGACTGAAATCATTTTTGACTGATCGTTATTTTATTGTAGAATAACTTATCATTTAATCAGTTTTAATCTCTTAGGACATATTACACTGAATTAAATGTTATGAAACCATTTATCCAAGGATGTCAATGATCTTCCTCAGTTAGTTCTATCAGTGATATTATGTTCTGTAGTCCGTCAGATGTCACGTGACAAAATTGCTAAGCAGGATACCGACTTTAATGACTTTATTCATGTGCTAAACCAATAATATGTCAAACAGTACTAACAGCCTCGAGTCATGTCTGAGTCTTTATTGGTCACTTCAGGTATTAATGCAGTGTTTACAATTAGTTAGGATAACTAAAAGTAAAAGACAAAAACAGGACACCACTCGAATCTAAGTGTTGGTTTGACAACGTACATTTTGCACTATGGAGAATTTGTCAAAATGTTATATGGAATTATAAGATTACATTTAATGAATTTTCAAATCAAAGAATAAGGGTCATGCAAACTGTCATAGTGGTTAACCTAAATAAAAGTGGATATATATATTGAAGCTCTTTCATGGATGCGTTCCTAAATGTGAATGTAAGCCAGTCAACAGCTTAATCCTTAAATATATGATCAACTCTAACCACATACCTCCTCGAAAATCATTGTTTAGGAATATCTATGTATTAAAACAACTGGTTCAAAAAAGATTTGTATCAGACATTTGTACGCGGCTAAAGCTATCTCAATTCAACAATTTAAACCTGGCTTCTGTGTACAAAAGATTTATATTCACTCCCTTATTTTACCATTGCCCAATTGTCTTTACTTTTCCAAACAGTTAATGTCATTTGTTCTCTTATTGGTTTAAAATCATTTCTATATTCTTAAAGTAGGTATTGTCTTCTATAAATTTTTGTTTCTTACTGCATCCAAGACTATTACATAAATTATATTCAGTACTTAAAAAACAAGCAGTTGTCTTTGATAACATCGTTCCATGACGTAACATCTATTTTTTCCATCGATTGTCATACGTAAAAGTAACTAAGATCGCAAGTCAAGTTTTGATAAGCTTAAATCTGATTGACAGTATTACATAATCATCATATTCTAGGACTGAGATGTATGGTGATGAAATAGTAAATATCAAATAAACATTATCGAATATCTTGGTCTTTATGAAATATAACCAATCGGACAATGTATACGTCAGTAATCATTTTAAAAGTGAACATTTCTGTTAACCACTTTCAAACTATATTCAAGTATTCATCCATATAATACGTTCTAATCAACAAACACGTTTTCATTCAACAGACAAAACAGGATCAAATTATCTATATTACACTTTTCAAGCTTTTCTAATTAGCGTTTTTTCAGCGAGTTAGTTTTCTACGGGATAGAATGGATAATCCCATGCCCAACCTTTCTCCTTTATCCGGGTTTGAGACCAGCAGTAGCCTTTGAGGGGCCCCAGGCAGAGTTACACTCTTCAAGCAATCCATGATAAAATACCATCATAGTACATAAACTAATGAGTAATACTAAACGAAAACAATATTGTAGTAGTTGAGATCATGATTAGATTGAAGCTAGACCACTATGGAAAAACTGGAAGCACTGGACAACCATTTTGTCTTACTATGGGACTCTTCAGAAGTGCACATCCATGATCCCACCGCCTCACGATATTCGGACCCAGGACGCATGAACTCAATTATTAAAATTACTATAATATCCACTAAACCTCTTCTGATATTAAAACAATATTGGTAATTTTCGATATATTCTTGATTGATATCAACTCATTGTGAAATAATTCAATTATAAGAAATAAGTCAACTATAGTAATATTTATGTTGTAGGTTAAATTAACATCAATGAAGAATGTTATTGATCTGTTATCCATCTAAAAATCAAAAAAAATGTTAATGGGAATAGACAGTAAATCGACAAACATATTTACGGGAATAAATTCAAACAACAAGATTTAAATACTGGAATGAAATATAATCTAACTTACAAAAGAGTTGGGGGTGGGGTGGGGATAGGGTAGTAACTAACAGTAAGTATTAATTCATATATATATTGATTTACTTAACTGTTGCTACTACTACTTTAGGTTTTTTCTCAAAAAAACATGGATATAAAAATAAATTAAGTAAAGCAACTTGACAAGCTAATACAATACCAATAACACATATTAGTTGGGAATAATCACGATCTATTTTAATAGCATAAAGAAGAATACCAGAAAATATTCCAGTTAAACCAACAAGTGATAAAATTAATTTAATAGAGGTGAATGTTGGATTTACATCCAAAGATGAAGAGATAATTGTTGCTAAATCAAGTGAAAATGCAACAATTAAAAATGACATACCAATTATTAAGAATAACATTAACATTATTGTAGTAGTTTTATAATTACGTAAACAAGAATCTAATAATCTACCACATCCCCAACGATCTAATGAAAATCCTAAAACAATAAATCCAATACCAACAGGTTGAAGAATAAGTGATAATAGTTTTGACATTTTTCGTTGTTGAGGTATTTGATATCAATAAGATAAATTAATAATTGTTCTATTGTTCTTATCTAATGAATAAATTCCGTTTATTTAATTTATAATTGTACGGCTTGACCAATAGTAGTTTGTATTATGATTTGGTAACACTTGAATTGTAAGATAGATTAACCTATCCGGATGGTGTCCATTAGATGGTTGCTTAACTGTCAGCTTTTACCAATGTGAAATATTCACAAATTAACTGGTTTTATTCTTTAATTAATATGTGAAATACTACTGCTTTATTTTATTAAGTAAGTAATCGTTAAACAACTTTCGATTATATATTGTTGAAGTTCGTAAACTAAAATATTTTATTTAAGTTGAACACTTTAATTATTTATTTGAACACAGAAATATTGATACAAAGGGGTACCAAATACATATGCGTTACTTAATTAGTGCGTGGGCTGTGATACTGCCCGGGTGCCCGAAACGAAGTAGGTGGTTTCTCCAGGGGCCAAAACCCGGGCCTTTGACCTAAAGGTCTTATCCACAAGGCAGTGGAGCAACGTCAGGAAATGCAGTCCCTTGGTAACCGGTGACCAACAATTGGTTCATATGCCATTTTGTCCTTCAGGATACTGGAGTTCATGTACACTGTTGGTCTGTAACCACGGTTTTCCAACTCTCCTATATGGATCCTCCATATCCACCGACCCAGTTAAAGCAGCTAAAATTCGCTTTTCGTCCTCTTAATTTCGTAAACAACAGTGATGCCGCGAGAAGTCAGTGAATAGTACTTCCCTGACAGTGGCTGTATAGGTGTGGCCATGTAAGAGCGGTTGGAGAGGGAGAGTTGACTCATCCCACTCTCGGCCTTACCAGGGCATTTGGGGGCTAAATCGAACAGAGGTGAATTCCTTCCTTCTCTATTTAGTCTTTTACACCCTAGAATTAAGGGTATAAATTGTTCAAAAACAAAATTATGTACATACGTTAAATCGTCATGTCAGAAACTTTCTCATCAAAGAAAATTGATCTTCACATGATTGAATATTTCAATGTTAAATAATGTGAATAACCTAGAAGAAAACTGTATGAATCTCCAGTCTTGCGTGGGGGCGCTTAACATATAGACCACTGATTCAGCATCCGACGGTGTTAATTGCGCCATCACCCATCATTGTCTTCAGTGAGTTACTATCTCACAACAGACCCTCTTGAACTCCACTAATCACGGCTTCTCACTAGAGCTCCAGGAAATACCTTTTGAAGCCAGTCACTAGTGAGCACATGATGGTTGTTATCAGAAAGAGGAGGTATTGTGAAGAGCAAGAAATATGATTTTGGTAGAATGATACAAAGAAGGAATGATGATAATTCACCGAAGAAAATTTCCTTCTCAATGATTCCATTTACTTGAACTGTACAACTTTTTACAATTAGTTTTATTCATTAAAGTAGTAGTGTGTAGCAAAAAAAATTGGTGTTGAACCATTAAGATAGCTTGAAGTAGTGTCTTGTCGTGAATTATTGACGACAATCAGATGTTGAAAAGGAGTTACGCAATAATTGTCCAGTGAAAAGTGCTCATGTGAGCATAATTGATTAAGAGTTTTACTAACTACTATTCAATAAACGTGAAAATTATAAGCAAAGATGGATGGTGGCTGACAGTGGAATCCAGGACGCGCGTTTCATCCTATTTGGGACTCGTCAGCTGGATGTACCTGCATCTCAGAGTTGATGTTCACTCCGAGAGCATCAGATACATGGAGATAATGATTCAGTAGTTTGTCTGAGCTACTACAGATCAAATCAGTTTGACTACTCTTTTCTTGAAACTAGTTGGTTTTCACAAGATATACCAAACCAACAACAACATTTTATTTTTCTTTCAAATTGTGACTTTGCATAACAACCTAATGTCCTTAACTTTATCACCTTCACTATCCGTGTGACTCCAGAATTGCTCCGTCGATTTCTGTCATTCTTCAAGCGTTCAACTGATAACTGAAATCTGCCTTGAACTGTCAAATGGGATTCACCAATGATAGCTGCTGCATTAACATAAATTCATTCGAAATCGCATAATCTTTTATGCCGATTATATGTAGTTGGGAATGTCATGAAACGTTTATGTTACTTTTTGTGTAATCTCCAACTGTAAATAGAATTAAACATGCTACAATCTGGAAAAAACATTCATTTGTTCTTCCGTGAGATGTTAACTAAAAACCTGGACAGATAAATAGAGAAATATTCACACGGTGAATGTGCCTTCTAGCTTATCGGTCAATGATCAAAGTGTCAGATGTGTATACAAGACGAGCGAAAATAGCCGAGTAGATTCCGACCGACTGCTTACTTTTTTATAAAACAACATCAATTTCACGGAGGCGACACACACAATGATCAATTCACGTAAAACACTTTTGCACTCCAATTTATTGTGAAGAAAAATTTGCTACAAAAGCAATTGGTGATCGAAAAACTTGATATCCTAGATAACGACTGTATGTAGGTTAGGAAGTAAGAGACACGTGAAAACTTTTTTCAAGGCCACCACATGTAGGTTTGAATGTATTATTGTAGCTTGATTCGATATTATTAATCATTTATGAAAGAAATACTTGTCATTTTACTTTCGATGTACAGTTTCCATATTTTTAAAGAGTACAGTTGGTACATAGTTCATACCACAGCCGTGCGAATATTACAGGTTGTAAGCAGTTGAAGTGAGTTCAAAGAATTAGAATGAATGAATGACACAGGGTATTGTGGAATGATGATAAATCAGTTGTTGAGGTTGTGAATCTACATCGACTGACATGGTTGGGTCACGTGTTTTCTATGCCTGAACACCCATTACCACGACGCACAATACTGACTAGTGTTGGGGATGATTGGGAGAAAGCTAGGGGTGATCAAACCAAAACTTGGCATCAGTGCTTGAAGTCACTAACTTCTATTCTTAGCCATGTTGGTAGATGTAAACTACTTGGTTTGGGTCCATGTAACTATCGTAACCAATGGTTGGAGACTCTTGGTGACATGGTTCAGAATCGATCACAATGGCGTATGTGTATACTCTCTCTATCTTCCCTTAGACTATGAGATTAGAATTGTTTTATATCTTTCTTTCTACCAACTAATTATTTCTTCCTGTACTATGTCGTTATACACAATCTTTCGTTTATATATTGCTGCGATTGAATTAACTACTATGAATTTGGTGTTGATCTTGTTGTGCTAATGAGGTATTGCAACATGGAACGATGCATATGTGTGCCTGGTCCTACGTTGTAACTGATAAAGGAGGAGGGTTGATCATGGTCCTTTAAAAAACTAACTCTCCAGAAAAAACGCTAACCAGAAAAAATAATTCAAATCATTTAAACTCTGTCTTGGGAATTAGGTTTTCATTTAGAAGAGTTATGACTCCGCATGGTGAAAGCTGAGTTCCTTCGGATATCACAAGGCTGATGCCCCCTTTTGACAACCAGAGCAACCATTAATTTAGATACATGGAATGCTCATACAATGTGGGAAACCGGAAAAGTCATCCCAATTGCTGCATATTTTGACAACAACCAAACATACGATATAACTTAATTCAGATCCTGAACCATTAAATCCCATTATTCAACCCAAAACACAAAAGAATCAATTATTCTAAAATCAATAAATTGTTTCATACATATATTTATCACATTTATAAAGTCATTTCTTTATGACTTAGTAACTAAAATGTTAAAGGAATTTAAAAAAAATGTTTTGACTATTAATTTAAGAAAGAAAATTATGTAAACTGTGAGACTAAAATTACAGTAAAAATGTATATAAACGTCATGGAGGTTTTTTGTTTGTACTTTTATTGTTAATAACAAAAACAACAAATTATACAAGGGGTTTCTAGACTGACTTTCCGTATCTATATGAGAAACTTAAAAGATTTAATATGAGTGGACAATTAGCTTCTATTGGGTATAGGGATATATATATATATATATATATATATATATATATATATATGTACTTTTACGGGAGGGGGTGGGTATGTTTAGGTTAAAAGAATAATAATAGTAAACTTTAAATGTTTATATAATAACTATTAAGATAATTAGAAATGCTTAGGAAATTTTAATGAATTGGGACTTAATGTACGTCTTAATGGTTTATGTGTTGTATTTGATGAACCATGATAATTAATCCAACATTTAGGACAAAAATAATCGAAACATTTTAAATGACGACAAAAATAAATTCCAGGTGATGAATAACATTTGGAACAGATAGCATCTTCTAAATATGGATCAATTTGTATCTAAAAAAAGAGGAGGGGAAAGAGTAAACAGAAAGATATATATCGTATATAAAGAAAATACTGTAAGTGCTTTGTGGAAGATGACTATACAAATACCTTGGTACGGTTGAGAGTGATGAGAGTCAGCTCTCCCTCTCCAAATGCTCTCATATGGCCACTTGAATAAAACCACTGCCAGGGAAGTCCTATTCACTGCGTTCTCGCTGCATTACTGTTGTTTACAAATATGAGAGGACGAAAAGCGAATGTCCGGCGCTTTAACCTGGTTAGTGGGTATGCAGGATTCACCTAGAGGAGTTGGAAAACCCTGATTTCAAACCAATGGTGCACATGGGCTCCAGGATCCTGAGGAAACGAATGGCGTATGAACCTAATGTTGGTCACCGGCTACCATGAGACTGAATCGCCTGACGTTGCTTCGCTGCCTTGTGAATTGGACCTTTAGGTCAAAGGCTCGGGATGTGGCCTCCTGAGGAAACCACCTACTTTGGTTTGGTTATCCGAGCGGTATCCAAGCTATCACACAAATGGAATGATTTATGTGGCACATATCTATTTGTTGCCTGCTTGTATCAATGTTTATATGTTTAAATAAATAAATAAGATAACGTTTAACTGTTTGAATTCCGAGTGTGCATAACAAGGAGAGAGAGAGAGAGAGGTTAATGCAACTACTATCATACAAACTCTACTCTCCACGAGTTGTACATGTTTCAGATTGTATACTTGAAATACTGTTTATAACTGTTTTCAAGCTTTCCGTGTTTTCAAAAATTATTTATACTTTCCTGATACAGTTATTACTTCACCTAGTTCACCACTCAATTTGTGCCGATATTATGCGTAACATGAGTAATTACATACCTCTGTCAGACTTCTGAAAACAGTGTTTATCTAAACTCTTTCACTAAAAACTATTTTGTGTAAATGCATTTACACTACAAACAAATAGGCGAACACATATAGGTAATACAATGAAAGAAAAGTATAGTAAAAACTTACCACTTTACTGAACAACTGACATTCAATACAAATAAAATTTGTTGTTATAGCAGCCAAATAACCTTGTGGTGAATTAAAAGCTACACGTCCTGATCCTATATAAGCATAAAAAAGTAAAACCACACAGAAAACAGCTTCATTAAGAAAGGAGTTGTGATTGACAGGATATTAGGTGTTGCAATGCTAATCGATTCTATATGTTGAATTTACCAGACGGAGTTTCTAATTATACCTTTTTTTACCCTGCCTACTATTTTGACTGTAGCCTAAAGTCGTTAGCCTTGAGGGAGGATGCGTTTTGTTCAATATAATCAACCACAAGCCTTTCTCTATACCTAGCCTGGAATTCAAAGCTAAGTCGGCAGCTAAGCTTCATTTATTATTGTATTTCTACCTCCGAACACAGACAACATAGCACATCTAACGGCTAACTCAACACACTCATTTGCCTAGATAGACGAATTATCAAACCGTACAGGACAACGACAATCATGCCATAAGTGGTAGAAAGCGATGTAAACGTCACGTAATTAATTAGAAACAATGATGACATAGTGAAATATCGGACGGCCATAAATAGGTCCACTGGGGGCTTGAAATTAGGAAAATTCATAATTATCGCTTCTTTCAAAGCCACAACTCATCAACACTGATTCGAAATGCATCAAACATTTAAGCTACTTACAAAGTGTATTATTAACATATTCATAAATTGATAACCTACCTATCGGATAGTGATATTTATCTGTATCCAACGCAGCGTAATTAACATTGCCAAAGAGGTCATTGAAAATAGTAAATAAAGCTCGTGCTGTAATCATTCCATGAAGTGCACCAACGAATATGGAGTAAACTTTCGTCCGGGTTTCAGTTTCCCCTCTTCCTTCTTCAGACTGAAAAGTTATGTTTTCACTGTTTCTGTGCAAAGTCAAAAATGACATTTAAATCAGTTACTAAGTTGATATAAACAAGTTTCATATGAGTCAAGCTTAAGAAAGTAACTATCTTAAGAACGCCATTAAGTACAGTTATAAAAGGGAATAAGATTAGTAACCGAAGTTGATGAATAACACCTAATCGTTAGTGTAGCGATTTGCTAAAAGTTGTTTATTTCGAATCAATACAAAAGACAAGTTGTCAAAAGTCCACTGAAATAGAGTTTGAGTTCAATCATGATATGAGACACATTTTAGTTAGTACGGAATACTGTATGTCACAGTGTGATGAATGCTATTAAACTAGATACAACCTCATACAATTAAACATCTTGACAATTAAATGTATGATCAGATTATTTGAAATGTATTGCTGAAAAATATCATTGCACATTTTATTACGTTTTCGAAATTTCAACTTTATTCACGAACACGATTTGTCGCGAACTGGGAACATAAATCAAGAGGATAAACAGTAACTGAAAAAGACTGGCCAGAACAGAGTTCAGTGGATGTAAGTAAGTAAGGAAAATATTGAAGATCAGTTTGTTCTCACCTTAAACCTACCCTTATATTATCCAGAGTGATGAGGTTTCTAATTGTTTTCACATTACTGTTTTCTTCATTATCTTTGTCTCCTCTTACCCCCATTTCTAGATTAGACGGCCATTTCTTTCTTTTTGGTTAGCGTTTTTTTTACGAGTTAGCTTTCTACGGGACGGGGTAGCTAACCCCATGCCCAACCCTCATCCTTCATCCGGGCTTGGGACCTACAGTAGCCCCAGAGGGGCTCCAGACGGAGTTACTTCTTTATATATATATTCTAAACAAGTGTATTATGTGCGATCAGATTGGTCGAAATGTATTGCTCTAATATATCATATAAATGTACTATTCTACTTGCTAATAATAAGTAGTATGAAAAAGTTTCAAGTAAAAGTTCATAGGCCAATCTAAATTCCAAGTTATTCACATAGATTTTATTTCATTTTATTCTGTTCATCTGATCTTCCACACTTGTGAAACTGGATCGTTTATCGAAAAAATTTTGCATGCAAGGGAATACTTGAAAATATTTTACATCACCGATAGATTCTAGTGAACCGACCATAAAAAAAACAAGCACTGAACACCTATTTCTTTCTAGTTTGGGATTCATCCAACTAGGAGTTGAATTAGAGACCTTTAAGTCTCACAGGATGAATATAGGCTTTAGACCATTGAGTTGAAGTCTGATGACCCACAGTTATAACATCAATCAATTCGAGATATTAAGTGACCATCATTCACGTGCAGAGTCGTATATGCGAACTGCTTAGGAGTTCTATACTAAGACGAAACATCCGTCCAATACTTCCATGTTTTCAATAATGGTCTAGCTAAGATCAGTTCATAATTCGAACTGCGAAAATAATATATTTACATCTTATGATAATATCTAACCAATGTGACCGGATTTCATACACCCTAGTGTTCCTCAACAAAATATAATTATCAATGTTAACGAACATATACATTGTTAGTAATTAGAATCACCATTATTTAATACCGAAACAATACACTTCTAATATTCTACAACAACAAGCCAGAAAATCAATATAAAATTCAAGTGATGATGGTTGTAATAGTACATTCGATATACAATTCACCATACTGCAATATCTAATCCCTTTGATTGGTAAAGCAGATTAGCATAGAAAATTTTTTTGATGGAGTTTTGTTCTCCATCAAAATCATCCATCTGAGCTACAAATTTTCTCCACCATCTCAATAGCATAGAAAAAGAAACAACAATTGATTATTAAACTGAATATATGTATAATAGAATGTATAAAGTGCTTCAACCTGATTTTATTCAGTCCATTCTGTAATCTTATACAGCAAAACATAAGGTGTGATAATGATAATAGCAAGTTTCTAGATCTAATGGCATTTAAACTGATATCTTTACAGATAGTTTAATAGAAATGATTCGAATTACAAAATAATCTTTGTTTATCCAACCATGTTTTATTTATTTATTTAAACACATAAACATTGATACGAGGAGGCAGCAAATAGATATACGCCATATGGATCATTCGATTTGCATGAGGGCTGGAATATTGCCCAGGTGCCCAAACTGAAGCAGGTACTTTTCTTAGGAAACCACACCCCGAGCCTTTGACCTAAATGTTTAATCCACAAGGCAGTGGAGCAACATAATGAAATGCAGTCCTATGGTAGCCGGTGACCAACAACAGGTTCATACTTCATTTGTTTCCTTAGGATCCTGGAGCTCATGTACATCGTTAGTTTGTAATCAAGGTTTTCCAACTCTCCTATGTGGATCCTCCGTAACCACCAACTAGGTTAAAGCGCCGGACATTCGCTTTTCGTCCTCTAGGGTTCGTAAACAACAAGCCCATCGTGAGAAGGCAGTAAGTAGGGACCCTCTGGCGGTGGTTGTATGTACGTGGCCATATGAGAGCATTTGGAGAGGGAGAGCTGACCCTCCCCACTCTCGGCCGTACCAAGACTTTTGGGAGCCCAACCATGTTTAATTCATCCCTACATCCTAGTCTATTTTAAATGCTGTCTTCCAAACAGATAAGTGGCTAGATTTTCAGAAAAAAGATATGAACTTGATTCAACTCTATATTTTGAGATGCATGTTTGTGCTAATAATTAATTTCGGTGAAGAAATTTTCTCATCTGATTTATTCTCAATACCGTACATCCACAAATGTCTCCCTATTAATCTCACTAATATCAAAACCCAACCTAAGTTAGACAATGATTGGGAATCAGGAAGCACTGGATAACTGTTTTATCCTGGTATAAGACTTCTGAGCAGTACACATCCACAAACTCAATCAAGATCGAACCCAGGCCCGTTAGGCTTCGTTGCGAGAGGATAACCTTTAGATCACTAAACCAGTATACAACGGCATGCACGACTTTTGTCAAATAACTCATGATCTTTACTGAAATATTTTTGTTGGTAATGATATTGATTCATTGAACGTCGCAACACTGGAGTAAAATAAAAAAAACTGTTAATATCGTTGCTATGATGTTAAATAAACATCAAGAATGACACAGAAATGAGATAAAGACTAATAATTGTGAAAATTAGTTACGCAACATGATAATATAAATTTCAAAAGTGAAATAGAATGCAATCAGAATGCAATCATCTGAATGTAAAAGATTGATAGAATGTAAAAGAGAGGAGAGTTGAAAACTCTGAAAAACCATAGATCACGATCATGGTAAGAAAAAAAGAGGTTGAATTAGTTTTTGTATATATAATTTCGGTTACAGTGGACAACTAGGATGCAACTGGACGATCCGGAATTTACATATGATCTGGCTTTTCTATCACACACGCAACAACAAATGCAAGAGAAGACAACCAGTGTATCAGAGGCCTCAGCTGCAGTGGGTCTCAACATATACAAAAGGAAAAGCAAAATTGCCCAATACAACACAACATACACCAATCAAATCAAACTTGACGGACAAACTTTGGAAGATGTAAAAACCTTTACATATCTGGGTAGAATGATCAATGAACACGGTGGATCTGATGCAGATGTGAAGGCGAGGATCAGCAAAGCTAGAACATTATATTTACAACTGAAGAAGATCTGGAACTCAAAACAACTATCAACCAACACCAGGGTCAGGAATTTCAATACAAATATCAAGACCGTTCTACTATATGGGGCGAAACTTAGAGAACTACGAAAGCCATCATCCCGAAGATACAAGTGTTTATTAACAGTTGTCTACGCAAAATACTTCGTATCCGTTGGTCAGACACTATCAGCAACAACCTACTGTGAGAGAAAACAAACCAGATCGCAGCGGGGGAAGAAACGAGGAAGAAGCGCTGGAAGTGGATAGGACACACATTGAAGGCATTGAACTGTGTCACAAGGCAAGCCCTTACATGGAATCCTCAAGGCCAAATGAGAAGTGGAAGACCAAAGAATACATTACTCCGAGAAATGAAGACAGACATGGGAGGAATGAATAAAAACTGGATAGAACTCGAAAAGAAGGCCCAGGACAGAGTGGGTTGGAGAATGCTGGTGTGTGGCCTACGCTCTATTGCGAGTAACAGACATAAGTCAGTAACTACATAAATTAAAAAATACTACAGTCACAATAACAAAGAATGTTATATTGTATAAACTCACCGATTACAGATAAATGGATAAAATGAATCTTGTTTATCCCATGGAATAATTTGTAAAGAATCGAATCGAGTTTTTTCTAAATCAGGACATAATGTTGAAAGATTGATATAGAAACCTTTGGAACGTCGATAACACATTGATAATAACAATGTTACACTTCTTTGATCATTGAACACTGCATAACAATAACCTAAATTATAATGATATTTGAATGAAGTTGGAGATTTTGTTAATTATTCATAGATAATATATACATGATATATGTGTATAGTTTACTGAGATTTAAGCTGTAACTGAGACTTGTACTCCTACAATTGAACATATGGAACTCAATACAACTTTCAACCAACATCAAAGTCAGAATCTTAAATACGAATGTCAAGGCAGTTCTACTGCTTAGAGCTGAAACTTGGAGAACTACAACAACCATCATCAAGAAGGTAAAAGTATTTATAAATAGCTGTCTACGCAAGATACTCAACATCCTTTGACCGGATACCATCAGCAACAGCCTTCTGTAGGAGAAAACAAACCAGCTTCCAGCTGAAGAGGAAATTAGGAAAAGACGATCGAAATGGATAGGACATACATTACACAAATCATCAAACTGCACCACGAGGCAAGCTCTAGCTTGGAATCTTGAAGAGAAACGGAAAAGAGGAAGGCCAAAGAGCACACTACGTCGGGAAATAGAATCAGATATGAAAAGGATGAATAACAACTGGAAAGAGCTGGAAGGGTTTGTCCAAGACAGGGTTGGATGGCGAGTGCTAGTGGGTGACCTATGCTCCTCCACAAGGGGTAACTGGTGTAAGTAAGAGACTTGTACAATGGGATTAATGTTAGGGATATACTGAAAATCCAGTTTGAAGTTCTGTAATTTTCATTATTACTTTTGAATGTACAAAATAACTCACAGGACTGGAATAAAAAAAGATTGTTTACATTTGTTCAAAAATCAAGTCCTAAAATCGATCATATCATGGATGAATATAATAAGAGAAGCTTTTATTAGCGAATTTCCTATACAGCACTAGACATTTGGTTACGGGTCTCTCAGATACAGTAAATATTCATAATAGGACCTTCCAGAATTATAACCTGTGATGCATGTTATGTTATCTACATTAGGGTGTGAACATTAAAGGGGGTAGCTTTGAATGACATACAAACAATGTGTCTTCAAGTCCAGTAATACAACTTTGCATTGGATGGATGAACTACATTTCAATAAGTTAGAATAAATGACCTAAAATATTCAAATTTCCTACTGCAACAATTACTGTGACTGATGCCACTTTATGAATGAAAATGAGTCAAAATCACTCAGTGTTTTATGGAATATTCCATAACAGAATTGATAATTACGGTACTTTCACATGCCTTAAATGTGAAGTGCTCCGAGTAATATTAATTCCTGTCGGCAATCAAATGTGTCTTTCTCTATGAATCCACATCAAACTGTAATTTTGTTTGTAATTTTCATTACTTGATCTAGAATATTTAATTTTTTATTTGAAAAGCAGATATGAAACTAAGTTAATGATGTCTACACTATTTCACATTAAACGTACTTCATTACCTTACCTAATTTACAAAGTTAATTAGATAGGGGTTTTGTGGATATTATAGTAATTTAATAGTTGAATCGATGAGTCAATTGAAGCTGGACTACCATGGAAAATCTGGGGGCACTGTAAGGCCATTTCGTCCTAATATGGGACTCCTCAGCAGTGGGCATCCACGATCCCTCTTTGCGAGACTCGAACTCAGGACGGTTACCAAGAGATATTTCCTGGAGTTCTAGTGAGAAGCCGTGACCAGTGGAGTTCAACCGTGTCTGTTGTGAGATAGTAACTCACTGAAGACAATAGTGGACGATGGAGCAATTTCGTGAATTAGTTGAAGCCAGACATTAACAGCGTTGGATACCAGCTGAGTTGTCTCGTGGTCAAGAGTTCCCACTCAAGACCAAAATCTTGGGCCCGAATCCCGCGAGCGGGATCGTGGGTGCACACGCCTGAGGGGTCCAATACTAGGACGGAACGGTCTTATAGTGCTTCTAGCTTTAATGGACTCATAAATTCAACTATTAGATAACTTTGAATCAGATACTACGTATGAATTACCTCGTTTCAAACCGGTTCTCAGTAGTGATTCACATAATGCTTGATTATAATTATTTCCGTCTATGACAGATGGTATCACAATAGTGCCTTTCGGCCATATTAAACTAAGTGGGCCAAAAATAGATAATCCCTTATGTAATTGATCTCTTGTCCATGTAGTCACTTGATTTCCACGCATTGGCACACCACCTACAAATACTTTACATGATAATCTATTCATAAATGACGAATTAGAATGATGATTAACATATGGTAGACAATTAATTGGTTGACTTGGTAATTGATTGAAGTAAATCGATTTGGAACTAGTTAAATGCACCTCCAAATGATAAGTTATAGGTGGATGAAACGAAGTTATAAATGTTTCAGTATTGTATGGACAATCATAAGAGATATCATTTTTTGAACGAAATTTTGTAGGGCTATTGAAATTGATTGAATTCAACTTGTTTGGGCTTTCACATGAATGACGTGCTAAAATAAAAAAATAATCCTAGAATTATTCACTAGTTTCTAGGAAAATTCTATGATCGGTTAGGAGTACTGAAGGTAAATTATAGGCATTTGATCGCAACATGACTATCAATGTAATAGTTTAATTATAATTTGTTCAAATAACTGAGTAATAAAGTTTAGATTGGGGCACTCTAAGTTATAACTTTCTGTGGGAGGTAAAAATATTACCTCTCTAATGAATGGAACTAAGCAAAGGCCATTTTGAACCTAAGACTTGACGATCAAGAGGTCAGGGAGGGTTCAACCGTTTGTTCGCCATTGTTTATTGCTCTCCATTTAAATGAACCCACGATCCAACAGGGAATTTAACTCAAGATTATCAAGTTTCACAGCAACTATAATATCGTTCAGTCAGTGAGTCTGAGTTGAAAAATTAACGAAAGGAGAATCATGTCTAATCAAATATATCAAAAAATAAATATGAACTATTCGATAGCTGTTGTTAAATATGACAGTCAAACACTCGAGAGAATACCAGATGTTGATTCAATCGATAACCGTTAACCAGTAAGAGGTTTGTGCTCATTGCTACGAATAACATCTGCCATCTATAGACAATGGAGGTACACTCTTTTACAGATTAGAGTAATTGGGTTTGTACTTGAAATAAAAATATATTTGAGAATCAATATTAGGGCCATTCTGCAAAATCTCATTTGATAATGACATGTAATATGGTTGCTGAACTTCGTCACCTTTCACCAATGTTAGTACACAGTCGAATGAATGGTGATGCTTTCCTAATGTTCAAGCGGTATCAAGTTGAACAACATTCGAACTCGCGTCGTAATAGTTGAAAACCTAGTGGTTTAACCAATAAACCATTGTCAAAATTTATAAGTTTTACAAACATTCATTTTTACTACTGCTAAAAGCAAAATTCATATTTTGTGCGGGTTTTCTTCAAGATTTTCGACTTGTTTCACCCCATTTTATTTTACCACAAATAATTTGAGGCTCTATCTGTTATGTGAACTTTCGACAAAATATGCATACAAAAAGACGGATAATGGCTAGTAGTGGAAGGCTATATCGAAGCAACCCTCACAGGATGCACATGTCCCAACAAGAGACTGATCAACTGCAGTCCTAAATAACAATGTGAAGATACAAGTAAAACGACATCAAGTGAATTTCTGCATAAAAAGTTCCATAAATATTGGGCACAGAGTAAATGAAAGATATTGAAAAAAGTGAAATTATGTCTGTAAAAGTCCCAGAGTTTAGGATAAATAGTTTCAATGTTTTATTAAAGGATTCGATCCTAGCTTGTACGCAAACAATCTTCATTAAATGACTTTATATTTTCTTTTAACAGCTCCAAACATTTTCAATGTTTAAATCAACGCCTCCAAATGCCCTGGTACGGCCGAGAGTGGGACGAGTTAACTCTACATCTCCAAATGCTCTCATATGTCCACCTTCATACAACCACTACCAGGAAAGTCCTACTCATTGCCTTCTCAAGGTGAACCTGTTGGTTATGAAATTGAGAGGACGAAAAGTAGATGTCCGGTGCTTTAGCCGGGTCGGTGGTTACGAAGAATACACTTAGGGGAGTTGGAAAACCGTGATTCCAAACCAATAGTGTACATAGGCTCTATGATCCTGAGGAAAAAAATGGTGTATTAACAAATCGTTGGTTACCGGCTACCATGGGACTGCATCTCCTTACGATGCTCCATTGCCTTGTGGATGAGACCTTTAGGTCAAAGGCTCGGGTGTGTCATCCTGGGGAAACCACCTACTTCGGTTTGGCCACCCAAGCAGTATACCAGCCCTCTTACAAATGGAATGATTTATGTAGCACATATCTATTTGTTGCTTCCTTCTACCAGTTTTTATGTGTTTAAGTAAATATCAATAAAATTCAATGCCAGTTAGTATCGTACGTTTGCTCATATGGTGAATGAACATGTGTAATACCCACCCCAACAATTTAAGTTAAATAAAGGTTATAGCTTGAACCGTAAATATTACCTTTTTAACATAAATTTATTTTTTATTTGTTTATTTGAACACATAAATATTGGTACAAGGGGGCACCAAATATATATGCGCCACACTTTTTTAATAAATAAAAATAAAATAATATTATTATTTTTCACATAAAACCCCATCATTGTTTACTTATTTATTTTACTTGAACATATAGATATTGGTACAAGGAGACACCAAATACATATGCGCCACACAAATCTCATTTAATTTGTGTGAGGCCTGTGATACTGTTCGGGTGCCCAAACCGAAGCAGATGAGAGGACTCTCCCCACTCTCAACCGTACCAGGGCATTTGGGGACCATTGTTTACTTAGTTTACCCAACATATACTTAAACAATGATTTGAAAATACTCTTTGATGAAATACCTGAAGTTTCATAAATGTACAATGCTATCATTATTCTATAATTCTATGAACATCATTGATTATTTCTTTAATTCAATAAGAAATGTTTACATACCAGCTGATATTCTATAAGCTAATGCTTCAAGTTCTACTTTCCCATATGTTTTCAATATTTGTTCATAATAACTAGCTAATTGTATAATATCATTATGATAATCAAGTAATGATATCAATTTATTCGGTTTTTGATATTTTATATCATTATAACAATTATCTGATTGAATTAATGAAGAATAATCATTAAGATTCAATTGATAATCATTTATGAATCGATTATTATCAGTAGTATATAAATGATTTTGTTTATTTGTTTCAATGAAATATCCATCCGTTACAATATCTAATAGTGTCATCATCTGAAGAAAAAAAGAAAAAGTAAAGAAGAAAATGTCAAAGAGTTTCATATTTTAAATGAGATCATAGAATATAGAAATTACATGATAATTCAAATGTTGCATTACAAACACTTAAAATGTTTGTAGAAACCACTTGTTAGTCAGCCAGTCAGTTAGTTACAACGTAAGACCAAACATATATGTGCATCAGTTCAAGTTGCCATACCTCATTAGCACAACAAAATGAACACCAAATTCATAGAAGCTGTTAATTCAATGGTGGTAATATATGAAAGAAAGATTGCATATAAGAATATAGTACAGGAAGAAAGAATTAGTTGGTAGAAAGAAGATATGAAGCGATTTTAATCTCTTAGTTTAAGGGAAGATAGAGAGAGTATACACATACGCCAATGTGATCGATTCTGAACCATGTCTCCCAGAGTTTCCAACCATTGATTACGATAGTCACGTAAACCATAACCAAGTAGTCTGCATCTACCAACATGGCTAAGAATAGAAGTTAGTGAATTCAAGCACTGATGCCACGTTTTAGTTTGGCCACCCCTAACCACTTGACACTTGATTGTTAAACACTTCATAAAGAGTAATGGGTATAAAATTTATAAATTGTACAATTTATGTTATCAGAAGGGATTTTGTGGAGATTCTAGTAATTTCAATAGTTGAGATCATGAGTCAATTGAAACTAGTGACTGGCTTCAAGATGTATATCCTGTAGTTCTAGTGAGAAGCCGTGACCAGTGGAGTTCAACCGTGTCTGTTGTGAGATAGTAACTCACTGATGACAATGATGGATGTATCGTTCAATTTCGTGGATTAGTTGAAGTTAGACATTAACATAGTTATATGCTGGTCGGCTCAATGGTTTATAGGTGAAGCGTTGGCGCGCGAAACTGATAAGTCCTGGGTTCGGATTTCGTGAGATGGGACCGTGTATGCGCACTATTGAAGAGTCCCACGGTAAGACGAAACGGCCGTCCAATGCTTTCAGGCTTTCCATGATCATCTAGTTTCAATTGACTCATGATCTCAACTATTGAAATTTATGTTATCCCAGACACTTCCATATACCGCGTCAATCAGTCTAAGGAAACGCTCATTTTTTGTAAAAGAACGCTCCATCTTCCTATGAAGCATCGGTAATTCAACCTAAATTATCAAGTACAAACTTAATTCTCCCGAACAAAATCGAATTGATTGGAAAGATATGGCAAACAAGATTTCTTTCATCATTCATACGTGCAATAGCTATCTTTTACATAAAATAAAAGGAAACAATTGTATCGTTAAAGGAAAAATAAAGCTAACATCATGGAGAAAGTACAATCATATTCATTGTGATTGAATTTATAAAGTGGTCTTCTGAAAAAGAAAAATAATGATTGCATAACAGCTTGTTCAAAAGTTCCAAGTATTACGGATAATGAGTACCTATTGGGGTATAAACATTCATTTGTTTCTCGTGGATAAAAAGGAGATAAAGTTTCTGTTCCTGTTCAATAGAATTCAGTTGTGGAAATTCGTATACTAATTATTTCAAGTTGGTTTCATGTATAATAATCTTTGTAAACAACCATTTTGCTTCTTTTGGAATGGGAAATGAAATTCTGTATTCACTTCTGCTTCTTACTTAAACTTAATCGAATGATATCACCTACTTGATTTATCTAGAATGACACTGAGTTTCAAATTATTACCACACATGATGAATGTATCATTCATATATCTGTTGTATAAGTGGAAGTTATCAATTGCTGGTTGAAGCTTCGTATTCTCGATCTCGACCATGAAACAGTCAGTTAGGATGAGGTCCGTCTCAATTCCATTAGTTTATTTGTAGAAATCATTAGTGAATCTCGGTTGTACGTTGAAAGTACGACGTAGAAGTAGTTCTTTTAGATAATGTTTTGGAATACAAATATTAAGGTTGTATTTCTCAATACAATCATTTAAAGTAGGTGTTATCTCATTTACGGAAACATTTATAAAGAGTGAAGTAACATCTAGTGTTGTCATTTTCTTGCCGATCACATTAATGTTCATAATGAAAATCAACAAAATCAGGGTGTTGTATCTATTGATATGATTTCTGATCAGCCGTTAATTGAAGTGGGTCATATAGTTGACGAAGACAACACTAGAGACATTATCAATAAACAGATGAATATGTATCTATAAAATAATCGGTGACAAACTATTTACATTCCACTGGATGTTCATCATTCGTAATACTTGGAAATCTGTCTGCATTCCACTATTCATACTTTTATCATTGAAAACTCCTAAGTGACTACTGTATGATGTCTCTATTAAATGATCATATTCATATTACAAAAGTAAATGATGATGGTCGACTGTTGTTTAGATAGTTTTATTGGACCACCACAATCAGTTTGAATATTGGAGTATTATTTAATTCAATTGGTCCTCGTTAAAGGATTTAATCCAATTGGTCCTCGTTAAAGGATTTAATTATATTTAATTATATTTAGTCCTAACACACGAGACCAAAAAGTATTGATTAAGTAGTTTGAAGGTAGTATAATTTGAATATTAATTCATGCATTTCCCTATGGGTAATTGTATAATATCATGAGCCGACACAAAAATTGTCGTGACTAGAAGCTGAGTACATAAATTTCCGTTTGGTAACTCGAAGTTACATAACCTCATATACGTAAACTCAAATTTAACAAGTAAACATGAACTTGGTTATTGAGCATTAAAGTAAGAAATAAAACGATTTCATGATTAATAGTGTAAGTAATTACATTAGAAGCAATTATAATGGTATTAGATTAAGGTTTGGAACTAACGTTAATTATGATAACTATTTGTTTGTTTGAATTTCATAGATAAATAGATTAAAGGAATTTTGAGAGGTTTGTTAAATTCATACAATATAGTCTGAGTTCGATTAATTAAAGTACTGAATGCAATGTACTTTGTCAGGTAAAATTTAATTTTTGAAGCTTACTCTTAAAGCAGTTATAAGTTTTTGTACAAGATTTGAAAACTGTTTATGATGATTAACGATACTATTAAGCTGTAACTAAAACTGAAGTAGAAAAAGTAACATTTGAATATAGGACTAACCAACGGAAAGTCATCTACAGAGGATAAACTTCAATCGTTCTACATTGAAAATTTGGAAATGATTTAAAGTCGGTTAATGATACAAGCGTGAAACAGATTGAAACAGTAATATAGCAAATTTATTGAGTCATAATCATTCGATAGAATGATGCTACTTGCAATTCAGTAACCATTTATTCTTAAAAACTTAGTTGTGTAGGAAGTAAGTTACAACTTGAATAGCCTAATGATAAGCTTCCATATATTATGACAGAGATTGATTTGGATTCACAATCAGAAGTAGACGAGTCATTTACTTCAAGATTATAAATACGTTTTATTGATGAATGGCAATGGGTACAAATTTTGGTTAATTCTCTCTTTCCTCTTAGCTGCCTGAAATTCATACTAGTGCTATGTTTCTGACAGTTATTCTTCTTGCATAAACTATTACACTTAAACATAGTGAACATGGTTTCACATAATTAATATATTTCGTTAGTCTGTTTATCCGCATCTACTGGGATAGCCAGGTAAGTAATAGTGAGGTTAGACGCGCGGTATTAGGGAATGATGGCAAATCAGTTGATGAGGTTATGAACCTTCATCGACTGAGATGGTTGGGCCACGTGCTGCGTATGCCTGAACACAGATTACCACGACGCGCAATGGTAACCGGTGTTAGGGATGACTGGAAGAAAGTTAGGGGCGGCCAGACCAAAACGTGACATCAGTGCTTGAAGTCACTAACTTCTATTCTTAGCCATGTTTGTAGATGCAGACTACCTGGTTGGGGTCTGGGTGATATGGCTCAGAATCGATTACAATGGCGTATGTGTATACTCTCTCTATCTTCCCTTAAACTAAGAGATTAAAATCGCTTCATATCTTCTTTCTACCAACTAATTCTTTCTTTCTCTACTATATCCTTGTATGTAATCTTTCTTTCATATATTACCACCATTGAATTAACAGCTTCTATGAATTTGGTGTTCATTTTGTTGTGCTAATGAGGTATGGCAACTTGAACTGATGCACATATATGTTTGGTCTTACGTTGTAACTGACTGACTGATTCTGTTTATCCACGATAGATTTTAGTCAAAGTAGATAATATTATGACAGAGTTTAACAGAAAAACCTATTAGATTATTTGTAGGTTGTATTCACCACAGACCGATCTAAGCTGGGATGCTATTGAAAACTAGGACGGGCTAGACAATTGTTTCGTCCTAGTCTAAGATCTCACTCAGAACATTAAGGTCTCCAGATAAACGCTTAATCATGAGAAACTCTAAGTTGCTATCGAATGTTGCAACTTCAATTTTAAACAGTTTTTGAAATAGAAATGCACAATTTGAACATTATTAGATATAAACTAAATTGTCTATCAGATAGAAAACAGACATTCTTCAAATGTATCACCATTACAAATATTAATAATCTTAATAGTTTAGACCATGAGTCAATTGAAGCTAGATGATCATGGAATGCCTGGAAGTACTGGACGGCCTTTTTTCGTCCTATCGTGTTCCTATGTTGCTATGTCCCACAATAAGATGAAAAACGGTCATCCAGTACTTCCACGCTTTCCATGTTGGACTAGCTTCAGTTGATTCATAATCTCTACTAAAGTTACTATAATATCCACTAAACACGTTCCGATACTAATCAATATATGCTCACTAGTGAATGTCTTAAACAGGTATTTACTAGACTACTAGTGAGAAGTCGTGACCAGTGGTATTCAAACTGGGTCTGTTGTGAAATAGTAACTCACTGATGGCAGTGGTGGATGTATCGCTCTATTTCGTGGATTAGTTTAAGTTAGATATTAACACTATTGGATGCCGGTCGGCTCAGTGGTCTATAGGTTAAACGTTCACTCACGAGACTGATAGGTCTTGAATTCTAATCTCATTGAAGAGTCCCACAATAGGGTGAAACGATCGTTCAATGCTTCCAGGCATTCCATGATGATCTAGCTTCAATTGACTTATAATTCCAATTATTAAAATTACTATAATATCCATAAAAAACCCTTCTGATATTAATCAGATGTCAATAATAACAAAAGAGTAAAGAAGATTCATGAAACTTACCTTAGAATTGACTAGAACATGTACTATGTAATCTCAAAGTAATATTGTTAAAATGTATTGTTCAATAATAACGATGCTGCTGCTGCTGATGATGATGATGATGATAGGTATAAAAACAATCAAAGGGATCAGTTACTGGTATAATAAATAAATAAATAAATCACTATCTTCAAATGAGGTTAGTTTTATTGACATTTACTAAATGAATTTCTTTTTTTAACGAATCAAATTTCATTATGAAATTTCAAAGTGAAGAGTATTATGTAATAATTATCTTCATTAATTACATGGTTATATTACATATATACAATCAGTAAACGACATGTATTCCTATATACAGACGCACATACACACACAATGACATGCACGAACACACAAACATGGTCAATTGTGAGTAATTTTACGTACGTACATATGTAAGTACAATAAATTAACATCGAATCATTTTAGACGAACATGTTTTGATTATAAAATTACTCTTTCATGTAGATCATTATTTCTATTGTAATGATGAATGTAACACTAGTTGATAAAAATAGATAGATAGATTTGTTGAACTTATTGAATAGATAAGAGATTAGAAAGGTCAATGAGGTCATTAGTTTAATATTATATATGATTACATAATGATAAATGTGTGTTTTGTTGAGTAATATAATTACAATGTATGATAGAATCACGAATAATTATAATTAAATGAGTATATTTCGGTTCTATTAAATGTATACCGATGATTATATACAAAATGATTTAACTAAAAGAAGTCAATATGAATAGTTGAAAATTACGTAATTACACTAAATTATATATATATATAATTTATAAAGGGCCAGATAAAAACAGTACGCAGTTCTATCCTGGCACATCTTATTGATAAACCACATGGACTTCACCGAATCATACCACACAGAACCAAATCGACCATATCTGCATCAACAAAAAGTTCAGGAGGACGATGAAGGACGTGAGAACAAAGAGAGGAGCTGATATAGCATCAGATCATCACTTGCTGGTCGCCAAGATGAAATTGAAACTCAAGAGGCACTGGACAACGGGGAGGACAATATCACAAAAATTTAATACGGCTTTCCTTCGGGATAATGACAAACTCAATAAATTCAAGATAACCCTCAGCAATAAGTTCCAAGCCTTTCATGATCTACTCAATGGAGAAGGAACTACTATGGAGAGCAACTGGAAAGAGATAAAAGAGGCAATCACTTCAACATGCCATGAGGTTCTGGGCCGAAAGAAGCACCATCACAAGGAATGGATAACGGTTGATACACTGGATAAGATTCAAGAAAGGAGGAACAAGAAGGCAGCAATCAGAACCAGCCGAACAAGAGCAGAGAAAGTCAAGGCACAGGCTGAATACACAGAAGTAAACAAGCAAGTGTAGAGGAGCATCAGAACTGACTAACGTAAATATGTGGAAGATTTATCAATGACGGCGAAAAAGGCTGCCAGAGAAGGAAACATGAGACAACTGTATGACACAACAAAGAAACTCTCTGGAAATCACCGCAAACCAGAACGACCAGTGAAAAGCAAGGAAGGCAAGATAATCACCAACATTGAAGAACAACGAAACAGATGGGTAGAACACTTCAAAGAACTCTTGAATCGACCAGCCCCACTGAACCCACCCAACATCGAAGCAGCACTCACGGACCTCCCAATTGATGTTGGCGCACCAACAATTGAAGAGATCAGCATGGCTATCAGACAAATCAAGAGTGGCAAAGCAGCAGGACTAGACAGCATTCCAGCAGAGGCACTGAAAGCAGACGTAGCGGCAACTGCAAGGATACTCCACATTCTCTTCAGAAAGATCTGGGATGAGGAACAGGTACCAAAAGACTGGAAAGAAGGACTTCTAGTCAAAATACCAAAGAAAGGCGATCTCAGCAACTGTGACAACTACAGGGGAATCACTCTTCTTTCAATACCAGGAAAAGTCTTCAACAGGGTATTGTTAAACAGGATGAAGGACTCCGTAGACGCCCAACTTCGAGACCAACAGGCAGGATTCCGTAAGGATAGATCGTGCACAGACAAATCGCGACTCTACGGATCATTGTGGAACAATCAATTGAATGGAATTCATCACTCTATATCAACTTCATTGACTACGAAAAAGCATTTGATAGCGTGGACAGAACAACCCTATGGAAGCTTCTTCGACACTACGGCGTGCCTCAGAAGATAGTCAATATCATACAGAATTCCTATGATGGATTAAACTGCAAAATCGTGCATGGAGGACAGTTGACAAAGTCGTTCGAAGTAAAGACCGGTGTCAGGCAAGGTTGCTTACTCTCACCCTTTCTCTTTCTCCTGGTGATCGACTGGATCATGAAGACATCAACATCTGAAGGGAAGCACGGGATACAGTGGATAGCTAGGATGCAATTGGATGATCTAGACTTTGCAGATGATCTGGCTCTTCTATCGCATACACAACAACAAATGCAGGAGAAGACAACCAGTGTAGCTGCAGCCTCAGCAGCAATAGGTCTCAATATACACAAAGGGAAAAGCAAGATTCTTCGATACAACACAACATGTACCAATCCAATCACAATTGACGGAGAAGCTTTGGAAGATGTAAAAACCTTTACATATTTGGGCAGTATCATCGATGAACACGGTGGATCTGATGCAGATGTGAAGGAGCGGATCAGCAAAGCAAGAGCAGCATATCTACAACTGAAGGACATGTAGAACTCAAAACAATTGGCAACCAACACCAAAGTCAGAATTTTCAATACAAATGTGAAGACAGTTCTACTGTATGGAGCGGAAACCTGGAAAACTACGAAAGCCATCATCCAGAACATACAGGTGTTTATTAACAGTTGTCTACGCAAAATACTTCAGATCCGCTGGCCGGATACTATAAGCAACAACCTACTGTGGGAGAGAACAAATCAGATCCCAGTGGAGGAAGAAATCAGGAAGAAGCGCTGGAAGTGGATAGGACACACATTGAGGAAAACACCGAACTGCGTCACAAGACAAGCCCTCATATGGAATCCTCAAGGTCGAAGGAGGAGAGGAAGACCAAAGAATACATTACGCCGGGAAATGGAGATAGATATGAGAAAAATGAACAAGAATTGGATGGAACTAGAAAAGAAGGCCCATGACAGAGTGGGTTGGAGAATGCTGTTCGGCGGCCTATGCTCCATTGGGAGTAACAGGCGTAAGTAAGTAAGTACATCTTATTGATAGTGGTCATGCTATAGATAAATCGAAATCATTTCAAGTGATCTATCGTATACCTCCATCATTTCCAATGGAGTTCGTTCCCGCCTCCTACACATAGCTGAAGCCATAGGAATTCATACATATAACCCCAATTTATGTGTACAGAAGAAATTTGTAACTCCGTTATCCCTTCCATGGCCAGTTATAACTTAAATAACGATTAATTTTTTTATTTTTTCTTTTTTCTTTATTATTATGATTATTATTATTCTATCATTAACCTTATTTACACATCCATTATTTGTTTGTAATTATCCGCCTCTTTCCGTTTGTATTTTTCACTATCTAATTGTTTGCACACTTCTTATTACGTAATGATTTCAATGTTTTGTGATGACTATTCCATTTACCCATGTTTGACCTACTATTTCCAATGTATAACTATTGATAAGACTTTTGTTATCGTATTTTATTATTCTTACTACTATCAGTACACCTGTCTTCCTACTATCAACTTATACTTTTATCTATTATGTGTGGTGACTTATTCTATTTTATTGTGATTACTGACCCAAATTGCCTTGATTGGTTTGACATTTTCGTATAAATATTACTGTATATTAGAGTAAAGCCTGATGACGATCTAATCTAAAACAATTGTTCTCTTATATGTGTTGTTCTAAAATATAAGAAAGTAGATCGTCGGTAACACTAGTTAAGATTTGTATTGCATCAGAGAATAATTGGAGCTATAGGCACCAAGTTGAAGTCTTAGTATGAACAATAAAACTGGAATGCACGTTTTTCATCGATTCTATTACTGGTCACAATTCAAGAGGACCACTAAATGGCTTTAACTTAAGAACAATAATTTAAAAGAATATTGTGTTATTTCTTAAAAAGAGCTGGCTGAATTAAGTTA
The DNA here is from genome assembly GCA_946903255.1 of Schistosoma spindalis. Taxonomy (NCBI): domain Eukaryota; kingdom Metazoa; phylum Platyhelminthes; class Trematoda; order Strigeidida; family Schistosomatidae; genus Schistosoma; species Schistosoma spindalis. The sequence goes on along the minus strand of OX336416.1, from coordinate 37,560,928 downwards.
CAATTGTTTGGCACTTCACTGAAAATATCAGCTAGAGTTGTTTAATACTTCCGGGGGAGGGCAGAGATTATCAAAAGAATTGATTGAGTTCAACAAAATCATGCAATTCAAAAACTTTGATGAATTTTTCTAAGTGTATTGCTTTGTCTAATTGAGGTCATAACAAATAATTTTCACAAAATGTAGGACAGATCAATCCCCTACTCACTAGTAACTGTCTCCAAGGGTTATTACTTGGAATTCTTGTGAGGAGCAGTGATCAGTGGAGTTCAACCGTGTCTGTTGTGAGATAGTAACTCACTGATGACAATGGTGGATGTATCGTTCAATTTCGTGGATTAGTTGAAGTTAGACATTAACATAGTTATATGCTGGTCGGCTCAATGGTTTATAGGTGAAGCGTTGGCGCGCGAAACTGATAAGTCCTGGGTTCGGATTTCGTGAGATGGGACCGTGTATGCGCTTTATTGAAGAGTCCCACGATAAGACGAAACGGCCGTCTAATGCTATTAGGTTTTCCATGGTAGTCTAGTTTAAATTAACTCATGAATTCAAAATATTAACTTAGACAATTTTTTATTTGTAGCGATACACTTGTCTTACCTTCGTTTACAATGTTCAAAATATTCGTGTATTAACCCAAATGTTAAGCTCTCCCTTATTGTTCCTTAACTTTAGATATTTTGCTAGGATCATATGGACATAGGGTTTGACCAAATTAAGCCGATTAGTAATCATCCAGACAATAACTCACTAACCAGGAAGTATAATAGATAGTATGTGTTTGATATTTTCTTCAGTATATACTCCTAGGCTTAAACCATACAGTCTTCACAGTGCACACCAAAACGCTTGGTTCATTTGGAAAGAGGTACATTCTTGAATATAATATCTCCATAAACAATTTTCAACATTATAAGCAAAGATGGATAGTGGCTAGCAGTGGAATCCAGGACGCGCGTTTGAAGCGGACGGTACTGGGTTCGAGTCCCGGAGTGAACATCAACTCTGAGATACAGGTACATCCAGCTGACGAGTCCTAAATAGGACGAAACGCGCGTTCTGGATTCCACTGCTAGCCACTATCCATCTTTGCTTATAATGCTTGTAAATTAAGGCAGTATCGAGCCATACGCACAGTATGCACATATGCCAATAAGATACTGAACAATTTCAGTCCTAAACATCAATGGGAATATTCAAGTAAAACAATATCAAGTGAATTAATTTTCAACATTTACTGAGTTTACTGAGAGTTTTTTTAAAATGTCACAATAACTTTCCAGCAGAGTATTTGTATTCAGCGAACAGATGATATGAATTACTCATACAATTAACAGATGATGTTAATTATTTGGTACACACTGTTTAAAACAAAATGTCCTGGGAAAATCTATATGAAATTCTGACGAAGGATTCGTAGAGTTTCCCACTCATATGGGATAATTATCAGTATTCTTTGAGTTGCTGACCCTAGACCTGCTAATGGAATATATCATTGATACTGTTCCCTACTGAGGTATCAGATAAAACCTTCTCGAGGCTGTGGAGGAAATTAAAGTAATTTTTAGACACATAAAAACCTGCGAATCGCCAACGACCATCTAACATCTAGCTAAAGTACTCTTAGTTTAAACACTTACCCTCGAGGTTTCAGTATATCTGATAAGGCTCAAGCTTAGGTATCACTGAATTATGCAAGTTAGTACATATAAATTTTTAGCTAAACGTAATAGACTAATCGCAGTTATAAATTACGAGCCTGGAAGCACTGGACGGCCGTTTTGTCCTAGTATGGGACTTCTCGTCACCGCTCATCCACGATCCCTCGCGTGAGACTCGAACCTAGGACCTTCAATCTCGCGAACGCTTAACCTCCAGACCACTGGACCAGGAACCAATAACGGTCTAACACTGATAAACTTATTACATCACTAACAATTCAACAATCTCCACAATCACAAACTGAAGATTATTATGTGTTCATTGATGACTAGCTGTAAGAGGAAATTCTAGGAGTTCTAGTGAAAATCTGTGACTAGTGAAGTTGGACCGTGTCGGGTGTGATTCAGTTACCCGCTGAAGGCAATGGAAGATGGTCCCGTAATATCATGGACATATATATATATATATATATATATATATATATATATATCTTAGGAGGTGTTCTCGACTAAGGTTACTTGTATATCTTTCGACTGAATAACAGTAATCTAGCTTCTTGGTTTACATATTAAAAGTTACGGTCAGAAGATAGAAGGTTAGACGACGTTGAATACATCGAAAATACATTTCATAACCAAAGTTAGCGTGAATACACAAAAACAAATGTTACTATTGTTGTATTACGATTTGGAGTGGAACATAGTTCACGCATTTTGTCCTATTTAAGAATCATCGTATGTACGTAACTGGGACTCAGTGTTGATGTTCCCAGTGAGACACGTCACTTCAAACTCAAACCTTTTTTTTACCAATTACTTTACTGAGTCCACAAGGTCATTTTATTGGATGTGATGCTTGTTTTAATCATAACGCCGATGCGTTTTCAACTTACCCGGTCAGAATGTGCAAATGTCAAAAGAGGGATATAAAATTCCGTTTGAACATCAGCAATAGGATAACATTAGTCCTTATAAATAAATATAATTATTTTCTTTCAGTGAAGGAGTTTGATTATGGATAAAACGAAACAAAGCGCTATTAGAAACTCGGAGATGGTTAGTGCTTATTGGTTTCTCAGATTTTGAAAGAATATCTTTTTTTGAGGGAATTGAAAGAGAAACGAGATAAGCATTGAACATCCTACTGATCACTTTGAAAAATTAACAACAAAACATGATAATCTAAATTATCACTTCCCGTAATAAAATATAGTATTTATTAGATTAAGCCTGGATATTATAGCGACTAACTTTAGTTACAATGGATGAAGTTATCTACTTACAAATGATCAATTGTAATAAAGCTAACTTCTAGGCCACGAAACTAAGTAGCAATTTTGTAAGCATTCATTTTTTAAACATAATCTTAATAGTCAGTGAAGGACTGTGAAGATTGTCGAAATTTATTGAGATTATGAAATGATCAATGTTAGACGGTCATTGAAATCCTGAGAGCGATGGATATCTGTTTCGTCCCAATTTGGGACTCCTCAGCGGGGCGCACCCACAATCTCACTGGTGGAAGTTAAATGTTAACACTATTGGATCCTAGCTCAGTAGTCTGGAGGTTAGGTGTTTGCATGATATCAAAGGTCCTGGGTTCGAGTCCTACTTGAGGTATCGTGGATGCGCAGTGATGAGGAATCCCGTATTAAGACTAAACGGCCGTCCAGTAAGTGCAGGTATTTATTGATCAGTTCATGATTTCTATGAGAATCCTAATAGTCAATACTCTCTTGAAAGATGAGCTTTCTTTCTACAACCTCTAATTTGGTTTTCCGTAGTCCACACACTGAATTCATCATAACCAAAAGTTATTCTGTTAGCTGCGAGACAGACATCATTTAAATAATTTTGAAATTCAATAGAACCTTAACAAATGCAATGAGTTTTTTTTCTTCCTTGCATTTCTGACGATTTCCACAAATTTATACAGAAACCAGAATTATTACTTACTTACACCTGTTACCCCCAATGGAGCATAGGCCACACACCAGCATTCTCCAACCCACTCTGTCCTGGGCCTTCTTTTCGAGTTCTATCCAGTTTTTATTCATTCCTCCCATGTCTGTCTTCATTTCTCGGAGTAATGTATTCTTTGGTCTTCCACTTCTCATTTGGCCTTGAGGATTCCATGTAAGGGCTTGCCTTGTGACACAGTTCAATGCCTTCAATGTGTGTCCTATCCACTTCCAGCGCTTCTTCCTCGTTTCTTCCCCCGCTGCGATCTGGTTTGTTTTCTCTCACAGTAGGTTGTTGCTGATAGTGTCTGACCAACGGATACGAAGTATTTTGCGTAGACAACTGTTAATAAACACTTGTATCTTCGGGATGATGGCTTTCGTAGTTCTCTAAGTTTCGCCCCATATAGTAGAACGGTCTTGATATTTGTATTGAAATTCCTGACCCTGGTGTTGGTTGATAGTTGTTTTGAGTTCCAGATCTTCTTCAGTTGTAAATATAATGTTCTAGCTTTGCTGATCCTCGCCTTCACATCTGCATCAGATCCACCGTGTTCATTGATCATTCTACCCAGATATGTAAAGGTTTTTACATCTTCCAAAGTTTGTCCGTCAAGTTTGATTTGATTGGTGTATGTTGTGTTGTATTGGGCAATTTTGCTTTTCCTTTTGTATATGTTGAGACCCACTGCAGCTGAGGCCTCTGATACACTGGTTGTCTTCTCTTGCATTTGTTGTTGCGTGTGTGATAGAAAAGCCAGATCATATGTAAATTCCGGATCGTCCAGTTGCATCCTAGTTGTCCACTGTAACCGAAATTATATATACAAAAACTAATTCAACCTCTTTTTTTCTTACCATGATCGTGATCTATGGTTTTTCAGAGTTTTCAACTCTCCTCTCTTTTACATTCTATCAATCTTTTACATTCAGATGATTGCATTCTGATTGCATTCTATTTCACTTTTGAAATTTATATTATCATGTTGCGTAACTAATTTTCACAATTATTAGTCTTTATCTCATTTCTGTGTCATTCTTGATGTTTATTTAACATCATAGCAACGATATTAACAGTTTTTTTTATTTTACTCCAGTGTTGCGACGTTCAATGAATCAATATCATTACCAACAAAAATATTTCAGTAAAGATCATGAGTTATTTGACAAAAGTCGTGCATGCCGTTGTATACTGGTTTAGTGATCTAAAGGTTATCCTCTCGCAACGAAGCCTAACGGGCCTGGGTTCGATCTTGATTGAGTTTGTGGATGTGTACTGCTCAGAAGTCTTATACCAGGATAAAACAGTTATCCAGTGCTTCCTGATTCCCAATCATTGTCTAACTTAGGTTGGGTTTTGATATTAGTGAGATTAATAGGGAGACATTTGTGGATGTACGGTATTGAGAATAAATCAGATGAGAAAATTTCTTCACCGAAATTAATTATTAGCACAAACATGCATCTCAAAATATAGAGTTGAATCAAGTTCATATCTTTTTTCTGAAAATCTAGCCACTTATCTGTTTGGAAGACAGCATTTAAAATAGACTAGGATGTAGGGATGAATTAAACATGGTTGGGCTCCCAAAAGTCTTGGTACGGCCGAGAGTGGGGAGGGTCAGCTCTCCCTCTCCAAATGCTCTCATATGGCCACGTACATACAACCACCGCCAGAGGGTCCCTACTTACTGCCTTCTCACGATGGGCTTGTTGTTTACGAACCCTAGAGGACGAAAAGCGAATGTCCGGCGCTTTAACCTAGTTGGTGGTTACGGAGGATCCACATAGGAGAGTTGGAAAACCTTGATTACAAACTAACGATGTACATGAGCTCCAGGATCCTAAGGAAACAAATGAAGTATGAACCTGTTGTTGGTCACCGGCTACCATAGGACTGCATTTCATTATGTTGCTCCACTGCCTTGTGGATTAAACATTTAGGTCAAAGGCTCGGGGTGTGGTTTCCTAAGAAAAGTACCTGCTTCAGTTTGGGCACCTGGGCAATATTCCAGCCCTCATGCAAATCGAATGATCCATATGGCGTATATCTATTTGCTGCCTCCTCGTATCAATGTTTATGTGTTTAAATAAATAAATAAAACATGGTTGGATAAACAAAGATTATTTTGTAATTCGAATCATTTCTATTAAACTATCTGTAAAGATATCAGTTTAAATGCCATTAGATCTAGAAACTTGCTATTATCATTATCACACCTTATGTTTTGCTGTATAAGATTACAGAATGGACTGAATAAAATCAGGTTGAAGCACTTTATACATTCTATTATACATATATTCAGTTTAATAATCAATTGTTGTTTCTTTTTCTATGCTATTGAGATGGTGGAGAAAATTTGTAGCTCAGATGGATGATTTTGATGGAGAACAAAACTCCATCAAAAAAATTTTCTATGCTAATCTGCTTTACCAATCAAAGGGATTAGATATTGCAGTATGGTGAATTGTATATCGAATGTACTATTACAACCATCATCACTTGAATTTTATATTGATTTTCTGGCTTGTTGTTGTAGAATATTAGAAGTGTATTGTTTCGGTATTAAATAATGGTGATTCTAATTACTAACAATGTATATGTTCGTTAACATTGATAATTATATTTTGTTGAGGAACACTAGGGTGTATGAAATCCGGTCACATTGGTTAGATATTATCATAAGATGTAAATATATTATTTTCGCAGTTCGAATTATGAACTGATCTTAGCTAGACCATTATTGAAAACATGGAAGTATTGGACGGATGTTTCGTCTTAGTATAGAACTCCTAAGCAGTTCGCATATACGACTCTGCACGTGAATGATGGTCACTTAATATCTCGAATTGATTGATGTTATAACTGTGGGTCATCAGACTTCAACTCAATGGTCTAAAGCCTATATTCATCCTGTGAGACTTAAAGGTCTCTAATTCAACTCCTAGTTGGATGAATCCCAAACTAGAAAGAAATAGGTGTTCAGTGCTTGTTTTTTTTTATGGTCGGTTCACTAGAATCTATCGGTGATGTAAAATATTTTCAAGTATTCCCTTGCATGCAAAATTTTTTCGATAAACGATCCAGTTTCACAAGTGTGGAAGATCAGATGAACAGAATAAAATGAAATAAAATCTATGTGAATAACTTGGAATTTAGATTGGCCTATGAACTTTTACTTGAAACTTTTTCATACTACTTATTATTAGCAAGTAGAATAGTACATTTATATGATATATTAGAGCAATACATTTCGACCAATCTGATCACACATAATACACTTGTTTAGAATATATATATAAAGAAGTAACTCCGTCTGGAGCCCCTCTGGGGCTACTGTAGGTCCCAAGCCCGGATGAAGGATGAGGGTTGGGCATGGGGTTAGCTACCCCGTCCCGTAGAAAGCTAACTCGTAAAAAAAACGCTAACCAAAAAGAAAGAAATGGCCGTCTAATCTAGAAATGGGGGTAAGAGGAGACAAAGATAATGAAGAAAACAGTAATGTGAAAACAATTAGAAACCTCATCACTCTGGATAATATAAGGGTAGGTTTAAGGTGAGAACAAACTGATCTTCAATATACAAAGGGATTTTGAATTTTCGTATGGTCATGTACTCAATAAACCTTAGTATTCGCCCTTTTACACTTTTGTACAACACCACAAAAGCCGAGTTAAGATCAATCTTACGATCTGTTTCAATTATGTATTTAAAAGTAGAGGATAATGGATGTTTATCCTCTACTCTCATTGGATCATTTGATTCTATTTGTTTTTACAACTGTTTCGGTACATGTTCACACACCCTAATTTTGAGATCACGACTACTCCTGCTTATGTACGTGTGACCACCCACACATTTAAATTGGTAAACACAAGTATATATGTGATCAGATTTTTGGAAATTTATTGCGCTAATCTATTATCACACAGATCTGATAGTCTTTATCTTCTTATTACACAATCGAAATTTATCAAAGGGATTAATCATTTTAAATAGTACATGTACTTACATTTTACTTTTAAATCAACTCGTGATAGTCAACTGTTCAGAACTAACTAGTTTCAAGAGATTCCATTCAATTTCACAATGATGTTAGTTTATAGAAATCATCTTCAAAATCCTTCACAGTTATTCCTCTATTAAATTCTGCCTAAGCACTGTTGAATGGTTTAATTAGCTAGTCATAACTAAGGTGGACTTCTAATAACATTTTATTTCTTTTCTAAGTAACTTTGAATGATAGTTATTAAAATGTATTTAGTCAAAACACTAGGAGAGCTAGGTTTGAAACCAATCCCTTCTAAGTTCTTAAACTAAGCTTATATCAATGAATTCAGACCATATAGTTAATTAACATGCTAGAATTAATTGTGGTGAATTACTAATTTAGTTACTATGCGATTTAAATGTTCTGTCACCAATTGTTTTGAGTTGTGACTATTCCATAATACGATTCTATATCACTGATTCCGAATTTGAACTTCTTAGGGTTTCTTTTATCGATGTCTTGTCTATGATTTATTGCATTATTTATAATTCGAAGTATTACTGAATCATTCTATCTTTTGATTGAGATCATTAACCGATCGATGTTAGACCACCATTGAAAACCTGGAAGCACTGGACGGCCGTTTCGTCCTACTGTGGGACTCCTCATAAGTGCGCATCCACGATCTCGCTCCCGAGATTCGAGCCCAGAGCCTTCAGTCTCGTGAGCGGACGCTTAACCTACTGGACCACTGAGCCGGCATCCAATGGTGTTAATGTTTAACCTCAACCAAACCATTCTATATTTGACATCACTATAATCATGGTTTTCAATAACCATTGAAGAGTTACCTAACAAAAGTCACTAAGGAAAGCTGAAGACTGTTTAGAACGCTTCTATGTGCAATGTTCATCCCATGACTCGTAAGATGACATACTGTCTCTTCATTCCAATAGTTCTATTGGGATATATGCTTATATTTGATGAAAGTAATTTCGTATATCCTTAAAACACTTCATTATAATGATCAACCATAGAAGTATATACTGTCATTTTTTTCTCTTCTCTTCAATTTCTCTTCAGTGATATTGTTCATCAAAGCAAATGGTTTATGTATTCAAAATTAACTTGTAAAAAGCGAAATCTCTTCCATTAAAAATATTGATTGATTATACAATATTCACTTATGTCAGTAAAATTAGTTTTGTCTTCCTTTCTAAAATACATTCGATTTATCACATCTTAATGGAAACAAAAGAGGAAATGTTTTTATCCTTCTACCCTTCATCATCTCCTTCATCATGTAGTACTGGTACACCTAAAGTATAAAAACAAAAGATCAAAAACAGTGAGCTGAACAAATCCTTTTTCATCATTAGTTGAAGAGATTGTTAAACGAATACGTTAATTTGGTCTGAAATTAAACAGATTGATGTATTGTTATCCAAAATTTAATTATTACTATGTTTCGATTGCTTTCTATCACATTATGGTATTATTATCTGTTTTTAAATTAAGCTAAGTGGATGAATGCTATTAGGAACACAACAAATACACAAATAAACTGATGTGAATGAAAGTCACATCCAGGATTAGCAGCTAAAAAATGTCATGAGTTGAATTCGATGAACCAAATTATGTAAAGCAGTTAGTAAAAACTGAATCACTGGTTTTCCCATTGAACAGTATAGAATAAAATTAATCATATTGTAATTAGTCTTTAATGTAATCTAAAAGAAATTAACTAGCAGGTGAGGAACGTAAAGGTGTAAATCACTTAGCGATAATGAATATAAAGTTTGAGACAAATATCCATCCACTGGCATTACCATACCAACCAAACAAAGCAAAAGGAAATTAACAAGATGAATAGCAAATGAGTCAAAACAACAATAGTATCGATGATAATAAAAAGTTGAAAACTATATCCTATGGTTTAAAGAGAACGGTTTAGTTTGTGAAATAAGACATGTGAAACAATATAAAAACCCGAAATCTGGATGTGAATGAATAGCTAATTAATCTGTTTCACTGCTCTTAGGTTTAAGCTGCTTCGTCTAACTTCTTTGATCATCGAACATGATAATTATGCTGACCATGATTAGGTGGCCTAAGAATTACAACAGATTTTAGATCAACAGTTCGAAATTTAGTGAACTGACACCACGTCTTGGTGAGCACAACCCACCTAATTCTATGAACCGAAAATCGTCAAAACTACACTTACTGAATACTGACTGTTATGATTTGTGGTTTCTGTTTTGTCCATATTCCCCGTCTGATTTCTTAAGAGATCTTTACCAGACTTAGTTATAAGGTTTGTTTTATAATTTAGCTCAGTTAAGCCAGTTTTAGCACACATGACTATGACTGCTGTCAGGCCATTTTATGTTTAAAATTGCGCTCATAGTTGCTTTCGAGTCTTAAGGCAATTTGTGAATGATTTGTAGACTTTTTCTTCGTGGAAATGAAGTCATTTGTTCACAAACTGTAAATTCATACAGTAGAAGAACTTTTTGTTAATACCATGAACCGATCAATGTTAGACCGTCGTTAAAAACCTGACAGGACTGGACGGCTGTTTCGTTCTAGCACAAAACTCCTTTGCAGCGTACATCCACGATTCCGCATGAGGGGCTTGATAGAAATATGATTAACAAACAGATGGATAAATAGGCAACCGGGCAAGGGAATATTGAGAAGATTCACGAATATGGCATCCAAATTAACCGCTTGACAGATCACAAGTTAACCAACAGAATTAAATCAATACACCTGACAGTCATATACTCAGTCACATATCGGATTCCTGAACGAACATACAATTATATTCATTTAACATGTCCACAATAAATGCCATAGAATAATTAACTGTGGGTTACTACATTTAAGATACCCATTTCTGACGACAAGATCTCTGTCTTCAGTCGCTAACCGAATTTACACTAAATATACTCAGCTGGATATCCAACATTCCTACCAATATTGGTGCAAAATTAAAGCCATTCTAAGCCTTCGCTTACTCGACAACTATTGGCTAATGTATTACCCTAATCGGTTAAGTGTTTATCTTCGTGACCTTAGGAACAGTTAGAGGCAAAACTGGTGGATATATAGTTCTTATGGCCGTATGGCGTTATATTATGTCGAGACAAGACTAAACGTACATTGCAAGAAGTTTTAAATTTGAAACTAACCATCCAGCTTTTTAAGTTTAGGAAGCCTTTTGCACGCTTCCTCTCTCCAGTTGTCACCACTGTTCTCCTCTAATGGATTACCTAAATCGTATTAGGTTGTGACTCACTAAAACGGGAGCTCACCAACGAAAAGAAGATCTTCGAGAACTGGAAGATCAGCTAGCTTCTGAAATTCGCTCCAATCTTTCACGAAGTTGTTTGACATATATAGTACTTTTAGTTTTCTAAGTACGTTAATCCCCTTCATCTTTTCAATATTGTTGTACGAAATCCACAGTTGCTCAAGCGTGTCCCCAACTGGTTCAAGTCCCGTTAGGTTTTTAATGTTGTTTCTTGCTAGAGAGAGTATTTTCAAGTTTTCTAAGACAATATTTAATTGATCATATGTTACTTAGTCCGTTTAAATTCGAAATTTTCTCTATACAGTTAGTTGAAAGTGATAGTTTTCTAAATTTGTTCTTACAAAATAAGACATTTCATACTCGCACATAGTCAAGGTAGAGAGTGAAGCATCCATTTTTTCTGTGGGCGGATACTGTCCATAAAGTTTAACTTCTGTTGCTTCCGATGCTTTCTGTCCTGTCTTTTCCTCCTAAACTGGCCTTCAGTTTAAATTTGTAAATTACCCATTTTTTAATTGCTTCCTTGATAGTTGTGGGCTTGTCCTAACAATCAAAAGACTGAATTAACGAAGTGTTGGAAACATACCATTTTCAAAATTACGCAGCTTGTTGTTATGCCAACGGTTACGAAGTTGACCTTACGAATAGGTTATTATTTCAGTTGTGAATCAGGGTAGTTGAAATGGGATCTTAGTTACTAAGGGACGCGTAATGTAGCAAATAAATTTGATATTTTATGTAACTGCAATGAAATACCATATTTTATTTTCACTGAGTGACGTTGTGTATGTAATCAAATTAACATTCACAATTTGTTGTTCCAGTTTCAGTTTGGAAAGGACAGGAGACTTAATGGCTTGTGTTAGTCTTGGCAGTGATGGTATCTCAGTTGATTGGACTTTCTTTTGAAAGAGTCGACAGATGGGGCCTCAACCACTTACTGAGGTAATGAATTCCACTCATTGATGGTTCGATGGGAAAGTCGATAGTCATCTGACAAATGATTTGTTCTAGGCTTGTGAAATTTTGGAGTGCCCTCGTAAATTCTCTGTTTTGGAAGACAAGAAAAATGAGGGCATATCAGGTGCAAATTTATCACTAAACAATTTGAAAACTGTAATCAAGTCGCCTCTAGTTTTACGATATGACAAAGGGAATAGGTTTAGCTTGGCCAGTCGAGTATCATACGGAAGCTTCGTTATTCTGGGAATCAGCTTAGTTTCTCTTCTCTGAACCTTTTCCAAAATTTCACTGTACTTTTTTAAGCAGGGGCTAGCCGCTTGTATGCAATACTCAAGTTTAGGACCTACAAACACTGTATACAAAGTCAAAAAATTTTTAGTATCGACATGACTAAAGGCTCTACGTATTGACCATAAGGTTCTAAAACCTTTGGTGGCTATTGCACGGCAGTGTGCAGTAGTCTTTAGGCATTGGATAACGATGACTCACAAGTCGCTTTGTGTCTGGACAACAGGTAGCTCAGTATTATTCATCGTGTATGTATCTGTACCTTGATGACCGATATGCATCACAATACACTTGGAAGTATTTATTAGCAACCACCAGGCTTTAGACCACTCAGATAATCTCTCCAGGTCATTTTGGAGTTTTGAGCTATTACTTTTATTTCGTTTCGCGCTCCATATATTGACATCGTCAGCATAGAGCAAGACTGATGATGATATTAGGCTAGAAAGGTCATTTACATACAAAAGACTGCCCCAAAAGACTGCATCCTGGGGCACTCCACTAAGCACTGTTCCCCAGCTAGACAACTTTGAGTCTACCCGTACTCTTTGTTGGCGCCCAACTAAGAAGTCTTTAATCCACACCAATGGATTGCCTCCAATCCCAACATTTCTTAACTTATATAACAGCCGGTTGTGCGGAACTCTTTTAAAAAATTTGCTAAGGTAAATGTAGGCTACATCGACAGGTAACTTTCGATCTTTAAGAGCGCGCCAGCTTTCACGAACGGCTAATGATTTAGTGGGACAGGAATAATCTATTCTAAAACCATGTTGCTTCTTTGAAATGATCTGGTTTGCATCGAGGTACTTAAATAGCCTCTTCCGAACAATTTTCTCTAGGATTTTAAAATCATCAGGTCCCGTGGATTTGTCTATGTCCAGCTTATTGAACAGACCAAAGACATCGAGTTCTTTAATGGTCACGCTATCCAGTGTATGTGTTTGTGTGGGGGGATTACAATGGACTGCCTGGAAGGGTGTTTCTATGGTGTATGCCCTTCTAGAGTAGTTTGAGAGTACTTTAGCCTTACCAAAGTCGTTCTCGACTAGTGATGAGGCAGCACTGTCTCCCCATAGTGCAGGAATATTTCCTCTTCTTTTTGTCTTTTGGTTTATATACGAATACAGGCGTTTAGGACGCTCTATGGATTCCCTAACAATTTCCTCTTCGTACAACCTTCTAGACTCACAGAAGGTCGAGGCACAGGTATTCCAAACTTTTCGATACTGAGATTTTGTCTCATCAGTACCCAGTAACCTGAATCTATCTCACATTTTTGTTCTCTTACGGAGAAGGATGTGGACCTCCCTACTGAACCATGATGGAGAGTTTCTCGGTCCCCTTGGTGTAGTCTAAGTGATGTGGGGTGCGGTAACGTTTAAGTATAAATTTTGAACTACGTCCCAAGCCATTTCATTCGAGGACTAAGGGTCTATTGTCCAATCTACTGACTGCTGTGTGCATGATATCTGGTATGTTTGCTTTCCAGATGTTAGGTCTGGATTGAGCTGACGCTTGCTCGTGATTGGAAGTCAAATGTTAGAACTGCATGATCACTCTTACCTAGGGGTGGCATGTAATCGAGGTTCGTAACATTATCCCTATAGTGAGTCAATATAAGACCTAGTAAGTATGACTGAGAGTTCGGGTCGTACCTAGTCGCTTCTTTAACATGTTGCACTAGGGCACATGTGATAACCGCACCAAATAGTTTCTGTTCGAAGGAATTACCTGGCGGTTCAGTTCTCAGATATTCCCAGCCTAACATGGGTGCATTAAAGTCCCCTAGGATTAGACATCGACCACTTTGTGACCAAGTATTGAGACTGCTTAGCAGGACCTCATTTACCTCACAGCTTGGAATGCGATAGACTAAACCAATCAGTAGCTCTTGTCCTTTGCATTTCAAGCGGCAACTAAATAATTCAAACGTCCCACTCTCATGGGATACACTGTCGATAATGGCAAATGGGATAGCATTCCTAATGAATATAGCTATTCCCCCTTCTTCACGCTTCTGGATTCTGTCGGCTCTTATCAACGTAAAACCCTCGAAATTAAGTTCCATACCATCTATAGGCTGCGTCAGCCAAGTTTCTGTGACTACGATTATATATGGCTTTGTCCATTCAATCTGTACACCTGGTTCCGACAGCTTATTGAGTAAGCTTCGGGCGTTAGTGTAACAGATCGGAAGCCCTTTTAGATGGCTTTGATGATTCGATGGGAAAGTCCATAGTCGACTGACAAGTAATTTGTTCTGGGCTTGAATGGACATGAACATGGAAAAACGTGTATCTGGCTGTGAGAAGACTCTACTAGATGAATTTGTGTGACGACTAACCTCTGATTATTGACGCGCTGAACACCCCAACCCACTTGTGTATATATTTTTGTAAATTTGTCCATGTATATCTAGCATTGGTAAGTCTGGGAGAAGCTTTTGCACGAGCATGCGAAAAAATATTCAAGTTATTAAATGTTAACTTTCCCATATTTTTGGGATGAGAGGTCGAGGGATCGCCTTAGTCGCATCACAGAAAGTCAGACTACCTTCAATAGGAGAAGGTAGCTGTTACAATTTGAGATTAGATTTTCGCACTGCAATTAGGTTTTGAAATTCTCGATCCGCGTTCTACTTGTCTCCTAACACCTCAAAATTTGGGGTAGGTAGTTTTGTTGTTTCTTTACAGCCGAAATAATGTGCCTGCCGCCTGCTTGCATTGATCTTTGACATATCGGATATCGCTGGTGAACTTTGATATGAAGTCAAGGTGTCGGACCTCTAGGGAGGAATATTTGTCGGCTGCAACTTTCAGTGCATTGGCTAGTGGTCTATAATTTGTTTAAAACATGGATTCTCTGCCTAGCAACATGCGTCGGAAATGCTTAGGTGTTAGGTAGGTTGCGCAAAGTTCTCGCCCACGGGAAGAATAGTTTGTTTCTGCTGAAGCGAGTCTTTTAGAGGAGAACCAAAGTTGTTACCGCTTACTGCTTTGTCTGAAGCTTATACCATGAAAGCGAGCGTCAAATGGGAATTCGAATGTGTTAACTTAGACATCTGATCCAGCCAACTCTTTAGCTGTTTAGGAGCCTGGGAATTCAGCTTAAATTCCTTCCTTCAAGGGCCGCATTAATTGTAAGCAACTGGGTATAATCTTTGACAAAATTTAACCAAACGTAGAAAACTTCCAATGTGTGTTACATAACTTAGTATGGGGTATTAACTAATGATGTCCATCTGTTTTTTAATCGATTTAATCCATTCTGAACTTGTTGTGTGTCCGAGAAATTCCATAGTTTGAACACGGGAAAAACAATTACTTTGATGTATGTTTATTCCATAATCATTTACACATTTGGCACGGCTATCACGTGTTGTTCATGTGATTTAAAATCATAAATGGCGATTCATGAATATTTCATATACCCATGTACTACCATGTACTTATAGGGGCATTGGGCCCTACCACTAGACAATATGGGTAATAGACGGGTGAATTTATCCGCAACGCAACCATGTAAACTTAATGTATCGCTTAGAGTCATCTGTGCGTTCAATTAACCACAGATTTTGTTATTTCATAATGTATTTTTAATTAAACAACTAGATTATGTTGTTAATTTTGCTCTGGTTATAATTTTTATTCGCCACGTCCGACTGAGTTACACTGTACATTCATTACACGCTGGGGTGATATCCCAAGTCATAGTGAGTTTAATCTCATAGTTGATTGTTTTCAGATAGACCGTCAGTGCATAATGTTACTGAAGGAAGGTTTTTTGTACTGTAAACTATGTTTTTATGAACAACTGACTGTTGCCTTCAGTCTGAAAGCAATGTATATATCCTTTGTCTTCTTTTAGGTAGGTTCGACTGGCCTATATTTCGTGTTTTGGTTTTACCGGCTGAATTATGTCCATTTAACTACTTTGAGCAACATGTCTGTGCAAATGAAACAATAATTATAACACTTGCTTAGTTTAGTATTCCTGGTTGTCGTATAATTCAGTTTAGTCGAAAGAATTATGGTATACTTAAGTATATTTCTTGAAGCCTGTAACGAAACAGATCAGTTTAGTAAGTGGAGCTGCCTGTTTCTAATGTGTATACTGATTCAAATCAGTCTGACTAAAAATAGGAAAAAAATGCATTTGGTACTGTTGCTGTCATACATTATTTGATAGCTTTAAGTACGTTTGGTGTTTATTTCTAGATAGTACGTCTAACACTGTCCATGTTTAAAGAAAAATGTCATTAAACGATTTCCCCAGCAATAACATCGGTAGCAGGATAGCTAAGTGTCTGAGCTTTCATTTGCCTGCAAAACAGCAGTATACAGTCTTAGATGAGGAGTATTCTGTCTTAATTAAATGCTGCTGGCTGTGGACAGGTGTTAAGAGTCTTTTTGACAGCTGGAACTTTTAGTTTACCAGATACCAAATCAACTTGTATATCTTCCTGTAAAACCGGACGCAGATGCATGGGAATACTTAAGTGGCAGCAAAATAATAAAAGCTGTGCGATGCTGTACTTTACACAAGTTTTATTAGCTGGCGTGATCTGATATCTATGAAGTCGAGGTAAATCACAGCTGCATGAATTCTTTCCTTAGAAATATGTAATTTGTTTATTTACCTTTTTAACATTCTTGACTAAATTCATTACTATCTTTTATTGAGAATGTAACAGGAATGAACCGTCACAGATCTTACAAAGTCATTCAGCTTTATAACTATGGCCCTATGAAACTTTATGGGAGACCCAAGTAACAGCAGATTACTAAAAGCATATCGGACGTCCACTTTAGTCTCACAACCACTTCCAGTGTTTTGTAGTTACTTATTATACCCTGTCGTTTGCAAAGAAACAACTACTGCAACTTCACTTTACCAATGCTACAATGTGATTTGGAACCTGGTGTAAATATTTGTTTCATATTCCATTGTTAATTAAAGTTCGTGAATAAATCTATGGACTTAATGCTATTTCGTTTTGTCTAGTTAATCGTTGTAAGAAACTGGTGAAACGCGAGCCTCTCAGCACCTAGTTGATATGTAGTAATTTCAAGTTAAGACAGTTGACACAGTTACACATCCCAACAATCCCTGCCTGTAATCTTAGTTTCTGATTGAAGTACCATATGATAAGCAAGCAACGGGGAACCCCTAGGTCCGGGCCTTCTTATAACCTATTTCAGCCGCCATGATGTGTTGTAGTAGTACGTTGATGGGTACGCGTTTAAGCCAAAGTTGTTTATTGGGAAGGCGTCGGATTTCCAATCAATACCTTAGCTACACTGACTGATACCAGTATCGTGATGGTACGCGCTCGTCAAAACACAACTACAGGCCCATTCAATGTTTTCACCCCCTTATACCAAATATAACAAGAAACTCTGTATTTAGCGAATACAAGACTTTTATTTAATGAGGTATTAACAAAAACTGGCAACGCAGCAGACGCACATGGCAAGATTTGTGTTCATTGATTATCTGAAATAGAGAGTACGAGTATTAGCTTGATAGATGCATTTATAAATATTTGGATTTCGGTTTCCAAAGAACCAGTGGACTGACCATGTTCGGAAACTGTAGCCAGACGCCTCATGCGTATTAATTCATCAACTTGATCTACCAATTGCTTTAGTGTGTCCTGCACCGTCGTCTGTCCGAAAATTGTACTGAGTGTTTGGATTTTACTGTGTAGAGTGCGATAAAGTCTGTTCGTTTCATTATAATCTGGAAACGGAATAGCTGGTATATTTCCATCTACATCTTAGACAGCCTGCCAAGTCCATTTGCAACGGAGCTTCAAAACTAAATCAACTACTTCATGATACAAAGATGAACATAACACACCCGTGAACTCTGGCATTTGTATATGAGTAAAAACCATGTGCTTACATGGGATTCGACAGGTTTTAAATAAACAGCAGGTGCAAGTGCCGTTGCTTATATCCACTACCGGACATTGATGGCCGTCTACGAAGAACACAAAGGGTGACTGGCTATTCTTGATGTACATCAGTCCTTTTTTATGGTCTTTAAGGAATATAAAGCTAGCATAGGTGGTTAGCTTGCTTAGTAGATGCATTAATCAATCTTCAGCTACGTATCTGCGTTTGTGACTACAGTGTAAGCTAGACTGTAGTGATCTACGTTTGTCTAATTGCCTCTGCCATGTAAATGTCTTCCACATACATTTACTTAACGCGTCTCAGTTAGACAACTTTCTCTTCAGTTGTCTGTGAGCACTTTCAGTATCCATACTACATCAACCTTCTTCTCTTCCTTGGTCCAAGTAAATATAATTGGGACTCCATGCCCGCAGTTATCTGTACAAACCAACTGAAAGAGTTTATAACTAAAGACAATTAGTACGCAGGAACATTTTACTTACTTTCCCCTGTTCGTGTTGTATGTTGAATCCAAACACACAACTTCAGGGAACAGTTTGTACGTTACAACTTGCTCGTTTGTGCTAAATGCTATTTCTGTGACCTGGTTAGCCACACCTCCATAAGAAACGAACAGTTTTCCATTGTTCCGCAAGGTTGCAATTACATCGTTTAAACTTCGACAACTTAAAAAACCGTAGATATACGGGATAAACTTACGTTCGACAAATTTATATTTTAAATTATTGACATAATGCATTGTTATTGTCTTTTCAGAATTTTCTTCTGCATACTTAACAATAGATTCAGCACTACTTCCAGTCTTAACCGTCGGTAGAACAACCTTCAACTGATCTTCACTTAGTCTTCTGAACCAACGATCATTTTTCAAGCACTTTTAATCACAAGGATGGTTATGTATCATCCTCGACGACGATATGACGAGCCGGTTCACAGCATACCGTAAACATGGCCTTGCAACCATCAAACTTTGATCTACGGAAATTGAAAACAATGATGATAATCACTTACCCTTTTACTCTCTGACCATAGCCCTCCGGCTTCCTTTTATTGCCAAAAGAACATACATACACTACATACTCCTAGTGAATTTCCGGCTTTTCTTTTTTAGTCTGCTTTCACGTACAACATTACTTTACTTACTCCTGTTACTCCCAATGGAGCATAGGCCGCCGACCAGTATTCTCCAACCCACTCTGTCATGGGCCTTCTTTTCTAGTTCCATCCAATTCTTGTCCATTTTTCTCATATCTATCTCCATTTCCCGGCGTAATATCTTCTTTGGTCTTCCTCTACTCCTTCGACCTTGAGGATTCCATGTGACGGCTTGTCTCGTGACGCAGTTGGGTGTTTTCCTCAATGTGTGTCCTATCCACTTCCAGCTATTGTTCTTGATTTCTTCCTCCACTTTGATATGATTTGTTCTCCCCCACAGTAGGTTGTTGCTGATAATGTCTGACCAACGGATACGAAGTATTTTGCGTAGACAACTGTTAATAAGCACTTGTATCTTCTGGATGACGGCCTTCGTAGTTTTCCAGGTTTCCGCTCCATACAGTAGAACTGTCTTGACATTTGTATTGAAGATTCTGACCTTGGTGTTGGTTGCCAATTGTTTTAAGTTCCAGATATTCTTCAGTTGTAGATATGCTGCTCTTGCTTTGCCAATCCGTGCCAAACGCAAACCAGAAAAAATTATCCACATACAACATAGCTGATTCGAAATAAATTTCACACCAACATATAGAATATTACACTAACTGCGGCATTTTAGCACACCGAAACATTAAATTACATAGCTACACAAAAGAAATAGCTGAAAGAAGCACAGAACGAAGAAAGCCGACCGCCATTGCTTACAAAGGTGGTGCATATAATGATTCCCGCCTCATTCTGATTGGTTGCTAAGCTGAAGGGCACATTTACGAAATTGAGTTGCGTTTAATTGCAGCCATATTAAATATATTGTTCCATCTCTAGCCTAAGCTTGTTCTCCATCATGTATTGGTAATTGTTACAATGCAATGAGTTGGTGCAGACTATGATGTAACTCCCACATAAGATCTTATAGATTGGGCAGTTATATCATGATAAATCTACAATTTTAGGATTGGGTCTATTATTAGAGTAGTACTAATATCATAGTAGACCATAATTCTACATACTATGTGAAACAAGGTAATCTGTTTTTCAAGCATTTGGTATGATTTTTGCTGTCCTATATGTTCCCAATTTGTGAGAGCGGGACATTGGATGTAATTATATTTGTGTGGAGATTAACAGGCTTTCATCTACTCCAGCAACTTCATGGTTTGAGGAGACGATTTGTGTCTTGGAAATAGTAGGACTTACCAATTATATTTGAGTCTGTAAGTGAACTCAATAAACCCTGTAGATGGTCATCCGACACAACATCTACGCTCACAACTCTTTTGTACACAGTTCATTTTGTGCACTTGGTCACCTTTCAGAATAAACAAATTCAAAAAATGGACTTACTTCCTGAAAGATATACCAATATCGGTACATTATTTACCTTATTAACAACACAGTATTCATCTGAGTTCAGCCTTTGGTAGGGCTCACACGCCTAGACAATCAGTTTTTAATTTTTATTTACACTGAAACTGACAACCGCAAATGAAGACAAATACAATAATGTCCAAAAACTGAACTGTTAGAAGCAATACATCTAAATATGTGGACGATTTCTTCACTTTTAAAATACAGAAACTTAGACTAAAAGTGAGAAGACACGATATTACATCGCGTATATCAATGCATTTATACAACTGTAGTTGCAAATTTAGTCGGGAAAATGTTGAAAATCTTGAGAAAGGGAAATTCAAAAATGTTAGTAAATTTTTAAGATAATGACACCCAGGAAGGCCAAAGAAACGACGATGTCAATCTTGCTGATTATCAATTTGATCTTTCAAACTCTTAGTAGACCTAAGATCGATTATTATCAATACAAAGAAAGCAACAAAGCAACATTATGTTCATCATTCCAGTCTAACAAATTCCGCCATTGAAAATTTTTGACCAGTTAACTCAAGATAAATCTCCATTAAAATGGCCTTAAAAATGAGATTTTAATGCTTAAATTTTAGCATCTGATAATAACGAGGGTCAAGTACTTTTGAAATTGAAAGATAAGTCCTAGATTCATGCCCGGGAAAGTTGAGTTTGGCGCGTAGGCATGTCAGCGGAGTATCATAATGTTGAGCTTCGTATGTTTGATGAGGCCCAGTTCACTTGTCGAACGCTCGGAACTGGATTGACAGTTGGATTGAGAAACTCTAAAGTGATTTCTGTTCGGTAAGTGCATTGGAGTGTTTACACTGCCACAAAAGTAGGAATAATGAAACCGTTAGGGAAATCCATATTTCCTCTCTGGCTAATATATATCGTTTCTCACAAAAAGTAGTAGCTGTCTGTGCGAAAAAATGCGTTGGGGACGCGGTTTTCACTACGTATTTGTTGGGGTTCGATTCTCCAGGGGATGTCCGTAGCTTTTTAGTAAGTGTTATATATTTTGTGAGGAAATTGCACAGAATTCTTCCGATCTAATGAAACCGCTATGTGAAGAGAACAAGAAGGAGACCCGCACTTCCATTTTCGATAAGCGTACTGACTCTTGGTCTGCAGTACAATATTTCCAATTCTACAGTTACATCAGTCAGCAACAAAATATGATGCAGGTATGTTTTCAGAAATTCTTCGGAATTTCCGATAAGTTATTCCCTTTTGAGTATCGCTCCGCTTGCCTTTATTTCTAGGTCTTTACCTGGATCGTGAACTTAAACATGCTTTAGTACACTGGAAGTTGTAATTGGTACTAGTCTCAAAAGAAAATGTAAAGAAATTAAAAGGTCTCGGTAACTGTTTATCAGGCCCGTTTAATAATAATAAAGTGGCTAATGAAATGCAGTTTGCGTCAAACAGTTTGTGACGTCTATTGGTACTTTCAATGTATCCTGTTGGTGTCATCTTTTCATGAGTTTCATTGTACTTAACACATCACTTCAAACCCTAAACCTTCACACACTTCTATGTAAGCAAACATGTAGTTTATTTGGTCTTCAAAGTGTACAGAACATAAAAGTGTACTCGGAAGGTTTTAAATAGTATACTGTCTAACGGCGTTGATAGCTTGTCAGAAGTGTACATTCATGGGCAAATTATCGCATGAATATTGCAAATATAACCGTATCTGCGCGAATGCATTCCATTTTAATCTTCTATATTCCGGAGATTCTTTTCTCTTCCGTCCCCAACGTGCATTCTTAATATTTACTCCACTAATTCCTCCCTATTTAAATTCAGTAATGTAAACTTGTTCACTCCCACAACATTCCACTTTGACGTGTTCACTGTAAACTAACCTACAATCTAAGGTCTTTTTTTTCCGTGTAACTAAATTTCTGACGCTGCCTTGGAACATAAATCCAGATTATCCTCATTGACGTTCATACACATCCACCACATGCACTAATCTCCAGAACTCGGCTACACGGTCATTTACTTAATGTCATTTGTAATAAACGTATCTGTTAGTATTGTACTGTAACCACTAGTTCATATGTTGCTACCTTAATTATTTGTGACCTTTGACTTATCAGCTTAAGGCGTTTTAAATGCAGGTAGTGATGTGTAACTACTCTATTATTAATTTTTTAAAATGATTATCATTAGTGCATTTCGCTTGTTGCTCGAAAAGAAAGTCAACATCTTAATACACATGTAACAATAGTTTTCAAACTTAATAGAGCTAACCACTCATTCCGTTTCTAGACACTAAACATTTGACGGTTTCATTTACAGACATATGACTAATTCACTCCTATTTGCGTATTATGAGTTTGACATTTGTATAACTTGTGGATTGTTCATAAAGCTACAATGGGTTTCTGGACATTAACCCAACTTATTTTGATTTCCTGTAATGGTTCACTAGTGTACACTTTGTTTACCTCTATTTGATTTATATTTCTTAGGACTATATTCGCACTTCAACTTACCAAAGAGCTATTCTCGCAAATGCTTCCGCTGACTTTCGCGGAAAAGTGGTACTGGATGTTGGAGCTGGCTCAGGAATTTTGAGCTTCTTCGCAATCCAAGCTGGTGCAACAAGGGTTTATGCTGTTGAAGCATCTAATATGGCTACTCATTGTAATAGTCTAGTTCAAGCAAATAAATTGGCGGGACGCATTGTTGTCATCAGGTTGGTTAGTGTTTATGACTGCTTATGATTATTTATTTGTTTTAAAGTCTTGTCCAAGCCAATATATTACACCACGAAGTCTCCGACTGGATGGTCGATTTAAGCAAAAGCGCGAATAGTAAACGACTACTATCTTAATGATTTTAATGAAGTATTGGGAAATTATGTAATTTTTAAAGTTGTCCAAAATAAATACCTGATCTATGCCTTGTATTAGACTAATCAACTTAAATGTGCGTATTTATTGCTTGTGCAACATCTGGCTATCGATATCTAGTATTGATGTTATCATGATGACTACATGTGTAATTCAAGCTGAATTGCACCATCCAGAAACATTTGAATTCCAATAATCCTCAACTTCAGAAATCACCGGTTCAGACACTACTGATTTATATTTATATTTGAGGTGTCAGTGTACCGAAACGTTTATTACCTTATTAATGTTCTCCGACCATATTATTAGGGCGCTAATAAAGTTCGTACCGTGATACTAAGTTACCAACTCTGAACTAAAGTCTAATATACTATGTCAACAATCCATTCGTCATTCCGACACTTGTTATTTACGAGTCCCTTTAGTTAAACAAGTTGTTGGCACTTAGTTTGAAGCTGAATTCGTGAAATTCTTTTCACATTTGAGATAAATTGGTATTTTTTGTTTATTCTGCTTAATACCTCTGTCTAGAAACCAAGTTCACACTTTTCAATACTTAGGTTAGATTTATCACTCAAAAACTTAATAAAACTATTTTACTCTTAGTGGGAAAATAGAAGAAATCACTTTGCCCGAACCAGTGGATGTCATTATATCTGAGCCAATGGGTTATATGTTGTACAACGAGCGAATGTTAGAATCGTATGTTCATGCAAGAAAGTTTCTAGCTCCACATCTTCGACAGCCAGTAAAAAAGAAGCAGAACAGACGTGAGTGTGAACGACCTAATGAAGATGATCAATCACCATATGTCAAACAGTTGTCAGATTCTGAGCATTCTGATGAAGTATTAACTGATGAGTTGGACTGTGAAGATATTGACATAGAGGATCAAGTACATGATGGCGCGACAAAATTATCTAATAGATCATTACCTTGCCCCGGAATAATGTTCCCATCTGTAGCAAATTTGTATATTGTTCCATTCAGTGATGAGGCACTCTTCGCTGAACAGTACGGAAAAGCTAACTTTTGGTATCAGCAGGTTAGTTTAGTAGTCTTCAAATTATTTTATTCGTTTACATCAACAAAATTGTTAAGTCATTATTTATTTAGTTTCTGCTAATTGTTACTCTCCAGTTATCTCGCCTTTGCATTTATCCTTGATTGCGAACTTGATATTCTTATCTTTGACCTAAACTCGAAGATTTCCATACTGTGGTTTGTTTGTGGTCGGTTAAACCACTGCACATGTTTATCAAATATTGTACTCTTAGAAGTTGGATTTCTCTACTGGTCTTCTCCAATGCCCAATATTAGCGATACTGTTTGTCCGTATGTGTCTTGAATGGCGTTCTCAGGAGTCTAGATTTAGCATCTCGAAAGCCCAAATCATCAGAAGTGGTTATCAAGCATGAGACAAAAAGTCGATATAATGAATGAATAAACAGGGTCGACAGTTATTCAAATGGAGTTGCACAGAAAATGAACACATTGATTGCTCACACTTTGGAAAGTGTGTCGTTACTCTACTTTCTAGGTTTGATGCTTTTAGTCTCTCTGAGTAGTTGTCGCTATACTGAGAGTCAGCATTATTACTTCGTTCATGTAATTCAGTTATTTAAGTCTTGTTGCTCTTCAACTGATCTGTTTTGCAATAAAGTAAATCCAATAAAATCCAGACCAGATAATGAGATTGGGTAGTATCAATAAGCAAACTGACTACGATTTCATAGTAATGAATAGACAATTTTTGCAAACTCCATGATTTACTAACGCCTGTTATCCCTCGTGGAAGAGCATATGCTACCCACCAGCATTTTTAACTGAACTCTGTCCTGGAAAGTCCTTTCTAGTTGTTGTTCATCCTTTTGATGTCTGCTTCCGATACCCGACGCTGTGTTCTTTGGTCTTCCTCTTCTCCGTTTCCCTTCAGGATTCCAAGTTAGCGCTTCCCTCGTGATGCGGTTTGATTTCTGCAATTTATGTCCTGTCCGCTTCCAGCGTTTTTTCTTAATTTCCCCTTCAGCTGAAAGCTGGTTTGTTCTCTCCCCTAGTTGGTCGTTGTTGATGGTACCCGGTCAACCGACATTGAGTATCTTACGCAGATAGTTGTTTAGAAATACCTGTATTTTTTGGTGATGATTGTAGTAGTCCTCCAAGTTCCAACCCCATACATTAGAACTGTGTTGACGTTCGTATTACAGACTCTGACTTTGATGTTGATTAACAGTTGTTTTTAGTTCCACATGTTCTTCAACCGTAGAAATGCTGTCCTTACTTTGCCGATCCTCGCCTTTACGTGTGCGTCCGATCCCTGTTAATCGATGATGCTGTCCAAATACGTAAAAACTCCCATCTCTAGAACTTCTCCATCAAGTGTGATTGGGTTGTTCTCCGTGTTTCATTCGAGAACCTTGTTTTCTCCCTTGTGTGCCATGATGCCTATTGATGCAGAGACTACTGGTACACTGGCTGTCTTCACCTGCATTTGTTGGTGTGTATGGGATAAAAGAGCTAGGTCATCTGTAAAGTCCAAGTCGTCTCGTTGCATGCAAGTTGTATTCCGTACTTCCCCTCAGATGTAGAGGTCTTCATAATCCAGTCAACCACTAGAAGAAAGAGAAAGAGCGAGAGTAAGCAACCTTGTCTAACGTTGGTGTTCACTTGTAATGCGTCTGTCAGCTGTCTTCCACACATGACTTTGCAGTGTAGTTTATCGTATGAATTCCGTATGATGTTGAAGATCATCTCAGATACACCATAGTTTCAAGGATGGTTCCATAAGGTTATTTTGTTCACGCTATCAAACCCTTCCTCAGTCAAGGAATTCGATGTATGCTGACGAATTAGATTGCTCAACAATAATCCATAGTTTCGCGATTTGGTCGACGCACGACCGATCCTTACGGAATCCAGCCTGTCGATCTCAAAGTTGGGCGTCTACCGAAACTTCTACTCGGTTTAACAACACTGTTGTAAACGTTCCTTGATACTGGTAGTAGTGTGATGCCTCTGTAGTTCTTACACTTGCTGAGATCTTCCTTTGTTAGGATGGTGTGTTATCTAGTCTGTCCGCACTTGCTCTTCCAAATCTTTCCGAATAGAATGTCGAGCATTTTTGCAGGTGCTTCCATATCTGACTTCAGTGCATCATCCGGTATGTTTTCTGGTCATGCCGTCTTCCGATACATAATTTGCCTGATGGCCGTACTGATTCCTTCAATCGTTGGTCGAGTAACAGCTGTAGGAGGATCTGCATGTACTGCTTCGATGTCTCGCGGGTTCAGTGAGGCTGGCCTATTTACGAGTTCTTCATAGTGTCATACCCACCTGTTTCTCTGTTCTTGGATCTCGGTGATTGTCTTGCCTTTGTCCTTGATCGGTCTCTGGTTTACCATATGTCTCAGCTAGTTTCTTTTTCGTGTCATAAAGTTGTTTGATGTTTCCTTCTGTTGCATCATGTTCCGCTGTCTTTGCTAGGTCTTCCGCATATTTCTGCTTATCAGCTCTAATGCTCTTTGTCACTTGTTTGTTTGCTTCTGTGTATACAGTTTGTGCCTTGACATCATTTGCTCCTGTTCATCTGTTATTAATTGCAGTCTTCTTGTTCGTGAGACTTCCAAAGAATCTCGGCTTTAACTATGAGGCGTCATAATTGTTCTGAATGAAGATCGTTCAACTCGGAGGGCAGAACTGCAATTGTTTTTTCTGGTTAACGTTTTTTCGCAAGGTTGTTTTCTACAGGATGGGGTTGCGGACACTATGCCTAGCCCTCATCCTTTGTGTTGTTTTGGGACTAGCAATAACCCTAGATGAATATGAATAATTCACCCGTTAGTAATAAACTTATATTTATATCATAATGTGGAGTAATTCGTCTTAGGTCTTAATTTTGTGTGTGCAAGTGCTAAAAATGAGTCCAGTTAAAAAGACTATTGTTGTCACCATTCATTATCTTTTCGTTACAATTTCATTTCTTACTTCTTTTCACCAGTTTCATCTGTGTGATGTTAAGATATATAGAAGTTGGGACGATCACTGGTTATAGCATTTGACCACTAGGTCGTGTGCCTGAGCACTAAATCGTCTACTTCGATTCAGTCAGACGGTTAGTCTTACTAACCCTCATACAATCTAGCTCAAAACCGAGATAATCAATGTGTGTTTGGTGAGCGAGTTACATTCATTCAAATCAATTCATTGTTTTGTAAGATTCTGTTTTGCTCACTCTATCCCTTCTCAATGTTTAGCTGTTTTTACATGAACATTTCAATACAATTTGTACTAAGGAAAAAATACATATTAAGACATTGCATGTTTGCATTGGTTATTAATATACTGACTCATGATCTTAACCATTGAAATTATTAATATACTGTTTCTAATTTTTTATTTTACAACTCTTGATAATGCTACTCAGTGCATTTAGTGATTGATAGTATTAATCCTATTAGTATTATCAGTTTTGCTTCTCCCCAAAGTATACCATTACGTTACATAGTCGTTAAGGTTTTCACTGGCTTTTTAATTGCAAATACTTCTCTCCAAACCAGAGTTTTCATGGCATGGATCTAACTGCTCTACGTAGTGCTGCCGTTACGGAATACTTCAATCAACCTATAGTCGACACTTTTGACATTGGTATTTGTCCAGCACTACCATGTATACACAAAGTGGATTTCCGTACTGTATCGGAATCCGAACTAAGTTCAATCGATATTCCTCTAAATTTTCAAATTACAACCTGTTCTACAGTAAGTCTTTGTTCCGTTTTTGATCGGTTTAGATAATAAAGTGTCTTTGTATGTTTATAATCTTTTTTATTACTGTTCACTGTAAAAATAACCCAAGTTCATGTATTATGCACATTTTTTAATCGAAAGGAGGTGTTTCAGTACATCAATGAAAAATAATTCAGAGATCACATTTGGGATCTTTTAAACACTGTTGTATTCGAATATTTAATTCAATATGGTTAAATAAATTTATTGATCACAATTAATTGGTCACTGGGTGGTGATCAGTGTCATGTGTGTCAAGTCCTTATTAGTGCAGATCGATTGCTGTCGCCCATGTTGCAATGTAGCCACCACTCTAGGTGACTCGACACTGCATGCACTATGTTGAGATTAGATGGTGGTTGGAGGTAGTCGACAGGAAACCATGGACCCGGGTTTCGTGCTACTTGGCACTCGTCAGCAAGGTTTACCACCATCTAGAAATTTATTGAGTTTACGTTACTACCTTATAATTATCTAGAATTGATCAATAATAGTATAATTCATAAATATGCTAAATGGTTTCACCTATATTAACTCATGTAACTTTATACAAGTTTTATATTTTAGTCTACATCAGTTTATGGTTTTATACATTTTTGAAACGGATTTAAACTTACACTACATCATAATAGGACATTATTATAAGATATATTTGATGGATTGAATGATGTACATTTTAATCAGAGACATTTTGTGGAGGTTTTAGTAATTTAATAGTTGAATTCATGAGTCAATTGAAGCTAGATGAAGTTAGGATGAAACGGCCGTCCAGTGTTTCCAAGTTTTCCATGGTAGTCTAGTTTCAATTGACTCATGAATTCAACTATTAGATGTAAATTTTCTTTAGTTTTTTATGATATAAATTCTGTTGTAAAATAAAATCACTACAGAATATCATTCCGTGAAAATTTGGTATGTTAAGTGTAACTGTAATCGGAATTAGTTATCTAGGAATATGGTCTGTACGTCAATTTCTCAGTTAAACTTATCGAATAATCGCTAATAACAGTACTCTTTTCAATTGTCTAAAATTTCGTTATCAGATAAAAGTTGATCTAAATTTATGATTCATTAGTTGAATATTAAATATTTGAATCATTAGGTAGAAAACAAATTAGCTTATGAATAATTTCTTTCAACGAAAAGATTTTGTAAATTCATACAGCCCCACTTATTATAGGGATTTATCATTTTCAATATACGTTTTCAAGAAGTTAATCGAATGTGGTAACAGTTCGTTAAAAATGGTGGCGATAATAAGTCAGATGGATCGTATGATGGATATCATGTGTATTAATGATGACCTGGTATGGCCGAGAGTCAGCTCACCCTCTCCAAATGCTCTCACACGGCCACGCGTACATAGCCTCTGCCAGCGAAGTCCTACCCACTGCCTTCTCGCTGCGGGGAGAGAGAAAAGCGAATGTCCGACGCTTTAACCTGGTTGGTGGATATGGAGGATCCATCTAGGGGAGATGAAAAACTCTGATTCCAAACCAAATAGTGCACATAGTCTCCAGTATCCTGAGGGAACAAATGGCGTTAAACCAATTATTGGTCACTGGCTACCATCGAACTGTATCTCCTTACGTTGCTCCACTGCCTTGTGGATGAAACCTTTAGGTCGAAGGTTCGAGGTGCAGTCCCCTGAGAAAACCACCTGCTTCGGTCTGGGCACCCGGGCAGTATCACTGCTCTTACACAAATCAAGTGATTTGTGTGGCGCATATATATTCAGTGTCCCTTTGTACCAATATTTATGCGTTCAAATAAATATAAATTAGTGAAATTATCTGAAATAAACAAGACTAATTTGCATTATTAAATTTGAAGAATTGTTTGCATAATCGATGCATCTATTTTGTAAAGCAAGCGAAGAGTTTTTATTAAAGCTGATTAAAAAGGTGTATTAAAATAGATTGTAATATACCATTCACGCAAATGCAAGGGGTATTGAGAGATTAGAACTCGTCACCGTTTAAAACCAATCCCAACATGGAAACTGTGCTCCATTCGATCTCATTTTAGCATCTAAAGGGAAATATGAATTATCGTAGTCATACTCTTACATATTGAACTGTAAATGTTTATAAATACTAACTTATTCTATAGCTGATTGTAACTTTTACACTTCTTTTTCCCATTTATTCTATGTTGTTCGGTACAAATCCAGATCCATGGCCTTGCATTTTGGTTTGATGTTGGTTTCTTAGGTTCTCAGAGAGATGTTTGGTTGTCAACTGCACCAACCGAACCACTTACTCATTGGTATCAGGTAAGACAAAAGAAATTTACCACAAATTTCAGCAAGTTTTATTCTTTATATGTGTGCGCATTACGTTTGTCAGTTTTCTATACCTCCTCAACACGGAGGTTCATTTATAAAAAATAATTTTCCCACTGTTGTCCAAATCAATGGACAACAGTATTAGCTTTGGTTAATGAATGAAATTTGTCTTACTTACTCCTGTTACTCCTCGTGAAGGAGCATAGGCCGCCCACTAGCACTCTCCATCCAATCCTATCCTGGGCAATCCTTTCTAGCTCTTTTCACTTGTTATTCATCCTTTTCATGTCTGCTTCTATTTTCCGACGTAATGTGTTCTTTGGCCTTCCTCTTTTCCACTTCCCTTCAGGATTCCAATTTAGCGCTTGCCTCGTAATGCGGTTTGATGATTTCCTCAATGTATGTCCTATCCATTTCCATCGTCTTTTCCTAATTTCCTCTTCAGCTGGAAGTTGATTTGTTTTCTCCTGCAGAAGGCTGTTGCTGATGGTATCCGGCCAATGGATGTTGAGTATCTTGCGTAGACAACTATATATAAATATTTGTACATTCTTGATGATGGTTGTTGTAGTTCTCCAAGTTTCAGCTCCGTGCAGTAGAACTGCCTTGACGTTCGTGTTGAAGATTGTGACTTGATATTTGTTGAAAGTTGTTTTGAGTTCCATATGTTCGTCAATTGAAGGAATGCTGTCCTTGCTTTGCCAATCCTCGCCTTTACGTCTGTATCTGAACCTCCTTGTTCATCGATGATGCTTCCCAGGTATGTGAAGGATTCCACATCTTCCAGAGTTTCGCCATCAAGAGTGATTGGATTGCTGTTCTCCGTGTTGTGTTTGAGGACCTTGATTTTCCCGTTGTGTATGTTGAGGCCTACTGATTCAGAGACTGCTGTTATGCTGTCTGTCTTTATCTGCATTTGTTCGTGTGTATGCGATAGGAGAGCTAGGTCATCTGCGAAGTCCAAATCGTCTAATTGGTTCTGAGCTGTCCATTGAATGCCGTGTTTTCCCTCAGATGTCGAGGTCTTCATAATCCAGTCGAATACTAGAAGAAAGAGGAAGGGGGAGAGTAAACAGCCTTGTCTTACTCCGGTCCTTACTTGGAATGCATCTGTCAGCTGTCCTCCATGCACTACTTTGCACTGTAGTCCGTCGTATGAGTTCCGGATAATATTGACAATCTTCTCAGGAACTCCGTAGTGTCGAAGAATTTTCCATAACGTTCTCCTATCTACACTGTCAAATGCCTTCTCATAATCAATGAAGTTGATGTACAGTGATGAGTTACATTCAATTGATTGTTCGACGATGATCCGTAGTGTCGCAATTTGGTCTGTGCATGACCGATCCTTACGGAATCCAGCTTGTTGATCTCGAAGTTGAGCGTCTACTGTGTCTTTCATCCTGTTTAGTAACACTCTGTTAAAGACTTTTCCTGGTATTGACAGTAGTGTAATGCCTCTGTAATTTTCACACTTGCTCAGATCTCCTTTCTTTGGAATCTTGATGAGGTGTTCTTCTTTTCAGTTCATCGGCACTTGTTCCTCCTCCCAAATCTTCTTGAATAGAAGATGAAGCATGCTTGTAGTTAATTCGATGTTTGACTTCAGTGCTTCAGCTGGTATATTGTCGGGTCCTGTTGCTTTCCCGCTCTTGATTTGTCTGATGGCCATTCTGATTTCTTCCGTCGTTGGTGGATTGACATCTATAGGAAGATCTGTGTGTGCTGCTTCGATGTCCGGTGAATTCATTGGAGCCGGCCCACTCAAGAGTTCCTCAAAGTACTCTGCCCATCTGTTCCGCTGTTGCTGAATCTCAGTGATTGGCCTGCCTTCTTTGTCTTTGACTGTTCTCTCTGGTTTACTATATTTCTCTGCTAGTTTTTTTGTTGTATCAAAAAGCTGTTTCATATATCCTTCTCTTGCAGCTTTCTCCGCCGTCGTTGCTAGTTCTTCCACGTATTTCTGCTTGTCGGCTTTATCGCTCTTCTTCACTTGCTTGCTTGTTTCTATGTACTGGGCTTGTGCTTGGACTTTATGCTCGTGTTCGGCTGTTGTTAATTGCTGTCTTCTTGTTCTTCCTTTCTTTGATCCTGTCCAGTGTTTCTGTAGAGATCCATTCCTTGTGATGATGCTTCTTGGGGCCCAGAACCTCTTGACACGTTGAAGTTAATGTTTCTTTGATAACTTTCTAGTTATTCTCCATAATAGTTTCTTCTTCCTTCAGTAGATCCTGTAGGGCTTGGAACCTGTTGTTGAGCGCTATCTCGAATTCATTGAGTTTGTCGGTATCTCGAAGGAAGGCTGTATTGAAGCTTTGCAGCGCTGTTTGTCCAGTTGTTCAGTTCTTCTTTAGCTTCAGTTTTAAATTGGCCACAACCAGGTGATGATCTGAAGCTATGTCCGCTCCTCTCCTGGTTCTCACATCTTCCATTGTCCTTCGGAACTTTTTATTGATGCAATTATGATCTATCTGGTTCTCTGTGGAGTGGTCTGGTGAGATCCATGTAGCTTTGTGTATACGTTTGTGTGGAAATATTGTGCCGCCTATGACCAATTTGTTGAGTGCACACAGATTTACAAATCTTTCCCCGTTTTCGTTCCTCGTTCCCAGTCCATGCAGTCCCATGATATCTTCATATCCGGTGTTGTCCATTCCGACTTTGGCGTTTAGATCTCCCATCAGAATGGTGAGGTCTTTTCTTGAGCACTTCTCTGTGATTGATTGCAGCCTCTCATTGAATTGATCTTTAACTTCGTCGTTGCTATCATTGGTGGGTGCATAACACTGGATAATGTTCATTGTGATCTCCTCCTTCTTTGTTTTGAATGATGCTTTGATGATTCTGGATCCGTGAAATTCCCATCCTACAAGTGCATTTTGTGCTACTTTGGACAGCATTAGTGCCACTCCCTGAGTGTGTGGAGCATTTTCCTCTTCGTGACCGGAGTATAGCAGCATCTCTCCGGTATTTAGCCTTTGTTGTCCAGCTTGGGTCCAATGGGTTTCGCTGATTCCCAGTACTGCCAAGTTATATCTCCTCATTTTCGTTGCTATTTGACTGGTCTTTCCGGTCTCCCACATTGTCCGGACGTTCCATGTACCTATAAAACTTGTTGCTCTGGTTGTTAGAAGGGGCATCGGCCTCATGGCTTCCAAAGGAACTCGGCTTTCACCCTGAGGCGTCATATTTCTTCTAAATGAAGACCTTCTAACTCCCAAGGCAGAGTTTAAATGGTTTGAGTTATTTTTTCTGTTTAGCGTTTTTTTAGCGAGTTAGTTTTCTACGGGATGGGGTCGCTAACTCCATGCCCAACCCTTCTCCTTTACCCGGGCTTGGGACCGGCAGTAACTCTAGGAGAGCTACAGGCGGAGTTACAACAGTATTAGGTTAAAGAGAAAATGGGTGAGTATAATCATTGAGTTTGATTTGATGATATGTTGGATCTGGTGTTTCATATTGTATACATGTGTTCAATTAGCGTGAAAACTAATTGCATTCTGTATAATTTGAGTGATAACAGCGTGTATGTGCTATTACTTACGGATTAGGAACAAAACAAAGTTACAAAATAGTGTTATGTTTGGAACGATTACGAGTTCACTTAGTCTGCGAACGGACCAAAGACCAATAAGCTAGCTATTCTAATGCTTTCCAGCTCCGCTCTCTAGAGAGATGTCCATGTTCGAAACGGGGAAATATATTCCGCAAATAGTCAGAAGCACGAGCAATCAAGACGGGCATAAAATTGTCATTGTGAAGCGTTACAAAATGGCATACTAAGGGACACAACGAACCAATAGCGTTTAAGATTCTCCCAAGTAGGAAATACGACATGAAGGTAAAAATGAGCGCTTTTGGCACGAAAACAAGGAATTCAAATTTCTAAAATAAAATTACAAAAAAGGTGTTTACCAAGTGAGTTCTGGGGATCTAACATCTCCAACAAATAGTGAGATTTCACACAATATATTCAGTATGTAAAGCGGTGATATCCATAATATAATAGCAAGTAAAATAGGCGTAAACAATTTAGAACGATTCTAAAGTTTGATGCGAAATATATACCCTTAATAGTTATTACAATTTGTAATCGGTGAAATGAAAGAGTTCAGTCAGAGAAAAGGTGACACTATCAGGAGTAAATTTTTTTCTTTATTTCTACTACGAACAACAATGATGGAAAAAACAGGGGAACGAAAAGCATTGATCACTAAGTATGGCATTCATGATTAAGAGGAAGGTTTCAGCAGAAATACATACATTTATTGTCTATCATGAATAAAATGCTTATAAGGAAATTTACACAGTCCAGGTTACTTACGCCTGTTACTTTCAACGGAGCATAGGTCGCCGACCAGCATTCTCCAACCCCACTCTGTCATGGGCCTTCCTTTCTAGTCGTATCCAATTTTTGTTCATTTTTCTCATATCTGTCTCCATTTCTCGTTGTAATGTGTTCTTTGGTCTTCCCCTTTTCCTTTCGCCTTTAGGATTCCATGTAAGGTCTTGTCTTGTGACGCAGTTGGGTGCTTTACTCAATATGTGTCCTACAGATCAGATGCATCCATCGCCTTTTATTTTCAAGTAGACTGTGTATAGTAGATTTTTAGTTAAGTACTAAAGGGTTTTATACTTTTTTGAATTTATGTATATGTTAGTTAACTTTTCTTGTCCACAAATCTTTAAAAATACCAGAACGTTAATTTATTATTATTATTATCCTAAATTCAATTAGGTGCGTTGTCTTTTGGGAACACCATTATTCGTTCAAGAAGGTCAGTCACTTAATGGACGCGTCCTTATGCATGCTAATTCTAGACAATCCTATGATGTTCAAATCGAACTGATAGTTCCTGGTAGTGAAACAAAGGTATATCGTGATACGGCATTTTTTATATTCGGTATTTTTATTTTGTTATCCAAAATCTTTCTATTTTACCTATCTATATTTTCCTGAATTGTATCTTCGATGTCTAATCTTTCCTATTACGGCTGATACTGTTACTACCTCTACTATTCTGGGATTTGGCTTGACAATTTCATATTTCACTAATTGAAATCATGAATCCATTGAAGCTAGACCACCATGGAAAACCTGGAAGTACTGGACGGCCGTTTCATCCTAGTGAGGAGCCGTTACCAGTGGAGTTCAACCAGGTCTGTTGTGAGATATCAGCTCACTGAAGACAATGGTGTACGGTGGCGCAACTTCGTGGATTGGTTGAAGTTAGACATTAACACCGTTGGATGCCGGCTCGGTGGTCTAGTTGGTTAAGCGCCTGGCGCGAGACTGATAGGTCTTGGGTTCGAATCTCGCGAGGAGCGGGACCGTGGTTGCGCACTGCTGAGGAGTCCCATACTAGGACTAAACGGCCGTCCAGTGCTTCTAGGTTTTCCATGGTGGTCTAGCTTCAATGGATTAATGATTTCAACCAGTGAAATTTCTAAAGTCTCCACACAATCCCTTCTGATAATAATTTCATATTTATCTTTACTAATCGGATATGACAACTTGAACCGATGTACATATGCACCAGCATTGACTTAACCACTTCTGTGAATCCGGTGTTCATCTTGCGGTGCTAATACGTTATGGCAACTTGGACCGATGCATATATGTGCCAGGTCCTACGTTGTAGCTGACTAACTGACTGACGTACCAGGTTCTACGTTGCGACTGACTGACATACAAAACTACACTTATTTTGGTCTGGCTGTATACAGTGGTATTTCATGTTCTACCCCAAAATAATATATGGCTGCAAATGTGATTTCTTTCAGTGACTGTTTAAATCCACTCGCACTATATAAAGTTAGGTATTGGTTTTTACACAAATAAAGCTCGAAAAGTGATTGATTATATTTATTTGTTTTAGTATTTCTATAAGTTTTATAATATATTACTATCATTATTTATTGTAAATATTATCAATGCGCTACATTCTGAATTTATGTCAATGGCTATAACTAACACAAAATAGTCAATAGGGTACAGCAATTTGCTCGTTGGATACGACAAAAAAAATGAAAGGGAATCTACAAAGCATAATAATATTATCAGGTGCGAACCTTCGTTTCCGTTCAACAGGTTAGTGGCTATTTTGACTCTGTGGGTTATACGTTATGCGTTTGAAGTCAAAGGGACTAAGTTTGAGTCACAGCGTAAAAATGGACACTGGAATACAGGTGCATCCTGTTGGAAAATGCCAAGCATTACGAAATACACATCCTAGATAGCCCCCAAATGCCCTAGTATGGCCGAGAGTGGGGTGGGTTCTCCCGCCCTCTCGAAATACTCTCACACGGCCGCGCGTATACAGCCTCTGCCAGGGAAGTCCTACTCACTGCCTTCTCGTGGTGGGGGTGTTGTTTACGAAAATGAGAGGACGAAAAGCGAATGTCCGGCGCTATAACGGGATCCCAATTCTATGGTGCACATGGGCTGGCTCCAGTATCCTGAAGGAACAAATGGCGTATGAACCAATTTTTGGTCACCGGCTTCCATGGGACTACATCTCTTCACGATGCTCCACTGCCTTGTGGTCTAGACCTTTAGGTCAAAGGCTCGGAGCGTGGCCCCCTAAGAGAACCATCTGCTTCGTTCTGGGCACCCGGGCAGTATCCCAGCCCACGCACTAAAACATGATGAACTATTTACTTATGATAAATATTCTTTTCGCTCCGATTTACAGTGAAATTACTCGCACTATTATTATTATTATTATTATTATTATTATTATTATTACTATTATTATTACTATTATTATTACTATTATTATTACTATTATTATTACTATTATTATTATTATTATTATTATTACTATTATTATTACTATTATTATTACTATTATTATTACTATTATTATTACTATTATTATTACTATTATTATTACTATTATTATTATTATTATTACTATTATTATTATTATTATTATTACTATTACTATTATTATTATTATTATTATTATTATTATTATTATTATTATTATTATTATTATTATTATTATTATTATTATTATTATTATTAAATTTTACCACGTCATTTCTTCACTCGCTTTTATTCCTACTTTATGTATCCGTTTCGACTATGGTGAAAATTCGGCTCTATCTAAACGTTCTCGAGTCACTGCCTGGTTGAAATTTGTATGTTGCCACCGAATACGAGAACTGAAGTAGTTTTTCTGAAACCACGTGCACCATTCAAACTGGCTCTGATCATACCCTGGTCTGCGCCAATCTTACCTTACTTTTCAGTGGCCAACGAAGTGACCGCTACCAAAGGATTGATGTTAGCAAGCTGGCTGCAACTTCTGTTGCTAGTAAGTACCGAACCGAGCTAGCTTCTAGGCTAGCTACCATTCCACCGAAAAGTATAGATAAGCATTGGTTGCAATCGCATGACGCCATGAAAATGGCGGGTACAGTCTGTTGTGGGTTCGTGAAACGTCCCGCTTATAAGCACTGGGTTTCTTCTGGTTCCTTACAACTCATTGAAGCTCTTCGGTCTACTCCGGGTGACCGTGAGTTTGACCACAGACGAAGGATGTTACGTAATGAAGTCGGGCAAAGCTTGCGTAAGGACCGAGAAGCCTGGTGGTCGGAGCGTGCTTATAAGCTGGAAGCAGCAGCTGCATCTGGTAATTACCGAAAGCCCTCCCAACTCATCCGAGCCACTGGCAGCAAGAAGTCTGATGTGAGCGAAACAATCTGCGAGGATGACGGAACGCCAATCACTAACATCCATCGACGTCTTGGACGATGGGCAGAATTCTTTGAAGGGCAGTTCAACTGGCCTGCTGCTCCAGCAACATCGGTCAGACTGTCCTGCCCTCCATGGCCGGTGCCGACTGATCCACCAAATGAGGCGGAAGTCCGCAAGGAACTCCAACTCTTGAAACGTTACAAATCACCGGGCCCAGACGACTTACCTCCGGCTCTTTTTAAAGATGGTGGTGACTTTCTGACTAAGGGACTGACGACGTTGTTTACAAAGGTCTTGTAACTAGAGAGTGTCCCAACGTCATGGAATGAGTCGATAGTTGTCCCTATCTTTAAAAAGGGTTCACGTTGTTCCTGTAACAACTATCGGGGGATAAGTCCACTTCCGATTGCGTCCAAGCCATTGGCTTCCGTTGTGATTCGTAGGTTGTTCAGAACCCGAGAAGGATTGACTCGCGAGGAGCAGGCTGGCTTTCGTTCTGGTCGAGGATGTATTGATCATATCTTCACCCTCTGCCAAGTGTTAGAACACCGCCATACTTATCAAAGGCCAAATATCGTAGTGTTTCTTGATATCAGGGCTGCCTTCGATTCGTTAGACAGAACTGTTCTCTGGGATTGTCTATTGAAGAAGGGTGTGCCTGAGAAGTTTATTAACATCCTGAAAGCCTTATATACAAACACCAGGCAGAATGAGGGCATACAATCACCTTTCTCCATTGTTCCATTCAAGCAGTGGGGTTAGGCAGGGTTGCCCCATCTCACCATTCCTCTTCAACTTTTCCATCGATGACATTCTGGAAACAGCTCTGATGGATGTAAGTAATGGTGGTGTGGATCTGTTGCCTGGAGAAAGACTCTTCGACCTTGAGTATGCGGATGATATTGTCTTACTGTGCGAGAATGCCCAAGCCATGCAATCCGCACTTAATCAGTTGGCAATCAGTGTCCGTAGGTATGGTATGTGCTTTGCTCCTTCAAAGTGCAAAGTACTTCTACAAGACTGGCAGGATTCTAATCCTGTGCTCACTCTGGACGGTGAGCTGATAGAAGTAGTCGAGAAGTTCGTGTATCTGGGTAACTGCATAAGTGCTGGTGGTGGCGTGAGTGATGAGAACAATGCATGTATAGTGAAAGCCAGAGCGGTTTATGCCAATCTGGGCCATCTTTGACGTCTTCGTGATGTTAGTCTGGCTGTAAAAGGTCGGATCTACAACGCGTCGGTGAGAGCAGTTTTGCTCTATGCTTGTGAAACCTGGCCTCTCCGAGTTGAGGATGTTAGACGACTCTCTGTGTTCGATCATCGTTGTCTCCGAAGGATTGCTGGCATCCAGTGGCAACACCATGTTAGTAATGCAGAGGTTCGTCATCGTGTGTTCGGTCACAGAGACGATAATTCCATTGGTGTCACCATCTTGAAACACTGACTTCGGTGGCTTGGACATGTTCTACGAATGTCGTCCCAGAGAATTCCACGTCGTGCATTATTTGCCGACTCTGGGACTGGTTGGAAAAAGCGGAGAGGTGGTCAGTATATGACATGGTTTCGTGGTATGAAAGAAAGCTGCAAAGGGCTGGCTTGTGTTGGTCCTTCGCGACTCCCTGGTTGGGGTCTGAGAGACGGTGTAACGCAGTGGCTAGAGACGTTATCAGATGTGGCTCAGAATAGAAGCCAGTGGCGATCGTGCTGTAACCTTCTTTTACTTTCTTCATAAAAAGTGGTTGTTTCTTCTTTAACTGAAAGATTTCTCCTGGTTGTATCTTTTCGTTTCCCCCATTATTGTTCTCTCTATTTTTTTACTAATTCTCCACGTTCATTACTTTCTTTTCTTTTCTTTTTTTCTCCTCTTCAAATTCTCATTGTTTTGTGTGGCGCATATATATTTGGTGCCCTCTTGTACCAATATTTATGTGTTCAAATAAATAAAATAAATTACCATATATACGAAAATTAATGGTGGTGAAGTCTGTTGAAAGATTGCAAACAACACATAGATGGATACATATATGCATATCGGTTACTATCGATAGTGGTGTATGGTATTCCACAAACGGGTTCTGAATTATTTTTCACTATGATTGACATTCTTTGTAATAAATAAACGATAGTTTTACATATTTATCATAATTTCAGTTACTTTAGGTATTCACAATTCCATCAGTTAGTTTCTATCTTTTTTAATAAATAAACCCTGTTATTTTTTGCGTATCCTAATGATGTTAACAAGTAGGGAAGTAATTGGTTGATGACTATTTCAACTTCTGTGATCATAATGTGATTGGGAACAAGTGTACTACTTCATTGCATACGTGACTATAGTTGTTTATCTGTATTCGTAGAAAATAATCTTCAGTAGTCGTCAACTGTTTTTGATAAAAATTTGTCACCTTTCATATTTATATAAACATTGAGACTATAATTTACGAACAAACCTACTTTGAGGTTTTTTTCTCGAAATTCATTCATCCATATCA
The DNA here is from genome assembly GCA_946903255.1 of Schistosoma spindalis. Classification (NCBI taxonomy): domain Eukaryota; kingdom Metazoa; phylum Platyhelminthes; class Trematoda; order Strigeidida; family Schistosomatidae; genus Schistosoma; species Schistosoma spindalis. The sequence continues at coordinate 37,520,165 of OX336416.1, read as the reverse complement.
CTGAGTGAATAGCATATCTGCATTATCGTTGATGTCATTTGGTAATAAAAACCTTTACTCTGATTTCTAACACTGATTCATAACCTTATTTTGATCTTGGGAAGTGAAGTTTCTCAAGGCCACCTTAGTATATCTCACAAACATCATCTATAAATTATCTCACCACATAACTTTAACATTATAATTATCATTGTTTATTGTCAATCATAGATTGTTAATAGTTTAGATTTGAAAAATCCACACTTTCGATACAATGGATATCCTCCAGCACCACCGCCTGGTTCACATGTTCGTTCACCGACGGAAGCATATTATGCTAATCTATGCGCACAACAACAACAACAAATGGAGATGCAACCACAAACTATGGTTAATAATGGTAATCCTATGTCATTGGCTGCAGCGGCAGCTGCGGTTGTCGGTGGTGTTGGTATGCCTAATAATAATAGCGGACAAATAAATTATCGAAATAGTCCTGTTTATACAATGAATCAAGCGACTGGATTTCTTGCTGCCACTGGTTCAATTCCAAATGTTGTTCAAACAATCCCTTTAGCAGTTGCCAACGATAATCTATTACAAAATCAACCACATTCTATGCAATTATCTCCTCAACCAGTTAACCAATCTTCACTAGAATTTGGTCGTTTTATGACATCGAATCATTCTCAAATTGCTTCGTCAATACTTAGATCAGTAAACATTCCTTCAGCTACTCCCGTTATTGAACCTTTGACAAATGTTTCGGGCAGTGGAGTTCATACAAATGAATCTGTGTACTACAACCCTGTTATTAGTCCGAATTTCGGAGACTCTTGTTTCGCAATGAATAATGTAGTCAATCCTAGCAAAAATTGGAATTCAGGTATCTACTCTAAAACAACATATTTTTTATTGGTTTTTTATGTTACTGCCTACTTATACTTTTGGTGACCAGTATAAAAGAGGGTTCTAAAACGTTTGGTGGTAGCTCAATCTAACTTGTCTTTTTAAATCTTTGACTCCTGGTCTGTTCTGTGTAGGCAAGTACTGGCTTCCTGATTCGTATTCGCAAAAATCGAACTGTTAGGAACTTTAGAAAACATGAACTGTAACTGATTGAAGTGTCTATTTAATTTTTGTGCATTTAGCAGGCCATGTGTTACACTCGAAAATCCATTACCACGACGAGCAATACTGATTGGTGTTGGGGATGGTTGGAAGAAAGTTAGGGGCAGCCAAACGAGAGTTAGCATCAGTGCTTGAAGTCATTAACTTCTAGTCTGAGCTATGTTAGAGGATGTAGACTACTTGGTTGGGGTCCGCGTAACTATCCTAACCAATGGTTGGAGACTGTGGGTGACGTGGCTTAGAATCGATCACAATGGTGTAGGTGTATACACTTTCTTTATTCCTTTAACCTATGCTGTTAAAATCGCTTCATATCTTTCTGTACTATATCTTTACATAAAATCTTTTATATATTTCACCATTGAGTTAACTACTTCTATGAATCCGGTGCTCATCTTGCTGTGCTAATGAGGTGTGGCAACTTCGACCGATGCATATATGTGCCTAGTCCTACGTTGTAACTGACTGACTGTGCATTGAACAAGGTTGTTGTAAGTTATTGATAGTTAGTTGTTTCCTGGTTTTTGGGCAGCTTCTACAAGTACTAGACCAATCTGGTGTATTTGTAATAGTTGTGAATGCTTTTTTTTCTTATCAATAATCATTCACTATAGTGAAATAGTTTCGTTTGTTCTGATATATATTGATTTGACTTATAAGCTGTAACTCGGTTATTCTTTTCAATTTTTAACTTGGTCGTCAAAATAGTCTCAGTAATTATATTCTTATAGTCAAGGTCAAAACTTTGGATTTAGTTTGATAATACTTGGTTTATACACTTGATTTTTACTAGACAACTTAAAGAAAAATCACTACAAGTGCATGGCAGGCTAAAAAATTATGTTAAATTGGAATATAATGAACAGTACATTGTGTTAAATGAATCCTTGTATGTTGTCCAATAAACTCTGAATCACTGATCATAAAAATCAAATGTAATGTAACTTTTTTTTATCATCAAGTACAAGCTTACGTATTAAACATTCTGCAATATTGTTTATTTAAGGGTTAGTGATACAGTTTGACTATACAAACTAAATTAGGAGTATTGATGTTCGAAATTGTAACCTATTCATATAATGTGTGTGTGTGGGTGTTGACCACTAATCTCCATCGGTTACCGGTTCATGTACATACATGACCTAGGTTTTCTTTCATTCATATTCAAATAATAACCGTAGTCAATTATTTTGCTCTTTGCTGACTAAACTTTGATAGTTTTGTTGTTTATTTCTACATGGACTTTGACCCTATAGAATAAAAAGGCTTTAATCATGAGAAAAACTATTTTAAAAGAAAAATCACTAACCTCGAGTTTCTTTTTGATGATAAGTATGATAAAATCCTGTTCCTTATATGTTATCTATATTTTATACATTACTACCATTGAATTAACTACATCTATGAATTCGGTGTTGATCTTGTTGTGTTAATGAGGTGTGGCAACTTGAACCGATCCATGTATGTGCCTGGTCCTACATTGTAGCTAACTGTATTTTCATATCTTACATTTTTCTTTCAATATTCTCATGTAGTTCGGAGGAATATACTAGACCAACTTTCTTGCCCTATTATTTTTTTTGGAAAACTGATTTTTTCTCTTCTCTTTTTTCAACAGGAATACATCAGGAATAATTCCGACCTCTTTATATAACCGTATAGTCGACGGTTAAGATTATATGTATGTGAGAATTAATTATTATACAATCGTTCGTTATATGTGTGTGTACACAGTAAAACAATATTATATATATATATATATATATATATATATATATATATATATATATATATATATATATATAAAAACCTTTGGCATTTTCGTATATTATTCTGATATTTTGATGGAAATTGTTTTTTTGTGCATCTATTTATCATTACTATCATATGTGTTCCCTGTGAGAGTAAAAATAAGACGGGTTATATAGTTTATGCTTCTATCATATATATACACACACATGCAAGCTGATTCACGCACAATCATTATAAGGAACCTATTCTCATTGTTTTTTATTATCATTTCTCGAATATATATTGTCAATGAAATTCCTGGTGATGATATAATTCAACAATAATGATTACAAGAAACGAGAGAAAATAGAACATTATTTCGCTCTTAATCTTTATGTGTATGCAGTCATCTTTGTTCTACCAACTGTATTGATATGATTATGTATATTTGCACAGACCGAAATGACAAGTGAATACAATGCACAAAATAAAACCACTTTGAATCTTAACATTAATGTTGCCTATAAGAATAAAAGAAGCTCTTATTAACTATGATATGATAGGGTGTTTTTTTCTTGGTGTTCTTCTTGTGTGTTATATCATATGGAACCATTTTTTCTCTCATTACTGTGACGGGTATTTGTTCGTTTGTTTGTTTTTCGTTACTAGTCAATCTCTTCATTCTTATGTACCATTTTGATATATACAAACATCCATATATATATATATATATATATATATATATATATATATATATATATATATATATATATATATATATATATATATATACTCATTTTATTGCGATCAATGTAAAAAAATGTATTTATTTAAAATGCCTTTGGTTAGTTCACAAAATCATAGGATAGATGGATAAGATTTCAAGTTGTTGTAGTTCTCTATATTGATTAATCCAATTTAGTTATTCATAACTACTCTTTTATGAATAAACTTGATAACTTCTGTGTTGACAATTAGTCAATCTTCAATGAATAAACATTTTTCATTAACATATTAGTCAAGAGCTCCGTCTCTACTTCAATAGTATCACTAGTACAAATACAATTGATTCTATTGAATAAACCCTTTATTAAACTACGTTTGATACGTTATTGAATAATGGTTATTCATTAAAGTTCATAAACCGCTGGAAGGGTTGCAATGCAACTAGACCTATGACGCTTTTGGTACTCAAAAATGGAGTTTACATTAAGTTAGTCAATCGTTTGTTGAACAATGGATACTGTCAACATTATTTAATGACAAGTGCACGTATTTCATGATCATTATTGAGTAGTAAGGGATTTAATTGGCAATTCTATTGTTTTACTCTCTTGATTATAAGTAATCGAGTTGCATCCGATCTATCAAAATCTGAGTAAACAAATGTCTTCATTAAAGTGTAAGAAATAGATCTATTTTAATATGTTCAACTATGAGAGTAGTTATAAGTTTCCAATATTCATTGGCATAATAAAAAAATATGATATCTTGTAGTCTTCAATGTTATATATCGTAGATTCTTTGCTTATCCAAAGTTTTATGATTTATTGTTGAATGTGAAACAGCTAAAAAAAACCCAGAATCAACATGTTGACAGTTTAACCAGATATCGCACTAATGATGAATATTTTAGTCCAGCTCTTGGTTTTAAGGATCCAATGAAGAGTTGTGGATCACTGTCTCGAATATTTCAGTAAGTTTCCGTGATGCATCGTCAAATTCCATTGGTATTTTAGCTAAAGAATTATTTATCGTAAGAATAATTTTCGGTAACAAAACTACAGATCATTATGAAGGTTTATTCAACGATTTACGCAAATAAGTGGTGGTCTAACGTCAATCGGTTCATGATCTCAATCGAAAACCTAATAATCTTCACAAACCCTAAACTGAAAATTCTTATTTCATATATTACTGGGATGAATTCATTTTGGGTACATTTCGCATTGCGTAAAACTACTGACGAAATTGTAATTGTCACGCATTGTCCATTAAATCTTACAATACAAGTAAACCTATTTAGTCATTGTTTGATACTCAGCACCAGAATGAACTTAAAACATCCACTTCTCGAGCTTAGCTTGACGTCGTTAAATCGTTGGCTCTGGTTATTCACATTATTAACTTTTGTATATTCTCCAGATTAGTATGACAGATCATGTACAAGCTGATGTGTAGTTTGACTGACGACATTAGATCGCCTTGATCCATGTTTTAAGCCAACTCATTGATAGTATCAATCATTTTTGCATATTACGAAATGACAAAGTTCGACATATCCACTAGTGGTTATTGAGTAGTTTGATGCTGATATCCATGTACATTGTTTTCCCTATCAGTGAGTAGCTCGTTATCTAGCATTATTTCGTTTTCAATATTTTCTTAGTTCATTGATGTGTGGACGAGAATGACTGGTTGTCTGCTTAGTCAGACATGTAGATAATCTGACAGGTGTCAAATGAGTTATATATTCCCCTATCCTTATTATTACTCACTTATTAATGATCGTTCATTATTGTTGGATTGTGTCGCGTTTTTTGGTGTGGAAATACATTACGTTGTGGTCAGGCTAATCACGTGTTCTTGATCTGAGTTGTGTTGACGTCCTGTAGAATAGACACTGGGTGGGGTGAGAATCTAGTGTACATATTCGTCTAAGGTAAATTAGCGTCTCATGCGTGTAAACGTGAAAAACCCAACCGTTATAACATTAGATGATGTAAAACCAAGCGTTATAACATTCATATTAGTCGATAGTAAAAATTAAGTTCTAAATATGAGTTTTTAAATTTTATTTTTAAGCGAAAAACATACAATGTCTTATAGATATTGAGTTTTGTTTTCATGTATGTTAATATTACATCTGAACATGTTTTAATTTACACTTGATTTAAGTGTAAAACTGTTGTTTGCTTATTGATCGTATCGAATCCTAAATTTCAGTTTTATTTATTTCACAAAAAAAACAATGAATGGTTATACAATTCGATTCTTCCTTAGAATCGATATTGACAATTTTACTGATCCTTATTTTGTAAATTTAATTTCATGTTTTTTACGCGCGAAACTTTTGCACGAAATTTATTCTTCATCGTGATAAAGGTGTTATTTTCATACTGACCTGTATCTTTAATGCTCGAAGTTTTTCACCTTTTATGAGAGTTGCTGTAACTGAAATATTATGCTTGAATCAATCTTACTTAATCTCTACCAAAAAAAGTTTTCATTCAAGCTTATCTTTTGAACTAATCAGGGTTAGGATAGAGAAAAACTATGGTTCCCTGTTATCGAAGCGTAGTTATGAGTTATTGTTACAGTGGTTTTGAATACTGTTGGAGGTATGTGGGTGTTTATCACTTCCCAGTTGCCCACACCGTAGAAGGTTTTTTCTAGAGAAACCTGAGAAGTAAATTGGGTTAGAGTTGGTCTTAATGGCCTGAGAGAGGGATCGCACTACCCAAGGGACAATTGCTTGAAGCCGGTTACACACGACCGTTTTGTGAGTATTTTTCGTGTTAGCTTCATACTTGTTGAGACCTTACCGCTGGAGTTGGAAATCCACAGGACAAGGCGAGGTGTGTGTGGGGGGGCAGCATCACTGTCATGTTGGTTGTTTGAGGGGAACACCTTAATCCCGTCACACCTGTACAGTCAGCAGTACGACTTCGCCCTCGGACTTGGGTTTGACTTTTTTAGACTTACCACTCTTCAACCGACCTGCCTGACATGGTAGACATAAAGGAACATGTATTCTAGCCAATATAGGTTGGTTGAGTTATGACGACGGGCAAGCCAGACCACCACGTCAAGGTAGCAGTAACGGTCGGGAGTTATTATACTTACATGAAGACAAAAAAGTAACTAAACCTTCGGTTCGTATACTTAACATATTTCTAATAGCCTAATCATCTGGTAATTTAATAGGAATGTTCATTTTCATATCTGCTACATGTGGGTCTGTTTAAGGCATCTAATCTACAACGACTGAAGTGTTGTATTAGACTTAGTTTTACTTAATTCGGTTGGATCTACCGGGTACTGTTATTAGTCCTCATGTAACTTAAGATTAAATGACATTTGGTTTATCTATCGACGTAGATATGGGTCGGTGGATGTTGTCACACCACATCAGCACTGAAATTAATATAACAATTACAAAGTAGTAGATATAATAACAGTATCATTGGTGGTCACACTAAACAGTAGATTCGATCCTAAAACGAATGAAATAAGAAAGGAAGAGCATGGAGCAATGGTGAACTCAAAACTTAAGATATGATATAACGAAGCAGTGAATTTGCACATGTTCCCGATTAAGAGCCTCGACTTTGAAGGGATCCCCACAAAAAGGTCTACGTGCATCACCTCAATAAAGGGAATCAAACTAGTGAGTCTTTGAGGAACAGTTTACATGTATTTGATTAAGGAGAATACGACTGCATGTCACTTAAATATGAAGAGAAAAGCATAAAAATGAAGAGAACTAGAACCAAGTCCTCAATATGGAATAGTTTTTAATATTTATTGACGAACTCACAGTCTGTTGTTAAACCGTTCGATTTAGACTAATAGATATTTAAAAAATGACCACTGTTGCAGTTTACAGTTATTTTGATCTGATCCCGAAAGATGGGCTAATAATCAAAGAACTTTTCAAGCTAGCCTACTGTAGAAAAACTTGTAAGACATTTAGATGTAGTTACCAAACATCGATTCCGTGAAAGGGCAAGCTATAAATCCCGAAACAATATTTGTTTATAATAACAGCTTCATTATACAGATCTTGAATGGTGAGATGTGGTGACCATTATAATAAGGAAAAGTAGTAAATAATGACTCGCACTACTTAATAATAAACAGTAGTATACAAAAGTGGAGGTGCGTACATGAAGTTCACGGTACTCAAGGTTAATCATAGTATATACTCCGATGTGGATATATTTAACGATTCATGTTACTACAAATATAAAAAGCTAACAAACATCGCATTGGGTAAAATGGATTTTCTAATAATCGTCTGTATGAATATCAATAAACAGTCCAACTCGACGATATATCTTGGCATATATCAACAATTAAGAACAGATTTAACTAGAGAAATGTTAAGATTTGGATTTATTTAAACAGATAAATATTGGTACAAATCAGGTTCTCAGTTGCTTGTTCAGAACAATTAGCAATCAATATGCACATCGATAATGATCCAGTTTATATTATCCAATTATGTTTAAGGTTCACAGAACAAGATTGTTCATCATACGTGGAGAAATTAAAATAGTCCTCCACTATCGGAAGCTATTCCTAATACTGTCTCACGATTAAACTACTCAGATGAGGGAATGAACTTCCATCAGTCATTACGTTTTATGCGTACAATTCAATGAAATTCGTTGATCATGTTTGTATTTGAAATATTTCGAATAATAAAAATAGACATTAACTCCTTAGATACGAATATATTATCAGAGATTTGATGATTTTATTGTGAGCATACTATAAGAAAATCTCCGCCTGGAGCTACTGCCGGTCCAAAGCCTGGATAAAGAAGAGGATTGAGCATGGGGTTATCGACCCCATCCCATAAAAAACTAACTCGCTAAAAAACGCTAACCAGGAAAATTCAAACAATTTGAACTCTGTCCTGGAACTTAGGTCTTTATTTAGAAAAGTTATGATGCCTCACGGAACTCGGGTGGCTGATGTCCCTTCTGACAACCAGAGCAACCATTAATTTAGGTACATGGAATGCTCGTACAATGTGAGAGACCGGGATAGTCTTCCGAATCGCTGCGGAAATGAAGAGATAATAGAAGAAAACAGCCTACTGTCTTATTTGGGTAAATATGAGGATATACTTCGGATGATGATTTTAGCTTCGATTGTGCGATAAATCAACAGATGTGTAAGTCCTAAATTTGATTCACTTACTAATTGATTTATGAACTGGAAATAACGAAAATAACATTCCAAATTTAATGACTAATCAACCAGCTTTATGAAAGGTATGAAAATAGCAATGTAATTATGGGTGTGGAATTTTCCATTTATCGATTAATTGCTTTTCATCATTTGATATTCAAAAAACAATAAGCATTAGATAGTAAAATTACGATTTTTAATTACAAAGAAAAATGATGGGTTTCTCAAGAGATTCATAACGAGGATACCCTAGATACAGCAGAATCGGACGACACTAGTAGATAGTGTATACACCTACGTAATTGTGATCGATCCTCAGCCATGCCATCCAGAGTTTCCAACCATTGATTACGATAGTGATGCGGACCCCAACCAAGTAGTATGCGTCTAATAACATGGTCATGTTGGTAAGACTAAAAAAGTCATCGTCAACGTAAAATACACACATAAGTATTTATTATGAAGAGTCATTTGACATTACAACATTTAAAAATCATAAATCAAGGAAATAACTTTCCAGATTCTAGGGTTCGATCCAAGTATAGATGAAATAAAAATCTGACTCCATAAAAGATGGAATAATTATTTTGAAATGAACAATTTTAGAAACGGTTGACCATCAATTTAATTTAAAAAGAAACCATAATTATAAACAGTCAACAAGGAATAAGTGAATATTTGCGGAAATAAACAATTCATAAGCCTTAAAAATAAGGAGGATATTGCCAGAGGAAAACCTACCCTAAAGTACATTTCCTGTAAACTTACCAAATATTTATCTATTGACATACCATACATATGTGAAATATTTGTCATCTCATCAAATTTGTGTGAGGGCTGTGGTACTCCCTGGGTGCCCAGATTGATGCAGGTGGTTTTCTTGGGGAACTACTCCTCGAGCCTTTGTGTTGCGGACGACAGATCCCCCAAAAACTCACATTTTGTAAATTTATCTTATCGATTAAATGTTTAAATATTTGAATGGTAGTCAATAGGCGAACTTATTGATGAATGTTTAAGATTTTATACGACAATATCGATTACATATATTTGTATACATACGTTTTAAATTATTTTTGTTTGATCGCTCGTTTTCTGGTTGTTTGGAGAATATACTTCTTATTCTAAGCTTGGACATAACCCTTTAGATAGCGGGGCTGGGACGCATCAATAGCTAGCTTACTGGTCTTTGGTCACCGAGTCTTGTTCTCGTTCGCAGATTAAGTGAACTCGTGATAGCTTCAAACCTAGCACTTTGACCCAGAGGTCTGATTCACAAGGCAATGAAGCAACATAAAGATGCAGTCCCATGGCAGCCGGTGAATAAAAATGATTCCACAAGCCATTTGTTCCCTCAGGGTTCTGGGGCCCATGTGCACCATTGGTTTGGAATCAGGGTTTCTCAACTCCCCTAGACATACTCTCCGTGTTCACCAACTCGGTTAAAGCTCCAGACATTCGCTTTTCGTCCTCTAAATTTCGTAAACAACGACCCCCACTACAAGAAGGCAGTGAGCAGGACTTCCCTGGCAGAGGCTATGTGAGAGCATTTCGAGAGGGGAAGCGGACCGAGGGATTTGAGGGCAATTGCATCCGACAACGATATTTCACACCATCGGTGGGGGGTATTAGTGTGGTGTGTGCTGCTTATATCGACTTAAGTAGTATATGACGTTAGTCGTGAAAAGAATGTCTGGCAGCGGAGAGACAGGAGGATCGAACAATAAAAAATGGAAACAGAATGCAATTTGTATGAAAATGCAAGAACAATAAAGTCTGTGTCATTTTCAGACAACTGATGGACATTTTGCAAATTAAGCATTTACTACATGTTTGTTAGATTTCATTAACAAGTCCTGTATTTTTGTGTCAACTACATCCGATTGTTTCCCATTGGTAATCTTGTTCACTACATTGGGAGTAGTTTTTAACTAGCAATAACATTGACATACCATTGTAAGAAAAATACTTTTTCACGATTAGACAGTTATTCAGTAAAAATATAACATTTCAATTGTCTCTATGGAGATAGGTACGTAAGTTAATCGACAGAATATTTCTTCTCTCATTCAAAGGTATTTAACAACAACTGAATAATTAATGAAAATTTAAATTGATCTTGTGCCTTTCAAATCTCATGACAACCATCATATATCACTATCGAATTCATGTTGTTGTTTTTTGTTTTTTTCTCAAGAAAAGGAGTAAAGTGAATATTTCGATTACTTGTACTCGATAAATATAAGCGATATCTAATATATTTGAGAAATCAATGAATGTAGTAGTCATGTGTTATAGTATTACGACTTTAGTTAGAATATCAAGTGGAAACGCTTATCATTAAATGATGTAATTTATCGATTATATACACATACATGTGATTTAGATATATCATCAATATTAGGCACTTCTAATTACTCACTCTTAACTCTAGATCAGTAGTATAATTAACTCAAATGAAATTGATTTAATTCGCTGTATTATTATAAAGATTATAGTATAATATATGCACAATTACTGAACATCTCATAATATAATGAAAAATTCAAAATTACAGTATCCAGTTAAAAGAATACAACTACATTGCGATATGATTGAATTACTTACTTACTTACATACGCCTGTTACTTCAAATGAAGCATAGGCCGCCGGCCAGTATTCTCCAACCCACTCTGTCCTGGGTCTTCCTTTCCAGTTCTATCCAATTTTTGTTTATTTCTCTAATGTCTGTCTCCATATCTTGGAGTAATGTGTTCTTTGTCCTTCCTCTTTTCCATTGGCCTTGAGGATTTGATGTGAGGGCTTGACTTGTGACGCAGTTCGGTGCTTTCCTCAATGTGTCCTATCTAATTCCAGCGCTTCTTCCAGATTTATTCTTTCGCTGAGATCTGGTTTGTTCTTTCTCACAATAGGTTGTTGCTGAGTGTCTGGCCAACGGATCCGAAGTATATTGCGTAGACAGCTGTTAATAAACATTTGTATCTTCTGGATGATGGCTTACGTCGTTCTCCAGGTTTCCGCCCCATTACCCAAGTATTTATAACCAATTATAAGTTCAGTCTGATATCTCTATCAACTTCCAATCACACAATTCGAATATGTTCTTATCGATAAACATAATCTGCATAAATGCGATTACTCATTGTTTAAGAAATGAAATATTTCTTTTGAAATACTCTTTTTCTTTTCAATTCTTTGTGAATAGTCAATTTTTTAGAGTTACTGTGTATAGACTAGTTGCTGGTCTATTTAATTCGTTAAGACTCCGTTTGCATTAGAAAAAACTGTAAATAGGTTGTACATTTGTAACAATCAAATGGATCCATATATAATAAGAGGAATTTTTGACATATTATTGCTTTATATCTGATTGAATAGTTTCCAGTTAATCAGTCAGCTAAAACGTAGGACTAGGCACATATGTGCATCGGTCCAAGTTGCTATACCTCATTAGCACAGTAAGATGAACACCGGATTCGTAAAAGCAGTTAACTCAATGGTGTAATATATAAAATAATGATTGCATATAAAGAGATAATATGAGAAAAAAATTTTTAGTTGAAGGATATGAAGCGATTTTAGTCTTACATTTTAAGGGAAGACAAAGAGTGTATACACCTTAGCCATGTCACCCAGAGTCTCGAACCATTGGTTACGGTAGTGATGCGGACCCCAACCAAGTAGTCCGCATCTACCAACATGGCACAGACTAGAAGTTAGTGACTTGAATAAGTGGTGCAATGTCTTCAACACTAGTCAACATTACGCGTCGTGGTAATCGGTGTTTAGGCATACGTAACACGTGACCCAACCATCTCAGTCGATCAAGATTCAGAACCTCACCAATTGATTAAATCGTTTTAGATTTATACCGACTGTCGATTTAATGCTCAATCTCAATACAGGCGAATCACATTGAATTTTGGACAGGAGATAGACATTGTAAATAATGGTAAGTCACTAATAACTAACTCATTATATAAAATGATCACTTAGTTATGAAATCATACATATTGAGTGTATAGACATTCTAAACAACATTAAACTAGCATATATTAATTAATATCAAAAACATCTCCTCAATACTCTGTATATAACAAAAGTACACAAAAATCAAGGAAGAACAACAATACTATAGTACAATTAGAAAAGATCTATTTATCTAAATTAAGTATATTATACCACGTGTATTATTCATATATAGAGATATACAACATGTTTAGAAAGGAAAACATGTTATGAAAAGAGGAAAAATAAATTCATGAAAAGAAAACACCGAAAGGAATTCCTGTCATTAGTATCAAATAATGACTAGTCTACTTATAATAACTTTTAGAAGTATTATCTTTCGTACAATATAATTATTTGTTAAAATATAAAGTACATTTATTTTTCTCTTTGTACTTTTAAAAGTGTATAGAAACTGTGATATATATATATATATATATATATATATATATATATATATAGAGAGAGAGAGAGAGAGAGAAATGGGGAATATGTACTTTATTTACAGACACAAAGATATGTGTTGATACAGCAATATTTGACAAACTTAGATTATTAAATACAAACAAATGAAGCTTAACAACACACACCAAAAAGATCTTTTAAATAGATAGGGATTAAACTAAGCAAATGAAATAGCAATTAGAAACCCTCCACCGAATGAACCGAAAAATACACGATTCTCTTCAATTGTTTTAATAATCTACAAGAAAAAGAAATGAGGAAAGGTTAGAAATGTTTTATATATTGGAAAAACGATTTCATTCTACAAGTATAGGGTTATGGAGATTATTAAGTTTTTGATTGAGATCATGAACTGATTGATCTTAGACCATCACTGATTACCTGGAAGCACTGGATGGCTGTTTCGTCCTATTATGCGACCCCTCAGCAGTGCGCATACACGATCCCGCTCGCGGGGTTCGAACCCAGGTCCTTCAGTCTCACGCGCGAACGCTTAACCTACTGGACCACTGAGCCGGCACCCAACGGTGTTAATGTCTAACCTCAACCAATCCACGAAGTTGCGCTACCAACTTCCATTGTACTGAGGTAGACACCTGTTTCTACCGGACACGGATTAGCTCCACTGGTCACGACTTCTCACTAGAACTCCGAGAATTCCCTCACGAAGCTAGTCACTAGTGAGCACATGGTAATTATTAATATAGGGTTATGGAGAATATTAAGTTTTTGATTGAGATCATGAATTGATATATTAAAATGATAAAAGAAAATTAATTGTTTCATCACCATCAAAGTAAACAGTGAGTTGAAAATAATTAGTCAAGTTATTTTTCCTGTTTACAGTTAGATTACACATGTATTACTTGATATAAACTGAAAAAACACAAAATGAACATTGGCTATTGATGATGATATATCCCTAGAATTAAGTTATTAAGGTTATTGATATCACTGGCCGTTTCAGTTGTCAATGACAAAAAATAATGAAAGCTTCAAGATTACAATATCCAGTTGAAAGCACGCAACTACATCAAAATGTTTCAATTTCCGACATGATTGAATTAATAGAGTGTTTATAACTAATTTATCAACAAATGAGTTTCAAGTTCAAATTTGGTTCTGAGAAATCTTTTCTACAATGAATTACACTGAACTCGATGCAATTGATGAATATTTTTTGATAACCAAGGATGAATTTGAACATGCAAACACATACTTTGAAAAAGCTAACAAATTGATGGGGTGTAAGAAATATCTTAGTTATCGTGGTTGACATGCTATATATATATATATATATATATATATATATATATATATATATATATATATATATATATATATAATGAGAGAGAGAGAGAAACGAATGTCCGGCAGTTTAATCGGGTTGATGGACACGGAGAGTTGGAAATTAACCCTGATTCCAAACCAATGGTGCACATGGGCTCCAGTAAACCCTTAGAAAACAAATGGAGTATAAACCAATCGTTGGTCACCGGCTACCATGGGAATACATCTCCTGACGTTACTCTATTGCCTTGTGGATTAGACTTTTAGGTCGAAGGCTCGGGGTGTGGCCCACTAAGGAAACTACCTGCTTCGGTTTGGGCACCCGGGCAGTATCCCAGCTCTCACACAAATCGAGTGATTTATGTGGCGCATATCTGTTTGGTGCCTCCTTGTACTAATGTTTATGTGTTTAAATAAATAAATAAGCACATATCAATATCATTTTTCCCTATCGGATAGTAATCTACTCAACATTTGAGTTTTTTTAAATCGCGGGACAATTACGATCCGAAATGATGAACACCACTTTTCAATGTTGTAATATTATATTATTAAAACATAACTTTGAAGTGTAGTTTTATAGTCTAATGGATAATATACTAATTTAATGTTAAAAACGTAGATGTAGACACTGAATAGTATAAGGTAATACGAGGTCCGAGATATCTTTGATAGTTGGAGTCAACAGTAGAACGGCCTTTTCATGAATTACTTGAAATTTACAAAACAATACAGTTTATTAAAAAGCTAAATGGTTGATCTAATAGAGCATCAGTCTCATTGTATTTCTTGTGATTTCGTTCTGAATTTCACAGTCCTCAAAAATATACGTTTACTTATTTCTAGCATGCGACGTTGAGTTGAAAGTATTATAAATCTTTATATTTAACACTATTATTCATATTTATTTAGTTGAATACATAAACTATGGTACATTGGAGCACCAAAAACATATGTGCCACACAATAACAATGAGGCCAGTAACAGCTATCATTGATTTTACTCCTAATCGTATCTATCCTACATATATATTTGGACAACTTTTTTCACTATATTGTTCATTGAGGCAGTAAGAAAAGAATGGTGAATAACAAACACATGGATTTAATAAAGTTTTATAAGGTGGGGTTTTTTCAATTACAAGTAACCAGTGGGAGAACCGAAAACAAAAAAAAACCGATCTTTCCAAATCACAATTGTCTTAAAGCTCAAATGATTAAAATTATTATTCACTCATGTATACACACACAGCAACATCCTAATTCTATTAACACCAAATAATTTTTATTACACACACACAAAAAAAAAATAATGCACCATTCTTAACACCAAGTAAAAGATTGAAACATTAAGAAATATAAAAAATAGGAGGGTGAATAATAATGAGAAATACAATATTTTCAGGTATATTAGTCGTTTAGGTGTGCTATAAAGTTCATGATTCAGTGAGAACGTATCCATTTTATTAGTGCTAAAAAGGTCTTCATAAATTTTTGAAATTATATCACCTTACTGAATTTTGCTGTTATCTGATTAGCTACCTTCTCTTTTAATCTATTATTTTCATCATATACCCTAAGGTTATAGTTTTTATTATATAAAAATTTGTTGTATCACAATTTCGATTTCGTGAGCTTCCAAATGCGAAGTGGGTGTTGTTTAAGAAATTGAGAGAACGAAAAGCGAATGTTTGGCGCTTTGACCGGGTCGATAGGTTCGAACATCCTATTAGGGGAGTTGGAAAACCCTGATTCCAAACCAATGGTCGATGCTACAGCATGACTCTGTTGGAGATAACATGGACATTTAAGGTATTTGTCATTGTCAAAGGTGGTAACTGTTCTGGATAGCAACTCAAAGCCTTTGCAAGATTGGTAAGTTTTCATTGATAGTTCAAACCGAGTCGATTGTCATGAGGCTGTTGACGGAGCATCCTTATAGAAATACGAAAAATGTCTAAGTGGACAACAACAATAAGGAAGCATTAGTCAAAGTGAATGAAAGGATTGTTAAGTCAACGACAATTGCTTACAATCTCATGCATCAAGTAACATTTTTCCCGGTCGTTGCTGCTACCTCAAGCTCCTACCATGCCAAACAGTTCGGTTGAAGAGTGGTAAGATTAAAAACAGTAAACCCAAGGTCTGAGGTCGAAGTCGTACTGCTGACTGTACAGAGGTGTGACGAAAGTAAGGTATTTCCCTCAGACAACTAACGTAATAGTGATGCTGCCTCCCTATAAGAAGGGGTGGGGTTAGAAAAGGTCAACCCTAAAAATGCACACCTCGCCTTATCCCACAAATATCCGTCTCCGGCGGTAAGGTCTCAACAAGTACGGAGTTAACACGAAAATTACTTACAAAAAGGTCGTGTATGACCGACCTCAATCAGTTGTCCCTTGGGCACTGCGACCACGCTCTCAGGTAACTAAGACCACCTCTAATCCAATTTCCTATTCAGGTACCTCCAGAAGAACCCTTCCACGGTGTGGGCAACCGGGAAGTGATAACCGCCGTCATACCTCTAACAGCACTCAAGACCACTGTATTCATAATCAACTTCCCTCTTCGATTCCTATTATTCCTCCCACATCGACTTTCATACCTAAACTTCCTCAAGTGTCACCATAGCCAACGATTTTACTTCGCGAATTACTGTCCCAGGTCTACTGAAAACTCGCCCCAAATTACATACTGGAGCGTTCAACGTATGCACTGTATGTCAAATCGGCCAGCAGGCCTTCTTGGTTAGGACCTAGAATTTTGTACCATCGACAACGTGAATGGAACATTGAAGTAGGTCCCCCGACTCTAGTTGAAGTTCAGAAAGCCATAGCTAATCTGAAACGAGGAAGAGCAGCTGGTCTAGATGGATTGGCTCCAGAGGTCTTTAAGGATGGTGGTCCAATTTTAGCGATTAGGTTGACTAATACTTTAGCTAAAATCTGGGGGTTGGACATAATCCCATCTGGCTGGTCACAATCACTGATTGTCCCAATATATAAAAACAGATCAAAATCATCGTGTGATAACCATAAGTCTAATATAGCACCTAAAATACTAGCCTCAATAATGTTCGGATGCCTAACAGACTCGTGAACTGCAAACACGAATAAATCAGGCTGGCTTCAGATCTGGTCGTGGCTGCATCAACCATATATTCACTATTCGTCAGGTTTTAGAACAGAGGCATACTTATCGACGTCCGACAGTGATAGTTTTTCTTGACTTAAGAGCAGCATTTGACTGTAGACCGAGACGTTCTGTGGCAGTGTCTGTCATTGAAAGGCGTACCTCAGAAGTACATAAACCTTGTGAAGGCTCTTTACTCGAATACTATTAGTCGAGTCAGAGCTTATGACGAACTGTCATCCGCTTTTGCAACCTCAAGTGGTGTCCGTCAAGGCTGCCCACTTTCTCCATTTTTGTTTAACTTTATTATAGACCTCCTGATGGAAATAATGCTCTCATCGACTGAATTCTCGGGTATTGAGCTCCTTCCAGGAGGTCTACTTATCGACTTGGAATACGCAGATGACATAATCCTGTTTGGTGAAGACGCTGATGAAATGCAGTCTTTTGGTAGCACTGAACAACAATGCCAGAATGTTTGGTATGCGCTTCTCTCCCTCTAAATGCAAGTTGTTGCTTCAGGACTGGTCTGCGTCAACACCTGAACTAAGGATAGGTAGTGAAGTAATCGGACGCGTTGACAACTTCACTTATCCTGGAAGTCTGATCAGCCCTAATGGGTTGGTTTCTGACGAAATCTCAGCACGGATTTGAAAAGCTCGTTTGGCTTTTGCCAACTAACGTCACCTATGGCGCAGGCGAGATATCCGTCTATCAATTAAGGGAAGAGTATACTGCATGGCAGTTCGTTCTACTATACGGCTGCGAAACATAGCCTTTAAGAGTAGAAGATACTCGTTAGTTACTGATATGGTGTTCAACTGATAAGTTTATTCATGTGTATCAATAAATGGAGAAAAGAAATAAGTGAAAACGAATAAAAATTGGTGCTTAGTGTAAAATTTGGTGACAAAATTATAAGCAGACAGATATCACCAGCAATAATACGTATATATAAGGACAATGATTCACAACAATCTACGACATGCACATTTCTTGTATGACTAACTTTATTTTTCGACGCACGCTTTACATAGAAATAAGTAAAGGAATTATAATGAAAGTTTAAAATTATCTAGTGGGCAAATTTGTACAAAACTATGTAACTGTAGAAAGAAACCCGTTCTCACTTTAAACTAACGTGGCAACTGAGAGTGTTGATAACCGAGAAAAAATAAGCGAATGTATTATTCCGATTCGGAGCTATTCATTAGTAAACATTTAAAGATTTTCAAAACGTTTACATCCTGTGTTGAGAAAGTTGCAATTGAATTGTTGATTACTAAATAGGATGCCCCCAAATACCCTCGTATGGCCCAGAGTAGAAAGTCAGCTGTCCCTCTCTAAATGCTCTCACATTGCCACGTGCGCACAACCACTGCCAAGAAAGTCCTGTAGTGAGCGAGGACGCAAGTGAGGACAATTCAATGTATTTGAATACAAAATTACAGAACATCTTGGTAAAATCTGAGAACCATACAGTAAATACTTCATTTGCAAAATGTCAACCACTTATCTAAGACTTTATCGTTCTTTCGTTTCCACACCAATCATTATTTGTTCCCTTTCTCTTTTCTTTGATCTTCTTAACCTTCTGCTCCAGGCATTTCACTTTTGACTGATAATACATCCTGCTTATATCTGTCGACATTAGTAACAGATACCACAGTCCTACTCGGTGCCTTCTCGTCGCATTACTGTTGTTTACGAAATTGAGAGGACGAAAAGTGAATGTCGGTAGGTTGGAGCATCCTCCTAGGGAAGCTAGAAAACCCTGATTACTAACCAATGGAGTACATGGACTTCAGGATCCTAAGGAGACAAATGGCGTGTGGACCTATTGTGGGTCACCGGCTACCATGAGACTGCATCTCCTGACGTTGCTCCACTGCCTTGTGGATTAGACCTTTAGATCAAAGGCTCGTGGTGTGGCCCCCTAAAAAACTACCTGTTTCAGTTTGGGGACCCAATTAGCATCCCAGCCCTCAAACAAACCGAATGATTAATGTGGTGCATAGCTATTTGGTGCCTTTTTGTACCAATGTATGTGTGTTTAAATAATCAAAAAAAAACAGTAATCAGAAAATAAGTCATCAGCTTAATGATGCGAAAAATGATATATGATACGAAAAAGTTTCTATTTGACTATATGTAGATCAGTGAGTTAAATACTTAAGAGATCAGTCAGCTCCCCATTTTGAATAAACGAACAAAATTCGCCCTAATTGCTTATTTCGCGTGCAAATCTGAAACTTAAAAATAGCATGCAGTAGTTTTGACTTAAAATATTAGTAAGGATTTAATAACTGCAACTAAAATGTTTGATTAGCAAAGTAACTAGGTTCTTGCAAATTAGTAAGTCATGAAATAAAAAAGCAAGGATACAAAAAAAACTATCAAACACTATTCTGAAACCAAAGACACAATCCACTGAGAGCCTACCTTGCCTTCGAAGATGACAGGTGTGTTTGACTGTATTTGGTGACCAGCACGTTCCACTTTTCTCCAATTGATACGTATAACGTCTTGTTGGACGGCGCACTAAGTGAAAATATTAAGCATTAGAATTATATAAGAATGCAGAATGATAACAAAAATAATGGTAATCGAAAATTGTTAATGTTACTAACGCATATGAACACGGTAATTATGAATTAAATTGTATCAGCCTAGCCGACCGAGATACATAGAGTACAAAATCGACGGGTTACTACTTTGCATTAGCCTCTAAGCCTAGTAACATTCTATGTATATTTTTAATTTTACGTTGCTGATTTATCGACCGTTTAATTTCGGACTATGAAAAAAAACAACTCACGGAAGTCACACGTATAAGGAAGTGTTTAAATTTTAATATTCTGTAAAATAAGCGATTTTTGACTGTGACGTAAATCGACAAAACTCAATTATCTACTTATAGCTATTGTTAGCTCGCCAATTTAGGGTGTACTAAACCACAGAAGGATAGACTTTAAGCTGATGATGGTCTGCAGGTCAGGAAAGGTGTTTGTTATGTTAAAAATGGGGTAAAACTGGATGGGCTATTCATGAAGATGTTTTAGTCATGCATACGAAGCCATGACATATTGACAGGAAACTCAGTCTGTACGAATGCACAAATATAACTACAATCATGTAGTACATGTTAGTGACACTAAACAGCATTTGAAATATTATTATTTTAAGGAACGGAGCTGTATAGGAAAAGTGAATAGCTTATACAACCTAAATCACATTAATAACGGCATTACTTAGACTCCTTACTTTAACCTCTTCTAACAAACCTCAAGAACGAGTTCTAACAACAGTTTAAAAAAGTCACATACTTGCAAGGCAATCAGACTTCCACCCAAAAGAAGAGCAGCAACCCTGCCGATTTTAGCGAATATATAACCTGCAAGTCTAGGGAAGTAATTTGAAACTTTTATTACAATCTTACAGTCCTGATCCTACACCTATAATAACCTGCTGGCGATGAGGACGGCTTTTGATGTCATCGAGTGTATCCTTCACTGCAGTTAAGGCGCGTTCGCTCTGGCCTTCAGTTCTCATCATAGTAGCGCAGAATGATGAACTGACCTCCCTCAACCATTAGTATTCAGGTTTCAAGGTAGTGTATCTGTTGACCTGTGTTGTTACTTGGGCTATGTAAAAGCGAAGTTTTTCATTTGCAATTTTTTGCTGATACATCTGCTACTACATGTTTAGGGTGTTTTAGTCGCTTGTTTGGTTGTTTCTGAACCCTCTTGCTGTGATCACGAAGATTATTAGTGATAGATGAAGCAAAAAGTGAAGACATATTGACATCTGAACTATTAATTCGGGTGTGGAGTGTCAGCAAAGGATAATTTCATGTTTTACGGCAAGATAAGTGGAGAATTTTCAGGCGTCATAGTCGATTGTCAAAGCCTGTTACAAAATTGTTTCTCACTCGGTGGATAAGCTCGTGTCAGAATTCTAATTAGAACCGGTTACTTGGATACAGTACTATTGGTAAGACCTCACATAAGTTTTGGAAAAAGATCGAAACGTATTTGCGTAGAAGCTTTGAGAAGGGGTCATAATACTCAAAAACATTTGACCGATTGTAGGTTGCAATGTGTGTTTGTTTTGTGGTCATGACTCAAGATTACTCTTAGGTTTGTTTGCTAGCGAACATCTGTAAGCGATGTTCCGCCTATTCTTTACTGGTGGCTACAACAGTGTTTGATATACATTAGCTCCGAACTCCACCATCGAAACGATCTAACTAATTTGGTCAAGTCAACTTGAAAATCATGATGGTCAGCCACATTACTTAAAATCCTTCAGAATTTTTCATCGTCTGGAAACAGGAGGGTCATTGGCACAGAGAAATGATGAGGGACCTAAATTCGCGCGTTGCGTCTCACCACTTGTAACTAGTTCTCATCCGGATAGCGCCCCGTTTAATATCATCCTTACCTCTGAACATAGATGTTCTGTATTGAGCTTTGTGTTATTATTTTTCTCTCAGCATTGGAAAGCCTATGCACAAGCACCAAGTGAGACGTCTTTTCAAACGCCTGGCTGAAATACATGAATATCACGTTGATGGGTGAATCATTATCTTGGGCTGCTGTTCAATACTCTACTGGTTCATAAATTGGTAAAGTTTTAAAACCTGTTGCGACAACCGTGCTGCTCTGAGGCTGACAGATTATATGCTTCTGCATGACTTTGTAATTTATCCGGAATCATTTTTGATACCAGATCAACAGGTTGGTAGTTGGACTCGACGTCTTTGTTCATACTTAAATCCTGAGCTGATGATGGAACCCTTTCATTAACTTGGGAGACGAGATTATGTTGGAAAGATATTAGATAACTCTATGATTTGTTTTGAAACAATGTCTGTTAGGGATAGCAACAATCTCGAGCTCAGTGATACACCAGGTCTAAAGCCACCAAGCAGTTAAAAACAATCACCTTAGTCAAAAGCACTTGTTTCGTGATTTGTAACAGCTTAGTTTGTTTGGTTAAGAGTTGACCTCAAACAACTAAGCATATGTAAAAACAGTATGGTTCAATATTCATTCACTTCCTTATTTTGTATAGGCGTGATATTTCCTATCATCTTATATTGAATGTTGAGAGGCTTTGTTTGTCTGAACAGGCAATCCCACGCTCCGCTGTGACTGTGCGAAGATCTAAAGAAACACCAATTCACTACTAGTCTGGTCTCTTCTATCAATAGCACTTGGGTTACCTACAGGTACAAAAGATTAACACTTAAGCAGTGAGGCAATGAGAAGTTTTAATACTAAAATCATCGGACGCATCTTAAGTGGCTGAACAGACTCTAAGGTATGGTCGTGCCTGATTTACGTAGTATCAGCTCTTTTACAAGAGTAGTCAGGGAATTATATTACTTCCTTTTGTTCTATTAATATACGAAAATAATCGCCCAGTGGAAGTACGGATTTTATGAGTGGTGAGAAATCTGACGATCAACGTTTTACACAAACTCCTGACCTTTCGACCCTCATACTTGAATGGTTCACTATTAGCCCACCAGGACCATTCGTTGGCATCACTTTTTTATATTTTGAGTTTAAGGAACTAATCGATAAATTTGATGATTAATCTACAATTGCTAA
Organism: Schistosoma spindalis; assembly: GCA_946903255.1. Lineage (NCBI taxonomy): Eukaryota > Metazoa > Platyhelminthes > Trematoda > Strigeidida > Schistosomatidae > Schistosoma > Schistosoma spindalis. The sequence goes on along the minus strand of OX336416.1, from coordinate 37,496,890 downwards.
AAACGTTAATAAGTTTATAGAGTTCAAATAAAGTGGCTGCTAAGACACTGACCTGGGTATTTAATCTAATTATTCCTAGCCTGCCGTAACTCCATTCGGTAGGTCCTTCCTCATTTTTTCCCACGTTAATCTAAGTTTTATGAAGCTCCAACCCCTTGAAGTCGAACAGATCATCAGCTTGTGTAAATATAATGACTCAGATGGCATCCGACACAAAGTCCTGATGAAATTTTATGATCTTCTTGGCTTCTCTCCAGCAATTCTTTTCGAAGTCCTTTTAGTTAAGAGTGGACTACCCTCTGAATAAAAAGGAGGGCAGTTACACCTGTACCTCAGATAGATGACAATTTTGAAACGTTTAGTTTCCGGCCAGTTTCTTTTCTCTGCAGTGACGAAGGTAATGTTAAGAGTTACTGATGAGTCACTCTTAAATTACCTCCCCAGGATATTCACCTATGAATTGCAATGTGGTGTGCGATCTAGTTGGCTCTAGAACACGAAGTTGTAGGCTATCTATGAAAGCCGAACAATCCCACTGAAACAAAATCAACTAATGTACATTGTCATTCTGTCTCACGAACTGAAATATATAAGTATAACAATAATCAGACTTTATTCTTCGGTATTAAGGACAGTAGTTCAGGGGACCTGTGATAATCCCTGAAGCTTGTATCCCAATGAAGACCCGGGGTTCTCTCTGAAAATGTTCGTTGATAGGGCAAAGAAGTCAAGTGGGGATGACAAATTTATTGTTCTGTGCAAAATTACAGTGTCTTCGCAAAGTATGGGGACAATACATCTTCCGTCAATCATCTCTTTTAAAATTCATCGTTTCTTCATTTCTGTCGTTATTACAATTAGTATCTGATTATATTTCTACTCTCTTCAATTCGATCTTCTCAACCTTCTGTTGCCACTCATTCCACTCCTGATTGATGTTACATACTACTTATATATATCGACATAAGTAGCATACGTCACAAAACCACTTGTACAGATAAGGCATTTAAGTTATTATTCACTCAAGGAAAAGAATGGAACACCAATCTAAGTTTATTCGATCGCGGTTTTTGAACCTCCTTGCTGTGCCCTCGGAAACGACTAGCTCTGGATGGGGCAAAAACGTGAGGTATATGAATACCGAATTCGTTATGGAATGTATGGAGTGGAAATATTATTCCGCCTGATACCATTATACGATAGGAAGAAAATGGTCGGACGTTTTAAGCATCCATCGTAAGGGAGTTTGTGGAGACCCTTCATTAACGTTTTTCCTAAACGTTGAACATGTCTGAGTGTGTCACCATCCTCGCTAAGAAATGAAACAGCCACTTTGATGCAGTATTGTCGGTATAGTCTTACTTAATCAGAGTATAAAATCCGAAACATCTCGTCAGTTTTTTAATGCTCAGCGAAGCGACCCTAGCGCGCGAAAACGTTTGGCTGCTGATGCATTAAAATGTGCAGTTGTTTTTAAGCCATGACTTACATCTACTCCATAAGTCTTCGCGTTCTTACACACGTGGAGGAGGTGTACCGTTAACAGCATGTTGGTAATTATTGCCTTATCCGACGTGCATTGGTACACTCCTTCTAGAGTCACATTGTAGGCCCTAAATTTGAGACCATCTAACGAATTCAACTCATTTGGCTTGGACATCAGGATGATTAGCAACCCTATTTATTTTCACTCAGATTGTAACAGCGTCTGCAAATAGCAGTGGCGACGACTTAGACAGTTGTGGTAACTTACTGATGTAAAAAAAGAAACGTGGGGGATATTAGATGATTCCTTGTTATACGCTTCTTTTGGCCGGCTTCGATTCATATAGTGCCTCATTTACCCCCATGCTCTGTCTCCAGCCACAGAGGAAGTTTCTTATCCAGTATTGTACGGGACATCTTATTCCGAAGCTCGAGAGCTTCTGGATAAGATCTAAATGAGAAACTCCATCAAATGCTTTGCTAAAACCTACAGACGTCACATCGACAAACAAACTGTTATCTTGGGCTCCTGTCCAAGTCTCTCTCGGAACATGTGAGTTAGTTAGCCATGAGTGCTTATTTCGAAACTCGTGGTGCTCAGGTGTCAGCAGATTGTATTATTGTATATGACTCAGCAGCTTGGCCGGAAATATTTTTTCAAGTAACTCAGCTATTATGCTGATTAGACTGACAGGTCAGTAGTTAAAAACGATCAGCTTTTTTCAATATCCAAATGGAAGACTAAGTATAGCATCTTTTCAATTCCTGAGAAGTTGAGTGTGGGAAAGGGACATGTTGAACAGCATTGTGAGTGGTCCTGAAACAGTGTCTGCGAGAAATCTCAGCAACCATGGATGCAACTTATCAGGACCTGGTATTTCGCTAGGTCTGAGGTTAAGGACCAATTGAATAACAGCTTCCTTAGTCAAATATACAGGTTGCATAGCTAATATCTCAGTGATGAGGTTCGTTGATAATACCCGTTGAGTAGACTTTGCTGAAATAGTTTGGCACAGTCTAAGATTTGGCCAGAAATGATTCAGGCAACATGTTTGAATTTTCGTGTAACAACAATGAAGGAATGCCATCACTAAGCTTTGAGCTTTAGATGATGTTTTGGTCATGTACTACTATCATATGTCAACTGTTTTTCGAAAGTGGCGTGACAGCTGGCATTGGTCTTTTCACATATACTCTGTATTTTTAGCATTCATACTTAAATGATTCATGGCTTGTTGGCAAGGAACTTCCCAGAAGTGAGTTCTGCACTTCAACAGACTTCTGGTTTATTAATCGATCCGTGGAGGGCAATGTGATAGTCTACGTTTTGACCATGGAATAAACGGTAGTGTTACGGATTGAAATATGGTCCTAAACGTATTCCATTTGTTTTCGACAGACCCATCTACGAAGACCAACCAGTCTTTTGAGATGGCACAGTCTCTGATTACCGAAATGTTAGCTTGCCAGATATTGGGATAGTGTGGGGAAACTGCATACTGCTTCTTATGTGATCAAAACCTGATGTAAAGTACAAAATGCGATCACTACTTGCTAGTGAGAGAAGGTGCTGAATGTTGGTGACTTCATCAGAGTGGTGTAAAGACAAGGTCAAGTGTTGGCAGTTAGTATTTCAAGTCAACATTTGTCGGTTTGGCTGAACATTGAACAGGCGCACACCAAATAAAACATGACAGTAGGCCATTGTCAAAACACCCACTTGAAGTTGTAAGTCTGTCCGGTTGGTGTGCGGCGCCAACGATGCGAGAACGGCCGGCCTTATTTCAAGAACAAATTGTGGGGCCAGCCACCATGTTAAGGCCATATAACAGATTCTAGTTTTCGGACAGGCCAATTTAACCATTCTTCTTGATTCAGGTTTTGACCTTGTTAATTATTCGCTTATCAACCTTGACTGTTTTTATATGAGCGTATGTGTTCACATTATATCCTACTCATCGCATGTACGTAGCTTAATGTTATAAATATTGATTAACGCTTGATTAAATCGAGTTAGCTGTAGGTCCTTTCGTTTCGCTCCCTTCGCTTCATCTCCCTGATTGTCTGTCTAGATCAGTGAGAGTACAAAAAATATGTATTCAGAAATCCACACGCGTATTTGACTTATTTAATTCCATTATTCACCAATGCGATTTAAGTCGATAATTGTATACGAGGATTGATGGTATGAGTATTTCAATAACAGACAATCAGAAACAATCCAAATGGAATCAGATATCAGGCCATTAAAGTGGTGAGCCCGTCGACGTCGTCCGATCCAATTGGCTTCAAAACAACAGGCCACTAAAAGATATGACTTGGAGTCGATTCGTTAGCAAGACAACGTGAACTATGATATATTCCTCCTATAGTCACTATCCCATGTCTAGATTTAATTATATAACAAGCTATCCCACATGTCTACTATGGTGCACCTCTGATGTACACGATTTTACATGAAAGTGATCTCTAATATGTAATATTATCCTTCTTCACTTGCAATATACATTTCTATCCCCCTTAATGCAGATGTGTCCTGCAATGATTGGAAAACAGACTTATTACCTCGGAATCATGTACTTCTGATGACTTTTCTGTAGGTACATTTCTGGTAACAGAACCCACTAACTCCAAATTATGTGCATGTCTTTTAGCAGGGCCATTTCCTTCTGGTTTTTCAAGGTTCAAAATACCAAAAATAGAAACGTATTCGACTGTTGAAATTCGTGTTCACAGCCTTCCACTGTGTTATCATTTTCTTCCAGTTAACCACTGGAAGCTTTTCTTTATTTATCCTTCTGCTTTTGGCTTTCAGACGAATCCACTCACTGATAATGTCCAATTTTCTTGTGACAGGGTTCTGTTCTCTGTACATTTTATAGTTTTATTCATCTCATCTTCAGCGTTTGGAGTAAATGCACTTTCAGTGGCTGGTAATTTCTTTGTCCCGACGGTAAAGGACTTATTAGGGTTACGCGCAACAATGATCTGAAAAGGGTTTGTCTTCTGTTAGAGTGTGTTGAAAATTGTTGTCTAGACTTGTTGATCAGATGTAAGAGCTGAACTAACGACACCGGTGACTAAACTTGTTTCTTTTTCATCTGATGTCAGTCTCTATAAGTGGGTACTATCACTCGGTCACTTCTTCATCAGAATGAGGAGCTCCAAGGCCACACTAGAAGGATAACGTGTTCTACATAATCATGATGTAACTGGTTTAAAACAACGCTTATACACGGCCGACGATAAGTTGGTACACATTTTGTGAAGCCATTTCATGCATTGGTCACAATGCATAAGATCTTCAATGGGGAAGTGGCATAATAGTCGGCTGTATCGATGACGTTGAATCATCATTATAACCATTACGATGTGAACAAAACGAGAAAAGTTCAAACAGATATAAAACCCGACTCAGAATAAAAGCATGATGAAAATGGTAAATCACAGATACATACTAACAAAATGCTTCAAATAGTGGAAGGTGAAGTAAAAAACTTGGGAAAAACACTTCACAAACCCAAACAACTCCGAAGGCGTTATATAAGAGCCCAAAACTAGTCCCTGATACGATAGACACAAGGGGAATCTATTGTCTTAACACTTCCTTTTATCGAATCGCACGGCCCTTGTCCTCGTCATAACCAATACCACGTTTCAACTGCCCAAACGCAGATCTCAAGACGCAAAGGGTTTTTTAATTCTTCACAGATGATTTTAGGCTGAGGTATAGACAGTTTAAAAGTAAAATATATTTCTCAAGACGTTTGAAGTTTTCGTCACCTGGTAACAAACTCTGGCATTTTTTCAAAAATGGACGGGCAGACATGTGAAACAATTGGATTCAGTCACACCAATATATATCAGAATGCCACTTCTTTACTCAAAAACATATGTATTTCAAACTCAAAAAATAATGACCTCTTACATAGATGCGACTGTTAACAGTGGAAACATTCAGTCAATTACAGAAAGTGAAGTTAATAATATCAAGTCCTTAATAAATGATTTAAGATCACTCGTAGGTTCATTTAGGCTTCTTTGACTTTTGATAGCATAAAATGAGATGTTGCGCTCATCAGATTCTTGAAACGGAGTCCATCAAAACATCTGCTTTGAGGGTAAAGCTTCAGGAATTTAAAAAGCAAAAGGTAGAAGAAATTTTCGGTAAGACAAGGTTTTAATCCCACTATCCAAGCCTTAAAGACAAAAGAAATCTTGTGAGAATGCTGAATGAAAATGAATTGAAGAACCTAGAAGATTCTCTGAACTCCATTAAAAGTACTTATGAGGAAAGTGAACAGACACTTGAGCAACTTACTCGCATATTGAATTTATTAAGGTCAGATATTGGTCGAATCTTAGTGAATCACTTGTCAAAATCACCGACCTGTAATTGCTAATTGCTCCACTTATTAGTTTGTCTTGTAGTAGTATAAAGCCCGAAGAACTATGAAATCCTACGGCTCATATCCATTCAGTTCATAGTTCAAAGTACTTTTGACACAAACGATGGAGTATAAGGCTTTTTTAAACGTCTAGTTTGTGCTCCACTATGGCCCATTTGGAGAGCTTCTGCCCTTCTCAAGATTTTGGTGGACAAAATATATGACTTCAAAAATAATCAGTCTTCAGTAATAAGGATTGAAGGTCTATCGATTTATATTAATCGTTGCAGTTTGTAACGCTGTGGAGATCGAATCTTGTTTTAAATGTATCAACAGAAAATGCTGATATCACTTGTTCTGGGAGAGAATTCCAGTAATTCACTAATCGGTGCGAGAAACGGAACTCCAGACGTAAACGATTTGGTCTCGGTTCTTGAAATTTATTCAAATGTCCTCTCAAATGATCACTCCTAGACGGAAGTAAAAGATAAGGCATGTTAATATCTAGGTCATTGTTCAGTATATGATAAGCCAATATTAGATCTACCCGTATTCTTTGTTAAGATAACGGAAATAAGTTAAGATGTTTCAGTCGGTTTCCATAAGATAGGCCAGATAGACCTTTTTCTATCTTATTCATCCGTCGTTGAACTCTTTTCAGCACGTCTGTTTCATACTTCAAACAAGAACTCGCTGCTTGAATCCCATATTCCAAGTGTGGTTGCACGTAAATCGGGTATAATAATCTAAATATTTCGTCATCTAAACACTGTAAAGACTTACGAATAGACCATAATACCCCATATCCTTTTGCAGCAGCAGCCTTACAGTGACTAGTGGTTTTGATATCACTACTTAAGATGACTTCCAAATCTTTATAGTTTCTTACTTTGGGTAGTAAGAATCCACATATTGTGTAGTGATACGATTCATCATTGTTATTTAAATGTATCACCACACTCTTGTTAGGATTCACTTCAAGTGACCACCTGTCTAACCATGCCACCAATGAGCTAAGATCATTTTGTAATACTATTATATCTGACATACTATGTATGGGTCTCCAAATTTTTATGGCATCAGCGAATAGTAGAACAGATGATTTTGCTACAGTTGCTAATTCATTTACATAAAGTAAAAAGAGAGGAGGACCGAGGATTCTACCTTGGGGAACTCCACTTTTTACAGGTATCCACGAAGAAAGAGCCCCATTAACCCTTGTTCTTTGTCTTCTGTCATGGAGTAAGTTACTTATCCAATCTACGACTGTATAATGGATTTCGAAGCGTTCCAGTTTGAATTTAAGACCAGAATGAGAGACCTTATCGAAATCCTTACTTAGATCTATGAAGATCGCATCTACAGGAATATTCTGATATTTTGCAGCAGCCCAATCTTCTCTTGCAATGAAAAGATTTGTTAAGCACGATAGGCCTCTCCGAAAACCATGTTGTTCCCTGGAGAAAAGATTATGCTTTTCAACATAGTTTATAACAGATATCCGAATGATTTTTCCATCAGTTTTACAACTGCACTAGTTAAGCTTACAGGTCTATAGTTAGTAACTAAATCCCTACTCCCAGCCTTATACACCGGACTTATTATAGCGTCTTTCCAGTCTCTGGGCAGTCTGGACTGTTTCAGATACATGTCAAACAATATCGCTAATGGTTCAGCAATTACATCTGATATGACTTTCATAATCCTAGGATGAATATTATCAGGATCGCTGGACTTATCAGGTTTGATGTGCTGAAGTAGCCTTAAAACAGTACCTTTCTCAATGACCGCAGGATCCATCAATGAGCCATCACGATCATAATGAATCGTTGGTCGTACTTCATTAGTGATAGAAAACACTTTACTGAAATATCCCGATAAAGCTTCAGCTTTTTCGGTATCATCTTCTGCCAAGATTAACGGATTTTCTTGTATCAAAAGTGATGGAATTCCATCACGTTTCAGACTATATCTAGAATCCCCAACCAATTGTTTTTCGTATGATTGTCTAGTCTTACTTATTAAAGCTTTACAGGCATTCCTAGTCTTACAATAACTGGATCGGTATTGTTCTTAGCCAGTAGAGATGAACATACTCCAGTTCTTTTTCCTTTTTCTAAGAAGTTTCCTGACCGGTCCAGTTTTTCATGGTGGACTGTTATTTGGTCTACGCGATATCAGGTATAATATGAACTAAGCTAAACTTACCTTTAAATACAGACCATGCTTCTTCAACTGATAAGCTAGTATCTACAAACCAATCTGTCTTAGCAGCGTATTCCTGAATGGCTGATATGTTAGCTTTCCATACATTTAGGCGGGGTGTAACCTGATCGTATAACATGTCCCCAGTTCTAAAACGTGAATGATAAAACAGCGTGATTGCTGTTCACTAACGGTGGAACAATATTTAGGTCGACAATATCCTCAGTCTCATGAGTGATTATTAAGTCCAACAGAGAAGAACCTTGGTTGGCACCAAAACGTGTGGGTTTGGATACATGTTGCACTAGTGCATGCTCCATTATTGTTATCAGGGACCTACTATCAAATGAGTTTATATATTCTTCCGTGGTCATCTCAGTCCAACTAATATCAGGTGTATTAAAGTCTCCTAATATCAAACATCTGTTATTTGCAATCCATAGCTGAATGTGCTCTGAAATAAAGTCATCAGCTAAGCAAATTGGGCTGCGATAGATGACGCCGAGTATAAAATTATTGCAGAAAAGGGTTAGAGACATGGGACAATATGCCTAAATATAAATTATACACAAGGGAAAATATGAGATGTTACTCAAATTTTAGCAGAAGGCGTGTTCGGGTTCGTTTTTCGAGCTTGTAATCCACAGTTATAAGCAGTCAATGTTTCAAAATATGTTCGATATAATCTTAGATGTGTATCTAGATTAATCAAATAAGGAGAATACCAATATGATTTGTAAACACAGACGATGATTATGCTAGAGCCCTATTATCATGATAACTGATAAATGGGACCGAGAAGCATGTGTGTTAAATAATGTATTTGTGAGTGATAAACAATGTAACGTTTCTGTACTATATCCTTATATGCAGTCTTTCTTTTATATATTACCACCATTGACTTAACTACTCCAATGAATCCGGTGTTCATCTTGCTGTGTTAATGCAGTATGGCAACTTGGACCGATGCACACATGTGCCTAGTCCTACGTTTTAGCCGACTGACTGACTGAATATCACCTTGAATCTTTTATCCACTACCATTTAAATTCAATTACAAAATGATATTTAAGGAAGTATTTTCATCTTTATTACATTTGTTTTGGTGATTTGAATATTTTATCATGTTACACCCAAAGTTTGTTTGCATTCCGATGTCCATTAATCCAGACACATGTGTTTCAGCTACAGGATATTGTATCCAAACTCAACTATAACCTTTAAGCACTTCTTTTTTGTAGATATTTTTGGAGATTAGTGATTTTTAGCAAGGAATAAGTGCCAGTTACCACTCTTGTTAACAAATATATGCTGAAGTATGCACTAAGCTAGTTATTTTTTAAGTATTCCAGCTTGTGGCATTTATTGAAACAGGTTCAAAGTTGATATAATTTGATGAATAAATAGTATCTCAAAGTGGATGAGTTGTTGTCAGAGTGGTTAGAGCCTTAGAAACAACAGAAAGTATTTCTTAAGATGTATGAAGGAGTCATACTAATATACCTTAAATTCCAAACATTCCAATGTCGGACCTATTCGCCTTCTCAATCTGTATGACTTGCTAGTAACACTTCTCATAATTACACAAAGTATATTCAATTGAAAGTTTTCTATGACTTTCAAAAATTCGATTAATGATAAGGGTCTTCAGGTTGTAAACTAAAGTTTAACTAACCTTCATATCTATCTTTTAGACTCATTCATCATTTGCTATCTTGATTTTCATATATTTCACTTCTACTGGCTTCATGTTTTATCTCCGTTACTTTTCTAATTTAAACTGTCATGATAATAATTTATCAGATTTTTATATCATTAATTTAATAATTGAATTCATGAGTAGATTAAAACTAGACCACTATTGAAAACTTGGAAGCACTGAACGGCTCTTACGTCCTATCATCAAACTCCTCAACAGTATGCGTTCATGACCCCTTTCACGGGATTTGAACCCAGGACCTTCGGTCTTATACACGTACCCTTAAGTTTAAGACCATTGAGCTGGTATGTAATAGTGTTAATGTTTAACTTCAATCGATTCATTAATTTTCAAATTTCTCCATTTATTTCATTTCATTTATATTTAGACTTCATGAATTAAGGTCAAATGAAGAAAACAGTGTTACAATTGAAGCTTTAAATAACTGCTTAGATAATAAAGCAAACAAACAAATATTTTTGAATGAAAAAATTGAAGAAATTGAAATGACTGAATTGAAGGTAATTCAATGTTATTATTATTAGTATTAGCGGCTTCATTCAATATTATATTGTTGGTATAATATAGAATCTTCAGTATAATGTATTTCAACAAGTTTCCGTTCCCTATTTCTTGATCGATCCTGACGATAACATATTGAGTGGTTGGAATTTATATCTTAGCAGTCCAGGAATCGACATTTGCTACTTATTGCCAGCAACCATGATGTTTCTGATTGAGCTCTTTTGTAAATTGTACAACGACAGGTCGTAAAATTTCCAAAAACGTACCTGAATAGTTTATGCAACTAATAGGCGTAATGATGTATTAGAACACACAAAATTAGATAACTTATTGAAATATATGGATAACAGGAACAGGTAGCCCAGATATTCAAGCAGGCCGCCATCATTCAATTTCTGTAAACAGATACCATTTTAAGTAAAAATGGATGATGGCTATCAGTAGAATCCAGTTTGACGCGTGTTTTGTCCTATTCGGGACTCTTCAGTTGGATGTACCTGCATCCCAGAGTTGATGTTCACTCTGAGGCTCGAACACAGTACCATTCGCTTCAAACGCCATCGCGTTATCCACTTAGCTAATAAGTCCTGATAGCCACTTGCTTATGCAATGGAGTGAAGTTTAAATTTACTTCGCATTGTTTGTTTGAATCGTTCCATTGATGTTTAGGACTTTAATTGATCAGACTCATATTGGCATATGTGCATCCTGTGTGGATTGCCTCGATATAGCCTTAAGTGATAGGACTTAGTAGCTAAATGGAGAACGCAATGGCGTTTGAAGCGAACGTTACTGGGTTCAAGTCCAGGAGTGGACATCAACTCTGCAATACAGGTGCATCTACCTGACGAGTCCGGAATAGGACGAAACACGCCATAAACCGGATTTCACTGCTAGCCACTACCCATCTTTGTTTAGTCTTCTTTTGTTAATGAAATTTATATTTTAATGGTTAATAATTGTAAATAGTTCTGTTATTAGAAAAAAAGCACATTGCTTTTGGACAGGTGAAAGAAACTCAAAAGATGCTAGATGAGTTAAATGCAGATATAACAGAAGAACGTAGAAATGCAGTAAGAAAAGTGATCAAATTAGAAGAAGAAACGGTAAACATTGTCTTTTTAATTTTGTTTGACTATATTTACTACTTACTAGTTTTAAAGTAACCAGATTACATTACAAAAGAAATGTAACATGTAAATAAGTAAACCGAACATTCCTAAAGTCAGAATGAAGTGATTGTTTAATACTGATATAACTTCCAGTAATTTTTACCGAGCAGTTAGTTCATACATACGGAGGAACTTCGGGTTTAATCAAACTTAGAAGTGGGTTATTTCAATCACTAATAAAGGAATTCAGAAAATAATTAGGGAATGTAATATTGGAAACTAGAGGGTATGTTTCACCATCAAACTGATGATACCTCATTCTTTTAGATATTTTGACTGAGATATTAATATTACACTATTTAGAAAGTACATTTAAGTAACTTGCGTGATTTTCCAATTTCTTTCTATCTCCCAGAGTAAAATTTGTTTCTAATGTTTAGTATTTAGTGTATGTGATCTAAATTGACGAGAGTTATTCTGGTTTGTCATTAAGAGTAGAGTACCTCTCAGTTGAAAATATTGGAAATAATTGACAAATCTGTGGTTTATGAGTCAAAACTACATGTGACTGGTGAGTAACTAAAAGTTGGCTTGCAGCAATTATATTTTGCTCCTAACTTTAAGAGATTACAAATAGTATTTCCTCACCCTGTGTTCCATTCTTTTTTTCGCTGTTTAGGATACTTGATGCCTATTGTCTTACTAGTGGTTTAAAATCTCGTTATATACTCTATCTCTTAGTACATGTTTTATTTTAATTAATCCCTTCTAGTGAGTCAAATAAGTCTTCGAGTTAGAATTTAACCTGATATTCTGCATTAACCAAAGCTTCGGAGAAAAATTATTTGTCTACATTCGTTGTTATAGGTACGGAGTTCTCAGGGTATATATGTTATATCCCGATGAGAATAATGAATGGTAACTATTGGAATCTATTTATGGATTAATACGATACATATAGTTTTATTGTATAATTATCAAGTAGCTAAACTATGCATATTCATATTCCTCTTTTTATAAGCTTTATTTTGACCTACGAACTATTATTATACCATTTACCACAGAGGGATTAGTTTGACTAATATAGTATCTAAAATACTAGCTTCGATAATTTTCGGACGCCTAACTAAAACTCGTGAGCTGCAAACACGTGAAAATCAGGCTGGCTTCAGACCTGGTCGTGGCTGCATCGACCACATATTCACCATTCGTCAGGTTCTAGAACACAGGCATACTTATCGGCGTCCGACAATGGTGGTATTCCTTGACTTAAAAGCAGCGTTTGACTCTGTTGACCGAGAGGTTCTGTGGCAGTGTCTGTCATTGAAAGGCGTACCTCAGAAGTACATAAACCTTGTGAAGGCTCTTTACTCGAACACTACTAGTCGGGTCAGAGCCTATGGCGAACTGTCATCTGCTTTTGCAACCTCAAGTGGCGTCCGTCAAGGCTGTCCACTTTCTCCTTTTTTGTTTAACTTTATCATAGACATCCTGATGGAAATAACGCTCTCATCGACTGACTTCTCGGGTATTGATCTCCTACCAGGAGGTCCACTTATTGACTTGGAATACGCAGATGACATAGTCCTGTTTGGTGAAGACGCTGACGAAATGCAGAGTCTTTTGTTAGCACTGAGCAACAATGCCCGATTGTTTGGGATGCGCTTTTCTCCCTCTAAATGCAAGTTGTTGCTTCAGGACTGGTCTGCATCAACACCTGAACTAAGGATAGGGGGTGAAGTAGTCGAACGCGTTGACAACTTCACTTATCTTGGAAGTCTGATCAGCCCTAATGGGTTGGTGTCTGACGAAATCTCATCACGGATTCGAAAAGCTCGCTTGGCCTTTGCCAACTTACGTCATCTATGGCGAAGGCGAGATATTCGTCTATCAATTAAGGGACGAGTATACTGCGCGGCAGTTCGTTCCGTCCTTCTATACGGCTGCGAAACATGGCCTTTAAGAGTGGAAGATATTCGTAAGTTACTAGTATTTGACCACAGGTGCCTTAGAAATATTGCGGGTATCTGCTGGGATCACCGGGTAAGTAATAGTGAGGTTAGACGCAGGGTATTAGGGAATGATGGTAAATCAGTTGATGAGGTTATGAATCTTCATCGACTGAGATGGTTGGGCCACGTGTTGCGTATGCCTGAACACCGATTACCACGACGCGCAATGCTGACTAGTGCAGGGGATAATTGGAAGAAAGTTAGGGGCGGCCAAACCAAAACGTGGCATCAGTGCTTGAAGTCACTAACTTCTGGTCTGAGTCATGTTGGGAGATTCAGACTGCCTGGTTGGGGTCCGCGTGACTATCGTAACCAATGGTTGGAGACTCTTGGTGACATGGCTCAGAATCGATCACAATGGCGTCGGTGTATACACTCTCTGTCTTCCTTAAATTAAGAGATTAAAATCGCTTCATATCTGTCTAGGAACTAATTCTTTCTTCCTGTACTATCTCCTTATACACAATCTTTCTTCTATAGATTACCACCACTGAATTAACTACTCCTATGAATCCGGTGTTCATCTTGTTGTGCTAATGCGGTATGGCAACTTGGACCGATGCATATACGTGCCTGGTCCTACGTTGCAGCTGACTGACTGACTGACTGATTTACCATACTTAAATTATACCCTGTCCATCAATTCTTATCTCCCACATTTGTCTAAATCTTTTACAAATGTTGTTTTCTATTTTATGGTACGATGTGGTCTGTTTGGTTTGTATATGAATCCAGTATGTTTGAAATACATGATTCACATAACAGAGGCTGAAATTGGTGTTCTGGACTCAACAAGTAGGGCTAGGCAGAAAGAAGGACTGATAAGGACTCTAGACTGCTCGTACGGATTCTATGCGTCATTTGAACGGTCGATAAAACCACTGTTCTCTAATTGGTGGTGTCATTACGTTATACATTGATAGGGGCACAAACCCACAAGTTATAACATTATATATAAGTCATATTTATAGATGCTGATTCCCTAATTAGGGTTTGTGTGATAAACTCTGTCAGTGGTTGGAAACGTTGAAGAACATCGTTCAGAACCGGTCACAGTGGAGAAGGTTTATTCAACCTTTATGATACATTAATCTTTCTCATATACCTCTTCATTTCTATACAAACTATATTCTTAACGTTTAATCTTTCACAGTATCATTAACAATACAGTTACTTCTACCATTTCTCTATTCATTCCGTACGTATCCAAAAGTCCATTCTCGTTATTTGACTTATTTAATTCCGTTATTGACTAACGCGATTTAATTCGATGATTATATATGAGGATAGACGACATATGTATTTTGACAACGATCATTCATACGATCTACTTGGAGTCAGATCCCGGGCCACTAAAGTGGAGAGCCCGTCAACAAACATCGTCCGATCTAAATGATGACAAAATAACGAGCCCCAGACCCTCATTTCAGTCAGTCAGGAACAACGTAAAACTTCGTACGCACATACATCAGTTCAAATTGTCATACCACGTTAGCACAGAGATGCAGTTGTCGATTCAAACCCTCATTTAGCCGTAGTGTGTAGGTGGACATTCTCAAGGTCTCTTGAGCGTCGCTCAAAGCTCGTCCATAAATTATGGTCTCACCGAGATTATATTCTCTGATATATTCCTTTGTTTTTAAAAAAATGACCGCAAGTTCTTTGGCTTCCGTTTAGTTAAATCAAAACCCTCACCCTAATAAAATTTTACTAATTTGATGATTAACATTATTAATTGATTACCCTAAAGATGGTGGAGAAGATTCATAGCTCAGGTGGGTGATTTTTATGGACTTTTTGTTCTCTGAGCTGGATGGTTTAGCAGTGGAGCTTTCATCGTTCTTATGAACGATATCAGCAGCACCATCCAGCTCAGAGAACGAAACTCCATCAAAAACAGGATTACCTTTAAAGATAGCATTTTATTAAGGTGTAATTTTGTTTGTTTTTTTATTTGCAGAAAAAGCTGAAAAAAGCGCTCAGTGTGCAACATGAAAAAAACAGAAAATTAGAAATGTAGGTAAACGTCGAATAAATTTTGTTAAATATGGTGGAGGAGATTTGTAGCTCAGGTGGATGATATTGATGGAGTTTTGTTCTCTGAGCTGGATGGTTCAGTTGTGGAGCTTTCATCGTTCTTCTGAACAATATCATCAGAACAAACTTCAGATAGAAGTGAAGTGTTCGAATATCTTGACATATGGCTTATAGCTCCTCCTGTAGAACTCGATTTTAATTGATTATTGTTGACCTCTAACCTATTATTATTTACTTCTTTATCTTGGTTATATCTCCCATTGATTTGATTCTTGGTCCTATAATTTTTCCATAACTTTTCTGATTTGTTTATAAATCGGATCGATTTAAATGTGTTTGTTGATTGATGATTGATCTGAGTCCCATGCATTTTAGAATTTCCTTCATCCAAGATATCAACATTTTCCCAGTCGAATGTGTGCCCGCAGTTGTTCACGTGCATTGATATGAGTGAAGAGATGTCATGGTGTTTGACCACTAACTGATGTTCATACAGGAGAAGACGAAGAATGCGTCCGCTTTGTTCGACTGAAAAAAATGTGGAAATCTTAGATGGAGGTAATTTTAAAAACACCGGAGAATTTTTAAAAGTTTGGCACGCAGATCACTCAGCAATCAACAAACACATTTAAATCGATCCGATTTATAAACAAATCAGAAAAGTACTGGAAAAACTATAGGACCAAGGATCAAATCAGTGGGAGATACAACCAAGATAAAGAAATAAACAGTGACTGGTTAAATGTCAACAATAATCAATTAAAATCGAGGTCTACAGGACAAGCTGTGAACCATATGTGGAGAAATTCGAACATTTCACTTCTACTTGAAGTGTGAGCTGATGACGTCGTTTAGAAGAACGATGTAAGCTCCACAACCAAACCATCCAATTCAAAGAACAAAAACTCCACCAAAATATTTTTTTAAACTTGGGAAGTGTGCATTTTAATCCTGTTCATGGACTTGCTCATTTGACTCGCACGCTCACTCACTTGCCTGCTTGCTCTTCGGCACTACTCTTTCATGTTTGCTTAACGTACCTGTAATTTTGCTTATCTGTGCATGATGCAATAATAAACGTAATCAATGCTTTGTATTTACCTTCTGATTAATACACCACTAAGGTATTATCTAGTGACGATTATCAGGACGAACTATTATTTATTTGTTTGAACACATAAATATTGATACAAGGGGGCACCAAATATATATGAGCCACACAAAACAGTGAGAATTTAAGGAGAAGGAAAAAAAAGGTAAGGAGCATAGGGAATTATATATATATATATATATATAAGAGAACAATAACGATTAAATTAGTGTAAGGTAATGTAATAGTAGTAATAATGGGGGAAACGAAAAGATACAACCAGGAGAAATCTTTCAGTTAAGGAAGATACAACCACTTTTTATGAAGAAAGTAAAAGAAGGTTACAGCAGGATCGCCACTGGCTTCTATTCTGAGCCACATCTGATAACGTCTCTAGCCACTGCGTTACACCGTCTCTCGGACCCTAACCAGGGAGTCGCGAAGGACCAACACAAGCCAGCCCTTTGCAGCTTTCTTTCATGCCACGACACCATGTCATACACTGACCACCTCTCCTCATTTTCCAACCAGTCCCAGAGTCGGCAAATAATGCACGACGTGGAATTCTCTGGGACGACATTCGTAGAACATGTCCAAGCCACCGAAGTCAGTGTTTCAAGATGGTGACACCAATTGGATTGTCGTCTTTGTGCCCGAACACAGGATGCTGAACCTCTGCATTACTAACATGGTGTTACCACTGGATGTCAGCAATCCTTCGGAGACAGCGATGATCGAACACAGAGAGTCGTCTAACATCCTCAACTCGGAGAGGCCAGGTTTCACAAGCATAGAGCAAAACTGCTCTCACCGACGCGTTGTAGATCCGACCTTTTACAGCCAGACTAACATCACGAAGACGTCAAAGATGGCCCAGATTGGCATAAGCCGCTCTGGCTTTCACTATACATGCATTGTTCTCATCACTCACGCCACCACCAGCACTTATGCAGTTACCCAGATACACGAACTTCTCGACTACTTCTATCTGCTCACCGTCCAGAGTGAGTAGAGGATTAGAATCCTGCCAGTCTTGTAGAAGTACTTTGCACTTTGAAGGAGCAAAGCACATACCATAACTACGGACACTGATTGCCAACTGATTAAGTGCGGATTGCATGGCTTGGGCATTCTCGCACAGTAAGACAATATCATCCGCATACTCAAGGTCGAAGAGTCTTTCTCCAGGCAACAGATCCACACCACCATTACTTACATCTATCAGAGCTGTTTCCAGAATGTCATCGATGGCAAAGTTGAAGAGCAGTATCATCGATGAACACGGTGGATCTGATACAGATGTGAAGGCACGGATCGGCAAACAAGAGCAGCATATTTACAACTGAAGAACATCTGGAGCTCAAAACGATTGGCAACCAACACCAAGGTCAGAATTTTCAATACAAATGTCAAGACAGTTCTACTGTATGGGGTGGGAACCTGGAAAACCACGAAAGCCGTCATCCAGAAGATACAAGTGTTTATTAACAGTAGTCTACGCAAAATACTTCGTATCCGTTGGTCAGACATTATCAGCAACAACCTACTGTGGGGGAGAACAAATCATATCAAAGTGGAGGAAGAAATCAAGAACAATAGCTGGAAGTGGATAGGACACACATTGAGGAAAACACCCAACTGCGTCACGAGACAAGCCGTCACATGGAATCCTCAAGGTCGAAGGAGTAGAGGAAGACCAAAGAAGATATTACGCCGGGAAATGGAGATAGATATGAGAAAAATGAACAAAAATTGAATGGAACTAGAAAGGAAGGCCCATGACAGAGTGGGTTGGAGAATGCTGGTTGGCGGTCTATGCTCCATTGGGAGTGACAGGCGTAAGTAAGTAAGTAAGTAAGTAAGTAAGTAAGTAAGTAAGTAAGTAAGTAAGTAAGCAAGTAAGTAAGTAAAGCGCCGGACATTCGCTTTTCGTCCTCTCATTTTCGTAAACAACACCCCCACCACGAGAAGGCAGTGAGTAGGACTTCCCTGGCTGAGGCTGTATACGCGTGGCCGTGTGAGAGTATTTCGAGAGGGAGGGAGAACCCACCCCACTCTCGGCCATACCAGGGCATATGGGGGTGAACTATATATGAAGTTTAAGGATTCTATTGAATATCGACCATTACAGTCTACTTAACGTCTTTCACTTTAAATAATTAGCCTAATAGAACTCATGTCCTTTTTCTATTGCTTCTGTATATCTGTAAATACTTTTAGTAATTGTGTAGCTACATTGATGAATACTGTCATAATGATATTTATGTGTATTTTGTGTATTATACTCTGAAAAGAAGTCATTTGACTTAACAATGAAATGTTTGAAAGCGTAGATTGATGAATGTTGTATAATACTGATTAATATTATGGTTACTTTCTTCATCATCATCTTCATCATCAACTTCGTCATCATCTTTGTCATCATTATCATCATCTTCATCATAATCATTATTATTCACTTCACAATTTTGTATTTTAATAGACCACATCAAGAAGTTAGTGAAATATTACGTTGTAAAAGATTTGAAGAATTCTCATTATCGAATAGTGTTGATGAATTATACAATAATATTCATGAATGTAAAGTTCGGAAATCCGCTTTATTAAATACAATTCAAAAGAAAGAAAATGAAATTGAAACAGCTGAAGAAAAACGGTTAGTTAATTGTAATTAGTTGTGTAGTGATTGATAGTATGTCAATTTCATATGGGTTATTCTAGTTTCCAGATAGACCAATTTACGACGAAACGGCCATCCAGTACTTCCAGGTTTCCCATGGTGTTCTAGTTTCAATTGACTCATGATCTCAACCATTGAAATTATTCATTCTTCTTGAGTTACATGTTGACCGGTGAGACTATAATTTATGGACGACCTTTGAATGACCTTGAGGGTGTCCATCTAATAACTAGCACCAAATGAGGATTATAAACCACAGTGTGAAGAATTAGAATTATGATTTACAGTTGATGATTAAGGTTAGGAATTAGTTTTAGGGTTTTCATCATCAACTGACATAAGCTAAAATGTCAAAACGCTATTTAGCCAAATGGATGAGTGAATTTCGCTCCAAAATCCGAGACCAGTTATCTTATCCCTGATTGGTTCGTCCACAAATTATAGTCTCGTCTGTTGACCTTCTTAATTGTTTGCTTAACAACTTTGAGTGTTTTTCTGTGAACTTATGTGTGTACATTGCTCATCTTATTCATCGCATGTCTGTAATGTATTTTTACTTGACTATAAATATCGATTCATACTTGATTAAATCGAGTTGGCTCACATGCCTTCTCCGATTTCGTTTCGTACTCACCTCTTTGCTTCGTTCCCCTGATTGTCTGTCCAGGTCAACGAGTGTACGAAATATGCCAATCCAAACTCCATTCTCGTATTTGACTTATCTAATTCCGTTATACACTAACGCGATTTAAGTCGATAATTATGTAGGAGGAATGATGGTATGTGTGTTTCGATAGCAATCATCATAGGATATAACTGGAGTCAGATATTGGGCCACAAAAGTTGATAGTACATTATTTCATCCTTACTACCCATTTATCTTTCTTATAGTTAACACCCCGGATTAATCTTTGTTAAACAACTTCTGATGATCAAGAAGCAGTGGACAACAGTTTCTTCTTGTTTATGGACTCCTCGCCAATTAGCATCCACAGCCTCTCTATAGGAGATCAAGGCTTAGGTCCTTCGGTTCCATGCGCGAACGCCTGACCTTTAGATCAATGAGCCAGCATATAGTGGCTTACATGTTTAACTTCGATCGATTGTTAATATCCAGCAACCATCTTCCAATGTTACTTGATGGATAACTGCCTCATACTCGAAATGGATAAACTCCACTGATCACGGCTTCTCACTAGGATTCCGGAATCATCTCTCAAAATTAGTCACTAGTCGGCACATAATCATTAGTTACCGTAGGCTATCTGCAGAGATTTCTTTTTTTACAGTTAACACCTAGGCCTGATCTTTGTTTGTATTTATGAGGGAGACCAATAGTTCAAGGATTGACCGCTGGCGGTGGAGTCACAGACTCATACTTCTGAGAAGTCCCATACTACCACGAAACAACTTTCCAGTATCATTTAATTTTCAACAGATCAGTTCGGAATGCTAACTATAAAAATCCAAAGATCTACATGAACTCCCTATCGTAATCAACCGATTAACATTTTAATTAATCTTGGATCAAAAATTGGTTGATGGATAGATATAAACACATGGAGTGTGCCGAAATTGGCTGATTGTTTGTCACTGACTCTACAGTGGTATCAAAATAGGTCGGGGTCATTCTTACTATGAATTCTTGTATATCGAATCAGTTAAGAGTAGATTTAGTTGTGGGATAAACTGAAAAAGTTAAAAAAAACCCACCAATTTAGTTCATTTTTTCCTTATGTTAGATATCTGATGATAAACAGTGAAACCATTATTCACTGGATAAATAGTGGATTGGTTGAAGTTAGACATTAACATAGTTGGATGCCGGCTCAGTGATCTACAGGTTAAGCGTTCACGAGTGAGACCGATAGATCCTGGGTTCGAATCCCGCAAGCGAGATCGTGGATGCTCACTACTGACGAGTCTCGTACTAGAATGAAACGGCCATCCAGTGCTTTCAGGTTTTCAGAGGTGGTCTGACATTCATCGATCACATAATCTTAATAAAAAAATTAGTCTAGAGTTTGACTCATTGAACTGTAATAGTTGACTCATTTTACTTCATTCATAGAGTATTTAGTTCTATTGTCTAGTTAATGCATAGTTATTTCATTTCACGTTGATACCTATCAACACTGCACATACCTGACTATACATAAGACTGAATAAGGAAACCTAAATATTTCTACCTTTTGACTGTTATCCAAATATTTCTAATCTATGCTTAAAACAATCTTTAAAGAGATTGAAATTTCTGTAAAGCAACCTTATTTGCATAAGATTTAAAGATTTACACTATCGAAATGTACATTTTAAGTTTTTCTTGAAATCGACAAGATTACAGGAAACTTTAAAGAAGACAATCAGAATAATGGCACTTCATTATAAATACGAAATATATTCGATGTACTCTTGAAGGATCTTAAGTTGTAGTGGTGTTTACGATAACATTCAGCTACTGTAGTAAAACATTACTTGTAATGGTTTAGTGTAATCAGTGAGTAATTACCCCACTTTCAACTTCATTCACTACAGGAATAACCATTAATCATTACTAACTCAGTTACTAAGTGGAGTATAAATATGAATATACATATCAATTGAAGTCTTGAATTTTTGTTTTAAAATGATATTTTCTTTAAACGATCCAATTACCCTAAAATATTTCAACGTAAATTAGTAGTTGAATTCATGAAACAACTAAATGTAGATCACCATGGAAAATCTACAAGCACTGGACGGCCGTTTCGTCTTAGTACGAGATTCCTTAGTAGTGCGCATCGAGGATCCCGCTCGCGGGACTCCAACCTAGAACTTATTGGTATGCGAATGTTTAACCTGTAGACCACTGATCCGGCATGTAACGGTATTCATGTCTAACTTTAACCAATTTACGAAATTGAGCCATCGTTCACCATTGTCTTCAGTGTGATACTGTTTCACAACAGTCCCGGTTCAAATCCACTAGTCAATGCTTCTCA
This sequence comes from Schistosoma spindalis, assembly GCA_946903255.1. Taxonomy (NCBI): domain Eukaryota; kingdom Metazoa; phylum Platyhelminthes; class Trematoda; order Strigeidida; family Schistosomatidae; genus Schistosoma; species Schistosoma spindalis. Next base: position 37,474,676 of record OX336416.1, on the reverse strand, counting down.
TTAGAACTATAAAAAATCCATCTTGAAGCTAGTTACTAGTGAGCATATGATTCTTATCAGAATGAATGGGGATCGTGAATGCGCGCTTCTGAAGAGTCCTATACTAGAACGAAACAACCATCCAATGCGTCCAGATTCTCCATCATGATTTAGCTTTCATTGATTCATGAATTCAATTATTAAATTACTATAATCTTCACAAAACTCCTTTCTGATTGTAAATATTTATTCTATTTCTTTCACACCGTTTCTATATTATTTCTACAATTGTTATTTATTGATTTCAGTGATTTCATACAACAATCATTAAATAAAATGTTAGAAGAACATGAAGAAAGTTTAGAAAATATAAGAAAAGAATTGAAAAAAGTGAGTTATAAATTCTTCTTCTTCTTTTCCTTTTCCACCTTCTTCTTCTTTTTCTCCTCCTTCTCCTTCCTCTCTCTCTCCACCTTCCTCTTCTTCTCCTTCTTCTCCTTCTCCACCTTCTTCCTCTTCTCCTCCTCCTCTTTCTTCTTCCCCTTCTCCCTATTCTCCTTCTTTACCTTTTTCTTCTTCTTCTTCTTCTTCTTATTATTATTATTATTATTATTATTATTATCAGTGTCTTTATTCAATATTATATCTTTTGGTAAAATATAGAATTAATATCAGAAGAGGTTTTGTGGGTATTATAGTAGTTTAAATGGCTGAGATCATGAGTTAATTGAAGCTAGACCACCATGGAAAACCTGGAAGTACTGGACAGCTATTTCGTTTTAGTAACTCACTGAAGACAATGGTGGACGGTTGCTCAATTTCGTGAATTGGTTAAAGTTGGACATTAACACCGTTAGATGCCGGATCAGTGGTCTACAGTGCTCCCAGGTTTTCCATAGTGGTCTAGGTTCAAATGACTCATGATCTCAACTATTAAAATATAGAATTCTCAACACAAAGTAATTTCAACAAGTTCCCGTTTCTTACTTCTTGGTCGATCCTAAAGACAAATATTGAGTAATCTCCAGTTAGATTTTAGCAGTTTAAGAATCGACATTTGAATAATGTTTATTATATTCAATACATATTGCCAGCCATTACGATGTCTCTAACTGTGCTTTGTTGTAATTTGTATCGAGAAAGGTCGTAAACTTTTCACACACGCACCTGAATAGATTATGCAATTAATTGACAATAATGATCTGTTAAAACAAACAAGGAAACAGATAACCTGTCGAAATATCTGGATGACAAGCACAGGTAACCTAGATATTCAAGCAGCCCGCCTAGTTAATCCCAAAATAGTTTCCATATATATATTCTCCTTAAAATAGAATAATCAGAATATATATATGATCGTGAATGCGCACTTCTGAGAAGTCTAGCACTAGGATGAAACGGCCATTCAATGCTTCCAGCTTTTCCATAATGGTCTAGCTTCAATTGATCTCAACTATTGATATTACTATAATACCCATAAAACATCCCTTCTAACACATATGTTTGCTCATTTTAAAAGCTGATCAAATACTGACTAATTTATAGTGACCTTCCATTAGTTATTCACTAAACATAATAATAACATTAATTAAACCACCTACTGATTCGGTGGTTTTCTGTTTTGAATTTCCATTATTTTATGATGAATGAGTATTTAAGGTATTGGAGGTTCCATTAATCATTTGATCAAATAATTTCAGAAGATTTGGATTATGACCAGTAGTGAATAACCATTTCATCCTATTTAAGACTTATCAGCTGTATTTATTCAAATCTTACAATTCTCAATTCAAATATGACAAAGAAGTAATGTCGAGGCATCTCTTACATGATTGTTTAAGAGATCCAGAAAACTTCTCGTAAAAAGCTAAGAAAAGATTTGAAAACATTGAGAAGCATCTTATCCAACCAGAGTTCAGTAGAAGTTGAAAGTGAAATGTCACATGTCGAGTTTTTGATTAGATGATTACTTATACTGCTACTATGTTTAGTAGCATCTCAGAATTTTCGGGAAAACCAAGGACATCGAAAATACTATAAAAACCCTATATTTTCTGTACTAAAACGAACTTTTGGAGTAAAGTGTTTCTCACATATTTCGCACCTTTTTTTTTCGTGTTCAAGTTACTGTGTAGATCTAGCTTGTGGGGTTACTAGAAGAGCTTAGAAACCAAATCTAGCGTTCAATTATTAAGACTTATCAATGATGCCTTATGTATCAGCAAAGAATGATAGAAATTCAATCATAGGAATCTATTACAAACCTTACGTATAACTAACAATGTTCATTGGTTTAATAAAGCCAAACTTTGAGATGGTTCCAAGTGTTTTGTTTACTTAGTTGTCATAAAGTAAATTTGATTTTGTTGTATTTTAAGTGATTGAATACTGAAATGATCTTCATAATTTCCAAGAAAATTTTTGAACGGTTTCAATGTTTACCTTAAGATGTAAAATCAGGTTTGAAGCGGAGATATTTTTATATACTACAACTCTATTAACTAAGTTGGTATGTATGGGAATGACTCAAAACTAGTCTAAGTGATGTTGATATATTCATCATTTATATCCTGACTTTAAATATACATACGTGGAGAAGATTTGTAGCTCAGGTGGAAGATTTTGGTGGTTTTGTTCTCTGAGTTGGATGGTTTGGTCTTCTGAACGACATCATCAGCACAAACTTTAAGTAGAACCGAAATGTTCGAATTTCTTCACATATGGTTCACAGCTTGTCCTGTACACCTCGATCTTGATTGGACAGGACAAGCTGTGAACCATATGTGGAGAAATTCGAACACTTCACTTCTATCTGAAGTGTGTGCTGACGATGTCGTTCAGAAGAACGATGTAAGCTCCACAACCAAACCATCCAGCTCAGAGAACAAAACTCTACCAAAATATACGTACATGCAAAACTTCTGTTTGTTCCTTTTTTACAAATTATATTCTTTATGCTTTGTCTTTTTTATTATCATTGTTATTTCCACTACGTTGACTCTTTCATTGTTCATCTTGGTCTGTTGGAATGGTGTAACAACTTGGGTGGATGCATATTTGTACTTGCTCTGACCTTATGTTAGACAAAGGAATTCTTTTGTTTTTCATCTCGAATACAGTAATGGCACCAATATATATATATATATATATATATATATATATATATATATATATATATATATATATATATATATATATATATATATATATATATATATATATATATATATACCATAATTTAGTAAAAATGTAACCTTTGTACTTGAGTTCTTAACTAGTATGGAATTGCACAAGGAAAATACATTGGAAAACTTGCGTTCAATGATTTATTAAGAAGATGAACGTGTAGTGGGTAATCCTATGTCGAGTGTATGTATGTGTGTATGCACTCCATATCTCATTCATCACATGTCTGTCACCTATTTTTATCTGGCTATAAATATTGATTAACTCTTAATTAAATGGAGTTGGCTCACACGCGTTCTCTACTACGCGTCTTTTCGTTTCTCTTCGCTCTCTGTCTCTTTTCCTCGTTTCCTTCACTTCGTCCCTCTGATTGCCTGACCAGATCAATGAGTGTACAAAATATACATATTCAAACATCCATTCTCGTATTTGATTTACTTAATTCTGTTATACACTAAAGCAGATTAAGTTGATAATAATATACAAGAATATTCACGATGTATATTTCAGTAGCAATCATTTATTGAAGTCAAATCCCAAGTCACTAAAAACGTATTCAATGAGATGATTGAAAATATTAGGTATAGAAACTGTTATCTCATATACTGATCTTTAGGTGGTGACATTGAGTAATCAACCATTGAACATAAAGCAACAGATACAATTCAGTAACTATTGAAAGAGAGATTTCTTTTCCATAACAGACTGCATGTAATCAGATTGAATAGAGTATTTTCTACTTCTTTTCATCTGTCATATCATTTGGCGAAGCTAACATCTATGATAGCTACTACGTATTCATGAAATAGTTGAAAAGGTATGTTTTAATTCAAATAGAAAAGTAAAGTGTCGAGTAGTGTTAGTGAGAGAAAAAAACACTCAAATCCATAGTTTATGTGTGAGCAATAATAGAAATAAGAGATAGATAGTGATTTATTGTGGATGAATGAAGCCGTTGGGGTTAGGGGTACATAAATTAGGCATTATGTCTCCAAGACCACTTGCCACTATCACGTGGCAAATCATCATTCAGAATCTTAATTCTAAATTTTATTTATGGCCTAGTGTACTCAACTTGACCAATTACATGCCCGTTCAACACTGTTGACCTTGAACCGACATAGCTAAGTCCTTATTGGTTTATCATTCACAGACTTCTTATTATGTCCTATCTTAAGTTGGAAAGCTAACAATCAGCTTTTACTACAATCCTATTTTAAACAAATGAAGTTTATATGACAGATATAGTAGACCTCACTACATTATATATAATGCAAAAATATCAATCCAACCAAATAAACCCCAATTGTTTGTGATTAGGGACGATTAAGTAATAGACTAGTAACAAATTAGGAATAGTAAGCTGTACGACATTAGATTATGGGGTTAACCGAAAGTATATGATAAACAGAACACCAGTGGGGAACAACCGAATGTACTTGACAAAGAATTACAGAACTAGTTAGTAAAATCTAACAATCATATAGTAAATGCTCAATTTGCCAAATGTGCATCAGTTATCTCAAATGACTCAGAATTCCTTTGCTCTTGCATTTTCATACAAATTGCATTCTGTTTTCATTCTTTACTGTTCGATCCTCTTTTCTCTTTGATGCCAGACATTCTGTTTACCATTAACATCATATACTACTTATGTCTGTATAAGTAGCACACACCACATATGATAAACAGAATACATAGACTTAATAATTTAGTCTCTTAATCATTATATAATGTGTGTGCATATTACTAATAATCTATAAATTAGTTCTGGGAATTACCATTCCTTTAATTTTTGTACTGATATAATAGAAGGGAATGTCTATTTACGGTAAATAATCAATCTCAATTGAGCATATTTAATACTTGATTGATATAAATGAATTGATGAAACGTTAACATTCATTAAGATGCTTACGTAACCAGTTGATTTGTCTTTTAAGGGATGAAACTTACTTTCTAGGTTAATATTATATTTAGTAAATTTGACATAGATGCTTCAAGATTACTTACTTACTCCTGTTACTCCCAATGGAGCATAGACCGCCAACCAGCATTCTCCAACCCACTCTGTCATGGGCCTTCCTTTCTAGTTCCATCCAATTTTTGTTCATTTTTCTCATGTCTATCTCCATTTCCCGGCGTAATATCTTCTTTGGTCTTCCTCTACTCCTTCGACCTTGAGGATTCCATATGAGGGCTTGTCTCGTGACGCAGTTGGGTGTTTTCCTCAATGTGTGTCCTATCCACTTCCAGCTATTGTTCTTGATTTCTTCCTCCACTTTGATATGATTTGTTCTCCCCCACAGTAGGTTGTTGCTGATAATGTCTGACCAACGGATACGAAGTATTTTGCGTAGACTACTGTTAATAAACACTTGTATCTTCTGGATGACGGCTTTCGTGGTTTTCCAGGTTCCCACCCCATACAGTAGAACTGTCTTGACATTTGTATTGAAAATTCTGACCTTGGTGTTGGTTGCCAATCGTTTTGAGCTCCAGATGTTCTTCAGTTGTAAATATGCTGCTCTTGTTTGCCGATCCGTGCCTTCACATCTGTATCAGATCCACCGTGTTCATCGATGATACTGCCCAAATATGTAAAGGTTTTTACATCTTCCAAAGCTTCTCGGTTAATTGTAATTGAATTGGTGCATGCTGTGTTGTATCGAAGAATCTTGCTTTTCCCTTTGTGTATATTGAGACCTATTGCTGCTGAGGCTGCTGCTACACTGGTTGTCTTCTCCTGCATTTGTTGTTGTGTATGCGATAGAAGAGCCAGATCATCTGCGAAGTCTAGATCATCCAATTGCATCCTAGCTGTCCACTGTATCCCGTGCTTCCCTTCAGATGTTGATGTCTTCATGATCCAGTCGATCACCAGGAGAAAGAGAAAGGGTGAGAGTAAGCATCCTTTCCTGACACCGGTCTTTACTTCGAACGACTTTGTCAACTGTCCTCCATGAACGATTTTGCAGTTTAATCCATCGTAGGAATTTCGTATGATATTGACTATCTTCTGAGGCACGCCGTAGTGTCTATGAAGCTTCCATAGGGTTGTTCTGTCCACACCATCAAATGCTTTTTCGTAGTCAATGAAGTTGATATAGAGTGATGAATTCCATTCAATTGATTTTTCCACAATGATCCGTAGAGTTGCGATTTGGTCTGTGCACGATCTATCCTTACGGAATCCTGCCTGTTGGTCCCGAAGTTGTGCGTCTACGGAGTCCTTCATCCTGCTTAACAATACCCTGTTGAAGACTTTTCCTGGTATTGAAAGAAGAGTGATTCCCCTGTAGTTGTCACAGTTGCTGAGATCGCCTTTCTTTGGTATTTTGACTAGAAATCCTTCTTTCCAGTCTTTTGGAACCTGTTCCTCATCCCAGATCTTTCTGAAGAGAGTTTGGAGTATCCTTGCAGTTACCACTACGTCTGCTTTCAGTGCCTCTGCTGGAATGTTGTCTGGTCCTGCTGCTTTGCTACTCTTAATTTGTGTGATAGCCATGCTGATTTCTTCAATTGTTGGTGGGCCAACATCGATTGGGAGGTTCGTGAGTGCTGCTTCGATGTTGGGTGGGTTAAGTGGGGCTGGTCGATTCAAGAGTTCTTTGATGTGTTCCACCCACCTGTTTCGTTGTTCTTCAATGTTGGTGATTATCTTGCCTTCCTTGTTTTTCACTGGTCGTTCTGGTTTACGGTGATTTCCAGAGAGTTTCTTTGTTGTGTCATACAGTTGTCTCATGTTTCCTTCTCTGGCAGCCTTTTCCGCCGTCATTGGTAAATCTTCCACATATTTACGTTTGTCAGTTCTGATGCTCTTCTTCACTTGCTTGTTTACTTCTGTTTATTCAGCTTGTGCCTTGGCTTTCTCTGCTCTTGTTCGACTGGTATTGATTGCTGCCTTCTTGTTCCTCCTTTCTTGAATCTTATCCAGTGTATCGACCGTGATCCAATCCTTGTGATAGTGCTTCTTTTGGCCCAGAACCTCATGGCATGTTGAAGTGATTGCCTCTTTTATCTCCTTCCAGTTGCTCTCCACAGTAGTTCCTTCTCCATTGAGTAGATCATGAAAGGCCTGGAACTTATTGCTGGGGGGTATCTTGAATTTATTGAGTTTGTCATTATCCCGAAGGAAAGCCATATTAAATTTTTGTGATATTGTCCGCCCCGTTGCCCAGTGCCTCCTGAGTTTCAATCTCATCTTGGCGACCAGCGAGTGATGATCTGATGCTATATCAGCTCCTCTCTTTGTTCTCACGTCCTCCATCGTCCTCCTGAACTTTTTGTTGATGCAGATATGGTCGATTTGGTTCTGTGTGGTGTGATCCGGTGAAGTCCATGTGGTTTTGTGTATGCGTTTATGTGGGAATATAGTCCCGCCTATGACCAGTTTATTGAAGGCACATAGATTTGCAAATCTCTCACTATTTTCGTTCCTTTCTCCCAGTCCGTGTCGTCCCATGATCTCTTCACATCCGGTGTTGTCAATTCCAACCTTGGCATTTAGGTCTCCCATCAGAATGGTCAGGTCTTTTGTTGGGCACTTCTTGACGATTGACTGCAGCCTATCGTAGAATTAATCTTTAGCGTCTTCATTGTAGTCGTTTGTAGGCTCGTAGCATTGGATGACGTTCATTGTAATCCCCGTTTTCTTTGTTTTGAAGGAGGCTTTGATGATCCTTGGTCCATGAGATTCCCATCCTATAAGTGCATTTTGTGCTCGTTTGGACAGCATCAATGCAACTCCTTGTGTATATGGGGCATTTTCTTGTTCATGTCCGGAGTATAACAGCAGCTCCCCTGAAGCTAGTCGTTGTTGTCCAACTTGCGTCCAATGTGTTTCACTGATCCCAAGCACCTCTAAATTGTATCTCCTCATTTCTGCAGCAATTTGGAAAACTCTCCCAGTCTCCCACATTGTGCGAGCATTCCATGTACCTAAATAAATGGTTGCTCTGGTTGTCAGAAGGGGCATCGGCCTCGTGACTTCCGAAGAAACTCGGCTTTCATCATGAGGCGTCATAATTCTTCTAAACGAAGACCTCCTGACTCCGAGGGCAGAGTTTAAATGGTTTGAATAATTTTTTCTGGTTAGCGTTTTTTAGCGAGTTAGTTTTCTACGGGATGGGGTCGCTAACCCCATGCCCAACCCTCCTCCTTTATCCGGGCTTGGGACCGGCAGTAGCCCCCGGAAAGGGACTCCAGGCGGAGTTAATTAATTATTCTATGAATTCGTTATTCATCTTCTTGTGCTAATGAGGTGTGGTAACTTAAACCGATGCATTGTAGCTGACTGAATGACAATCTTACGCAAGCACTTATTTATTAATTATATTAACTCATGCTTGATAAGTAAATTACATGATCCAACTAGTATAAACATACTGGATTTATAATTTTTCTTTCCTATCAGTCTCTTTACTTTTATTGTTGACAATTTTTCATAGATTGAAGAATCACAAGAGACTTCAATCAAAAATATTGAAGCATATGAAAAGAAAAAAGAGATTTTAAAAGCCGGTTAGTTTAAATGAAGCAAAATGTTTTGTTTTTTTGTTTTTACTAAATTTATCTAACTCTTTGATGGAGTTTTATTCTCTGAGCTGAATGGTTTGGTCGTAGAGCTTTCTTCGTTCTTCTGAACGACATCATATGAGTACAAACGTTAGGTAGATTATCATAAGACTGCCATAATGTTGGTATCCTTCAAATTTTATTATTATGTAACTACTTTTTAGCTTATTACAATTTATATCTGCATAGATTGTTTAAATTGTATTCGGTTTCTGTAAATAACTAACTTTACTGTGATTAGAAGAGTTAAATCATACAGGGATTGAAATAAACATCACTGATTGAACTGGTGATGATTTGAATAATCTTTTTAAATTCATGAAGCTGAACTATTTTGGTAACGAATTATTAGTCTCAGTTAGTCAGTCAACAACGTAGAACTTCGTACATACGTACATCAGTTCAAGTTGCTATACCACATTAGCACAGAGATGCAGTTGTCGATTCAAATCCCATAGTGGTAGAGGTAGTAAGAGTATAAGCAGTAATCGGAAAGATTACGGTTTGAAGATGTTATTAAACGAGTATAATCCAGTGAAATAAATTTGGGAAGAGCCAAAAATAGATAAGGAGAATTCAGAAGATTAGAATTGGGAGAACACAAAGAATGGATGCACTCGTGCCATTACAAACGATTTTGAGCCATATCATTCAAGGTCTCTAACCACCGGTTGCTATCATCTCGCGGATCCCAACCAGGTAGTCTACACCTACCAACATGGCTCAGTCCACTTGTTAGTGACTTCATGGTTTTGTGCCATGTTTTGGTCTGACCGCCCCTAGCTTTCTTCCAACTTGCTCCTATACGATTATTGGTCTAGACATACAATACTCATTCCAAAGCATAATGATCCTGGGTTTAACTCTATTTACCTTACTATTTATTACTTGTGAGATTTTCTGAAGACTGTACGAAACAGACATCCAATCATCGTTTGTTTTCTATGACTCTAAACTTTATTAGTTTATAATATGAAAATTCAGACATATAAATCTATTACTTTAAATGTTCGACCACGTCCAAACCATAATTTTTTAATCAGTTTAATATAGTGGAACCATAATTTATGGACGACCTCTTAGCGACGCCAAAGTGACATTGAGTGTATGCACCCTAATAACTAGGACCAAATGAGGGTGTGAGGAATTAGAATTATGATTTACATTTGATGGTTAGGGTTAGGAATTAGATTTATAGTTTTCATCACGATCTGACATCAGCTAAAATGTCAAAACGCTATTTAGTCAAATAGATGGGTGAATTTCGCTCCAAAATCCGAGATATGTTATCTTATACCTGATTGGTTCATCGATAAATTATAATCTCAACTTTAATACTAATTAAAAGTTTAAGGTGTAGTGTGGCATCGAGTCGCGTTTGACTATGATCACCACTACAAGAAGACTACGTGCCAGTTGTCTGATAAGATCCCATGTAGGCCAAATATCAGAAGGCAGTTGATGGCTGTAGTCGAGATGTACTTGTTGGCGATTTCGTGGTATCGAAAGAGTACCGAGATCGTTCCATGTTACAAGTGTGGTTAATGAGCGTAACCGAGTCCGTGCAAAGTCACAATCAACGGAAGAAAGTATGTCTTTAGTACAGTTAAACAAACAAGTACAGTAAAATAATTCCTGGTACAAATGGTTATAATAATAATTGTTTCCATTACACCAATCGCGTTCTCTTGATAAAAGTAGGTCACTACAAAGGATGAGTTTTGTTGTTACACAAAAGTCAACTGAAGTGACTTTTTCCAGTTTGTTTACTACTAATTAGGATAATAACAGTAGCTTATTCTGACTAGTTAATCTTACTATTCTACAGTACTTATTGTGACTGTATTATATATATATATATATATATATATATATATATATATATATATATATATATATATATATATATATATATATACAGCGTGTTATGTTGTATGAAAGTGAAGTTTCCGGTCTACTGTTCTTGGGCTATAATGATGTGCAGATATATATTTTTTGTCTACTCTATAGGATCTATATCGATTTAGACTTAGGTATGAAATGTAGGATCTCAGATTTGAAAATTATATGGACATACTACGTAAAATGGAGGAATGTTATGCAACGGTAAAAAATTTAGAAACATGAATACTAGATTAAGAATGTTTCATATAAACAAAGCTGAAGAGAAATATACTGTAGGTCATAGCTAACAAAGTACTTGAATATGTCTTCTTTTAGAAATAAAGTCCCTGTTTATTTCATTTGATCCAAGAATAGTTACTGCTATGCCTCTTGATAAATTCATTGGGACCTGATTTTATATTAATATAGCTTCCTCCCCTTTAATACTATGATTAATAACGTATCAGATCAGAAAATTTGACGATGGTTCATAGATTTTGTGACAACTTCTCCTATTCATTTGGGCGTATGTTCACGAGCATTCTGGAATAAAGTTCTCTGAGTTTGACGTATGTACACAGTTGTTAAAATTATATATCTATTGAATACTATTTAGTTCTCATCAGCTCTTTAGCTGATCTTAGTAGTAATTTCACTTGGTGATGTTTACTCGTATCTTCCCATTGATATTTAGGGCTGCAATTGATCAGTCTCTTATTGGCATATGTGCATCTTGTGCGGACTGCCTCGATATTATCTTAGGTCACAAGCTTTATAAGCAAAGGTGGATAATAGCTAGCAGTGGAGTCCAGGACATGCGTTTCGTCCCAGAGTGAACATCAACTCAAAGATCCAGGCACATTCAGCTGACGAGTCCCAAACAGGACGAAACGCGCGTTAAACTGGATTCCACTGCTAGCCACTAACCATTTTTGCTTATAATCTTAGTTTTTATTTCAGGTCAATAAGAATTATTACAATATTGTTATGCAGTTATATCAGAAGTGAATAGCTTTATTCTTATAAACATAGATAAAGTAACCCGATATTCACTAACATCGTGTATTTGTCAACCACATTTAAAGCTTCTAGATAATTTATGAATGGAAACATTTTCTTAGAAGATCTATCATTCAAGTAAGCTATGTAGGGATTATCCTTTAAAAACGTTTTCAGATGTGTTTAAAATGATATATAATATCCTAGTGCACATATATGCGCACTGCTAAGGATTCCCACAATAGGACGAAACAGCCGTCCAGTGCTTCCAGGTTTTCATTGGTGGTCTAACATCATTCAGTTCGTGATCTCAATCAAAAACTTAATAATCTCCGCAACCCTATTCTGATACATGCATATTCCTGATACTTCGAAAATCTTGAATTCTGTAAAACAGCCTCATTAGGTTCATAGTAAACATCTTTACTCATTGATAGGTAGTCTTTTTCTTTTGGATTGACACATTTGTCGATCGTAAAGAAATTAAAGTAATTGTGATATGATGTGTTGTTTTAGATGAACAGCGTTATGAATCTGAAAAGGAAAAACTACAAAAAGTTTTCAAGACAAAAGAAACAGAGTAAGCTATTTTTTTACGAATTCGGCTAAAATATTTTAGAAAGAGTTTTGTGCTACCCTAAAGCTCATTAAGAGCGGAGGATATAATGAAATAGTGACTTAGATTCTAGTATACATGTAAGGGATATGGTTAGTCACAGCCAATCATATAAAGAAGTTTCAGTAATCTATGCTTTAAAACAACAACTTGTCCATACTGGTTCTCAATAGATAAGAAATGTTCAGAGTAGGAATAAGTTTTGAGATAACTAATGTTGGCATACAATATATCCATTTCCAATCATTACGACCATCGAAATATCACATTGTTCGAAAATTTAATACTGTAGACCTCTTGGGATTGTCATATTGTGGCAAATCACTGGTCAATTGATTTGAGTTTTATAAGAAATTGTGGATCTTTCTGATGACTGGTTATGTTGGTCAGAACTCTTGGATTCGCTTCATAATAATCCTGCTCCTAGGTTCAATGCTACCACCATCTTACTCTCTCTTCCTACTACCTTTTATTAATGTTCAGATTTTAGTCCCATGGTTTATTTACACAACTTTCATTGTCGGGTTAAAGTTTCAGCATTGAGGTCTAAAAGAAGTAAGGTTCTGGTCCGGTTAGCGTTTTTTTAGCGAGTTAGTTTTCTATGGGATGAGGTCGCCAACTCCATGCCCAAACCTCCTCCTTTATTCGGGCTTAGGACCGTCAGTAGCTCCGTGTTATGAACTTGGTTTGTCTACCCACTTTTGGTGCCGAGGATACTTGTCTAATGTAGATTTAGACTTTGATGCGATAGACTGATCGGCTTAACCTTGAGACTAGTACGCGTGAGTTCTAGATGGGGTAGAGAGAAGAAAACTATTCTGTCACCTGATTGGTGGACAAGCGCACGAATGAGAGAAGACGAGATACTTGGAACACTATTCCATCTATTCCTGATATCCTGATTTCATTCTGACTTCCTGATTTCTCTGATTTCGGATTAGTGTAAAAAGGTACATGAATAAATAGGTGAATAACCCGACCACAATGTACAATAATTAGGAAAAGTACAATTATGTCAAAAGTTGGGAATTAGAGTAGAAGATAGGGTGCAAAATATTATGTTTAAATTACAATAGCTTCGGAACAGAAAAGGGTATGGCAGTGAATGATACATCTAACGAAAGCTTATGTTCTGTAGAATAGAATAAGGACAAAAATAAATGTTTGTGTTTTATAAGCTTTGAATAAAATGAAATAACGTCCCAAAAATTAGCTTTCGTAGCTTGTCAGGGCTTCTTGTTTCCCTGTTCACATCACTCCAGGGGGGCTCCAGGCGGAGTTAAGCTTCTGATCTAGTAGGTTCAAACTTTAGGGCGAGAGGATGATCTTCAAGTCACTGCATTAAACGTAAGTATTCCAAAAATGTCCTAGTTGATGCGTTCGTGTGCAGTCACAATAATTCACAACTCCGACTACAGTGCTTTAAGCGAAAGTATCTTTTTTCCTGCTTTGATAATTAGAGTAAAAACGCCAGTTTTGAAGCTATTGCAAATGAAGCTATTTGATGTTCACCCAGTTTAATCAATCAAAATACATTGAGTTTGTCGGTTATAAATCAATAAAAAGATGATCAGAATGTTTAAATTGAATAATTATCATTAATATAGAATATCGTAAAAATGGATTGAAAAGTCATGAATAATGTTGACATCCAATAATTTACTTACTTACTTACGCCTATTACCCCTCGTCGAGGAGCATAGGCCCCTCACCAGCACTCTCCATCCAACTCTGTTCTGGACAATCCTTTCCAGTTGTTTCCAGTTGCTATTCATTCTTTTCATATCTGCTCCCATTTTTCGACGTAGTGTGTTCTTCGACCTTCCTCTTTTCCGTTTCCCTTCACGATTCCACGTAGTAAGCGCTTGCCTAATAATGCAGTCTGGTGATTTCCGTAATATATGTCCTATCCACTTCCAACATCTTTTCTTAATTTCCTACATTCACTTGGTGTTGTTTTACTTGAAGCGAACGGCACTGGGTTGGAGTCCCAGAGTGAACATCAACTCTGAGATGCAGGTACATCGGCTAACGAGTCTTAAATGGGACGAAACCCGTGTCCTGGATTCCATTGCTAGCCACCATCCATCTTTACTTATAATCAATTAATTGCAGTTTGAGCTGTATAACATATGCAGTTACGGATGGTAAAATTACTCACGCGAAATCATTTGTAGTCAAATAAATCAGAAAAAATTGTTTTTGATAGAAAGATTCTCAAAAAAAACATATCGATCTGTTTTTTCCAACCAGGTCTAATGACATTATGTCACACGATACTGATAGAGTTATGCTTTATTTTAAGTCTCTTACAAAAGATTGTATTTAATACAACTTTCATCATGATATTATTCACAATTGGCTTTAAATAATTAACATTCACTGTTAATATTAAGAGTATTTCGGATATGTGATTAGTCTTATTGTAGTTGAAGTTGGACATTAACACCATTGAGTGTCAACTAAGTGGTTTACAGGTTAAGCGTTCACGAGAAAGACTGATAAGTCCTGAGTTCGGATCTTTCGATGCGGGATCGTGGATACTCACTGTTGAGAAGTCCCATACTAAAACGAAACGCCCATCCAGTGTTTCCACCATTGAATTAACCACTTCTATGAATCCGGTGTTCATGTTGTTGTGCTAATGAGGTATGGCAACTTGAACCGAGGTATATATGTGCCTGGTCCTACGTTGTAGCTGACTGACTGTGAATAGATCATTTTTGAAGCAATTGACTAAAGAGTTAGCTAAAGCCTATTTAAATCAATGAAAGACCGTTAGGTTTCTTCAAAGCTTCAAATATACTTTATCATTAGAGATTTTATTGAAAGTTGGAATCATAATTGTGTTAATAACGGTCCTACTATTATAACTTGTACCCTGTGCCCCTATCAATGTACGACGTGATGATACCGCTAATTAGAGAACAGTGATTTATCGACCGGACCAATGAAGCATAAAACCTGTACGGGTCATGCTTCCCGCCTAGCCCTGCCTGTCAAGTCCAGTACATAGATCTCAGCCTCTGTGATAAGAATCATTTATTTCAAACATACTGAGTTTATATACCGACCAGACAGGCCACATAGTACCGTAAAATAGAAACTAACATTTGTACAATATTTAACCAAAAGTGGCTGTGAATATGTGAGATAGTGATTGATAGACTGGGCATAACTCAAGAATGATAAATCGTATAATAATAGTCTGTGGGTCAAAATAAAGCTTATAATAAGAGGAACATGAATACACATAGTTCAGCTACTTAACAATTATACAATAAAAATATAGGCATAGTGTGGTGTGTGATACTTATATCGACATAAGTAGGATATGATGTTAGTCGTGAACAGAATTTCTGGCCTTCCTATTTTCCACTTCACTTCGCGATTCCAAGTTAGAGCTTGCCTCGTGATGCAGTTTGATAATTTCCACAATCTTCGTCCTATCCACTTCCAATATCATTTCCTGATTTCCTCTTTAGCTGGAAGTTGGTTTGTTC
Organism: Schistosoma spindalis; assembly: GCA_946903255.1. Classification (NCBI taxonomy): domain Eukaryota; kingdom Metazoa; phylum Platyhelminthes; class Trematoda; order Strigeidida; family Schistosomatidae; genus Schistosoma; species Schistosoma spindalis. The sequence goes on along the minus strand of OX336416.1, from coordinate 37,458,932 downwards.
TTTTCTACAGTAGGTTGTTGCTGATGGTATCCAGTCAACAGACATTGAATATCTTGCATAGACAATTGTTTATAAATACTTGTACCTCCTGACACGTCAATATTAATGCTTCTTTGATCCCTTTCCAGTTGTCCTCCATCGTAGTTTCTCCTTCTTTCAGTAGATTATGTAAGGCTTGGAACCTGTTGTTGAGAATTATCTTGAATTGGTTAAGTTTATAAGTATCTCGTAGGAAAGCTGTATTGGACATTTGTACTGCTATTTCCCCAGCTGTCCACTGTTTCTTTATCTTCACTTTCATCTCGTCAACCACCAGGTGGTGATCTGGAGCTATATCAGATCATCTCCTAATTCTTACGTGTTCCATTGTCCTTTGAAATTTTTTATTTATACAAATATGATCTATCTGGTTCCCAGCGGTGTGTGGTTAATTACCCTATGATAAATTGCATTATAAGTAGACCTTTCCATTAACTTTCCAAATTATAAACTGAGTTTATAGTTAATTCAGTGTTCTCGTATCATAGTTGAATCTTTGGTTCGGTCATTCAGCTACAACGTAGCCATACCTCATTAACACAAGAAGATGAATAACGAATTCATAGAATAGTTAATTTAATGGTGGTAATATATAAAAGAAAGATTGCATATAAGGATATATTACAGGAAGAAAGATTTAGCACGTAGAAAGAAGATATAAAGCAATTTTAATCTCATAGTTTAAGGGAAGATAGAGAGTGTATACATCGACCCCATTGTGATCGATTCTCAGCCATGTCACCCACAGTCTCCAAACATTAGTTACGATAGTCACGCGGACCCCAATCAAGTAGTCTGCATCTACCAAAATGGCTAAGACTAGAAGTTAGTGACTTCAAGCACTGATGCCACATTTCGGTTTGGCCGCTCTTAACTTTCTTCCAACCATCCCCAACACCGGTTAGCGTTGCGCGTCGTGGTAATCGGTGTTTAGGCATACGTAACACGTTGCTCAACCATCTCAGTCGATGTGGATCCACAACCTCATCAACTGATTTACCATCATTCTCTGATACCCTTCATCTAACCTCACTATTACTAACCTGGTGATCCTAGCAGATGCGAGCAATATTTCTAAGTCATCTGTGGTCAAATACTAGTAGCTTACGAATATCTGCAACTCTTAATGGCCACATCTCGCTGCTGTATATCTAGATACATTGAAAATCCTTTAAGGTTTACATAAATATATAATTTTAGTAGATTAATCAATAATGTTAAAGAAAACTATGTAAATATTTAACTTGTTGACTAATTTACTATGTTACAAAGGTATTGATTTTCAAATTATGTTGCGGTAACATTTTTATGCTTGTACAGCACTACAGCTCCTGGATACCATTGAGAATATCAGAATATTATAGGATATTATTTATCAACTGTTTGGTAGCCTTTCTACGGGGAATTCAATCAATATCTATCAGTCTAGGGCTAGGTATAGGTTAGCTGAATTTTAAAAGAATAATTCTCATTACGGACTAATAGAAGTTGGAAAAATATTGGCAATACAAAAGAGAGAGTTGACAATCATTTCTATTTAAAAATCTATGGTTTATTACCAGTAAACAACCATGAGCCATTACTGAACTGAACCCTGAATTCCTGATCCAAACAACAAGAAACTACATCTTTAACATCAGTTATTTTGTGATATAGCGCGATCATAACTTTATATTGTAATGGTTAACTCCCTTATAGCCGATACTAGAAACACAACCAGTTACAAGCTCTAGGTTGAATATCAGGAATTTACTTCAGAGCTATTCACTAGTAAGCATATAATCATTGTTTAGTCCAGGTGGGCATCTCTGAGTCTCAAACAAGAATGAAACAGGTATTAGGTGATTGATTTTTGGTCTCCTCCATTTTTCGTAGTGGTAACTATAATATGTGAAAGGTTTGACTGTATCTATAAAAATCACCTAATACAGGACTCATTTCTCAGTTATCAAGTAAGATCCATTCCAAGAGCCGAGTACTTCATGAACTGTATTAGCCATGGAATCCAACTAACTCATTATTAGTCTTGATTAAGATTTGAAATTCAATTTCGCTCTAGTAGACAATGATCACTTTGATCGTATCTTTGGATTTTTCACCAAGTGGAAACATTTATAAAAAGAAAATATGGACATCCTAAAACAAAGTAATTTATTAACATATTCTGAAGGTTTCTCGTCAATCTTTCCATATATTACCAAGATTCTAGTAGTTTCCAGTGTTATAAACTAATGAAATGATTGGGCTAGGGTTTATTTCTTCTATGAGCTACTACTTCTAAACAAAAGCAATTACTCTTTGAATGTGTTATCGACTAAAACCTTTCCATTTCCAGAATATGTATGATTTAAGATCAATACAACATTCCAATTGCATATGTTCATATCACGTAATAAGTCTTCTGATAAACTCAATCATGTAACTATAAAATCATAAAGATTGATTCCCAAACTTTGCATTTGCTAAATTTTCAGAATTGATGGCATTATACTTTTCTATAACGCTCAATGAAATTGATTTATACTTATTAAATGTTGATGGAGTTTTGTTCTCTGAGCTGGATGGTTTGGTTGTGGAGCTTTCATCGTTCTTTTGAACGACATCATCAGAACAAACTTCAGATAGAAGTGAAGTGTTCGAATTTCTCCACATGTTGTTCACAGCTTCTCCTGTAGACCTCGATGTTAATTGGTTCTTGTTGACCTTAAATCTGTCATTGTTAACTTCTTTGTTTTGGTTGTATCGCCACCTGAGCTACCAATCTTCTCCACCATCTCAAATACTTATTAAATGATTTATCCCAAAATCAATCTCATTTAGTAGCCTTACCCTTTTGACCTATCAGATCAAAAGTCACAATTTCATTTCTATTACCTATAATAGATATAGATTTATTTGTTTCAAATAAGTGAAAGATATACATCTAGGCTATACATCCTAACAATGATATAACTTAGTCAATTTCCTATCGATTTATTTTTCCCACTTAAAAGTACTTTTCTTAAACAATGTAATTATTTATTTAATATCAGAAGGGGTTTTTGTGAATATTGTAGTAATTTTTAATAGTTGAGATCATAAGTCAATTGAAGCTAGACTCATGAATTCAACTATTGAAATTATTATAATATCCACACAAAGAAACCCTTCTGATATTAATCAACGTATGCTCACTAGTGGCTGACTTCAAGAGGGATATCCTGGAGTTCTAGTGAGAAGCAGTGACAAATGGAATTCAACCAGATCTGTTGTGGGATAGTAACTCACTGATGACAATCGTGGATGTATTGCTCAATTTCTGGGATTAGTTGAAGTTAGACATTAACACCATTAGATTCTGGTCGACTCAGTGATCTAGTGGTTAAGCGCTCGTGCGCGAGACTGATAGGTCCTAGGTTCAAATCTCTTGAGGCGGGATCATGGATGCGCACTACTGAGGAATCCCACAGTAGGACGAAACAACGGTCCAATACTTCCAGGTTTTCCATGATCTTCTAGCTTCAAATGACTCATAATCTAAACTATTGAATTTATTTATTTGTTTTTCATAAGTTGATAAGTTTTTATTCATATCTCTAGAGTAATAAAAATTGAAAAGGAATATATGATAAAAGCAGAGAAGACAGCTGAACTTCAAGAGCAAATCAATGAAATGCTTGAAAAGATGGAAAATTTAAATTCATCAAATAAGTATGTAATGATCAACTTTTTACTTTTATTTTTATTAAATAAAATATATATAGTCCTGTGGTGTGTACTACTTATGTAGACATTAGTAGTATATGACGTGAGTCATGAACAGAATGTCTGGCAGAAGAAGATGGGGGAAGATCAAGAAAGGAAGAGGGGAAACACAGTGGAATTTTTATGGAAACTTATGAATAATGAGAGGACAGACAATCGATTGATGTTTGCAACAAAAACAGTCAAGTTTGATATGATGGATTGTTATTTTGCAAATTAATGATTCACTATATAATTGTTAGATTTTAATAACTAGCTCTGTAATTTATTGTCTAATATATTCGATTGCCCCATTGGTGTTCTGTTCACTACAGTCCTAGAGTGAACTTCGACTCTGAGACGCAGTTATATCCAACTGACGAGTCCGAAATAGAACGGGACGTGCGTCCTGTATTCCACTGTTAGCCACTATTAATGTTTGCTTATAATACTTGTGATTTAAAGCAATATCGAGGCAAAACACACAGTATGCACATATACCATTAAGAGACTGATCAATTGTAGTCCTAAATATCAATGAGAAGATTCAAGTAAATAATATCAAATGAATTTAAATATAGTTACTTATAATTTTCTTCCAAGTTATAATATTGATAAATTAAGGAAATAGTGTGTAATCTAATGACTATTTTGATACTTAGCAAAGATAGATAGTGGCTAGTAGTGGAATCCAGGACGCACGTTCCGTTCTATTTGGGACTCGTCAGCTGGATGTATCTGCATCTCAGAGTTGATGTTCACTTTGCTACTCGAACTCAGTACGCTATCGTGTTATCCACTTAGCTACTAAGTCCTGATAGCCAATTGCTTCTGCAATGTGGTGAAGTTTTAAGTTCAGTTATTATTGTTTACTTGAATCTTCCCATCGATGTTTAGAACTGAAATTGATCAGTTTTTTTATAGTTATTTCATTCAAAGTTGACCTGGTAGTTTAACTTTGAATCCATTATTCATTGGTATAGATCACTATAGTCTCGTAATGATAATAAAACTTGTCTATATGAGAACATTTTAAATTGTCGATTCCATAAAAAGGTATTTCAGGACATAATGATATTAGACTTTAAATCGATATGTTTCGGTTGATACAGTGAACATTTCAAAATTAAATGTGTCAGTGATGTTTCTGATGGTAATATAGAACTATTCATGATCAGATCTTTGACGGGATATCAGTTTCTGATTATTGTTAATCCTACTTTTTATTATTATTATTATTACTATTATTATTATTATTAGCTTTATTCAATATATTTTTGGTACAATACAGAATTCTCAGCACGAAGTATTTTAATACGTTTCCTTGACGAGACTATAACTTATGGACGACCTTTGAACGAATCTTAAGTGACCTTGACAAATATTAGTCAATCAGCAAATATAGAACAACATATATATGAGAACAATATTGTTTTCGATTCTCATCAGGCTTTACTCTAATTTTGAATGATCCGACTAAATTTCAGAAACTCAACGACGTGAAGGACATAAATATAAAGGCAGAAAAATTGCTGACTAACTCACTAAAGGAATTGAAAAATAAAGGTATACTTACTCCTGACACACACGACTCACTCAAACCCACAGGATCGAACACACCGCGACTATATGGTTTACCTAAAGTTCACAAGACTGGTCTTCCTCTTAGCCCAGTTCTAGATATGTATAATTCTCCATATCACAAAGCTGCAAAGTGGCTAGTTCGAATCCTAAATCCATTACATAAACTAGTCGTCAACAGAAGCGTGAAGGACGTCTTCGATTTCATTTCTAAAGTGGAACATATGAATTTAAATGGGAAACGTATTATGTCTTTAGATATAGCTTCACTGTTTACCAATGTGCCGTTGTGTGCCAACAACTACAGGATAAACAAATCAATATTGGAATTCCTGAGGTTAGTCTCAAAGAATTACTTTTAACATGCACAATGAATGTGCATTTTGTCTTTAATAACACATATTATAGACAAATTGATGGTATAGCGATGGGTTCACCTCTAGGCCCCATTCTTGTGGATTTTTTTCTGGCTAAACTAGAAAACGGACCTCTCAAAGAGGTTTTCAATGAGCTTGATTTATACTGTCGTTATGTTGATGATACTTTCATCATTGCCGATCAGAACATTAGTAAAGAACAACTGCTAGAACGATTTAATAACAAACATCATGCAATGAAATTTATATGTGAAGAGGAAATGGATAATAAACTACATTTCCTTGACGTTTTGTTAAGTAGAAAAGAAAATGGTTCTATTAGCAGAGGTGTGTATAGAAAAAAAGATTTCCAGCCAATACACACATTTTTTAAGCTTTGTGCCTCTTCATTATAAGAGAAACTTAGTCAAATGCTTAACAAGTAGAGCCATGAAGATATGTTCTGTTGACACAATTGAAATGGGATTAGAGCAAATTCATAATATGTTGATTGAAATGGGTTATTCACAGGGTTTCTTGAAGAAACACTTGCGTATAACAAACAAGAAGATAGTGACACTAACAGCTAATAACACCCTTATCTCTCCCTTGTCCTTAATAAATGAATTTATTTATTATTTTCTTTTCAAACCTTCTCTTCGTTTATTAATTCTTCGTCACCCCCTCCTACCATTTTATTTTTATTTTTTCACGGTTCAATTATCTGAACACTTCTTATTACGTCATCTTATAATTTTATAATTGCTATCTCACAGTCTATATTTTTCTAATCATTGACCTATTTCCCATTATGTAACACTGATTTGAGCCATTATGATTTATATCAAAACTTGTACACCTGTCATCACACCATCAATTTGTACTTTTCACTTATTATGTAATCGTTTTATTCATCGTTATCATTGACTCATAAACTACCTTGATTGGTTTAATAATTTCGTATATGTATATAAATATTACTGTATATTAGAGTAAAGCCTGATGAGGATCTAATCGAAAACAATATTGTTCGCTTATATATGTTGTTCTAAATTTACATTATGGGAATATTTCAAATTTTGAAATCAGCAAATAGTCAGTATAGAGTTAAAATATTTTATACAAAACCAAAGAAATAAAATGGATACACTTCTTATACATGGTTCAAAAACTTGTCAAGGTTAGAAAGAGGTTCAGAGGTTCTAAAATCGTAATGCATTCAGTAGAGGAAATCATCCACACGGTTACAGAATAGTCGGCCTCTGGAGTCTCGGAAACTCGTCCACATAGTTTCAATATTGTTTATGTGCACTTCGGTTGTTGAGTACACAAAATTCTACTTATGGATAACGACACAATTCACATAGCCAAGCCTATGTAGGAGTCTGTGCGCTCTTCGAACATCCGAATATATTGTAGTACCTGGCTGCAGCCAGTTTTACTGATGATTTTTTACCCAGTTCTCGATAATTATCATAATTCGCCTTCGTTAGGAATTATATATAGAGTTTTCATCACGACCTTAAATCAGCTATAAAGTCAAAAATCTATTTAGCCAAATGGATGAAAAGCTTTCGCGTTAAAATCCGAGATCTGTTATCTTATACCTGATTGGTTCGTCCACAAATTATAGTCTCACCGTTTTATTTGTTATAGTTGCTGAATTATAACGTTTTGTATAAAACCCGCTGTCAACAGATCGTACGTTAGCATTAGGTACTGAAATTGGCACAGTGACCTTGAAATCTCTCAGACGCTTCTGATTGGCTCATCCATAAGTTAAAGTCTGGCCGTTTCCTTTTCTTATTTCTTGAAGGATTCTGACGATAAATGCTAAATGATCGTCAGATAGATGTTAGCAGTTCAGGAATGGACATCTGATTAATGTATATTCTTTTCGATTTATATTGTCGGCAACCATAATGTCTCTGATTTGGCTCTTTTCTAACTTGTACATCGAAATGTCTTGAAATTTTCACAAAGGCACCTCAATAGATTATGAGACTAATAGTCATAGTGATGTATTAAAACAAACAAAATTAAATAACTTGTTGAAATATCTAGATGGTAGGAAGGAACAGGTAACCCAGATGTTCAAGCAAACCGCCCGAGTGATAAAGCAACATAAAGATATTTCATGATACCACAATATCTGGTTTAGTGATTACAGTGTATTCTATAATTACTGGTAATTGATTGAATTGTAAAAAACTTAAACATTTCGTCCTAGTATGGCACTCCTCGGCAGTGAGCATCCACGATTTCGCCCCCCGCGAGATTCGAACATAGGACTCATCGGTTCTGAGAATTCTATATTGTACCAAAATATTGAATAAAGCCACTAATATATATATATATATATATATATATATATATATATATATATATATATATATATATATATATATATATATATATATAGTTGAATGTGTTCATCTTATATACTCACCACATGGTAGTGTTCAGGTAAACACCATGTGAGTGGTCATTTAAAATGAATCCATGATTAAAGAGACTAAATGAATCATCCATAAATCTCATCATACTGTTACTTAGTAAATATTTGTTACAGAATATTAACGTTGATGGATTTGATATTGAAATAATAGATATGGACTACTTCTGTTTACTATCCAGTGACTAGAATAGAAATCTAAGTTGTATGACTTTCTGGTTAGATTCCTTTGAGTGATAGTATATTACTTATTACTAGCCAGACCTTTTACTAAACATATAAAACTTCATTTATTGGGTACAATAAAAGAGATTATTGACATTTCTATACAACCAGTCTGCTGTGTTAATACAAACTATTCATGTAGATAGTGTAATATTGACTTTTAAATTATACCTTACATTTATTATTTGTCCCATCAAACTAGTTTTGAATAAAGAAAGAACGAATCAAGTGAAGAAATTTCTTTTCAATTAGTTTTTCATTATAGCTCTACGCTAATGCATATCTATATCTATGTGATTTACAATAATGAAATAATACTCATCGAGTAGATACGTTACGTAATAATTATATGATGACATATCGATTTTTAAATTAACATTGAGTAATTGGAAGAAAGTGGAGATAATAATAATCAATAATCACGGTAGACCGATAAGTCCTGGGTTCGAATCCTGTAAGGTTAGTTTGTGAATGCGCACTAATGAGTAGTTTCATACCAAGACGAAACGGGTGTTCAGTGCTCTTAGGTTCTCCATTGTGATCTAGCTTTAATCGACTCATTAATTCAACTATGAAATAATCAAAGTAATTATTCGAAGATCAAACAGTTTCTACGTTGCGTAATATATAAAATGAGAAGAAGGTACTAACAGTATATTTTGATGAATGTTCAGTACTATAGTAGTTATGTAAGAATCACAGGCATACTTATCGGCGTCCGACAATAGTGGTCTTCCTTGATTTAAAAGCAACGTTTGACTCTGTTGACCGAGAGGTTCTGTGGCAGTGTCTGTCATTGAAAGGCGTACCCCAGAAGTACATAAACCTTGTGAAGGCTCTTTACTCGAACACTACTAGTCGAGTGAGAGCTTATGGCGAACTGTCATCTGCTTTCGCATCCTCAAGTGGCGTCCGCCAAGGCTGTCCACTTTCTCCATTTTTGTTCAACTTCATCATAGATCTACTGATGGAAATAATATTCTCGTCGACTGAATTCTCCGGCATTGATCTCCTACCAGGAGGTCCACTTATCGACTTAGAATACGCAGATGACATAGTCCTGTTTGGTGAAGACGCTGATGAAATGCAGAGTCTTTTGGTAGCACTGAGCAACAATGCCAGGATGTTTGGGATGCGCTTTTCTCCCTCTAAATGCAAGTTGTTGCTTCAGGACTGGTCTGCGTCAACACCTGAACTAAGGATAGGTAGTGAAGTAGTCGAACGCGTTGACAACTTCACTTATCTTGGAAGTCGGATCAGCCCTAATGGATTGGTGTCTGACGAAATCTCAGCACGGATTCGAAAAGCTCGCTTGGCCTTTGCCAACTTACGTCATCTATGGCGCAGGCGAGATATCCGTCTATCAATTAAGGGACGAGTATACTGCGCGGCAGTTCGTTCCGTTCTACTATACGGCTGCGAAACATGACCTTTAAGAGTAGAAGATATTCGTAAGTTACTAGTATTTGACAACAGATGCCTTAGAAATATTGCTCGCATCTGCTGGGATCACCGGGTAAGTAATAGTGAGGTTAGACTCAGGGTATTAGGGAATGATGGCAAATCAGTTGATGAGGTTATGAACCTTCATCGACTGAGATGGTTGGGCCACGTGCTGCGTATGCCTGAATACAGATTACCACGACGCGCAATGGTAACCGGTGTTAGGGATGACTGGAAGAAAGTTAGGGGCGGCCAAACCAAAACGTGGCATCAGTGCTTGAAGTCACTAACTTCTGGTCTGAGCCATGTTGGATACTGCAAAGGTTAGGCTTGTGAACATGGATTGAAATGGCTACAGCAATGTGCAAAAGACAAACTCGTAAGCGATGTGGCAAATTTGATGGAATATGGTGGATAAACTTAAAAGCTTTATTCAATCCAATCTGATGACTTGTGTCCATCAAGTGAGCAAGAATAGAACTCTTAATTACTCTTACCTGTCCTTTGCTCAATCAAGACGGATGGTGTTCTGTTATACGATGACGAACTTTCCGAGTTATGCACTCTATATAACTGGCTCCACAGGAGCAATTGAATTGGTGAATACACATGGATGTGGAGAATTCAGTTAATCTATCTTTATTAACCGTTCTTATTATGTGTCAGTTGTAGAAGACGGCATAATATAGTTTAAGTCACTTCCTTAAAGATTAAAGTAATGAATAAATTAAATTAATTCAGAAGTGGTTTTGTGGAGATTTTAGAAATTTCACTGGTTGAAATCATGAGTCAATTGAAGCTAGATCACCATGGGAAACCTGGGAGCACTGGAAGGCCGTTTCGCCCTAGCATGGGACTCTTCAGCAGTGCTCATCCACGATCCCGCACCCCGCGATACTCGAACTCAGGATCTATCAGTCTCGCGCGCGAGCGCTTAACATTAGATCACTGAGCCGGCATCCAACGGTGTTACTGTCTATCTTCAACCAATCCACTTCATTTAATACAACATTAAGTAATAACATTTCCAAATTAGTCTTTAAACGTTTCTTTTAATTTGAAGAGAGGAAGAATAAAGATTCTAACAGATTTGTATGAATTCATTTCATTTGATCTTGTCCTCATCAACTGCTTACAACCGGGGTTATTTAAAAATCATAATTATATAATGAGTTTAATTTACTTACGTGAGAAGGTTTGGTTAGAAGTTATATTAAAGATACATTCCTTTTTTATTTACCAAATGTTAAAACGGTAATTTTGAATAATTAGTTACTATAAGGGTTAATTCTTTATCTTCTTTCTTTACTCTTTTAGAAGTGTAATAGATAATTTAAAACAACAAGCAGAAATTATAAATAACCAGTTAGCTAATGCACGTAAAGAAAGGTAATATCATTTTATATTCATAAATATAAGTGTTCAGTTAGTCAATATGATTCAAGTGTATTATTTTATATCAGTAAAGATTTTAAAGGCTCGGGATCTAACTCCGGTTATATCGTATGTTTGTTTGCTCTCGATATATACATATATCGCCTATACTCGTATATAATCATCGACTTAGATCGCGTTACTGAATAACGGGATTAAATAAGTCAAATATGTAAACGCATTTTGAATAACTTTATTTCATGCACCCATTGATTTGAACAAACAATCAGGGAATGAAGCAAAGCGAAGAGTACGAAGCGAAATGACGTGCAGTGGAGAAGGCATGTAAGCCAACTCCATTTAATCAATATTTATAGTCACACAAAAATAAGCTACAGACATTTGGTGAGTAGGATATGAAGGGCACACATATGTGCTCATATAAAAAGTCAAGGTTGATAAGTGAATAATTAACAAGATCAAAATTTGTCTCACCAAATATTTGTGAACTTGTTCTTATCATTTTGTAAGAGATCTTGTAGTGTCCGTTGCTATGTTAAGCCCATATACCTTATTCTAGCTTTCAGACAGGCGAATCTATTCATTCTGGCAAGACTATAGTTTATGGACGAATCAATCAGATTTACGACAACAGGTTTTAGATTTTGGCGCGAAATTCATTCACCCATTTAGCTAAACAACATTAAATACCCCGACTATCAATAAAAACCCAACAGTTTGTTTTGAACAACACACAACACACTAATGAAGACATTGTGATACATGAGATTGGTGCATAAGTTAATGATATCTGTATTAAATGAATGATTCAGTTAGTCAGTCAGCTACAACGTAGGATCAGGCACATATATACATCGCTCCAAGTCGCCATACCGCATTAGCACAACAAGATGAATACCGGATTCATAGAAGTAGTGGACTTAACATATAAAAGAAAGATTGCATATAAAGAGATAGTACAGGAAGATAGAATTAGTTCGTAGAAAGAAAGTTATGAAGCGATTTTAATCTCATAATTTAAGAGAAGACAGTGAGTGTATACACCTACACCATTGTGATCGATTCTGAGCCATGTCGCCCAGAGTTTCCAACTATTGGTTACGATAGTTACGCGGACCTCAATCAAGTAGTCTGCATCTACCAACATGGCTCAGACCAGAAAGTTAGTGACTTCAATTATTGATACCACATTTTGGTTTGACCGCCACTAACTTTCTTCTAACGGTTCACAACACTAGTCAGCATTGCGCGTCGTGGAAATCGGTGTTTAGGCATATGTAACACGTTGCTCAACCATCTCAGTTGATGTGAATTCATAAACTGATATACAATCATTCATGAATAATTAATTTTCTAGAATATTACGTTTGATACCAAAAATGAATTGTTACGTTATACTCGCTTTTATTTGTAGAAAACACTCTAACTGTTGTAAATAAATAAAGGATCGTTTCATTAATGACGGTATCGGTTAAAAGCAACAAATTTAATAGGGAATAATTTGATGTTCTAACATTAGAAGAAATTTTTTTAAAAAAAGCTTAATTTTAATCTTGAAGGAACTGATTCACATCACTAGATCCGAATGAGTAACACTGTAATATACTTCACTGATGATCCAATCAGATAACAACTGATTTTCTGTTGGAGTGAGAGATTTATATAAATTGACTTTACTTAATCCTGTTACCCTTAATGGAGGATAGACCACCGACCGAAATTCTCCAACCCACCCTGTCCTGGATTTTCCTTTCTAGTTCTACCCAATTGTTGTTTATTTTTCTCATGTCTGTTTCCATTTCTCCGCGTATTGTGTTCTTTGGTTTTTTTTTCTTCTTTGGCCTTGAGGAATCCAAGTGAGGGCCTGCCTTATGACGCAGTTGGGTGCTTTCCTCAATTTGTGTCCTATCCACTTTCAATGCTTCTTCCTAATTTCTTCTGTTGAGATCTGGTTTGTTCTCTCCCACAGTAGGTTATTGGTGATGAAATCTGGCCAACGGATGTGAAGTATTTTGCGTAAACAACTGTCAATATCCATTCAGAAAGGAAAGTTTGAATAAAACTGTCGTCTAGTTTTATCCTGTATGTCATATATCATCGTTAACCTAGAACCCATTTAGGACTGATCCAAGTTATGTTTGTCTTGAGTCCAGAAAAGAAATTTGAAACTAATTGTATGAAGCAAATCAGTAGTCAATAACTTTGATTTATCTATCCCCATTTCATTTGTCAATCCACATTACTTATTGGTGCACGCAATGGGTAATGTCTACTAATCACAGACATTTATCTTTATATATTACCAATTCATAATGATTAAATTTTATACTGTATATTATTTGTTTTGTACATTTATTTATATTTCAATAGTTCAGATCATTAGTCAGTTAAAGCTAGATCATCATGAAAAACCTGAGGAGTCCCACAATGAAACGAAACGGCCGTCCAGTGCTTCCAGGTTTTCCATGGTGGTTTAGCTTCAGCTGACTCATGATTTCAACCATTGAAATTACTATAATATCCACAAAACCTCTTCTGATATTTATTTCTATGTAAATAATAATAATAATAATAATAATAATAATAATGGTAATTCTATTTAATAAAGAGTTCAATTACAACGTAGACAACGTAAAATTCATAAACAAATTAGCAGTTTTAATGATGAACAAAATTTATTTGTACGTAAATATCAACGTCGTATTAATGAAACAAAAAATAAAATAAATTTACTTTTTAAACAAGTAAGTAAATATACTACTTATTAACTGATATATATTATATTCTATGTATTTATTTTAATTATAATATGTTACATATAAAAGTGTCATTTAATAATTGTCACTACGCTTGGAGTCCTTATGAGGCTATTGCCGGTCCCAAGCCTGGATATAGAAGAAGGGTCGGGCATGGGTTTAGCGACCCCATCCTGTAGAAAATTAACTCGCTAAAAAACGCTAACCAGAAAAAATAATTCAAACCATTTAAACTCTACCTTGGGAGTTAGAAGGTCTTCATTTAGAAGAGTTATGACGATTCGTAGCGATAGTCGGAATCTTTTGAAAGTCACGAGGCTGATACCCCTTCTGACAACCAGAGCAACCATTAATTTGGGTACATTGGAATGCTCGCACAATGTCGGAGACCGGGCGAGTCATCCAAATCGCTATAGAAGTGAAAACATACAATAATTGTCTCGCTACAGTAGAAAACTTGAAGTTGAAATTTACTATTGAATGCAGAGCCAATGGTTTTAATAGTTTAATGTTTGATTAAGAATTTTGAAAATCTTGCATTCGATTCAACTATGTTGGTAGATACAGACCACTTGGTTGTGGTCCGTGTGACTATTGTAACCAATGGTTGGAGACTCTGGATTACATGGCTCTCTGTCTTCCCTTAAACTATGACATTAAAATTGCTTTATATCTTTCTTTATTCCCGTACTATATCCTTACATACAATCATTTTATATATTATTACCATTGGATTAACTACTATGAATCCGGTGTTCATCTTGTTGTGCTAATGCTGTATGGCAGTTTGGAGCGATGCATATGTATGCCTGATCCTACGTTGTAGCTGTCTAACTGACTCGATTCAACTAAGATACACTTTTGACGTGCACAACTTATAAAATAAATCAGTCTTCACGAAATCCCTTTAAAATCGGTAAAGATTTACTAGGACAAGGTTAGATGGAGAGTGCTGGTCGGCGGCCTATGCTCCTTGACGAAGGGTAATAGACGTAAGTAAGTAAGTATCATTGATCTATACAAAATTTATAATGACGTGCAGATGTGTATCTGTCCAAATTATCATAATTAAAATTATGGCAATATAATCAAGACGAGAATTGTTAAAAAATCTCAATTGTGAAATTCTTTCGTTGATAAATGTGAAGTAGAACTCCCATCACTTAAAAAAAATTATACACTCAATCCTTTTATAATAAGAACAACATTGAAATATGGCACCTATATTTGTTTTAGAGTAAGTAACCTTCAATTTTACACCATATATCCGTTCTAACTAACCTATCTATATAATATATTTATATCCCAATGAGAATGATGAATGGTAACTTTTGGGATCTATTTGTAGACAAATACTTTACAAATATTTATATAATATAATAGTGAAGTAACTAAACTGTCCATGTCTGTGTCCCTCTTATTATAAGTCTTATTTTGACTTATGAACTATTATTAGACGATTTACCATTCTTGAATTATGCCCTGTCTATTAATTACTACCTCCATCATTCATTGCCACATTCGGCCAAATCTCGTACAAATGCTGTTTCCTATTTTATGGTACGATGTGATCTATTTGATTGGTATAAAAACCCAGTATGTTTGAAATATATGATTTATATCGTAGAGGCTGAGATTAGTGTTCTGGACTTAACTGGCTGGGCTAGGCGGAAAGCAGGACCAATAATGACTCTAGACTGTTCATACGGGTTTTATGCGTCATTCGTCCGATTGATAAATCTCTGTTCTGTAATTGGCAGTATCATTACGTTATACATTAACAGGGCACTGAGGTCACAAGTTATAACACATATTCATATAAACATATAAACACAACTGCAACAGTTCCAAATATCTTCATCAATTCGTCACACATATTGAATATTATATAGTCTATATTAAACTGTAATTGTTCTTTCAGTAAATCAACATTAAGGGGAAGTTAATTGTTTATATCTTCAATGTACATATATTCTTTCATTAAATGAACTTTTATTTGTATCAAAACTATGACCTTGATCATTTTAATCAATTAAAACAGGAGTACTTCATTATGAATAATTGCATATTTTATTTTGTTCGAATGTTTGCTCAGTTCGTAACAAAACATTGATTACCATCATCCCATTTAAAATATTTATAATGAATAATGAAATTTATTCAATAGAATTAACTGATTTTTAATGTTTCAATTTATTTATTGATTTGATCAATTTAATTAGTAACAAATATTTCAAATATTTAAAACTACAAAAAAATTGGCAAGCAAATTATAGTAATAATACATTGAGTAAATAATAATAATAATAACAATAATAATAACAATGAATGTTGTATTTCAGTTAGTCAATCAACTACAACGTAGGACCAGGAACATATGTACATTGGTTTAAGATACCATATCTCATTGGCACAAAATGATGAACACCGGATTCATAGAAGTAGTTACCTCGATGGTAATCATATACACAAGAATGATTGTGTATAAGGATATAATAAAGGAAGAAAGAATTAGTTGATAGAAAGAAAGACATAAAGCGAATTTAATCTCATAGTTTAAGGGAAGAGAGAGAGTGTGTACACCCACACTATTATTATCGATTCTGAGTCATGTCACCAAGAGTCTCCAACTATCGGTTACGATAGTCACGCGGACGCAAATCAAGTAGTTTACATCTACCAACATTGATCGAATATTGTATTTATTGAAATATGATCCAAGTTTGATTATTGGAAATATTAGACTTATTAAGGAAAGATGGATAATGGTTAGTAGTAAGATTCAGGACGCATGTTTTGTTGTATTCAGGACTTGTCAGCTAGATGTACTGATATCTAAGAGTTGGTGTTCATTCTGAGACTCTAACCAAGTATCCAGTATCAACGAGAAAATTCAAGTAAATAATATCAAATGAATTTAAAACTTCACTCCATTATACAAGCAAGTGGCTATGAGGACTCAATAGCTAAGTGGATAACGTGATGGTGTTTGAAGCAGATGGAACTGTGTTCGAGTCTCGAAGTGAACATCAAATCTGAGATACAGGTAAATCTAGCCGACAAGTCCGAAATAGAATGAAATGTTCGTTTTGGATTCCACTACTAACCACTATCCATCTTTGCTTAGAATGTCTATGAATTAAGTCAATATCGAGATAAGATGTACATTATGCACATATGCCAATAAATGGCTGATCAATTGTAGACTTAAACATCAATAGGAATATTCAAGTAAACAATACCAAGTGAACTTAGGGTTAGACTTAGTTTTGAACTATCTAGTAATATTGATAATTTCGAAAGAATCGATCGTCTCATTTGGATTCGAATATGCGTTGTCAAGAATCACAGTGTGAGATGCTACCACATACCTAATCTGGCTTAAAACAGTACAAACTCATTGAATGCTTATTTTGACAAATTCATTTGGGAAAATTATGTAGATATGTAAGATTATGCAAAGTGTGAGTATCATTAAGGCTGACTGGTATCGGGTCGAAACCTTGTATTCTAGATTATCTAGTTGATCTAGTTTATTACTCATCTGTTTGAGATGACAGATTTCTCATTTCAATCGACTAGTTTTTAGACTAACTGCATTGAATGTCTCAGGAAAGTAATATCATTAAAGAATTTCGTGTATGTAACATGATTCCAATATTCTAAACAACTGGATGATAGCTCGATTTATGTTGAATATTATGAGCTTATTAATTCTTGATATTCATGAAACCTGTGATCGGAAATTCTAAATTAAGTGATCCAACGGGTATGCCGTTGCTCTGATTCGTCCATCATCAGTTTTTACTATTATCACCTAGCTCACTACGTGTTTGACCTACTCTTTTTCTTTTGTTCGATTTTTGTTACGATGGTTTTCAATATAATGTCATTATGGTGAACGACGAACTCAGGCAGGGATAGTGAATTAATTGTTAAGTGCAAAATTACACTGTATTCGCAAAGTATGAAAACTATACATTAAACACTTCATTCGTATATTGTCAGTTGTCTCTTACAAATTTCATCGTTGTTGTTATTAAAATTACGATGTGTTTACATTCCAGTTCCGTTCAATTCGATCATCGTAATAATCTGCTACCAGGCATTCTACTTCTGCTTGGTGTTACATATTCCTTATACATGTCGACATAAGTAGCATTTATTTATTCATTTAATCAAACAAATAAACATTGGTAAAAGAAGACACCAAATAGATATGCGCCACATAACTCATTCGATTTATGTGAGGGATGGAATACTGCTCAGGTGCCCAAACTCAAACCGGTGGTTTACTTAGGGGGACACACTCGGAGCGTTCGATCTAAAGATCTGATTCATAAAGCATTACAGCAACGTAAAGATATGCAGTCATAAGGTAGCCGGTCACCAACAATTGGTTCGTACACCTTTCGCTCACTCAAGATACTGGAGCCCATGTACACCATTAGTTTGGAATCAGGGTTTTCCAACTTCCCTAGGTGAACTCTCTGTGTCCACCAACCAGGTTAAAGCTCCGGACATTCACTTTTTGTCCTCTCAATTTCGTAAACAACAGTAATGCCGCGAGAAGGTAGTGAATAGGACTTCCCTAACAGTGGTTGTATGCACGTGGTCATGTGAGAGCATTTCGAGAAGGAGAGCTAACTCTCCCCACTTTCGGCCGTACCAGGACATTTGAGGGCACATTAGTAGCATCCACCACATTTCCCACTTGTGGAATATTTGAAGCAACTCACCAACTAACTAATTAAAGAGTCATGTTTTTTCAATATTTCCAGAAAACTCAATTAGAAAAAGAAATTGAAATTAACAAACAAAAAGTTGGAGAAATTCAAACAAAAATGAAAGTTGAAAAAGAACATCATGATTATGAAAGAATACATACTACAGAGAAAATTGTTTGTAAGTTAGTTGTACAATCTGTGATGAATGATTTATTCAATAATATTCTCTTCATTCTAATTCAAATTAACTTTTGAACAAACTAATCAGTGGTCTAGTGGTTAAGCGCTCGCGCTCAAGACTGTTAGGTCCTGGGTTTGAATCTCGCGAGGCAGGATCATGGATGCTCACTGCTGAGCATTCCCACAATAGGACGAAACGGCCGTCCGGTGCCCCCAGGTTTTTCGTGGTGGTCTGGCTTCAAGTGACTCATGATCTCAACTGTTGTAATCTGTTAATGTTATTTTGCATTCAGTTGAACTAAACTGAAATACTTCTAATCATTGAACAATGGTTGAAGTTAGACATTAATACCGTTGCATACCGGCTTACTGATCTACAGGTTAAACGTTCGCATGATAAACTGATAGGTCCTGGGTTCGAATCTCGCGAGGCGGGATCATGGATGCGCAACGCTGCGGAGTCCAGTGCTTCCAGGTTTTCCATAGTGGCCTAACTTCAATTAGCTTATGAATTCGACTGTTAAATTTATAAAAAAAATCCATGTTTCTGTTCAGTTGATGGATTATGTTTATTAACTGATCGACTTACTTACTTATTCACGTCTGTTACTCCCAATGGAGTATAGGCCGCCGACCAGCATTCTCCAACCTACTCTGTATTGCTCCTTCCTTTCTAGTTCTGTCCAATTGTTGTTCATTCTTCCAATATTTGTCTCCGTTTCTCGACGTATTATGTTCTTTGTTCTTTTTCTTCTCCTTTGGTCTTGATGATTCCAACTAAGGGTTTGCCTTGTGACTCAGTTGGGTGCTTTCCTCAATATGTGATCGACTGAAAAACAGTCTAATCAGTATCAAAAGAATATTGATAAACTTAAACCGTTGAGATGAATTCGATAAATCGATAAAAGATATTCTAGGAAATATTGGTCTGTTTTCTTTCTTGCTTTTTTTTGTTAGCCAATCAAATAAGTTGATAATTATGAATAATTGATAATTGGAAACAAATTCAATTAAGCGGTTTATTGAATAAATAATTCAAGGATTTTGTTTTAATGAATTCTTTTGTTTTGAAATATAAATACGTTCTATATAGAAATGTATCCTTGTAGCTTAAAATCTATCTATTTTATGAGTTATTATAAGAAACACAGATATAAATTAGAAAATACTTTGAAATTGTGGAAAGTCAGATTTAGATTTATGTAGCAAGGACAGAAGGCCTACGGCCTATGTTATTTCATTTCTAGTATGCTTCTTTGAGTGTCCATTCTTCTCTTGAAAGAGTCAATTGAAGCTGCGGACACCACTGCTTTGGGCAGCAGGTTCCAAGTATTGATGACTTCCTTGAATATATCAGAAGTTATTAGTCCATACTACTTAACCACTGAACACCAACTGCCCTTACAATCCTTTAGGGTGATTAGTAAGCAGCCAAACTCCAGTCTTCTGAAGCCGTTGCCATCAGGCGTCAAAAACCTGACTTATGTATTCAAAAGGAGACGGTTGTTAATCTTTCCTTGCCTTGGTGACAAACATTCTTTCGCTGCACCTTAAAATATTTTTTTGTATTTATTACATCATTGATTTCTATTTCTTAATTATCTTTTACATTAGTAATCTTTAAACTGAACTCTACTCACTATATTCCTATCAATGTTTATTCATTATGTAATCAATTGTTTCTAACCTTTTTGAGCTGTTGTCACAATTAATGATGTAGAATATTTTTTCACATTAGGTATATATTTACAATATTCAGTCTATTAATTTCATTTACACCCATGATATACTTTACGAATATGTCTTCAATATAACTTCTAACCAAACCCTCTCATGTAAGCAATTTAAACCCATTATGTAATTATGACTTATAAATATCACAGGTTGTGGGCAGCTGATGAGAATCAAACGGAATAAAAATGAATTCATGCTATTCTGTTAGAATGTTTGTTCTTGCTCTTTTCAAAATGATAAAGGGAACTATGTGTATGAAATGCCCTCAATTACCCTAGTACAGCTGAAAGTGGGGAGAGTTAGCTCTCCTTCTCGAAATGCTCTCACATGACCACGTGCATACAACCACTGTTAGGGAAGTCCTATTCACTACCTTCTCGCGGCATTACTGTTGTTTACGAAATTGAGAGGACAAAAAGTGAATGTCCGGAGCTTTAACCTGGTTGGTGGACACAGAGAGTTCACCTAGGGAAGTTGGAAAACCCTGATTCCAAACTAATGGTGTACATGGGCTCCAGTATCTTGAGTGAGCGAAAGGTGTACGAACCAATTGTTGGTGACCGGCTACCTTATGACTGCATATCTTTACGTTGCTGTAATGCTTTATGAATCAGATCTTTAGATCGAACGCTCCGAGTGTGTCCCCCTAAGTAAACCACCGGTTTGAGTTTGGGCACCTGAGCAGTATTCCATCCCTCACATAAATCGAATGAGTTATGTGGCGCATATCTATTTGGTGTCTTCTTTTACCAATGTTTATTTGTTTGATTAAATAAATAAATAAATGAACATTAACTAATTTTATATTATCCGTGTTGTGTTTTTATGGCCTGCTAGTTATCATGTAATCTATTCTCGAATCAAAATACGACTTATTCGCTCTTATACTGTACTAAACCAATGAAGTCCTACCGGTCTGATCAGCCTAGCGTCCTATTGTTCCGTTGCTCGCCTACCCCGTCCAACTGAGTCCAGAATACTAACAACAGCCTCCACTATGCAAATCATTTATTTCAGACATACTGAGTTCATATCATCAACCAAACAGACCTCAACGCACCATAAAATGGCAAATAACATTTATACGCAATAAAGCCAAGAAGTGGCTATGAACGTGGGAGACAGTAGTTAATAAACTGAGTATAATTTAAGAACAGTACATCGTACAATAATAATCTATGGGTCAAAATAAAGCTTATAATAAGGTGAATATAGATATACATAATCTAGTTACTGAATATTTATAACACAAGAATATATAAATAATATTTTTCCAATAATATGTCTCAGACGTCACTTGTAATGTAATCTTTACTAAGATATAACAATTTGCTCCTTTGTTCTGATAAAATCCTATTGATTAACTTACAACGCGACTACCAGGTTGTATGACTTACTATCACTAATTGGAATTTCAAAAAATACATCAATCCCATTAAGGTTTCAAATGAACTGAGTTGTTGAGTTCCAGCTGGTATGAAACCCAAGTACACGTACATATTCAACCGAAAAATACTATCATTTATTTAGACTTAAACATGAACTTTGATAAGAAGGACAGTTTTTACTTTGTAGTATCCTAACTCATAAGCAATAAGGTAGCACGATATATGGTGAAATATTTCTTAAAGTAAATCAGTGGTGATGAAATGTATTTTCTTTTCACTTAACATTTTTTACATATAAAAACATGAATAGATCAATATTAGACCACCATTTAAAACCCAAAGGCATTTAATAGCCGTTTCGTATATACGATCTTGCGCGAGGGAATCGAACCTAGGTCCTTCGGTTTTGGATAATCTCTACTTTCTATCCCTTACTCTCAAATATATCATTCCTATTTAACTAATATTCTCTTTGTTGATGTTTATATAGCACTAAATAAATTGTTGGATGAATTCGTTGAAAAGTGTCAACAGATGGATAAAAATGTTCAAGATGAACTACCAAAATTGGAAGGATTAAATAGTAAAGTAAAAATGATTGAAAAGATTGAAACAGAAACTAAGTCATTACAGGTTGGTAAGTTTAGGTAAAAAAATTGCGCACTATGAATGCTTTAAAGAGATCAATATTGTTTAATATAGGGATTAATTTAAAAGACTTCGATACCATCTATAGTGCTGTTAAAAGCTTTGACTATTTATGGAAGATAATGAAGTAGTTGAAGAGTACAAATGAACAGGTTGTCATATTGATAATCAATGGTTTGTGCTTAAAATGAAAGTGTTTCAAACCTCAGCCCACCTAATTAGAATTTGGTAACATGATGGTTTGGTTAAATTTCAGAATTAATGTGTGACAATTCAAGAACATATGGAACTCAAAACAACTATCAGGATTTGCAATACAAATGTTAGGAGAGTTCTACAATATGGAGATGAAGCTTAAAGAACTCCCACATACATCATCAAAATGTGCAGTTATTTATAAATAGCTATCTACTGAAGATACTCAATATCTGTTGATTAGACATCATCAGCAACAATCTAATGTAGCAAAGAACAAAGCAACTTCCAGATGAAGAGGAAGTTAAGGAAATACACTGATGGGGGGTAGGGCATACATTGCACAGATTATCAAACTAAAATACGAAGCAAACCCTAAGTTGGAAACCTAAAAGTAAAAGGAAAAGAGAAAAATCCAAAAAGGCATTGTGCCAAAAATTGGAGGTAGGTATCAAAGGAATGAATGATACTTGAAAAAAATTGGTAAGGAGAGCTCATGACAGAGTTGGTTAAAGTATCCTGGTCAAGGGTCTATGCTTCATGGGGAGTTACAGAAGTAAGTTAGCAGAATACAAATGCTATCATAGATAAGCTAGAAGCACAATAATGTTAAGTTGGTTTGGGTTAGAATTACACCGCTATACTTTTAACCTTGGATACACAGACATCATAATTCTTTCTAAGAACCCACATGAGAGGTTGAGCATATATACAAATTCACGCAGTTGATTAAACAACTATTACACATTTTTGTTTTTCTTTTCTTTACATCTGAATCTGACAACTCTTTTTGTTCTGAATAATCATTTACATGTTTATTACTTACTTACGCGTGATACTCCCAATGGAGCATAGGCCGCCGAACAATATTCTCCAACCCACTCTATGTTGGGCCTTTCTTTCTGGTTCTATGCAATTGTTATTAGTTCTTCTCATGTGTGTCTCTACTTCTTGGCGTAATGTGTCCTTTGGTCTTCCTCTTCTCCATTGAACTTGAGGATCCCATGTGAGGGATAGCCTTGTGATGAAGTTGGGTGCTTTCCTCAATGTGTGTCCTATCCACTTCCAGTGCCTCTTCCTGATTTCTCCTTCCCCTGTGATCTGGTTTTTTCACCATGAGGCGTCATAACTCTTCTAAGTGAAGACCTTCTAATTTCCAGGTCAGATTTCAAATGGCTTGAATTATTTGTTTTTTGGTTAGCGTTTTTTAGCGAGTTAATTTTCTACATGATGGGTTCGCTAATTCCATGCCCACCCCTCCTCCTTCATGCAAGCTTGGGACCGACAGTGGCCCAAGAGGGTCTCTAGGAGGAGTTATTTACACGTTTATAATGAAAATTAATTTTTAGTTGTTTTATTCATTGGACAAAAAACGGAAATGGTAACTAGAGTCTTTTGTTTTAGTGACCAAATTATGCAAATTTTATACTACCATGATATGTATTTACTAATAAATCTTTAGATAATTAAGTAGATTAGATGCAAATTTTTAAAAGTTTTGTTATGATTACCAATGTTAATTAGGTAGGTATTTGATTACATTTGTGACAGAAAAGATGATTAGTTATGTAATAACACGGTGACTGATTTTCTACATCATTTCTAGAACTCTGTTTTATTATTTAGTTTTTTCATTAACATGAACACGATTATGTAATGTGGATAAGATTATGGTAAGACAAAATAGATGAATATAGATTATCAATTAATAAATGATAATGTCATCACTGGTGTATAGCAAGCAATTACTTACCAAGACGAAATGGTCGTCTAGTGGTTCTAGGTTTTCCATGGTGGTCTAGCTTTAATTGACTCATAAATTCAACTAATAAATTACTCAAACTATCCACAAAACCCATTCCTGATTATGATCATCATATCCTCACTAGTGACGGTCTCCAAGAGTTATTTCCTGTAGTTCTAGTGAGAAGCCGTGATCAGGGGTATTCAACAGGGTCTGTTGTCAGATGGTAACTGATTGAACGGTGGAGCAATTTCGTGGATTGGTTGAAGTTGGACATTAACACCGCTGAATACCTGTTTAGTGGTCTAGAGTTTAAGCGTTCGTGGGCGAGACTGATAGGTTCTGAGTTCGAACCCCACTTGTCGTTTGCGGGTGCACACTGCTGAGGAGTCCCATGCTAGAACGAAACGGCCGTTTATTGCTTCCAGATTATCCACGGTGACCTAGCTTCAATTGACTCATGAATTTAGGTATTAAATTACTCTAATATTCACAAAGCCCATTTCTAATTACTTAATCATTTGGATTGCAAAGGAAAATCATCTCTACAATCACCTCTAACTTTTAATCACATTTTGAGGTTTAATTAGATGAATTAATTAGTTAGTTATATCTGTTGGTTATATCGGTGCTTAATTGTTTGATATGTGTGCACACAGTAATTTATTGATTAACTGATGCTAAATACTACTGAATTCAGTATAAACAAACCTAACTGTTAATCTGGATGTAAATAAATCACATGAAAAGTGATGTACTTATAAATATATCTCTTTTGATTTATTTATTGGGTCAAATAAATCTTTCCTATCAGTAATTGTTTTCACTATGCATCATTGGATTTGGGGTCTCAGTATCAAACACAAATCAATTAAGGATTTCGTAGAAATTATAGTGTTAGATATAACTTACTATATTAGCAAAGTGTCGAAATCCTTGTTAGAATAGCCTCTTTAAATTCTAGAGAACTTCTCAGTCAACTACAATGTAGGACAGGGCACATATATGTATCGGTCTAAGTTGCCACACCTCATTAACACAACAGGATGAACACCAAATTCATAGAAGTGGTTACCTCGATGCTAGTAATATATGAAAGAAAGTGTATAAGAATATAATACAGGAAGAAATAATTAGAAAGAAAGGTGTAAAGTAATTTTAATCCCTAATACTCTACGACTAACCACACTAGAAGAGAACTTATAGAACATGAATAAATTATTATTTCAATACGAAAAGGATTTTTAAACAATTAGAATTTCTATAAGCTTGCTAACGACAAACGTATTGACATAGATCCAGATTATCAATTAGTAAAGATCGAATCAACCAAATATATGATCATAGGTTAAATCAGCATACAAAGGAGTAGGAATCCAACTATATGGGAAGATTATAAAAGGACAATTAATTACTAATAAAACCATCAAGTCAACCTAATTTCATATTTCAGTCAGTCAGTCAGTTACAGCGTAGCACCAGGCACATATGTGCATCAATTCAAGTTGCCATGCCACAGCAAGCCGAACACCGGATTCATAGAAGCAGCTAACTCAATGGTGTAATATATAAAAGATTTTATGTAAGGATTTAGTCCAGGAAGAAAGAATTAGTTGGTAGAAAGAAAGATATGTAGCGATTTTAATTTCATAGTTTAAGGGATGATAGAGAGTGTATACACCTATGACATTGTGATCGATTCTCAGCCATGTCAAAAAGTCTCCAACCATTAGTTATGGTAGTCACGTGGACCCCACCAAATAGTCTGCATCTACAAACATGGTTCAGAATAGAAGTTAGTGACTTCAAGCACTAATGCCGCATTCTGGTTTGGCCGCCCCTAACTTTCTTCCAACCATCCCCAACACCTGTTAGCGTTGCGCGTCGTGGTATTGGGTGTTCAGGCATATGTAACACGTTGCTCAACCATCTCAGTCGATGTGGATCCATAACCTCATCAATTGATTTACCATGATTCCCTTATATCTTGCGTCTCCAATATCCTGCTACTAAAACAACAATAACACGGTTCCACATCAGTGATAATAATCACAATCAATCCATGTATTTAAACTATAACTTTTTCTTGTCGATTTGATATTTTCAACACTAGTAATGGAAACTATTCAACTGTATCAATAACAACATCCAAAATTTTAGTCAAATTTACTTTAGAATTGTATGACTTACTTGCTTACGCCTGTTACCCGTCGTGGAGGAGCATACTCCGCCCACCAGCACTCTCCATCCAATCCTATCCTGGGCAACCCTTTCTAGCTCTTTACAGTTGTTATTCATCCTTTTCATGTCTGCTTCTATTTTCCGACGTAATGTGTTCTTTGGCCTTTCTCTTTTCCACTTCCCTTCAGGATTCCAATTTAGCGCTTGCCTCGTAATGCGGTTTGATGATTTCCTCAATGTATGTCCTATCCATTTCCATCATCTTTTCCTAATTTCCTCTTCAGCTGGAAGTTGATTTGTTTTCTCCTGCAGAAGGCTGTTGCTGATGGTATCCGGCCAATGGATGTTGAGTATCTTGCGTAGACAACTATATATAAATATTTGTACCTTCTTGATGATGGTTGTTGTAGTTCTCCAAGTTTCAGCTCCGTGCAGTAGAACTGCCTTGACGTTCGTGTTGAAGATTGTGACTTTAATATTAGCTGACGGTTGTTTTGAGTTGCATATTTTGTTTGTTCAATTGTAGGAATACGGCCCCTGCTTTGGCAATCCTTACCTTAACGTCTTCATCCGATCCTCTTTGTTCATCAGTGATGCTTCCCAGGTATGTGAAGGGTTCTACGTCTTCCATAGTTTCTCCATCAAGTGTGATTGGATTAGTATTCTCCGTGTTATATTTGAAGATCTTACTTTTTCCTTTATGTATGTTGAGGTCTACTGATGCAGAAGTTGAATATTAATTCAAGAAAGCTTCATAAATGTTAATTGTAGCTTCACGTTAGAATGCTCATCCCCTTCTTCACAAAGAAGAGGATTACTTCTTCTGATGTCTGTGGATATAAAGCGTTTTTTTCTTAATTTAACATCTTTACAAAATGTAATTATTACTGATCATATCAGTAATATATTTAAGCAACTATTAATCATTTACTTATTTTATTCACAAAAACGTCTTATTATTTGAAGACTATTACCATCATAACTTACTATCCATTGAAGAAGTATTTGAAATTATGAATTGTGTTACATAATAGTTCAGTTCTACTTTTAAAAATCTATGGTAAGTCCACACTCATGATTATATACAAGAAAGGAATATTTGAATAAGATGGTGTTTAAATTATTAAGAAATATTGTAAATGATGATGATGATAAAGCTAGACTACCATGGAAAACCTGGAAGCAATGGACGACCGTCCTAGTATGGGACTCCTCAGCAGCGCGCATCCACGATCTCGCCCATCGCGAGGTCCGAACTTAGAACCTATCACTCTTGCGCTCAAGCGCTTATCCATTAGACCACTGAGCCGGCATCCAACGGTGTTAATGTATAACTTCAACCAATCGACACATGATTTCAACTACTGTAATTTCTAAAATCTCCACTAAACCCCTTCCGATCATAATCATCTACTCACTAGTAACTGACTTCAAGAGGGACTTCTTGGAGTTCAAGTAAGAAGCCGTTACCAGTGGAGTTCAACCAGGTCTGTTGTGAGATATCAGCTCACTGAAGACAATGGTGTACGGTGGGGCGATTTCATGGATTGTTTGGAGTTAGACATTAACACCGTTGGATGCCAGCTCAGTGGTCTAGTGGTTAAGTGCTCACGCGAAACCAGTAGGTCCTGGATTCGAATCTCTTGGGGCGAGATCGTGGATGCGCACTGCTGAGGAGTCCCATACTAGAATGAAACAGTCGTCCATTGCTTCCAGTTTTTCCATGGTAGTCTAGCTTCAATTGACTCATGATTTCAACTATTGAAATTTCTAAAATCTCCACAAAACCCCTTCTGAAAATAATTATGTTATCATTGTACATGATTGATTATTTTTCCCATTAGAAATGAATCAGAATATTCGTTCATTGGAAAATGAAATAAATCGATTGAATGATGAGAACAAAAAACTTGATTTTGATCTAGTAAGTCTGCTTTTTTAAGGTTAAATTACTTTTTATTATCTAGTTGATTAGTGATTGATCTGATGATTGATTTCAAGAAGAACTGTTGAAGTTCCAATATGATTCTGAGGACAGTAAACACCTGTTATGTCAGAAATAGGGTAGATATTATTGATGGAATGGATTATGTTGAAGATGCTGACTGTTAGATACTATCTTGGTAGGACAAAAATATTGCACTCTCTACAATCCTTAGAGACAGTAGGTGGACAGTATTGTGGGGTCCCAAACTGGAATAAAATATTCCCCTGACTTTCAATTGTATCCCAACTTATGTCAATCTATGATTAGAAGAAAAACGATCTATATATTAGATTAATTTGTACAAGTAATAAATGAAATATCTTAAATAAAGCCAGGAGAATCATGGATGTAAAATAATATGAATTCATTGTATTTCGCTCTTGTATGGGGTGGAAACCTGGAAAACCACGAAAGCCATCATCCAGAAGACACAAGTGTTTATTAATAGCTGTTTACGCAAAATGCTTCGGATCCGTTGGCCAGACACTATCAGCAACAACTTACAGAGGGAAAGAACAGACTTATTCTAGTGGAGGAAGAAATCAGGAACAATAGCTGGAAGTGGATAGGACACACATTGACGAAAGCACCCAACTGCGTCACGAAGCAAGCCCTTACATGGGATCCTCAAGGTCAAAGGAAAAGAGGAAAACCAAAGAACACATTACGTCGAAAAATGGATACTGACATGAGAAAAATGAACAAAAATTGGATAGAACTGGAAAGGAAGGCCCATGACAGAGTGGGTTGGATAATGTTGATCGGTGGCCTATGCTCCATTGGGAGTAACAAGCGTAAGCAAGTAATTTTATTTCGTGGTTTCTAATCAGCTGCTTACAACCAAATGTGTAATAATTGCATGAAGTATCAAAAAAAAGTTAACTTTTGCTTTCCCCTTCCCCCTTAGTTCCAAATTCAACAGAACTTTCAATCTATGATCTTATACCATGTTGAATTTTATACATTCCCATTTCTGGAATTAATTGTTATGAGGAAAAATCGATGGAAAAATATCACAGTTACATTCACTCTTTTACTTTACCCTAATTTTTCTTTCTGTGCTATTCTAAAATGTTGGTTCTTTTATCGTATTTACTTCGTATGTATCATCATGCAGAATTGAATTAATGGTTTCCAACATACTGAAAATGAGGCAGTTTTAGTGCATGAGTGAGTGAAAAAAACTGAATTGATGTTAGACCACCATTGAAAACATGGAAGCACTGAACGGCCGTCTCGTCCTATTATGGGACTTTTCATCAGTGCGCATTTACGATCCTGGCCGCGGGGTTCGAACCCATGGCTTTTGGTCTCGCGAGCGAACGCTTAACCTCTAGAGGTTGATAATCTCCACAACCTCATACGGATACGTTAAGTAATAATTATATAGTGACATGTCAATTATAAACTAACATTGAGTAATTGGAAGAAAGAGGATTATAATAATCAATAGTCACTCTAGACCGATAAGTCCTGGGTTCGAATCCCGCGAGTGGGATTATATTATGTTGAAGATACATTAGTATATTATAGCAAGGGTGTGAATAAATTCAATAGATTGAATATTGTAAAATTTACCCTATGTAAAAGAAAATCCAAACGGCTAGAAATAAGTGATTACGTAGTAAGTAAACGCTGATGAGAATAAAATGAGTAAAGCACAGTTAATAAAATAAGATTAGTAATCTGGGAGACAGTCTAAAGTAAAAGACATAGTGATGTAATAGATGCAAGAAAGAGTTTAAAAAACAAGGAAAACGTTTTACGATGCAGAGAAGGAATATTTGTCAACAAGGCAAAAATGATTATTAACCATCTTCTTTTGAAAACATAAATCAGATTTTTGACACCTGATAGTATCGGCTTCAGCAAACTTCAAAAGACTGGAGTTTGGTTGTTCATTAATCACCTATAAAAATTTCAAAGCATTAACCTGATGTCCTATATTCAATAGATGCTTAGTAATTGCACTGTTTAAAGTCATTTTTTCTCTTGTTCTAAGGATTTTTGAAGCACGCTTAAAAAAACTTAAGATATGCCCTCGTTTCTGTTCGACCAATGTAGCTGTTTTAGTAGGTACACCTAAATTTATAAACACAATTGGCGATAACATGATTTAATCAATTCTGATTCATTGAAGAAGTGACTTGAATTATATTATGAAATGTCAGAAATTCCATTATGTTCCTCACTGAGATATTACAAAGATTACTTAATTAAGCCTGTTACTCCCAATGGAGCGTAGTCCGCCGACCAGCAATACTAGAAATATATTTCTTGTTATTTTTTTGTCAACTTCATTTGATATTGTTCCCATTTGTACTACCTTGAATTATTTTTTTCTGGTTAGTTTTTTTTAACGTGTTAGTTTTCTACAGGATGGGGTCGCTAATCCTATGCCCAACCCTTCTCCTTTATCCGGGCTTAGGACCGGCAGTAACCCCAGAGAGCCTCCAGGCGGAGTTGGTCAATTGAGGTGATTACTTCGCTGTGAATTATCTTTTCATTTTATTGCTTTAAAAACATTTGTTAAGTTTTGTATTGTTTGTAACCGTTTATAATATATAATCATCTATCACTCGATTCCATAAATAATGATTTCTACTATCTAAATACTGTATTCACATTTTAATGGTTGAGAGCATGAGTCAATTGAAGCTAGACCACAGTGAAGAACATGGAAGCACTGAACGGCCGTATCGTTTTATTGTGGGACTTCTTAACAGTGCTCATCCACAATCCCGCCTCCTGAGATTCGAACCCAGGATCTATCAGTCTCGTGCGCCAACGCTTAACCTCCAAACCACTGAGCTAGCATCCAATAGTGTTAATGTCTAACTTCAACTAATCCATGAAATAGATTGACACATCCATCATTGTCATCAGCAAGTTACTATCTCACAACAGACCCCATTCAACTCCACTTGTTACTGCTTCTCACTAGAACTCCAGGATATCCCTCTTGATCCCAGTCACTATTGAGCATATATTGATTAATATCAGAAGGGGGTTTTGTAGATCTTATAATAATTCTAATGTATTATATAATATTGAATATATATTTTTTTAGAAATTATCAAAAAAACAAACTAATCTACATCAAATGGATTATATGAATAAATTTATCAATGAAATTGATTTATTGAATATTAATGAAAAAAATATTTATACTTATGGCTGTCGTTTAAAAACTGTAGAAATTGAAAATGCTCGAATCAACACAGTAAGTTACTAAGACTGATATTGATTTTTTATTTTCAATAATTTCTTTTAAACTCGATTAGAGTTTGGATGAATCCTGTTATTTGAGTTTTTGATATTATGTTTATATACCATGCGTACTATACTATACTATACTGTACTATGCTATACCATACTGTACTACACTATACTATACCATACTGTACTATACTATACTATTTTTATAACTTGTGGCCTGCCGATTAGAGAGTAGTGACTTATCGATCTGATCAATGACGCATAAAACACGTGCAAGCAGTCTAGAGTCCTGATTGATCCTGCTTCCTGCTTAGCCCAGCCTGTTAAGTCCAGAACACCGATCTCAGCCTCTGCAATATGAATCATGTATTTCAAACATACTCGGTTTATACACCGATCAAACAGACCACAACGTACCATAAAATAGAAAATAACATTTGTACAACATTTAACCAAATGTGGCTGTGAATGTGGGAGGCGGTGACAAATAGACAGGGCATAATTCAAGAATGTTAAAACGTATAATAATGGTTCATAGGTTAAAATAAAGCTTATAATAAGAAGAGTATGAATATGAATAGTTTAATTATTTAAAAATTATGCGATAAAAATATACGTTTGGTATTGGTCCATAAACGGATCCCAAAAGTTACCATTCATTATGCTTATCGGGACCTAACAACTATACTATACTATTGATATACATAATAGTTTAGTGATTGAAGAATTCAACTTTCTATTACTAAGTTTCAGGTTTCATCCTAATACATTCATCAGCTTCATACAAATTGAATGGATCTAAATTGATTAAATGACTGTATTTAATAATAAAATTGATAATAATTATAGAATTTTTGTGTATTCAGTGTTGTGTATTTTGTATGTGATTTGATAATTTTCTGTCAATTTTACATATTTTACTGTAGACATTTGATAGTGAGTTATATATAGACACTAACGGTCAGTTAGCAACAACGGAGAACTTTGTACGTACATAAATCAGTTCAAGTTGTCATACCACATTAGTACAGAGATATAATTGTCGATTCAAATCTCATAGTGGTAGAGGTAGTAAACGTATAAGCAGTAATCGGAAACATCAAGGTTTGAAGATGTTATTTAAGGAGTATAATCCAGTGAAATAAATTTGTTAAGAGAGAAAAGAAAGGGGCATGTATGATTCAGAAGATTAGAATTTAGGAGAACACAAGGAGTGGATGCACCTGTGCCATTGCAAACGATTTTGAGCCATGTCATTCAAGGTCTCTAACCATCGGTCGCTATCGTCTCGCGGATCCCAACCGCTTGTCAGTGACTTCCTTGATTTGTGCCATGTCTTGGCCTGACCGCCCCTAGCTTTCTTCCAACTAACTCCAACACCATTAAACACTATACTGAGATGATTCAGAAGAGATTTAATTACAGTGGATACTTTTCGGTAGTGCTGTGTTTTTTTAAAGCTGGATGGTTTAATTTGAAAGCTTTGTGATCATTCTATTCAAGATTATGTTTCCATATAACACACTTCTCACTTATCTGATTTCAAGAAAATAGTTTATATTTTAATCATACAAATTATCACTAAGTTTTATTGACTAAACAACCATGAAAAAACCGAGTAAATGACCCAGATTCAATCTGAACTAGACAAAAATGGTGTGGTAAGTGTCATGAAGTGCACATCATATGTATATACCAACCTTCATTTAATAGTATATTCAAGGTCACCAACATCAAAACTTATTCATTAAAAAATATTGTCTATCCACTAAGTGATAATCAACTTGACTTAATATACACTTACTATCAAATCAACTGTTGTGTTTCTTCATGGTTATTCGGCTATTGATGGAGTTCTGAGAAGATTAAAAGTCACTTAATATAGAATAACAATAATACATATGGAAATCGTATTAAGAACAACTGTATTGATTCTAATATCTAATACAACAGCAAGATGTTCTAGCAAGTTACAATATAACTAAAAGTTTCCAGTATTGGTTAGTATGAGGAAGATCATCAATACTTCTAAACATTTCCTCTTTGTATTCTTCAAGCTGACGATCAATTATGAAGGAATTATGACAGACTAACAACATAGTACATTCGAACTCCAAAGTTCATCAACAGTATCAATTTAAGACCAATGCTGATACCTGATTCTGTTGGTAACAGTGTGAATTTATAGTAAGGCTTTTTTTAAACTAAATTATTTTTAAAGCCCTGACTATTGCAAATATAATGTTTTGCGAAAAATGTAATAAGTTTAAAGAACCCTTGAAAATTGGGGTATGATTTAAATGACACTGAACAACTATTCCTTTAATCATGGTAAAAACTCTCGTAATCAAATTTAGAATCCTCACTCAAGTAATGATGAACATTTACCGAGTTAAAGATCAGTAATGTACAGTTTCTGGCTTTAACCAACTGATTATTTCCTTAATAAATAATGTTCACTATCTGTTCTAAGATATTTGATTTCAACGTTTGTGCGAAGGCCGTAATAAGGCGGACAAATGCGGATTAAGTTGGATGAATCCATTTGAATAACTCGTTTATTCAGATGAGAAAGATAAACAAAACCTAGAAGAAAATTGCGCCAACTGCATTTGATAAATATCAGTATAGGGGTTGTGGAGATTATTAAGTTTTTGATTGAGATCATGAACCGATTTTTGTTAAACCACCGTTGGAAACCTGGAAGCACTGGATGGCCGTTTCGTCCTATTGCGGTCTAACATCAATCGGTTCATGATCTCAATCAAAAACTTAATAATCTCCACAACCCCTGTACTAATAATTAACATGTGCTCACTAGTGACTAGCTTCGTGATGGAATTCTCGGAGTTCTAGTGAGAAGCCGTCACTAGTGGAGCTATTCCGTGTCGGGTAGAGACAGGTATCTACCTCAGTACAATGGAAGATGGGAGCGAAACTTCGTGGATTGGTTGATGTTAGACACTATCACCACTGGATGCCGGCACAGTGGCCCAGTAGCCCCTGGGTCCGAATCCTGCGAGCGGGATCGTGGATGCGCACTGCTGAGGAGTCCCACGATAGGAAGAAATGGCCTTCCAGTGCTTTCAGGTTTCCAACGGTGGTCTAACATCAATCGGTTTATGATCTCAATAAAAAAAATCCATTTCATAGAGTGCGACTCACTATTTATAACCAAAAAAAGAAACTTAAGACATGTGATGAATAGTGTAAGTGATACAGACACATAAGCTCAAAGAAAAAACAGTTAAGGTTAATAAACGAATATTTGACAAGATCAAATCCGTCTCAAGAAGAATAAATAAATCGGTCTATTCGGGATATGATGGTATAAAAAGGCAACCATCAACAAGACGACCACCATTCATAATAATTCAAACGCTAAAACAACCCATGTGAGCTAGACATAATACTATTGTAGCATTAAGCCAACGTTTTAAGCTGAGGAGTTATGAGCATGTTAGAATCCGGATTTTAAATGTCTATGTTGCTTATTTGTTGACTAACGCTTATTACCCTTCTTAATCTGTCGAAAGAATATGAAGAGTAGTACACAACTTCAAGAATCGAAATATAGTTGCGTAACGATCAAAAAGTGAAAGGGAAAGGATAAGATAGAACCAAATGTATAAGGAGTAATGATTATGGTAAAAATAAAAAAAGTTTAAAAAACATGACGGTGGTAATAAAAAGTATCAATAACCGATTATGTGAAAGAGTGAAGTTGGTTATTAGAGTCATGATATTATGACAACTTAACGCGACGCTTTTGGACATCTAAGTCAGGTTTGAAATGGTGAATTGCTACCGCTTCTACAGCGAAATTATCTGACACATTGTTGTTATATAGTTGGATTTTTGAATTAAGCTGACTAATTAAAAAAAATAAACTGTTTAAACATTTCTGTCTGTCAAACGTAAATCTGCTTTTTCGATGGAGTTTTGTTTTGGTCGAAAATCAAACCAATGAGAGATACAACCAAAACAAAGAAAAAAACAATGATAGGTTTAAGGTTAACAAGAACCAATCAACATCGAAGTCTACAGGAAAAACTATTAACCACATATAGAGAAATTCGAACAATTCACTTCTATCTGAAGTTTGTGTTGATGATGTCATTCGTAAGAACGATGAAAGTTCAGAGAACAAAACTCCATCAAAATCATCCACCTGAGCTGCAAATCTTCTTCACCATCTGTAAATCTGCCTATAGTTTCAACTGAAATAAATGATTATTTAAATTATCTACATAATAATCTTATATTAATAATGATCATTGTATGAGGTCCACCTATTCATCTAATTAGTAATATGAAATAAAACCTACTTATTTGACAACTCCACCTGGGGCCTCTCTGGGGCTACTGCCGATCCGAAGCCCGGATAAAGGAGAAGGGTTAGGCATGAGGTTAGCGACCCCATCCTGTAGACAACTAACTCGCTAAAAAACGCTAACCAGAAAAAACTTATTTGACGCTTATTATCACAGTTGTCAACAATCGACATTAAGTTTCACTACAGAGCACAAAGAACGATGTTTTTTGGGAATATATGTAATGAAGAATTCCGAGT
Organism: Schistosoma spindalis; assembly: GCA_946903255.1. Classification (NCBI taxonomy): domain Eukaryota; kingdom Metazoa; phylum Platyhelminthes; class Trematoda; order Strigeidida; family Schistosomatidae; genus Schistosoma; species Schistosoma spindalis. Next base: position 37,422,383 of record OX336416.1, on the reverse strand, counting down.
ATGACTTTTTAATTCTAGAATAAAAGACTTTTTCTTAGTATCTAAAACTTATTCAAAGTATAATCTACCGAAGATTTCTCCAGTATTTTTTAACATTACTATAATGGAAATAACAATTTGTAAACAAATTTGAAGAATTATAGTATTTATTGAAAGCAGAGTCTTTATTTATTTATTTGAACACATAAATACTGGTACAAGGCGGCACCAAATACATATGCGCCACACAAATCTCAGTTGATTTGTGTGAAGGCTGTGATACTGCCTGGGTGCCCAAACCGAAGCAGGTGGTTGTCCTAGGGACACACACCCGGAGCCTTCGATCTAAAGGTCTCATCCACAAGGCAGTGGAGAAACATAAGGAGATGTAGTCCCATGGCAGCCGGTGACAAACGATTAGTTCATACGCCATTTGTTCCTTCAGAATATCGGAACCCATGTGTGCCGTTGGTTTTCCAACTCTCCTTGGTGGACTCTCCGTGTCCACCAACCCGGTTAAAGCGCCGGACATTCGCTTTTTGTCCTCGCAATTTTGTAAACAACAGTAATGACGCGAGAAGGCAGTGAGTAGGACTTCCCTGGCAGAGGCTATATACGCGTGGCTATGTGAGGGCATTTCGAGAGGGAGAGCTAATTCTCCCCACTCTCGTCTGTACCACGGCATTTGGGGGCAGATTCTTCACTAGACATTTAGAAAACTGCATTTTTGACTGATTGTAGAGCAGAAAAACAGATGGTGAATCGAACATGGTTCACATAATCAAAAATATTATTTCGCATTTTAATTCTCGCCCTTACTTATATGCGCCTTTTTCATGGTAACTCTTATTGTGTGTACCCTTTATTCATTTGCCCTTTAGAATGGATACCATGCTGCATTAATTATCATATACACTGATTAAAACGTTTACATCATATTTATACATTTTTTTCTACTTTATGGACACTTGGATATGTGTGTATTTAACATGCTTATTCGACTTCATATGATGCATAAATATGCGTGCACGTACTTGTGTGGATTTTTCGGTGTTTATTTATAGTAAACAAATTAAAAATCGATAAAAAAAATTCACAAAATTGGTTTGTATTAAACAAACAGCACTAGAAATTCAGACATATGGATTATTTTTATCAGAAGGGATTGTGTGGAGATTTTAGAAATTTCACTGGTTGAAATCATTAATCCATTGAAGCTAGACCACCATGGAAAACCTGGAAGCACTGGACGGCCGTTTCGTCCTAGTATGAGACTCCTCAGCAGTGCGCATCCACGATCCCGCTCCTCGCGAGATTAGAACCCAGGACCTATCAGTCTCGCGCCAGGCGCGATAGGATTGAGAGACTCACTTGCCTATATACCGCATTCAACATCTTTCTCTTCTCTATGGATTTGGTTGATGCATCTAATTCACGTTCCGAACTTCCCATCCACTTTGTACAAAATGTTTCTTATTCTTTGTCTCAGTGAAGTGATCATAATAAATTAATCACAGGTTATATGTTTTCACTATTCGGTAATATTCGTCACATATTGATTAAGTCTTAAGTACCATCAAATACCGGGAACTACTAGAAATCTATATCGTACCACTATGGGAATTTTAATCAGTGGGACTCACGATATCTTCAGGAATCAGACCGAAGACCTTCAGATTCCGTGTTTTAAGTAAATAAATATATAGATTACATGGTGGACGCATAAACATCAAAACCACTGAGTTGGCGTTCAATGATATAACTCTAACCATAAACAATTTCCAATATAGTATGACGACCATTCAAAAGGAATGATGACAACTGTCACACTCCCGTAGTGTTTGAAGCCCACCAACAGTGACTTCTGAATAGTTCTAATGGTTGAATGTTCATCACAACACCTGAATGTTCTGAGTTCGATCCTCGATGTGGTTATAGATGAATACTACCGAGGTGTCCCGTACTAGAATGGAACTTTTGTCCATTGTCTCCTGGTTTTCATTGGTACCGCAAATGAGATCATACTATGACGCATACTACGTATATTAATAGATTCCTTTGAAGATAACCAAACCAAGTTTGAACAATGATTGATTAGTTCGAAAAATTCATGTCAGCCTTTATGTAAAATGATTTGTATTCAAGTTGAACAATACAGAGAATCAAAGGCAGAACTTCAAATCACTCACAAACAAAGCTTAATGGATTGATAACCATTACATTATGAATTTTCTTAGCTGTGCATCCTGACCACACTCTTATAAGCTATGGGTATAGCAATTTCTCAATCGAGTGCATTTGTTTAGACTAGGTGAACACTGAACATTAATTTAAACCATCTAATAAATGTACTATAAAGAGCTGTTAATGACAGTAACCATGATTAAATTTCTATTCTTGATACACCTGGACACATGTTTCTAATCCTACATGTCAATAGTATATAATCTGAAATTCTGTGTCAAGGAATTTAAAATTTCTCTTGTATTAAAGGAAAATGGACACGGCTTTCAAATACTTCAAGGATACTCCAAGGTGAAAATAATTCGACTAATATGTTCAATACAGAACCTGGCACATATGAGTTCCTATATTCTGCAGCAATTCGGATGACTCTCTCGGTCTCCCACATTGTACGAGCATTCCATGTACCTAAATTAATGGTTGCTCTGGTTTTCGGAAGAGGCATCAGGCTCGTGACCTCCAAAGGATCTCGACTGTCACCATGAGGCGTCATAATTCTTCTAAATGAAGATCTTTTAACTCCTAGGGCAGAGTTTAAATGGTGTGAATTATTTTTTCTGGTTAGCGTTTTTAGCGAGTTAGTTTTCTACGGGATGGGGTCGCCAAGCCCATGCCTGACCCTCCTCCTTTATCCGGGCTTTAGACCGACAGTAGCCCCAGAGGGGCTCCAGGCGGAGTTGAGTTCCCATATTACAATGAGTTAAAATTGTCATAACAAATCCTGAAGTAACAGAAATAGTAACAATTTCTGTGGTAGTAAATAATACTAGACATAAGTAGTACGATTTGACAAGCAAAAATAAATCCTCAGGATAAAAAATAATACGATAATTTTAAATATGAAGATCTAAGGGTATACAAATAATAAATGCACGCTTCATTGTGATCGAAATTGAACTATGTCAGCTAGTCTTCAACCATTGGCTACGACTATAGTTTGAACCTACTAACACGTCTCAGTTCAACGATCGATGTTAATTAATTAATAATTAGAATTCATAGAAACAGTAATTTTAAAACTTTGGATATTTAAACAAAGATGGAAAGTGGTTAGCAGTGTAATCCAGGATACGCGTTTCGTTCTATTCGTGACTCGTCAGTTAAATGTACCTGTATCTTAGGGTTGATGTTCACTCTGTGACTCCAGCCCAATATCATTCGCTTCAAACGCCATCATGTTATCCATTTAGTAACTGAGTCCTGATAGCCACTTGCTTATGCAATGGGGTGAGGTTTTAAATTGTTTACTTGCATCTTCCCAATGGATATCTAAATAAAAGTGACCTAATTTTTTGTGTGCTTAGCATGTATCCCTGTAGGCTATATTATAGTTACTAGAAATGTTAAACTGAAGTATACCACCCCCATCTTAATTTTTTTCTTTTTTAACCTTTTAGCATATTACAATTTATTTATTATATTAAATTCTTACTAAATATTTAGGGTATTACAAAGCAAGAACAATCTATACAAAATATTTGTTCAGATTGGGAAAAAATATTGAGACTTAAATCAATATTAAGAAATCAATATCAATCTACAACAGGTTCGATTGATTTGTAATTGGAATGTGTATCGATTCAATAAATATTAAAATGTTATCTAATCAAACTGAACATTTTTCCCTATTTTTTATTCATTTGTTAAGGTAGTTAGTTAGTCAAGGTAATGGTTAAGGCATTTGATTATTGTTGTTTACTTTAATGTGATCAACAATCGAATAGTACATAATATCTGACATTCTTTCTCTAACTATTTGCAACATTTTGTTTTATCTCAGTCAGTCAGCTATAATGTAGGACAAGGCACATATATGCATCGGTTCAAGTTGTCATACCTCATTAGCACAACAGGATGAACATCGGATTCACAGAAGCAGTTAACCCAATGGTAGTAATAGATATAAAAATATTTCATATAGGGATATAGTACAGAAGGACAGAATTAATTCGTAGAAATAAAGTAGTTTCAACCTCACGGTTTAAGGGAAGACAAATAGTGTATACACGTACGCCATTGTGATCAATTCTCAGCCATGTCAAAAAGTCTCCAACCATTGATTACGATAGTCGCGTGGACCCTAACCAAGTAGTCTGCATCTACAAACATGGTTCAGACTAGAAGTTAGTGACTTTAAGCACTGATTCCATGTTTTGGTTTGGCCTCACCTAACTTTTTTCCAACCATCCCCAACACTAGTCAACATTGCGCGTCGTGGTAATCGGTGTTCAGGCATACGTAACACGTGGCCCGACCATCTCAGTCGATGAAGATTTACAACCTCATCGAATAGATTTATTGATTGATATAACCAGCGATGTTATTATTGATCTGTTCGGACTGTAATTCACTTTCCCGTAGGTTCTAGATATCTACTTATAATTTCACCAATTACTATTTATGGCTGCCAGTGTTGATTGAATTTGATGGACAACATTCTAATGAACTTGATTTAATTTTAGATGGTTAGAAAAAATCACCAAAGACGCTTTACTCATCACTAATTGTAGATTTCGAATTATTTAGGAGGTTAGGAAGTAGCTCGAATAACTCAATGGTAACGTCTTTGATAATGGTTCACATCTCTTTCAAAAACAAAAACACATTAAACTTTTCAACTCCCATCGATAGACCCTACTGACAATTCCCAACTAACATGAAACTAATGAATTGTCTTCAACATAATACATTGCAATATCAAATGATCGAAACTACTAATCATTTTAGAATTTTTGTTTGATAAAATTCAATCAACTCTAAATAGTAGTGTATTGACCAAAGATGATTTCATTTATGTTATAACTTGTGTCCTGTGTGCCCTGTTAATGTATAACGTAATGATACCGCCATTTAGAGCGCAGTGAATTATTGATCGAACCAATGACGCATAAAAACCTGTATGAGCAGTCTACAGTCCTTAATGGTCATGCTTCCCGCTTAGCCCAGCCTGTTAAGTCCAGAACACCGATCTCAGCCTCTGCAATATGAATCATGTATTTCAAACATACTCGGTTTATACACCGATCAAACAGACCACAACGTACCATAAAATAGAAAATAACATTTGTACAACATTTAACCAAATGTGGCTGTGAATGTGGGAGGTAGTAATCGATAGGCTGGGCTTAACTCAAGAATGGTAAATCGTATAATAATAGTTCATAAATCAAAATAAAGCTCATAATAAGAGGGATATGAATATGAATAGTTTAGCTACTTAACAATTATACCATAATAAATATACGCATAGCATTATTCCAGAAATCGATTCCAATAGTTACCATTCATTATTCTCATAGAGATATAACAAGTTACTGTATATATAAATTCCATTTATTATTTATATCCATTATTCATTTATATTTCTTGTTACTATTAGATATGATAATGAACAATGAAAATAAAGAAAAGAAATTAATTCAATCATCAATAGATTTTTATCAATATCTTATTAATGTAAAATTAAATATTATTAAAGAACAATGTATTGAACGTGATCAATTATTTAATGAATTTCTACCTGAATTAATGAAAAATTTTAATGAAATGAATCAATATTTTACAATTATATAATCAATGAATGATTCAAAAGAAAAGTAGAGAAAAAACATGACAACGATGATGATGAGGATGATATGGAATAGGTTAAATGAATTTGTTTAAATTAGATGGAAACTATTTAGTTATTTTGTTTAATAAAACAAAGAAATAATAATAATAATCATAAAACATTCATTTATTGACTTTTTTTTTCAAGACTTAGAAGTTCGCACCCACGATTCCGCCTTGTGAGAATCAGTGGTTTAGGGGTTCAGCGCTTGCGCGTGATACCGAAAGGTTCTGGATTCGAATCATATGGGTGGGATCGTGGATATGCATTGGTGAGGAGTCTTATACTAGGACAAAATGACTGTCTACTGTTTCAGAGTTTTTCATAGTGGTTTAGTTTTAATTGACTTATTAATTCAATTATGAAGTTACTACAATCTCCAGAAAAACTCTAATCTGGTAATAATCATGATATGCTAACTAGTGACTGACTTTCTGAGTAATTTCCTGGAGTTCTAGTGAGAAGTCGTGGCCAGCAAAGTTCAACTGTGTATGTTGTGAGGCAGTTACTCGCTCAAGATAATAGTGGATGGTTGCGCAATATCGTGGATCGGTCGAAGTTAGACATTAATACCGTTGGATTCCTTATCAGTAGTCTAGTTGGTAAGCGTTCGCGTACGAGACCGAAAGGTTCTGGGTTCGAATTCTGTCAGTGAAATCGTGGATATGTGTTGTCGATGAATCTCATACTAGGACAAAACGACCGTTTAGCGTTTCAGAGTTTTTCATATATATATATATATATATATATATATATATATATATATATATATAAACAAAATTTAATAAAAGGGAATGTAATCAAATTCACTTGGTATTGTTTGACTTGTATCTTCCCATTGAGGTTTAAGACTGCAATTGATCAGTCTGTTATTGGCATATGTGCATACAAGCTTTTTGTAAGCAATGATGGATAGTGGTTAGCCGTGGAATCCAGGACGCACGTTTCGTCCTATTTGGGACTCGTCAGCCCGATGTACATGCATCTCAAAGTTGATGTTCACCCTGGGGCTCGAACCCAGTACCATTCGCTTCAAACACCATCGCGTTATCCACTCAGCTACTGAGTCCTGATAGCCACTTGCTTGTGCATCCAGCTGACGAGTCCGAAATAGGACGAAACGTGCGTCCTGGATTCCACTGCTAGCCACCATCCATCATTGATTACAAAAAGGGAATGTAATTAGTTTTGATATACTAAATCAGTCTGATTTCTAATAGTTGCTTTTTGATTTCTCCAAGAAACTTGAAACGCGATAATGAAACGATTGTATACTTTGCAAAGTTTAGTGAAATTCATCCTTATAAAGTTGTCAAGACTCGTTGAAAATCATAAACATGTTTTTGTAATGGAACCTTATGATGGGTAATATTATAGTATGAAAGTTAAGTTATAAGGAATACTTATTAGATGGCATCTGAAGTGGAAATTACAATTTATGTAAACTTCATGTGATTCAAAGCATTATTATGAGTGCATATTAATGAAAAAAACTGACTTTGATAGTATCGTTGGGCATCTAACTCCCATTGACGATTATGGAACTTAGGTCACAATCAACTTCAGATATTTCCTTAGAGTTAAAAGTTGCGTGATGAATAAGATAAAAATAATGACTTATGAAGTCTGATACAAAATTTGTTCTAGCTGCGTATATTGCCAGGATTTCCATAGGCAGACAAGCCGTGAATAAATAGAATAAGTTTCTTGTAGAAATTAAAGTGAGATAAAATTGTTAAATTAAATTTGACTCAGTTTATATATCCAAATCAACAATGCATAAAATACAAGCAGGTATATGGGAGCATACACCTCAAGAAACATATACAATGTACAGAAAATATACATCTCGTTATTCATATGAGAAATACTTACTTACGCCTGTTAACCCTCATGGAGTAGCATAGGCTGCCCGTCAGCATTCTCTATCCAACTCTGTTCTGGGCAATCCTTTCCAGTTGCTATTTATACTGTTCATGTTTACTTCCAATTCCCGACGCAGTGAGTTCGTTTGCCTTTCTCTTTCACATTTCCCTTCAGGTTTTCATGTTAACGCTTGTTTCGTAATACAGTTTGGCGACTTGCGTAATGTATGTCCTATCCACTTCCAACGTTTTTTTCTAATTCCATCTTCAGTTGTAAGTTGATTTTTTCTCTGTCACAGTAGACTGTTGCTGAAGGTATCCAGTCAATGGATCTAGTGTATTGTGCGTAGACAATTGTTTATAAATATTCGTGCTTTTTTGATAATGGTTGTGGTAGTTCTCCACGTTTCAACTCCGTACAGTAGAACTGTTTTGACGTTCGTATTGAAGATCCTGATATTGGTTGATAGTTGTTTTGTGTTCTATATGTTCCTCAATTGTAAGAATGCTGTCGTTGCTTTCCGGATCCTTGCTATCACGTCTGCATCACATATGAGAAACAGTACAACATAATTCAATAGGACTAAAAATGAAATATTTACAGGTTAGGCCTGAAAAGATAATAATAGATTGCATAGGAGTATAATAAAAACTAGTACACTTCAAACCTCTGAAATATTTTGATTTTTTATGGTAAATTATTTATCTATATAAACTCTTTTCTGATTGGCTAATAGGGTTAAACTTTTCAGTAACTTTGTAAAAGCTATTTGAGTTGTTTTGAACATTAAGTGGGTTGGCGTAAAGGTCATCGAAGAAAAATGCTCGATCAATTTGTGCACTTCATCCAACTATATGGTCTGTAAGGATTTCGTTTGACGGCAAGGAGACAGTAGTAAAACGTTTACTTCATTTTTCATAGTTTGTCAATTTAACTAATAGATTTATATCAGAATAGTGGACTAAGCAACAGGATAATCTAGTTATTATTATTATTTTGGCACATAAATACTGGTACAAGGCGGCACCAAATACATATGCGCCACACAAATCTCAGTTGATTTGTGTGAAGGCTGTGATACTGCCTGGGTGCCCAAACCGAAGCAGGTGGTTGTCCTAGGGACACACACCCGGAGCCTTCGATCTAAAGGTCTCATCCACAAGGCAGTGGAGAAACATAAGGAGATGTAGTCCCATGGCAGCCGGTGACAAACGATTAGTTCATACGCCATTTGTTCCTTCAGAATATCGGAACCCATGTGTGCCGTTGGTTTTCCAACTCTCCTTGGTGGACTCTCCGTGTCCACCAACCCGGTTAAAGCGCCGGACATTCGCTTTTTGTCCTCGCAATTTTGTAAACAACAGTAATGACGCGAGAAGGCAGTGAGTAGGAATTCCCTGGCAGAGGCTATATACGCGTGGCTATGTGAGGGCATTTCGAGAGGGAGAGCTAATTCTCCCCACTCTCGGCTGTACCAGGGAATTCAATTAATTAAACAGATAATATTATGGTTTGAATTAGATGAAACAACTTCAGAGAGATTTATCGCTTCTAACTAGTTCTCGTGAAAATGTTAATACACAATCGAAACCGTCTCTATATCTATTATAACATTAAACAACACTAAAGATATTAAATATTTGCTACGGTTTCACAAAAAAATGCCTTGATTCGAAATTTGGACCTTTTTTACCTAAGATTTCATCAACCATAAATTAATGAAATTAAACAACTAGGTATTTGTTTGTGAACTCCTTCATAACTTTACGGGATATGCATTTTTGCGAAGTCTAGTTAACGATACTACTATTCGACTACTTGAATAAAAAAATGTGGAGTAAAGTTGAAAGACTTAATCATTTAACAATCATTTCATCATTTGAGGTTCAATATAACATACAATACAGTGTAAACCGATCAAATTTCATTAACAACAGAAAATGAATACAAATGGAATAAATGAAAACCAATTGCATTAGATATTACGAATGAATAGTGTCAATAATAATCAAAGGGAATAAGAAGAATATGGTGACTACGATGGAGGACAAAAACTGCATTATAGGACCTTGATTTTAGAAGTAATGTAAAATGTACAATCAGTAGACATGTTATGCATTTTCATTGTCGTTCATTGTGAAATTTCTTATGAAAGGTACTAGTGATAATATTTGATGTGTTAAAGAATAGCACAAACATTGATTCAAATCAGTTTGCCCTAAAAACAAAGTCATCTAAATCCTCATGTTTAAACCTTACAAACCTATAAAGTTTGATTAGTAGGTAGTTGGTGTTCATCAGCATAGTGTACTTGCGAATTAGAGGCAACTGATAACTTCATGATTTTAATAAAATATAAAAAAAAGGAAAAAAAACTCATTTCGTAATCAATAATTTTTTATTACCTCTTTCTCACACACACAAAAAAAAAACATTTACTCTGAGATATAATAAAGAGTAAAATGATTTACATTAATATCAATGTTGTGTTCAGATGTAAATGAATAGATTGTCTATCGTTCAAATGAACAAATCATTATTAACATTAATAGGGAGTTATAGAATACACTATAAACAATACGTATACAATAGAGTAAGTAATACATAGAAATATATAGATTATATATGTAAAGTACACTCTAAATGCATTTGAAGCAAAATAATAGAGGCAAAAAACAATTTTTTAAAATAAAGCCCATTTCTTTTTATAATTTAGTAAATAATAATGGGGGGAACAACCGATGAATCATAGACGAATAATAGTAGTAATAATAATATTATCTAATCTTGAAATGAATGTGGTGTATACATATCTAGAAAGAATATTTTATCACAACAACAACAATAACAACAAAAGAAAAAAAGAATGGAGAGCGGAAAACAAAACACCGTAATAATAATAATAATCATAGGACGTGTTTTTGTAATCATCAATTTTGTATAGCAGATACCTTTTATAAAGTAAGGAGAATAATAATAATGTTGATGATAATAAAAGTTGGAATAATGTCATTATAATCATTGATCACAACACAATGAACAGCAGTTAGTAGTTACATATTATTCATAAACCGGGGTTAAAGTCATGCGAAAAAAAGCAGGCAAATAGGAACATACAAATAGATTATATATATATATATATATATATATATATATATATATATATATATATATAAACTTAATGTACACAAATCAATCATCATGATAGATTGTAAAAGAAAAAAATGTATATATCCATAGATAGATGAATTATACTCTCTGATTACCAAAAAAATTCAATCTATTCAATGAAGATACAATGATAATAGTGACAATTGGGGAAAAACAGAAACGCATCGATCAACAAATTAAAAAACAAACAAACAGTAATGAGGTGGATAGAAACAAACAGAAAGGAGAAGAGCCCTAAACATATAAGTATGTTTATACATGATATAAGTAGTATCTGAAAGACTATATCATTTTTCTTGAAATAAACGGAAACAAATAAGAATTTCTAAATTAAAAAAGAAAAAATAATATTATATTAAACATGTTTAAGTATTTTCAATGAAAAAATTTCTGATTTACAGTTTAAAGAAGAAGAAAAAAATGAATATTGAAAAATACCAATGAGGTATCCATTTACAACAGTTACTATACATTAAAAATCGATGTGTTATATTTTGTTGCTACCAACAAATGAATATATTTTTAAATATCAAAATACTGTAGAAGGCATAAAATATGAAGGTAGATCAGTTGTAAGAGGGAGAGAGAGAGGGGAGGATGAGAAAGAAAAAACTCTTCAGTTACACTTGGATTAACATATACAAATGTTAGACAATAGACAACAACAGATATTTGAATGTATATATATGTAACTGTATGCAAATATAAATATTACTAATATTAGCAGTATAACCAAGAAGTATCATGAAAGCATATGAGCATAAAACCGACTAGAAATGATTATTCGATACAATAGATAGTGGAGTTGACGGTGGAGATGTTGTCGTTGTTGTAGTAGTTGATGTTGCTGATGAAGATGAATGCAAGTAAACACTTGTAATCATTGGATCATCTGGTATAAGACAAAGATCTTCTAATGGACCAATTGACTCAGTCATAACAGCTGGTGGTAAATCTTTCCACAGTGAATATAATTCACCATTGATAGGACAATATGATTTATCATTATTTACTATTTTGTTATCTATTGTTGATCTTGGTGTAGATACAATGGAATTTGATGGATCAGATGAAGGATTTGGTTGAGTAAATTTTAAATAACTACCAAGTGTAAAACGATTAGCATTATTATTATTATTATCACTATTAATACTACCATTATGTTCAGCGGTACTATTAGTGTTATTAGTTATTTCTAATATTTTATCAGAATCCAATGATGATTTTCTAAGCATCAATTCATGATTATCGGTTTTTGATTGAAGACGTTGCGATGTCAGTAGACTTTCATATTGATATTCTAATTGCAAATAACCTTGTTTACGTTCAGCTAGTTGAGTTTTAAATTCCATTTCACGACTACGCCACATAACACCATCGGCTTTACGCTAAAATTTTCAAAGGAAATATTAGTCAGGGAAAAAAAAGTAGTTAATTGTGACGTTGTCATGAAACAATGAGAAAACAAATCAAGCATAGAAATTTGTAATTACAAAGTGTACTTTCCACAATGTTATTATTTTGAAGGTATTAGACTGTCCAATTAATGAGTCAATATTTTAGAACCCTACTAGATCGCCAGTGAATTACATTCAATTAAATGTGAATTTAAACAGGATCAATACAGAGAATTTAACATGGATTGTTAGTACAGGTTGTTCAATTTCGAGATGGAAATGTAGAAAAATCGAATTGAAATTCAATAGTTTAAAAGAAATCGTGCTCATGAGAAAACCTAAAGATCTTTCGGTAAATAGGATAGACAGTTTAACGGACTTAGGATATAACAAAGCTACTGTTCAGTACTCCGACGTTTTCAGTGATTTCAGAGCTGATGTTAATCTAAAAAGATTATTTTGGAGGGGTTACATTTATAAGAAAACTAGTGAGTCTTGTGATTCAGTAAAGACAAGTGCAAATAATCATGTTGATGTATATGAGTATCTTAGTTAAAATTAGAACTAGGCTTGCAGTGCAATGAATCTAAATATTTAATAGGGTTGCCGAAAAAAATAAGTAACGAATATTGATTGATAACTGAGTAATAGACGATTTCGTGTTCGCTATCCATTTCTTGGTGTTGATCAAATTTTATCCATCCACTTGAATGTAGCCAATATTGCCTAGCATTATAGTTTGAGGTTAGAGGCCTATGAAAGGACTGGACCTAGATTCCGAGCTAACTAGGAATCATCAACAAGGAATACTTGGAAATTAGATGCTATTGATTGTTTCGCCATCTAGTTGATGGAATTATGTTAGGAATGATGACAAGATAAGTAAGAAATTGGTTAATACACAGTGACTATTCTATGCAAGTAGTTCAGTTCTATAGAGAATCATTAGTAGCGTGAATAGTTTGGTGGTAACATCTCATAATATCGAACAATATGATGTGGATCAAATCCTATAAGAGCATCAGTACTCTCAAGATTGATACTTATTACTACATGGCCTCTAAAATTACTGAAGTTATCGACCGTCGATCTGAGTCATACTAGTAGGTACAGTTTACCCAGTAGCGGTTCACACTATTAATGTGATGGATGGTTGCGAATGTTAGCTGATAAACCTCAGAGTCTATTTCAATGATGTAATTGCATTCACTCTTTCTTTCCCATCATATCATGAGTTTTAGAAACATTTTATACACCTTATTCATTTTATCGAGTCATTTTCTTTATGCCGAATCTTCACTATCACCAATACTTTTGATACTCAGGTATTTACCTTGATAATTTTGTTCTCGATGTATAGTTGCAGTGTGACAACTTGAGCTAATGTATATATTTACGATGTCCCATATTGGTTATAACTGACGTAAGCAGCTGAATATTAGTGCGCCTGTAGGCTTTTACAGAATATGTACTAGCTACTGTTTAAAGCTTAGTAATTACATACACATAATTATTAGGTTGACAATACAACAAACCTGATACAAATCTTAAAAAAAACTGGAAGGATAGACAAAAACTAATGGGCAGTGAGACAGAGAAATCTATTACACAGAAGTACATCACGGGATTGTTGTTGAACAGCAGTGGTCTTAACACCAGAGTTAGTTTGGCAGGGAAGAAAAAAAGTGGACAAGGTTGTGGACGAGTACAGAATAAACAATCCTAAGAAAAGAGCAGTATACTAATACTGTGTACAATGTATCAATATATTTATGTGCACGGAAAGAGAGAGGGAAACCAACAAACATTAAACAGATTTCGAGGCAAACATGTTTTCTAGTTCAGTAGTGTTTATGACGTGACAGATAATGTACAAACTACTGATTATTATCAGCTTTTCACGGTCATTTCATCTTAACAATCGTAAGAATTATTGCATACCGGTAAGAGTTGTGGTGCTGTTGGAGAGTGAGTTCAGTTCAACTGGTCAGAATAGTCATATCACCGGAATGTTATGTAGGTATATTTTTACCAATGTTACAGTACAGAATTGACAGGAAAAAGATCAACAAATATGCGTCGGAAAAAATCGGTATGTAGTAATGATAACTAATCAGTAAACTCATTCACCAGGTACTTATGTATGAGACGAATATAATTTAAGTGTGAGGACTGATGATAGTACTCAATTCCCAAAACCGGAGTAGGTGGAGAGGCATTCAAACCTGAGACTTAGTGGTGTTGAGATGAATTGGTATTTTTAGTATATACTAAAAAAATTGTCCTAACGTTTCTAAAGTATTTAAAATGTTAGCCTAGTCGTAAAATGTTACATTTAGACTGAATGTCGACATATAGGCTTAAAATACTATCTGTCAGTTTCATACGAAAATAGAGTTGAAGCGTATGATCGCTTGGTATAAAGTTGAATTTTTTAAATATTTCCATATGGTTGAAAACCGTGAGTGACATGAAATTCACTGAGACGTTATTTAGGACGTTTTGTGTTTTGAGGGAGTAAACTAAGTTTAAGGAGATAACCTCATCAAGATACAAAAACTAGATGGCTTCTTGAAAAGGTAATTCAAAATACTATTTGAATATGATATACGTGAAAGTGTTTAGGAGATATCCCATAGTTGTTTAAGTTTATGTGATACTGAATGATATTTTAATGTGATACATTTTACAGTTGTGTGAAAGCTAATTCCAGAAGAAAACAGTAACCCTGCAGAAAACCTACGCATATTGAGCTAAAAAAGACACGACGATAGAGCGGAGTAAAAAGGTTACTTCATCAACAACAATAAAATAAGGGAAAGAAACCAGAACGTAATAGAAGCTGAAAATATGAACAATGAAATTTCAACTTTCAGTGATCCACAAGAACAGTAAAAATAGAAATAGACTTGGAAATCTTATACCGATTTCAGATCAGAATCGTCATTATGCACTACATAATACTAACAAGCTAGAACGAAACAACTGTGCAATGGTGCTTCCTGGTTTTACATGTTACTGAAGTTGATGTTAGTTATCAGTAACATGGAGGCTCGTACATATGAGGTAAGGTCCAAATTGAAACACTAAATCAACACTGTGAGATGAAATTATCAAGACCAATATCAGCGGTAGAATCATTAATTACAGAAAATATTAAGCATAGAAAATATTTGAAAAAAAGGGAATGAATACTTGGAATAAAAAGTATAGGTACTTCAATTCAAAGAGTGAGCTATGGGACATAACATCTTCAACCTCTGGTTACGATTATCGTACCTACTTACATGACTCATTTCAACAATCAATAAATTCTTGAACTAGAATAGATTTAGGTAAACAAAACTATTTTTATTTAGAACATTGTCAGAATTTACTGGTCATATATAGTTACCAAAAATTCAAAACAATATCATATGAAGATTTGCGGTGAGCAAAATAGAGAAACATTATAAACAACAGAAGTTAAATCATCTTGTGATCATTAATAACAAGTCATCATTTGATACACTAAAGTTCATTTTTGATACAACAATGTAAATCGAATAAAATACTTACGTTTATAGCAGTTGTTATTAATTTTTTTGTTCTAATGAATGAAAGTAAATATAATAGTGTAGAAATGGTGCAGAACATTTGTAACTCACGTAGATATTGTTGCATTCTCTGAGCTGGACGGTTCAGCGTTCTGGACGAGATTACTGTCTCTTAATTCAAGTGTGCATACAGAACAGAAATACTATCTATCAATGATGGTACAACTCAAAGATAGATAAGGGGTTTAAATGAACACAAACTAATTGGGTTAGGTTCAGTAACTGACATCAGTGATTGAGAACGTTGGTAGATACGAAGAGATATACAGTAGAATCTAGGACAGGTTTTTCGTTCCAGTTAGAACTTGTCAGCTTGTTTTGTATGTATCATAGAGTTGGTGTTTACTACGGGATTTGGATTCAGTAACGTTCGCTTCAAATATCAACGCGTTAGCCATTTAGCTACATATCCACATGTGCTCAAACAAGTTTATCATATACAATCAGATTCAAGCAACCAATACAATGAGTTGGTAAATATGGCCCAAATTCAGTTGCAATGGCACAGATTCATTCAGTTTTCAGTTTACACTATATCTTTTTGTACTTTCTGTTTCAAATTTTATCCATTCCATTTAAAGTATATTCGCTACAACCAATGACATACATTATATGACAAAAAATGATAAAAGTATGTATATGATTAAATCTGTTCGTTTTTTTAAGATAAAAATAAAAAACATAACTTTTACCTTTGCTTCTATATCAGCACATTTCTGTTCTAATTGCTTTAATTCCAATGTTAATTCACGTTCTCTTGTTTGAAAAGCTGTACGTGATTCGAGTAGTTCAGTGACACGTTTATCTAAACGATCAGCTCGACGATCAGATAATTCTCGTTGTACAGTTAAATCAGTAATCTGATTAAAAATTTTTTTTACCGATACAAACAGTTATAAAATGACAAGTGTAAAATAATTGATAAAAATGACGATTAGAAAGAATTATTTAAGAACAAATAAACCTGGACAAATTTTGTAGACTAATGGGTTAATAGTGAAAGGGATTGTTCCATTAACTAATAGATTACGGACTTAAACTTCGTCGACTAGTCTACATCAATTTCAGTAACCGAGTAGTACCATGGAAGGATATAGCTGAAAGTTCAGTATTTAAACCAGTAATTTGTATATGATTTATACTAGGTTCAAGTAATACATGTAACATAAAGCTGTGATTTTATCTTCATGTATAAATAACATTATTTAAAGGAAGAGTTCCAGTTAGTGTACAGAATTCAAATATATAAGTTGCCTGCCAAAGGTTTTTTATAATGGGTTTCCTGACTTATCAACTTTCATCATACAACAGTGACAGCAGTGAGACTATAATTTATGGACGAACCATTCAGATTTAAGATAACAGGACCATACACTCATTTTAAAATACAACATGGATCTCATAACCAAGGATATTAGTAACATTTTTGACAAGCATATTCGATCTTCCATGGAATGGATGATTTTTGATAATAATTAATGAAAAAAATTAAGCGAAACTGGTATCAAGATGATGCTAAAATTAATAAGAAAATTGATTATTTTAATAGTTCTTGTCAGTGACACGAATACAAATCGTATCCATTGTACTTATTTCATATCAATAGTTACATGATCAATATTTTGAGATTAAATCAAACATTAGACCTAATATTTTTGTTGATTTTCTTAACTCAATATTGTGTTCGAAGACAATTCACTTAAAGATTATACATATGTTAGAGTCGTTGTGTGCAACCCTATGAATATAAAGTGTGGTTAAGTTAACATATAGGATAATTTTAAATCTTTTCTATCTTAAAAAATTATATGCATATCGTTTAAAAGGGTAACTGAAAGATCCAGATCAAAAAGAGATAAAATAAAAATGCATACAATGATAGGTTAACGATCAACAATAACCAATCAATATGGAGGTCGACAGGACAAACTGTTAGTCATATGTGGAGAGATTCGAACACTTCACTTCTAACGGAAGTTTATGCTGATGGTGCTGTTCAGAAAAACAATGAGAGCTTCACAACTAAACCGAACAGCTCAAAGAACGAAACTCTACTTAAAAACGACTACCACTAATACTACTGAGCTCTTTTGTTACATGAAATGTATTTACTTTCATGCAATTAGTTCCCTTTATGAATTTAAATATTTGTTCTTGCTTTACTTCAATGTGTTTACAATTGATTGATCACTGAGTAGCGACCAATGTCATATTTGCCAAGTCCTTCTTAGTGCTGATCAAGTTCTATCGACAAGTTACCAATTTATTACAGCTGCACAGGTGGAAAGTGTTACAACTTGTGGCCTTGTGCCCTATTAATTTATAGCGTAATGATACCGCCAATTAGAGAACAGTGATTTTATCGACCGGACCAATAACGCGTAAAACTGTTCGAGCAGTATAGAGTCTTTATTGGTCGTTCTTCCAGGCTAGCCCTACCTGTTAAGTACAAAACACCAATCTCAGCCTCTGCAATATGAATCGTATATTTCAAACATACTGGGTTTATATAGCAACCAGACAGACCACATAGTACCATGAGATATGAAACAACATTCGTAAAAGATTTAACCGAATGTGGCTGTGAATGTGAGAGGTAGTAATTGATAGACTGGGCATAACTCAAGAATGGCAAATCGTATTAACAATAGTTCGTGGGTCAAAATAAAGCTTATAAAAAGAGGAATATGAATATGCAAGGTTTAGCTACTTAACAATTGCACAATAAATATATATGCATCGTATTGTTCCATAAATAATCTTCAGAAGTTATCATTCATAATTGTCGTCGGGATATAACACCTTTTTTGGAAGATTCGAAGTTTATATCCAGACTTTAAATTTTCCGACTTTAGAAAATAAAGATGTACTCATATACCCCTAAGTATAACAGAACAGTTGTTCACTTCTGTTTATTTTCCCTCACTCGTATGAAGATGAATAAAAAAATTATTATGCATAAAATAAATTTATACCTGTTGTTTTAAACTACTGATTTGATTGACGAATCGTGTTTCAAGTAGTCGGTCAGAAAATTTCATTTTAAAATTCGTCTCATGTGAATCCAGTGAGTTTAAAGAACCAATCCAAAGTGAAGAACGTTTTGTATCATTGTTAACACCTTTACATTTCCCAAGATGTGCCTTATTACAAAGAGGAAACAAGAGAGAAAAAATAACAAATATAAGGGAGGATTATGGTTAACTTAAGTGTTTTTAATGAATGATAGAGGCTGAAAATTGTGGTGTATCGCGAAAGAACGAAGTTTGAAAATGTGAGGTAGTGAATTATGTAAGTCGGTAAACTAAATATATTCCGCTCACTGAGAAACTTGAAGCTCGTATAACTCACGGCAGTTAGATATAGCTAGATTATAGGAGTAATGTCCATAAGGCTAGTTAGTTAAAATATCCAGGACTTGTTAAGTGAGTATAAACATAGACTTCATGAAGCAACCATTCAAGATGATCTAACTCACAGAGCTGAACGACAGCAAAAGCATATGTGGTGTATAAAAGATCCGGTAGTCATAACATAAATGCGATCTAGCATAAAAATCTATTGAATCAATGTCCTACAATTCCCATCGAAAAAGAGGGTCTTTAGTAAATAGAAATGAATAAATTAATGTTCTACAATTAAATAATTAAATGCTAGCTAACCTGCCAAAGTGAATTCAAATCATCAAATCTTCTTTTTAACTCTTCTACTTGATTTATTAATTCTGTTTCTCGAAGTTTTGCACCAAATAATTCATCTTTTAATACAGCAATTTGTTCAGTTGATCGAAGTGATTGATCCGATTTTGACTGATTTTTGTAGTCATTTATTCGTTAGATACAAATGTGTTGTAGAATTAAGAAAATGGAAGGAAATTATTGGGAGCATTGCTTAGACAATTATAACAGTAGAGTTTGGAAGAAACAGAAAAAACCCGACATCATAACCATGGCGAAACACAAGAGATTTTCATCAGGAATTTAGACAGATTATGATTTGAAGCTACTTGCATTTTTAAAGTTTTATCCAACTTCATCTATAATAATTCAGTATAAGTGACAGTAAAAAAGTCACTCGTATTTAAACTAGTATTATAACATATACAGACACATTGCAGATGAAAATAAGCAGCTTATATGTAACGATCATCGGCAAGGGAAAGTTTCTTTTCTAACTAATAAGCAGTCTTTAAATACCAGAAATCAATTCAAATGATGTAGTTATGCAAAGCATTTAGAATACTCTTTTTTGCCAATTACGTAGAATTAAATATAAACAATCATGTTGACCAATATGTATCACTGTTTATTGATAAGCTCATTAAATCTATTGAAGTTTGTGAACTTGTCATTTAATTGTCAATATAGTTAATAGTAGTATACATCATAAATATATGTAAATTATTCACTAAACTAATTAGGTTTTTATTAGTAAAAAGATATAAATCTTCCATACATAAAAGGTGAAATCAGTTGATGAGGTTGTAAACCTTCATCGACTAACATGGTTGTGCCATGTGTTACGTAAGCCTGAACAACGTTTACCACAACACGTTGGAACAAGGTTAGGAGTGTGACCAAACGAAAACGTGGCATCAGTCCTTGAAGTCACTAACTTCTAGTCTAAGCCATATTGGTAGATGCAGATTACTTGGTTTGGGTCTACGTCACTATCGCAACCAATGGTTGGAGACTGTGGGTGACATGGCTGAGAATCAATCATGATGGCACAGGTGTATACACTCTCTACCTTCCCTTTAACTGTGAGATTGAAATTGCTTCATGTCTTTCTTTCTATTAACTAATTTTTTCTTCTTGCATTATATCCTTATATGCAATCTTTCTTTTATATATTACTACCATTGAATTTACTGCTTTTTTGAATCCAGTGTTTATCTTGTTGTGCTAATGAGGTATGTAAACTTGGATTGATGTATATATGCGCCTCTTCTACGTTGTAGCTGATTGACTGACTGACTAAATAAAAGATGAAAGTCTATTTAAATCTATTTTTATCAGAGAATGAAGTATTTAATTAAAATTAAAAAAGAAACTTTTACTGACAATGAAAGAACACGTCACTATTTTGTAACTAAGATGAGACATTCATAAATTAAAGAAATAAGAGTTTTATAGTTTGCTATATTAAGTTAACTGACATCATCATTAAGAGTTGATGATATACGACTATAGTTGATTAAAACAAAATGTTTACATTAAAAGTAAACGTTTCAGCAACAGAGATAATCGATAAGATTGTAACCTTGACTCAAATAACATAATCTTGAAACCATTCATATCGTATCTCTAGACATTGTAAAATGAAGAAATAGACACAGTAATCAAAGTAATGTTTATGAACTTAATCTTCAGTCATGTCTTCCGTGTGAGTAATCACTAATGTACCAAAGATAAAAATAGAAATGACCGTATTATAAGCAGAGATGATAGTGGCTAGCAGTGTAATCCAGTACTATCGTTACGTCCTGTTTGAGACTCGCCAGCTGGATGAACGTGAACCTGAATTAAATTAACTCGAAGTTAAGTATAATCGAGTTTATGTAACAATCACATATCGACTATTTTACTGATAAGAACCAATAACTGTAAATAATAACTATATTTTTCTGTTATATCCGAATAAATAGAAAAATTGCATTTCTGACGTTTCAAGATTTAATGTAACCAACTTCATCGGAGTAGACAAATCAATACTCTGAAGAAGCGGCTTGCATTAAGTAAGGTAAGGTCAGAAATACAATTTTCCTACTCATTGGGATATAACAAATATTATTCAACTTTAATTAAGCCTGCTTGTGCAGGTTTGAAGCTATCACGAGTTCACTTAATCTGCGAACGAGAACAAAGACTCGATGACCAAAGACCAATAACCTAGATATTCTGATGCATCACAGCCCCGCTAACTAGAGGAAGAAGTCCAAGCTTGGAATGGGGAAGTATATTCTGCAAACAGCCAGAAACGAGCGATAACAACAAACACAAATCAAAACGGATATATACAGTACAAAACCGTCCTTGAGGAGAGTTACCAAATAGCATACTAAAAGATGCAACGGACCAATAGCATTTAAGATATTTCCCAAGTGGGAAATGCGACATGAAGGTGACAAGAGCGCTTTTGACGCGAAAAAAAGAAATTCAAATTTTTTAAATAAAACTATAAAACTAGGTTCTTTTCCAAGTGAGTTTTGGAGATCTAACATCCCCAACAGCCACATGAATCACTTGATTTGTGTGACGGCTGGGATACTACCCGGGTGTTCAAACAGAAGCAGATAGTTTTCTTAGGGGGACACACCCGGTGCCTTCGACAAGGCAATGAAGCAACATCAGATGTATTCCCATGATAACCGGTGACTTAAAATTGGTTCATGCTCCATTTGTTTCTTCAGGGTACTGGAGTCAATGTGTAACATTGGTTTGGAATCAGAGTTTTCTAACTCCCCTAGGTGGATCCCCAATATCCATCAACTCGTTTAAAGCGTCGAACATTCGTTCTTCGTCCTCCAAATTTCGTAAACAACAGTAATGCCGTAAGAAGTCAATGAGTAGGACTTCACTGTTAGTGGTTGTATGCAAGTGGGTATGTGAGAGCATTTCGAGAGGGAGAGTGGAACCTCCCCACTCTCGACCGTACCATGGCATTTGGGAGAAATCCGGGCAATCCAATCAACTTATTTAAATTAAACTAAATCAAAATTGAGTTAAAACTTTCGAATTCCGTAGAATGAGATCATGGATGTACATTGCTAAAAAATCCTATACTAGAAAGAAACAACCGTCTATTGCTTCCTTGTGTTTCATAATGGTCTCTCATTTCAATTGAATTATGAATTCAATCATTGAATAAATATTATTAAATCATTATTTAATACATTACTTATTATATGTCATAAAAATTCTAATACATAATTATATATAAATTACCTCTTCTAATTCATGTAATTTACATCGTAATTCATGTAATACTTTTTTAGCATCTGCTTCATTAAAACGTGAATTCACTAAATCGGTTTGCAATTGATTCACTGTACTTGATAATAATTCATCATTTTTCATTTCAATATAATTATTATCTTTTATTTGATAATCACGATTTCTTGATCTTGGTAATGTACAAAAATCATATGAATTATTTAATTGTTGTTCATTTAACAAAGAAGAACAAGTATTATTAGTAGTAGTATGATTAGTAGTATAATCCTTCTGAATATTATAATTAGGTGATGAGAAACCATCAACAAGTGATTGATGTACTGTATCATTAATGATATAATTTTGATTTGTGTTAGATATATTTGTGATTGTTGGTTTATCCATAGAGACTGTATTGGAAATAGTGGTATTTATTGTTTTTTCATTTATTGGTAGTACATCATCATTATTCATTGTGGCTGATTTCTATGAATTTCAAAAAAAAAAAGGAAATTCGGGGGATAAAGAAAAGTGAATTATCTGAGAGAGAGAACTAACAAAGATAAATATATCTTTTACAAAGATAAAGATTGAACTATAACTGTTACAGTCACTATCAGGGAAGATATTCAAAAAATTTATATAAATGAAGCTTCATTTACTGTATGAATTGTTTATTATTAATAGTTGAAGATTATTGTGAACCTAGGAATCTTGCTAGTTAACAATTATAGGAAAGGTTTATCAACAATCTCTAAGAGATTTACGTGATCTCATAAACTTAAAAGCCGTATCACCTAGTGCTAATTAGTGAAGTTGTCATTGAGCGATTTAGACAGCGAATTAAAGCTCCTAAGATTAGAAGTATTGACATCAACTGATCGTTGAATGATATTCCATGTTATGACTTTTCTAATCTTCCCTTTTATCATACAACTTCATCCACAGATCTATTAGGTGTCATTAAAAGATAGATGTTTATAAACCAGAGTTGACTAAAAATAATACACAGTTTATAATTACCAACAACTTCTCAATAACAAATATATCAAAAGTTTTATGTCATATGTATCATAGGCATATGACACTAGTTTTCTAGCTTGTTACTTAGACCTAGAAGTAAAAAATAAATAAGCTTTGAAATATCTGGTAAAACAGCGATCTTATTAGCCATTTCTTTATTTGAAAGAACATGGAATTGAGGATCTTTACAATCTACTGAAATTCATTATGGGAACATACGGTTTCAAAAGAATGGATTTTTTTCTTAATATTTTTTTAGAGGGATATTCATTGACATTCTCTAAGACGAGGCAAATGAAATGCATTAGGAAATTATGAGAAAAAAAACAAACCAATACGGAGATTATCATCATAAAACATTATAAGACCTGGCAAAAATATACATCATTCCAAATTAACTCAATCGACATCCAATCACTGACAAAAGATCAAAGGAGTCCAAATAATAAATGGCGTAAATGAATACACTCTCTGTCTTTCCTTAAACTAAGAGATTAAAATTGCTTCATATCTTTCTTTCCTCGTACTCAATCTTTCTTCCTGTACTATATCATTATACGTAATCTTTCTTTTATATATTACTACCATTAACTTAACTATTCCTATAAATCTGGTGTTCATCTTGTTGTGCTAATGCGGTATGGCAACTTGGAGAGATGCAAAAAAATTCAACTGATGTTTGAAATGTGAACTATTAGGTACTGAAATTCATTCAGTAAGTCTTGATTTCAGTACTTAGTGGGCTCATGTGCATATAGTGGTAAAAAGTCCTAGTTTTCTAATAACTGTTCAATGAGAGTCAATCCATTAATATAAACTAAATTTCAAATTAAATGAATGAGAAAATTATATCCTGGAAATAATTATAAAATGTATTTTTAGTAATATCCTATGAGTTTAAGCAAAAAACGAACATAACTAAGAAATAATAAATATAGAAAACAATTAAACTGAATGAGATTTTAGTATATTCGGTTTATGGCTTGAAATCGAATCCAGATTAATTTTGTTTTCGATGGAATTTTGTTCTCTAAGATGGATGGTTTGTCGTGGAGCTTTTATCGTTCTTCTGAACGACATCATCAGCACAAACTTCAGAGAAAAAAACTATTAAAATCATCCACCTGAGCTACAAATCTTTTCTACCATCTCAAAATCCAGATTAAACATTTCATCACAATTGAAACTCATCAAGTGAATGTACCTAGATCAAAGAATTGATATTCACAATGAGATACATATTTTTTTACTTTGAATGTCTAACACACATTATCTATTAAGTTATAAACTATTACTGATACTAGTCCATTGAATTATAAAAATCAATTCAATAATACAGATCATTATGAGTATGGGTTACTTTGAACTATATAAATCAAGTGCAAACATTTCTAATGTGTACCTAATAAGACAATTATGTATTCAATTCAATCAGTGGGTTATATTTGAAAAGTATTTATGTACTAATAATAGAAAGAAAAATGTTAACAATTTATTTGTAATAACTTTGTTTTCATAATTTATCTTATCTTTATTAAGTTGACATATGAAATATTGATGAATGTACCAATGTCAAGATGTGAACAATCATAGTATTATCTTAGATATAACGTATATTTAGCTGACGATTAATACATTTGAGCAGTATTTAATCCCTCTCTACCCGACCCTCCACCCCCTTGTATAACTTTAAACATTAAAATGAGATGATAAAGTGATTGCTAAGATGTAGATCATTTTAATAATAATAATAATAATAATAATAATAATAATAATAATAATAGTAATAAAGTACTAAGCAACATGTGGAAAGTAATAATACTTTATCTACAGATATTTACTGATGACATTTTCTTTTTAAATAAAGAAGATGAACAAGGTCTCTCTGTGTCAGGTTGAAAACAACAACATCAATATAGATGAAAAAGGATGATTATCACATCTTCATTTAATAAAAATTAAAAAATGTAACTGACCTTTATATGAAACGAAGCAAGAAATACAATTAGAAAACTTCATTATTGTAACTGCTTTTATAAATTTGCTGTTCATTTTGTTATACTAATCAAGTGGGGCAACATAGACCGATAAATATGTGTCTGGTCTTACGTTGTAGCTGACAGACTAACTTCTATTGAGGTGTCATCTAGTTGTTTTTTGTGACCGAGAATTAAAACATCATACAGTTTGACCAATTGTTCCAGGACTCAGTAGCTGAGTGGTTAACACGATGGGTTTGAGTCCCAGAGTCAACATCAACTCTGAGATGCACGTACATCCAGCTGAAGAGTCCGAAACAGAACGAAACGCGTCTCCTGGATTCCACTTCTAGCCACTATCCATATTTGCTCACAAATGCCCTGGTACGGTTGAAATCGGGGAGAGTCCGCTCACCCTCTCCAAATGCTCTCACATGGCCACGTGTACATAGCTTCTGCCAGGGAAGTTCTACTCACTGCCTTCTCGCGGCATTACTATTGTTTAAAAATTTGAGAGGACAAAAAGCGAATGTCCGACGCTTTACCCGGGTTGGTGGACACGGAGAGTTCATCGAGGGGAGTTGGAGAACCCTGTTTCCAAACCAACGGTACACATGGGTTCCAGTACTCTGAAGGAAAAAATGGCGTATGAACCAATTTTTGGTCACCGGCTACCATGGACTGCATCTCCTTATGATGCTCCACTGCCTTGTGGATCAGACCTTTAGGTCGAACGATCTGGGTGTGACTCCCTAAGAAAACAACCTGTCTCGGTTTGGACACCCAGGAAGTATAACACCCTTATACAAATCAAACGAGATTTGTGTGGCCTCTTGTACCAGTATTTATGTATTCAAAGAAATAATAAATAAATAAATAAGAATTGCTGGATGCTACGTTTTACAAAACGTTGGACAAACAACGGATATTGTTGTTTTAAATACCTTCATTAATGGATGTTTTCAGCAACATCAGCAGCACTTAAACTAAGTGTAAATTTACTTTACCAATTTTCGTTTTGAAATGTCCATTCTGATTAATTTATGATTAAATCAATTCATCGCTATGATGAGTTTAGACAAAGTAATAAGAAAACGTCGATCATCAGGTCAACTGATAATCTTCATATTCATATTCTAACATCGCAATTTAGAACTAGCTATTTGTGCAGCTTTTATTATCTTTGTAGGTTTTCATATTCCTATTAGGAGTTTACTTCCCCATGACGTAGAAGTTATGTTGTCTAGAACTATGTTGAAAGCTTTATCATAGTATTATCCAGTTTAGAGAATAGGATCGAAAGCAACCATTTAACTATAACGTTCTCTCCATCATCATTCGAACTAACTATTATTTATGTTTATACACTATGTAATATCAACAACGACAGGAACCTTACTTTTTATTAAGTTTCTGTAAGTAGGTGCACAATCATCAAGAGCACAGAAATTTATACATAAACAAGCATAAATATTAGTACAACAGGGCACCAAATAGATATGCAACATATAAATCTTTCGACTTATGTCAGGCCTGGAATACTGCCCGAGCGACCAAACAGAAGCAGGAGCAAAAAATACAGAATTAAAACACTTACCAATAATAATTTATGTTGTTCATCATTGTTTTCAGTACTATTATTATTATCATTATTATTATTATTCAATAAAAATTCATTAGTTATTAAATGGGAATTAGAGTTTAAATTAGCATATTCACGTCTTAATATAGATAATTCACAACGTAATGCAATGGTAGTTTCAGCTTCTTGTGCTCGAATCAATTGACATTTAACTAAACGATCAGCCATTACTCCACTTTCCTATAGTAACATTTAAATAAAACCATATTAGTTAAGAAAAATATGTGGTAATGAAAAGAGAAAAAAAGCAGTTTTAAACAAAATTGAAATGTAATTTAAATGTAAAACAATTTGGTTAGTCAGTCAGTCAATCAACTACAAAGTAGGAACAAGCACATATATGCATCGGTCCAAGTTGCCACACCTCATTAGCACAACAACATGAACACCAGATTCATAGAAGCAGTTAACTCAATAGTTAGTAATATATAAAAAAAAGATTGTGTATGAGGATATAGTACAGAAAAAAAGAATTACTTGGTAGAACGAAAGATATAACGTAATTCTAATCTCATAGTTTAAGGAAAGATAGAGAGTGCATACACCTACGCCATTATGATCGATTCTCAGCCATGTCACCCACAGTCTCCAACTATTGGTTATGATAGTCATTATTTAATATTCTCTCCAGTTTATCACGATCATCTATCATACACATATCCTACATATATCGTTCATATTATGAAGACCTATTATTACTATATTCTAACTAATAACTTATAATCAAAAGAATATACTACCAAGAAATTTATAGTAGTAATTTTAATCAATTATCACCTATTATCACTAGACTTATCTATCATAACTCATTCAAAGAAGGAAGAAAAACAACAAACTAAAAAGACCAACAACATTGACTATCATCAATTGAAATTACAAAACTATCTATAACCCAAATATCTTTTAAAAAAAGATTACTACATGGAATTTTAATAGAGCTAATTGGTACAATCAATTATCTAATGACTTGGTTACTTACAACAAACAAGTCAATCAATCAGGAGTCACTGAGTTATTAATAATTCTTGGCGTACAGATTAAGTAATTAATATTATATTAATAATAATAATATATTACATTATATATTGTAATATAGTATGTATATTTATATAGCATATAGTATGGTATAATATTGTGTTACATATTATATATATATGTTCATATAAAAACAGTCAAGATTGATGAGCGAATAATTAACAATAACAAAATACGACTCAACTAGAATGATTACATTGACCTGTCCAGAAGATATAATAAGGTATATGGGCTTAACATAGTAACTGACATTACAACATATTATCTCTTTGATTGGATTGTAAATGATGAATTAGGAATGTTGGATATTCCTAATATAACCTATGATGAAAAATCTCATGAATAAATTCGATTTAGATTTAATCATTCCACACTTTATTCACTTCTCTAGATTATCAATTTAACTTGTGTAATTTGTAGTATTTATAGTATAAAAGAATTATAAAATCAGTCAGTCAGCTACAAGGTAGGAACAAGCACATATATGCATCGGTCCAAGTTGCCACACCTCATTAGCACAACAACATGAACACCAGATTCATAGAAGCCGTTAACTCAATGGTTAATAATATGTGAAAAAAAGATTGTGTATAAGGATATAGTACAGAAAGAAAGAATTACTTGGTAGAACGAAAGATATAACGTGGCGGGGGTATTGTTTACAAAAATGAGAGGACGAAAAGCGAATGTCTGGCGCTTTAACCGGACCCCAAACCAATGGTGGACATGGGCTCCAGTATCCTGAAGGAACAAATGGCGTATGAACCAATCGTTGGTCACCGGCTACCATGGGACTGCATCTCCTCACGATGCTCCACTGCCTTGTGGGTCAGACGTTCGGGTCAAAGGCTCGGGTTGTGGCCCCCTAAGAAAACGACCTGCTTCGGTTTGGGCACCCAGGCAGTATCACAGCCCTCACACAAATCAATTGAGATTTGTGTGGCGCATATGTATTTTGGTGCCTCCCTGTACCTATACTTATGTGTTAAAATAAATAAATAAATAAAACATAGTTTAAGGAAAGATAGAGAGTGCATACACCTACGCCATTATGATCGATTCTCAGCCATGTCACCCACAGTCTCCAACTATTGGTTATGATAGTCACGCGGACCCCAAACAAGTAGTCGGCATCTACCAACATGGCTCAGACTAAAAGATAGTGAATTCAAGCACTGATGCCATATTTTGGTTTGACCACCCCTAACTGTCTTCCAACCATCCACAACACTAATCTGCATTGCGAGTCGTAGGAATCGGTGTTCAGGCATACGTAACACGTGACCCAAACATCTCAGTCGATGAAGATTCACAACATCATCAACTGATTTATCATCATTCCCTAATAACTTGCATCAAACCTCACCACTACTTACCCGGTGATCCCTTCTCCATAAAATCAGTAAGGATAAGATGTACAGCTGAACCTATGGATATTACATCGATTTGCCTAATAATAAGTGTTATGAAAGAAGCCTCACACTGCTGTCAGTACCAGGAAACGTTCTCAACAATGTTGCTGAACCGAATAAAACACACAGTAGACGCACAACTTCCAGATCAACAGGCTGAACTCCATAAGGATCGGTCGTGCACAGACCAAATTGCGACAAAACGGATCATCGTTCAACAATCAGTTGAATAGAACTCGTCACTATATATCAACTTCATTGACTATGAGAAGACATTTGACAGTGTGGACAGGAGAACATTATGGAAACTTCATCGACACTGTGGAATTCCTGAGAAAATTGTCAACAAGACAACATTTTCTTTTGAAGTGAGTCCCATGTATCTTTAAAAAGACTATTGATATTTGAAGGTGAATACTTCCGTTAGATCGATGGAGTTGATATGGGTATTCCTTTAGTACCGTTATTAGCACGTGTTGAAAACTTGACTGAAGACCTTAATCAAAAACATATCTCTTTATAAGGGATATGTTTATGACATCTTAGCTATCTGTCGAAGAAAGGAGGATATGAATTGCTCATTGAATAAACTTAAGGCTTATCAAAACCTCTTCAACTGATTTGCCATCATTCCCTATTATCATGCGTCTAACCTCACAGCAGATGCGAGCAATATTTCTGTGGTCAAATACGATCAGCAATAAATTATATATTATTCTAGGTTAAATATATCATGGATTGTTTTATTTATCGTACTTCTACATTAGTAAATCGAACATAGTAATAATTGTTCACTAATAAGCTCAAATAAATAAATTTGTTCATCTTTCACACAAGACAAAATTTGTTAAGCTATATCTTATTTGCAAAATATAAAATGTATGTGAAAGATTTATAAAGCATGTGAACTAATTAAGCAAAGATGGATAGTGGCTAGCAGTGGAGTCCATGACGCGCGTTTCGTCCTATTTGGGACTCGTCAGAGGGATATACGTGATTAATTGCAGTCCTAAATAACAATGGGAAGATACAAGTTAAACAACACCATGTGAACTAATCATTAAATTAATTCAATTTATCTTCTATAATGATTGTTGTTATTATTTTTAGTAAACATGAATGCATTAAAGAGTATCCATAATATGTATATGGAAACAATCGATTGAAAAACGTGAACAGAAAATAGAGATGATAAACAAGTTAAGACTTTGTATATGATCAATCGAAAACATGTAGAATAAATGATGTATATTCATACATAATTAAGTAAATTCAAGATAGTTCTACTGTTTAGGCCTGAAACTTGGAGAATTACCATAACTATCATCAAATAAGTAAGAATATTTATAAATAATTATCTACGTAAAATATACTATATTCGTTGACCGGATACTATCAGCAACAATCAAATGTGGCAGAGAAAAAACCAACTTAAAACTGAAGAGGGAATGACAAAAAGACGTTGGAATTGAATAGGACATACATTACGCAAGTCGCCGAACTGTATCACGAAACAAGCGTAAAAGTGGAAGACCAAAGAACATACTGCGTTGGGAATCGGAAGCAAACATGAACAGGATGAATAGGAACTGGAAACGACTGGGAACGATTGCCCAGAACAGAGTTAGATAGAGAATGCTGATGGGCAGACTATGCTCCACCATGAGCGTTAACAGACGTAAGTAAGGAAGTAAGTACAAACTTATCTACGTATTAAATCACAACTCGTAACGCATACATACATGCATACTTCATACATACATGCTAATGATAGCTTGAATAAAGACTAGAACAAATTAATCTCACCTCTTCTAAACGAGCTAAACGTTGTAATAATAATCCGTTTTCAGTACGAAGACGCTGAAAGTTACATGAAGAAAAAAAAGAAAAGACAAATATATAACCCTTTCAACAAAGGCACATTAAGAAAAGTTAACACAAATTACTTTAAGTTATCACTAACCTTCAGTTAGTGATTGGGAAAATCTATAAATATATCATGATTTTCCAATTACTTAATTTTACTATCGAATATTAAAATATATTACAAAACAATGATTAACAAGAGAAAAAACTATCAAACGATCCGATCAACGTGGGAGGTAGAAAACCAGGTTCATCGATAGCGAAACATATAATTAAAACGGGGAACAAAATTGACATTTATACAGCTTTTATAACGTTGTATAGAAAGTGTCAAGGGCGAATTCTTAAGTTTATTGAAGCCTTGGTTATTCGTAAATTTAAACCCCCCTTATGTGAACGAAAACAATTTGTCGTAACCTTGAATTTACCTTGGTAATCCTTAAGTCATTTTATGGCCTAAAATAACGCAACAATTTTTTATTCTTTCTCTCCCCTTTGTTACTTTTTTTTGTTTGTTTGTACTTGAACTTTCACTTAATTGACCTTTATTAATTTTCATATAAAATGTCTTGAAAAGTATATGTTTGACCAGATTGTTCGAAATGCACCGCGCAAATATATCACATTTTTTAGATTAACTCCGTCTTTTCATTGTTCTATCGAAATTTATAAGTGACTAATCGCTTTAAGAAACCTGTTATAAAGTATAAGTTGTCACTGACAAAGTGTAGTTCAAAACCGTTGGAAACTATGAATTACTGGACAACTCTTTCCTCGGATTACAGTATTCTTTATCATCAATGCATGTCCGAGAAGTCTCCTCCGAATTTAAAAGTTCTCGGTTCTACCCATGACAGGGGTGTTTTCAATATGACCATGTTTTATTCATGTTAACTCTACATTCAAAGACAATGAGAAGAATGACAGAAATGCATTCATTATTTTTTATGTAACTTTTCATGTATTCAGCAATGTAATCATTCATGCA
This sequence comes from Schistosoma spindalis, assembly GCA_946903255.1. Lineage (NCBI taxonomy): Eukaryota > Metazoa > Platyhelminthes > Trematoda > Strigeidida > Schistosomatidae > Schistosoma > Schistosoma spindalis. Next base: position 37,389,640 of record OX336416.1, on the reverse strand, counting down.
CAGATATATATGATTAACTCATTCATCAGGTATTTATATATAATTCACACCCTCAGTGTAATGACATTATCCAACTGCCCAATTCAAGGTAGGCGAAGTGGGCCTCGAACCTGGGGCGTTGTGCCTCAAATTTCAATCCTTTAACTACTAAGTCATCTGTTTACTGCTTTTCCTCTTGTTGAAATACATCCCTACTGTGTTCACGTTATATGTGACGATTTAGACAAATAAGATTATTATACGCGGCTTCTTACAGTGCGTACATGTCTGGCACGCATCGGAATACAGTTTAGTGTAAATTCATTTTCGATCGCTTAATCCTCCCACTAAAATAACTAATATCAGTGTACTAAACCAAAGCGTGGCGTCATTCCTTGTTTTCCCTTAAACCGTGAGATTAAAGTTACTTTATACCTTTCTTTCTACGAACCAATTGTTCCTCCCAATATGATATCCTTATATGCAACCATTTTTATATATTACTACGATTGAAGTAACTAGTTCTATGAATTTAGTATTCATCTTGTTGTGCTAATGAGTTATGACAACTTGGATCGTTGCATGTGTGCCTGATCATACGTTGTAGATGACCGACTGTCTGTCTGACTCAGTGTGTAAAGTTTAGATGCTTTATTAAAGAACAATCAAGTTTATTGTAAACTATATTACATGCTAAGCCACTGTAACAGATTTCCTACTGAATTTTCTAAAGATAAATCCTTCGTAAGAAATATGTACTTAATTAAGCAGTCATAAGTAAAGTTGTCAATTAATCATAAGATAGAACGTAGGACATTTTTACGTTGAGTGAAGTTGACACAGAATATCATCACAATGAGACCATATTATCAACAAAATCGTTAGAGTGGTGAAAGTAATAATTGTAGGAAATAGTAAGCATGAACAGTGTGATTTAGGAAGAAAAAAATGAACTTATGAACCTCAAAGCATAAGATTGAAAAGAAAACAAAAAGTGAAAGGATCTACTCTATTGTTATTAAATCTAAATATTATGTCATCTGTTCACAACGTTTGGTAACAATAATCGTGTGAATTCTAATGAAGACTGTTTTTTCCCGTCTCTAGATTTTTTTAACCTACTACATCACTAGCAAACACCATACAATTGAGGTAAGCATTGATTGCGTGGGTATATTGTAATACAACGTAGTGCATAGAATAATTGTGTATACAATCAACCTGAGACAATGGAAACTAGTACGATAAGAGAAAAATCAAATTTGGTATTAAAAGAAAAACACAACACAGTAACAGTAATGAAAAATAGTTAATAGAAAACAAAATTTCGAAAGGAATACAGTGAAAATCAAACAACTAACACTTTTAATGAGTAGTTGACATTTCAAAGTTTTTTTTTATTGGTTTGATCAAAATTGAATGCATGATTATGTATGTAGTTCATAGTAAACGAATTTATTGTTAACTTCTGTGACTGTGACGTGGGGTAATCAAATGAGTTTAAGTTAGATAGGGAACAGTATTCCCTTTTTTGCTACAGAAGGCAAAACTTATTCATAATTGTTAACTAGTATAAAAGTCTAGACTAAAGAATTCTAGTTGATCACCTCTAATTTTAATAATATTAAATGTTATCGAATGACAGAAATTGTTCGCAGAAGGGGTTTTATGGATATTATAGCAATTTTAATAGTTAAGATGTCAGCCTGGCTGTAAAAGGTCGGATCTACAACGCGCGTGAGAGCAGTTTTGCTCTATGCTAGTGAAACCTGGCCTCTCCGAGTTGAGGATGTTAGACGACTCTCTGTGTTCGATCATCGCTGTCTCCGAAGGATTGCTGACATCCAGTGGCAACACCATGTTAGTAATGCAGAGGTTCGGCATCGTGTGTTCAGGCACAAAGACGACAATCCAATTGGTGTCACCATCATGAAACACTGACTTCGGTGGCTTGGACATGTTCTACGAATGTCATCTCAGAGAATTCCACGTCGTGCTTTATTTGCCGACTCTGGGACTGGTTGGAAAATGCGGAGAGGTGGTCAGTGTAAGACTTGGTGTCGTCGTATAAAAGAAAGCTACAAAAGGCTGGCTTGTGTTGGTCCTTCACGACTCCCTGGTTGGGGTCCGAGAGACGGTGTAACACAGTGGCTAGAGACGTTATCAGATATGGCTCAGAATAGAAGCCAGTGGTGATCCCGCTGTAACCTTCTTTTACTTTCTTGATAAAAAGTGGTTGTATCTTCCTTAACTGAAATAATTCTTCTGGTTGTACCTTTCCGTTTCCCCACTTATAATAATAATTATTATTATTATTACACTACCTTATACTAATCTGTGTTCGTTATTGTTCTTATACGCTCCTTACCTTCTTTTTTCTCTTCCCGTCCTCATTGTTTTATGTGGCGCATATATATTTGGTGTTCGAATTAATAAATAAATAAATAAAAATAGTTGAGATCATGAGTCAATTTGAGTTAGACATAACACCGTTGGATGCCGGCCGGCTCAGTGGTTTAATGGTTAAGCGCTCGCGCACGAGACTGATAAATCCTGGGTTCGAATCTCGCGAGGTGGTATCGTCGATGCGCGTTGCTGAGGAGTCCCACAGTAGGACGAAACGGCCGTCCAGTGCTTCCATGCTCTAGCTTCAATTGACTCATAATCTCAACTATTAAGATTAGAAATTGTTCTATTATTAATGATAACTCAACACATATTTTTTACTGTATTACACAATTAGTTAATGGAAGTCGGTAAGAAATCCTAGATTCAGTTTCATGACTAGTTGATACGAAGCATACCTACAATATTGTGGGAACTGATGCATCCTGCGGAAGTTGACCTTGAAATTACCTAGCTGTTTTCCAGTCTGTAACATTACCAGATCAGCTAAAATGTTTACACAGACTGATCATTGATTAGTAAGCAATATCATATTTACTTAATTCGTCAGTGCTGATCGAATTTTATCGATCATATCTTATTGTTTCAAGCTGTAAACTACGCGTTCTATGTATGAACAAAAGATTCCTACCGATTTGTTATACACCCAAAGATTCACATATATATTTATATGTAATACTCACACGTAATTCAATTTGTTCCTCTCGTTCTTGACTACGCATTGTCATGTATTCTTTCGCTAATCTATAACAATAAATGGACAAAACAGAATTATATCAAATAATTGAGTTAGTGTTATGAAAGAAACGAAGAGGATAACTGATAATTATTTTAATAGTTGAGACCATGAGTCAGTTGAAGCTAGAGCACCATAGAAAACATGGAAGCACTGGACAGCCGTTTCGTCCTATTGTGGGACTCCTCAGCAATGCATATCCACGATCCCGCCTCGCGAGATTCGTACAAAGGACTTATCCATCTTGCGCGCGAGCGCCTAGCCTCTGGACCACAGAGCACACTGCTGAGGAGTCCCACAATAGGACGAAACGTCCGTCCAATGCTTCCAGGTTTTCCAAGGTGGTCTAGATTCAATTGACTCATGATCTCAACTAATAAAATTACTATAATATCCACAAAACTCCTTTCTGATATTTAAAACTATTCAAGAAAAACAAAGTTAAGTAATAAAATAAGCAATAACTGAAGAATAACCGAATAAGAGGTAGATTTTTACTACAATAAAACATATGATAGTATTTAATGGATAAAATTATTACATATTTTGTATGCAGATTGACTAATTTAGAGTTTACACAATAATTGTAGCCCAATGTGATTAATAGATTGGTTAATATAACTTGAAATCAATCGCTATAACGTAGATACATTTAAAGATTTTACAACTAAACACTTTGAAATTATGTTGGCGAGACTATAATTTATGGACGAATCAATCAGGTATAAGATAACAGGTCTTGGATTTTGGCACGAAAGTCAGTCATCTATTTCCGTTAAATAGAGTTTTGGCATCATAGTTGATATAAGTTCGTGATGATAACCCTAAATCTAATTCCTAACCCTAACCATCAACTATAAATCATAACTCGAATTCCTCACGCTTGTTTATAACCCTCATTTGGTCCTAGTTATTAGGTGGATATTCTAAAGGTCACTTTAGCGTCGCTCAGAGATCGTCCATAAATTATAGTCACATCATTATGTTATACAATTGATTCTTTGAATTCATTATTTCTTCTTGAATCAGTTAATATATATGTATGTGTATATATCAAGTGATTTTTTATTATCAATGATAATTTATTATTGTTATTATTCTTTCACCTCAATGAGTGATTTATGATCTCATTCAAAACCCAACAATCTCCACAACCATATACTGGTAATTATCATGTGCTCACTAGTGACCGGCTTCGAGAGGTAAATCTCGAAGTTCTAACGAGAAGCCATGACCAGTGGAAACAATCCGTGTCACGTGTGAGGTATGTACTTGTGGAAGCACGTACATAGGAAAGATTGAAAGGAGAGCATTAACAACGTTTGCAGAACGAATTCCTCGTAAACAGAGAAGTATTTAAAATAAATTGCCAAAGTTACTTGTCTACACTATGTGAATAATTGTTCATGTTGAGAAACTATTCTTAAACCGTCAAGTAAAGTAACCGAACGGAACATACATAAACATTTATGTATGGTACAAGGAAAAGCATACTAGAACCTGGAAAGAAAACGTGTAAAATATAGCGATTGTTTCGTTATACAGAACTTACTTTTTCATCTTTTTTGTATTCAATTTAAGCGAACAAGCATTTTCAAATATAGTAGTCGAATGTTTATCCCACGCTAATGGTCCTTCATGTTGAAGGAACTGGAAAATATTAACATATACATAGAAAAGAAGTTAGTGCGATCCTGTTAGCTGAAGACAAAAGCTTGGAAAAACAATAAACAAACGATTTTTAGAATAGATAGATTGTGAATCCAAGACGTATGTTTAATCCTATTCAGGATTTTTAGCTAAATATACTAAAAAATCCTGCAGTTTACATTCACATCAAGATATGAAACCAGCAGCTTACACTCCTAGTACTAAGGCGTTATGTCTGGTACTGTGTCAATTCATTTATTTTAACACATAAATATTAATATAAGGGGGCACCGAATACATATGCGAAACACAAGTCACTTGATTTGCGTGTGATATTGTCCGGGTGCCCAAACCGAAGCAGGTGGTTTTCTTAGGGATACACACCCTGAGCCTTCAACTTAAAGGCCTCATCCACAAGACAATGAAGCAACGTAAGGAGATGCAGTCCCATAGTAGCCGATGGCCAACGATTGGTTCATACGCCATTTGTTCCCTCAAGATCCTGGAGACCATGTGCAACATTTGTTTGGAATCAGGGTTTCCCAACCCCTACTAGGTAGATCCTCCATATGCACCTACCCGGTTAAAGCTCCGGATATTCGCTCTTCGTCCTCTGAATTTCGTAAACAACAGTAATGCCGCGAGAAGGCAGTGAGTAGGACTTCCCTGGCAGTGGCTGTATACGTGTGACCATATGAAAGCATTTTGAGAAGAACAGCTGCCTCTCCGCACTCTCGGTTATACCAGGGCGTTTGGGGACGAGCTCAGATGAGTTATTCTAGTTTCCAGACAGACCGATTTATTCATTTATTTTATGTCGGACTTTGACCTTGTCAATTATACGCTTATTAGCTTTGACGTTTTTCATATGAGCGTGTGTGTATGTTGCTTAGCCTTAGCGGTGGTTAAGACAACTTTCAGCTACTAATTTGCTGATTCGAACCTTGCTTCATTTGCTTTGGTTTGGACACGATCTTTTACAAACAAACTGCGTCATGAAACCGAGCAGACTAATCTGTACCAGGTAAACAACGTTAATAAACGAAAAATACCGAAAAGAACTTACTGCAACCATTGACTCCATATCACATCTTAACAAATTGTCAGCAGAAAATTTCAATATAGATAAAGCTAATTTAAATATGAATTGAAGGCCCTGAAATATTTAATGTAAAAAGAAATAACGAATGATAAATAATGAGAGTATAATATTCCTAACTGAGATCTGTCAATCAACGCATCAATTTTTTAAAGTATTATTAAAGTTAATGTTATCAGTGGCGAACATTGAGAGAGAAATATTTAAGTTAAGTGTAAGGTACTCGGTAACAATGGTAGATTGGCTGATGAGAATATGAAGCTGTATCGGCTGAGACAGCTGATATACATGTTATATACAGTCACGAATAGGTGGGCAGAAAGATAGGTGGTATCAGTCCAGTTGTCACTAACTGTTGGACTAAGCTTTATCGGTAGGTGTACATGACTTGATTGAGGTCTGGACGGTTATCACGCTCAACGGTTGAAAACGCTGAGTGAAACAGTTCATAATCAATCACAATATCTTAGTTCCAGCTGCTCTTTGTCAACCCTGAGTTTTAAGACTATTTCAGACATTCTACTTCGTGAATACATTCTTGCTTATTGATTCACATTCGCTCAGATTACTATCACTGGGATTATTACTACTTTGGTATTCATGTTGTGTTAGTGCAAATATGACAGCTTGAATTAATGCACATTTTTGCAAGTTATAAGTTGCTTGTAGATTCAATTATGTTGTTGTGTTAATTATTATGCATTGAAAAGTTGAATTCAATAGTTCCATGTGTAATAAAATAAATGTTCAGTTTGAATAATCTCACAGATAGAATATGACATATTTAAGCATTGTAAGTTTGTATATTGGCAGGTCTCAACATACACAAAGGGAAAAGCAAGATTCTCCGATACAACACAGCATGCAACAATCGAATCACACATGACGGAGATTTGGAAGATGTAAAATCTTTTACATATCTGTGCAGCATAATTGATGAACACGGTGGATCTGATGCAGATATGAAGACGCGGATAGGTAAAGCGAGAGCAGCATATTTACAACTGAAGAACATCTGGAACTCAAAACAATCGTCAACCAACAACAAGGTCAGAATCTTCAGTACAAATGTTAAGACAGTACTACTGTATGGGGTGGAAACCTGGACAACTATGAAAGTCATCAACCAGAAGATACTAATGTTTATTAACAGTTGTTTATGCAAAATACTTCAGATCCGTTGACCAGACACTATCAGCAACAACCTACTGTGGGAGAGAACAAACCAGATTCTAGCAGAAGAAAACAGGGAGAAATGCTGGGAGTGGATAGGACACACATTGAGGAAATCACCCAACTGCGTCACGAGACAAGCCCTCACATGGAATCCTCAAGGTAAAAGGAAAAGAGGAAGATGAAACAACACATTACGTCGAAAAATGGAGAGACATGAGTAAAATGAACAAAAATTGGATAGAACTGTAAAAGAAGGCCAGGACAGAGTGGGTCGGAAAATGCTGGTGGGCGGTCTATGCTCCATTGGGAGTAACAGGTGTAAGCAATTATAAATACTATAGGTATTGCATAGATTATGTTAAAAGGTAATAATGACTACCTATACATTGAAACATTCTACTAAAACAAGAATTAAGTAAGTACACGTGAATCCTAACTAAAAAAATGTTGTGAATGATTGTTAAAGTGACAACACCTTATAATAGAGAATAAACATTCTAACAAAAAAGGGAAATATTTACGTGAAACGTCATTAGAATAAACAGTAAAGAATTTATTTTCTCAAACTCCAGCAATTGATCATGTGAATCTACAACAGATTTGGTTAAACTATAAACAAAACAAAAAAGCAATAACATACAACCAGTTTGGATTGTTGTTACGATAGAATGAAACAGTTCATACATAAAATACATCAGAATTTTTAAGAGAATAATTTACTTTAATGGAAAGAGAGAGAAAAAAAGCGGTAACGTTGTGGATCATAAACATACATACATACATATTAAAGGTATTATACCATAACACTGATCACAGTGACTATCAAACCAGTTTCTAGACTTTTACTATCAATCAACAATGTTTGGAAACCGAATTAAATCAGGAAATGAGAATAAGATTACTGGTGTTTTTCAGTGTAAATATCAAAGAATAAAATTCAACAATCTTAACAACTTTAATTTTAATAATTGAGATCATGAGTCAATTGAAGTTAGACCACCATGGAAAACATGGAAGCACTGGACAGCCGTTTCATTCTAGTATGGGACTCCTCAGCGATGAGCATCCGCGATCTCGCACGTGTATATATGTACACCTTTAGAGTTCATTGTAGTTCGTTATTTATACCCAACTTACATACGCCTGTTAACCGTCATGGAGTAGCATAGATCGTCCATTAGCATTCTCTATCTCTGTCCTGAGTAATCCTTTCCAGTTGCTATTCATTATGTTAATGTTTGCTTCTAATTGTCCAAGCACTGTGTTCTTTGGTCTTCTTCTTTCAAGTTTCCCTTCAGGATTCCAAGTTAGCTCTTGCTTCATGATGCAGTTTGGTGATTTCCGTAATGTATTTCCTATCCAATTCCAACGTCTTTTTCTAATTCCCTCTTCAGTTTTAAGTTGGTTTTTTCTCTGCCACAGTTGATTATTGTTAATAGTATCCGGTCAACGGATCTAATATATTTTGCGTAGACAATTGTTTATAAATATTCGTACTTTTTAATGATGATTTTGATAGTTCTCCACATTTCAACTCCGTACAGTGCCACTGTTTTAACGTTCGTATTGAACATTCTGATATTTGTTTTGAGTTCCAAATGTTCTTCAATTGTAAGGATATTGCGCTTTCTTTACCAATCCTTATCTTTACGTCTGCATTACATCCTTCTTATTCATCAATGATGTTAGTTGACTAAAACTTAGATGAGTTTCATATTAAACCATCTCAAGTGTAAATATCTTAGTTGAAATTAAAACCAAAAAAAAAAAAAAGAAATCAAATTTACATTGAGACTATTTTGTCTACAATGTCATTATTTAATATTCTCTCCAGTTTATCACGATCATCTATCATACACATATCCTACATATATCGTTCATATTATGAAGACCTATTATTACTATATTCTAACTAATAACTTATAATCAAAAGAATATACTACCAAGAAATTTATAGTAGTAATTTTAATCAATTATCACCTATTATCACTAGACTTATCTATCATAACTCATTCAAAGAAGGAAGAAAAACAACAAACTAAAAAGACCAACAACATTGACTATCATCAATTGAAATTACAAAACTATCTATAACCCAAATATCTTTTAAAAAAAGATTACTACATGGAATTTTAATAGAGCTAATTGGTACAATCAATTATCTAATGACTTGGTTACTTACAACAAACAAGTCAATCAATCAGGAGTCACTGAGTTATTAATAATTCTTGGCGTACAGATTAAGTAATTAATATTATATTAATAATAATAATATATTACATTATATATTGTAATATAGTATGTATATTTATATAGCATATAGTATGGTATAATATTGTGTTACATATTATATATATATGTTCATATAAAAACAGTCAAGATTGATGAGCGAATAATTAACAATAACAAAATACGACTCAACTAGAATGATTACATTGACCTGTCCAGAAGATATAATAAGGTATATGGGCTTAACATAGTAACTGACATTACAACATATTATCTCTTTGATTGGATTGTAAATGATGAATTAGGAATGTTGGATATTCCTAATATAACCTATGATGAAAAATCTCATGAATAAATTCGATTTAGATTTAATCATTCCACACTTTATTCACTTCTCTAGATTATCAATTTAACTTGTGTAATTTGTAGTATTTATAGTATAAAAGAATTATAAAATCAGTCAGTCAGCTACAAGGTAGGAACAAGCACATATATGCATCGGTCCAAGTTGCCACACCTCATTAGCACAACAACATGAACACCAGATTCATAGAAGCCGTTAACTCAATGGTTAATAATATGTGAAAAAAAGATTGTGTATAAGGATATAGTACAGAAAGAAAGAATTACTTGGTAGAACGAAAGATATAACGTGGCGGGGGTATTGTTTACAAAAATGAGAGGACGAAAAGCGAATGTCTGGCGCTTTAACCGGACCCCAAACCAATGGTGGACATGGGCTCCAGTATCCTGAAGGAACAAATGGCGTATGAACCAATCGTTGGTCACCGGCTACCATGGGACTGCATCTCCTCACGATGCTCCACTGCCTTGTGGGTCAGACGTTCGGGTCAAAGGCTCGGGTTGTGGCCCCCTAAGAAAACGACCTGCTTCGGTTTGGGCACCCAGGCAGTATCACAGCCCTCACACAAATCAATTGAGATTTGTGTGGCGCATATGTATTTTGGTGCCTCCCTGTACCTATACTTATGTGTTAAAATAAATAAATAAATAAAACATAGTTTAAGGAAAGATAGAGAGTGCATACACCTACGCCATTATGATCGATTCTCAGCCATGTCACCCACAGTCTCCAACTATTGGTTATGATAGTCACGCGGACCCCAAACAAGTAGTCGGCATCTACCAACATGGCTCAGACTAAAAGATAGTGAATTCAAGCACTGATGCCATATTTTGGTTTGACCACCCCTAACTGTCTTCCAACCATCCACAACACTAATCTGCATTGCGAGTCGTAGGAATCGGTGTTCAGGCATACGTAACACGTGACCCAAACATCTCAGTCGATGAAGATTCACAACATCATCAACTGATTTATCATCATTCCCTAATAACTTGCATCAAACCTCACCACTACTTACCCGGTGATCCCTTCTCCATAAAATCAGTAAGGATAAGATGTACAGCTGAACCTATGGATATTACATCGATTTGCCTAATAATAAGTGTTATGAAAGAAGCCTCACACTGCTGTCAGTACCAGGAAACGTTCTCAACAATGTTGCTGAACCGAATAAAACACACAGTAGACGCACAACTTCCAGATCAACAGGCTGAACTCCATAAGGATCGGTCGTGCACAGACCAAATTGCGACAAAACGGATCATCGTTCAACAATCAGTTGAATAGAACTCGTCACTATATATCAACTTCATTGACTATGAGAAGACATTTGACAGTGTGGACAGGAGAACATTATGGAAACTTCATCGACACTGTGGAATTCCTGAGAAAATTGTCAACAAGACAACATTTTCTTTTGAAGTGAGTCCCATGTATCTTTAAAAAGACTATTGATATTTGAAGGTGAATACTTCCGTTAGATCGATGGAGTTGATATGGGTATTCCTTTAGTACCGTTATTAGCACGTGTTGAAAACTTGACTGAAGACCTTAATCAAAAACATATCTCTTTATAAGGGATATGTTTATGACATCTTAGCTATCTGTCGAAGAAAGGAGGATATGAATTGCTCATTGAATAAACTTAAGGCTTATCAAAACCATATAAGTCTTTCATATTAAGAGGAGAAAAACGACTAGTTTCCTTTCATAGATATATTTATAAGTAGAAAAGAAGATGGTTCAGTCAATTTGGGCGGGCAATTACCCTAGTTTTTATAGTTATTACTCAGTTCACTACAAACGGGGTTTGATAAGGTGACTATTCCACTGAATTGATCGTATTTGCACAAATGACGCTACTGATGACGAAGTAAGATTGTTTTATATGTGATCAGATTGTTCGGAATGTATTGCGCTAAAATATCACATACTTTTGATAATTTTTGTTTTAATATAATTTTATCATCAAAAGAGTTACTTTTATTACGCCATCCCAACACGCAACCTTCTATTCGTAACTAGTTAGTAACATATCTTTGTTAGGTACAATCAATACGATTTCATGAACCTAACGCACACACACAGACACAATAAATACAAACATAATTACGTTTGTAAAAAGAATATTGTGAAATAGGGCACATAAATAGATAGCTAATTTAAAGTTACATTCTAATGTTGAATAGTTGTAACTGATAGATGGTAATACAATGTTACAATGAGTGAAATTCTACACTCATATAATTTAGTGAGTCAATAACATAGTACATATATATACAAACATTTTACAAACAAATCAAAAATAATACTGATAATTTGGAGTAAAGCAGTAAAAGATATTTAGATTTAGTTCACTCAGAAATAAACCTAGAGTTCGTATATGATTAGTAGAATAATGTATTGAAGGCATTCATTAAGAAACTTAGTACCTGACCTTCGAGCTAGTTGATGCCCTTTAACAAGATGTATCAATAACATCCAGGAAACTGATTCACCCCATGAGGTTTAAACTCGAACCGACCAGTATCATAGTCAGAAAGATTACGACTGAGCTGCTTGGATCGCGACTGTCCCCTTGCAGGAAAGATCATAGAGCAGTAAATCAATGTTACATTAGTCTCGTTTTTCGAGCTGGTCAAATTCTATCGGTCAGGTTACATTGCAACCTAATTCAATACCTTCTCTCTGACTGCCTTGAAAACTGTGTAGTGTTAAACAAAATGTATAAAACTCTCCAATAATTAACATTAGTATTATTCCACTGCACATCTATCAATAGAATTCAATCGACACATAAAAGCAATCTTGTAGATTTAGGAAGGTGACCGAGGTCCCCGATGAACAACCCCTGGAAGATAGTCAAAAAACGTGGCCTTTCTGTGAACAACGTTTTATGTCAGTTCGATACTTTTAAGGCCTTACCACCCACGACGGAAATCCATGGGGTAATGTGGAATGTGCTATTTCTGGTGTTAACTTTTTCTAACCGCTTTCTTTTGTTTTGGAAAGGAATCGTCGATGCAGATGCTGCTTGTCTGACAGAAACACCAAACTGCCGTCACACCCATACACAGTCAATAGTATGATTTCAAGTTGTTGCGTTTGGTCTTAACGTTACTGAACCGACATGGTTGAAATGCTAGGACCTAAAGGAACAAATATTCAAGCCAGGTATAGATCGGCTGCGTTATTCAAGACTGACAATCAATTCGAGGTAGTAATTACGGTTGGAAATGCAAATCATGTACAATAAGAAAGAAAAGCGTACCTCAACAATATAAAAATCCATAACACGTGTAGCACATGGTATAGGTAGAATAGTAGAGAACAATGTCAAAAACCATGCTGATGCATATAAACTTGGTGCAAATGATTGTGTACGAAAATGCGTATACAATTCGGGTAAATTATCAGCAACTAATTGTTCTAACTGGTACATACAAACGCCAAGTTCCATCATAGATGGTTTATACATTTCACGAAGTCGATAATCATTCATTAATTGAACAAGTACAGCGAATGCATTAAGTTCAGGCATCTGAAGTATCAAACAAAAGAAAGTCAAACAATGAATAGTCATGTTTCTACAAAAAAAATTAGGAAGTAAAATTAAAAACTACTACTTTAACTACAAGATTAGGTTGCGTCAATCAACTACATATGATGTGGTATAAATATGTAGCAGTCTAAGTTTCTAAACTTTCCATCAGGACATTAAAAGGAAATTGATTTGATGAAAACCAAAGAAACTAAATTACATGTATCAATTGTAATAAAATAAAACATGGAAAAGAAAGATGAAACACAATACAATCCATATCCGTGGAACTGAAACTGATTTTAAAGTCAGTTGCCTAAATAATTATTATAATTTGTACTTCATGGTACATTTTATAAAATTAGTCAAACAGTTCATGAGCTGAAACGATGTTATGATTAAACAGCCTGAATTTGCTATTCATTTACTCTAACATTAGTTAAAAGTAATGTGTAAGTTGGACAGTGACAAGGTTTATAAGTAATACATGTTCCAGACAACTTAATCAACTAAGTTTCAAGTTCTCATCAACCCGTTTATTATATATTCCTAATACCTTACGTTGCATAACAGCTTTATTATCTCAGTAATCTTATAGCCACAGATTAATATTAATAGAATTGATATCCAGTAGATTCTCTCTTTATAAAGTTCGTCACAAATGGTGTTAGTTACATAAAATCAAGTAAGATTTCCGCATTATACCCCAGGTCAAAACACATCTGATGTAAACATAGAAACAAAGAAACCATGACAAAAAAACGGAAACAATTTTGGGGGACTATTTCACTTAATTCAAAGTTTATAAAATACTAACATTTAGCTTTGACCCTGGTTATTTCTATAAACCATAAGCTTTCATCATTTGATGGATGATACATTGCCAAACTCTTTTCTACTCCAAAGTAATTGTAATTTAAAGGTGATCTTTTTACTTTACTTTTCTACCATAAATGTATTTTCCTGATTGTTTGTGCGTTGAGGTCTTGTTATTCATCCATTTATTTATATATCTTTTTACATTTATTCGAGTCAGGAATCAATCAAGTAGTGTTCCAGTTGACTCATCTAGTATGGTGTTCAATTATACATTAGGCAATAAGTCTGTTTACTTTCGTTAATATAATAAGAAGACGAAGATTATCAGAACTATGTGATGATATATTAATGCAATACATTTCGAACAATCTGATCACACAATTTAGAACATTTATATGTATATAAAGAAATAAAAGGTCAACTAGAGTGGAAATGGGGTAAGAGGAGATAAGGGTAATTAGAATAAGAGGAATAATAATAATGTAAACACAATTCAAAACCTAATCACTCTGGATAATAAGTCAATATTACCAGGGTAGGTTTAAGGTGAAAACAAAAGGGGTTTGAATTTTTGCATTATCAAAGAAAGAACAAGGTGCATGCTTCATCCAAAACCTAAAAGACATGAAAACGATAGTGTCACATCCCACTGTGTTTACCAATTTAAATGTGTGTGTGTGTGTGGTCACACATACATAGGGAGGAGCAATCGTGATCCGATAATCTTCGTCTTCTTATTACATTATCGAAATTTATCAAAGGGACTAATTATATATGAAAATTATATTTGAAATAATCTCAGCGATTGAAATTTAAATAATTCCAACTTTTCGTCCAGCTAACTTGTCTGTTTAACGACGTACAGTTATGATTGTTAAAAGCCATATATTTCTTTGATGATTTGATTTTGACTATTACCCTGAAGAAGTCCAGACAAGTTAGCTGGACGAAACGTTGGAATTATTTCAATTTCAATCGCTGAGATTATTTCAAATATAATTTTCATATATAATGACATCTCTATACTCGGCGCCAAATTTCTGTCAAACTATTCGTTCTAATCTTGACGAATATTCGTATAAAGGGACTAATTGCTTGAAATTTCTGTTTGTTTAGTTGATAGTCATGGACAAACAATGAATCAATTTTATTCTTCTACTTCAAACCATCTAATGAATGGATAGTCGGTTATAAATAACATTAACCTCTGAAAATAATAAACAAAACTAAACTGGTAAGATAATTGTTATTAAACATATCATAACCATTTATTTTATCTGCGCCCCCAAATGCCCTGGTATGGCCGAGAGTGGGATGGGCCCGCCTGCCCTCTCGAAATGCCTTCACGTGGCGGGATGTTGTTTACGAAAATGAGAGGACGAAAAGCGAATTTCCGACGCTTTAACCGGATCCCAAATCAATGGTGCGTATGGGCTCCAGTATCCTGAGGGAATAAATGGTGTATGAACCAATCGTTAGTCACCGGCTACCATGGGACTGCAACTCCTCACGATGCTCCACTGCCTTGTGGATCAGACCTTTAGGTCAAAGGCTCGGGTTGTGGCCCCCTAAGAAAACGACCTGCTTCGGTCTGGGCATCCGGGTAGTATCACAGCCCACACACAAATTAAGTGAAAATAATGATATTTACTGGAAATTAATGTGGCGCATATATATTTGGTGCCCTCTTGTACCAATATTTATGTGTTCAAATAAATAAAACATTTTACCTGCATTAATAATAATCCAACAATAAATGCTGAGCCTTGACAATAGCCCACTTCTGGGTCATGAACTGAATACGCTTTGATTACACGGAATAAACTTTCTTGACCACAACCATTCTGTGAAAAAGATATATGTATGGAAAAAGATATAATTGTGAACAGAGAAACAAAGAAACCATGACAAACAATGGTTATTCTACTTAATTCAAAGCTTGTAAAATAATAACATTTAGGTTTATCCCTGGTTATTTCTACATATAAAAGAATAGCATTCAAATAGCATAATTAGCACATTATAGATAAATCGGTCTACCATATAGGACTAAAAACTGAAAGGGTATATTCACCTGTTGAAATTATTGAATTTCCAATGAAGGACTTAATTACTGACTATTGTGTTGATTTGAAGTTTAACATTTTAGCGCCAAATCTTCACACGAGAGTTATTCTTTATATTTAATACTATTAAAAACGATATTTCCTTATTGACAACTAGCTCTTATGTGTTAGACTTTAGCTCTGTTTGCAAGGCCAATGTGCATGTATTTGTACAAATGTGTTACTAACTCAAGTATGTCGTTTTAGGTTCCTACTAAATGTTATATTATATTATATTTTGGAGTGGGCAAAGTTGGAAGGGGAGAAACTGTTGTATCCAGATACCGAAGTGAAACCAAGAGTTTTATACTGACCAATAACCATCTACCGAATTGAATCACAATTTTAAGCGGATATTTTGGGAAATGTAAGATAAAATCCTGAGGTTGCTGTGATATTTTCAGCATAATAACTTATTGATCCCACTAAAAATTTAGGATACCTTATTAGCAATACAGTTAGAATTCTAGGTGATTGAATCTAACGAACGTCCAGTGCTTCCAACGGTGGTCCTAACATCACTCGGTTCATGATCTCAATCAAAAAAACTTAATAATCTCCACAACCCCAATATTGATAATTAATTTATAATTTGAAAAAAGTAGCGATGATCAGCCAACAACGAAATCAATCCGAATTTTTAGGTTGTTGAGGATTAAAATTATTTTACCTAAAGGATCATAATCATTGACAACTGCCTCATCTTCGTATTGGGACAGCACAGTGGTACATACAAATGATCATCCAATTATACTTGCAAATTCACTTCACTTACGATACACAGTTCAAACTCAACAGTTATATTTTCTTACTAGAAGACATCACATATATGCCTCGAAGTAAATCATTAAAGACTACTTCATAATTATTAAAATAGTACAACCAATCGGAACTACAATCAGAGATATTCATAATACATTGTTAATAATTCAAGAGGTGAATATAATCCAAAATCAACACATAATTATTGATAACTATCAATAAACTTCAATACTGATATGACAAAATCCCTTTATTTATTGACTTGAACACATAAATACTGGTACAAGGGGGCACCAGATACATATGCGCCACACAAATCCCATTAGATTTGTATGGAACTGTGATAATGCCAAGAAGTCTGATCCACAAGGCAGTGGAGCATCGTAAGGAGATGCAGTCCATGGTAGCCGGTGACCAACGATTGGTTCATGCGGCATTAGACTTCTCAAGATCCTGGAGCCCATGTGCTCCATTGGTTTGGAGTCAGGGTTTTCCAACTACCCTAGGTGAACTTTCCGTGTCCACCAACCCTCTTAAAGCGCCAGATATTTGTTTTTTTTCCTCTCAGTTCTGTAAACAACACCGCCACGAGAAGGCAGTGAGTGAGACTTCCATGGCAGAAACTATATACGCGAGGCTATGTGAGAGCATTTCGATTGGGAGAGCGGACTCTCCCCACTCTCGGCCGTACCAGGGCACTTGGGGGCCGTTCCGTCCCATTGTGGGACTCCTCAGTAGTACGCATCGACGATCCCACTCTCGGGATTCGAACACACGGCCTTCAGTCTCGCGCGCGAAACGCTTAACCTACTGGACCAGTGAGCCAAAATCCCTAATTTATTATGAAGAAATTGTAATAGTTAGCTTTTCAATGACAAGATTATCATTTACAAAGACAATAGAGGTTTGATGCTTAAAAACGATGGAACAGCTGCTGATCAGTAATTTAAAGCCTTAAAACAGAATTCCAGTCAGCTAATCAATTACAACGTAGAACCAGGCATAGAATTATTCGAAAATTTATAGAAATGGAGTGTATGCATGAATGTATTGTTAGTAAAAATGTTTTAATAATAATCAAATAAGCTATGATTAGGATTCCATAGGATGGATGCCAGCAAAAAAACGAAACTAAGACATTGCCAATAGTTAGATAAACGGAGGTAGAAACAACGAAATAAAAAGTTGAAAGGAATATGCATATAAGTGAACAGAAAACAAATTCAATGGTCGTGGGAAGAAAAATGCAATATATCTATTTTCTAAATCAAAAGAGTATCATCACTTGTTTTCGGTTGACATGTTTTATTTTGTTCTTTTTTTTAAAGATAAAACGAAGTTGGATGACATTCAGGATATCGATATTCAGTCAACCAGTCAGTCATCTACAACGTATGATCAGGCACACATGCAACGATCCAAGTTGTCATAACTCATTAGCACAACAAGATGAATACTAAATTCATAGAACTAGTTACTTCAATCGTAGTAATATATAAAAATGGTTGCATATAAGGATATCATATTGGGAGGAACAATTGGTTCGTAGAAAGAAAGGTATAAAGTAACTTTAATCTCACGGTTTAAGGGAAAACAAGGAATGACGCCACGCTTTGGTTTAGTACACTGATATTAGTTATTTTAGTGGGAGGATTAAGCGATCGAAAATGAATTTACACTAAACTGTATTCCGATGCGTGCCAGACATGTACGCACTGTAAGAAGCCGCGTATAATAATCTTATTTGTCTAAATCGTCACATATAACGTGAACACAGTAGGGATGTATTTCAACAAGAGGAAAAGCAGTAAACAGATGACTTAGTAGTTAAAGGATTGAAATTTGAGGCACAACGCCCCAGGTTCGAGGCCCACTTCGCCTACCTTGAATTGGGCAGTTGGATAATGTCATTACACTGAGGGTGTGAATTATATATAAATACCTGATGAATGAGTTAATCATATATATCTGTGCATGAATGATTACATTGCTGAATACATGAAAAGTTACATAAAAAATAATGAATGCATTTCTGTCATTCTTCTCATTGTCTTTGAATGTAGAGTTAACATGAATAAAACATGGTCATATTGAAAACACCCCTGTCATGGGTAGAACCGAGAACTTTTAAATTCGGAGGAGACTTCTCGGACATGCATTGATGATAAAGAATACTGTAATCCGAGGAAAGAGTTGTCCAGTAATTCATAGTTTCCAACGGTTTTGAACTACACTTTGTCAGTGACAAAATTAATCATCAACTGATCTCTATAAAATACTTAACCATAGACTGCTTTTGTCTAACTTCATTAGTATTTTTATAATTTGTTAGAAAGATACTTAAGGGTTCCAACAATCAGTTAACTTATCATATCATATATCTACTTTAAATGCCAACATTAAATTATAACAGAATTACTTGACACACTGTAAATCTATTCAAAATTACACAGTGGTTAAGTCAAATATGAAAATCATACATTAAATGTACTGCGTCTTTGCGTTTTCCTCTACATACTCCATTATTCCTTTAGTTCTGTTGTTATTTTGATTGCTTTCCGATCTCTATTCTTATCCATTTGATTTTCTGCTGCCAGGCATTCCACTTCTGATTGCAGCTACATACTACTTATATCTATCAGCATAAGTAGCATACATCACAATAGTACAATCATTGATACGACTAAAAAATTTAAACTTTTCTCCCTTGCTTTCAGCATATGACTTTAAGATGTTAACTAAACAAGATTCGTAAATTATAAAAATTAAATATATGATAAGCCAACTATAGGAAAAGTTTCACTCAGGTGATTAATTTCTAATAACTATGTAACCTCTTGTAGTGGAACCTAAACCAGTCGGTCATTATACACCGCAAAATTATATTCCCTGATATTACTACATTCGTTGAGCTTAACGTCATCAAGCCAACATAGTCGCATCAAACAATTACTTGTCTCATTCTTAACGAAGTAGAAGTACCACCACATAATGGCCAGATAAAATCTAATGTAGCATACAAAGAAATAATGAATTCGATCAAACGAATCTACCATTGATTAAACTGTAACAAATTCGTTTAGATAAAAAATAGATGAGAAAATTTGTCTTTACTAAGTAAAGAAATTTCCTGATGAATAATAGTTTAAAACAATCCGCTCATGTAATAATATTGAAAAGAAGATAACATAAAAACTGAAGTAGAAGGAGAATATTGTGCAAAATCGATAACATTCCGTAAGTATATCGTATAAATTTAAGTGGGCTAAGTATACGTGATGCAAAACAAAGCTCAGCCTCATTATTTTTAATTGGTTAATTACAGATCAATCAGGTTTCCATGTAATATGAAATTGAATAGTAACAATAGAATGGTAGCGTAACGCTTTTCAAGGACATAAATTGTATAATTACAATGGAATGAAAAGAGAAAACAGTTGGTATATACATTGAAGAAAAAAAGGAAAATGCAAACAGGAGTTGAAAGGATTATCTTTATCTCATTCAACAATGAATTAATAATTGCATGGAGATAGATGTCAAGAAATCATGAACCTAAGTTTCGTAGTTTTTCGCACTCATCAGACAGGGCGTACCTGAAGTTTTGAGGGAATTAGTGGTTTTAGTTGAATTTGAAACTGTGTCGCCCAACTTTACAGTCTGAAATAAAACCAATTAGGTTTTCAGGTCGCGACTGATTTCCTGTAGGACAGAAATAGTTATAATGAATTGACTACTGAATAGTGACCAATGTTATGATTGTCTAACCGTTTAGTGTCGATCGAATTCTGTCGACCAAGTCGCACTATGGTCGCTAGTGTGACTTGACAAAACGCACAAGTTTATCTTAATGACGAATAATAACTAGCAAGGAACCTAGGTCAAACACGCTTACATCCAAACTAATTTCAAACATCGAAAATTTCAACATAGTGGATACAATACTGAACCACTAGAAATAAGGCTGCACATTGACCGAGAGAGTTTGATTAGCACTAAAGGGTTAGAAAATCATGGCACTGGTCACTACACATTGGTCGATCAGCTGTTGAAACTGAATTATCCTAAACTTTATTAATTACACTTCTTATCAGGGACATAATATCAGCCCAAGTTCCAACACCTTATATCAGCTAAACAAAATGAAGTTAACAAAACAAATAAGTATAAACCCTATAGTTTACAACTTTGTATAGGGTTATCAAGTTAGGTAACATTCAGATAGCACATTAAATACGGTTCAGTGCACCATCTTCTTACAAACACAATGTTAAACACTGCAATCACTATCACAAAAGCTTGTTATTCAGCCTCCAGATACTTGAAGGGAAAATCATGTCAGTTTACCGCCATCCTCAGAAAACGTTAAACAATACAACACGAATCGTGTAAATTAGCCTCAGCAACAAAGTATACATTCATTTCACATAATCATAAAAACAGTTCTAACAAAAATACGTAGTACCTAGCTTAAAGTGCACAGTGACACAACTTTCTTCAGTGAGAAAAGATGTGTTGAAAGTTGAACTCCTAGTGCTTTCACAACGAGTCACACCATGGTTCAGTAATGAGGTTTGCAGCCTACTCCATAAGAGGAAGACGAATGGGAGATTTAGGTTACTGGGTACTGATGAGACAGAATCTCAATATCGAAAAGCTCGAAATATTTGTGCCTCGATGCTCCTCAAGTCTAGACGACTGCATAAACAACAGCTTATCGAAGAATCTACAGAATACCTTAAGCGCTCATACTCATACATAAAACGAAAGGTCACGAGAAGAGACGATATCCCATCATTATGGGGAGACAGTAGTTCTGTGGTGCGCGCTACTTATATTGATATAATAAGTAGTATATGACGCGAGTTAAAAACTTAATGTTTGGCAGAGGAAATGAGCGAAGATCAAGAAAGGAAGAGCGGGAACACAATGGAATTTGTATGAAAACGGATGAACAATGAAATCTGAGATAATGGATTGATGTTTACAACAGGAACAGTCCAGTTTTATATAGTGGATCGATATTTTGAAAATTAACGATTTAATATATGGTTTTTCTATTTTACCAATTAACTCTGTAATTTTGAGCTAAATACAGTTCGGTTGTCCTCACCGGTGTTCTCTTTCACTACAGTACTACTTCATTATTGGAATACAATTATGGTAAAGCTTAGGTATTTTCAAACTACCAACGGGAATTAGCAAATTTTATTGTAAGTCTCCTAAGTATATGCTTTGACCTATCTATAACCCAAGGTAGATCACAAAAAGACTGAAGGAATGCCACAGTAAGGCCTGTCAAGAGATACGAGACAAACTTAAGAACTATCGACTCGTAAGCCAAAATAGAGCAGTTGGGAAAATTTTTGAAAACATGGTTCGGAACGAGTCTTTAAATATCGCGACGAAAACCGAATTCCAGCTGAGAATCAAAATGGCTTTCCAACAGGTTATTTACGTCTAAATAACTTGTTAGCACCCCGTAAAACTTGATGCACTCTTAATGATCTAAATTTACCTATAGATGTAGCCTTCATTGACCTCGGTAAGGCTCTTGACAAACGCCCTCACAATCATTTGCTATCTATGTCAAATAATATCGAGATTGAAGGCAACTTACTTGTGTGAAGAAACGACTTCACATGGAATTTCGTTTTGAGCTGGATGGTTTGGTCGTGGAGCTTTCATCGTTCTTCTAAACGACATCATCAGCACAAACTTCAGATAGAAGTGAAGTGTTCGAATTTCTCTTTATGTGGTTCAAAGCTTGTTCTGTAGACCTCGATGTTGATTGGTTCTTGTTGACCTTGAACCTGTCATTGTTTACTTCTTCGTTTTGGTTGTGTCGCCCATTGGTTTGATTTTTATTCCTATGTTTGTGCATAATTTTTGTGATTGGTTGATAAGTTGGATCGATTTCTATACATGTAGCCCGCATAGACCTCAGTAATGATCTTGTCAAAGGCCCTCACAACTACTAGCCATCTAAGTCAAGTAATATCGCGATTGGAGGCAACTTACTTGTATGGATAAAGGACTTCATAGTTTGGTGTCAATAAACAGTACGAGTGAGGTATATGTTGTCTAGCTGGGAAACTGTGCTTCGTGGAGTGCCTCAAGGTTCAGTTTTGAGGGTAGTGTTGTTCCTCCTGTATGTAAATGACCTTTCTAGTCTCCTACCACAATCGGTTTATTTACATGCGGACGATGTCAAAACAATGGAGAGTGATAAAAAGTGAAGGTAATAGTTTACAGCTTCAAACTGAACTGGAGAAATTGTCTGAATGGTATACAATTTGGCAGTTGCCGATAGATGTTTCCAAGTGCATTATGATGCGGATATGGACGGATACAGACGCACAATGACCTAGGAGTTGTCGTTAGTCAAAACTCGAAAACTACTGGACACTGTTGTATTCAATGCGGTAATGTATGAATCTTCTAAGTCAAACTTATTATACGAAACCTAATAATGTCACTAGTCAGAGATACAGTGAACTTTAAGTCTAACTGTTGAAAGTGAAGTATATAAGTATGTATCTAAAATAAATTAGACAATGGTGAAATGAAATAAATCACTTTTTTTCAACTAAAGATATTTACATTATAAATAAAATAGCTCACTTCATCTTTAAATAAATCATGTTTAGGAAATGTACGTGCAATATCACGTCGGATAGCTTTTTCAACCGGTGAATTAACTAACAAATAATTATGATAATGTTTTTTAACAATTGAATCATAAGCTCCACAGTATAATTGCCAAATTAATGGACGAAATTCATCAGGAACACCTTTTTTAATAAGATCCTAATAAAAATAAATAAACTATAAACATTTTTCCAGCACATTATGTAAACATGGATAACACATAAAATTTCATCTTAATGAGGGATGGACTTCATAAAATTTCAGGTTGATTCACATCGACGAATGATATCGTCATAATGAAGTATTAAAAGGTGAAAGAGGATTAGATAAGTGTTTTCTTCGAGGTTGAAACTTCTAAATAGTACTCACTGGTGACAAGAGATCTGACAATCATCGGTTTAATCTTATATGGAGTGAGTTATATGTGCAAAAGTTGAAGAGTATTGAATTGAGATAAAACATATTTGTACAGTGATTCCTAAATTTTTGGTGATTTCCCAGTTGAAAACCAACTTCAAATTGAATGATCTGTAAAGATATTTCACACCCGAACTAATGATAGGGAGTGAAGTAGTTGAGCGTGTCAACCGCTTCACTTATCTCGGAAGTCTCATCAGCCCTTGTGGTCTGGTGTGTGACGAAATCTCAGCACGGATACAAAAGGCTCGACTAGCTTTTGCCAACTTGCGTCATTTGTGGCGTAGGCGAGATATCCGTCTATCAAACAAAGGACGTGTTTACTGCGCAGCAGTTCGTTCCGTCCTATTTTATGGCAGTGAAACATGACCAGTAAGAGTAGAGGATATTCGTAGGTTACTAGTATTTGATCATAAATGTCTTCGAAACATTGCTCGTATATCCTGGGACCATCGAGTAATGCAGTTGTTAGAAAACAAGTACTAGGTAAGGATGGCAAATCAATTGATAAAGTGGTAAAGTTCATCAGTTGAGATGGCTGGGACATGTGTTACGTATCATCAATCACAGACTGCCTCGATGTGCGATGATTTATGGTGTAGGAGTAGGTTGGAAGAAAGCTAGGGGCAGTCAGACCAAAACATAGCACAAATCCATGAAGTCACTGACAAGTGGACTGAGCCATGTTGGTAGGTGTAGACTACCTGGTTGGGATCCGCGAGATGATAGCAACCTATGGTTAGACCTTGAATGATATGGCTCAAAATCGTTTGTAATGGCACGAGTGCATCCATTCTTTGTGTTCTCCCAAACTCTAATCTTCTGAATTCTCCTTATCTATTTTTGGCTCTTTCCCAATTTATTTCACTGGATTATACTCGTTGAATAACATCTTCAAACCGTAATCTTTCCGATTACTGCTTATACTCTTACTACCTCTACCACCATGGGATTTGAATCAACAACTGCATCTCTGTGTTAATGTGGTATGGCAACTTGAACTGATGTACGTATGTACGAAATTCTACGTTGTTACTGACTGACTGACTGACATTAGTTCATAAATTTACTTTGATTACAATAAATATTTTATGCAAAAAATATTCATCGTAAATCTGGCTACCATTAATAGTAACTATCAATTTGAACTTATAGTTAAGGATACTGAATAACAGAATAAATAGTTGAAATATATAAAAATGGGTGCGTAATTTAACAGTTAGTTCGTTTTATGTATTATGAAATATAAGAGTTATGATTTTCCAATAGTTAATATTTGGGAATGAATTGACCGATTTTTAGTTGGATTATATGGTCAAAAAATAAGTGATAGGTAAATAATTTCTCGCGGTTAGATTCCATGAAACGATTCGAGATTATTTGAGAATTTGAGGAAAGACGACCAAAAGTGAGATAATTTGCAGTCATTTTAGGTAAACATGGGCTTTATGATTGAACCATAGAAAACAGAGTTAAACTGGAGGTGCTGTGTCAAAAGTTTGATGAACTTATATACACACCACGTACATGTGTTTATAAACAATTGTCTACACAAGATACTCCAGATCTGTTGGCCGGATACCATCAATAACAACTCACTATGTAAATTACTAAACTGCATCACATGGCAAAACTTAACTTGGAATCATGAATGCAAAACGAAAAGATGTAGACGAAACACATTGCACTGGGAATCAGAGGCAGATGTCAAAAGAATAAATAGTACTTGGTAACAGCTGAGAAGGAGAGCCCAGGACAAAATTGGTCGGAGACCTATGCTCCACATGTGTAAGTATATCCCCATTTTCTGACATTAGCAGAGAAATGGTATTGTTGGACTGTGTTCTGTAATACAGTCATTAAATTTTAGCATCTGTTACAAACAAACGAGAAATGTTTTCTACTTGTACAGCCTAAAATACGTGAATATTCATGTCTATTTACGGAGCTAAATATCTGCGGAACTGATCGAGTTAACAGACAAAAACACTGTATCAGTCAGCGACCTTATCACGTTGGAGATACAAGCTCACATTCAGTCATCGAAAGCGTGATGACTAAGTGGTTAAGGCAATCGACTTTCAACAACCAATTCTAAACCATATTCCGTCTACCTCGGTTCGAGTAGCAACCGAGTAGTATAAATTTATACTTCAAAAAGTGTGACTGAAAGTTCAGTACATTTACCTATATTTGACTGATAAAATCTCAATAATGAATAATTTTAGGGGCACTTCTGACACGAAAATGTCTAATCGCTTCAAAACTATTCATTCAGAACAATTTTAATGACTCGTCATAACGCGTTAAAGATGACGGTGAATATGAATTTGAAAACATATTTCTTAGGAAAAAATGTTGTTTCTAACAACCTACAGAAACATAGGATTTCTTTTTCGAACATTGATCCCAATTATTTATCACATAGTCCCACTGTTCACGAATAGAACTGCTAATTGGTGCTCCAACAGTCCAACCAATCATTAAAGGAATCGAAACTCCAGAAGCGTTACTCGATTTCGACGACCCATGTGTTCCATTACCGTTAGGCTGCAGCGAAGATGTTCCGTTGCCTAATATGAGTGAACAAAACAAATACTATAATTTAAGTAACGTTGTTTATACAGAGTACATCAGAAAATAATTTAAATCAGAAAGAAATTACAGATTTGTAGACTAAGTTGATATCCTTCAACTCCGCCTGTAGCTTTTCCAGAGTTACTGCCGGTCCCAACCCCGGGTAAAGGAGAAGGGTTAGGTATGGAGTTAGCGGCCTCATCCCGTAGAAAACTAACTCGCTAAAAAAACGCTAAACAGAAAAAATAACTCAAACCATTTAAACTCTGCCTTGGGAGTTAGAAGGTCTTCATTTAGAAGAAATATGACGCCTCAGGGTCAAGGCCGAGTTCCTTCGGAAGCCATGAGGCCGATGCCCCTTCTAACAACCAGAGCAACAAGTTTTATAGGTACATGGAACGTCCGGACAATGTGGGAGACCGGGAAGACCAGTCAAATAGCAACGGAAATGAGGAGATATAACTTGGTAGTACTGGGAATCAGCGAAACCCATTGGATCCAAGCTGGACAACAAAGGCTAAATACGGGAGAGATGCTGTTATACTCCGGTCACGAAGAGGAAAATGCTCCACACACTAAGGGAGTGGCACTAATGCTGTCCAAAGTAGCACAAAATGCACTTGTAGGATGGGAATTTCACGGATCCAGAATCATCAAAGCATCATTCAAAACAAAGAAGGAGGAGATCACAATGAACATTATCCAGTGTTATGCACCCACCAATGATAGCAACGACGAAGTTAAAGATCAATTCAATGAGAGGCTGCAATCAATCACAGAGAAGTGCTCAAGAAAAGACCTCACCATTCTGATGGGAGATCTAAACGCCAAAGTCGGAATGGACAACACCGGATATGAAGATATCATGGGACTGCATGGACTGGGAACGAGGAACGAAAACGGGGAAAGATTTGTAAATCTGTGTGCACTCAACAAATTGGTCATAGGCGGCACAATATTTCCACACAAACGTATACACAAAGCTACATGGATCTCACCAGACCACTCCACAGAGAACCAGATAGATCATAATTGCATCAATAAAAAGTTCCGAAGGACAATGGAAGATGTGAGAACCAGGAGAGGAGCGGACATAGCTTCAGATCATCACCTGGTTGTGGCCAATTTAAAACTGAAGCTAAAGAAGAACTGGACAACTGGACAAACAGCGCTGCAAAGCTTCAATACAGCCTTCCTTCGAGATACCGACAAACTCAATGAATTCGAGATAGCGCTCAACAACAGGTTCCAAGCCCTACAGGATCTACTGAAGGAAGAAGAAACTATTATGGAGAATAACTAGAAAGTTATCAAAGAAACATTAACTTCAACGTGTCAAGAGGTTCTGGGCCCCAAGAAGCATCATCACAAGGAATGGATCTCTACAGAAACACTGGACAGGATCAAAGAAAGGAAGAACAAGAAGACAGCAATTAACAACAGCCGAACACGAGCATAAAGTCCAAGCACAAGCCCAGTACATAGAAACAAGCAAGCAAGTGAAGAAGAGCGATAAAGCCGACAAGCAGAAATACGTGGAAGAACTAGCAACGACGGCGGAAAAAGCTGCAAGAGAAGGATATATGAAACAGCTTTTTGATACAACAAAAAAACTAGCAGAGAAATATAGTAAACCAGAGAGAACAGTCAAAGACAAAGAAGGAAGACCAATCACTGAGATTCAACAACAGCGGAACAGATGGGCAGAGTACTTTGAGGAACTCTTGAGTGGGCCGGCTCCAATGAATTCACCGGACATCGAAGCAGCACACACAGATCTTCCTATAGATGTCAATCCACCAACTACGGAAGAAATCAGAATGGCCATCAGACAAATCAAGAGCGGGAAAGCAGCAGGACCCGACAATATACCAGCTGAAGCACTGAAGTCAAACATCGAATTAACTACAAGCATGCTTCATCTTCTATTCAAGAAGATTTGGGAGGAGGAACAAGTGCCGATGAACTGAAAAGAAGAACACCTCATCAAGATTCCAAAGAAAGGAGATCTGAGCAAGTGTGAAAATTACAGAGGCATTACACTACTGTCAATACCAGGAAAAGTCTTTAACAGACTGTTACTAAACAGGATGAAAGACACAGTAGACGCTCAACTTCGAGATCAACAAGCTGGATTCCGTAAGGATCGGTCGTGCACAGACCAAATTGCGATACTACGGATCATCGTTGAACAATCAATTAAGTGAAACTCGTCACTGTACATCAACTTCATTGATTATGAGAAGGCATTTGAAAGTGTGGATAGGAGAACGTTATGGAAAATTCTTCGACACTACGGAGTTCCTGAGAAGAGTGTCAATATTATCCGGAACTCATACGACGGACTACAGTGCAAAGTAGTGCATGGAGGACAGCTGACAGATGCATTCCAAGTAAGGACCGGAGTAAGACAAGGCTGTTTACTCTCCCCCTTCCTCTTTCTTCTAGTATTCGACTGGATTATGAAGACCTCGACATCTGAGGGAAAACACGGCATACAAGGAGGTTAAGATGCAGACGTAAAGGCGAGGATTGGCAAAGCAAGGACAGCATTCCTTCAATTGACGAACATATGGAACTCAAAACAACTTTCAACCAATATCAAAGTCACAATCTTCAACACGAACGTCAAGGCAGGAAGGCCAAAGAACACATTACGTCAGGAAATAGAAGCAGACATGAAAAGGATGAATAACAACTGTAAAGAGCTAGAAAGGGTTGCCCAGGATAGGATTGGATGGAGAGTGCTGGTGGGCGGAGTATGCTCCTCCACGACGGGTAACAGGCGTAAGCAAGTAAGTCATACAATTCTAAAGTAAATTCGACTAAAATTTTGGATGTTGTTATTGATACAGTTGAATAGTTTCCATTACTAGTGTTGAAAATATCAAATCGACAAGAAAAAGTTATAGTTTAAATACATGGATTGATTGTGATTATTATCACTGATGTGGAACCGTGTTATTGTTGTTTTAGTAGCAGGATATTGGAGACGCAAGATATAAGGGAATCATGGTAAATCAATTGATGAGGTTGTGAATATTCATGAACTGAGATAGCACATACATTACACAAGCCCTAACTTGGAATCCTGAAGGGAAGTGGAAAAGAGGAAGGCCAAAGAACACATTACGTCGGGAAATAGAAGCGGGTATGAAAAAGATGAATAACAACTGTAAAGAGCTGGGAAGGATTGCCCAGGACAGGGCTGGATGGAAAATGCTGGTGAGCGGCCTATGCTCCTTCGCGAGGAGTAACAGGCGTACGTAAGTTGATATCCTCCACCGCCTACAAATGCACATACATCTACTTATGCCACAGACATTATTATACAACGGAACCTGTAGTAAACTCACTGAACTTCCATTACTTTTTCAATCAGGTGTTGTGTGTTAAGGAGCACCATCAAGATTACTAAAACTTTCTATTGTTGGTCTTTTGTGTGTGATTGTGTCAGGTTTTCAAAACGCATGCCAGAATATCATATGTAATGGTAATATTCTAAGTGATGAAGGTTAACTAAAGCTATTATATCAAGACAGCAACAATCGGTTGTAAGGTTGTGAATAACATACAATGTAACGGGAAGAAAATGGTGGAAATTCCTCTACAGAATTTCACTGGACAGTATTGTCATTTATTTGTTTCTTTTCCCTGTCTTGTATTTTAACCTTTGTCCAGGTCTCGTTTTAATTACACTTTACATTCTCCAGTCTTCATTGTCGTGAACTTTGTTATTTGATTTTGGTTGAAGATTTACCTTTGATTGCTTGATTTACTGTTGCATAATGCCGGACCATTGATAATAAGGTCGTGTTTAACTGAACTCAGGGTCATGGCGTGGTTCAGTGTAAATGTGAACCTTTGACTGCCTGCTTGGAAAGGTTACTGGGATCCTTGCAGATAGATATCTGATCCTATTTTGTTGGGAATATATTTATTGATTCTCAGGTATAGAACACCTATTT
Source organism: Schistosoma spindalis (assembly GCA_946903255.1). Taxonomy (NCBI): domain Eukaryota; kingdom Metazoa; phylum Platyhelminthes; class Trematoda; order Strigeidida; family Schistosomatidae; genus Schistosoma; species Schistosoma spindalis. The sequence goes on along the minus strand of OX336416.1, from coordinate 37,359,158 downwards.
GTTGATTACACCTTTTGTTATTTAGCATGTTAGTTTGTTATAGAAAGTCTTGACTGTGTAGCACAAGCTGCACCTTTTGATGCATTTTGTACTTTTGATATCACGAGTTTTCTTCCTCAAATTAGAATCGCTAAAATTGAACACAGAATTTGTGTTTCTAATTAATACGAATCACTCAAAAACGCTTCGTACGCTATACATAAGAACGTAGTCTGAACTAATTAATAATATCTATGAAAGTTTTTGTGTAGGTAAGCCCCCTCTATATGCAGATGATCTTAAAGTAGTATAATCATTTTTTCCACGTGAGCTGAAAAATTGCATCAGCGTGGAGCTTAACAAGGTAGCACAACAATGCTTAGAATGGCAAATGGAGCTTAATACGGCTAAATGTGGATGAATATGCTTCGGCGATACATCACTCAGCTTAGATCTTACCATAAAAGGTGAAGTGTTGTCTAGGTTACATCAGTCAGTCAGTCAGCTGCAACGTAGGACCAGGCACATATATGCATCGGTCCAAGTTGCCATACCGCATTAGCACAACAAGATAAACACCTCATTCATAGAAGTAGTTGATTCAGTGGTGGTAATATATAAAAGAAAGATTACATATAAAGAGATAGTACAGGGAGATAGAATTAGTTCGTAGAAAGAAAGATACGAAGCGATTGTATTCTCTTAGCTTAAAGGAAGACAGAGAGTGTATACACCGACGCCATTGTGATCGATTCTGAGCCATGTCACCAAGAGTCTCCAACCATTTGTTACGATAGTCACGCGAACCCCAACCAAGTAGTCTGCATCTACCAACATGGCTCAGACTAGAAGTTAGTGACGTCAAGCACTGATGCCGCATTTTGGTTTGACCGCCCTAACTTTCTTCCAATCATCCACAACACTAATCTGCATTGCGAGTCGTAGGAATCGGTGTTCAAGCATACGCAGCACGTGGCCCAACCATCTCAGTCGATGAAGGTTCATAACCTCATCAACTGATTTACCATCATTCCCTAATACCCTACGTCTAACCTCACTATTACTTACCCGGTGATCCCAGCAGATACTCGCAATATTTCTAAGGCATCTGTGGTCAAATACTAGTAACTTACGAGTATCTTCTACTATTAATGGCCAAGTTTCGCAGCCGTATAGTAGAAGTCTAGGTTACATACGATAGTAGACTTAAATACTCCCACGACTTGTCGTTTAAAGAACAGATATTGAAACAGACCTCTAAGTCTAAACGTCTTGCAGGTTACACATAACTCGAAACCTTTATAACAATGAGTCACGTATTTTAATGTACAAAATTTGTGTTCGACCACTTCTAGAATACTGCACGTTTATTCTTAGCAGTGCGCGCATAAAGGATAAATTAAGGCTAAAATCAGTACAGAGACGATTTACAATTCGTATTCTTGGAGCTGATTGTACTTTAACTTATAATTCTAGATGTAATAAACTTAGGTTTGACCCTTTATGGAAGAAGAGACTCAAACTAAATCTTATCTTTTTCTTCATCCCGACCGTTGTTGCTACCTTGACGTGGTGGTCGGGCTTGCCTATCGTGATGAAGCAACTGAGCTACACTGGCTGTAACAACCGTTCCTAAAGGTCCTTCCACGCCAGACAGGTCGGTTGAAGAGCGACCGTCTGTTGCAGCTATGCTCAGATAACCGCCTGTTTCTTACAAACACTAACTTTAAGCATAAGGAAAAACATCTTTTAACATGGCGACCCCCTAATTCGTCCCAACGTTGGACCCAAATAGATCACATCGCTATCAGCCACCGATGGAGGGGCTCGATAGAAGACTGTCGCTCATTCTGGAGCACATGCTTAGACTCAGATCATGCTCTAGTGCGAGCGCGTATTTGTCTACGTCTTACTGGACGTAGGAAACATGCTGCAAGGAAACCCCTTAGGGTCCTACTTAATGATAGTCAAGCTAAGAGTATATTTCAGGAACATCTAGAAAAACAGTTAGACAGCCATGTAAGTGATGCCCACCCCGAGGCAGCGTGGAATTACATCCGAAAAGCTGTAGAAACAGCAGTGATGTCTGCAAGTACGGTAAACCATAAGGTTAGGGAGAAACACTGGATCTCAGCAGCATCTACCGCACCGATAGATGCTCGAAAACTCATTCCATCTGACTCTGAACATAACGAAGAGCGGAGTCAGCTTAAGCGTAAGCTGACTAGAAGCTTACGCAATGATCGTGAACAGTGGTGGGTAGCGAAAGCAAGAGAGATGGAAAAGGCAGCGGCAGTAGGTAACAGCAGGCAACTGTTCAGACTTGTTAAGGAAACCGGTATTAGGAACCCAACTGTTAACGAAACAATCTCAGAGAAAGATGAACATATTATTCATTCTCAATCCAGGAGATTGGATCGATGGGCAGAATACTTTAGGGATCAGTTCAACTGACCTTCAGCCACACTTCGGTTTCCCACGATCCCCAGTCGACCTGAATGGCAAGTTGATGTAAGTCCTCCGACTCTTTACGAAGTTGAAAAAGCTATAGGAAATCTGAAGCGTGGAAGAGCAGCAGGCCTTGACAGGTTTACCCCTGAGATTTTTAAGGATGGCGGTCCAGTATTAGCAGCGAGATTGACTGAGGTCTTAGGTAGAATCTGGGAACTGGACGTAATCCCATCTGACTGGTCTCAATCACTGATTGTGCCAGTCTATAAGAAAGGACAAAAGTCCTCCTATGACAATCACAGAGGAATTAGTTTGACTAATATAGTGTCTAAAATATTAGCTTCAATAATACTTCGACGTCTAACCAAAGCTCGTGAAGAGCAGACTAGAGAAAACCAGGCTGGTTTTCGACCTGGACGTGGTTGTATTGATCAAATATTCACATTACGTCAGGTCCTAGAACATAGACACACATTCAGACGCCCCACAATCGTAGTATTTCTCGACCTTAAGGCGGCATTTGACTCTGTTGATCGTGAGGTTCTATGGCAGTGTTTGTCACTGAAGGGAGTACCAAAGAAGTACATCAACCTTATAAAGGCTCTCTACTCGAACACAACTGGTCGAGTGAGAGCTTATAGCGAACTGTCATCAGAACTGATTACCTCAAGTGGTGTTCGTCAGGGCTGTTTACTCTCTCCATTCTTGTTTAACTTTGTCGTTGACGTCCTTTTAGAGATGACACTTTCCTCATCTAAATTTCCAGGAGTTGAACTTCTACCGGGAGATCCACTTGTTGACTTAGAATATGCCGATGACATAGTTCTATTTAGTGAAGACGCTGACAGAATGCAGAGTCTGCTGACCACTCTAAGCAACAATGCAAGCATGTTCGGCATGCGATTTTCTCCCTCGAAATGCAAAATGTTGCTTCAGGATTGGGTTGCGTCGACACCCGGACTAGTGTAGGGAGTGAAGTAGTTGAGCGTATCGACCGCTTCACTTATCTCGGAAGTCTCATCAGCCCTTGTGGTCTGGTGTGTGACGAAATCTCAGCACGGATACAAAAGGCTCGACTAGCTTTTGCCAACTTGCGTCATTTGTGGCGTAGGCGAGATATCCGTCTATCAAACAAAGGACGTGTTTACTGCGCAGCAGTTCGTTCCGTCCTACTTTATGGCAGTGAAACATGACCAGTAAGAGTAGAGGATATTCGTAGGTTACTAGTATTTGATCATAAATGTCTTCGAAACATTGCTCGTATATCCTGGGACCATCGAGTAATGCAGTTGTTAGAAAACAAGTACTAGGTAAGGATGGCAAATCAATTGATAAAGTGGTAAAGTTCATCAGTTGAGATGGCTGGGACATGTGTTGCGCATGCCCGACCACCGACTGCCCCGACGTGCTGTTTTATCGTCTAGGAGTAGGTTGGAAGAAAGTTAGGGGCGGCCAGACCAAACCAATGGTGCACATGGGCTCCAGTATCCTGAAGGAACAAATGGCGTATGAACCAATCGTTGGTCACCGGCTACCATGGGACTGCATCTCCTCACGATGCTCCATTGCCTTGTGGGTCAGACGTTCAGGTCGACAACTTCACTTATCTTGGAAGTCAGATCAGCCCTAATGGGTTGGTGTCTGACGAAATCTCAGCACGGATTCGAAAAGCTCGTTTGGCTTTCGCCAACTTACGTCACCTATGGCAGGCGAGATATCCGTCTATCAATTAAGGGTCGAGTATACTGCACGGCAGTTCGTTCCGTTCTACTATACGGCTGCGAAACATGGCCATTAATAGTAGAAGATACTCGTAAGTTACTAGTATTTGACCACAGATGCCTTAGAAATATTGCTCACATCTGTTTGGGTCACCGGGTAAGTAATAGTGAGGTTAGACGTAGGGTATTAGGGAATGATGGTAAATTAGTTGATAAAGTTATGAATCTTCATCGACTGAGATGGTTGAGCCACGTGTTGCGTATGCCTGAACACCGATTACCACGACGCGCAAAGCTAACCGGTGTTAGGGATAATTGGAAGAAAGTTAGGGCGGTCAAACCAAAATGCGGCATCAGTGCTTGACGTCACTAACTTCTAGTCTGAGCCATGTTGGTAGATGCAGACTACTTGGTTGGGGTTCGCGTGACTATCGTAACAAATGGTTGGAGACTCTTGGTGACATGGCTCAGAATCGATCACAATGGCGTCGGTGTATACACTCTCTGTCTTCCTTTAAGCTAAGAGAATAAAATCGCTTCGTATCTTTCTTTCTACCAACTAATTCTATCTCCCTGTACTATCTCTTTATATGTAATCTTTCTTTTATATATTACCACCACTGAATCAACTACTTCTATGAATGAGGTGTTTATCTTGTTGTGCTAATGCGGTATGGCAACTTGGACCGATGCATATATGTGCCTGGTCCTACGTTGCAGCTGGCTGACTGACTTTTTTTTCAAACTACTTAACAAACTATTCTTTACATCCAATGCTTTGTTGTTCCGTGTTTTCTGTTTTCGTTTTAATTTCTCTAGTTGTAGATAATTATCATTAATTCGATCTGGCACAGGAAATGACCTTAATTACACCGTTCATAAATCAACAGGCTGTCCACTTAAGAAAAATTAAAAGTTCCCGGCTGATGCATTGGATCGCTGTGATACATATACTACCTAAACAATTACTGAACTAGTATACTTAAAACTTTCTTCTATCACATATTTTTTCTCTACATCTAATGTTACTAATTATATCAAATTGATTATGCCTGTAGACTGGCGCGAATTCTGTAATTATTATTTCAGATTATATTATTATTATTATTATTATTATTATTATTATTATTATTATTATTATTATTATTATTACTAATCGAATAAACTTTGGTTCGCTAGTTCTGTGTTCAAACTGAATATTAGTATTTCGGTCATTACACATAATGAAAAAGATAATGTCATAAAACCATAAAAACTATGAACGGACATTAAATTAACACTTCTGCTTTCGTACTATCAGTGGACAATTCCGTAGTTTAAATAGTGCCAAGGTTTTAAGTCGGCAACTTTTTCGAATGAAATTCCAAGATATTACTGGTTAAGTATGTGATTGGCTTAAGTCTTAAAATATTGAAAATCTCGTTTGAATTATTTGAAATGTCTGCAACGTTTAAACTACGACACCGAAAATCGGTATTTTAGTGAAATCATGGATTGTATATGAGAAACGTTGATGTAAACCTTTAAAACGGAAGTGAAAGTCAGTTAACAATACGGTCAAATTTCAAACAAATGTGGTAGTTAAAACATGATGTGAAATGGAATAAACACTAGATTCTTTAGTAACGCTCTTACTTCGTGTATCATCCTGCCCAGATCCAGTGGAAATGCTACTCGATAAAGAACCTTCTCGTCGACGAGTATGTAAAGATGGAACGACTTTAGCATCTGAAAAAAGAGCTCTGAGGACTTAGAAACAATTATTGATCTTAAACTAATACCGATTTTTTTCCTCAAGTTTGGCTAGAAGTTCCAGTTCAGATTGTCTTTTGCACTCCATTGTTCTATTGGAAACACCTAATCAACATCTGTAAGAGGTTCGATATATTTATCGACAGAATTTCAGTTGGTAACTACAGTGAAATAGAAGACAATAGTAACTTTGAGTATCTGTAAGAGATCTTTCAATTGTACAAGCGTCTCAAACTTTGATCACTAAATACGATTGCAAGGAGTCAATAGAAAAAGTTAATTCTTCGCTTCAGCCATTTGTCCATATCATTGTGTCAAATTCTGCTCTATAAGAGAATAAAAATGAGAACTCTGAGGATATTGAAGAGGATAAACATAATTAGTTACATGGTAGAAATAAATGTTATAAGCAAATTGTGTACGTGATTTGGGAGGTTTATAATGAGTGAAAGCACATGAAATACGTGACTGGCAGGAATGAAAAACTTAAGTGTGTGTAACTGTTTTTTATCAAATGTTATTTTTTGAGATGTAATTACACTTTATCAAAAAAAACCATTGGCTGTTGAAGCAAATGGTCATTTGTGGGAGTCATTACATAGTAACAAGTTTACTAGGATTGGATATCGTCAAGTAGAACTTCTTGCAGCCACGTTCTATAGATGTCGTTCATATATCATTTAGCGGATAAAACTTACGATAACTGGTATTTATAACAACTGTTGTAATATTAGAAGGTCAATACTCAAGAACGGGGAATGGTTGTGAGGAGAATCAACTCCATGACCAGATCAAGATTTCTCCAAATTCAAATAAATTTTTGTTCTAAATGATCTCGCAGTTAATGAGGTGTAAATTTTGAAAATCTCTGTTATTTCTATGATAGAGGATGAGAACTGTTACTTAAGTGGGACTTAAACAGACCAACTGTATATCAAGTTTAGCTTATTTATTTATTTATATTTATTTGAACACATAAATATTGGTACAAGGGGGCACCAAAATATATGCGCCACACAAAACAATGAGAATTTAAGAAGGGTAAAAAAAAGGTAAGGAACTTAGGGAATTATAAAAAAAGAGAGAACAATAATGGGGGAGACAAAAAGGTACACTCAGAAGAAATCTTACAGTTAAGGAAGATACAACCACTTTTTATCAAGAAAGTAAAAGAAGGTTACAGCGGGATCACCACTGGCTTCTATTCTGAGCCATATCTGATAACGTCTCTAGCCACTGCGTTACACCGTCTATCGGACCCCAACCAGAGCGTCGTCAAGGACCAACACAAGCCAGCCCTTTGCAGCTTTCTTTCATACCACGACACCATGTCAAACACTGACCACCTCTCCGCATTTTCTAACCAGTCCCAGAGTCGGCAAATAATGCACAACGTGGAATTCTCTGTGACGACATTCGTAGAACATGTCCAAGCCACCGAAGTCAGTGTTTCAAGATGGTGACACCAATTGGATTGTCGTCTTTGTGCCCGAACACAGGATGCTGAACCTCTGCATTACTAACATGGTGTTGCCACTGGATGTCAGCAATCCTTCGGAGACAGCGATGATCGAACACAGAGTCGTCTAACATCATCAACTCGGAGAGGCCAAGTTTCACAAGCACAGGGCAAAACTGCTCTCACCCGCGCGTTGTAGATCCGACCTTTTACAGCGAGACTGACATCACGAAGGCGTCAAAGATGGCCCAGATTGGCATAAGCCACTCTGGCTTTCACTATACGTTCACTGATCTGATCACTCACGCCACAACCAGCACTTATGCAGCTACCCAGATACACGAACTTCTCGACCACTTCTATCTGCTCACCATCCAGAGTGAGTACAGGATTAGAATCCTGCCAGTCTTGTAGAAGTACTTTGCACTTCGAAGGTGCAAAGCACATGCCATACCTGTTCCCAGAATGTCATCGATGGCCAAGTTGAAGAGGAATGGTGAGATTGGGCAACCCTGCCTAACCCCACTGCTTGAATGGAACAATGGAGTGAGGTGGTTGTATGCCCTCACTCTGCCTGAGGTGTTTGTAAATAGGGCTTTTAGGATGTTAACAAACTTCTCAGATAGGGACAACTATCGACTCATTCCATGACGTCGGTGCACTCTCTAGTTCCCAGACCTTTGTAAACAACATCGTCTGTCCCTTAGTCAGAAAGTCACCACCATCTTTATAAAGAGCCGGAGGTAAGTCGTCTGGGCCCGGTGATTTGTAACGTTTCAAGAGTTGGAGTTCCTTGTGGACTTCCGCCTCATTTGGTGGATCAGTCGGCACCGGCCATGGAGGGCAGGACAGTCTGACCGATGTTGCCGGAGCAGCAGGCCAGTTGAACTGCCCTCCGAAAAATTCTGCCCATCGTCCAAGACGTCGATAGGTTAGTGATTGGCGTTCCGTCATCCTCGCAGATTGTTTCGCTCACACCAGACTTCTTGCTGCCAGTGGCTCGGATGAGTTGGAAGAGCTTCCGGTAGTTACCAGATGCAGCTACTGCTTCCAGTTCATTGGCACGCTCCGACCACCAGGCTTCTCGATCCTTACGCAAGCTTTGTCCAATTTCAGTACGTAACAGTCTTCGTTTGTGTTCAAACTAACGGTCACCCGGAGTAGACTGACGGGCCTCAATGAGTTGTAAGGAGCCTGAAGAAACCCAATGCTTGTAAGCGGGACGTTTCACGAACCCACAACTGACTTTACCCGCCATGGCGTCGTGCAATTGCAACCAATGCTCATCTATGCTTTTCGGTGGAATGGTAGCTAGCCTAGAAGCTAGCTCGGTTCGATACTTACTAGCAACAGAAGTTGAAACCGACTTGCTATTATCAATCCTTTGGTGGCGGTCACTTCGTTGGCCACTGAAAAGTAAGGTAAGATTGGCGCAGACCAGGGTGTGGTCAGATTCCAGATAGGTACTTCAAAAGGAGCGGCAGTCTTGTACACAACCGCGCCAGCGGTAGCTGATCGCGATGTGATCAATCTGGGTCCAGGCTTGAGATGCAGAGGGAGGACGCCAGGTAGTACATCGGCGATGTCTGTGCTGATAGTTAGTGCTAGCCAGGAGCAGGTCGTGGTCTTCTAACAGTTGTAGTAGATGTTCACCGTTATCTGACCTGCAACCAACAAGGCCCCATCAGCCACCTAGGCGACTCTTTTGTGCCTAGACGCCCCAGCTGAGCATTCAAGTCTCCAGCTAGTACTGCAATATCTGTCGAACGCACTTTCTGGAGAAGAACAGATAACTGGTGGTAAAATTCATCCTTGATTGCATCCGGGCTGCCATCTGTCGGAGCATAGGCGAAGATGACGAAAAGACATCGTTTCTCACGCCGATTTCTTCTCAATTTGATGGAACTTTCTAATCTAACGGCACATAACGACTGTTAATGGGGATCTAATCGATTAGTGCTGCCTCAGCTCTAGCGCTTAGTGCGACACCAACGCCAGCAAGACCAGACGAAGATGCCATAGGGTCCCCGGATAAACGCACGTAAAACAAGCTTTTTGAAGCGACAGATGGAGAGCGAACTTGTAGTACTTCACCAGAGTCTTGAATACAGGTCTCGGATAGACAACAAACGTCAATATTAAGACTTTCCAAAGACAAAGCCAGCCCTATCTGTTGTCCGACCTGCATAAGTGTGCGAACGTTGATGGAAGCCAGTTTGAATGGTGCGTGTGGTTTCAGAAAAACTGCTTCAGTACTCGTATTCGGTGGTAACATACAATTTTCAACCAGGCAGTGACACGATAACGATAGAGCCGAATGGCCACCATAGGCGAGCTGCTGTATAAGTCGAAAAATAAAGATAGACAGAGTGGAAATAAAAGAGAGTGAATAAATAACGTGGTAAATAATAATAATAATAATAATAATAATAATAATAATAATAATAATAATAATGTGAATTGTTTGACGGTAAATCGCGGCGTGAATAGAGTTTTCAGAGAAAATCATCATTTTCATTACATATGCATGAAAGTGAATAGCACTAAAAACTGCACTTTTTCATAGTGTACAACAGACGAGAGGATTGGGAGTAGAGTACTCAGAGAAAAACCGCAGACACTTATTTTGGAAGACATATTAGATAAAAATTAGTCATATAAAAGTGCTATTTAGTGAATTTGTAATTAGTCAAATTTCCATTTACTGTACTGTGATCAATAGATCAGCTTTAAACGAACTAAGATAACCCACCAACTTATCGTCAGTAGTTGATCAAATCAGTGATTCTCCTTAATTTTAAAGTTGGATATTTTTTATAAACAGACAGCTGTTAGAACTAAGCCATCACTTTCTTTTCCTTGGACTGTAATTTCAACAACAAATAGTTCATTTTATCTAAACAAAAAGTGAAAGTTGACGCGACGACAAAAATGAGACAGCAAAATCCGTTGATTTTACAACTTTGTATAGGGTTATCAAGTTAGGTAACATTCAGATAGCACATTAAATACGGTTCAGTGCACCATCTTCTTACAAACACAATGTTAAACACTGCAATCACTATCACAAAAGCTTGTTATTCAGCCTCCAGATACTTGAAGGGAAAATCATGTCAGTTTACCGCCATCCTCAGAAAACGTTAAACAATACAACACGAATCGTGTAAATTAGCCTCAGCAACAAAGTATACATTCATTTCACATAATCATAAAAACAGTTCTAACAAAAATACGTAGTACCTAGCTTAAAGTGCACAGTGACACAACTTTCTTCAGTGAGAAAAGATGTGTTGAAAGTTGAACTCCTAGTGCTTTCACAACGAGTCACACCATGGTTCAGTAATGAGGTTTGCAGCCTACTCCATAAGAGGAAGACGAATGGGAGATTTAGGTTACTGGGTACTGATGAGACAGAATCTCAATATCGAAAAGCTCGAAATATTTGTGCCTCGATGCTCCTCAAGTCTAGACGACTGCATAAACAACAGCTTATCAAAGAATCTACAGAATACCCTAAGCGCTCATACTCATACATAAAGGTGCACATGGGCTCCAGTATCCTGAAGGAACAAATGGCGTATGAACCAATCGTTGGTCACCGGCTACCATGGGACTGCATCTCCTCACGATGCTCCACTGCCTTGTGGGTCAGACGTTCAGGTCGAAGGCTCGGGGTGTGGCCCCTTAAGAAAACCACCTGCTTCGGTTTGGGCACCCGGGCAGTATCACAGCCCTCACACAAATCAATTGAGATTCGTGTGGCGCATATGTACTTGGTGCCTCCCTGTACCTATACCTATGTGTTAAAATAAATAATATAAAATAAATACATACATAAAACGAAAGGTCAAGAGAAGAGACGATATCCCATCATTATGGGAAGACACTAGTACAACTTCATTAGTGGAATACAATTATGGTAAAGCTCAGATATTCTCAAACGACCAACGGGAATTAGCAGATTTTATCGTAAATCTAAGTATATGCTTTAGCTTGTCTTTTACCCAAGACAGAATGTCAAAGAACTGGAGGAATGCTATAATGAGACCTGCCTTTAGAACAGGTACGAGACATAAACCTGAACAGCTTCTCTAGAACTATCGATCCATAAGCCTAATCAGAGTGATTATTTATTTATTTTAACACATAGGTATTGGTACACGGAGGCACCAAATACATATGCGCCACACGAATTTCAATTGATTTGTATGAGGGCTGTGATACTGTCCGGGTGCCCAAACCGAAGCAGATGAGAGTGATTGCAGAAATTTTGATGAACATGGTTCGGAACGAGTCTTAAAATATCGCGACGAAAACCAAATTCCAGCTGAGAATCAAAATGGCTTTCAAACAGTTTACTTAAGTCTCACTAACTCATTAATACCCCGTAAAAAAGTTGATGCACTCTTAATGACCTAAATTCACCTATACATGTAGCCCGCATAGACCTCAGTAATGATCTTGTCAAAGGCCCTCACAACTACTAGCCATCTAAGTCAAGTAATATCGCGATTGGAGGCAACTTACTTGTATGGATAAAGGACTTCATAGTTTGGTGTCAATAAACAGTACGAGTGAGGTATATGTTGTCTAGCTGGGAAACTGTGCTTCGTGGAGTGCCTCAAGGTTCAGTTTTGAGGGTAGTGTTGTTCCTCCTGTATGTAAATGACCTTTCTAGTCTCCTACCACAATCGGTTTTTTTACATGCCGACGACGTCAAAACAATGAAGAGCTATAAAAGGTAAAGGTAAGAGTTTACAGCTTCAAACTGAACTGGAGAAATTGTCTGAATGGTATACAATTTGGCAGTTGCCGATAGATGTTTCCAAGTGCACTATGATGCCTATTGGTCATCAAGGTACGGATACATGCACGGTGAATAACAGTGAGCTACCTGTTGTTCAGGCACACAATGACCTAGGAGTTGTCGTTAGTTAAGACTCGAAAACTACTGGATACTGCTACGCGATAGCTACCAAAGGCTTTGGAACCCTATGGTCAGTACGTCGAGTCTTTAGCCATGTCGATGCTGAAACCTTTTTGACATTGTATACCATTTTTGTCGAACCTAAACCAAGTATTGCATACAAATGGCTAGCCCCTACCTAAAAGGAGATAGCGACCTTTTGGAATAGATTCAAAGAGCCACAGCTAAACTGATTCCTGGAATCACTGAGATGCCGTATGATGTTCGACTGGCTAAACTGAACCTATGACCCTTGTCATATGGAAGAACAAGAGGTGACTTAATCCCGTCGTATTATGACCGAATGGGACGCGTTACCCCAATATGTGATTAAAACTACATCTGTCGACGCTTTTGAAAGAAAGTTAGATCAACTGAGAGACCATCATTGCTGAGACTAACACAGGCCACTCAGCATAGTCATTTTCCGGACTGAAACTGAATTTACTTTGACCTGAATGTAAATTAAGGTAACGAGCGAAACAAATAACCAACAGTTAACATTTGTGAAACATCAGCAATCGGAAAATTGGGAGTTCTGATCATTTCAAGACAATATGCTTTACAGACACCAAGTTCATACACGCGACTAGCTTACTTACTCCTAGTTCTGAAAACCGAAGCGTTGAACAAGGTGGATAAGTAGTAATGCGAAGTCTAAAGCTAAGATGGGACAACTTAAAGCTTCGCAACTTAGGCACTTATTTCTGTTATCTTACCAAAGAATACGGGGTGATCTAATATTGGCTTATCGTATACTGAACGATGACCTTGATATTAACATGTTTTATCTTTTACATCCGTTTAGGACTGATCATTTGAGAGGACATTTGAAGGAAGTTCAGAAACCGAGATTCAATAGTTTACGTCTACAGTTTCGCTTCGCGCACCGATTAGTGAATTACTGGAATTCTCTACCGAAACACGTAATATCAGCACTTTCTATTGATAGATTTAAAACGAGATTGGACCTTCATAGTGCTACAAACTACAAAGATTAATATAGGTATATAGACCTCCTATAATTATTAGTGAAGATTTTTTCTGGCCTACTAATCATAGCTAAAGCCAACAAAATATTTCATTGAACTCAGCACCACAGCATTACTAGGCTGTTGTCAAGTGCTGACATTAATCGATAAGTGGATTAGCGTCCAAGATATTTATATGTTTTTATTAATCTCCTGATATTGAGATTGGAATATGATAAAGATTATGAGTCAACCCTTTCGTCAACAAGATAGAATATAGAACAAATAGGGATGAATGCAGAGAAAATTTTCGATGAACTTACAGAGAGACACAAAACCGTGTTGGTGAAGCCACGACCACCGAATACTTATTGGCAGTAACGCATCAGTTTGTAAAACGTGCTACTGAGACTAAATAACTTTAAATGTTTAGTTAGTTACAGAATGTTGTGTTGTCTATGGTATCTCGGCGATGATAGTCTCGAAAGCGTTGACAGATGAAGTTTTAATCACATATTGGGGTAACGCGTCCCATTCGGTCATAATACGACGGGATTAAGTCACCTATTCCAAAAGGTCGCTATCTCCTTTTAGGTAGGGGCTAGCCATTTGTATGCAATACTTGGTTTAGGTTCGACAAAATGGTATGCAATGTCAAAAAGGTTTCAGCATCGACATGGCTAAAGACTCGACGTACTGACCATAGGGTTCCAAAGCCTTTGGTAGCTATCGCGTAGCAGTATCCAGTAGTTTTCGAGTCTTAACTAACGACAACTCCTAGGTCATTGTGTGCCTGAACAACAGGTAGCTCACTGTTATTCACCGTGCATGTATCCGTACCTTGATGACCAATAGGCATCATAGTGCACTTGGAAACATCTATCGGCAACTGCCAAATTGTATACCATTCAGACAATTTCTCCAGTTCAGTTTGAAGCTGTAAACTCTTACCTTTACCTTTTATAGCTCTTCATTGTTTTGACGTCGTCGGCATGTAAAAAAACCGATTGTGGTAGGAGACTAGAAAGGTCATTTACATACAGGAGGAACAACACTACCCTCAAAACTGAACCTTGAGGCACTCCACGAAGCACAGTTTCCCAGCTAGACAACATATACCTCACTCGTACTGTTTATTGACACCAAACTATGAAGTCCTTTATCCATACAAGTAAGTTGCCTCCAATCGCGATATTACTTGACTTAGATGGCTAGTAGTTGTGAGGGCCTTTGACAAGATCATTACTGAGGTCTATGCGGGCTACATGTATAGGTGAATTTAGGTCATTAAGAGTGCATCAACTTTCATGTTTTTTTGTAATTTCTAACGCGTGAATTGTCTTCTCGTGGTAAGTAATTCAGTGAAAAATTTATTTTTATGTTTATCTCAAACTTTCATGCTGACCCATTATTTTTAGTGGACACATCTATCTCAGTTCACTGACTATACATCCACTACAGATCAACAGCTGGTACGCCATGCCACTCATATCCTTCAACTTTTAGTGAACTTAGAATAAACCTTTCCTGATTTTCGATAACCTTCAAATTTTTTCTGCTAACCTCTACATTTCTGACTTCTTATTTCACTGAGTCAGCATGCCTGTATTTTAAAGGTGTTATGTTAAACTCTGAATATCTGTTGCGGATTTTGTGGTAGCATAGTTCATGAATGGATCGTTCAATCGTGCCGAAACATTACTGACACAAAGTCTTCATTAAATATATTAGTTCACACAAAAGATTCCCTTAATCTCTTTCAAAACCCTTGTGCTTGTGTTGACCATATTTATCTGGATTTGATAGGACCCTTATCCGGTTCAAATGGACATACTTTCACACGATGTTCACAAGCAGTATTTATTATCAAGGACATTACTGCTTAAACAGTGGTCAGTGCCTTCGTCAAACGATGGATAGAGACTCTGATCTCCCTTCAACTATCAATATAGACCATAGACGCTAGTTCGGACTTGGACTTTACTACTGTCTCGT
Organism: Schistosoma spindalis; assembly: GCA_946903255.1. NCBI lineage: Eukaryota > Metazoa > Platyhelminthes > Trematoda > Strigeidida > Schistosomatidae > Schistosoma > Schistosoma spindalis. The sequence continues at coordinate 37,343,864 of OX336416.1, read as the reverse complement.
CACACTCTTTAGAACCACACAATTCCGAACGACCACCTGCATTCCACAAGCAAACCCGTCAGGACGATTTCAATGACAGACGAACGCTTCACCCTAAACTACAGGCGTATCAAAATGAATCGACACTCTTCCTTTCGTGTTACTTGGTACTCGTAATGCAGTGAAATCTGACGTTAGACACATTGTTGCACAACTCGTTTACGGGACGACACCCCGACTTCCAAGAGAATTCATGGATCCTCGATCTGCTTCAATGAATGTGGATCTAAGTTTTTACACAAGCAGGCCTATAAACGTCATGCGTTCACTTAAACTTGTTTCCACTCGACCGCAGCCAACCGATATTTTCGTTCAACTTGCCTTACGACAGTGCATGCATGTTTTTGTATGTCATGACTTAATAAAATGACCTCTCAAAATAGCATACGACGGACTCTTCAAAGTACTTCATCGTGAACCTGATAACTATCGTTGATATGCTACGGTAGTGGTGGGTAACTGCACAGAGGAATCAGTAAGTTCGGAAACAATGGTATGATAGTGTGTGAACATGACTCTTTTGTGTTACAGGAAACTGATCATTAGCACGATAATTGTTTACTGTTAATCTACCAACTGAGAGTTTATAAACTTCCGAATTATTGTAGATTCCACTGGGATGAGCCTTCCTTGTAAAATCCATCAGAGACCATGGATTTGTAGTGGCACTGGGCCCTAACACGAGACAAAATGGGATATAAATATTCAACATTTACCGCGGAGGTAAACCCGACGATGAGAAAGGCGGGAACAATGAATTGAATGAATTGGAGTTGATTGTATGGCATGGCTCGGCCATGAAGGCGTGGTCCCTGCTCAATGTTACCTTACATCTTTTATTCATATTAAATATATTGTTCCATCTCTAGCCTAAGGTTGTTCTCTATCATGTATTAGTAATTGTTACGATGCAGTGATTAAGTGTAGATGATGATGTGACTTCCACGTAAGATCTTATAGATTGGGTATTTACATCATAACAAATCTACAATTAGGTCTATTATTAGAGCAGTACTAATAACATAATAGACCGTAATTCCACAGAATCATCCAAATCTGTACGAACACATCTCACTTATGCATAGTGTCTATTTATTCCACTTGTTCGATATAAGCGTCACACACTATTGACTGATGATTTTCGACTTCTGACTTTATGAGTAACACAATGAATCGACGTGATTTGTTCAATGACAGAAAATGGACAAATAGGCTACATTCATCGAGTCAATTGTCGCTCAAACAACATCATTGAATGTCCAAATTACTTTGATTCAATTTGTAATCTGTGCATTAGCTTATAAGTGCTTTACATGCTTCTTTGGACATCATCAGAGCGAATCCTAGATTGTACGTGTGAAGCATTTTCTTCTTCGTGATGAGAGTACAGCTGCATCTTTCTCGAACCTAACGTTCTATGTCAAGTTTAGGTTCAATTGGTTTCACTGATTCTGAACACCGTCAAGTTGTATCTCCTCAGTTCCGCAGCTATTTGATTAGTCCTTACGGTCTTCCACAGTGTCCGGACATTCTATATACGATTGTTAATTATTAATCTGGATGTTGAAAGGCGTTTCAGTCTCATGGCTTCCAAATAATATCGTCTTTCATCATGAGGCGTCATAATTCTTGTTGGGGTGATCCAGAAATTTTCTCGCAAAAGACAAAAAAGGATCAGGAAACACTAAGAAGCATTTCATCTAATCAGCGTCGATTTGACGCTTTAGCCAGAAACATCAAGGAAGTGAAACGTCACATGCAGAGATTTTGGTTGGCTGATTGCTATACTGCTACTATGTTTAGTAGCATTCCAGAATTTTCCGCACACCCAAGGTCACCTAAAACACTATAAAAACTCTAGATTTTCTGCACTAGAACGAACCTTCAGAGTAAAGTGCTTCTCGCATATTTTGTGCCTTCTCTCTCCTGTTCAGGTGGCTTTGTAGTTCTAGCTTGGGAGTTACAAGAATAGCTTACGAACCAAATATAGCGTTCAAACTGCATGACTTACCAATTCTTCTGAATAAAAATCATTGAAATTTGAGGGCAGAGTTTAAATTGTTTAATTGATTTATTCTGGTTAGCGTTTTATAGTAAGGTTGGTTGTTACGGGATGGAGTTATTAATCCAGTCTCCTACTTTGCTTATTAATTTGTGCTTTGTACAAGTAGTCACCTGGAATCGGTACAAGCATAGTTTATTAACCAGCTTACTAGCTAATATGTTTTTAGTCATTTACGATATTTGGTTGATCTATTCTTTGTCAGATTTTACTTAATCGATATGAGATTTATGAAGATTGGTGAATGTTGTTGTGATCACGATTGGATTGCCGTTGAAAATCAGACAAAACTGAGCAGCCATTTTGTCCCAGTTTACGACTTCTCAAGAGTGTGGTATACAGCTCTATGAAGGATCGAACCTAGCACATTTGGCTCTCGTGGCAACCACTTAATCATAAAGCCACCTATTGGGTACCCAATTATTTGCATATCTCTATATTCACCAAACAGATAATTTCCTCCAGTAAATAAACTACATACATCTCTATGATTATCTACATTTAGATCAATAGATAACTGTATCACGATATTTTATGTGCCGAACAACTCATGGCATAATCCGAATTCATTTCCCATATTCAGTGATTCAGCTGCCGGATGATTTGACTAGGGCTTAGTGACATTTCACTGGCCCTACAATATATATATATATATATATAACATTCCTAACTAGTTACATCATCAAATTAAATAATTTAATCCAGAACATAAATTAATCACAAAAAGCCACCTGTTTTGCCTTTGTTCTCGAAGTGCAAATTTTGCAAACAGAGTAGCACAAAGACGTGAAGACTTCTGAAGAATTCAAAGTCAGTCAAGAATGTATTGAACAACAAACACAGTAATGGCACAATATAGGAGGAACAATCTAAAACAGTGACAGAGTTATTCATTTTATTGGTTGTTTGGATCTTTTCATTGATGTTTAGGACTGTAATTGATCAGTCACTTTTTGGCATATGTACGTTCTGTGCGGATTTCTCCGATGATACCTTAAGTCACAAGTATTATTATGTAGATCAACAGCGTGGATGATCTATGTCGAAATGATTGGAGGCTTACTGGAGTTAGACGTGAGTGGTGTGACAAACTAGCTAACGTCGAAGTCACACTTCGCGGTCTGCACCTTACATAGATTACCCCATTGACGTATCAAGGTACTATAGATGCTTTGAAGACTGTACAACACAGAGGACGTTATTACAGAAATATATTAGTTAAAGTAGACACAAGCGAAGGTAAGACCACTGCCGCATGGGCCAGTCCATGGCGTACGATTAACTGATGCGCGTTTGTTGTCCTTGACCTCGACGAGGATTGATGATTTTGTTCCATATTCAATGGCTAGGGCTCAGTGGAATTTCACTGGCCCTACAATACTCCCCACCACCAGATTCAACGGCCGTTTGAATCGGTACCAAACATGTCGGTAGTCGCGCGCCGGAGATTGCCAAACGATTAATACGAATCCTCTGGGTATTGCCGAGCTGCAAAACAAATGGAAACGAGGCGGCAGAAACTGATCGAGAAACAGCAAGTAACAATATGTTAGTAGAACGTTGGTTGAACGTAAAGCCATTAACCATAGAAATAATCAAAAGAACATAACTTCGCACTGAAATATATAGCTTTGACAAGTAAGTGAGTTCCTCAGACGAGAAACGCTAACTTTGCCGCAAGAGTAATAATCCCATAGCGATAGTAGGATAAGTGTATTATCAATCGATACGGATGTATATACTGCCATTGATTTAAAGATGAATGTCAGACAGTGTCGTTGACAACTTCTAGCTATATCTATATTTAACAGACTAACTGTAAGTACAGAAGTATAGTCGTCAAGAGTAATCGTGATTTCGTCATGCGAGGCTATTAATTCACTTGTAGTCAGTTTTGAAAGTCGGTGACTGCTGTTACAGTCAGTAAGGGTCGAAGGCTACAAATCCAGAGCGAATACGGCACTGTGAAGTCTCCAAAAGATGATGAACGATGCTTGCTGATTGTTTGTTCGATTAGCGAATAGAAAAATATCGAAAAGACCATAAGAAACCAAGAGTGTTACTCTGGACTCATGTCAATGATACCAGTGAAAAACGCTGTCAGTGTTGGGATAGAGGCGACAATGTCGTTTTCAGTGTGCAGGAGATTCGCTCGACTGCACAAACTGATGATTCGCGCAGATGATAATGTCGTCAGATCACCAATTGAACTGGACAGGTTTTAAATCGTCGAATAGTTGAGCAGCCGATTGATGTACCGAAATCATCTTTTAGATAACAGACACGAGGAAATACTTCATAATATAAAGTACGATATCGAAGTAGAATAACTACAATAGTTCTGATGTATTATAAAGTCAAATTTAAATAACATCGTTCTTACGTATACTGATAGTTGTGCTGAACGTTCGTCTGGGTATTATTAGCGTAACAGTTGGACGTTTGGAGAAAAGTATGTACAAAAACTATGGTTGGGTTCGTGGAGAATTTTCGACGACGTTTAGATATTTTACAAGCCATTATTGCATACAAGTAAATCGAAAATGGAATTAAAATGACTGTCGTGTAATAAGGAGATCAAGCCATGATTTATCGTGTGAAATAATAGCAAGTACAAGGAGTATAGTAAACATTAATTAAAATGGTAAACACCAATGTAACTAAAGTTTAGAGGGTTCAGGTAACGTGGCCATTTCGTACAAGGCTGATGCAAGGAGCTTGTTACCCAGCGTTACGTGACATATTACGTACGACAAAGTGTCTACTCAGGACATGAAATAAGATTGTTCGTGTACATGCAATATGTTTTACCATATTATGTCGATTAACGAGTCACAAATGTACATGATTTCGACTAACACTTAACGGAAGTGACAGAATATATGACTACTTAACATAAAAGCAACTACGAAATGTTACTACGCATCATAAAGATAGTACGAAATAATCTAATGATTTTATGAAACTCGCCTGGGTTACTCTTGCTTACAAGTAATGAAGATACGAAGTGGACAGTAGTTGAAATCTGAATTATATACGAGGTACTGTTGATTAGATTGTTCGATTAACACAGCGTTGTAGACTGAATTAGTACAAGTCCAGAATAAATTCAAGCCAAATACGCAGCATTGCCTGACGAACAATCTAACCGAGATCTAAGATTGCAGAACATTTATAGTTTGAACTCACCGTAAATTTCTAGCATTTGTATCCTCTGTTTGGCCATGGAACTCGGCAATTGGAAATTAGGCAGGCGGTGGTCAAAAATAGAAATATTCTAGTGGATAGAGGTTAAGCAGGAAGACGAATTTAAAGTCGACAGTTAATCTTTTCTCGCATAAACTATTGGATAAGTTACAAACCGATGTGCGTTCGTGTTGCTTTGTGGCTATACACACGAGTGGTTGATATTTTAACAGACATATTACACAGTAGCATTTACATGCTGCTAACGCTTGTTAAAGAACCACGATAGCCGATTATAACCGTAGTTGACTAGTTAGTTCTACCTACTGAACTAGTTATTTCAGTTTAAATACTAATCAACATTGACATGAAGCAACGAAAGTTCACAGTAACAGATTAACATAGGCGATGATAAAAATGGAAAAGTATAAGTATAGATTGCAACAGTAAAGACTATAATGATAGGTTGCGTTATTCGCAGTCTTGCTCACCAGTGTAGATCACCAGCGTGGATGATCTACGTCGAAATGATTGGAGGCTTACTGGAGTTAGACGTGAGTGGTGTGACAAACTAGCTAACGTCGAAGTCACACTTCGCGGTCTGCACCTTACATAGATTACCCCATTGACGTATCAAGGTACTATAGATGCTTTGAAGACTGTACAACACAGAGGACGTTATTACAGAAATATATTAGTTAAAGTAGACACAAGCGAAGGTAAGACCACTGCCGCATGGGCCAGTCCATGGCGTACGATTAACTGATGCGCGTTTGTTGTCCTTGACCTCGACGAGGATTGATGATTTTGTTCCATATTCAATGGCTAGGGCTCAGTGGAATTTCACTGGCCCTACAATTATAAGCAGAGATAGATGATGACTAGCAGTGGAATCCAAATACATCCGTTCAACATGTCCCTAATGGAAAGAAACATACATTCTAGATTTCATTGTTAACTATCATCAATCTGCTTATAGTCTTATATAGTCAATTATATTATGAAATGAAAAGCAATAACATTGTTTATAGTCATCATTATATATTAACCATACGTCTACAGATCTCTCATAAATTACACTTAACTTTAATGACATAAATGTTTACAAACTTATTTTAATAAGGAAAATACGAAGAATCATCTATTTTATAACTCAATATGTATGTAATTATTTTATCTGGAGGGATTTTCAAAATAATATTCGATGAATTCATTTCATAGTTTTTTATGACACATTGAGATATTGGTTCCGTTGGCCAATGAAGTCTACGTGATATAGCATCTTCTTTTAATTGATCAGCCGTTAGTGTCATCTCTGTAACATCAATTATTGTGATACCATAAAATAAATGTGAAACATCTATATATGTATGTTCAGAATTGTCCAATGTATGCAAATTTTCAAATCTGACAAGAATTTGTCTTTTCGATTCTGGTTTGTCAACAATATACAATGGCCATGATGTTAAACTAAGCAAATGAATGTTACACGGTAAAGATTTTGTGATTCCACTCCATCCATTGAAATGATTTGATAAACTTTGTTTATTCACTGAAATAAACATTGGAATAGTTGGTCTACGCATCGTTTGAGCCAACTTCCTATCTTCATATTCAATTAAATATAATTCATCAAAAAGTATTTTATGTGTACCTCGAACAATTAAACCTATTAGGTAAAAAAGTCAAGTTATTATATTCAATGTCAAGTATTTATCAGATAGAATATAATTTTATTATAATAATCCAGAGAAAATTCAAAGTGTTGGGTTGATCCAGAAAACTTCTCTCAAAAAGACAAGAAAGGATCTGGAAACACTAAAAAGCATTTTATCCAATCAGCGTTCACTTGAAGTTTAACCAGAAACATCAAGAAAATGAAAAGTCACATGTAGAGCTTCTGATTGGCCGATTGATATACTGCTGCTATGTTTAGTAGCATTCCAGAATTTTCCGCACACCCAAGGTCACCTAAAACACTATAAAAACTCTAGATTTTCTGCACTAGAACGAACCTTCAGAGTAAAGTGCTTCTCGCATATTTTGTGCCCTCTCTCTCCTGTTCAGGTGGCTGTGTAGTTCTAGCTTGGGGGTTACGAGAATAGCTTAGGAACTGAATATAGCGTTCAATTAGCAAGATTTATCACAAAGTATTGTCAAATACTCAATGATAATCGGGTAAATATTGACTATTGTCAACTGCTTAACCCCAATCACAGAACAGCATGACATTAATTCATTCAAATGTTTAAATACATTATGGGTGTGGTGCATGAAAACTCGTCGTAACACGAGAGAGAGAGAGAGAGAGAGAGTGAGAGCATGAAATTGGTCCTTTTCTCAAAAACAGTACATTGAATTCAGTGATGTAGTGAGTTTTTGAAATTATAATTGTGTGAAACTAACGTCCGTGACCAAATAACTAAGCTATGAAGCTCGAAATGATTAATGTTATAGGTAACGAGAACACAGGTGAGGGAAAATCAAGTGTACTGCAACACAACACTATAGAATAACTTAGTAAAATATGTGGACCATACAGTGAATACTTCATTTGCAAAGTGTCAATGAATCTCCTCAATCTTCGTTTCCACACTATTCATTCTCTGTTCTCATTCTTTTTTCTTTGGTCTTCTTAGCCTTCTGCCTCCAAGCCTTTCACATTCGATTGACGTTATATACTACTTATATCTATCGACATCAGTAGCACATACCACAATACGATCAATTGTTTTCTTATGCTGAGAATCACATGTTGGTGATGAAAAAATCTAGCATCAATTCATAAATATTGTTGAGCTTAGTTCTCATCTAGAAAAGAAAATATATCTTACATAATCTGAGTTGTAATGGTAACCATGATCTACAATTGTACACCACAGTTAACTCAGGTTAAAAATTGTGACAGTGGAGACATTATAGGTTACTCCTTTACACTCAAACAACTCCAGGGTCTCAGTAGTTGATACTTATGTATTCTGTTGTACAACCAAGCCATTAATGCCTGATAAATTCATTATTCAAAGGAAGAATACAAAAAAACTACATGAGAAGTAATATTGTCAAGGTTTGAATACTAATATTTTAGTGGCCCGATTTCTGACTCCAATTGGATGGTTTCTGATCGCTATCGAAATATAAATACCGTCAATCCTCGTATATAATAATTGACTTAATCCGCTTAAGTGTATAACGGAAATAAATTAAGCCGAGTACGAGAATGGATTTCTGAATGCATATATTTTGTAAACTCACTGATCTGGACAGTAAATCAGAGGGATGAAGCAAATAGAAGAGAGCGAAGCGAAATGATGTGCAGTGGATAAGATATATGAGCCAACGACCTTTGACCAAGCATTAATTAATATTTAGTCATACAAAATTAAGTTAGATATGTGATGAATGCAATAAGAAGGGCACATACATATGCGCTCATATAAAAACAGTCAGGGTTGATAGGTGAATAATTAACAAGGTCAAAACGTGACTCAAGTAGAATGAATAGACTGGCCTGACGAAAGCTAGAATATGGTATATGAGCTCCAGGAGAACCCTTCCACGATGCAGGCAACCGGGAAGCGATAACTGCGCTCATACTTCCAACAGCACTCAAGACCACTGACTGACACTACAATACTTACAGCTCAAAAGAGTGTGTAGATTGTCAAAATGATCCAAAAAGAGACGTGTGTACAATGAACTTGGACACATGAATAAGTTACTTACCGACAATACCCTCTTCTCCCTCAACTACATACAGAATTGTGAAAACGTGCAATCACTTAGGGATCACACAATAAATCCGATAAAATATTGATCATTAGATCTAGTTACTTTACGCTAACCAATATTATTATCTATCTAGATCCAAAGTTTTGATTTCCATATAAATAAACAACCGATTTCATGCATCTGTTAGTGGTGATATCATTCAATGATGATGAAGAGCAACTTATCTACAACTGAAGGACATCTGGAACTTACAACAACTCTCAACCTACACCAAGGTCATAATTTTCAATACAAATGTCAAGACAGTTCTACTGTATGGAGTGGAAACCTGGAGAACTACGAAGGCCATCATCCAGAAGATACAAGTGTTTATTAACAGTTGTCTACGCAAAATACTTCGGATCCGTTAACCAGACACTATCAGCAGAAACCTACTATGGGAGAGAACAAACCAGATGCCAGTGGAGGAAGAAATCAGGAAGTAGTGCTGGAAGTGGCATAGGACAAACGTTGAGGAAATCACCGAACTGCGACACAAGACAAGACCTCACTTGGAATCCCCAAGGTCAAAGGAAAAGAGGGGGACCGAAGAACACATTACGCCGAGAAATGGAGACAGACATGAGAAAATTGAACAACAGTTGGATAGAACTAGAAAGGAATGCACAGGACAGAGTGTGTTAGCGAATGTTAATTGGCGGCCTATGTTCCATTGGGAGTAACAGGCGTAAGTAAGTAATGTTTATATAAATGATTGATATTATGAAAAGTGTATTCATCTTATCTTCTATAAAACTATTCTCTATTTAAACTTCAAATGATACTTACCTTTATTGTCTAATCCTAATTCCATTAATGGTTCATTTACACCTAAATTATCATCATTAACTGTTTGACGATGTAACATCAATTCTAGTTCACCATCTTGTATACTTGTTCCACCTTGACTACGATCTGTATAGATTGCTAAACCGAATGGAATTTTCTTATTCAACCATTTGAGTAAAATATTTTTAATCATAATTCTATCGACAATTGGATAATAATTACCACTAATATTTTGTACTTCATCATACTGAATTGGTAGACTCCAATCATCTCTGCGATTACGTAAACGTTTTATTAAACGTCTACCAGATGAGTCTGTGAAGAATTCACCTTAAAGATAGAAATAAATTGAAATTTAAGATATCAGTAAATTAAGTTGAACAAATCATAAAGTAATATTCATAGGAGTATATTATAGTAATTTGATAGTTGAATTCATGAGTCAACTAATGCTAGACCATCATAGAAAACCTGGAAGTACTTGACGGCCGTTTCGTCCTAGTATGGGACTCCTCAGCAGTGCGCATCCGCGATCTCGCCTCACAAGATTAGAACTCAGGATCTATCAGTATTGCGCGTGAGCGCTTAACTTCTAGACCACTTAGCCGGTGGCGCAATTTCGTGGATTGGTTAAAGTTAGATATTAACACTATCAGATGCCGTCTCAGTGGTCTAGAGGTTGAACGTTCGCGCGCGAGAGACTGAGGAATCCTATATTAGGACGAGACGGTCGTTAAGTGCTTCCAGGTTTTCCATGGTGGTCTATTAATAATTGACTCATGAATTCAACTATCAAATTAATATTCAGAAACTATTTAATTTCAAACAATCGAGGTAAATACTAAGAACGTTTTCCTATATACCATAGGTTTATGTAACCTGACTGAAGTCATGATTATATTTGAAGGTAATCTTATCTACAAACTAACTTCAAATTAGAAATTGTTGAGGTTTTCAAAGAGAAGTAAACATATTTTTTCATAGGTCGGTTGCAACTTATAAAAAATTGACAGTGATTAAAGATTCTAAACCTAATTTCAAACTTAGTAGTCCATAGGTTCTATACTTTCTTTATAAAGTAAGTTTTTGGAGTTCGATCAATAGTGAAATTGTCGATATGCACTCCTGATGAATCTCAGATTGTAATGAAACAACTGACTAACAGTTCTCATGTTTATCTTCTTCATACGTATTGATCTCTTTCAACTGAAGTTTTAATTTTCTGATACAGTCATATAAATATACACAATCTGTTAAATTACACAAACTAATATAATTTCAATGATCTGTGATTGATGAGCGACACTTCTTGGATGTGTGAATTCTTTTCACGCTTTATAAGCTGGGTAAAAAGAGTTTCATTAAGTGATTTCAATTTAAGGTTGCGGACTAGTTTCGAGAGGGAATTCTTGGAGTTATAGTGAGAAGTCTTGGCCAGTGGACATCGACCGTGTGGGACATGAGGCAGTTACTTACAGAAGACAATTTAACATGTTCTCATAATGTCATATATTGATTGAAGTTAGACATTAACACCGTTGGGTTCCGGCTCATTGGCCTGGAGGTTCGGGGTTTGCATGAGACCAAATGTTGTGAATTAGAATCCCGTGTGTGGAATTATGGATTTGTTCTTCTGAAGAGTCCCATACTAGGCTGTCCAGTGCTCTCAGGTTTCTAACAATGATCTAACATTGATCGGTTCATGATTTTATTAAGTGATTTCCGTTGGTTCTCAGGTATTATTATTTTTACATTGATTAATCATTGAGTAGTAAATAATATCAAGTTCACCCAATTCTCAGAGGCGACCAAATAATGTAAATCAAATTTGATACGTGAACGCCAATCCAAGTGTTTTTCACACATTTTACCTTACTTTGAAGTACTCCTAATACATTGTTCAGTGAGGTATGTGTAATAATATTGTAGAGAAAACAATGTCCTCGTCCCGTTAACGAAAGTCTATAAATATTCTAAACAATATTTCAAGGTATATGACTCGTTAAATAAGTGCTCACAATACCTGTATCACTATATTGAACATCATTTCCATCGATAGTATATCGCACTATAGTTTCTCGACCAATCATATCAGATGGAAATGGACCAATTGTCCATTCAATTTCTAATTCTCCATTATGGTAAAGACGTACAATCAAAGAAGCCCATGAAGAATATTTAATATAAGCTTCATCGACTAAAGTTCCACGTGTTATCTTTAAATATTTAAATAATTTAAAAAAGAATATGAAATGATCAATTTCAGTATATAATTTAAATAGAAACATGGGAATTTTACAGATATGTACACTCCTTGAGTCTAATAAATTCTGAATCATACTATCACTACTACTACTACTACTACTATTACCTACCATGAGTTAGTAATACTCTCGGTTTCTCTATATATTAGTTTCACAATAAATTTTCAGTTAGTTGGTCACTCAAGTTATAAAGACTTAATGAATTAATTTAAACTAATCAAATAGACTAACAGAAATCACTTACCATCACATATGTTATGTAATCTGATTCGGATTGAATCTATGTAGCTGATTTCTTCTTTGAAAATGCCACTGATATTGTTTATAGATATGTTGGCAAATGATCCATAATGTAATTCACATGTTCAGAGAATTATTATTTGCATTCTAAATATGTTACTCTTTGTTCATAATTATAATTTTAACATAATTATGAAAATTTAGTGGTAGTTCTGATAAGCTAAACAATAAACGTAGGATGAAATATTCAGTAAAATATGTTAATTGTTGGACTTGTTTTCTACCTGCGTGCTGTACTTATTGGCAACTATTATCAAACCATATCTTCAACCTTACAATAAATATTGTTTCTTCAGAGATAGTAACATTCACTATTTTTATTATAGACATTGTCACTAATCATTACGTTTCTAAATGTAATTTCATTCAGTGAATCAATGTATTCTGGATATATTTTGTTAATTAATTAATTAAGGAAATATCTATTTTGGATATCTTTCTTCTAGTTTAACTTTTAGTAGTCCAGGTTCTGACTCCATCTGGATCGCTTTTGATTGCTATTGAGATATACATATCGCCAATCTTCGTATGTAATTATTGACGTTAGTGAATAATGGAATTAAAATAAGTCAAATATGGGAATGGATTTCGAATATGTACATTTCATGCAGTCAGTCAGCTATAACGTAGGACCAGGCACATATTTACACTTCATTATTGATTTGAACAGGCGATCAAGGAGACAAAGTAAAGAGCGATGAGCAAAGCAGATGGGATAACGCAAGTGAACTAACTCCTTTTAATCATTCGTTAATCGAAAATAAGCTACAGATATGTGATGAATAGAATAAGAAGTGTACACGCATATGCGCTCATATAAAAACAGCGAGGGTTGATAATTGAATAATTAACACGATCTATACGTGACTCAAGAAGAATTGATAAATTGGCTTGTCCAGAATCTAGAATACGGCATATGGGCTTAAACATAGTAACCGTCACTACATATTTCTTGTAATTATGATATTAATAAGTAATATATAAATTATAATAGAAATTTCATAATAACACCATTTGAAATCTGATGTTGAATGATATGGACTCGAACTGAACTGGACGCATCAATATCAGTCAGTAAGTTAGCTACAACGTAGGACCAGGCACATATATGCATCAGTCCAAGTTGCCATACCTCATTAGCACAACAAGATGAACACTGGATTCAAAGAAGCAGTAAATTCAATGGTAGTAATATATAAACATGTACCCAAATGGCTGCAAAAACAAATACAATCAAGTGACCCAATAAGAGCAGAGGATAAACATCCATCATCCTCTATTGCTAAACATATAATTGAAACAGGGCACAAGATTGATCTAAACTCGGCTTTTGTGGTATTATATAAAAGTGTAAAAGGGCGTATACTAAGGTTTATTGAAGCCTTAGCCATACGAAAATTCAAACCCCCTTTGTGTATTCAAAAACAGTTTGTTCTTACCTTAAACCTACCCTGGTAATATTGACTTATTATCCAGAGTGATTAAGTTTTGAATTGTGTTCAGATTATTATTATTATTACTCTTATTATTATTATTATTACTCTTATTATTATTATTATTACTCTTATTATTATTATTATATCCTCTTACCCCATTTCCAGTCTAGTTGACCTTTTATTTTTATATATAAATGCTCTTAACAAGTATATGTGTGATCAGATTGTTCGAAATGTATTGCGCTAATATATCACATAGTTTTGATAATCTCCGTCTTCTTATTACATTATCGAAATTTATAAAAGGGACTAATTGTTTTAAATATAAAAGAAAGATTGCATATAATGGTGTAATACAGGGAGAAAGAATTAATTGGTAGAAAGAAAGATGTGAGGCAATTTTAATCTCATAATTTAAGGGAAGATAGAGAGTGCATACACCTATGCGATTGTGATCGACTTTCAGCCATATCAAACACAGTCTCTAACCATTAGTTAGGATAGTTACTCAGACCCCAACCAAGTAATCTGCATCTACCAACATGACTAAGACTAGAAGTTAGTGTCTTTAGGCACTGATGCCAAACATCAATGTACTCAAGTTTAAATACAAAAAATGATTTGTTTACTTAAACAAATCGAAACATGAAGTTCAACTGATAGACTAATTTACAACAAATTTATTATGAAACTGAAATATGATGATATAATATTAAAAATGAAAGTAAAATGCGTTTTTATACATGAGGTTCATCCAAGTACATTATTACTATTGCTATTATTATTATTATTATTATTATTATTATTATTACTATTGTAGTAAACGAGAACACAAGTAGGGATAATCAAATGTACTTTAACATAAAACTACAGAACAACTTAGTAAAATCTGAGATCCCTATGGTGAATACTTTATTGGTAAAATGTCAATCAATTGTTTCAGGCTTGATTTTTTTAATTCGTTTCCACAACGATCATTCTCTATTTTCATTTTCTTCTCTTCGATTTTCTTAACCTTCTGCCTCCAAGCATTTCATTTTCGATTGATGATGATGATGATGATGATGATGAAAGGCGAAATGGCCATCCAGTGCTTCCAGGTTTTCAATGGTGGTCTAATATCAATCGGTTCATGATTTCAATCACAAACTTAACGATCTCCACAACCCCCTAACTGATAACTACTTATATCTGTCGATATCAGTAGCATATACTATATGATTACTATAAAGCTATGTAACCTCAAGTACGGAAGAAATGTCTTATCTTTGTCTACAGTATACATATCCTTAACCATTTTAATGTTATATCATTTTATTACTTTCACATTAACATGTATGTTTTTTTCCTTTTTTCCATTATTTCTCTTATATTCGTGGTTTAACTCAATTATTTTCAGAAGGGGGGGGTGGCTTTGTGATCATATAGTGAATTGAAACAAGACCACCATAGAAAATCTGGAAGCATTGTAGAACTCTTCAGCAGTGCTCATCAATTAGTTTCAATCTATACATCTATATAAAACAATTAATAACTTACTATTCCATGAACTGAATGAAATTTATTTACATGTGAATTAGATTTTGGTAAAAATACATATGCACCAGATGATTGTGGTCCCATTGTTTCACCTATATAATACATTAATTCAATGTTTAATTTTACTGGAATATCACTTTTGATATGGTTTATTATAATTTGAACAAAATTATCAAAATTATTATAATGTAATTGTAATCTCATAGTTTCTGTAACAATAATAGAACTTCTTTGTCTTGTGCTTTTAAATGACGATGATGATGACGATGTCGACGATGCTGACGATGATGTTGACGATCCAGAAGATGATGACGATGATGTACGATTCATCATGAAATAAAATATATTCAATCCAACTGGTAATATATTTTTAGCATTGAATAATAATTCATAATTTACACGATGTATTGAAGATTTACGTTCTGGTATTTGAATAGTTCTTTGAGGAATTAAATTCAATTGATAAGGTAAAAATTGTTGTGATTTTGATATATTACGAAGATCTTTTAATATAATTTGATATTTATTTATTAGTGAACTATCGTTAATATCATTATCATTCAATGGAATATATACAGGGAAACGTATCCATACATTTGATTGTACCCAACCTAATGGATTATACAATAGAATGAAGATACCATTATCATCAATGCGATGATTGATATTCGGTTGATAATATTCAGTTGCATTACATAAACTAATATTTAATAAATCACAAAATATTAAATCTAATTGATTCTTGATATTCAATTGATTTGTTGGTAATAGATTCCTATAAGAATTATTGATTAATTGTTGACATGATTTTGTTGCATTATATAAATGCCATACATAATCATTTGTGACATGTTGTTTAGCTGTACCAGTTATAGCATCATGATGTTGTAATATACCAATCATATTACGTAAATTATTGATATTTTCATCATTTTCATTATGATACTTTTGATTTAAGATATAATTTGCAAATAAATGAATCTATTTTATTGAAAAGAAGAAAAACGAAGAAAAAGCAAAAAAACAAACAAATGAGAACGTGAAAAGTGATAAATTAGAAAAAAAAGAGAAAGAAAATTCTGTGTAAATTATTGTATTTAAGAATTTAGAGAACTCCTATAACCATCCATTAAGAAGAAGGTACAAGGATTTATAAATAGTTATCTATAAAATATGCTCAATATCCATTGGGCGGATGTCATCAGTAGGCCTTAGTATATACAAAGGAAAAAAACAAAATCATCAAATACAATACAGAGATCATCAGTGAAATCACACTTGATGGAGAAACACTGGACTAGGTGGAATGTTGCACGTACTTCAGATGCGGCATCAATGAACAAGAAAGATTTGATGCAGACGTAAAGGCGAGGATTGGCAAAGCAAGGACAGTATTCTTACAGTTGAACAATATATGTAAGTTAAAACAACTGTCAATCAATATCAGAGTCGAAATCCTCAATAGGAATATCAAGACAGTTTTACTGTACAGAGCTGAAACTTGGAGAACTACTGCAACCAACATCAAAATGTACTCAATGTCCTTTGGCCGAATACCATCAGCAACAGCCAACTGTGGGAGAGAACAAACCAGCTTCCGATTGAATAAGGAACTAGGAAAGAACGTTGGAAGTGGTTAGTACATATATTGAGGAGATCACCAAATTACATCACGAGGCAAGCACTAATTTGTAATCCTGAAAGAAAGCGGAAAAGTGGAAAGCCAAAGAACACAGTACGTCAGGAAATGGAAGCCTACATGGAAAGGATAAATATAGACTAGAAACAACTGGAAAGGATTGTCCAGGACAAAGTTGGATAGAGAATGCTGATGGGCGGTCCATGCTCCTTCATGAGTGGTAAGAGGAGTAAGTAAGCAAGTGTGATTTTCACTAGATCATTTCTTAAAACTCCCGTAAGCTTTCCAAACTCTGGTTAAATATTTTCTTAAATCCTTTACAGTTTTATGTAGCTAATGAAGAACCATAAACTAAAACGAATTCATGTTATTCAGTTTTATTTTACTTTCTTTGTTTTATTCAAGTGTATAAAGCCAACTGACTATATAAAATTTCACTGGATGAAATAATGAGTCAATTGAAGCTAGACCACAATGGAAAACCTGGAAGCACTGGACGGCCGTTATGTCCTAGTATAGGACTCCTCAGCAGTGCGCATCCACGATCCCGCTCACCCGCGAGATTCGAACACAGGACCTATCAGTCTTGCGCCAGGCGCTTAACCAACTAGACCTCTGAGCCGGCATCCAACGTCCAGTGCTTCCAGGTTTTCCATGGTGGTCTACCTTTAATTTACTCATGATTTCATCCAGTGAAATTTCTAAAATCTCCACACAACCCCTTCTGATATATGAAATTTGTCAATCTATATATAGATTTCTATCAACAATATATCACTGCACAAAACTATCCATTATTAAAAACTGATTTTTATGAAAATCTTTCCCAAGATAGTTTATATCATGAAAGGTTATCAAGTGAAGAAATAGGGAAAAGTAGAAAATATACATCAACTTTATCTCAATATGAGACCACATTATCACTCATTAATGAAAGAAACCATATATATTCATTTTCATGATAAACACACCAATAGTCTATAACTGAGTTAAGGTTAACTGAACTACTCTATATAACTTTAATCGATTAGTAATGTTACATAACCATTTACTTATGTTATCATTAAGAAACTAATTTATTTTTTGAATCATTTAAATTTAAAAATTGCTAGGTTTGAAGCGGTTACGAGTTAACTTAGACTGCGAACAGAACAAAGACTCAGTAACCAAAAACCAATAAGCTAGCTATTTGACGCGTCCCAGCCCCGCTAACTAAAGGAAGAAGTCCAAGCTTGGAATGGGGAAGTCTATTCTGCAAACAGCCAGAAACAAGCGATAACAAAAAACACAAATCAAAACGTATATATACAGCACAAAACCGTCCTTGGGGAGAGTTACCAAATAGCATACTAAAAGATGCAACGGACCAATAGCATTTAAGATATTTCCCAAGTGGGAAATGCGACATGAAGGTGACAAGAGCGCTTTTGGCGCGAAAACAAAGAAATTCAAATTTTCTAAATAAAATTACAAAATTAAGTTCTTTTCCAAGTGAGTTTTGGAGATCTAACGTCCCCAATACAAATCAAGGGTTCACACAAAGCTTCGAGAAATCCAACTTGAAGCTTACTTGCGAATGAAAGTACATTCATTTGGGAAGATCAACACTATTTTGAGGGGAAAAAATTTTAATGAACCGTTTATCGCCATTGAGCATAAAACAGGTAGATAGTTTTAGAGTGCACTCCTTATGTTCACTTGGTGTTGTTTTACTTGTATCTTCCGATTGTTATTTCGGACTGCAATTGATCAGTCTCTTATTGTCATATATGAATCCTGTGAAGACTGCTTCGATATTTTCCTTAAGTCACAAGCTTTATAAGCAAAGATAGATAATGGCTAGGACGAAACATGCGTTCTGGATTCCACTGCTAGCCACTATCTATCTTTACTTGTACTTCTCATGTGTTCTAGAAAGAGTAGATTCTTTAAGTATAAAAAGAGATTATATTATTCTACGGATGTTCATCTGTGATATAGAATATCATGTTTCAAAATAACTTTCCTCTGATCATTTTTTAGTAAATGAAATCTACTGTGTGAGTACAATCGTTTCTAGTTACGTATTACGTAATACATGTAAGTCATAACACTTTACCATTCATAGTTTCACTAAATATAAGTGAACAAGATACAAAACTCTTAGTGAATTACATAATTAATTTAATATATAACAAAAATCAAACACTAATCAGAATTTAAGTGTATACAATGCTTAATGGTAAGATTATTATTTATTTATCATTTGAAACCAGTAATTACTTTAACGTAACCTGATAAACAGGAAAGGGAAATACATAAAGCAAAACAGTAACCACTATCCAACAGATTCCCCCCCCCCCATCTAGTATGAATCGAACCATCAGGACACACATTGAGGAAAGCACACAACTATATCACAAGGCGAACCCTCACATGGAATCATCAAGGCCGAAGGAGGAGAGGAAGACCAAAGAACACATTACGCTGAGAAATGGAGACAGACATGAGAAAAATGAACAAGAATTGGATGAAACTAGAAAAGAAGGCCCAGGACAGAGTGGGTTGGAGAATGCTGGTCGGCGGCCTTTTCTCCATTAGGAGTAACAGGCCTAAGTAAGTAGGTAAGTATCAGTTCTCAAAAAAGGAAGAAAAAAAGCATAGCAACAACTAGAAGTTACTTACTTGTTCACATATTGTTAATAAATTTGATGCTTGACGTACATAATATTTTAATGCTGGTCGACTTGTATAATAACCTGTCCAATATGTATATGAACTACTAGCATATGGAAAGAAATCACCACCACGACGATCAATTATACCAATTTGATTAAATTCTTTATTAACTGCTTTTGTATAACATGCTGGTGTAGAATAGAATACATTAATCTTACTACCATGGACTTGTTCTGCATTCACATACTTAATTAACTTATCCATATTATTATAATTGAAATGAGCATTTTCATATGTAAAATCACAACCCATCAGAATCATAATATGATTGGTTTTAAATGCTGTAGATATCGTTTGAACGTACTTTATAAATTTCTTTACAATACTATCAACATTATATTCTTGAATATATGGATTATCTACAATTGTATTATCCGGATATGTATCATCCAATTCAATATTAGGTGGATAACAATAAGTATCATAAAACATTCCAGTAAATAAACCATATAAACTACTACTATTTATTACTTTTATATGAATATTAGTAGTATCCCATAGAACTTCTAATTGTTTTAATTGTTTACGTTTCTCCTTTTCACGAAAATCCATACGTTGAAAATAGACACCATCAAAACCGGCATCTTGAAATAAATCTGAATGATCACGTGAATGTCCAAATGGATCGATTTGCCATGCAACTAATGGACGTCCACATTCACCAAATAATTGTTTTAATACAATATGTCCATATGTTAATTGATCAATTGCATCTGAATAATAAACTGTTGCTTCATCAGCCATACTCCAACCACCTAAAGCAAATTGTAATTGTCCTGACTGAACTAAATCTTTAACTAAATGTTTTATTTCTTTGGTTTGTACTAACCACCATTTATAGAAATAAATTACTTCAACATAAGTAAATTTACGATTTGGATTATGAGCTAAAGCAGAGATAACACTATCTAAAATGTATTGTACACCAGCTCGTTGAATCATATTATTAATACCATAATAATACTGATCGACAGTTTTTAACCAACCAACATCATCATGTGTATGCGGTATTAGATGAATATTTAGATATCCTGATTTTCCAGTTTCACATGATTCATAACCACATTTAGATGAAGAGAAATATTTTAATAGATCATGGAAACTAACACTATAACATTGATTTGTGTAAACTAATAATATAAGTAGGATAATTGGCAATCTTATCATAATTGAATATGTTACTACTATAGAGACATTTTAATTAAATATGAAATATGGAGATTAAAGAAAAAGGGTAGTTATTTGTTACTACACCTGTGAAAATATACTAATTTCAGTTCCGGTTTTTTTGGATTTCTTTTAATTCATTGTTAATATAACTAATGTAATTGGTTAATGGCTTGTATAAGGGTGTAGTCGAAATTCAAACTAACCATTTGTGGAATTGTTTGTTCATGATAAAATCCGTTTAGCTAGTATATCAACTTATGATTGTTTTCTTCATTAGATTATAAGGTGACAATACCTGACAGATTTATGTCATTATACTATGTTAGTATGGGTGAATCCTCGTTCAGTTCACCAAGACTGATTAAAATTCAGGACTAAATCAAACCTCTTAAACAAGCTAGTGACTGTCTGAACTCAATAGTATAACGAATAAAATTTTGAAATTAAGAGTGAAAGATAACTGGAATACAGTCCCGCTGTGAAGACTCGAGCTTAGATACACGTTTATCCAGGTGATGCGTTCACTACCAGTCACAATCAATCTATTCTTCTAAAAAACTTTAGTGTAATCCGCTAATATTGATATGAAATAAATATTTGCTATTTGATTTTATAGCAGCTATTTATCACTTGAAAGTAAACTAATAAATGTTGGTATCAAAAAGGTTTTTGTGGATATTATAGTAATTTTAATAGTTGAGATCATGAGTCATTTGATACTAGACCACCATGGAAAACTTGAATGCACTGGACAGCCGTCTCGTTTTACTGTGCGACTTTTAAGCAGTGCGTATACACGATCACGCCTCGCAAGATTTGAACACACTACCTGTCGATGTCGCACGCGAACACCATACCTATAGACCACTGAGCTGGCCGACATTCAACGCTGTTAATAATCAACTTCAAATTATAGCCATTTAAATATTTAAGAAATTGTCTGAAATTCCTTTACAACGATCATCTTCAAGTCGACTTTTACGCGTGAGAATTAATTTCAGGTATCATATTGATTATTCTAAATTTTTTTTCACTTATTATAATCGAGAGTAATGTGACGTTACATTGGAATCATGATGTTATGCGAAGAGAATGAATTTAGTTAATAAAAAAACTTTTCAACGAAATCATTTACTTAAGCTGTTGTTGAGGTGATACAGAAAACTTCGGTGAAACTCTATTTTATGGACGACCTTTGAACGTACGTTCAAGTGACCTTGAGAACATTAGCCAATCAGAAGAGAGTTGGTATAAAGTAAAAATATATTATGAAAAACTGATGAATTACAATGGATATTCTTCTTCCACATGATTTAGGAACTTGTTAAGGTTTGATAAAGGTTCAGAAGTTCTGAAATCATAATGCATGCGGTATAGGAACTCGTCCATATGGCTCCATAATAATCGTCCTCTGGAACCGTGATAGGGTCTTAAAAAATACTTCAGCCTAGACCACATGCCTTCAATATTGTTTGTATGAACCCCCGTCATTGGATTGACAAAATCACGTATATTCACGGAAGTTACTTACCCAATCTTCCTTGATAAAACGTCCTTTGTTGTATTTTCGCTTTCTAATTACCGTCTCATCTATTTCCACTATCTTTCCAACTCCCCCAAACGATTCATGTTCTGGTGATCGCGCAAAGAAAGTGCCAGTTCGAGCAGATTGTTTTCTCCAACATATAGTACAACGAAATACAATGTCATCACGGTAGTCTGCACATCGTGCTGCAGTCATTTGATTGCCGCAGTCACAGACACAGGAACTTCTTAATAGTCCCATCTGTTATAGTCGCTCAACAATCACCTCTTCTCTGAAATCTGCTGTAAAACGATCGAATGTGGCAACGCTTCTCGAATCGAACTTAGCGCCGTGACCTTGAACTTCCTCAAACGCCTCTGATTGGCTCGTCCATAAATTAGAGTCCTACCAAAACTTCTATCAAAAAGACAAGAAAGGATCTGGAAACACTAAAAAGCATTTTATCCAATCAGCGTTCACTTGAAGTTTAACCAGAAACATCAAGAAAATGAAAAGTCACATGTAGAGCTTCTGATTGGCCGATTGATATACTGCTGCTATGTTTAGTAGCATTCCAGAATTTTCCGCACACCCAAGGTCACCTAAAACACTATAAAAACTCTAGATTTTCTGCACTAGAACGAACCTTCAGAGTAAAGTGCTTCTCGCATATTTTGTGCCCTCTCTCTCCTGTTCAGGTGGCTGTGTAGTTCTAGCTTGGGGGTTACGAGAATAGCTTAGGAACTGAATATAGCGTTCAATTAGCAAGATTTATCACAAAGTATTGTCAAATACTCAATGATAATCGGGTAAATATTGACTATTGTCAACTGCTTAACCCCAATCACAGAACAGCATGACATTAATTCATTCAAATGTTTAAATACATTATGGGTGTGGTGCATGAAAACTCGTCGTAACACGAGAGAGAGAGAGAGAGAGAGTGAGAGCATGAAATTGGTCCTTTTCTCAAAAACAGTACATTGAATTCAGTGATGTAGTGAGTTTTTGAAATTATAATTGTGTGAAACTAACGTCCGTGACCAAATAACTAAGCTATGAAGCTCGAAATGATTAATGTTATAGGTAACGAGAACACAGGTGAGGGAAAATCAAGTGTACTGCAACACAACACTATAGAATAACTTAGTAAAATATGTGGACCATACAGTGAATACTTCATTTGCAAAGTGTCAATGAATCTCCTCAATCTTCGTTTCCACACTATTCATTCTCTATTCTCATTCTTTTTTCTTTGGTCTTCTTAGCCTTCTGCCTCCAAGCCTTTCACATTCGATTGACGTTATATACTACTTATATCTATCGACATCAGTAGCACATACCACAATACGATCAATTGTTTTCTTATGCTGAGAATCACATGTTGGTGATGAAAAAATCTAGCATCAATTCATAAATATTGTTGAGCTTAGTTCTCATCTAGAAAAGAAAATATATCTTACATAATCTGAGTTGTAATGGTAACCATGATCTACAATTGTACACCACAGTTAACTCAGGTTAAAAATTGTGACAGTGGAGACATTATAGGTTACTCCTTTACACTCAAACAACTCCAAGGTCTCAGTAGTTGATACTTATGTATTCTGTTGTACAACCAAGCCATTAATGCCTGATAAATTCATTATTCAAAGGAAGAATACAAAAAAACTACATGAGAAGTAATATTGTCAAGGTTTGAATACTAATATTTTAGTGGCCCGATTTCTGACTCCAATTGGATGGTTTCTGATCGCTATCGAAATATAAATACCGTCAATCCTCGTATATAATAATTGACTTAATCCGCTTAAGTGTATAACGGAAATAAATTAAGCCGAGTACGAGAATGGATTTCTGAATGCATATATTTTGTAAACTCACTGATCTGGACAGTAAATCAGAGGGATGAAGCAAATAGAAGAGAGCGAAGCGAAATGATGTGCAGTGGATAAGATATATGAGCCAACGACCTTTGACCAAGCATTAATTAATATTTAGTCATACAAAATTAAGTTAGATATGTGATGAATGCAATAAGAAGGGCACATACATATGCGCTCATATAAAAACAGTCAGGGTTGATAGGTGAATAATTAACAAGGTCAAAACGTGACTCAAGTAGAATGAATAGACTGGCCTGACGAAAGCTAGAATATGGTATATGAGCTCCAGGAGAACCCTTCCACGATGCAGGCAACCGGGAAGCGATAACTGCGCTCATACTTCCAACAGCACTCAAGACCACTGACTGACACTACAATACTTACAGCTCAAAAGAGTGTGTAGATTGTCAAAATGATCCAAAAAGAGACGTGTGTACAATGAACTTGGACACATGAATAAGTTACTTACCGACAATACCCTCTTCTCCCTCAACTACATACAGAATTGTGAAAACGTGCAATCACTTAGGGATCACACAATAAATCCGATAAAATATTGATCATTAGATCTAGTTACTTTACGCTAACCAATATTATTATCTATCTAGATCCAAAGTTTTGATTTCCATATAAATAAACAACCGATTTCATGCATCTGTTAGTGGTGATATCATTCAATGATGATGAAGAGCAACTTATCTACAACTGAAGGACATCTGGAACTTACAACAACTCTCAACCTACACCAAGGTCATAATTTTCAATACAAATGTCAAGACAGTTCTACTGTATGGAGTGGAAACCTGGAGAACTACGAAGGCCATCATCCAGAAGATACAAGTGTTTATTAACAGTTGTCTACGCAAAATACTTCGGATCCGTTAACCAGACACTATCAGCAGAAACCTACTATGGGAGAGAACAAACCAGATGCCAGTGGAGGAAGAAATCAGGAAGTAGTGCTGGAAGTGGCATAGGACAAACGTTGAGGAAATCACCGAACTGCGACACAAGACAAGACCTCACTTGGAATCCCCAAGGTCAAAGGAAAAGAGGGGGACCGAAGAACACATTACGCCGAGAAATGGAGACAGACATGAGAAAATTGAACAACAGTTGGATAGAACTAGAAAGGAATGCACAGGACAGAGTGTGTTAGCGAATGTTAATTGGCGGCCTATGTTCCATTGGGAGTAACAAGCATAAATTAGTAAGTCAATGATGAGAACTGTTCACGTTATAACACTTTTGATCATTTAAAAAGTAAACTAACGAATGCTGGAAAAAAAATTTTTTTATTTACTTCTTTTCAGAAAAAAAGTTTGTCTGTACAAAATAAACTATCATGGAAACATAATGCGTATCATGAATAAGTAAGAATTCATATTCAGAAGAGAAACAAAAACATTCCGTTACATTTTCTTTTATTTTTTGCATAAATTGAATAGATCTTTAAGTAAACAGACATATACGCGGAAAGATAGACAGACAAGCAATAGATATACAGACAGACAGACAGATGGATAGGTAAACTGACTTGAATAAACAAATAAACCGGTAGAAAAAAAAAAGAAAAAGAGAAGAGTCATAAGTACAACACGGTTCAATCAATCTACTAAAATTTCAAAATCCATTGGATCACCAGGATTACGTACATTAAATAATTCACAGCGTACCATTAAAAGGACATGACGTTTAGGACTTGCAAATTGTACAGCAACGAGTGGTGAACGATAAGCTACTTGCATAAGATATGGAAAGTATAAATGACTAAAGTAACCACTGAACAAACAATCAAAAAAAAAAAACAGAAACAATTAATAAATAGGTCAATTTACATAGATTTCTTTAATAAACAAGAAACCTAAATTACTTAATGAGATCATGTTGTTGCCTAATTGATCTCATCCAATTCAACCTTTAAAGAAGATCAAGGGCTTATGTTTCAAAAACAGAACAATTCCTTTCAATCAAAGGGTTTTTTCAACGGTAAGAGGAATCCAATGTATTAAAATTACCAAGTTTCAACCATTCAGTAGTGGTAAAACATCTAACATATAACATACAATTTGCATTACTAACGGCTAATACAGATCATAGACCTACGTCACGTGAGTTGTCTCTATATTGTGAGTCAGATACACAAACTCAATATGTGAACCTTTTTTTCGACAAATTCTTAAAAGAACATTTTCATTAAAAGTTAGTGCTGATAATACTGTTTAAGTTCATTCATTGTCTGAGGTAGATACCTGTCTTTACCCAACACGGATTGAACTCCACTGTTTAAAACGATAATAAGAACTATGTGCCTAAATTATCTAACTCGAAAAAATGTTAATTCACCAATAATATTAGTATTTGTAAAAATTATTATTATTTTGTAAATATCTAATCGCACAATCCAAATTCCAATACGATATGTTTTCAGTCTTAAATCTTTATTCATTCGTGACTCGTTAGAACATCACATTCAATACTACTTGGAAAAGTCTTATTTCTCATACAAAACTAGTATTCGGTTCAATTGTTCCGTGCAAAATGTCAGACTGCATAATCAGCAGGGTTAGATATTTTCATATTGTTTCACTTAAGGATATGTAATAACTTAAGCATATACTTAGTTACTAATTTATCTAAATCTTTCAATTTCCTTATTAATATACCATTTCTAGAGATACTAATCAATTGCAGTTAATAACATAAATGAGAAGATTCAAACAATCAACATAAATGAATTAAAGTTTGTCCCGTTGCACAAACCAGTGACTATTTCAACTGAATAGTTAAGTAGATAATGGTTTATACATATGAAGTAAATGGTTCTGGGTTCACATCTTAATGTGAAAATCAAAATCATGGTGCAGGCGAATTCAGCTAATGAGTTCCAAACAGAACAAAATACGTGTCCCATATTCCATTGCTAGACAATATCAAAATTTATCCAAAATGCTTGTGACTGAATGGAGATATCAAGGCTATCAGTATATGATGTACATATGCTGAAAAAGAGTGGTCGCTTGCAGTTCATTGAATGAACAGAAAGATGTAAACAACCAATACAAATAAATCTCAAATATCCGCCTAAATTACATATTTTCTGCATCGTTTAGAATTGATTTTAGCTAGAGGATATAAAACAAACTCCATTTTAATAGAAGTCTCCACTTATTGAACTTAATGCTGCTCGGTAATTGTCATGGAATTTACGTAAAAGGTAGGGATACTGTCCGTTTGTCTAAACGAAAATAAACAAGGTGGAACCTCATTCTTAAAATTGACTACCTTAACACTATGTACTCAGTAGTGACTAGCTTCGTGAGGGAATTCTCGAAGCCGTGACCAATGAGATTAATCCATGTCAGGTAGAAACAGGTATCGACCTCGTTACAATGGAAGATGACCGTGTGATTTCATAGATTAGTAAAGGTTAAACATTAACACCGTTGGATATCGGCTCAATAGTCTAGAGATTAAGCGTTCGCAAGCAAAACTAAAGGCACTGGATTCGAATTCTGCGAGCGGGATCATGGATGTGCACTGCTAAGGAGTCCCACAATAGGACGAAACGGCCGTCCAATGTTTCCAAGTTTTCAATGGTGGTCTAACATCAATAGGTTCATGATTTCAATCAAAAACTTTAATCAGACTACATGGTAAGCTTAATCGAAATTGAAACCATAGAATTTCTAACTCCTAGATCAAAAGTTTAAAATATTAACAATCGATCGAGTTCCGCCCAGTAACCTAATAATTACAACGAAGAAGTTTTTTTCATTTTGTTTTTCTAATTAATGAATATTTTCATGTAGAAGCCTAATTTCAAGAGAACAAAATTATTGTGAGTTCGAATAACAAATAACAATAAATTATTAATTATAGGGACTAACTACAGTATTTTGTTTCATACATACATACATGTATAGTAGTTGACGCTACTTACAAAGATGTTTGTAAGTAGTATATAGACGAACGTGTTGTCATCGGAATTGCAACAATCGTCAAACAGAGTGAAAAGTTCCAGTACATCATAATAAACAGGCATTTCTCTTACCTATTGCCTTCTTTACAAATATATGTAATAGAATTAATTAAAATACAAATTAACTTACTAAGTTTTTCCATCAACAGTAATATTAGGAAAATAAAGTACTTGACCAAAATTTTCCAGATCTTGAGGATTCTGTAAATAAGAATTGATTAACAAAGTAAACAGTGATAAAAATAAAAAAGGTGAAACTATGAACATCTAGTGTTTCGCACATCTTGTATCTCAAAAGACGTTAGTAAGCTCAGTTTATTAGATGAACAATCAGAAGTTGAGGATTCTAGTGAAAATTGACTTTCAGTTGGGTAAGAAATTATTTGTGATCTAACAAACTTGGTAGAAGACTTGATGGAACCATTTAGACAGTCAGTACCGTTGAGATGAAGTACAGTGTTTTTGATGAGGCTATAAACCTTAAGTCAGTCAGCTGCAACGTAGGACCAGGCACATATATGCATCAGTCCAAGTTGCCATACCTCATTAGCACAACAAGATAAACACCTCAATCATAGAAGTAGTTGATTCAGTGGTGGTAATATATAAAAGAAAGATTGCGTATAAAGAGATAGTACAGGGAGATAGAATTAGTTCGTAGAAAGAAAGATACGAAGCGATTTTATTCTCTTAGCTTAAAGGAAGACAGAGAGTGTATACACCTACGCCATTGTGATCGATTCTGAGCCATGTCACCAAGAGTCTCCAACCATTGGTTACGATAGTCACGCGAACCCCAACCAAGTAGTCTGCATCTACCAACACGGCTCAGACCAGAAGTTAGTGACTTCAAGCACTGATGCCACGTTTTGGTTTGGCCGCCCTTTAACTTTCTTCCAATTATCCCTAACACCGGTTAGCATTGCGCGTCGTGGTAATCGGTGTTCAGGCATACGCAACACGTGGCTCAACCATCTCAGTCGATGAAGATTCATAACTTTATCAACTAATTTACCATCATTCCCTAATACCCTACGTCTAACCTCACTATTACTTACCCGGTGACCCAAACAGATGTGAGCAATATTTCTAAGGCATCTGTGGTCAAATACTAGTAACTTACGAGTATCTTCTACTATTAATGGCCATGTTTCACAGCCGTATAGTAGAACGGAGCGAGCTGCCGCGCAGTATACTCGTCCCTTAATTGATAGACGGATATCTCGCCTTCGCCATAGATGACGTAAGTTGGCAAAGGCCAAACGAGCTTTTCGAATCCGTGCTGAGATTTCGTCAGGCATCAACCCATTAGAGCTGATCAGACTTCCAAGATAAGTGAAGTTGTCAACGCGTTCGACTACTTCACTCCTTATCCTTAGTTCAGGTGTTGACGCAGTCCAGTCCTGAAGCAACAACTTGCATTTAGAAGGAGAGAAGCGCATACCAAACATCCTGGCATTGTTGATCAGTGCTACCAAAAGACTCTGCATTTCATCAGCGTCTTCACCAAACAGGACTATGTCATCTGCGTATTCTAAGTCGATAAGTGGACCTCCTGGTAGGAGATCAATACCTGAGATTTCAGTCGATGAGAGCGTTATTTCCATCAGTAGATCTATGATGAAGTTGAACAAAAATGGAGAAAGTGGACAGCCTTGACGGACACCACTTGAGGTTGCAAAATCAGATGACAGTTCGCCATAGCTCTGACCCGACTAGTAGTGTTCGAGTAAAGAGCCTTCACAAGGTTTATGTACTTCTGAGGTACGCCTTTCAATGACAGACACTGCCACAGAACCTCTCGATCCACAGAGTCAAATGCTGCTTTCAAGTCAAGGAAGACCACCATTGTCGGACGCCGATAAGTATGTCTGTGTTCTAGAACCTGACGAACGGTGAATATATGGTCGATGCATCCACGACCAGGTCTGAAGCCAGATTGATTCTCTCGTGTTTGCAGTTCACGAGTCTTAGTTAGGCGTCCGATAATTATTGAGGCTAGTATTTTAGATACTATATTAGTCAAACTAATCCCTCTATGGTTGTCACAGGACGATTTTGATCCCTTCTTACATATTGGGACGATAAGTGATTGTGACCAGTCAGATGGGATTATGTCCAACTCCCAGTTTTTAACTAAAATATTAGTCAACCTAGTCGCTAAAATTGGACCACCATCCTTAAATACCTCTGGAACTAATCCATCTGAACCAGCTGCCCTTCCTCGTTTTAGATTAACTATAGCCTTTTGAACTTCAGCTAGAGTTGGTGGACTTACTTCAATGTTCCATTTACACTATCTGGGAATGGTGGGTAGTTGTAGAGTAGCTGAAGGCCAACTGAACTGTTCTCTAAAATGTTCCGCCCATCGTTCTAAACGTCTGGACTGGGAGCAGATAAAAACGTCCTCTTTTTCTGAGATAGTCTCACTTACACTTAATTCCAGTTCTTTTTATGAGTCTGTAGAGTTGTCTTGTGTTCCCTATAGCCGCCGCCTTTTCCATCTGTTTTGCTTTCGTTGGCCACCACTGCTCACAATCATTCATTAGACTTTTGGAGGAATGAATGTTTCTATTATTTTGCTATTCAGACATTCAGATAAGACAACTGATTAGAAACGTTGAATGTAATTGCTGTTATTCAGATGATGAGATAAATTAAATAAAATAAAGATTTCAGGTTTACTTATTAATTATTAGTTACCATGGGACAGCTAATTTTATTCCATCTCTCCTATTAATACCATTTGAATTTGCCCATACGTATAAAGTCTCGACTGTTTTTCTTTCTTTGTAAGAAAGATTAAAACTTTCTTGAAGGATTCTTATGCCGTTGAAATCAGTTGTATGATCCTGTTAGATTATGAAAGCACATCAGTCGAGACTATAATTTATGAACGAGCCAATCAGAAGCGTTTGAGGGACTTCAAGATCAGTACCTAATGCTAACGTCCGATTGATATACAGCGGGTTTTATATAAAAAGTGGTAATTGAGCGGCTATAACAAATAAAACGGCGAGACTAACATTTATGGACGATAATGTAATAAGAAGACAAAGATTATTAGAACTATATGATGATATATTAACGCAGTATATTTTGAACAATCTGATCACACATAATACACTTGTTTAGAACAATTATATATGTAAAGAAATAAAAGGTCAACTAGGCTGGAAATGGGGTAAAGAGGAGACAAGGAAGCCGTGACCAGTGGAGCTAATCCGTGTCCGGTAGAAACAGGTGTTTTCCTCAGTACAAAGGAAGATGGTCGCGCACCTTCGTGGACTGGTTGAGGTTAGACATTAACACGATTGGATGCCGGCTCAGTGGTTCGGTAGGTTAAGTGTTCGCGCGCGAGACTGAAGGCCATTGGTTCGTCAATGCGCACTGCTGAGGAGTCCCACAATAGGACAAAATGGCCGTCCAGTGCTTCCAGGTTTTCAATGGTGGTCTAACATCAATCGGTTCATGATCTCAATCAAGAACTTAACAATATCCACAACCCCTAAACTGATATTAATAATAATAAGAGTGAAGATAATTTGAAACCTAATCACTCTGGATAATAAGTCAATATTACCAGGGTAGGCTTAATGTGAGAACAAACTGCTTTTGAATACACAAAGGAGGTTTTGAATCTTCGTATGGTTAAGGCTTCAATAAACCTTAGTATACGCCCTTTTACACCTTTATGCAACACCATAAAAGCTGATTTTAGATCAATCTTATGGCCAGTTTCAATTATATGTTTAGCAATAGAGGATGATGGATGTTTATCATCTACTCTTATTGGGTCACTTGATTGTATCTGTTTCTGCAGCCATTTGGGTACATGTTCACACGCCCTAATGTTGAGATCACGATTGCTCCTCCATACGTATGTGTGGCCACACACACATTTAAATTGATAAGCACAGTGGGATGTGACACAATTCGTAATTAAGGTAAATTATGACAACTATTGTGAACTGGATAATAAAAACACCAATAACACTACAATATATACGGATGACTGGGTTATGTGCATCGTGTCGTTATTCACAGGTAGTATTTTGTGAACCCAACAACCGTGGTGCACACAAACAGTATTGAAGCTAAGTGATTGAAGCTAAAAGAGTTTTTGCCACCTTGTCATGGATTTTCTATTATCAGTTTAAATAAGAAGTACCTTATTATTCATAAAGTAATTCTAACGAGCTTCTTTTGGAGTTAAATTCGATACACTTTAATGATATGGTGTAGTAGTTCGAATCGATATGCATTTCATACACATAGTTTCCTCTATCATTATGAAAAGAGCAAGAACAAACATTCTAGCACAATAGAATGAATTCATTTTATTTCACCTGGTTCTCATCAGCTGCTTACAACCTGTGGTATTTAAATACCGTAATAACATAATGGGTTTAAATTACTTACATAATAGGGTTTGGTTGGAAATCATATTGAAGACACATTCGTATAGTATAACAAGGGTGTAAATAAATTGAATATATACCTTATTTAAAAGAACATTGTGACAACAGTTCAAACGGCTAGAAACAAGTGATTACATAAAGAGTAAACACTGATAGGAATAAAATGAGTAGAGCTCAGTCGATAAAATAAGATTATTAATTTGGAAGATAGTTGGAACGCAAGACAGAGTCTAAAGAAAAAGGAGAAAAATTTTAAGATACAGCGAAGGAATATTAGTCACCTAGACAAGGAAAGATTAATAACCATCTCCTTTTGAGCACATAAATCAGGTTTTTGGAGTCTGATAAAAATGGCTTCAGCAAACTTCAGAAGACTGGAGTTTGGCTGCTTACTAATCACCTTGAACGATTGTAGGGTATCGACCTGATATCCTGTATCAAGGAGATGTTTGGTGATTGCACTATTTAAAGTCTTTCTTTCTCTTGTTCTGAGGCTTTTTGGAACATGTTCAAAAAATCTAGGATATGCCCTCCTTTTTGTTCAGCCAATGTAGAGGTTTTGACAGGTACACGTAAATTCATAAATACAATTGGTGGTAACATGAAAAGGATGCTTATCAATCTTTGATTGAGTTATTGAACATGTTGTTTTATACAGAATTAGGAGTTTGACCAACGGATTAGTTCTGGATAGCTCAGTAATCAGTCTCCAGTTGATCGTGTTTGCAAAATCATCTTTAAAGTTAACATTTATAGATAATGGTTTTTTATTGACCGTAATTACTTCAGTATTGTTTTCTTTAAGTTTTTTATATTTGTTAATAAACTTTTGTGGGTAAGAGTTGTCTCGTAAGCATTTTTCCACGTTCATCAATTTGTCTTCCAGTTTGTCGGTGGTATATATCTTTTATGCCCTATAAAATAGTGTTTTAACCAATAACTTTATATAACTAATTGGACAAAAACTGTTGAAATTCAGGTAAAGGCCATTCCAAGCACTTTTTCGACAAACCGAACGTTGGACTGTCCTGTCTCTCCTACGTTTTATAGCAACATCAAGAAAGTGGAACATGTCATTCTGTTCGTGTTCCATAGTAAGTTGTATGTTAGGAAGAGCATTATTGAAGAGTTTTAGCAGTTGGATTGAATGTTGTTTATTATTACAGACAATAAACGTGTCATTAACATATCTGGAATATTCCGTTTTGTTTTAGATACTGCATCGATTATGAATAACTGCTTATTGATTATACCAAACAAATATCATAGAAGAATCAAATCAATTTGAATGGTTGGCAACCAATAATAATTTCTTTTAATGGTAAAATCTATTCCCATATATTTAATTGAAAGAAAAGAAAATATTTTCAACTCACTTGACCATGACATCTAACAAGAGGATTATTTGATAAAGTTTTATTCACAATATCAGGTAACCAACCATAAACCTAAATAAAATAAAGTTGAAATTCATAAATGAAATATGAAAACATGTACTCATCTTTGATTTCTATTGTATGAGTATAATGATTGATTAGTGACACTAGTCTACTATTTGAGCTTAAAGTATTTGAAGAGAAGTTTGAACCAGAAATTCAATTATTTAAAACAAAATAATAATAATAAGTCATCGTAGAACGCAAACTGAGTTACTTATATCCATATAAGTAGTATATAACGGTCGTCAGGCATAGAATGTATTTCAGTAGAAGATCGAGAAGGAAAGAACGGAAATGGAACATAATTGGCATATGATAATGCATGGAGAATGAAATTTGAGTCGATGGACTGATATTTGTAACAAGAACAGTCAAGTTTGAGATGATGGATTGATATTTTGCAAATCAACGATCTACTAGATGGTTCTCAGATTTTATTTAGATGCTCTGTAATTTTGTGTTCAAAT
This sequence comes from Schistosoma spindalis, assembly GCA_946903255.1. Taxonomy (NCBI): domain Eukaryota; kingdom Metazoa; phylum Platyhelminthes; class Trematoda; order Strigeidida; family Schistosomatidae; genus Schistosoma; species Schistosoma spindalis. Next base: position 37,309,231 of record OX336416.1, on the reverse strand, counting down.
ACATTCAATTGTCCCCCCTCATGTCATCCATCGTCAAAAGAAACGTTGAGCAATATAATTTAGTCAACTACTTAAAGTAAATATAACGTGAATTGTGGATTAAACACACACAAAAAAAACGAATGATTATCACTAGCATATTTATCATGGAATAGTAATAATGAAAATTATTCTGTAAGTATAAATTTAATCAGTTATTGTATTAGTATATAATAGAATATAGTCATCAATGGAATCAAGGACGCGTGTTTCGTCCTATTTAAAACTAGTTAGCTGGATGTACCTGCACACTAGATCTCACTGTTAGTTACATCCCATCTATTAATTTGTGCCATAATGACCATATCGAGGTGACGCTCATAGGGTGCCCATATGTCAATCAGGGCTGAGGATTCCCATACTAGGACGAAACGGACGTCAAGTGCTTCCAGGTTTTCCGTGGTGGTTTAGCTTTAATGGACTCATGATTTCAACTACTGAAATTATTAAAATCGCCACAAAACCACTTCTGATGATTAGATTTTAGTCAAAATATCAACAATAGGATAATCAAACTAATTTCAAAATCACGAAAAGAAACTTCATGATTTATGATGAGAAGCCGTGGTCAGTTGAATATAACCGTGTTGGATATGCAGTAGGTATTTATCAAGGACAATCAGAGATGGTTGCGTGATATCGCAGATTGATTGGAGTTGGACATGTATGCCGTTGAGTCTCTGATACATGTTAGGTGTTCGCGCAAAGTCAAATATCTTGCGTTCAATCTACGGTTGCGATGTCGTAAGTCCCCACTTCTCGGTACCCTATTCTACGACTGAACAATTGTCCAATCACTCCAGGTTTCCAATCGTCGTCTAGCTCAGATAGGCTTCAAGAACACTAACAAGTGTTGTATGAGGTGTTTCCTAAAAATGAATATGTACTATCCCATTAAATTTAATGCTTCGATTTTTTGTTCATTAAGAATACTCAATTAATGGTTTCCATACAATATTTTTAGGTCGAAGGAATCGATAACTCCGCCTGTATCTCTCCTAGAGTTACTGCCGGTTCCAAGCCCGGATAAAGGAGGAAGGTTGGGCATGGGGTTAGCGTTCCCATCCCGTAGAAAACTAACTCGCTAAAAAAACGTTAACCATAATTCGAAGGAATCTATGGCCTTAACTTCATTCACAAGCTCAGCATAAATATCAGCACTTAAGTACCTTATGCAAGTTTACAAATTGAGTATGCATTCAATGTTCAGAATCTCTAATAATAATTGATCAGGGTTACCTATTTCCTCTGTCAACTCTTTAAGAGTCTGATCAACGTCATATCGCTGAGAAGAAAATTAATATTGTATCTTTTGTAAATAGGCAGTCGGTTATCGGTTTCCCGGTTTTAGAGATAAAATTCTAAACTACTTACAAGTAGCAATAAAAATAAATAAAAATATTTTCAGATATATATAATTTTGATATACCTTATTAATTTTCATGATGACACATGGTTGACTTCTATCATATCCAAAATTATTCTCTTTAACACATACACCCATATCATGTGGATAAAATTTACAAACCAAATCAACATCATCTGGTGATTTAATTTTATCACATGTGGCAAATCCATCCTGTGGTTGTATATTGACCTCTTCGTAGAAATAAAGAAATGTTCGTATATCTTGTACAAATGGCATATATGTTTGTGGATCAGACGAAGCATAAGCAATTAATGTCGTTTTAAAATCATTGCGTGGTCTCATTCCTAAGCCTACAATAAACATAAACAAAAATACAAGCATACTTTCTAAATGATAATAAAAAAAACAATTAAATGAATTTAAGATGAATTATTCAGTAATGAATCACTAAGTTGCTATCAATTACGTTGAAACTGGTAAAAGTACCTCCGGAAAAGTTGAATTGTAGCTTATCACTTAATGGTATAATAAATCACTGCTTTAAACAGAAATTTTTCTCAAGGTACGGATAGGATAGTAAACAAAGATGGTAAACCTCGGTCAATAATGCTTGAATCTTTACAAACTAAGGTGACTAACATATGTATTATACCACCACCTACTTTGATGCACTCTTGAAAACAGTGTTTAAGTAAGTCCGACAAAATTGGCAGGTGATGTGGGTAAGACAGCTTTAGTCCATTTAATCACTGTGATCTAGACTGACAAGTGTTTATAAGTTCAAACTTCCTCGTTTGATGTAATAAGATCTTCGTCCTCCATTGTTCAACAGACTGGATCGTATGACTCAAAACCGGTAACAATGGTATCAACGTATTTAATACTTGTCAGACTCTAATTTTGAAGTTTATCATTACTACATACATTGCATTCCTTCATTCAAGCTATCCTTTCAAACTACATTCTTACGCCTAATTTATGAGTCCATTTATCAATGATATTTCGACCCAATGCTTTGGTTTCGTTTGGTTCTTTTGCTTGCTTTAATGAACTAGATTGACACTAAACAGTATTTATTTTTAGGAAAAAGAATCAACTTACAAATATTCAGGTAATTAGTCGAATCTGAGTATCCTATCGCAGCTATAATGGTTTCAAATTTATTTTTCCAAAATAAAATGATAAAACCTAAAAATTTTATAAAAGTTTCGCTAGTTATTGAGTGATATCCTAGTTTTCAACCTGTTGCTACCAGATGCATAAGACAGAGTTTCACCATAGAATAGTCTCTTTGTCCGAAATCAACTCCATAAGTGTCAATTGTGAACCGCTATTCAGTGTCAGAAATAATGGTAGACTTAAAGTTAAACGATTGAATTTCATTTTTTGGCTAATGATCAACTAAGGACAGAAGAATATGTGATCTTATATCCCAGAAAAATACTGCAGATTACAACCCTGTTAAACTTGACGGAATTTTTACCTAAAAATAAGACTTCTACTTTAATAATTAAGGAAGTTTTGTCTTGCTCGTTACATATTTTAAATACGCTTACCTATGAATTTTGCCAATAGATAATACAAGTTACTCTAACACAAAAAACTGACTTATAAGTTCCGTTAAAAGTCATTCTTCAGCTATAGAGTCATTTTATGTTCAACAAACATGACTAAATTATGCAGTTTTTTGAAGCAGTGCTTGAAACTATTTTGTAGCAGATTCACGAAGACACAAACATCTTTCTCACCAAAATATATTGCCGTTATTCAGAAATCGAAAAAACATTATGGCATAGATTATGTTTAGGAAAAGTCACTCATACGTAACATTATGGTAGAAGTCGACAGATAAGAATTCTGGTGATTTGAATATAGTGATTTTGTAACATTACTGACTTATGATGAAACTATGCTCAAAAGGTGAAACCAACGAGCCGCAAGGTTTTAAATAAGTAAGGCAAATTATATGACACGTCCATGAGATCTTATTCATTAAACAAACTTAGATTATTTGCACTTATTAACACCGTGCCCAAATTCGGTATTCATCATTCCTCTTGATTGGAAGTTTAATGATAACGACAACTTCACTATAAACAGTATGTAACGAATAAAAAACAACATTTCATTTTATCAAAAAAGTGAACTTTTTACTCACAGACTTGAAATATATGCTTTTAGCTGAATTAATCGTGACTGCCATTATTAGATTCGGCAGTGAATTAGCTAACTTTATATTGCTGAAAGAGACTATCAAAATGTAAAACCGACTAGATACTCTAAAACACTTATTAGACACCTAGTAATGTTTAACAATCAATTTGCTTGGCAAAAAGATTAAATTGTACGGCTATGAGCATCATTATAGCCATTCACCTATCAGCATATTTAGCATTTATTACTACATGTATAACCGTCATCATTCTGGTCTCAAGTCAATTTATAACCACGATACTAATAATGAATATTTCATATAGAAAATATGTTTTTTCTCATTTAGTAAATGACAGTAGCATAAGAGTGCAACATTTCTCTGTCCCAACATATCTGTTATGTTTAATAATTCGAAATTTACAGTTCAACTAAAGTTTTGCGCATTATTTATTTTGATTTCATTTACAAGGCTATTAACAAATAAGCACATTTAACCACCCTCAACTTTCATTATACAAATCAAATTAGCTTTATTAGTTTAGATATAAAAGAAATGGTTAGGAATAACGAAATATGTAACTCAGTGATCTAGCTAGATTTGTTAGTTGAAGTAGTTTCATCCGTTCAAACTGAACATCGTATACACACAGCAAATTGTGGATAAAATATATTCACATTTAATTATTGGACGATTAATAAATTCCCGTAAAACCAAATCTTTTGTTCTAGATGAAACAAGGGTGGCATGATATCTTGGAATACTCCTCTCGCGAATGATGAAATCAAATTCTTTTCACCAATAGTTGAAGCTAATTAGAGTTCTAAGTGCAATATTACTGCGGTCATTAGTGTGCCACTCTTTACATAAACTTGATCAGTGGCTAATCAGTTATGAATATATGTTTATTTATTGTTTAAACTGTCTGAACATTTATTGTTAATAAACATTTATATTTCGAAGGCATATGTAAAAATTCTAGTATGTAAGTCAACATAAAATGGTTTGAAGCACCACTTCTATGTCATATCTTGCAGATCACCCAGTAAACCTAGTGTACTCCATGTTTTTATAATAGTTCAATGTTTTCTCTTTCCGAACTAAATTCTCCAAAGTTTAAATTATCACGTTCCGAACAATAATCAACACATCCAAGAGCTGCTCACATTTTTGCAGCATTCACATCTTTCAAAGAATTACAACAGTTTAGATAATAATGATGTACTTTCCCAAGACTAGTTGTAGCCAGAGTTCTATGTAAAGGTGTATACGCGTCTAATCTCATCCCTCTTTTGAGGGTCTTTTTATGACTATTAATCTTTTTTTGGCTAGCACGATAATGAAAATCACTAAAAAAATCATCGAACAGGTTGTACAGACATTTTTATACATCGCATTTAACATATAGCATTTATAATCATATCGTTTTTTTACTAGCGAAACGACAAAATCTGGACTCATATTCATTCACCTTTGAGGAAACCACTTCAAACGCTAAACGACAAATAACATGATATTCAGTAACATTTCATCACCAGAACTGTTAAACTCTAATTTATAGACGACCTTTGAGCAGCCTTAAAGTGACCTAGAGAACGTCCACTTACTTATTAGTGCTAAATGAGGGTTATAAACCAGTGTGAGGAATTAGAATTATGATTTACAGTTGATGATTAAGGTTAGGAGTTAGATTTAATGTTTTCATCACGAACCGACATCAGCTATCAAACCAAAACGCTATTTAGTCAATTGAATGAGTGAATTTTGTGCCAATATCCGAGACCTGTTATTCTAAATTTAAATTGCTCATCAGTAAATTATAACCTCGCCAAAAAATTTCTAATCATCTGAGGAGAACGTTGTGTGACTTGCGTGTTGTAAACTCAACCTGTGTAATCTAAAAATCTTCAAGATGTATTCAATATCTGAGTAAAAATCCAGGGAATCTCACTATGACCTATTACAACCTAAACCCATCTAAAAATCCAGGAAGTTTAGATCACAAGTTATATGTAAGATAGGTTCATGCGCCAAGTACCTATAGCCACAAGGATAGTTAAGAATAACAAAAACAAATAGAATTATAATACATAGAAACCAACCTGGTGAAAGTGCAAGGGGACTGTCCAATCCAGTTATGTAAGGTTGGTCATTACTGATGATAAGCTGAGTTATTATTATTAACATGCCCATCATTATGATTAACAAACATATGTACAGAATGAGGTAGTGCAACCAAAACTTAACTAGAAAGTAACAAATAAATCAATAGGAAACCAACAAACTCCATCCACACAAACTGCGCCCCATCATATACTTAGTCTTTTCGTCACTGTTCCAAACTGGCCGCTTGTACCAAGAATCGATGTTTCTTTTTCCATGATTCGAAACTTTTTTTTCATTCAGAAACGGTTGTTCTTCATCGGCACCAAGCATCCCCATCTCCACAGGATGTAGCAATGAAAATGATATTGCCGCTGTTTACTAAGTTCGCAAGGTGAAAACATTCCGTGTCATGAAATGTTTAAACAAAAACTCTTCTTGGCCAGAAACGCACATTTGTTTAATTTCTATTGCTCCTCATGACACATTTTGCTATTTTAACCGGTAACGTATACCCAGAGGTTTCTGTAATCCCATAGTTAGGAAGCCTACAGATTTCTGATTTTCAAATTTTGCTTATGTACAATACTTTGCCCAGCCGCATAGAAGACAGTGCTTATGAACATGAACGTGGAGGTTGTTTAATATTGTTCCAGTGATCACGTAAGCTTTCAATTTATTCTGGAACGTATAGTTGTTGATCTTTGAAATAGTTGAATCTCGATTATACTTAATTATTCTCAAACATGAAGTTTTATGAAATCATCCCACTGACTACGAAAGATAAACGGATTTGTAGGGAATAGCACATTTGCCTGTATGTTTTCGATTTCAATTGATACTATTGTTTAACGACACGTGGACATACATCACCTCATTACTAGGCAACATCACATAAAACACTTCTCCTACTTTATATAACTAGTATAGAGGCCGAGGGTTGATCTACTTCTGCTTACTATCACGTGCACTAAACAGGATAAATGACTACGTGATCACACAACTTCGAAAACAAAAGCCTGAATTCCGTAAGCATCGATGGTATACAGACCAAATAAAAACTCTACGGATTATCGTGGAACAATCAGTTGAGTGGAATTCGTCACTCTACATCAACTTCATTGATTACGAGAAAGTATTTGATAGCATGAACAGGACAACACTATGTAAGCTTCTTTGACACTACGGCGTGCCTCAAAAAATAGTCAATATCATACAAAATTCCTATGATGGATTAGACTGAAAAATCGTGCATGGAGGACAATTAGCAGACTCGCCCGAGGTAAATGCCGGTGTCATTCAAGGTTGATAACTATCACCCTCTCTCTTTCTCCTGAAGATCGGCTGGATCACGATGTCAACATCAGGGGGAATCACGGGATACAGTGGACATCTAGGATGCAGCTGGACGACCTAGACATCACAGATGATCTGGCTCTTCTATCGCACACGCAACAACAAGTGCAGGAGAAGGCGACCAGTGTAGTAGCAGCCTCAGAAGCACTACCTTTCAACATATGCAAAGCGAAAAGCATGATTCTCCGATATGATGAAACATGCACCAATCAAATCAAAATTGACGGAGATTTGGAAGATGTAAACCCTTCACCTATCTGGGCAGCATTATTGATGAACACAGTGAGTCTGATGCGGATGTGAATACGCGGATCGGAAAAGCAAGAGCAGCATATTTATGACTGAAGTACATCTGGAACTTACAACAACTCTCAACCTACACCAAGGTCATAATTTTCAATACAAATGTCAAGACAGTTCTACTGTATGGAGTGGAAACCTGGAGAACTACGAAGGCCATCATCCAGAAGATACAAGTGTTTATTAACAGTTGTCTACGCAAAATACTTCGGATCCGTTAACCAGACACTATCAGCAGAAACCTACTATGGGAGAGAACAAACCAGATGCCAGTGGAGGAAGAAATCAGGAAGTAGTGCTGGAAGTGGATGGGATGTACATTGAGGAAGTCACCGAACTGTATCACAAGGCAAGCCCTTACATGGAATTCTCAAGGCCAAATGAGAAGTGGAATATCAAAGAATACATTACTCCGAGAAACGAAGACAAAAATGAGAGGAAAAAGCAACAACTGGATAGAACTAGAAAGGAATGCACAGGACAGAGTGTGTTGGAGAATGCTGGTTCTCGGCCTATGATCCGTTAGGAGCAACATGCGTAAGTACGTACAACATGCACGATTATTTCTTAATCATCACTGCTCTTTCATTTCCTTGTCTTTGTGTCAATTTAGACTGACTCTTTCATGTCCAGTGTGCCTTTACGACCAAGTACACTAAATATTATTTGTAAGAGAATTCTTGCATGTATGTGTTCATATGTGTGAAAAGACCACCATGTATGTACTCCGTATAGAGATATTTCTATGTTATTCCTTGTATGCAGTGGTTTTCTATAAACGTCTGTACTCAATCATATCACCACCAATAATTTTTTCTTTGTCTGAAGTCGTTAGGTGATGATGGTGTTTCAAGAATCTGGAACTGACTAGCTTATTAATCGCGTCGAGTCTTTTAAAAACTGTCTTGTCTTTCTTTTACTTAACTTCGTGCTTCGAAGTTGCCATGTTAGATTACTGTGCTTTGCTTGTGGCCGTATCAACTGATTGCTTTTGCTCTCAACTGTCGACATTTAAGTGTGTGTCTTACTTGTCTTAGGAAGGTTTACTGTCGATATTAGGTAATTAATTAAATATTTCCAAAAACGTTATTATTTTCTAGTTGTTTCTTCACCTTTGGAGCAAATTGAATTCAGTTGACTTCTTTTTTAGGTAGGATGTTGTTGTTCAACTAATAGGAATGTTTTCAAATTGTGATTAATGAGTTTAAATAAGCATCCAACTTTATCGCTGAAATAAGATGACTTTCACTACTAGGTAGACCAGTTTATGAAATTCAGAAATGACGCTGCTCCATTGTCTGGCCTGAGGATAAAATTTCCCTCACGCCGATAAACTCCATAATTCAAATGACGATAATGTAAAATGGCTTTCTCAACATAATGTAAAAATGTACAAAAAGGTGCAGAACGTACCGAGAAGATGTAGCATAATGTTTTCGGTTCTTAACCACACAATTGATATTCAGCATTTAACGCTTGGAAGAAATAGATAATGGTGAACACGGCGAAAATGGCATAGCTCAGTCATGTAGTTGCTGCTAGAATTCTTCCTGTTTTCTTCGCCGTATCAAATGTATTACGCTTATACCAGCTCAGATGTGTTCTTCAAAAGTACTGGAGGCAATGTAGCTGGTTATCGCAATAGGACATATCAGTTTAGTCAATGGTGTGACTAACCCGCAAGATCTAATAGGTCAGGTAGTCACACCATGAAAGTACTACAGTTTTGCGGCTCGGTTTATTACCATAGTGGTACTAATAGAGAAGCAGACCGTAAAGCCAAATTACTATACAAAACGTGAGTAATCATTCAAATCGCTCTTAAAGTGAGCAATTAAACTAGCTAAATATATAAATGTTACCAAAAAATAAATAGTGATCATGTTACCCTCAATGGTATATCCAATCATTTCAACCAAAAGGGATTGAGCAAGAATACAGTCGTCCGATATGGCACCCACAAGAATATGATGTAGGATAAAATAAAGGTAAGACAGTAATCTGAAGAGAATACATCATCAAGGAGTTTCGCATAGTTCAGAATTTTCGGAGGATTTGGTAATAATGGGTCACTCTGCGATAAAAAGAAATTTCATCATACATACCAGAAGACAGGCAAAATAATAACGATCATTCCAAATAAACTAAGGGATTAGCAATAGGATAAGGGTCACATATAAAGATAAAATGAGTTCAGGCTGCAAGTCCCTGTTTAAAAGGTGACACGGATATCATGGGAGGAGTAAAGAGTGTAACTACTAGTGCAACTCCAGAACTCTAGAGGTGTAATAAAAAAGCGGCTCGAAAAGCTGGACTTCATTACCCCGTATTATCACAGATTAAGAGGTGATCTGATGGTAATATATAGAAAACCAACAAATGATTTAGGACGCAATATATCCGCTCTTTTTTTCGCATTAGATCTGGACATCTCAGAAGGGTGGAGAAGCTCATAACGGGAAAAATACATTTGGTATTCAGGTTTTTACTCCGAGTTACCAATTCTTGAAATCTGTTACACGAAGCAGTGATGACCTCTTCACTTGACTCATTCATGAGAAGATTGGATACCCTCAGAAGCTCACTAAGATACACAAATATGAAAACTTTTTTTATTTCATCCAGAACGATTTCAACCTTAAGGTCGTTGCTAGTCTGAAATTTCACCAGCATGATTCAAATACTGGTCTTATTACATATCTGCTTTATAACACATTTTATTCAACCAACTGTGAACGGTACTAACCACCTATAAAGTTTCTTTATTTTTAAAGATAGGGTATGCCTGTGTGATATCAGGCCGTTGGTTTGTGACAAGTTCTGTCAGTGTGACACATATTGTTTTAGTGATGAAAATAACTCGTTTTCCGTCTACCTGTCTTCAGAGAGGTAACTAACATCCTAACTCTATTTTTTAGTGATTTTTATGGTTCGAGTTGGTGCATTCCAAAGGGACTTCATTTCTTATCAAATGCAGCATTCTTTAGGAGTCAGGACGGTGAATCTATATGTTTTTCCGACATAAACTGTATGAACTATAGTAAATTATAAGTATAAGATTTTAGAGGAAACTATCTACAGTTAAGTCGTAGTGCTAGACAGTTTTGGACGAATTCCATTCCAATTTTCAACTTAAATTCGTTAAACGGTTGTGTAAAGTATTACGTTCATATGATATTTAGCTACCGTTTTCTTATAGGCAGAGAACGATATGTGCCTGATCTATAGAAATAAGATGCTCGGACGTTTCACATTACCCAGTGGTTCAGGATGTCACGTAGATTTTTCACCAAGTAAGCTCTTTTTATTTTCCATATGCTAGGAAAGTTTTTGTATATTTCGTGTATTTGTTGAACTCGTTTTGACTCACATTTTTCTATTTCAAATCTCTGAATAAGCGTAATCTCTATCCATGATTTTTGACCTACAAATCTCAATTGCTTGAATTACCCAATTTTAGATTCTAGGTTTGTTTGTTCCTTATCTTAATAACATTCTGTATATTACCTTGATCCGTGACCCGAAATTCTAAGAATATGGATTGTGCTCGGTTGTGCAAAATTATAATTTGACGAAATCTTTGGAATTTTACTGTTTATCCAAAAAATTGTTCTTGTCAGTTTCAGTTTCAGTTTGGAAAGGACAGGAGGCTTGATGGCCTGTGTTAGTCCTGGCAATTGTGTTCTCTTAGTTGATCCAACTTTTTTTTGAAAGAATCTACGGATGGAGCCTCAACCACGTGTTGAGGTAATGAATTCCACTCGTTGATGATTCGGTGGGAAAGTCGATAATCAGCTGAAAAGTAATTTGTTCTGGGCTTGTGAACTTTTCGGGAGTGTCCTCGTAAATTCTCTGTTTTGGAAGACAGGAAAAATGAGGGCATATCAGGTGTAAATTTATCACTAAGTAATTTGAAAACTGTAATTAAGTCGCCTCTAGTTCTACGATATGACAAAGGGAATAGGTTTAGCTTGGCCAGTCGAGCATCATACAGAAGCTTCGCTATTCTGGGAATCAGCTTAGTTGCTGTTCTCTGGAACTTTTCCAAAAGCTCACTGTCTTTTTTAAGCATGGGCTAGCCACTTGTATGCAGTACCCAAGTTTAGGACGTACAAACACTGTATACAAAGTCAAAAACATTTGAGCGTCGACATGAGTAAAAGCCCTACGTATTGACCATAAAGTTCTAAAAGCTTTGGCGGCTATTGCACGGCAGTGTGCAGTAGTCTTCAGATCTCGGCTAACGATGACTCCTAAGTCATTATGTGTCTGAACAACAGGTAGCTCAGTGTTATTCATCGTGTATGTATGTGAACCTTGATGACCGATATGCATCACAACACACTTGGAAGTATTTATCGGCAGCTGCCATGTATGAGACCATTCGGATAATTTCTTCAGGTCATTTTGGAGTTCTAAGCTATCACCCTTACATCGTATCGTTCTCCATATCTTGACATCGTCAGCATATAGCAAGACCGATGATGATGGTAAGCGAGGAAGATCATTTAAATACAAGAGGAATAGCACTGGCCCCAAAACTGTACCCTGGGGCACTGCACTAAGCACAGTTTCCCAGCTAGATAATTTTGAGTTTACCCGTACTCTATGTTGGCGCCCAACAAGGAAGTCTTCTATCCACGTCAATAGATTGCCTCCAATTCCGACATTTTTCAGCTTATATAACAGCCGGTTGTGCGGAACCTTGTCAAAAGCTTTGCTGAAATCAATGTCAGCCACGTCTACAGGTAACTTTTGGTCCTTAAAAGCGCACCAGCTTTCTCGAGTGACTAATAAGTTAGTGAGACAAGAATAACCTATTCTGAAACCGTGCTGTTTCTCCGAGAGGATCCGGTTTACATCGAGGTATTTAAACAGGTCTTTCCGAATAATCTTTTCTAAGATTTTAACAACCACACTAGTTAGGCTAACGGGTCGGTAATTCTCAGGTTTATGTTTCGTACCTGTTTTGAAGATAGGACTTACTATAGCGTTCTTCCAGTCTTTTGGTAAACGACCCTGCGTAACGTATAGATTAAAGCATATACTTAAAGGGTTCGCAACGAAGTTAGATAATTCCTTTAGTAGCCTAGGATGCAATTCGTCGGGCCCCATGGATTTACCTATGTCAAGCTTATTTAGCAGATCAAAGACATCGAGTTCATTAATGGTCACGCTATCCAGTGTATGTGTGTGGGGGGTTTGTATGCGCTGACGGGATGGGTGATTCTACGGTATATACATTACTAAAGTAGTTTGAGAACACTTGAGCCTTACCAAAGTCATCTTCCACTAATGATGCGGCAGTACTGTCTCCCCATAGTGCAGGAATAATTCCTCTTATTTTTGTCCTTTGGTTTATATAGGAATACAGGCGTTTAGGACATTCTATGGATTCCTTAACAATTTTTTCTTCCTACAGCTTTCTAGACTTATGGAGGGTCGAGGCACAGGGATTCCTAGCTTTTCGGTACTGAGATTTTGTCTCATCAGTCCCCAGTAACCTAAATCTATCCCACACTTTTCTTCTCTTACGGAGAAGGATGCGGACCTCCATATTGAACCATAGTGGGGAGTTTCTCGGCCCCCTTGGTATAGTCCAAGTAATGTGGGGTGCGGTAACTTTTAAGTATAAATTTCGGAATGCGTCTCAAGCCATTTCAATTGAGGACTCTGGGTTTATTGTCCAATCTACTAATGATGCCGATTGCATGATATCTGGTATTCTTGCTTTCCAGACGTTAGGTCTGGATTGAGTTGACGCTTGATCGTGATTGACAGTTATATGGAAGTCAAAAGTTAAAACTGCATGATCACTTTTATCTAGGGGTGGCATGTAAAGGAGGTTCGCAATATCATCCTCATAGTGAGTTAATATAAGATCTAGGAAGGATGATTCAGTGTCTGGGTCGTACCTAGTCGCTTCTTTCACATGTTGCACCAGGGCACATGTTATAACCGCATCAACTAGTTCCTGCTCGAAGGAATTATCTGATGATTCGGTTCGCAGATTTCCCCAGTCTACCATAGGTGCATTTAAGTCCCCTAGGATTAGACATCGACCACTTCGCGACCAATTTATGAGCCTGTTTAGCAGGACATCATTTACCTCACAGCTTGGACTGCGATAGACCAAACCGATTAGCAGCTCCTTTCCCTTGAATTTCAAGCGGCAACTAACCAATTCACACGTCCTACTTTCATGGGATACACTATCAATAATGACAAACGGGATAGCATTCATAATGAATAGAGCTACTCCCCCTCCTTTACGCTTATGTATTCTTTCGGTTTTTACTAAAGTAAAACCCTCAAAATCGAGTTCCATATTATCTATAGACTGTGTCAGCCAGGTTTCTGTGACTGCGATTATGTCTAGCTCTGTAGAGTCAATCTGTTCACCTAGTTCCGATCGCTTATTGAGCAAGCATCGGGCGTTAGTGTAACAGATCCGTAGCCTATTTAAGTGGCTTCGTGTTTCACCCAGAGTGGCTTCGGCATCATTCTCTGACGAAGCCCCACAACCCGAAAATTTACAATTTTCAGGTCCTTTTTGCCAGCGTCTAACCTAATTTGTAGTTCTTTTTCGGCTTTCCGTCTTTTTACACGGACTGCCAGCGGCAAGTCCTTTTGGATAAAAACTCCCGAACCCTTTAATTTATGTCCATTCTGTAAAATTAAGTCCCTTTCATTCGAAGATTTGAATACTACTTTAAGCAGTCTAGATTGATTAGGCTTCAAGTTCGCTAAACTACCTAGTCTATACACCTTTAGCAAGGTGACTCCGGAGATATTTTGAGGCATGAGTTGATTAAGTAGCTGTTTTATCAGGACAATGTCATGCTCAAAACGAGTTTTTGGTTCGGAGCTTTCGCTCTCCTTGATCCTATGAAAAATGACTGATTTGTTACTGTGATCAGCCTTCGGTTTTTCGACTAGTTTTGTGGGGGCATGGTTCCCTTTTATATCGTTTTTCTGTTTCTTTCTTACAACCTGTACCCATTCGTCAACGTTGCTTGGAGAAGCAACCACAGTCGCGTCAAACATACTGTGGGATTCCGGAGGGTTTTCGGTGACTTGGGAGGTCAGGTTTGGTGTCCCTTTAGAAACTGATCGAGCATTGCGGTTGCAGCTTCTACGTGTTTCTTTCTGGATACCATTTTGAAGACGTGGGACAGAAGAAACTTTTTTCCTTGAGTTTTTTGTGCGGACAGAACTCTTTGGGGACTGTTCTCCCTCCTTTGGTCGGTGCGAGTCATCTGTTTTCGAACTCACTTTAGTTTGCCTCACGCCGATTCGCGTGTCAACGGAGCGAGTACTTGTTGATGTGTCGCGACCACTCTTGCCAAAACATTTTTTAGCAGCACCAACCAATGAGATGGCCTCGTTTAGCAAGCTGTTAGCATCCGAACAGCACTGTTGACAGAGCCATACACAACCATTCCTACTGAACCGTTTGAAAGCTGCAGGCGTTAGATTTGTGCAAACTTCGTGGTACCATCCTTTGCACTCATCGCACTGCATGCCGCTTTCAACAGGATAACGACAGCACAGGCGTTGGCAATTACTTTTTTTGCACTGTCCAGTCATTTAAACACGGGGTTATTTTTTAGAAAGAACTAGATGCAAAAATACTCAGGGACAAAAATAATCTATGACCAAAAAAAGTGGAAAACTGTAGATCGTTAGAACCAAAAGTACTAACAGATGCTATAAAAAAACAGAGTACTCAAAAGTACTGACAACAAAACTACTTTAGAAAAAAACGATAATCTTATCGAATACTTTAACTGAAAGGAACTCAATTAAAGTGAAAAACAGTAGTTTTGATACGTATAAACGATCAAAACAATAGAATTTACTCAGCGAGGAAAAATACCACTGTCCTTTTTAAATAGCGCGCGGTAAGATCTTTTTAGGCACCCCGTCTCTGTTCCGATTTACCGGATCACTTAGGACCGCCTGACCCATGGTCAACTGCTGTTCCCATGGAACCCTTCTCCACCTCGGCCTTCAAGGTTCTCATTCGTAATCCCTCTGATACTTGTAATTACGCCCATAAGTCCGCCTAGCAAAAAATAATTTCTTTAGCTTGATTCCGTCTCGCGTGTGTGAAAGTTGTACATTATCGATGATTCTTATCCTCACAGTACCGGCGGCTAAAAATTCACCATATGGAAAGATGAACTTATAAATTTTTAACCTTGGTCTATCTCAAGCCTATTTATTTTTGTAAAAACCTCTGTTCGGTATCTCTGTGGGAACTATATTGCTTGTCAGTCCAATGTATAGAATTCGGCTGTTACTTGTTTAAATGAGGGGTTTTAATCATAAGCTTTCATTTGACCCATAGGTTACTGTTATGCTATTTACCATTCTTGATTTATTTCCAACCTATTATTAACAGTCTTTAATATTTGCAGTTACTTTTTTCTTGATCCTGCATAATTATTTTGCACTTAATGGTATGATGCGGTTTGGTCTTCTTGCATATAAACTACGTATGTCTGTAATATACGATTCACACCGAGGGGGTGATATTATATTCTAGACTGAACGGGCTGTGCTAGTTGAGAATTTGCTATACAGAGGATCAATAAGGACTCAGTACTGACTGTAGGTTGCTTGTTCTGGTTAAAGCATCGTTGGTTTAGCACAGGGACAAAATCATATAAGTCGGTATTCTGATTGACAATTTTGCCATGTGAGATTCAACGGGCCATAGTATATAACAAGAACTTAAATGATGTGACTGAAAATCAGTTTCAAAGCTGTCTGCGTATTTAACTTTCGTAATCTTCTGATTCTTGAGTTTAGTTTGACTTGCCAAACTTTCCATCTCTAAACTATATTCGACCTTTTCAAACCGTTTCCTACATGTTTAGGACATCACTAGTGTGGTGTGTGCTACTTATGTAGACATAAGTAGTATATGATGTTATTCGTGAACAGAATGTCTGGCAGCAGAGAGACAAGAAGATCAAACAGTAAAGAATAAAGACAGACTGCAATTTGTCTGAAAATGCAAGAACAATGAAGTCCGAGTCATTGTGAGACAATTGATGGACATTTTACAAATTGAGCATTTAATATATGGTTGTTAGGTTTTATTAACAAGTTCTGTAAATTGTTGTTTAATACAATTGATTGTCCCCACCCGTGTTCTGTTCACTACACTGGTACGAACACTATTTCTGTATTACAACTTTTCATCTGTTTTTCGGATGTAAGTTTTCTCAACTCAAGCTAATGCATATCTATTTAAAACCAATTAACTTACCAGAAATGTCTGAATGGTAAACATATTTTGAATTATGACTATTAAAAATTTTGTTTTAGAATTCCTAAACAACATAACAACCAAGTGCACTCGCACGTTGAGTTTTAACGATAGTGGTTCAAGTTGTACACAACTTCCGAATATTTTAACGTACACGGATGGAATAATGTTTTTACGACTACCGATATCAAAACTTTTTCAAAACAAGAGTATTCCTTTGGAAGCAATTATGGCCAGTAATAATACGATTGCAATTCGTTTATTTATATGTAAGAACTTAAACAGTGACGTAGTACCCTGTCCAACATCTCCATCTTCACTCGATTCAACCAACCAAACATGTATGTATGCAATCATGGGAGTAAGTTACAAATCATGATGTGTATTTGCTTCTCATCATTGTTTATCACAAATAACATATATTTTAAGATCGAAACTGACTTGCTGATTATTCTCTGACTACAAAAAGGTAAGACTCCTTCCTATGAAAATTTCTATATTCTGTAGAAATCTTGGATGTTGAACAAATATGTTAAGTAAAAGACAATGTATCATTTACTATTGTTTCTCAATCGTATTTTATATCCTGAGTATTTCTGTTTGACTATTTGTTATCTAGCTTAATATAATCAGCAGGAAGTCCTGTATTTGCGTCAATTTGTGCTAATCGGTACTCACTACCTGGAAATATATTTGGTCTTTAGGAGATGGATGTATCATGTAGGGTTTAAATCTGTATCATCCAGAGCTACAGTCAGTGACATTGAAATTGGTATACTGTGGCCATCATTGACCTCCTATGGGGCAAGCCAAGTTATCTCTTGATATCAGTCAATGTCATATCATCTAGATCTTAGTGCCACCGAATTTTTATTTAGTGATTTTCGCCGTGGATACTAGCCAGATTTCATTGGGAAATGAACATCTCTAACGTTTGAAATATCTCTTACTGAGCAGTGCCAGCGTATACAGCATTTTACCTTCATCCCCTCAAAATAAACAACACAATGCATTATCACATCCGGTCACTTGGCGTAGTGACATTAAATTTTGTCCGATAGATTTGATTAGCAATATAAACTATACAACATGACGTCCACCATTGCTGAGTGGTTGTTTTATGACAACAAGAGAAATGGTCATCCTAGGTTACATATTACGTAGCGTGCAGAGGTTTAAAAATATTTTTAAACTTCCATAATTTACTCCACCAACTGATTTTAATTGGAAAACCACTGAAAACCAGGAAACACTGGACAGCTGTTTTATCCTATAATAGCTTGATATTACCGGTATAATTGTATAAATTATGTGTGGTAGTGTAAATTTACAGTGCAATTTTTATTTCCCTGATATTTTCTTTTTTGAAACAAGGTGAAGTTTAGTATGATTTATAATAAAAAAGGTATAACAAGCATTTCAGTTGAATTTATCATTGCAAATGTCACAACTAAAAAATTTGATCAGTTTCACACAGTACAATTTATTGAAGTAAGTTCTAATGAATATTCTGCTTAAATGTTGATAATAATTACAACTAGGAATACTACCTGACTGACAGTAGGTATAAGTTGTGTTTTATAGTCAAGTCTGGCGAGACTATAATTCATGGACGAACCAATCAGGTATAAAATAACAGGTCATGGATTTTGGCGCGAAATTTACTCATTCATTTGGCTAGACAGAGTGTCTTGGCATTATAGCTAATGTCGGTTCATGATGAAAATTCTAAATCTAATTCCTAACATTAATCATTAACTATAAATCATAATTCGAATTCCTCACACTGATCTATAACCCTCATTTGGTCCTAGTTATCAGGTGGACACTTTCAAGGTCAGTCTAGAGTCGCTCAAAGGTCGTCCATAAATTATAGTCTCACAGACATTTTATCATGTTTACTGCTATATACCAATTAATATGTGCATAAGTATATCATTTTGAACGTTAAGATAACCGCTGATTTTAGTGTCCAGTCTTTTGATAACAGTTCATTTTTTTGCACTAATAGATTAGTATGGTGGATAGGTGTCATTTGATCATCATTATGTTACCATCTATTAATCATTATTTCTGTCTGTTATAATTTCTCTTATTACGACCCAGCTACCCCTATTGCTTAGTTTTCTTGGAAACTACTTCACTTGACAAGTCACCGAATCAGAACACGGTTGAACAGGAACTCACTTATACGTTTCAAAGCTTAATACTTTGCCAAACAAGCTTGTATTTCACCCATATTTTGATGTCAAATATCGGATAAGATTCGTTAGACAAAACAATATAAAATTAATTATGAAGATGTAAAATCTGCCTTTTGGGATAAAAATAGGTGATTCGATTACCGATGATAGGTTTCCAGTTTAGCGTAATTTGGAGATGTGCTCTCTAACGAATTGACATTAACTAGAGAAACATTTAGAACTAAAAATCACTAAAAAGCTGATTCATTCTATCAATGTCATGGCTTCATTTGTTTATATGTCTCCAGACTAAGGCTCCTTGTTTGTTTTTTAAAATAAATTTTCAGCTAACATTGATTTGTTGAGAAAACCATCTCGGTAGGGTTTCGTTCACTGAGCTGAACGGCTTAATCAAAAAGCTTTCACTTTATTTCTAAGCATCATCAGCACAAACTTCCCACAGAAGCGGCCTATTCGAATTTATTCACACATGACTAACAGCTTATTTTATTCACATAAAGAAATTATCGGTGAACGAAGGCTTCACAACTAAACCACTCAGCTCAGGAAACGAGGCTACAGATATTCTCTATAATTAACTGAAGAAAATTAATCCCAAGCTAAAATGATTTAGATAAAGTGTTATTGTTAAACCTAATTATGTCAAATATACAGTTTGCTGACCCAATTGTTGAGTTTCTGTTGCTGTAGAGAAAGGTGAAATACATTGATTGTAGTCAAAGCTTATTTTCACAGAATGTAAAACGGCATGTTTCCTAATGAAAGGGAAATAAGTTCTTCCTTTGAATAAGTGGTTAATTTTAGTCGTTAAATAATTAGACGTTATATAAAGGTCAGTTGTTCATCGCGAACTCCAAGACCATTGTTTCGATCTTTAGTGGGGCTGTGGATATGCACTAGTGAATAGTCCTATATTAGGACAAAAGAGCTATTCGGTGCTGCCTGATTTTCGCTAGTTGTAAAACTAACGTCAGTTTATCATGTAAATTATAAAGTTCAACAACCTCTACAAATGTCTTACACTAATATTAGTACTTGTCTATTTATTATTTACACTTCCACACTCTGACCAGTAGACTTCGAATAATAGTTAAGGTTAGAAGATTCTTGTTGAGATATTGACAGTACTAAGTCTTGTATTTTTGATCGGTAATATAACAAATGATAGATTATCTTTCTATTTACGTTGTTTCCGTATTCAGGAAAACAGTTTATCGAACACAAGTACATTAATAGCTACTGATTATCTAAGCGGAAATATAGGTTACTTAAAAAATTATCCAGTTCGAGCTGGTTATATAGAAAATCTTAATACTACTAATCCATATATAGTAATGGTATCATACCCATTAAATCCAACAATATATCCAAATGAATATGGTCGAATTAATTTTGGTTGGTGGCCTATACCGAATATTGGTGATTGTACAAATTTTACTGGTAAAAGTAAAACAATATTATTTGGACAAAACACTTTTAGTTCCTGTGTGCTAAGGTGATGTTTTTTTCTTTCTTTATATTTGACATTTCTTATCACAATTATATTGTATTTAGTAAGGGTTTATCATTTTTCTAAAGCTGATAACTGGCATAATAGTTTGTTCATTGAAAATAGATCATTTCTTAATGATTAAACAATCAGCTTATCAACTATCATAGAGAGTAACCACATAAAGCTTGAATTCAATCTTTTGATTTCCTGTAACTTGTTATTCATCAAAGCAATATCATTTCTGTTATAACTTGTGCCCTGTGTTCTATTAATGTGTAACGTAATGATACCGCCAATTAGAGAACAGTGAATTATCGACCGGACCAATGACGCATAAAATCCGTACAAGCAGTTTAGACTCTTTATCGGTCCTTGCTTCCCGCCTAGCCCTGCCTGTTAAGTCCAGAACATCAATCCCAGCCTCTGCGATAAAATTATGTATTTCAAATATACTGGGTTTATATACTAACCAAACAGACCACATCGTACCATAAAATAGGAACCAACATTTGTACAAGATTTAACCAAATGTGGCTGTGAATTTGGGAGGTAGTAATTGATGGACTGGGCATAACTCAAGAACGGTAAATCGTATAATAATGGTTCGTAGGTCAAAATAAAGCTTATGATAAGAAGTACACGAATATGAATAGTTTGGTAACTTAACGATTGCACGACAAAAATATACGTATAGTAATAGTTCAGAAATAGATCCCAACAGTTACCATTCATTATTTTCATCGGGATGTAACAATTTCTAACACAAAAGTTGTAAATACTGTCAATAAACGCGTAAATAATGAACTCTTTATACACTTTACTGTCTTTATATATATCACTCAAATGAATCGAACATTTTAATGAGACTAGAGTGAAAAATGACTATTCGACATTGAAAGAAAGTTGAGTAACGTGAAGAATTGATCAAAGTTAGAAAAATTAACCAATCGGTGCCGTCCCGATGGTCCGATGTCTTGTGGTATCATGGATGCGCATTGTTAAATAGTCTCACATAAAAATGAAAACCTGTCTAGTCCTTCTGAGTCTAGATGGTTGTCTAAGATTTATCTTCAATGTAGATTGAAATAAGTAAATTGTGTAATCCTTTAATAATCATAATAATCACTCATTTTTATTACTACGGTGGTAGAATTTGAAAATCTAGTTCGAGTCACTGAATTTAAACCAGCTCTCAGAATATACATCATAAGAAGTATTAACTCACTGACCAATGCAAATATGTTTTATTGATGAGTGTCAGCTGACGCGAAACACCAGATTTAGGACTTTTTAAAAGTTACTTTCAATATTCAGAAATACTGACAGAAATATTGATAAGAGCCTATAAAATTCCCAGTTGACTAAATATTTGCTGAGAAATTCTAAGCTTTCTTTGAAAACAGAAATAGTAGGATTGCGTCATGACCAAGGTTTAACTTCATAATAACAAATTGAGCATTGGGTAGATTATTACCAAGAGAAATATATTTGAGATGGTGGAGAAGATTTGTAGCTCAGGTGGATGATTTTGATGGAGTTTTGTTCTCTGAGCTGGATGGTTTGGTCGTGGAGCTTTCATCGTTCTTCTGAACGACATCATCAGCACAAACTTCAGATAGAAGTGAAGTGTTCGAATTTCTCCATATGCGTTTCACAGCTTGTTCTGTGCACTTCGATGTTGATTGGTTCTTATTGACCTTAAATTTGGTCAATAAGAACCAATCAACATCGAAGTGCACAGAACAAGCTGTGAAACGCATATGGAGAAATTCGAACACTTCACTTCTATCTGAAGTTTGTGCTGATGATGTCGTTCAGAAGAACGATGAAAGCTCCACGACCAAACCATCCAGCTCAGAGAACAAAACTCCATCAGAAATATATTTGTCAAGTTCTGATGGGTAGAAAATCAGAAACAACCATGGAATTACAATCTAACCATTTATCCCAGTTAACATATCGTTAAAATGTGATCTTCGAGTTTACTATCAGTTAGTCAAACGTAGAGTCTGGCACACATATACTTTTTCAAGTTGCCATACCATATCAGTACAGTAATATGAAATTATAGACAGATCCTATGGTAGCAGAAGTCGTGATATTACTATTGGTAGTGGGAAAGGTTTGAAATAGACAATACCATTCAAGAAAGAATGAATTTCCAGATTGAATATAAGATAATTTGATGATCGAAATCAAGGAAAAGACAAAGAGTGAATGCGTATGGGCCGATCCTGAACTATGTCACCCAAAATCTCCAGCCGTTGGTTCCGATGATCATGTGGACACCAACTATGGTAGTTTGGACACTTCAACACGGCCCAGTCAAATAATCAATGACTTCACTAAAGATCATGTCCAGCTATTTAAAAATCAGTTCGTTGCACAACTTGTGACAATAGGGGTTTGATTAATTATTTTATTGATATGTAGCAACCAAATAATTTGTAAGGAAAAAGCTCCTCTGTTTTACATTGGTGTTTCTTTTGTAGACTAAAGCCATTGAGTGAAAATAATTATACAAATTGTAATGAACTGGAACAAGTCATTAGTATGTCATTAAATTGTACAAAATCACCTATTACTCATGTCGGTATTTGGGGCAACGCAGACAATAAACACATAACAGATTGGATTAAAGTGGATGTATTCAATGAAAAAAAGAACACTGTTTTTTCTAATGGAACAAAATCTTGGTAAATGAATAAATTTTTATTTTCTGAAAACTAAGTCACACTTTCTTTTTTCCTCCATAGAATTAATTCATTTGACTTAACAACAATTACTATTACTACTGTCCATAGGTACGATATGTGCTTTGCACCTTCGAAGTACTAAGTACTTCTACAAGACTGGCAGGATTCTAATCCTGTACACACCCTGTGTAATGAGCAGATAGAAGTAGTCGAGAAATTCGTGTATCTAGGTAGCTGCATAAGTGCTGGTGGTGACCTGAGTGATGAGATCAATTCACGTATAGTGAAAGCCAGAGCGGTTTATTCCAATCTGGGCAACCTTTGGCGCCTTCGTGATGTCAGTCTCTCTGTAAAAGGTCGGATCTACAACGCGTTGGTGAGAGCAGTTTTGCTGTTTGTGAAACCTGGCCTCTTCGAGTTGAGGATGTTAGACGACTCTGTTTTCGATCATCGCTGTCTCCGAAGCAGTGCTGAAATCCAGTGGCAACACCATGTTAGTAATGCAGAGGTTCGGCATCGTGTGTTCGGGCACAGAGACGACAATCCAATTAATGTCACCATCTTGAGACATCGACTTCGGTAGCTTGGACATGTCCCAGAGAATTCCACGTTGTGCATTATTTGCTGACTCTGGGACTGGTTGGAAAAAGCGGAGGTGGTCAGTATATGACATAAGATTCGATCAGCACCAAATGTCTAAATGAACACGACGTTGTTCATTGTATTGGTGATGTTTCGTCTTCTAAGCTGAATGTTTTGGTCTTCGAGCACTCAATGTTCTTCTGAACAGCATCAACAACACAAATTCGAGGTAGGAGTGATCCATCAACCATAACACTGTAGCATAACTAACAATCACTTTAACAATAAATATGTTTTAGTAGTATCTTAATGGGTAGAAAATTGCATTTCTGACGTTTTGCAAGGTAATGTAAGTCACTTCACTTTACTCTGGAGAAGTGACTTACATTACATCGCAAAGCGTCAAAAACACAAATTTTTACTCACTGGGATATTGCAAAAATATATTTATTATTAACTTTCTACCCAATGCTTATTCTATTTGAAACTATCATGTCCAACCTTGGTATTGATAACTACTAAGTGATTTTGTTTCAAAACTATAATCTGACTAAATACCAAGTGATTACACGGAAGATTATCCAAAGAGTGAGAAACTCACATACGAGTGTAATTCTTATTATGACAAAGTCCACAAAAAATGATAATCAAAAGTGTACAGCTATAATTTGGCTTAGTACCACTTAAGGATTCTTTTCGTCCTGAAATGAAATACTTAGAAAGAATGAATTAATGTTAACTAAGAAAACGGTTATCTTCTTCTCACATGAGACTCTATTTCATCATACAGATATAATCCATTTGAACAAAAAAAAAAACTGGAAAGACTTGAATTTACATCCGAATGGCCCTGATAACGACCACCTTGACAGCTTTTCAAGTTTCTACCTTAACACTATCAGATCCAGAAAAAAATTCAAATTATGACTGTGACATTGTTATGACGTATGCCACTGTCAATTATCACGTGATAGAATCGCCAATCAAAACATTGACTTACATGACCTTGTCCCTGTGCTAAATCAATGATGCATTGATCAGCACGAGCAACCCTGTAATCTGGTGTACACTAGTTATCGAAGTGTACTACACATTTGATTTATACTATTCTTCTCTTTAAAACAAGTTTTTATCTCCTTATTTTTTTCAGGTCATGTCAAAATATCATTATAGGTCAAACAATTAACGTTTATTATGCCAGAAAAGGTAGTGTATACGATCCACAAAATCGTATTATTTCAGTGAACAAAATTTATAAACGTGGAACTATTGGATATAAAGTAAGACTATTATTATTAGTATACATTACTTTCTTCCATATTTTATATTTGTGGTGCCCATTTTAAATAACTCTACAGATAAACAAACATAACAGAGTAAAAATCCTAGTACAATACTGCTTGGATTCTTGGAACCATACGTTTCAGCCATCCAACTTAAAATGATTTTATAGAGGAATTCATCGGAAATTAGATAAATTTGTCGGTAGTATGTGTCTCAAATTGACGATAGTCCACTTCCATTGATAACAATTGACTTACTTTCGAAAGACCTTAACTCTACCACTCATGACTTTTCTGGAACTCATTGGTGAGCATATTATCAGCTTTAAATGTTTGTATATCCGCACGGATGAGGAATCCAATGGGTGTCCAGTACTCTTGTTTTTCAGCAGTAACCCAGTTGAGGTGAATCCGTAACAAATACCGTTTTAACAGTTACATTTAATAATTAACTTATAATACAATGTAACTAACCACAAAATAATACCAAGAAATACTCCAAACAAAACAAGATCCTCCCATATAATGCACAAAAACGGGTGAATTCGTGTTTAAAGCAAATATAAGCGATAAACCAATGTAGAAGGACTTCAGTTAAAGTTGGAATACTGGCTAGCACTGGAATACGGGACGCGCATTTTGTATTATTTGAGACTAGTCAGGTGGATTTATCTAAATCCCAGCGTTTGATATCCATACGGCAACTCGAATGCAGTATCTTTCACTTCAAACGCTTATAGCATCATAGTTTGTGTCCAGATAGCCACTTCCTTATGCAACGAGCATGAATTTCACTTACGCTTATATCTCTCCACTATCGATGTGATGACGTGCAATTAATCAGTCTCTTTCAGCATCTACAAATCTTGTGCTGTTACAAGTTTTTTAATTAATGTCACAGTAGTGACTAACAGTAGAATACATGACTTGCGTTCCTTCTTATTTAGGACTAGTCAACTGGAAAGATTCCGTAGACTTAGAAGGTATAACTGTTTATAAACTCAGACAAAAACTCATTAATGAATATGTTATAAATTGTATCTTTACAATGGACAACATCTTATGTTAAATAAGCATCGAAAATGAATTTCCATAAGCAATAACACTAATTCCTTGTAATTCGATAAAATCCTATTCTAAAACGTGATGACATAACGGCCAAAAATTGATTTGTTATTTTCAGTTAGATCTTTAATGAATTATCTCTGGCCTGAAAATTTATACTTAAATATGTTGGTTTCATTCCTCAATATACATTCAATTGGTTAGCTAATGTTTCTATATTCTGATAACTATTCAGCCGTAAAGTAAAACAGCTGCGAAACGTGGCCATTAACAGTTGAAGATACTCGTAAGCTACTAGTATTTGACCACAGATGCCTTAGAAATATTGCTCACATCTGCTGAGGTCACCGGGTAAGTAATAGTGAAGTTAGACGCAGGGTATTAGGGAATGATGGTAAATCAATTGATGAGGTTATGAATCTTCATCGACTGACATGGTAGGGCCACGTGCTGCGTATGCCTGAACACTGGTTACCACGACGCGCAATGCTAACGGGTGTTGGAGATGGTTGGAAGAAAGTTAAAGGGCGGCCAAACCAAATCGTGGAATCACTGCTTGAAGTCATTAACTTCTAGTCTGAGCCATGTTGATAGACGCAGACTACTTGGTTGGGGTCCACGGGACTATCATAACCAATGGTTGAAGACTCTTGGTGACATGGCTCAGATTCGATTACAATGGCGTAGGTGTATACACTCTCTGTCTTCCTTTAAGCTAAGAGAATAAAATCGCTTCGTATCTTTCTTTCTACGAACTAATTCTTTCTTCCTGTACTATACCTTTATACGCAATCTTTCTTTTGTATACTACTATCATTGAAGTAACTACTTCTATGATTGAGGTGTTTATCTTGCTGTGCTAACGCGGTATGGCAACTTCGACCGATGCATATATGTGCCTGGTCCTACGTTGTAGCTGACTGACTGACTCACTAGTGACGTCTTGTCACCTTACGTAACTGCTGCTCTAGATAAGGGAATTAATATTTATCAAAGTAAACAATAGAACATTTTTATTTTTGGAATTCTTATATGAAATATTTAATTTTCAGTTAAACTGTATCTTTATTTTAGTGTCAAGGTTATGCATGTATAGACAACAGTCAATTAAATCCTGAACAGAAATTCCTTATTACTACAAATGTCCTGTTTCATGATTTAACCTTATGATGAAGATATTCCATAAAAGCAAATGTCAACAACTTTATATGACTGTCACTATTATTACCAGTAATATAGTAAAATTGTGACTAAATATCTTTTATTTCTTGTTACTGAATTCTTTATTCACTTGAATATTAGTATCCATGAAGGTATATCTTACATAAGTGTAAAACTTTTCTATACATCTGAATAGAATTGATTTATCAGTTATAATAAAACAATCTTTTACATAATAATATATATTTCAGCTACCGTTTGCTTCAAACTAATATCATTCATTATTGAATACATTGAAGAAAAATGATTTGGTCACTAGTGAAGAGTAATACTATGTATTGATAGGCGATTATTCTGAAATAGTGATAACGTATATTAATTTATCGGTATAGGGTTGTGGAGATTGTTGAATTTAGATTGATACCATGAATGGATCAATTTTAGACCACAATTGAAACCTAGGAGCAATGGACGACCGTTTCGTCTAGAGATTAGGCATTGGCGCGCGAAACCGAAGGTCCTGGATTTGAGTCCTGCGTGCGGGATCGTGAATACACACTGCTGAGGAATCCCATAATAAGATGACCGTCCAGTGCTACCAGGTTTTCAATGGTGGTCTAACATTGATCCATTCATCAATGTAAACATACTGATTTAATTTGTAAATGATTTTAATAAATGAATATGTGATGATATACTTGTTGGTAGATATAGACCTCCGATCAACTGCCCATTAGGATGGAAAATAGTGATGATATACTTTTTTATTATCGCCCTAACTTACTACATGTTCGCTAAACCTATTTCTTGTCATAGACCGAAACAATTGATAAACTACGTGATACTGTAAACCATATCAATCAGAATCTCAGGAACACTGAGTAACTTCCCCGGTACTAATTTGTATGATTCAAACTTATATGCATTAAGTACGAAACTATAATATTAATAGTATGAAACTGAGTGACTGATTTCTGATTAATTTATTATAATTTAAAGATGGTAAAAGATATTATAGTGGTGAAAACTTCCAATTAAAAGAATAGGAATATATCATAACCTAACTATTTAAGATATTGTGAACTAGAATATATATATAAGTGGACAATATTGTTTTCAGTTAGATCTTCATCAAGCTTTACACTAATATACAGTAATGTATTTATATGCATAAACGAAATTATTAAACTAATCAAGGCAGTTTATGAGACAGTAATAACAGTGGAATAGATTACATAATAAGTGAAAAGTAAAAATTGATAATGTAATGATATTTGGTTGTAAGCAGCTGACGAGAAACCTCGAAATATTATGAATTCATACTATTCTGCATCAATATTTGTTCTTGCTTTATTTAAATGTAATGATAGGTGTACTAGTTGTGATATGAATAATAAACGCTTGAATTAATGTTTCATAATACGATATAAGTCAATAACACTCATAAAAATTACAAGATTACGTAATATGAAGTGTTCAAATAATTGGGCAATGAAGTGTATATTTAAGAAAGAAAGGGGGGATGAAGAACAATAAACGAACTGAATATAGAAAATAATAATCAGTAAAATTTATTGTTGTTTCCTACCAAGGAAGAGATAAAAGTGTTACATGTTATTACAAGCATATATACTGAGTTCTAAGAGAATAACTTTTAAATTTTGACATTTTCACTTATACTCCCTGACTCAACAGAATTCATGGATTAAAAACCTACAATGGACTTCAAACTGTTGTATTCGGGTCTTAAGATAATAAAATAACCAGGTAGGTAGCGAAGGTTTGAAGTGAAACCTTTTTTTTTTTTGAGAAATGATATTCATTTCTAATCTCAATAATAATGAACTTACAAAGAAGACATGAATAAACTAACTATTATATTAGGATACTTCTTATGTTTACTAGGGTCATATTATTAGTATAACAATATCTTGATAATTAAACCAATCAACTTAGGATGATTGGGTCGGAATTCTCCTCCACCTACTTTGTTTCCAGTGACAGTAAAGTATCAGTCAGTCAGTCCATCGTAATCAACATAAAATGTGGTACAGATGTGTATAGGTTATAATTATCACATCTCACACTAGCACAAAGCAATGAAATTAACAGGGTATCAAAGAATTCGAAGTAGTTGTAGTATCGGTTATAGCAAAACTAAATATATAGAATTTAGTTTGAAAAGAAGGAATGAAATAAAGGAATACAAATTATGTACTTGCTTTAAAACTCAATATTTATGGGGAGATAAAGTAAATCCAACTAAACTACGGCAAATAACTCTAAGCCATATCAACAAATGTTTCCAACTACTGATACCAGTTATTTGAGGGATTTCAAACAAAACGTTTCCATCAGAGTAACAGACAATTATTTGATAAACTGATGGGACATTTTGGTTTGTTCGCACCCAGCTTTTATCCAAAATGATCCCAAGTTGGTCATAACGCACTTTGGGGTAGGCAGAGGACGAGTAAATATAATGCATACCATAACCATCTTAACCAATGAAGTTGCACAGTTTCACCAACCGATATATCATCATTGCTACCTAGTAAATATGTATCTAACCTCAATGCTGCTTATTTGATTGTTTCAAAAAAAACCCGGATAAAGCTTTGAATGAATCTGTGATGTAAATTATCAAACAACTGATACGAAGATGGTTTCTTTAATAATATATAAAGTATAATTATTCACTAAATAAAGAAAAACTATAAAACACAACAAAATATAACATTTCATTCATTTACATGTGTTCGTTTCCTAATGCGAGAGAGTAACTCATCTTGATCACGTTTTATACGATCAATCACTTTGGCTAACAGGTTTTCACTAGCCTGTAAAGCTGTTTTAATTTGTTTACAATTATTGTTACTCTCCGTATCCTTTTCTTGTTCATTATTATTATTATTATTATTATTATTATTATTATTATTATTATTATTATTATTATTATTATTATTATTATTATTATTATCTATAGTCTTCTCCTTATGGTCTTCATTTTGCAATGCTAATAATTGACTTTTCATTAATTCAACGCATATTTCCAAATCAAATTTTGCTTCATCCATTTTACCTTGATTAAAATAAGATTGAGCACGACGAAATAGTACTTTATGGATATCTTGATAAGATATTTCAAAATTATCCCAATAGAATTGAAGTTTTTCTTGTGAAAATAATGATGCATTAATTATATCTTGATGATAATAATCATTAGTTGATGAATATATAGAAGAATCTATTTGACATGAAAGAAGATATAAAGCATGTGAACAATTTCGAGCACAATATTCATTAGATCCAACTTTTAATTGACACAAAGCAACATTTGAAAGGAGGCTGAAAAAAGCGTGAAAAGACGATTCAATATATTGAATTAAGTATAATCTATCTATGTAAGGAAAGAGAGGAACTCTAAATTGTTGATGATTAGGACAGTAACGATGTACGTTATGAATGATTTTTAAAATTAAGATTGATTTCTGCTATTCATTCAACCATTCGATCCATTTCATAAACCAGTATTATGTAACTAAAACTTTTCATTAGTTATAATGATTTTTGTTTGGAAGTTATTAAATCAAAAATCATTATAGGCTATGGGAGAGTCTTCAGTGTAGAGACTGACTAGGAGTAACTCGGCCCAACTTACCATAATACATCCTCACGACGTGATGGAATTAACGAAATACATAGCAACGTTGGAATAATAGTGGTGTCAGCCATCATATTTTACTTATTTGAACACAAAGATATTGGTACAAGGAGGCACCAAATACATATGCACCACACAAATCTCATTTGATTTGTGTGAGGACTGTGGTACTGCCTGGGTGCCCAAACCGAAGCAGGTGGTGTTCTTAGGGAGCCACACCCGGAGCCTTCGACCTAAAGGTCTGATCCACAAGGCAGTGGAGCATTATAAGGAGATGCAGTCCCATCGTAGCCGATGACCGACGATTGGTTCATACGCCATTTGTTCCTTTACGATCCTGGAGGCCATGTGCACCATTGGTTTGGAATCAGGGTTTTCCAACTCCCCTAGGTGAACTCTCCGTGTCTACCAACCCGGTTAAGGCGCCGAACATTCGCTTTTCGTCCTCTCAATTTCGTAAACAGAACCACCGCCACGAGAAGGCAGTGAGTAGGACTTCCCTGACAGAGGCTATATACACGTGGCCATGTGAGAACATTTCGAGAGGGAGGGCGGACTGTCCCCACTCTCGGCTGTACCAGGGCATTTGGGGGCCGCCAGTGATTATAAGAAAGAACAAACGTCCAAAACATATAAATGAAATGAAACAATACATGAGGAATTACTGAAAATTAAGATTTAGAGGAAGATAAAAAATTGAATGAATCTACGTCATTGCAAATAATTTCGAGTCATAACATTCAGAGTCTTCAACCACTGATCCTGGCCATTAGATGGATCATATCCAGGTAATCTACGATTGTCAACACGAATTCGTTCAACGGTTAATGATTTGATGGACTAATGACATTTCTTGGTTTATTTACCTCGAATTTTCTTCTACCTTACTCTTATGTCAATCGGTCAGCGCTTTGCTTGCCCATAACTTGTAGAATGGACGTACTATAGAAATAAACACTAAAGGTGGGTTTTTTTTAAAAAAGATAACTGTACTAAGTGTAGTGAAATGAGGCAAGTGATTATAATAAGGAATTAATTCTTGAATGTGATTGACCTACTAAATAAGGGTTGCTGAGATTGAAAACAAGATTTCGGATAGAGGAATGTAAGTTGTTTGACAAATCCGAAAGATAACTATAAGAATAGTGGAAATGTGTTACTTTTGTCTAAAGGTGCTATACACCTTTACAGGAATGGAACAGATGTTAGTTTACGTTGATCAGATACCATACTATAATAATGTTATGGTTTAGTAGTTTAAACATTTAAATTTTAACCGCTATAAAAGAGGATCGAGTGACTCCTCACACGTAACAAATATATCTCGAAGTCTAGCGCGAAAATACGTACTTATTTATATTCAACTATGAATATGATGTACTGGAATAGAATGACTATTACTGTACTAAGGATAAGGAAATGCTGTAGTAGGGTGACTTAAACTATTTGTATAACATAAATGAGTAGGGAACCACTTATTATCAAAATTAAAATTTTCCAACCCAGTTATTATGTTAACTTTAAAAATTCAGTTCAAATTTGAGTTGGTTTCTAATACTGAGTAAAGTGAACAAAATTACGAACCTGTGTCTTACTGACTTTTGATGAAAGAAATATTAGGTAGTGAAGATCATATTTGATGTTGAACAAGGTGATCCCGACAGCTGTTAAAGGCGATTGTCATACTCCGGTTCCCCATACCATGGACGGATAATCCTTCTTGAATGATTTGAAAAAGTAAACTGGGTTAGGTCGATACAAACGACTTGAGAGAGTGACTGTAGTGCTCAAGGGAAAACTGCTTGAGGCTGGCTACGCACCGCCTTTCTATTAGCTGTTTTACATGTTAGCTATATACTTATAGGACATTAGCACGGAGGATGCAAATCTATGGTTTGAGGTGAGGTGTGAAATTTTTATAGACCAACTTTTTATAAACTCTTTCTTCCGATGAGAGAAAGCAGTATTGCTCCCGATGTTGGTTGTTTGGAGGAAACATCTTACTGTCGTCACACCCCTGTATAGTCGTAAGTGTGACTTTGACATCAAACCATGAAGGCTTCTGGTACTAAGCTTTGATTATGATGAAGCTGCAGTTAAGTCTTTAAAACATTCGTTTTTTAACCAGCAAAATCGCAAAATTGAACAGCGTTTTACCTACTTATGTTTAGACAATCGGTTAGTATAACAGGCCTACATAGAGTGAGAGTTAAATTCAAATAGGTACACCTGTACTTCATAAATGAATTACATCGACTATTAGTTAACTTACGTATTGAGTATGTGAAGTTGATCAGCAGCTTATGAATTTAATAAAGTGTCAAAAACTGACTCTAAGAAAAGGATTATTTTACAAGTTACCTGAACTGTACGAAAATCAATTCAAAAACTTACATAAACATCAAGCGTAAAGGTTTACATTGCAATGGAAACATAGTTTTGTGATCAATATCCCCAAAACGATCCCAAATTTTGTAGTCTGAACTGTTCAATTTTTCACCATTATTACAAGTTATGGGTTTTTCACCTGATACCACTTGAATCCAGTGTATATTATTTGTACTAGTTTTATTTTTCGTACAATCAGATCCATTTTCGTCAGTTTCCATTGGTAAAACATCATTTACACATGTTTTTTCAGCCCAATAAGCTAATGAAACAAGCTGTAAAGCTCTGGAATAACATGCAAAAGCTGATGACCAAATATATTTGAATAATTTCTCTCTGTTATTACTACTATTTGAATTGTTCGAGTGTAATGTTACACATTTCAAATGATGATTTACTAACCAAGAACCTCTTTCTTTTAAATACGAAGCACGATATAACCATTGGTTTGTTAAATCAGGATTCCAGTCAACTGTAGTATTCTCTCTTAAATCTGATTCTAATATTTTAGCATTAGCATTCATAGTAGGATCGCCACAGATCGGTGGAACAAGTACATAGTCAACGCGTAATGATAGATGATACTCCTAAATGAATAAAATATATGAAAACACTCTGAAAAGTTATCTAATGACTAACAGCAATAAGAAATGGTTACTAAACGATCATATGAAACATTTCTGCAATTTACCATTCAACTTTTACTCCGAATAAAACTAACAAGTAAACAGTAGACCGAAATACAAACTATATATTAGTCTGTCAAATATACAAAAAATGGAGATCCTAAAAACTATATTTTAATAAAGTTCCGTTTATTGTAATACATGTTTTATCTTCGTTCCTATGGTTAAAAATATCTTTGAAGGTCCTCAAAAGTCAGGTTCTCCAATTGTTTTATAGTCCCATTTTAAAGTGTTACAT
Organism: Schistosoma spindalis; assembly: GCA_946903255.1. Lineage (NCBI taxonomy): Eukaryota > Metazoa > Platyhelminthes > Trematoda > Strigeidida > Schistosomatidae > Schistosoma > Schistosoma spindalis. The sequence continues at coordinate 37,275,173 of OX336416.1, read as the reverse complement.
TGTTTCATTGCAGCCCTCTCATGATATACTGTATTTGGAGAATGAAAAGAAATTGAATATGGCTAGTACCGGTAAAAATGACCAAGTGTATTAAGAACATCCATGTAAAAGGTAGTATCCACTGTTTTTCTCTCAGTTAAAAATTCAGTGGGCTACATCATGAATGTCAAAATTATTAATAGTTAGGATTGGCTATTTTTTGAGCAGACACGTCTATAACGAGTAACTAAGATGCAATTAAAGTAGTTCAGCATTGCCACAACACTATTTGGAGGGATATGTAGTTTCAGACACCTTAAATAAAAGTATTAACGTTTACTAAATAATGGCAGAACCAATAACAACACCTATTATTAGAAATCGTAATGTGTTAAGGCAATGTTTAACATGTACTGCTTAATGAATGAATTTTAAAGTAAAAAAGATAAGAGCTTATTGCACCAGTCGGGATTTCAATGTTTGTTGCTTTTTCGTATGGTTTACTACAGAAAGCCCCTAAATGCCCTGGTACGGCTGAGAGCGTAGACAATCCACTCTCCCACTCCAAATGGTTTCACATGGCCATGCGTATACAGCCACTGTCAGGGAAGTCCTACTCATTGCCTTCTCGAGGCATTACTGTTGTTCACGAAATTGAGAGAATGAAAAGCGAATGTCCGAGGCTTTAGCCGGGTTGGTGGATATGGAGGGACCATCTGGGGAAGTTGGAAAACCCTGATTACAAACCAATGGTGCAACTGGGCTCCAGGATCCTGAAGGAACAAATGGCGTATTGACCAATAGTTGGACTGCTCCACTGCCTTGTGGATTAGACCTTTATGTCAAAGGCTCGGGTTGTGGCTCTCTAAGAAGACCACCTGCTTCGGTTTGGGCACCCAAGTAGCATCACAGCCCACACACAAATCAAGTGACTTGTGTGGCGCATATGTATTCGTTGTCCCTTTGTACCAATATTTTCTGTTCAAATAAATAAATAAATAATACTACGGAAACTGATATGATTCCGTGGATAAACATTAATCTGTAGAGGAATAATTCTTTAAAGCATCATGATTAGTTCTCACAATTCGTGATTTTAGGTTTCTCTTGTCAATAAAGGACGAAATTAAATGTGTTAATGACGTCGAGATATGAGTGAATGTCAATTAATTAAGACTATCTGTAAACCTAAGGTAATAGTAATTCTACCATAAATTTTGTACATAAAGATTTGATTTTGCTGAGTACAAAAGTAACCAAATTTTCTGGTTAGCCGATTTGTCGTTTGATATCAGCTTATTTGTGTGGAAAAGCCTTGAGTTAACATAAGTGGATTTTGTGAGCAGTTGCTGTTTGATCACTTTTAACTGATTCAAACAACCTATTTTACAATGAAAAAACAAAATATTTCGTATAGTCGTTATCCTATTTTAGGTGGACTAAATAACCATCAAAAAAATAGTAAACTCATTTCCTTTTCAAAAAAATAGGAAAATCATACTCTTCGATGACCAAGAAACATTTACTGAGATATGGATATTGACATAGTTTCTCATCCTGGTCGTTTTAAAACCCATTTAAAATCTCCATCTTTAACCTTTTCCAATATCGACATAAGGACATTCCTGTCACTGAACAAATTCTATCTAATCACCTAGTTGGAAAGGCTTCTAAACATTGAAAGCAACTGAGGTTTGAAAAGACATAACGTCCCCAACTTAAATAACATATCGTTGGGATAAGTTTGTCGTAAAATTATAGTTACTATTTAGCCTCATTAATTCAAACTGCAGGTGGTCACATTACTCAAGGAAAACACAAAACGTTATGAAAATAAAGTATAGTAACTTCTAAGTAGATCTTTTATGCTGTAATTACACAAAACTGTCATTTTCCCATCACAAACAAGCGATCACCTTCAAAATCAGATTCCAGGAAGTAACATTCGTTCAAAAGCACATAGTGACATCTTGTTAAATGTTTTCCATCTCCATCCTTTTACCATAAATTGCTGCCACCAATCTTATCGCCCCAACGGTATTTTTTGATCTCCGCATTAAACAAGATGCCTTGAAGATTCGAAAACCTGGTAATGAGGACTGACATGCACATGCAAAGAATTGAATAATATAAAGTGGACCAAACTGGAAGTTGTATGGCCTGTTCTTATACTATGGTCTTAATGGCTCATAATTTCGTTTCTTTATACTTTTCTTCCTTCATAGCCATCTGATTTACCTTCTATCTCCTCTATAGACCTTTTACCCCCAAACAGGTTTACTTCTGTTCCTATGATCTTTCTGATTACATTTCATCTCGATTTCAAGATTATATTTTGTCACGCTGAGCCATCTTTTCTCAATTATAATTTCCCTATTCGAGCACTTAGCAATAAAACTATTATTAGTTTCCCTGAAGAAAAGGTTTAATACCTTTGTTTATTTTACTTCACTGTTACCATGTTTAACAGAATTTTATTACCACTATATATATATTTGCAATTGTACAGCTTTGAAAATAAATTCGCCGGAAAGAGAACTCTTCACTGAACCAATTTTCCTTAGCTTAAAATCTGTTTAATCTACTCCGATTAAAGATGCCAACGATAGGGATAATTACATGATAAAGTTTAACTAGAGGTTAATAAACGATTGTCTACACTATAACTACATACGCACATTGCGCACACAATAATATATAACCATCAAGAAATACGGAAAGTGAGGAAACTGACTCATGTAGCGGAATTATTAACCAATGTATCAATATTCTATCTGTGACCAAATATATTAAGCAATTTACAAATTAGTCAGTATATTATATTGAGTTCAGGCTTGTTTCATACTGCTTTACGACCGAGATATATAACCACCGAAAGCGAAAGAAAACGATGATTGATCATGGGTCAAGTGATTCAGATTAGTTCTTTATGCAAAAATGTTTCCAACCCGTTTCTCATCATCACAAAGATGCAAAGTTTAACCTATCTGGACAAGACACTAGTTGAATAATTCAAAATGAACACTGATTAAACACCTAAGCATTGTCGAACAAAATTATTATCAATTATTTTTTATTGATAATGAGGGGTATTTCTGGACTTTACAGAACAAAATGGATATCGTTAACATGATCCAGATATCTATTCATTATACGGCTAATAAAATTTCGGGGAAGCCAACAAACTGTCGGTAATTCAGGATTGATAAATATGCTTGGCTTACATCTGATAAGGATGTATTGAAACTACCTAAGTCACAAATTGAGTAAGAAAACTGTCTACTTTATTTGCAAATAATGCACATTTTAAAAATTTTCTTATAATAGGTAAGAAAACATGAGGATATGCACAAAAATAAAAACACAATATAGATTTGGCTCACTGTAGGAACTTCGTGTTTTTCATCTCTCTCAACGGATTCTATATCTACATTGAACACGTCCCCGGATGTACAATTAAAGAGGATTTTCTCTACCACACTTCTTAAAGAAAGTTGTTTCGAATTCGGCTGGTTTTTAAATTGCGTAGTGTCGGGAGAATTACCCAGAAGAATGCGAAAGCGCGAATTACTTTTCAGAACAATCGGCTCGCACTGTATATTAAAAAGCGAATGAAGTGGGCAGCATTCTAAATCAAGACCAGATTCGTGACCTTGGTTAAAGTCTATTACTGTACAGAAACATAGAGATCCATCTGTAGCTTTGTAGCACGAGGTCCCAGTATCTGATGTACTATGTTCGAGCTTTTTGATGCGATACATAGAGCACTGAGTAGCCATTGCCTAAACAGAACAAACTTAGTAAACATTTTAGCTGACTTCGTCAAAAAAAGAACATGTTTAGGAACTACGCAATATATTCTAGAAAAAATATCGGGATATACAAAACCAGTAACATATATTACAAATACAGTATCGGTAAACTACCAAGTTGTGCTGCTTACACCGTGAGCACAATCATAAGTAAGTATCCAGGATACCATAAAGCATGCAAAAGCTGTCATTAAACCTTCTTTGATGATCTCCCCATATCCACCATATTCATCCTCATCGACACGTTGATAAATTGCAGCGTATGCATAGACAAAGCATATGTTTGTTACAAAAAACATGAGGATTGCTAAAAAACCCGTAAATGAGGCTACACCCCAGACAACACCAACCATAATGGCGAAAACTTGCCTAAACCAATACACAACATCCAAAAAGTCGTTTTTGTCGTCAAATACAGATTCCATCTTCAGCGCCTTGAGAAATATACCATAGTTACTCACAAACTGAGTTTTCGTATTCACCTATTTTTCATAATTAGCAAATCCTTACCAAATGCACATTGCTCACCTTTGAGACCATTTTTCCAATACCCAATATCTTTGTCACGAGTTTGTATAAACTAATAAATTTCTTGGGGCTTGCCTCTCGTTGTTTTGGTACGGTTTCAAGTATTTGGTTATGTCCGATAGGTGGTAGTCCAACCACTCGACTCCACTAATTCCAGTCGGTTTGGACCTGTGTATCTTGTAGTTGAGTAAGTGTGCTTGTTTCAAAGCAGTAGGGTTTCTGAATACCAGCAGCTATCCCAAAACCAGGTAGGAAGCTAGTTGGTTGCAATGTGAAAATAATAAAGTGATAATTCGGGTGATAAGAGATTACTAATCCAAAAATAAATTATTTATTTTTTTAATTAATACTGTGTAAGAAGACGGAGTTGAAACAATTAAAGGGGAATGGACATGACAATAAGAGAAATAAGAAGTAGTTACTTGTTATGCGATAATTATAACTGTGTCAATTTATGAGCCATGCATCGGACATCAGTCAGCTGCAACGTAGGACCACGCACATATATGCATCGGTCCAAGTTACCATACCGCGTTAGCACAACAAGATAAACACCTCATTCATAGAAGTAGTTGATTCAGTGGTGGTAATATATAAAAGAAAGATTGCGTATAAAGAGATAGTACAGGGAGATAGAATTAGTTCGTAGAAAGAAAGATACGAAGCGATTTTATTCTCTTAGCTTAAAGGAAGACAGAGAGTGTATACACCTACGCCATTGTGATCGAATCGGAGTCATGTCACTAAGAGTCTCCAACCATTGGTTACGATAGTCACGCGAACTTCAACCAGGTAGTCTGCATCTACCAACACGGCTCAGACCAGAAGTTAGTGACTTCAAGCACTGATGCCACGTTTTGGTTTGGCCGCCCTTTAACTTTCTTCCAATTATCCCTAACACCGGTTAGCATTGCGCGTCGTGGTAATCGGTGTTCAGGCATACGCAACACGTGGCCCAACCATCTCAGTCGATGAAGATTCATAACTTTATCAACTAATTTACCATCATTCCCTAATACCCTACGTCTAACCTCACTATTACTTACCCGGTGACCCAAACAGATGTGAGCAATATTTCTAAGGCATCTGTGGTCAAATACTAGTAACTTACGAGTATCTTCTACTATTAATGGCCGTGTTTCGCAGCCGTATAGTAGAACGGAACGATCTGCCGCGCAGTACACTCGTCCCTTAATTGATAGACGGATATCTCGCCTGCGCCACAGGTGACGTAAGTTGGCGAAAGCCAAACGAGCTTTTCGAATCCGTGCTGAGATTTCGTCAGACACCAACCCATTTGGGCTGATCAGACTTAAATATTGGGACGATAAGTGATTGTGACCAGTCAGATGGGATTATGTCCAACTCCCAGTTTTTAACTAAAATATTAGTCAACCTAGTCGCTAAAATTGGACCACCATCCTTAAATACCTCTGGAACTAATCCATCTGAACCAGCTGCCCTTCCTCGTTTTAGATTAACTATAGCCTTTTGAACTTCAGCTAGAGTTGGTGGACTTACTTCAATGTTCCATTTACACTATCTGGGAATGGTGGGTAGTTGTAGAGTAGCTGAAGGCCAACTGAACTGTTCTCTAAAATGTTCCGCCCATCGTTCTAAACGTCTGGACTGGGAGCAGATAAAAACGTCCTCTTTTTCTGAGATAGTCTCACTTACACTTAATTCCAGTTCTTTTTATGAGTCTGTAGAGTTGTCTTGTGTTCCCTATAGCCGCCGCCTTTTCCATCTGTTTTGCTTTCGTTGGCCACCACTGCTCACAATCATTCATTAGACTTTTGGAGGAATGAATGTTTCTATTATTTTGCTATTCAGACATTCAGATAAGACAACTGATTAGAAACGTTGAATGTAATTGCTGTTATTCAGATGATGAGATAAATTAAATAAAATAAAGATTTCAGGTTTACTTATTAATTATTAGCTACCATGGGACAGCTAATTTTATTCCATCTCTCCTATTAATACCATTTGAATTTGCCCATACGTATAAAGTCTCGACTGTTTTTCTTTCTTTGTAAGAAAGATTAAAACTTTCTTGAAGGATTCTTATGCCGTTGAAATCAGTTGTATGATCCTGTTAGATTATGAAAGCACATCAGTCGAGACTATAATTTATGAACGAGGTGTGCATTTTTAGGGTCGACCTTTTCTAACCCCACCCCTCCTTGTGGGAAGGCAGCATCGCTGTCATGCTGGTTGTTTGAAGGAAACACCTTATTGCCATCACACCTCTGTACAGTCAGCAGTAGGACTTTGCCTTTGGACCTTGGATTTGTTGCTTTTAGTCTACCGCTCTTCAACTGACCTGTCTGGCATGGTAGGACCTTGAGGAACGGTTGTTCCAGCCAGTGTAGCTCAGTTGCTTCATCACATTACGCAAGCCCGACCACCACGTCAAGGTAGCAACAACGGTCGGGATGCATCGGACATAGCTGGTTTAAGAGGAGGATACTATGTCTTTGTCAAGCCTTCTCTTAAAGCTATTCACTTTAAGAGTTGTAGTATTCTATGGTGGAAACCTGTAGTGTGCAATCATTCGAGGGTCGCCTCGAGAAGCATGGTGATCATATTCCGGTAATGTGCTCCTGTTGGGGTGGCTTGAAGAACTTAAGATGTTCGCCATTATTAAATTAACTCTCCTGTATCTCAGAGAGAATAATTCCAGGTGCTAAAGTCTGTCCCCGTAAGATTTATATCTCAGCCCTATCACCTAAATAGTTGCTCATCTTTGTACTTAGTCTAAGAGATTCATACCCCGACAATATTGTGGACTTAAAAGTGGGACCGTGCGTACGTTTCGAACAGTGTTAGGGGAAACTTTGGGGTGACCACGCTAAGTTGTCTCCGCATAAAGTGGAGAGTTGTGTTTGCTTTAGCTGCATTCTCCGTGCACTTTGAACTGGTATCTAAGTTCTCTAGAGTTGCAAACCCGAGATCACACTCTGAAGAGAAAATCGACAGAAAATTTGCATGGTGTGTGAGTGCTTTATGATAAACGAGCCAGAATGTTCATGACATTGCGATAAATTAAGTTTTAATCCGTTGTCTAATCCTCAGTTTACGATAGTTGTAAGGTTCTTTTGAAGCTCGAATTAATACTTTTCTCTTTTTATGTGCCTCCACAATTTTGCGCCCTCTCCCGAGCTAAGTTTATATAGCAGATCGTTAATAAACATCAAAAACAGGAGTACATCTAAGGTTGTTCCTTGTGAAACTATTGATCTTAAGACCTTCGAACTCATATTCACTCTTACCTCGGTACAAAACATCACGTTCTCTAGGTTATTTCGCAGCTACGACCGTTGCTGCTACCCTGACGTGGTGGTCAGGCTTGCCTAACGTGATGAAGCAACTGAGCTACACTGGCTGGAACAACCGTTCCTCAAGGTCCTACCATGCCAGACAGGTCAGTTGAAGAGCGGTAGACTAAAAGCAACAAATCCAAGGTCCAAAGGCAAAGTCCTACTGCTGACTGTACAGAGGTGTGATGGCAATAAGGTGTTTCCTTCAAACAACCAGCATGACAGCGATGCTGCCTTCCCACAAGGAGGGGTGGGGTTAGAAAAGGTCGACCCTAAAAATGCACACCTCGCCTTATCCCACGGACATCCGTCTCCGGCGGTAAGGTCTCAACAAGTATGGAGATGCCCCCAAATGCCCTGGTATGGCCGAGAGTGGGGAGAGTTCGCTCTCCCTCTCGAAATGCTCTCACATGGCCACGCGTATATAGCCTCTGACAGGGAAGTCCTACTCACTGCCTTCTCGTGGCGGGGGTGTTGTTTACGAAAATGAGAGGACGAAAAGCGAATGTCCGGCGCTATAACCGGATGACAATTCTATGGTGCACATGGGCTCCAGTATCCTGCGGGAACAAATGGCGTATGAACCAACTTCTGGTCACCAGCTTCCATGGGACTGCATCTCCTCACGATGCTCCACTGCCTTGTGGACTAGACCTTTTGGTCAAAGGCTCGGGGTGTGGCCCCCTAAGAAAACCACCTGCTTCGGTCTGGGAACCCGGGCAGTATCCCAGCCCACTCACTAAAACTATGATGAACAATTTGCTTATGGAAAATATTCCTTTCTATCTGATTAACATTGAAATAACTCGTACTATTATTATTATTGTTATTATTATTATTATTATTATTACTCTACAACGTCATTTATTCACCCTCTCTTATTCCTACTTTATATATGCGTTTCGACCTAGACAGCAGCTCACCTATGGTGAAAATTCAGCTTTATCTAAACGTTCCCGAGTCACTGCCTGGTTGAAAATTGTATGTTACTACCGAACATGAGTACTGAAGCAGTTTTTCTGAAACCGCGTGCACCATTCAAACTGGCTACCTTCAACGTTCGCACACTTATGCAGGTCGGACAACAGATAGGACTGGCTATGTCTTTGGAAAGACTTAATATTGACGTGTGTTGTATATCCGAGACCCGTATTCAAGACTCAGGTGAAGTATCACAAATCCGCTCTCCATCTGTAGCTTCAAAAAGCTTGTTTTATGTGCGTTTATCCGGGGACCCTGTGGCATCTTCGTCTGGTCTTGCTGGCGTTGGTGTCGCACTAAGCGCAAGAGCTGAGGCAGCACTAGTCGACTGGATCCCCATTAACAGTCGGTTATGTGCTGTTAGATTAGAAAGTTCCATCAAAGTGAGAAGAAATCGGCGTGAGAAACGATGTCTTTTCGTCATCTCCGCCTATGCCCCGACAGATTGCAGCCCGGATGCAATCAAGGACGAGTTCTACCATCAGCTAACTGTTCTTCTCCAGAAAGTGCGTTCGACAGATATTGTAGTACTAGCTGGAGACTTGAATACTCAGCTGGGGCGTCTAGGCACAGAAGAGAGTCGTTTAGGTGGCCGATGGGGTCTCGTTGGTCGCAGGACAGATAACGGGGAACGTCTACTGCAATTATGCACAGACCACAACCTGTTTCTGGCTAGCACTAACTTTCGGCACAGTCATCGCCGATGTGCCACCTGGCGTCCTCCTTCTGCATCTCAAGCCTGGACCCAGATTGATCACATCGCGATCAGCTACCGCTGGCGCGGTTGTGTACAAGACTGCCGCTCCTTTTGAAGTACCTATCTGGAATCTGACCACACCCTGGTCTGCGCCAATCTTACCTTACTTTTCAGTGGCCAACGAAGTGACCGCCACCAAAGGATTGATAATAGCAAGTCGGTTTCAACTTCTGTTGCTAGTAAGTATCGAACCGAGCTAGCTTCTAGGCTAGCTACCATTCCACCGAAAAGCATAGATGAGCATTGGTTGCAATTGCACGACGCCATGGCGGGTAAAGTCAGTTGTGGGTTCGTGAAACGTCCCGCTTACAAGCATTGGGTTTCTTCTGGTTCCTTACAACTGATTGAAGCCCGTCGGTCTACTCCGGGTGACCGTGAGTTTGACCACAGACGAAGGATGTTACGTAATGAAATCGGGCAAAGCTTGCGTAAGGATCGAGAAGCCTGGTGGTCGGAGCGTGCCAGTGAGTTGGAAGCAGCAGCTGCATCTGGTAATTACCGGAAGCTCTTCCAACTCATCCGAGCCACTGGCAGCAAGAAGTTTGGTGTGAGCAAAACAATCTGCGAGGATGACGGAACGCCAATCACTAACATCCATCGACGTCTTGGACGATGGGCAGAATTCTTTGAAGGGAAGTTCAACTGGCCTGCTGCTCCGGCAACATCGGTCAGACTGTCCTGCCCTCCATGGCCGGTGACGACTGATGCACCAAATGAGGCGGAAGTCCACAAGGAACTCCAACTCTTGAAACGTTACAAATCACCGGGCCCAGACGACTTACCTCCGGCTCTTTTTAAAGATGGTGGTGACTTTTTGACAAAGGGACTGACGACGTTGTTTGCAAAGATCTGGGAACTAGAGAGTGTAGCAACGTCATGGAATGAGTCGATAGTTGTCCCTATCTTTAAAAAGGGTTCACGTTGTTCCTGTAACAACTATCGGGGGATAAGTCTACTTCCGATTGCGTCCAAGCTATTGGCTTCCGTCATACTTCGTAGGTTGTTCAGGACCCGAGAAGGATTGACTCGCGAGGAGCAGGCTGGCTTTCGTTCTGGTCGAGGATGTATTGATCATATCTTCACCCTCCGCCAAGTGTTAGAACACCGTCATACTTATCAAAGGCCAACAATCGTAGTGTTTCTTGATATCAGGGCTGCCTTCGATTCGTTGGACAGAACTGTTCTCTGGGATTGTCTATTGAAGAAGGGTGTGCCTGAGAAGTTTATTAACATCCTGAAAGCCCTATATACAAACACCTCAGGCGGAGTGAGGGCATACAACCACCTCACTCCATTGTTCCATTCAAGCAGTGGGGTTAGGCAGGGTTTCCCAATCTCACCATTCCTCTTCAACTTTGCCATCGATGACATTCTGGAAACAGCTCTGATGGATGTAAGTAATGGTGGTGTGGATCTGTTGCCTGGAGAAAGACTTCTCGACCTTGAGTATGCGGATGATATTGTCTTACTGTGCGAGAATGTTCAAGCCATGCAATCCGCACTTAATCAGTTGGCAATCAGTGTCCGTAGGTATGGTATGTGCTTCGCACCTTCGAAGTGCAAAGTACTTCTACAAGACTGACAGGATTCTAATCCTGTACTCACTCTGGATGGTGAGCAGATTGAAGTAGTCGAGAAGTTCGTGTATCTAGGTAGCTGCATAAGTGCTGGTGGTGGTGTGAGTGATGAGATCAATGCACGTATAGTGAAAGCCAGAGCGGCTTATGTCAATCTGGGCCATCTTTGGCGCCTTCGTGATGTTAGTCTGGCTGTAAAAGGTCGGATCTACAACGCGACGGTGAGAGCAGTTTTGCTGTATGCTTGTGAAACCTGGCCTCTCCGAGTTGTGGATGTTAGACGACTCTCTGTGTTCGATCATCGTTGTCTCCGAAGGATTGCTGGCATCCAGTGGCAACACCATGTCAGTAATGCAGAGGTTCGGCATCGAGTGTTCGGTCACAGAGACGATAATGAAATTGGTGTCACCATCTTGAAACACCGACTTCGGTGGCTTGGACATGTTCTACGAATGTCGTCACAGAGAATTCCACGTCGTGCATTATTTGCCGACTCTCGGACTGGTTGGAAAAAGCGGAGAGGTGGTCAGTATATGACATGTTGTCGTGGTATGAAAGAAAGCTGCAAAGGGCTAGCTTCTGTTGGTCCTTCACGACTCCCTGGTTGGGGTCCGAGAGACGGTGTAACGCAGTGGCTAGAGACGTTATCAGATATGGCTAAGAATAGAAGCCAGTGGCGATCGTGCTGTAAACTCTTACTTTCTTCATAAAAAGTGTTTATATCTTCCTTAACTGAAAGATCTCTTCTGATTGTACCTTTCGTTTCCCCCACCATTGTTCTCTCTCTCTCCCTTTTTATTCTCCTTTTATTCCCCACGTTCATTACTTTTTTTTTCTTTTTTTCTCTTTCCTCCTTCTCCTCAAATTATCATTGTTTTGTGTGGCGCATATATATTTGGTGCCCCTCTGTACCAATATTTATGTGTTCAAATAAATAAATAAATAGTATGGAGATAACACGAAAATAACCCACAAAAAAGTCGTGTGTGGCTGGCCTCGAGCAGTTATCCCTTGGGCACTGCGGTCACGCTCTCAGGTCACTAAGACCACCTCTAACCCGATTTCCTTTTCAGGTACCTCTAAAAGAACTCTTCCACGGTGTGGGCAACCGGGAAGTGATAACCGCCCTCATAACTCTAACAGCACTCAAGACCACTGTATTCATAATCAACCTCCCTCTTCAATTCCTATTATTCCTCCTACATCGACTTTCAAACCTACACTTGCTCTTTTGACTTCCTCCTCAAGTGTCACCATGGCCAACGATTCTAGTGCTCAAAACGCTGTCCCAGGTCTACTGAAACCTCGCTCCAAACTACATACTGGAGCCTTGAACGTATGCACCCTATGTCAAAACGGCCAGCAGGCCTTCTTGGCTAAAACCCTAGAATCTCGTACAATTGATGTATGCTGTATCTCCGAAACACGCATACAGGATCTTAGTGTGGTTATTCACTTGACCTCACCTCGGCAAAACGGAGAGCCGACGAGATACACCCTCCGTGTATCTGGCGACCCGATGGCTAGTTCTCGTGGACTGGCAGGTGTAGGCATAGCACTAAGCATGAGGGCGGAACAAGCGCTATTAGAGTGGATCCCCGTTAACAGTCGTCTATGCGTTGTTCGGATAAACGGCTCCGTAAGAACCCTGAAAGATAGGGACACAGGTCGTTGCCTTTTCGTCGTTTCTGCCTACGCTCCCACTGACTGCAGCTCGGATGAAATGAAAGATGAATTTTACAGAAAACTCTCTGAACTTCTTCAGAAAGCTAAACGTTCAGACATTGTACTCATAGCAGGTGACTTTAATGCCCAGGTAGGTAGCTTAAACGAAACAGAAAAACATTTAGGTGGGTATTTTAGTATTCCGGCACAACGAACAGATAATGGTGATCGTCTGCTGCAACAGTGCTCAGACAACCGTTTATTTTTAGCAAACACAAATTTTAAGCATAAGGAGAGACACCGTCTGACATGGCGACCCCGTGCACCAAATCAACGGTGGACTCAAATAGACCATATTGCCATCAGTCATCATTTGAGAGGGTCGATAGAAGATTGTCGCTCATTCTGGAGTACCTGTTTGGACTCTGATCAAACTCTCATACGAGCACGCATCTGCTTGCGCCTCACTGGACGCAAAAAAGCTACATTAAAAAGACCCATTAGAACTGAATTGAGTAACGAGAAAACCAAAAGTGCATTCCAGAAACAACTGAGGTCACACTTAGGTAGTTCTGAAAACGAGGCTGACCCAGATGTTGCTTGGATAGATATACAAATAGCTGTGGAAACAGCAGTGACATCAATTAGTGATTTGAACCAGAGATTTATGAAAAAACAATGGATCTCTACTAAGTCTATTGCACTGATGTATTCTCGTCAACTCATCCCATCAACGAAGAGCGTAAAGAAATCAGATCTAGGTTAACCAAAATTCTAAGGAACGACCGTGAGCAGTGGTGGGCAACGAAAGCAAATGAGATAGAAAAGGCGGCGGCTGTAGGCAACGCAAGGCAGCTCAACTGGCCTTCAACTACTCTACAACTACCCACCGTTTTTGAAACAGCCTAAATAGGACGTTGAAGTAGTTCCAACGACTCTAATTGAAGTTCACAAAACTATAGCTAATCGGAAAAAAGAGCAGCTGGTTTAGATGGATTGGCTTCATAGGTCTTTAAGTATGGTGGTCCAATTTTAGCGATTAGATCGACTAATAATTTAGCTAAAATCTGTGAATCCCATCTGACTGGTCACAATCACTGATTGTCCCAATATTTAAGGGGTCAAAATCATCACGCGATAACCACAGAAGGATTACTTTGACCAATATATCATCCAAAATACTAGCCTCAAATATTATTTGACGCCTAACAAAGATTAGTGAACCGCAAACACGAGAAAATCAGGCTGGCTTCAGACTTGTTCGTGGCTACATCGACCATAAATTCACCTTCCGTCAGGTCCTAGATCACAGGCATGCTTATCCTCAGAAGTACATAGACCTTGTGAAGGCTCTTTACTCGAACACTACTAATCGGATTAAGGGTTATGGCGAACTGTCCTCTGATTCTGCAACCTCAAGTAGTGTCTGGCAGGGCTATACGCTATCTCTTTTTCTGTTTAATTTCATCATAGACCTACTGCTGTAAATAACGCTCTTGTCAACTGAATTTTCGGGCATTGACGTCTTGTCAGGTTTACTTCTTGACGTGGAATACGCAGATGGCAATCCTGTTTGTTGAAAACCCTATCCTCAGTTCGAATGTTGACACAGGCCAGCCGTGAAGTAACGACTTGCATTCAGAGGGTGGAAACGAATCCAAAACATCCTGGAGTTGTTGCTCAGTGCTACCGACAGACTGCATTTTATCAGGGTCCGGTGGGGCTATAATTTATGGATGACATTTGAACGGGGCCAAAGTGACCTTGAGAATGTTTATCCACTACATAAGACAAAATGATGGTCAGAAGCCAGTGCGATGTATTAAAATTATGATATACAGTTGATGATTGGGAGTTAGATTTATGGTTTTCATCACGAACTGACATCAGATGAAGTGCCAAAACCCTATTTCACTAAATAAATGAATGACCTTTGTGGCGAAATAAAAGACCTGTTATCTTTTATCTGATTGATTTGTCCATAAATTATAGTATTAAATTGTAGTAATTTTTAACCTGTTGAATTGAGACAACTTAGAGAGGCACCTGAAACAAAAGTTTTAAAAGAGAAAAATAATATATAGATGATTGCATGCTATATGAGAAAAGAATCTGAGAGATACTCAAAATTGCGGCTACCTTTGACCGTCGTAGAAAAACAACTTTGAGTGGACCCAGTAGCTTATCCACAAGTTTCACGTTTGCAAGGAAATGAAAGTATATTTCAGTTGAAGCAATTATGAAGACAGCGGTTGATCGACACGGCAAGACCTGTCGCTCAGATTGTAGGCGAAAGTCTGACAACGTTACGCCAAACTCGAAGAGCGCGCGTCTGTCGAAGTTCACAACCTCACGTTATTAGCCTGAATAATCATAGGTTGAAATGCAGAGACTTTTGTCTGATAACCTGTTTTTGGATATTAATAGCTGATTTGTCACACGTCAAAACAATAGGTCTAGTGTTCAACGAACTAATGTCAGGTATCTGTCGGAAATTCACATGATTATCACTGTCTTCACGTATTTATCCAATTTTCGATGACAGTACACAAGAGCTAGTGGTATTAAAAATCCTATCACTGTAATAAGAAGGTCGGGAAAATCTTTCCGTATCTAAACAAACCGTAATAAACTTGTAGCGGTAACGAAATCACTAAAATTAATAGTTTTGTAAGTCTTGAAAATTTGACTACGACCTCATTAACTTTGATGGACACATCACGCTGAAGATGCTTGTTCATGCATCCGCATCACATTACGAGTGGGTAGGCCGTGCTATGCATCTCCCACAACCGCTAGCGAACTTAGATTCAACGATTCTCGAGATATCGATAGCCTTTCAAATATGACTTCGAACCTCTTCGCTTCTGACTTTTAATTTGACTGGGTTGGCATACTTCAACTGTAAAGATGTTACGTGTAAAGGCGTCGTCAAACTTTCAATGCTTGCCTCATCTTTAAACTCAAAAAAACTAACAGAAGCACTTGTGGGAATTCTTTCCCTCTGCATTTATACATCTGTTCCATCGGTGAGACTTCCAATGTAAATGCAATCAGAAATCGACACATACGGAAAACACACCGTAATAAACATTAACTGACATTCTAACGTACACAAAATATAGTACTAATATCACCATTTATACAATCTTGGTTGTTCTTCTATTTTTAAACACACAGTGCTTCTACTTTTCACATGCTGTGCTATTAAGCAGCCATTACTACTATGCTTCTATATGTGACTTGTTAAAATATCTGTACTAAATCTTTCTTCATTATGATAGTTCCACTTTGTTTAACACTTAATTAATCTTAACGTAGACTGTGCTTTTGCGCGTGTTAAATTAAACCAAACATGTTTAGATTACTGCACGTATTTTCCAATCAGTTGCGGCCGCCTTCATTTCCATTCATCTTTCACATTATTAATATCTAAGGGATTCTTATCACTCGTTTGATTACTACTGTCGCGTGACAATCTCATTCGATTTGGTATTGAAGCAAGGTCACGTTGATTCTGGCTGCAGAGCATTGTAGTGGTATTGGTCCTAACCACTGAGAATATTCATATTCAATAATTAAAACGAAGAGAATGTCAACAGTGTAGAAAGTGGAGGCAATTAGTTTAACTGATTCAGACGTCATGTTTCAGCTTTTCAGGCGTCATCGTTCTTGTACAACTTATCTTTAGAAAAGCTAAATATTATATTGATAATTGTTACGAAATGACGTCAGAATATACAGTAATATGACTTCCACATAAGGTCTTATAGATTAGGCTTTCACATCGTGACAAATCTACAATTTTAGGATTACGTCTACTAATATAGCGGCAATAGTAACGAGTTGCATAATAATACTACAAGTATACAGGCAAAATAACAGCGATCATTGTAAACGAACTAAAAGATTAACATAGTATACGTGAATACTGTGTGCAAACAATAAGCGTCACATACAAAGGGAAATAGACAGATACTGCCGCAAAAATATATGCACATGGAGTTTTCTGACATTAGCATACATATACAAATACACATAATATATCATTATAGTCACACACATAATTTAAAACTCCATAATGTGAAGGTTCTCAACTCAAACCTTTTTCACACCTTAAAGAATCTTGAGTTGTACTTTAGTTTACACATGTTTAGTTTCATAGTCGTTTAATCGACCTACTCAAGGGACATTGTCAATTTTGTTGGAAAAAGCTGCTCATATGCTCACATTAATATCCTCATGCTTTTACAAACATGTGTGCTCGATTGCCTCTTGCAACCTACACATATATACCTACAACTGGCTTAACTGTTAGCTACTTAAATTTCTGGACGACTCATTCGCTTGCCTTTTATATTTACTTCGTAAATCCTACTGACTAACTCTTAAGAATTGATTCACTTTCCCTACTATTCGCACTTCTAATCGCATTCGCCATGTGTGCATGTGATCTGTGCGGTACGCCTACAATCCGCAATCAACATTTTTATTATCTTTCAAAGTTTATAAATCGTTTGGAGTTATCCAACAGCGGTTATCAGAACGACTGGCATTTAAAGCTTAAGAATTATCTTTAAGATGTCCTACTTTGAACTGGATATAGTTTATTTCTCATTCCGATTACATTTTCAGTTTTTTTTAACACGTTTTAAGACGGATTTGAGTGTTCCAACACTGGTCTTACTTCACATTCCCTAACTGCTCAACTTCAAAGGGAGGTTTACTCAGCTGTTGTACGTACAACTTCAAGGACTACATTGTTGGGATATGATTGTCATTTAAAATAGCCAGATAAAGCAGAAAATCTGATTTGTTTTGATCAGCCCGATAGGCAGTTTAAAAGCCATTTCACTAGACACGGAGTAATGACAACCAATTTTCGTGACAGAAATATGATTGAAAACCAACCATATTGAATGAATTGAAAAAGATTTGGAGACCCATGTGAGCAGGAAAGTTTATTACTATTAAGGACAAAGCTATCAATATGTTCATTTCAGAGGGGTTTGTTGATTTTTTGGGGGTTAGCGCGTAGCACACCGTGTGTCAGCACCAGACTTCGGACACTACCCATCAAAACATGTTCGTTGATTGTGTAAATTGGTTGGAGTTGTGAAGTGGTCTGTGACGAAAAGCTTATAACCTATTATTTCCCTTTTTATACGTGGTCAGAGTGTGATTCTCTACAAGGCTCTTGATACTGTCAACTACTTCTTCTGTAACAGATTTACTTAATAATTCTGCATTCTGAGCGTAGTGAAGCGGTTAGAAGACTTCTATCCATGATTCATTTCCGAAATGCAGCTCAAATAACGCGATGGATGTGTGTGACATATGAACTGAGACGGTTACTTATCACTCAATGTCTCCCCTTCAAAATCTCAATATTGACCCCCCACATTTAATATCATGCTTCGTGAATTAGTGCTTCAGTTTAGCTTATTGAACATGTATTTACCTTTTCTGCAGTTGATATAAAGAGGCTTTAGTTTGATTGAATAAGTTTTATCACATCATGCCTAAAAAGGCTGTGGCGTGAATCCCTCGTTCAAACTTGTAAACTTTCCGTCATTCACCATACAAAAATATGAAATTGTGATTCATACATGAGGTAAAGAATTGAAGAACTGAATTACATATCCAATATGTTAATTCCATTGAGGCGATATGGGATAATTCTTAAATACTAAACTTTAACTTTTACAACTCAACAGAGCTCATACCTCTTTCTCCAGATTTGTACGAAAACATGGGGCCACTTTTGTAAGACTTCATCGGACGATATTGATATTTTATTATGTCTCCCTTGCTATGCAACTCCATTAATAATCAATCAGCTAAGATTACGTAATTCTGGGTTCACCGAATATCTCCCAACTACATCTTCGAATCCATACATTTCTGACTTCTGATTTGAATGGGTATCGGTTATGAAGATGTTACAAAAATATAGAGTTTTCAAGTACTGAGTACCCGTGAAATTCTTGTGGGGCCAGTGGAATATCACCGAGCCCTGGACTGTTGAACATTCAGTAAACCAACGTCCGGATGATTTGGTTTGGTCTCAGTGACATTGCACTATTACTACAGTACTCCCCCAAAAGATTCAATGACCGCTTGCACTGGTACCAAAGAAGGTTAGGATAGTCGCGCGCCAGAGGTCAACAAACGATTGGTATGAATCCTCTGTGTATTGCCAAGCTGTAAGACAAATTGAAAGAAGGATGTAGAAACTGATCATGAAGTAGCGAATAATAACAAATTACCAGAACTATCAGTATTGGGGTTGTGGAGATTATTAAGCTTTTGATTGAGATCATGAATCGACTGATGTTAGACCACCGTTGGAAACCTGGAAGCACTGGACGGCCGTTTCGTCCTAGTATGGGACTCCTCAGCAGTGCGCATCCACGATCCCGCTCGCGGGATTCGAACCCAGGGCCTTCAGTCTCGCGCGCGAACGCTTAACCTACTCGACCGCTGAGCCAGCATCCAATGGTGTTAGTGTCTAACATCAACCAATCCACGAAATTGCGCGACACTAACACCATTGGATGCTGGCTCAGTGGTCGAGTAGGTTAAGCGTTCGCGCGCGAGACTGAAGGCCCTGGGTTCGAATCCCGCGAGCGGGATCGTGGATGCGCACTGCTGAGGAGTCCCATACTAGGACGAAACGGCCGTCCAGTGCTTCCAGGTTTCCAACGGTGGTCTAACATCAGTCGATTCATGATCTCAATCAAATTACCAGAACGTTGGTTGAATGTAAGACTATTAACCGTAAAAATAGTAGAAAAACCACATTGTTTTAAGACTCTATCTAAACGCGTCGAAAAAGATATTTTTGACAAGTGGTTGAGTTCCTCAGATAAGAAACGTTAAGTTTGCCGCAAGATTAGTGATGCTACAGTGATAATATAATGAGTATATTATCATTCGCTGTCGGTGCTTGCACTGCCGACGGTTCAAATTAGAAAGTCAGAAAGTGTCATTGACACCTGTTCGTCAGTGTCGAATTCTAGTTGTATCAGTATTTAACAGACTAACTGTAAGTACAAACGTATAACGGTGAAAAGGAGTTATGATTTCACTGTATGAAGCTATTGATCTATTTTAGCCACAGTTTAAAAAACCGATGATTTTTGGTGCAATCAGTAAGTGTCAAAGACTACAGATCGAGAACAAAGATGGCGTGATGAAGTCTCTAAAAGATGATAATCAGTGAGTTCTGTATTTTTATCCGATAAGTGGACCAAAAAATATTGAAAAGAACATAAGATGTCTTTTGAGTGGGCAACTGTTAATAGACACTTGTTTCTTCTGGATGATGGCTTTCATAGTTCTACAAGTTTTCACCCCATACAGTAGAACTGTCTTGACATTTGTATTGAAGATTCTGACCTTGATGTTGGTTGCTAATAGTTTTAAGTTCCAAATGCTCTTCAGTTGTACATATGCTGCTCTTACTTTTCCGATCAGCGTATTCACATCTGCGTCAGATCTACCGTATTGATCGAAAGTTTTTACATCTTCTAAAGCCTCTCCGTCAAGTGTGATTTGACTGGTGCATGCTGTGTTGTACCGGAGAATCTTGCTTTTCGCTTTGTGTATGTCGAGACCTACTGCTGCTGAGGCTGCCGAAACACTGGTCGCCTTCTCCTGCACTTGTTGTCGCGTGTTTGATAGAAGAGCCAGATCATCTGCGAAGTCTAAGTCGTCCAGTTGCATCCTAGATGTCCACTGTATCCCGTGGTTCCCCCCAGATGCTGACATCTTCATGATCCAGTCGATCACAGAGAGAAAGAGAAAAGGTGAGAGCAAGCAACCTTGACTGACAGCGTCTTTACCTCGGACGAGTCTGTCAATTGTCCTCCATTCACGACTTTGCAGTTTAATCCATCATAGGAATTTCGTATGATATTAACTATCTTCTCAGGTACGCCGTAATGTCGAAGAAGCCGCCATAGTAACTACGTATACAAGATTATCTACCTTTAAAAATCTATCTGACGTATCGGTTATAACTGTATTTAAAAAAATCACGGCGAGACTATAATTTATGGACGGACCAATCAGATTTACCATAACAGGTCTTAAATTTTGGTGCGAAATTCACTAACTCATTTGGCAGTTTTGCTGATGTCAGTTCGTGATGAAAACCCTATCAACTGTATATCATAATCGTTATACTTCAAACTGCTTCATAACACTCACTTAGCGCTAGAAAGTACCTAGACGCTCTCAAGGTCACCTTAACGCCGCTCAAATATCGTCCATAAATTAAAGTCTCACCGTTGTAAAATATAAATTATGGGATTCTAACAAAATGGTTTGAAGGTACAATACTTTTAAAGTATTAGTTTAAAGTGAATTAAATTTAACTACTTTCCAATAAATCAATTTGTAGACGCTCATATCTTCGGCAATATGATGCTTTAACAAAAATGTATCTACATTTTCGAAGCTTAAAACCCTTACTGTCAACTTAGGTGGGCATATGAAATTGTCTTATGATTTGACAACAGTGCTGTAAAGCCACCGCTAATGAGGAATTGGTAGACGACTTTTTTCCCTAATATTTTTGTAAGAATTGTTGACATTAATTTCTTACACATATTCAGGGAACTTATTTGTCATTTTTCTCCGCTTTAATTATCTCTTATATTTCAAGGTGTTTTCTTTTTCATCCACCTTTGTGTGTGTGTGTGTTTATTTTAATGGTTGAGTTTCGAAATGTCGGTTAACATTCTGTTTGTAAAATGTCGTTATCTTTTCAAATATTCATTTCTAATTTCAAGTGTTTACACGTATTATCTTTTGATGTTCAATATTGAATTTCGTCGATAGCCTTTTAAATGTAAGCTTCTCAACTGGATGACTTACTATTGCCAAAATTTACGAGTTGATAATAGAACTGTGTGGAAAAGAAAATGTATTCTTGTTATGGTTTGAAAAGACAGCTATCACGGGTTCACGTAGTCTGTGTACGAGAACGAGATTCGATGATCAAGGTCCAGTAAGCTAGCTATTGCTGCGCCCCAGCCCCGCTATCTAGAGGGAGAAGTCCAAGCTCGGAATGAGAAGTGTATTCTGCCCCAACCAGAAAAATGAGTGAGCCTAGTAGAAAATACACTCGTTTATATATTGATTGTACACCCATTTTGATTAATAATTAGAATGAAATCACATATATGAAAAATGCTTACAGTTATAACAAATCATATGCTGAGTATAGTTCATAGTCAATGGAATACAAGAATATTGTATATTATACAGAATAAATATCATACGAGAAAAGAAAAGAAATATTACATTGCGTAATCATTACATTGAATCAAAAAGGATGTAATGATGAATAAAACTCATATTGAGTAAATCAATCGAATATTGATTTTTCTTCCCATTATATCAATTCTAGAATCCAGAGAATGACAATTAACAAACTTCCAAGAGAATGTCTTCAACCTGAGAACATAATTTATTAACAAATTGAATCACTCAGTATAATGATCACACTACAGATAAATGGATAGAAGTTTATTAGAGCTATGGATTAGATAAAATAATAATGGTAACAATTGAACAGATAATCGGTATATCGTGTGATAGCAAATACAAGAATGAAATGGAACGGCAGAGTAAAATGGAAAGTGTTTTAACTAAAAGAAATAAAGGTTTTGAAATGTATCTCGTAAAATGTGGTAGGAAAGTAGTTAAGAATTTGCTACTGAATATTTGAAATTAAAATTAACAAAATGATACCTGATTTATAACAATGTCCTTCTGAATATATGACTGAATTATCCAGTCAACCTTGAATAAATTTCCAAATGGATCACCTATTAGTCGATCAGCGAACGTGTGGATAAAAAAGAGGAGTCCTTTTCTGAAAATGTTATAAGACTTAGATAAGTAGTGTTTTTATTGGGCTTATGACTTATCCATGATCTATGGTGGATGTTGCCATCTCGAAATAAAAAAAAATTTCAATACACACATATATCTATACGGGTGTGAACCAGTTGATTACTGTATCACTTACAATGTCAAATTAAAGGTTTCGACCAAACAATACTAAGGTATAGACATTATGTTTGAGTGCAAACTTGCTCAAGCACTGAAAACTTGGAGGTATTTAAAACGACTTAGATATCACGGTAAGGAATAGCATCTTTCAATTGATATTAAAGTGATGTACTTGGGAGTTTGATTCGAGTGAAATAGGAAAGGACTAAATGTTGTTTCGTTGAGTTTTGAAAACTATTAGAATTTAAATAAACAGGTGCTTCACCTAATTCAATAACCATATCATCATCATCATTTGATTATCGGTTGTGAAGGTGTCAACACTGAATAGTCATGAATTTTTCAAATGATAGTTAGCATTAATTTTTGAATTGAACACATAAAGTAACCGAGAGTAAATATTTCGATTTCGATTTGCTAGACAGTTCCATGGATGGTTAACTTCTAGGAATAAATATTCTGATCATAATATAGACTGTTTCAAATTATTTATGCTGATAAGATATAGGGAATTATGATATTCTGTCCGTGTTTAGGATAACAATAAAATTTACCTTCAGTGTCCCGTTTGTCCTGAACAAAATGCGTACTAGGCTATTTTTTTGGAGCTCATTTCAGTTGTCCTTTAATGGGGTTTGAAATAAATGTGAATATTTAGAAATTCATCGGTAACCTGAACAACGTTTGAAGATACTTCAATCAAGTGATAATTGCCTTAATGTGTCCTGTTAAGGACATTGTAACTGAGATGAGATTACTTAGTGTACAGTATATGTCACAATTATTCACAACAATGAAACGACTTTAATATAAATTGATGGCTATTGGAAAGTACAGGGTTGTGAACACAAGTTTTATTAATATCAGAAGGGGTTTTGTGAATACTATAGTAAGTTTAATAGTCGGGATCATGAGTCAATTAAAGCTAGATCACCACGGAAAACCTGGAAGCACTTGACGGCTATTTCGTCCCATTGTGGGACTCCTCAGCTGTGCGCACCCACTATCCCGCCTCGCAAGATTCAAAATAATGTGCTCTGCTTTAATCAAACGTTTCTCTTTAAAGAGTTCTGTGTCACGAAAGAAAGTTAGAGAAATTAATATCTCCTTGCTCTTTAGACTATGCAATTATAATCAAATAGACCATATTCCCTGCGATATTGTGTGACTAAGATATTTCATCTAAACGATTGAATGATACTGTATTAAACATGTGAATTTAAGTTGCAGATACATTGTGGCAATAGGCTGTAGTGACCTACTTTTGTCAACAGAACGCGATTGGTTCGATGAAAACAATTATTATTATAACCAATTGTACCAGTGACTGTTTTACTGTGTTCGTTTGCTTAACTGTGCTAATAACAGCCATATTGGTCTTCCATTGTACTCCATTACTTCTACGCGGTTTGTGACTACGCACGAACCTTTCCTTGCCGATCGCATTTGTACTCCTTTGGCATGATCTCGGTATTCTTTCGATACCACGAGATCGCCAACAAATACATCTCGACTACAGCCATCATCTGTCTTCTGATATTTGCCTACGGGGATCTTATTGGTTAATTGGCACGTAGTCTTGTAGCGGTGTTCATAGTCAAGCTAAACTCGACACCACGCTACAAGGCCATCAACGAAATGTTAAGCTCGCACGACTAGCCAACATATCACTTCTATTTCCAAAAAAAAACGAGATAAGAATCACTGTTGAAAAATATTTACTAACATTTCCAAGAGATGAATATAAATGAGTGTCCAGTCGTCTATCGATTTGATTAAACTAGTAATGATTTCCTTTCCACATTTGGCCTTCTCACTCGAGTAGCTGGTTTAGTTTGCATATAGGAAGCTTGAGTATCAGTATCAGTATCAGAATCGGACATCACAGAGCACAATAGTTACTAATTAAATATCACACAGGATCATGGATAAGAATTACTGAAGACCTATCAGTAACCCCTGATTTCAAATCATTTTCGCTTCACAATACTTCATATTTGATAATTATTCAAATTTATGACAAAGTTTTAGCTGCGCAGACAAGAGCAATTTATTGTTCATGAAGTGGTAAACAAACGTATTTATTTCAGTCATTTAATGTTGAACGGATTCTTTCGATAAATTGCGCAGCAGTTCTCTCATCTTCTGAGTTGTGCGCCACTTATTAGTGGAAGCTGTCCCAGAACCTAGGTCAACCAAGGTTTTTTGATGACTACCTCTAAGTTCCTAAAATTAAATCACAGTACCAGTAATGTTGTGTCACTTAGACCAGCAAAACAGTATAACCTGATCAAGAGACATAGGTTAACGCTGAAGAACTGAATACACATGATACTGATTTTCATTCAGTCCTACATGTGGTTAGTCGAAGCACGTGTAACTCAGTGGTGATGTCTTGGTTTGAGAAACAAGGTTTCAGGAGACCGAAATCACTGGGCAGCTTAATTTACATTTAGATTCCAGGTTCACTTTGCCAACGATTCTCAAATCTATACCCAACATTTCCTACAGATTATCTACAACCACCTGACAACCGAGACACGTGGGGTCACCTTCTTTATCTCATTCCACTGATTACCTATCACATTTTAGAAATTACTCGATTTCGTGGATAACCTATAGCCAAAGTTCTTCTGTTTTTACAAATAACCTTAATTGTTGAAACTATATTGTCAGTCAGTCAGTCAGTCAGTCAGTCAGTCAGTCAGTCAGTCAGTCAGTCAGTCAGTCAGTCAGTCAGTCAGTCAGTCAGTCAGTCAGTCAGTCAGTCAGTCAGTCAGTCAGTCAGTCAGTCAGTCAGTCAGTCAGTCAGTCAGTCAGTCAGTCAGTCAGTCAGTCAGTCAGTCAGTCAGTCAGTCAGTCAGTCAGTCAGTCAGTCAGTCAGTCAGTCAGTCAGTCAGTCAGTCAGTCAGTCAGTCAGTCAGTCAGTCAGTCAGTCAGTAACAACGTAGAACTTCGTAAGTACGTACATCAGTTCGATTTGCCATACCACATTAGCACAGAAATACGGTTGTCGATTCAAATCTCGTAGTGGTAGAGGTAGTAAGAGTATAAGCACTAATCGGGAAGATTAGGATTTGAAGATGTTATATAAGGAGGTGGTTGAAGTTAGTCGACATGAAACACTAAACCAAGGTTTCATTCTATTTGACACTCATCAGCAAGTATTACCCATAACTTTGAAGGAACTGATTCTCTTTAAGTGATTCGATCATTTTTAACCCAGCTTTACAGTCAGAGTTGTTACTGTTGGACTATTCGTTAAAGGGTGTCAAATGCTATAAAAACTTAGTTTAGGATGACAAACTTATTTCAAATATTCATATAATGTATACAAATGTATGGCACTTTATATATATGCACAATAGAATAATTGGTCATTTTTAAAATAACCATAACGACTGAAACATGAAAATAGTTTATTGAATCATTTAACCTTAGTAACTAGCACAAAATTTCAATTGGAATTGAATGTATCAATTTTTCTCATAAAATTTTCACTGTAGCGGCTAATTTAACCGATCATACATAAAGTATGAATGAATTAAGTTTGAAATGTAGGGTGGCGGTGATGGTGGTGGTGGGGTGAATAATAAAACTTATTGTCGACTTTGATACACTGTTTATATTACAAATAAATGGTGTGTTTTTATTGACTTTAATAAAAACGCAATATTTTTATTTTATTTAATATATGTGGGGAGGGGTAGGGTTCGGCTTGATTTGTTGTTAAGAGAAAAAAATGTTTATTCTATTTGTATATTCTCCCTTCACAATATGTAAAATAATTGTAGTAATATGTAATACAAATATGAAATTGTCGAATAATAATCTGATACAATTAGTTCCCTTTATAAATTTAAATAAAGCTACAACGAATATGGATACGGAATAATATGAATACATTATATTTCGTAGTTTCTCATTACATGTTAACGATCAAATATATAATACAATTTTATATAGAGGTAAGATATAGTGTGAATGTGAATGTAAAGAATTGCTTCAAAATGCTCTGGTACAACAAAGGGTTGGAAGAGTCCGTTCTACCTCACGAAATGCTCTCACATATAATTAGTTAAAGCTTTCAAATAAGAGAAAAAAATCTATCCACATATCAAATCATTTTTCATCTAATTGATGAAACATAGAAATATGTATGCTCCAGTGTTTAAATACTAGTCATGTCGTTCAGAAGAATATTTAGTAAGATTAATGGC
Source organism: Schistosoma spindalis (assembly GCA_946903255.1). Classification (NCBI taxonomy): domain Eukaryota; kingdom Metazoa; phylum Platyhelminthes; class Trematoda; order Strigeidida; family Schistosomatidae; genus Schistosoma; species Schistosoma spindalis. Next base: position 37,248,305 of record OX336416.1, on the reverse strand, counting down.
ATAGTTTAACAAAATACTCGATCAAATTGCCCCCAAATGGCCTGGTACGGCCGAGGATAAGGAGAGTTCACTCTCCCACTCTAAATGCTATCACTTGGCCACTCGTATACAGCCACTACCAGCGATGTCCTACTCACTGCCTTCTAGTGGCGGGAGTGTTGTTTACGAAATTAAGGGGATGAAAAACGAATGTCCAGCACTTTAACCGGGTTAGTAGATATGGAGGATTGACCTAGGTGAGTTGGAAAACCCTGATCCCAAACCAGTGGTGGATGTGGGTTCCAGTACTCTGAAGGAACAAATGGCATATGAACCAATCGTTGGTCACAGTCTACCATGGAACTGAATTTCCTTACGTTGCTCCACTGCATTGTGGATCAGACCTTTATGTCAAAGGCTCCGGATGTGGCCCCCTAAGAAAATTATCGGCTTCGGTTCGGGCACCCGGGCAGTATTATATCCCATTCTTCTGTGGCGCATATGTATTCGGTTCCCCTTTGTACCAATACTTTTGTTTTCGAATAAGTAAATAATGTAAAGAATTGGGATGACAAAGGTTATTTATATTAACTATATATTGAATGAGTTTTAGAGGCAGATATGATAAATTATGTGATAATTTTAAAGGTAATGAAGGGTTGGCACAAGATTTCTGGAATTAAAAAGAACTGGGTGGTTCAAATGTACATAAAGTAAGAATTCGGTAATGAAAGAGAAATATAACAAACTAAACATTAACAAAATAAAACTAATGACTAAAAAATTGAATTACCAGAGTAATAATAGGTTTATTACTATCTCTTTTTTGAATACATAGATCAGGTTTGAGTACGTTTATCGTAATTGCTTCAGCAAACCGAAGAGAAACAGTATTTCTTTGTCTGATAATAATTTTAAAAGGTTGGGGAATGTCAATGGTATGCCTGGTGTCAAGTAAATACCAAACTATTGCAATGTTAATAGCCATTGCCCCTCGTAGTCTCAATTTCTTTAGAATATGCTCGGAAATACGAACATGTACTGTTCTCATGATTCCTTTAATATATGCGCTTTCGCACATATATGTAAATTGGTAAATGCAGTTGGAGCTACTGACAAAAGAGGACCTGTCAATTTTAGTTTGTTTAAGCGAGCAGTTCGTTTCCCATAGCGTCGTCAATTTCGCTGATGAATAGGTCACCTTCAACGCAGAATTTTTCCTGTAATTAATTATTCCAATAATTTCATTTCCTTTGAAATGTAAGTATAAGAAACAGATTCTCATTTCCATTCTATCATATTTAACCCGATGGTTGACTTTGGCATATTTCTGGATGAACTTTATCGAATATGCATTTTTAACGTAGGCAATTTGTATTGAAAGCAATCTCATCTTCCAGGAATTCCTTTGAGCAAATTTTACGTGCACAGTCAAAATAATAATAATAATCTGTTTACAAGCACTTAACTCCTTTGATTAATTGGTGAGACTATAATTTATGGATGACTTTTGTGCGACGCTAAAGTGACCTGGAGAGTGTCTACCTGATAATTAGGACCAAATGAGGGTTATAAACAAGAGTGAGGAATTCAAATTATGATTTACAGTTGATGCTTAGGGTTAAGATATAGGTTTAATGTCAAAACTTTATTTATCCAAATGAATGAGTGAATTTCGCGCCAAAATTCGAGATCTGTTATCTCATACCTGATTAGTTCATCTATAAATAGTCTCCCCGATTAGTTTTGATCAAATGCACAAACTCATTTTTGGATCATTTATTATTATTATTATTACATTAAAATAGTATGTATAGTATAGTTACGGTTAGATCTTATCCATTATTACAACAGGATCGATACAATATCAAATATAAAACAACCCGCTAAATCATTGAAAATAATAATAATCTTAAACTATTTTTAGTAAAACATACATGAAACATAAAATATCCTGGATAAAAAATCATTTTTTTCTTTATTCATTTAATATTGATTAAATGTAGTCAAGGTAAATTTGAAAATTGATTGAATCCATGGGATACTAATTAAATGATACATGAGTATGATGTTATTCATATGATATTTCATAATCTAATATATATGTTACTATTTTACCTGGTTCAATAGTTAATATAACATTTTTTGATGTTACATTATTCGTATTATATAATTGTTTCCTTTCATAAGTTTGATTATATTCAAAATTAGTTTCAGTAGGCCATTTTAATCTATTCGCTAGAGCTTCATTTTTTAATTGATCCCCGGTTAATGTAACTTCTTTCATACCAATTACTTTTATACCTTTGAATAAATAAGTTAAATCTAAACTGTATGGTTTAATTGGTAATTCATTCGTAACTGTTTGTAGATTTTCTAATCGAATTAATATTTGATTTGGTATTCTTAGATCAGATAATGAAACTCTATTTAAAGGCCATGAAGTAAAACTTAACAAATGAATATGTTCTGGTAATGCAACATTAATTCCATTCCAACCATTAACTTCAGTTGATTTTGGTTGAATTTTAGCTTGAATAAATAATGGTATAACTGGTTTACTAATCATTTGAGCAGTTACTCTATCTTTGGATTCAATAATTTCTAATTCATCAAATCGTATTTTATGTATTCCACGTACAATAAGACCTTGAGATTATACAAGGAAATTTGAAGTAAAATGATTATTAATTAAATAAATGATAAACAAAATGTTTGTAAGAGATGGTAGGGAAGATTTGTAGTTGAGGTGGATAATTATAATGAAGTTTTTTTCTCTGAGCTGGATAGTTTAATCGTGTAAAATATGAAACGCTTCACGATTTTGCGGGTCATCCAGTTTAGTGAACAAAACTTGGCGAAACTCTAATTTATGGACGAGCCAATCAGAAGCGTTTGAGATATTTCAAGGTCACGGCTCCAACTTCAGTGCTTAATGCTAACGTACGATCGGTTCACAGGGAATTTTATACAAAGCGTGATAATTGAGAGGCTATAACAAATAAAACGACAAGACTATAATTTGTGAACGAATCAATCAGCTATAAGATAACAGATCTCGGATTTTGGAGCGAGTCTTTCATCCATTTGCCTAAAGAGATTTCTGGCATTATAGCTGATGTCTGTTCGTGATGAAAACCCCATATATAATTCCTAACTAAGGTAATTTATGACAATTATTGCGAACTAGATAATGAAAGTACCAGTAACACTGACTGCAGCCAGGTACTACAATATATACGGATGTTCGGAGAGCATACACACCCCTACATAGGCTTGTTTACGTGCAATGTGTCGTTACCCACAAGTGGTATTTTGTGTACTTAACAATCGGAGGACACACAAACAATATTGAAGCTAAATGGTCGAGGCTGAAAGAGTTTTTGAGACTTTATCATGACTCCAGAGACCGACTATTCTGTAGCCGTATGGATGATTTTCTCTACTGCATGCATTACGATTTTAGAACCTCTGAACCTCTTTCTAACCTTGACAAGTTTTTAAACCATGTATAAGAAGTGTATCCACTTTATTTCATTGGTTTTGTATAATATATTTTTACTCTATACTGACTATTTGCTGATCGGCTAATATTTGTCAAGGTCACTTAAGATTCGTTCAAAGGTCGTCCATAAATTATAGTCTCGTCTAGCGAAATATATAACATTTTAATAGTTAAGTCTAAAGATAGTTTTAAAATGTAGTGAGTGATAAGCAGTTAACAGTAGTTGATCAATAATTTAATGTGCATATAATTTACGTAACCAATTAATCAAACATCTTAGGTGTGAGATACAACTCATAATTAAGTTATATATCTTTACTTTTTAACGCTTATGACCTAAGAGAATGCCCCTGATTGCCCTGGTACGGCCGAGGATAAGGAGAGTTCACTCTCCCACTCTAAATGCTATCACTTGGCCACTCGTATACAGCCACTACCAGCGATGTCCTACTCACTGCCTTCTAGTGGCGGGAGTGTTGTTTACGAAATTAAGGGGATGAAAAACGAATGTCCAGCACTTTAACTGGGTTGGTGGATATGAAGGAACCACCTAGGTGAGTTATAAAACCCTGATCTCAAACAAATGGTGTATATGAGCTCTAAGATCCTGAAGGAACAAATGGCATACGAACCTATTGTTGGTCACCGTCTAGCGAGGGACTGCATCTCATGACGTTGCTCCACTGCTATGTGGATTAAACGTTAAGGTCAAAGGTTCGGGTTGTGGCCTTCTAAAAAAAACGTTCTGCTTCGGTTTGGGCATCCGGACAGTACCCCAGCCCTCACACAAATCGAATAATTTATCTGACGCATATCTATTTAGTGCCTCCTTGTACCAATGTTTATGTGTTTAAATAAATCAATAAATAACAGTTACAATGCATATTTGTATATACCCACACCAAGGTCAGGATTTTCAATAAAAATGTCAAGACAGTTCTACTGTATGGCGCGGAAACCTGGAGAACTACGAAATCCATCGTCCAAAAGATACAGGTGTTTATTAACAGTTGTCTACGCAAAATACTTCAGATTCGCTGGCCGAACACTATAAGCAACAACCTTCTATGGGAGAAAACAAACCAGATCCCAGTGGAGGAAGAAATCAGAAAGAAGCGCTGGAATTGGATAGGACACACATTGAGGAAAGCACCCAACTGCGTCACGAAGCAAGTCCTCACTTGGAATCTTCAAGGCCATAGGAAAAGAGGAAGACCAAAGAACACATTACGATGGAAAATGGATGGAACTAGAAAAGAAGGCCTAGGACTGAGTGGGACAGAGAATGCTATTTGGCGGCCTATGTTCTATTGGGAGTAACAGGCGTAAGTAAGTAAGTAATGCATATATTTTTTACATACCTCGATAATCTAATCCATTTTCCATTAATGGTTCACTTACACCAAAACCATCATCACGTACTAAACGACGATGTAGCATTAATTCAATCTGTCCATCATTTAAACTTGTTCCACCTTGTGCACGATCTGTATAAACAGCTAATCCTAAAGGAATTTGATCATTTTCATTTAACTTATAAAATAAAATATTTTTTATCATAATTCTATTAATTACAGGATAATAATTTCCGGATATATTTTCTGTTTCATTAAAATGAAATGGAAGATTCCAATCAATTCTTTGATTACGTAATCGTTTTATTAAACGTCTACCAGATGAATCTGTGAAAAATTCACCTAAAATTGAATTTTAAAAAAAGGTTGACGATTTGAATATTAAAACAAAAATATTGAAACTTTGAATGTATAATGTATTCAATAAAGTAATGAATAATGGATGATAATTAACTTCAATTCATTTAGTGTTGTTTATTTGTATCCTCTGATTGTTATTTAGGAATGTAATTGATTGTTGGTATATGTACATCCTGTAAGGATTGCCTTGATATTGCCTGAAGTCATAAGCTAATAGTGAAATTCAGTTTGACGCAGGTTTCGTCCTGTTTGGAATTCATTAACTAGATAAATCTTCAGTTCAGAGTTGATGTTCACTGTAGGACTCGAACCCAGTACCGTACACTTCAAGCGCTATCGCGTTATCTACTTACCTAATTAGTCCAGATAGCCACATGCTTGTGAAATTTAAATTCACTAGGTATTGTTTACTTGAATCTTCCCACTGATGTTTAGTACTGCAATTGATCAGTCTCTTATTGGTATATGTGTATTTTGTGCGGATCGCCTCAATATTGCCTTACATCGCAAGTATTATAAGCAAAGATAAATGGTGGCCAATAGTTGAATCCAGGACGCGCATTTTATCCTCTTTTAAACTCGTCAGATGGATATACCTGCATCTCAAAGTTGATATTCACTTTGAGACTCGAATCTAGTACCGTTCGCTTCAAACGCCATCACTTCTATTTACTAAGTCACTATAAGATTAACAAAATAATCAATCATTGAGGAAAATCAAATTCACATGGTATAGTATCTCCATGATATAGATAATAATCTTTTACTATTTAGGAACTCGTATCTATAAATAGGTTTTCTGAAGTTCTCATGGTTTTTTTCAAGTTGTAAATGAGATAATTATTCATCCATACTGTTCAATAATAACACAAACTGACTGAAAGTGACAGTAAAATAAACTGATAGCTTAATTGTATTATTCTAGTCTCTATTTACTACATTGTTGAGTCGTGTTTAAGGACTACCGAAAATGTTTCTAAACTAAGAAGCAGCAATCACTTGAAGTTCACTGGATCTCAGTGTTTGTTCGAATTAACTAACTAATTTCCTTTATTTGGAAATTTAGTACGTAAGCGTGATGTGGTTAGCATCCATTGATCATATGTTAGTGAGTTCTTCATGATGTCAATACCGTTCTAATAACTTTCGTGTTGATAGCCTGCAACCACTTGACTTAGATTTAAAGTTTTCTATCCATCAACACAAAACACATAACACAAATACAGTTTCATATACGCTCAGTCTATACTTATACTTGTTATAATCATATAAGACTGAATCCCACTTTTGTAAAAGAATATATGGGTATGTTACTTCTAAATATTAATCGTATTTATGGAAAACTGAAACAGAGAACTACCTTCAAATCAAGTCATTTAACATTCTTCACACAAAGTTAGTAAATCAATGAGATAAATATCCATAAAAAAACAGGATGAATGTTTCCAAGAGAAAGTCACTTGTTTGTTTAGCTTAATACAAATCTGTGAATCAAACGGTCCTTTCTATCTCAGTATATGGTAAACTATCCGTCTACAGATATATATAAATGAGGATTGGGCCAACTTACAGTATAATAGCGACTAATTCAATCTTTTATTTTTACCAACTAAAGATAAGTAAGTGAAAGATCGGATAAATGAAAGACTCAAATCGATCAACTAATCTGTTCTGTGTTCATTAATGTTTCATATGTTATGCAACCAAAAGTCAAGGAATGTAGCTTATCCATTGGATGTAAAATATGTCTTCACAAATCTGGATAGTGGTTATTAGTAAAATCCAGGACGCGCGTTCCGTTCTATTTGGGACTCGCCAGCTGGATGAACCTGCATCTCACTCTGGGACTCGAATCTTAGATGTGGATAAACTGTGAACTTTAATTCTACTGTCCTTCAACATTTTTCGAAAGATTCATCTCCTGATGTTTTGTGCAAACTATTTGAAGAAATTTAGATAGTTTGTATGATATGCTTCTCTGTTTCGAATTCGTATGAACATGTAATTAGTTAAAGCTTTCAAATAAGAGAAAAAAATCTATCCACATATCAAATCATTTTTCATCTAATTGATGAAACATAGAAATATGTATGCTCCAGTGTTTAAATACTAGTCATGTCGTTCAGAAGAATATTTAGTAAGATTAATGGCATAGTTTAACAAAATACTCGATCAAATTGCCCCCAAATGGCCTGGTACGGCCGAGGATAAGGAGAGTTCACTCTCCCACTCTAAATGCTATCACTTGGCCACTCGTATACAGCCACTACCAGCGATGTCCTACTCACTGCCTTCTAGTGGCGGGAGTGTTGTTTACGAAATTAAGGGGATGAAAAACGAATGTCCAGCACTTTAACCGGGTTAGTAGATATGGAGGATTGACCTAGGTGAGTTGGAAAACCCTGATCCCAAACCAGTGGTGGATGTGGGTTCCAGTACTCTGAAGGAACAAATGGCATATGAACCAATCGTTGGTCACAGTCTACCATGGAACTGAATTTCCTTACGTTGCTCCACTGCATTGTGGATCAGACCTTTATGTCAAAGGCTCCGGATGTGGCCCCCTAAGAAAATTATCGGCTTCGGTTCGGGCACCCGGGAAGTATTATATCCTATATATATTCGGTTCCCTTTTGTACCAATATTTATGTGTTCAAATAAATAAATAAACGTTAAAATAATATTACCTGGATTTTTCACCATCATATTATCACCATTCAGTGTATATCGTATTACCAGTTCACGACTGTTTATATGCCCATCATCTGGTATAGGACCAGCTGTCCATTCTACCTCCAATTCTCCATTATTATAAAGGCGTACAACTAAAGATGCCCATGACGCATAAGTGAGATGAAATTCCTTGACACATGGTCCATCTATGACCTTAAGAGATAGCATCCAGAGACAATGAAATAACAGTTGAAGGTGTTAAATTAGCTATCGCTTTTCATCTTAGGATTTATAACATTTGACATACACGATTTAATTATATACTATGAAGTTAAAATTCTGAAAACTGTTTCAAACCCTTTATACTTATTACAAAATTCATCTTTGGAATTTCGATAAATACTACCCGATAGATTTATGTTTTCCATACATATTCTCAAATGATCTTTGATTTACTGAAGCTCTTCAAATCTTCGATAAGTATTACATAACTGCTGAAATTTCAAGACTTGATGTTTAAAGACGTTTTAAATGTACAGGTATTCAATGTAAACTTTTAGCTGAAGTTTGTGCTGATGATGTCGTTCAGATAAAAGATGAAATCCCCACGACTAAATCATCCAACTCAGAGAACAAAACTCCATCAAAATATTCAATGTATCTAATGTTTCAAATTTAGTTTACGAATAAACTGGAAACATGATAGATGATAGTTGACAAAGTCGTTCGAAGTAAAGACCGGTGTCAGGCAAGGTTGCTTACTCTCACCCTTTCTCTTTCTCCTGGTGATCGACTGGATCATGAAGACATCAACATCTGAAGGGAAGCACGGGATACAGTGGATAGCTAGGATGCAGTTGGATGATCCAGACTTCGCAGATGATCTGGCTCTTCTATCGCACACACAACAACAAATGCAGGAGAAGACAACCAGTGTAGCTGCAGCCTCAGCAGCAATAGGTCTCAATATACACAAAGGGAAAAGCAAGATTCTTCGATACAACACAACATGTACCAATCCAATCACAATTGACGGAGAAGCTTTGGAAGATGTAAAAACCTTTACATATTTGGGCAGTATCATCGATGAACACGGTGGATCTGATGCAGATGTGAAGGCACGGATTGGCAAAGCAAGAGCAGCATATCTACAACTGAAGAATATCTGGAACTCAAAACAATTAGCAACCAACACGAAAGTCAGAATTTTCAATACAAATGTCAAGACAGTTCTACTGTATGGCGCGGAAACCTGGAGAACTACGAAATCCATCGTCCAAAAGATACAGGTGTTTATTAACAGTTGTCTACGCAAAATACTTCGGATCCGTTGGCCGGACACTATTAGCAACAACCTACTGTGGGAGAGAACAAATCAGATCCCAGTGGAGGAAGAAATCAGGAAGAAGCGCTGGAAGTGGATAGGACACACATTGAGGAAAGCACCGAACTGCGTCACAAGACAAGCCCTCATATGGAATCCTCAAGGTTGAGGGAGGAGAGGAAGACCAAAGAATACATTACGCCGAGAAATGGAGATAGATATGAGAAAAATGAACAAGAATTGGATGGAACTAGAAAAGAAGGCCCAGGACAGAGTGGGTTGGAGAATGCTGGTCGGCGGCCTATGCTCCATTGGGAGTAACAGGCGTAAGTAAAGTAAAATGATAGATTTAAATAATTTTAATAACTGATATCATGAGCCAATGAAGCTAGACGACCATGGAGAATCTGGAAGCACTGAAGTCAGACATTAACACCATTGTGTGCCGCCTCAGTGGTCTAATGGTTGGGCGCTCATGCGCAAGAGTGATAGGTCCCGGACCCGAGTCTTGCGGGCTGCGGGATCGCTCACACGCATTGTTGAGGAGTCCGATACTAGGACGGAACGGCCTTCCAGTGCTTCCAGGTTTTCCATGGTGATCTAGCTTCAATTGACTCATGATTTCAATTACTGAATTTACTGCAACCTCCACAAAATCCCTTCTAGTATTTATCATCTGCTCACTAGTGACTGACTTCAAGAGGCATTTCCTGGAGTTCTGGTGAGAAGTCGTGACCAGTAGAGTTCAAACAGGTCCGTCGTGAGATATTAGCTAATTGAAGATAGTGGTGTAAGGTGGCGCAATTTCGTGGATTAGTTGAAGTTAGACATTAACACTATTGGATACTGGCCGGATCAATTGTCTAATGGTTAAGCGCTCGCGCGCTAGACTGATAGGTTCCGGGTTCGAATCTCGCTGAGGGCGGGATTGTGGATGCGCACGGCTGAGGAGTCCCATACTAGTATGAGACAGCGGTTCAGTGCTTCCAGGTTTCCCATGGTGATCTAGCTTCAACTGACTCATCATTTTAACTATTGAAATTACTAAAATCTCCACAAAACTCCTTCAGATTTCAATAAATTCATCAAAAGTACTTACATTTACTGTAGGTCTTGGAAAATCTTGTATAAATGTATTATTTTTTGGTAAAAATATATATGCACCAGACGATTGTGGATAGGATGTTTCACCAAAGTAATATAATAATTCAATAGATAAATTTGTATATTCACCAGATTTTAAATGTTTCATTGTTATAATTAATGGATTATGAGAATTTTCTATTAATTGAATATTGAATTCAATTGTTTTAGATAGTAATTGATCTATATTCAAGGAGGAATGAATTGATGATGATGATGATGATGATGATGATGAAGGTCCTTTTTGGAATGATTGATTATATACATGATTCATATAATCACTATTATAATATGTAGTTTTATTAAGAGCTAAATAAAATAAATTAAATCCAATTGGTGATAATAATTTAGCATTGAATATAATTTCATAATTAGCTAAATGTTTATCACTATGCCTTTCAGGTATATTTAATGTACGTTCAGTAATTGGTACTAATTGATATTCTAAGTTATTGTTGTTGTTGTTTAATAATGTGGATGAAGTCGATGATCTTGATGATGATGATGACGACGACGGTGATGATGATGGTAATTGACGTAGATCTTTTAATATCACTTGTAAATCAATTGAATCATCTTCTGGAATATAAATTGGTAAACGTATCCATGTATTTAATTGTATCCAACCTAAAGGATTATATAAGATTATAAATATACCACCTTGATTTAAATAATTTAATTGGGGTTTTATTCCTTCTGTTGCATTGCATAAACTAATATTTAATAAATTACAAAATATTACATCATTTGTTTTAATGAATGGTTTCAATGTTGGTAATAACTTAATTAATGATTGACTAATTAATAATTGACAAAATTTTGATGCTTTTGTTAATCTCCATGCATAATCATTAGCAACATGTTGTTTTTCTGTACCAGATATAGCATCATGATGTTGTAATACACCAAGTGTTTGTCTTAATGCATCAATCAATTCATCAGTGATAATTTGTTTTTGATAATCATTCATTTGTGTTAAACGATCTACATGTAAATGTACCTGAATAATAAAGAGTAAGAAAATCAAGTTAATAAGTTAAATGGAATTGTGATTGGTTAGTTTTTTATTTTTAGCCTTCAATGATAAACGAGGTTTGAGGGATTAAGATTTAAAAAGATGAATTTCAGAGGTTTTGAGATCATTCTTGATGTCTACTTAGCTTGAGAGACAAAAATGTTATAACTTATAATTTTGTGTTCCTGTCAATATATGACGTAATGATATCGCCAATTGGAGAACAGTGAATTGTTGAACGAACCAATGATGCATAAAACAAGTACGAACAGTCTGGAGTCCTTATCGGTCCTTCTTCCTGCCTAGCCGTAACTGTTGAGTCCAGAATATCAATCTCAACCTCTACGATATGAATCATTAATTTCAAACATACTGGGGTTTATATACAAACTAAACAGACCACATCGTACCATAAAATAGAAAATAACATTTGTATAAGATTTAGCCAAATGTGAGAAATAGTAATTGATAGACTGGGCATAACTCAAGAATGGTAGATCGTATAATAATAGTTCATAGATCAAAATAAAGCTTATAATAAGGGGAACAGGAATATGGATAGTTTAGCTATTTAACAATAATACAATTAAAATATATGTATAATATTGGTCCAGAAATAGATCCTAACAGTTACCATTCATTATTCTCATCGGAATATTACAAGAAGTATGGTATTTGTGAAGGTTATTTGTATTTCATTTTGAAGTGTGTCGAATAAAACACAAATCATTATTCATCGCCAAAGAACTGTACGATTAGAAAGACGTTTCCCATAACTGAGTTGCATCAACTCGGAACTTGTTGAAAACTGTAGCGTACCAAATATTCTTTGCATTTTCATTATTGGTCTCATCAATAGATACGAGTGAAATAAGAAAACATGGTTTAATAGATTGTGACTCAATAAACCTGAGTGTCCTTGGTTCTCTTCCATAGTTTATTATGTTGTGTGGTAGGAGGTAGTTAGTAGGAAAATCCGACCTAGGTCTTACGCTATTCGCCACCCATCAACAAGAAATAATTGTCAACTTAAGGGTAATGTTCTCCTCGAGACTCGAACTAGTAACACCCAGTCTCACAATCAATGATATTACCAATGAGCTATTTAGACGTTAAACCAGGATATTTACACTGATTGTGACATGAATAGCAATCATTATCAAGTTTGTCTAGTCCGTTTATATGGTAGCGTATACATGATATTCATTGTCGAATAAATACTTTTTTCAGTAGGATTAGACAAAGAAGCTTTATCATTAGGCCTAAAGTTTTGTAATAGAGGTATACGTGTAGATCTATTTACCCAGACACAAGACTTAATACTCTCGACAATGGCCGAACATGAAAGATTCAACACTTCACTGCTTAATTGCTGTAACCAATTTAAAAACAAGAAGCATCACACAAATATTATACAGACTGATAAATATCGAGATATTCGAAAAATAAAATCTAATGAGCACATTTTTATCATTAAATCTGATAAAAGATCGGGCACTGTAATTCTACGCAAGACAGACTACGTAGATAAGATGTATATCTTGCTGAGGGATCTAACTAAATTCCAAAAGCTTGGGTTATGTAAAGACCTTGATGATTAAACCGAAAATCAATTAACTACGACATTAAAACTTTTGAAACAACACCAATTCATCTCTGATTACACTTATAATGGGCTAAAGTCTTCCGGAACACATACCCCTCGACTCCATAGCCTACCTTAGGTTCATAATCCAGAAGTTCTTTCACGTTCAACTCTAGATATTTCAAACTCACTATACAAGTCAACAGTGAAACGGTTGGTGAAATTATTAGAACCATTACACCGAGACTTAGTTAAGTACAGCGTTAAAGACGGATTTGAATTTGCGGATATAAAAAAAAATGAATTTAAAGACAAAACCATTTTATCACTAGACGTAACATCTTTGTTCACTTAACATCGCACTGACTGAAACCATCTATTACATCTATGAACAATTGCTTGGAAAGAAAATAGAGGTAACGATTTCAACAAATAAAATGAAGGAGCTTCTGTCAGAATGTAATATGAATATCTACTTTCACAGATTAATAGATAGAGTAGCAATCGGATCACTTTTAGGCCCGATCCTTGCTAATATTTTTCTTTTCAAACCGGAAGATGAACCGTTGAAAGATATCCTAAATAGGCTAGACTATTACCGTCAATACATAGAAGACACATTAATTGGGTGTGACGAATGTATCAACCAAACAAGAGCTTTTGAACAATTTTAATAACATCCACCTAACTATTAAATTCACCAAGATAGAGGAGAAAGACAATAGTATAGATTTCCTTGATGTCCTACTTTCTAGAAGAATAAATGGTTCTATAAAAAAATATATATCTTGAAAGATTACATGGACGGTTCAGTATACCCATTTCCATAGCTTTGAATCTCTTCAATACAAAATAAATTTGCTTAAATATCTCAGACAGAATTAAACTATTATTTTCTGAAGAAAGTGTAGATAGTGAAATAGATTGACTAAAGAACGCGTTACGAAACAACGGCTATCCGGACAATTCCATCAGAAAATTCTCACTAGAAGGTATTAAAAAAAGGAAATTGTGACTGTCATTAGAAAGTCTCGTATTTGAAACTGAACTTTGAAGGGGACATAGCAGGTGATATCTTAACACGTCGACTCAAAAGATCTATCGAAAGGACGATTCTTGTCGCCCAGTTACGTATAATTTTCTCAACTAAACCAGTACTTACACAACAAATCAAGGATAAGTAACCGATGATGGGCTCTTGTATGTGTGTATACCGATTCAACTGCTCCTGTAGAGCTAGTTGCATAGCTCGTACTGAGAGTGCTTTATTCTTGCGTGTTCGTGAACATGTACTAGCATGATAAATAAAAACTTTCGTCTAAATTTGAACGAATAGTTTCACAATATTTGGGCGCCGAGTTGATGTGAGACGTTAAAAGAAAATATTTTCCTTGAAAAAGCTTGGACCAGATTGCCAGGCGAAACGTTGGATTTACCTTAAATTCTTTCGCTGAGATTTTACAAATACATTCTTCCTCTTTAATGTACCAGCATGGTTGCGAAAATAAGTTACCAGATCGATTAACAGCGCCATTCGTTCTCGCTTGCTAGATAGTGGACATCATATTAAAGTAAATGAAGCTTTCTCTATTTTATATCAAGTTTCAAACAATCTACTTAAAGGAGCTAGAATACAGCTACTCTATATAGCTTAAGCCAAAAGAATCAACTTCAGAAAACCGAAGTTATGTATCTAGAAGAGTTATATCTAGCCTCTAGGTTTACCTTCGCCTGCGACTGAATTACCAGATACCTAGACAGGACATTACAAACCTCTTATCCCCCTCTCAATCCCTTTAGTGTTTATATCTTTCTTAATCTTCACATGAATGCTTTCTTATCGTAATTACCTTCATAGCACCTCTCTTATTACATATCATACTCACACAACGTTATGGTTATTATAAACTAAATTAACATAATGAAATTCTCCTACTGTGCATTTTATTCACACTATTTTGTTTCATTTTTGCTATATTACTATTAACTTAATAGTTTATTTAATGAGTCAATTGAAGCTAGACCACCATAGAAAACCTGGAATACCGGGTGGCGGGATCGTGGATGTGCACTGTTGAGGAGTCACACAATACAATGAAACGGCTATCCAGTGCTTCCAGGTTTTCCATGCTGGTCTAACTTCGATTGATTCATGATCTCAACTTTTTATTAATTCAAAAATAAATTAGAATATTGATAGTTACTTTGAAAATTTATTCTACATCAAGATTACATTTTAGTTCTATCATAACGTGAGATACGTGTTTGAACAAAATAGTGAACATTAAACAATAAGATACCTTGATGAAGATGATACTTCTTTACTGAAAAACTGTAAGCACTAGAAAGTGGTAATGTTGGATACTTGAATACGACGTGCAAGTGGAAGTGTGTAAATGGTTTTAAGGTTAGGCATAACACTGATTCCAGCTTCCATCTGAAGAGGAAATTAGGAAAAGACGATGGAAATGGATAGGACATACATTACTCAAATAATGAAACTGAATCATGAGACAAGCTCTAACTTGGAATCGTGAAAGGAAGCGAAAAAGAGGAAGGTCAAAGAACGTATTACATCGTAAAGTAGAAGCAGATATGAAAAGAATGAATAACAACTGGAAAGAGCTGGTAAGGATTGCACAGGACAGAGTTGGATGGAGAATGTTGGTGGGTAGCCTATGATCCTTCACGAGGAGAAACAGGCGTAAATTTGTTTCAATCGGTTATTTTAACCAATTTACGACAAAATAGAACAATTTAATCTTTTGAAATTATATAACATCCTTTTATTCTACAAATATAGGCTACTGATTTTAGTAAGCTAGTTAAGCTAGTTAACACTTCTGTACAATATGGGTGAATGAAATTGACAAGATAGAAACTTATGTCCCTAATTAATCATTACACCACAAATTGCTTAGCAACACACAAGTATGAAACCGTAACGTAAATTTATATTTATCAGCCATATCCCGACTGTTATTGCTACCTTGACGTGGTGGTCGGGATTACATATCGTGATGAAGCAACCGAGCTATACTGGCTGGAACAATCGTTCTTCAAGGTCTTACCATGCCAGACAGGTCGGTTAAAGAGCGATAAGACTAAAAGCGACAAACTCAAGGTCCGAAGGCAAAGTCATACTGCTGACTGTATAGAGGTGTGATGGCAATAAAGTGTTTCCTTCAAACAACCAGCATAACGGAGATGCTGCCTTCCCATAAGTAGGGGTGGGGTTAGAAAAGGTCGACCCTAAAAATGCACATTTCGCCTTATCCCACGGACATCCGTCTCCGGCGGTAAAGTCTCAACAAGTACGGAGCTAACACAAAAATTACTCATAAAAAGGTCGTGTGTGACTGACCTCAAGCAGTTGTCCCTTGGGCACTGCGGTCACACTCTCAGGTCACTATGACCACCTCTAATCCAAATTCCTATCCAGGTACCTCCAGAAGAACCCTTCCACGGTGTGTGCAACCGGGAAGTGATAACCGCCCTCATAACTCTAACAGCACTCAAAACCACTGTATTCATAATCAACCTCCCTCTTCAATTCCTATTATTCCTCTTACATCGATAATTGTCGGACGCCCAACTAAGACTCGTGAACTGCAAACACAAAAGAATCAAGCTGGCTTCAGACCTGGTCGTGGATGCACATATTCACCATTAGTCATGTTCTAGAACACAGACATACTTATCGGAGTCCAACAATGGTGGTCTTTCTTGTCTTAAAAGCAGCACCATTGACTTAAATATTCCTATGAATGCGATGTTCATCTTATTGTGCTAATGCGGTATGGCGACTTGGACCAATGCATATAGGTGCCTGGTCCTACAATGAAGCTGACTGACTAACTTATCAGCCATATTTAATCCTAATCTTCAAACAAACCATAATGAATAGGTAACTCTGAAATATATTAATACAATAATAGTAATACTTACTTGTTCACACATTGATAATAAATTTGATGCTTGACGTACATAATATTTTAATGCTGGTCGACTTGTATAATAACCTGTCCAATATGAATGTGGACCACTAGCATATGGAAAGAAATCACCACCACGACGACTGATTGTACCAATTCGATTAAATTCTTCATTAACTGCTTTTGTATAACATGCTGGTGTAGAATATAATAGATTAACTTGACTATTATTTAATTGTTGACGTTGATTTACATATGCAATTAATTTATCCATATTTTTATAATTCATATTGGCATTTTCATATGTAAAATCACAACCCATCAAAACCATAATATGATTTGTTTTAAATGCTTTAGATATAATATATATATAATTTAAGAAATCATCTACTCTTGATCTTACATTATAATCTTCTAAATTAGGATCATCTTTAATTGGTTCATCTAAACATTTATCATCAAAACAAAATGATTTTGGATAACAATATGAATCATGAAACATACTTGTAAATAAACCATAACCAGTCTTTTTCAATTCTATATTAGTATCCCATAGAACTTCTAATTGTTTTAATCGTTTACGTATTAATTTTTCACGAAAATCCATACGTTGAAAATAGACACCATCAAAACCGGCATCTTGAAATAAATCTGAATGATCACGTGAATGTCCAAATGGATCGATTTGCCATGCAACTAATGGACGTCCACATTCACCAAATAATTGTTTTAATACAATATGTCCATATGTTAATTGATCAATTGCATCTGAATAATAAACTGTTGCTTCATCAGCCATACTCCAACCACCTAAAGCAAATTGTAATTGTCCTGACTGAACTAAATTTTTAACTATTTGACGTTTGGTGAATGTTTGTCCTATCCACCATTTCATAAAATATGTCATTTCAACATAGGTAAAACGACGTTTTGGATCATCAACTAAAGCTTGTATAACACTATCTAAGATGTATTGTACACCAGCACGTTGGATTGTGTTATTAGCACCATAATAATACTGATCGACTGTCTTTAACCAGCCAACATCATCATGTGTATGCGGTACTAAATGGATATTTAAATATCCTGGTTTACCTAAATTACATGATGCATATCCACATTTTGGACGATTAAAGTATTTGAATACATTGTGAAAGCTGTATGCATCCACATGAAGTGTAAATATTGATATAAAAATTAAAAAGATTATTAAAATGAATGATAAAAGAAATGATGTCAACGAATTCTTTAAATTTGACATGATAGAAATGAATTTAATGGTTCATATTACTTCAATGGTTATTATTATAGTTGCTAATATAGTAACTATGATATTCTATATATAAATATAATTCAATGTATATATGTGTTAGTTCCTATATAATTGGATATTTTAAAATCAATACAATATTAAATTCATACTAATATTCGTCAAACAAACCATTTATGTTTGTATGTGTATATATGTAGTTATAAACCAAACTTTGAATATTAACTGAACTGATTTCGTTGGTCAGAATAAGTGCAAGGGACAACTATCATGATTATCATAGTAGTAGTAGTAACTATTATTATTACTATTGCATTATTACTATTATTATTGTATCGGTATCCATAATAATGTTGTTCATGACAAACATAATACGATGATTCTCATGATTGTATCATTCATATTTTGTAGACATGACAATAAACTATAAACAATTGTCGACATCTATAGCCAGTTTGTTTTGTTTGTGAATAATTTCAGACTGTTGGTATTTCAAATGATGTTTCATGATGTGTATCAAATTCACAATTCATAAGAACAATGAGTTATCTGAGTCAATTGCAAAGTGATATCTTAATACTTAATGCTTTCAAATTTCATCCATTTAGTTGTAAATTTAAAGTTTGCTCTTACTTACTTACTTACTTACACCTGTTACTCTCAATGGATCATAGGCCACTGATCAGCATTCTCCAACACAATCTGTCCTCGGCCTCCCTTTCTAGTTCGATCCAATTTTTGTTCCTTCTTCTTATATCTGTTTCCTTTGGCCTTGAAGATTCCAAGTGAGGACTTGCTTCATGATGCAGTTGGGTGCTTTCCTCAATGTGTGTCCTATCCAATTCCAGCGCTTCTTTCTGATTTCTTCCTCCACTAGGATCTGGTTCGTTCTCTTCCATAGAAGGTTGTTGCTGATAGTGTCTGGCCAAAGAATCTGAAGTATTTTGTGTAGACAACTGTTAATAAACACTTGTATCCATAATTTTCCTGATTGATTGATAAATTGGATCGACTTCAATGTGCTTATTGATTTCTGATTGACCTGAGTGCCAAGCTTCTAAATTTTCTCTGGTGTTATTGGTATTGCCTCCATCCCAGACTTCCACATTTTTCCAGTCGAATGTGTATCTGCAGTTGACCACGTGCATTGATATAAGTGAGGACATTTCTTTTTATTTTTTATTTATTTATGGCTAATTGATGTTCATGCAGGCGAAGATGTTGAGGGCATCCATTTTGTCCGATGTAGTGTTTATTTATTTATTTTTTTGGATGATGTTCGGTTTGTCTTCTTTTGTCATTTCATCCTTTGGGCTGCATAAGATTGATTGTAGTGATTTTTTGGTTTATGTGCAACACCTATTCCGAAAGATTACAAGAATCTTGTTGTAGTTTCTGATATGCCTTTTATGTATGGTAGGGTGATCCGTTTCCTGATTTCTTTACTTGACTTTGTTTCTGATGATGCATGCAGCTGGTATTTTTTGATGAAGTTGATTAAGTATCCGTTCTCTCCAAAGATGATCTTCAGGTATTTTTCTTCATTTTTTCGTGTTACAAATGTGTAGCCTGATATCTTAAATAATCAGGCTACTATGTTGTTACTTAAAAAATTATTCTAAAATCCCACTCAATGAGATTTATATCAGAAGAGTTTTTGTGGAGATTTTAGTAATTTCAATGACTGAGATCATGAGTCAATTAAAGCTAGACCACCAGGGAAAACCTGGAGGCACTGGACGGTCGTTTCCTCCTATTGTGGTACTTAATGAGATTCATCAAAAATGATTTGACGCCAAAATTCCGACATTGGTGATCTACTGAAAATTTTAAATATGACAGAAATAAATTTCATTCGTAAAACATTGACTAATATAAACTGAGGTGAAAATCACTCAAACTAAAGAAGAGTGAAAAATTCAACATACATGTTCATATACTATTTATTTATTCTTATAGTAACATATAAGTGAAATAATAATAATTGTAATTATAATTATTATAGGGATAGTTGTTCATCGACAAGACCTAAAGGGATCCAAATAAACCAACAAGATTAAGGTTTTGTTGAAGTTGATTTGTAAAAGATTTCTTATCTTCACCTAATCTGTCCCCTTTACCCTTCACTCAGTGATTAAAGAGGTATTATAGGTAAAAGACAAATGGAGATATTTGTTGACACCAACCAGAAATTAATGATATGCGATCATTTCATACAGTTTAGATACAAATAGTTTTGTGTTTTTGGTAATAGACAGGAAACTATTGACTTAGATTTAGTTAATGAGACGTTCAGAAAATCATGATAAGGCTATTACTTCACATGGAATTCGGATACTTGTCACAGTCTGAGAACGCATACTGAATCATTTAAAACATTCAGCATCTAAAACACACTATCTATTGTCAAATAGCTAATGACAAGTCAAAACTATAAGCAGTTGTTCGCAATGATTTTTCGGCAATGCTATGAAACTTTCATGTCGGTGGGTACCTCTCGTTCTATCGAGAGAAGAAACCAGACTAGTGGTCGAATAGGTTTTTATTTGGATTGTGGAACAGAACATTTGTAGCTCAGGATCCTTTTTTTCAAGCACACAAAGATTTCAATATAAAATAATAGGATCTATAATGCCTAAGAAAATAAGAAAGCAAATGAATACTTAAGCTCAAATGCGTTCACCCAAATCTTAATCAACCAACTGAGGTTGTTCATGATGATTAGAAGTACTCGAATCAGTGTGCTAACTAAGAATTCCCGAAATAGTGCAATTTAAGGTAGGTAGGACTAGATGGACATAAGTGAACGTATTTTATTTGGAATTCGAAATCAGCGCTCAATTAAGTAAAAAGGAATCATTAGTTCGTACAAATACCACAACAGTCACAGATTAAACGGAAATCCAAATTACTGCAATAGATTGTACTACTTTTTCTCAGGTTTATTGTGTGCTTGTCCGACTGTGTAATGGATGTAGACTTGTAGTGACCTACTTTTGTCAACAGAACGCGTTTAGTTCAATGAAAACAATTATTATTATAACCAATTGTACCAGTGACTGTTTTACTGTGCTCTTTTGTTTAACTGTGCTAATGACAGCCATTACACTCACTTACTCTCCCGTTGACTTTGAACTTGTACGAATTCGGTTACGCTCAGTAACCACACTTGTACTCCTTTGGCACGATCTCGGTATTCTTTCGATACCACGAGATCGCCAACAAATACATCTCGACTACAGCCATCATCTGTCTTCTGATATTGGCCTACGGGGATCTTATTGGTTAATTGGCACGTAGTCTTGTAGCGGTGTTCATAGTCAAGCTCAACTGGACACCACGCTACAGACTCTGTATGATTTAAAATATACTCATTAGTATTAAAATTAACAAAGGAAATTGGAACGGACTTATCTGAATTTTTTGTAACGTTTTCGGTTGTTGTTAGTGGCTTGCATATAAACCATAGATTTATTGACCTGTTTTATCAGACTTTTGTAGATCGGGGAAAAAGGAGTTCTTAAATGAAGATACTTTTGTTTGAGCAATTTCAATATTGTTTCTTTCCATATGGTCTGGCAATTCTGCACTGAGATTATCTGTTCTTCTCTCCGGATCTTTGAACTTTGCAGCAGCAGTAGAATTGACGTTTAATTTGAAGGTTTTGTAATGTCTTGCTTGCACATGCGAATGAGGAGACTCTGAAGTCATATGTAATTTTCTGCACTTCAATTCTGTAGTTATCAAGTTATCAACCACTGCATTAGAAACATTTCCAGTGGTCAACAAGGAAAGCTGATCCTGAAGCATGTTTAAATTATCTAGGCCCAAGATATATGGTCCACAATCAATGATGAGGAATTCACAATCTAAGATTTATCGTGCCTAACTCCACAATCGTTTCTAATCAGCAAACTACAACGTTCAGGAATAGGAAGCTTATGACTAATAATAATAGAAATAGAAACTTTGGTAGGCTTGATCATAGGAACGGGACTTAATGACTTAAGCTTCTTAAAGCAATTAGTTCCTTTTATAAATTTCGATAGAACAATGAGAAGACGGAGTTGATCTGAAAAATGTGATGTATTTGCGCTATACATTTCGAACAATCTGGTCACACATATACTTGTCAGGGCATTTTTATATGAAAATTAATAAAGGTCAATTACATGAAAGTTAAAGTACAAACAAAACAAAAATAACAAAGGGGAGAGAAAGAAATTGTCGCATTATCCTAGGCCATAGAATGACTCAAGGATTACCAAGGTAAATTCAATGTTACGACAAGTTGTTTTTGTGCACAAAAAGGGGGCTTGAATTTACGAATAGCCAAGGCTTCTATAAACTTAAGAATTCGTCCTTGACAATTTCTATACAACGTTTTAAAAGCTGCATTAATATCAATTCTTAACCGAGATGGTGGAATTGGTACCGCCAGTATCAGCAATTAAATCTCTAAAAGCACCACTGGACAGATATGGTCGTTTTTGGATATGACATGAGTTACTGGAATTATAAGGAAAAATGGATAGTGGCTAACAGTGGAATCCAGTTTGACGCGCGTTTCGTCCTATTTAAGACTCATCAGCTGGATTTGCCTGCACCTCAGAGTTGGTGTTCACTCTGGGACTCGAACCCAGTACCATTCGCTTTAAAGGCCAAGTGAATTTAAATTCACTCCATTGCACAAACAAGTGGTTGTCAGAGCCCAGTATCCGAGTAGATAAAGTGATGGCGTTTGATGCAAATAATGTGAACAACTCACTACAGTGAAGACTGTATCTTCCGTAACAATTTGATCTTGTCCGTAAACTTGCATGCCACATGTGATAGACTCTTGTTTGAGAATAAATTATTATTATTACTTAAACAACCTAAGGAGCTCGTGTGCTGAAGACAACCAAATAATGATGTCTGAATTATGACTGATGCAGACGAACAATATTGTTTATAAAAATGTGGCTGCGTATAAAATGTCATAACCATAGAAAACAATGAAGCCTCTACTATTTTAATCACAAATTTATTGAAAATACATGTCATTATAATACATAACCCATAATCACATGTTTAAACAGGCAGCCGTCGTCTTGTTAAAAATACTGATGTATTTGACTGTGTTCATTGATTAGGTACTGTGTGGATGAAGTTTAACCTAACTCCTACTGTAGTGTGGCGTCGAGTAGCGTTTAATTATGATCACCACTACAAGGAGAACACGTGCCAGTTAACCGATGAGATGCCCCGTAGGCCAAATATCAGAAGATAGGTGATGGCTGCAGTCGAGATGTATTTGCTGGCGATCTCGTGGTATCGAAAGAATACCGAGATCGTGCCAGATTACAAGTGAGGTTATAATGTGTGGGCGAGAATGATCATGATTGGTTGTCTGCTTAGTCAGGCATGTAGACAGTCTGACAGGTGCCAGATAAGTTATATATTCCCTTATCTCTATTATTGTCAGACACACACTTATTATTGATTGTTCAGTGCTGTGGATTGTGTCGGTTTTGAGTGAGAAAATATATTCACGTTGTGATCAGGCTAATTACGTGTTCTTGATCCGAGTTGTGTTTACGTCCTGTAGAATAGACACTGAGAGGGATCTAGTGTAGATAATCCTTTAAGCGTTATAATATCGGACGAAGTAATACCGAGAGTTATAACAATTGGTGACGGGGTGAAACACAAAGAACCTGCCGAAGGTGGTTAGAACGGATCTACGCCGACATACTCAGTTAAAGTGAGTTTTATTAATAATAAAATGGATGATCTGAAAACTTTATTGAAACAGTAAAATTCTCTTATCGAATTATTGGTCAAAAATCTGTCAATATCCTCAAGAAAGAATGTATCTAATTCCACTATGACTCCGGATTCTATTGCAAACTCAATAAGTGAATTTAGATTTGATCCAGAATGTCAAATTACTTCTGAGGCATGGCTTAAACGCCATGAGGATTTGTTTATTAAAGATTGTGAAGAGTGGGACAAAAGTTCAAAACTGAGATTATTATTATGCAAGTTCGGAGTGTCTGAACATGAAAAGTTCTGTAATTTTATCCTTCCAAAGAAGCCAACAGTTGAGTGACTGACACGTATATTCGGTGAACGATAATCAGTTTTTCACATTAGATACCAGTGTCTCCAACTTGTGAAAAAATCACAGGACGATTATATGACTCATGCAAGCATCGTGAACCGGGAATGTAAGCGGTCCCGTTTACGGGGAATGTCCTCAGATCAATTTAAATGCCTTATTTTTGTATGTGGGTTACAGTCTGCAGTAGATGTAGATATCAGAAAACGTATTTTAACGACAATAGAACAAGATCCTAATATCAGTCTTCAGTCGGTATCTCAAGAATGTCAAAGAATGGTTAATTTGAATCATGACACAAGTCTAGTAGAAAGGAAAAGTAGACACGTCGAAGTTAAAACTTTGCAGAAAGCTTTTAATGGAAGCAAGGATCAATACTCTCACAAAATCCCAAAAAAATGAAACCCAAAACGTGTTGTTGGCGATGCGGTAAGCGTCATTCTGTTAATGTTTGCTATTTTAAAAAAGTTTGTTTCCGATGTGGCAAATATGGTCATGCACAAGTATGTTGTAAAAGTGGGCGACAGATTGTCGACCATCAGTGCAAGTTTCATAAAGGAAATAAGAAGCAGACATCAAAAGAGATCCCACATAATTCGAATGTTGTTCTGACCGCATGTGCTCACTTTTCATCTAAAAGGAAGTATGGTAAACCTGTTAAGCTGCAAATTGATAAGGGGTCTGACATAACATTAATTTCTAGAGAGACGTGGATAAAACTTAGTCGACCTTGATATCACCCTATATATCATAAAGCTAAGAGTGCAACCGGAACTAACATTACCCTTCTTAGAGAAATGCAGCTATCTCTCACAATGGGTGACAAGACTATTACCGGAAAATGTTATGTGTCTGGAAACTGTCACACCAACTTATTAGGTATTGACTGGATAGTTAAACTTAGTTTATGGGACCTGCCGTTGAGCAATGTCTCTAATATGATTAATTCATCAGTACCTAAATCGTTGTCAAGTGACTTTAGTCGGTTATGTGTAAAAGAATTGCTTGATGAGTTTTCGGACATCTTTGAGGATAAATTGGGACTATGGGTAGAAGTAAAAACTCGTATGTATGTTCAGCAAGAAGCGAAGCCTGTGTTTCTTCCAAGGAGACCAGCACCTTATTCTATTACTGATGCCTTGGATGCAGAACTTGACAGACTGCAGAACTCTGGGGTTATTTCTCCTGTAAATTATTCTACATGGGTAACACCATTAGTGGTTGTAAGGAAATGTGATGGTAAAGTACCTGTATGTGGAGACTTCTCCACTGGGTTAAACAAAGCACTACAGGACCATTTATAACCTTTACCCATCCCAGATGATTTGTTTACTTAATTGAATGGGTGCTCCATATTTTCGAAGATTGACTTTTCAGACGCATATCTCCAAGTGGAGGTTGAAGAAAACTGTAGATTTTTGCTGACAGCAAACACACATCGGTGATTGTTCCAATACAGTAGACTGCCTTTTGGTATAGAATGTGCCACAGCAATTTTTCAACAAGTTATGGACACTATGTTAAACGTTATTCCGTTTGCCATGGCATATATGGATGATATTATTATTGCCAGTAAAAAATGAAAAAGAACAATATGATCATTTACTAGAAGTCTTTGCTCGTATTAGAGAGTAAGGTTTTCGTATAAAAGTAGAAAAGTGCTCAATTTTTATACTAAGTATTCGATATTTTGGAACAATTATTGATTCTCAGGGACGTAGACCTGATCCTAAAAAGGTACATGCCATTGTGAATATACCAGCTCTATCTAATGTTAAAATGCTTCAGTAATTTTTGGGAATGATTAACTATTACAGCCATTTTGTGCCGAATATGCATGCCCTGCGTGCTCCAATGAATGCATTGTTAACTAAGAATATCAAATGGAACTGGAATAATGAATGTCAAGTGTTCTTTGAAAAAGTGAAACAGATCGTGACTTTTGATTTATTGCCTACTCATTATGACCCAAAACTTGAGTTAGTAGTAGCGGCTGACGCATCTGATTATGGCATTTAAGCGGTGATTCTTCATAAATTTCCTAATGGATCACAAAAAGCTGTTTTTCATGCTTCACGCACTCTTACTGCGGCTGAAAAGAATTACAGTCAAATCAAGAAGGAGGCTTTAGCCCTAGTGTTCGCTGTCATGAAGTTCCACAAGATGCTATATGGTAGGAAATTTACATTGCAAAGTGATCACAGACCGTTGCTGGCTACATTTGGCTCTCAGAAAGGAATACCCATTCACACTGCAAATCGGCTGACTAGGTGGGCTAATATGTTCCTAGGATATGACTTTGAATTACCGTACAAGTCGTCAGCTCGTATGGGTCATGCAGATGGGTTGTCAAGGTCAATTGCTAATAACCGCAAGTTAGGGAAAGATAGCGTGGTTGCTCCTATATCAACCGAACCGGAAATAATAAGTGTTCTGTGATGCTATCAAAATCCTACCAACGGCTAGTGATCCTCTGCTCAAAACAATAAAAAGAGCTGTTTTAAAGGGTTGGAAAGAGGATAAGGCTGATCGAGAGTTTCACCAATTTCTTCTAAGACGTGAGTCCATATCGATTTATGATAATTGTTTGATGTATGGCGATCGTTTTGTTATCCGTAAATCTCTTCAGTTTTTTGTGCTTAGGTAGTTTCACATTGGTCATCCGGGAATGAACAGAATGAAAGCAGCTATGCGTAGTTATGTCTATTGGCCATTCATAGATAAGGCTGTGGAAGAACACGTACTGAGATGTCGTCGATGTGCCGAAGGTGCAAAAGATCCACCAAAAGTAGAATCCCAGCCATGGCCAGAAACGAAAAAGCCTTGGGTCCGGCTGCACGTCGATTATGCTGGACCAATAAATCGGCAATATTTTTTGTTGGCGGTGGACTCATACTCAAAATGGCCTTAAATTTATGTTGTGCAAAGACCGTCTACGTATGAAACACTGTTGCATCTCAGACAACTATTTGGTAGGTTTGAGACACCTAATGTTTTGGTTTCAGATAACGGGACACAGTTCACGTCGTCAGAGTTTGCGGAGTTCTGTAAAGAAAATGGATTTTAACGCATTAGAACTCCACCGTATCACCCTCAGTCGAATGGGCAAGCAGAAAACTTTGTTGATATTCTTAAGCTAGCTCTCTTAAAGATAGAAGAAGATAAAGTAGAAGAGACTCTGCAACAGTTTTTAATTTCTTATATAATTACACCTAGTTCAAACTGTCAAGACGGAAATCGCCAGCCGAAATAGTGTTTGGCCGACCAATTAGAACATTTTTTAATGTTTTGAACCCAAAAGACAGAATAAGTGGACCACAAAAAATAAGGAAGTGAATTGTTTGAAGATTCGAGAATTTAAAGCAGGTGACTTGGTCTATGCGCGTGATTTCCGGCCTGGCAAGCCAAAATAGATATATGGATGTATTAAAAAAAGACGTGGGACAGTTATTTATGAAGTGATGGTCGAAAATACACTAATTATTGGACAAACCAATCAACTGTGAGACAGAAAAAGTGTTTATGCGTCACCTAAAGCCAAAACTTTACCAATAGAAGTGTTATGTGATACATTTAATATCCCACCACCACCACAAGTTAAGATGAGGAAAAATGAGCTGAAATTAGAAGCTAGCCGAAGATCATCAAGGGAATGAAAACAAACGGGATTTTTTCAAATAGACCTAAAAGTGAAGTTATACGATCAAACTTCGTGAGGGAGGTGAAGTGTGGGAGAGAATGATCATGATTGGTTGTCTGCTTAGTCAGGCATGTAGACAGTCTGACAGGTGCCAGATAAGTTATATATTCCCTTATCTCTATTATTGTCAGACACACACTTATTATTGATTGTTCAGTGCTGTGGATTGTGTCGGTTTTGAGTGAGAAAATATATTCACGTTGTGATCAGGCTAATTACGTGTTCTTGATCCGAGTTGTGTTTACGTCCTGTAGAATAGACACTGAGAGGGATCTAGTGTAGATAATCCTTTAAGGGTTATAATATCGGACGAAGTAATACCGAGCGTTATAACAGGTTACTGAGAGTAACGGAATTCGTTCTGTCGATTAAATTAGGTCTCAACACGACCCTCAGGTTGGGCCGTATGACGGAACATGTACGGTGTGGGATTGGGAAGAGACTCTGGAGTGAAAAAGTGCAATAGAAAACGTTATATTCAGATTTGTGTGGTAGGGACAGAAGACCTACGGGTTATGTTGTTCATTTTCTAGTATGTTTCTATGAATGTCTAGTTATTTCTTGAATGAGTCAATTGAAGCTGTGGACACCACTGCTTCGTGTAACATGTTCCAGGAATTGAAGACTCGGTGTGAAAACCTGTACGTCACGGGTGTTTTGTTCGTTTGTGGCTTTTCTACTCACCTGTTATGTCATCTGAGATGCCAAGATCTAGAGGAAAGAAGAAGAGAGGATATATTAGATCCAAAGTCATTTCTTAATATTATGTGCAACAAAATTAGATCACCTTTAATCTGTGGTATTACAGAGTAAAAAGGTGCACTTTTTCAATCCTTTTTCTGCATGGTAAACCCCAGAGTTCTAAAATTGCCCGGGTAGTTACTTTTTGTATTTTGTCCAATATATCTGAGTCACCAATTAAAATGGTACTTGCAAAGTGATCTTGAGGCGGTGGAGAAGATTTGTAGCTCAGGTGGATGATTTTGATGGATTTTTGTTCTCTGAGCTGGATAATTCGGTCGTGGAGCTTTCATCGTTCTTCTGAACGACATCATCAGCATAAACTTCACATAGCAGTGAAGTATTCGAATTTCTCAACAGGTGGTTCACAACTTGTTCTGTACACCTCAATGTTGATTGGTTCTTGCTGACCTCAAACCTTTCATTGTTTACTTCTTTGTTTTAGTTGTGTCTCCCATCGGTTTGATTTTTGGTCCTATTTTTATCCATAATTTTCCTGATTGATTGATAAATTGGATCGACTTCAATGTGCTTATTGATTTCTGATTGACCTGAGTGCCAAGCTTCTAAAATTTCTCTGGTTTTTTTTAGAATATCCTCTGCTAATTAGCAGTCAAACATCATGAAATGTCCTCACTTATATCAATGCACGTGGTCAACTGCAGATACATATTCGACTGGACAAATGTGGAAGACTGGGATGGAGGCAATACCAGTAACAACATAGTAGCCTGATTATTTAAGATATCAGGCTACACATTTGTAACACGAAAAAATGAAGAAAAATACCTGAAGATCATCTTTGGAGAGAACGGATACTTAATCAACTTCATCAAAAAATACCAGCTGCATGCATCATCAGAAACAAAGTCAAGTAAAGAAATCAGGAAACGGATCACCCTACCATACATAAAAGGCATATCAGAAACTACAACAAGATTCTTGTAATCTTTCGGAATAGGTGTTGCACATAAACCAAAAAAATCACTACAATCAATCTTATGCAGCCCAAAGGATGAAATGACAAAAGAAGACAAACCGAACATCATCCAAAAAAATAAATAAATAAACACTACATCGGACAAAATGGATGCCCTCAACATCTTCGCCTGCATGAACATCAATTAGCCATAAATAAATAAAAAATAAAAAGAAATGTCCTCACTTATATCAATGCACGTGGTCAACTGCAGATACACATTCGACTGGAAAAATGTGGAAGTCTGGGATGGAGGCAATACCAATAACACCAGAGAAAATTTAGAAGCTTGGCACTCAGGTCAATCAGAAATCAATAAGCACATTGAAGTCGATCCAATTTATCAATCAATCAGGAAAATTATGGATAAAAATAGGACCAAAAATCAAACCGATGGGAGACACAACTAAAACAAAGAAGTAAACAATGAAAGGTTTGAGGTCAGCAAGAACCAATCAACATTGAGGTGTACAGAACAAGTTGTGAACCACCTGTTGAGAAATTCGAATACTTCACTGCTATGTGAAGTTTATGCTGATGATGTCGTTCAGAAGAACGATGAAAGCTCCACGACCGAATTATCCTGCTCAGAGAATAAAACTCCATCAAAAGTGATCGTAGTTTCGAAGATTAGTTTTCACCAATGTTGTACGTGCTGTAGTGAACATGGTAGTGTCTTACTTGGAGAATGTCTATCCTGGAGCTTTCGATGATCTCAACTTCTTAGCTGCAACCCCGCGACTGTGCGCTGTGATCTCGAGATCATAACCTCATTATATCTTTATGAATGGTAACTTTTAAGAACTATTTATAGACCAACACTATACATGTGTATTTATTGTATAGTTGTTAAGTAGTTAAACTATGTATATTCATATTACTCTTATTATAAGCTTTATTTTGACACATAGACTGTCATTATACGATTTAACATTCTTGAGGTATGTTCAGTCTGTTAATTACAGTCTCCCACATTCACAGCCTCTTTCGGCTATATCTTGTACAAATGTTGTTTCCTATTTTCTCGTACGATGTAAACTGTTTGATTTGCATATAAACCCAGTATGTTCGAAATACATGTTTCATATTGCAAAGGCTGATATTAGTGTTCTGCACTCAACAGGCAAGGATTTGCAGGGAGAATTATTTAGACTGCTCGCGCAGGCCTATGCGTCATTCGTCCGGTCGATAAGTTACCGTTCTCTAATTGGCGATATCATAACGTCACATATTGATAAGTGCACCAGTCTGAAAATATAAAACGATTGCTGGTGGTGTGAAAAAAAATTTTACAGCTCCGATCTTCAAAACGGAATTAAGGTCAGGTAGTAATTGAACGAAAATCAGTGTAATTATTTCGAACAAGCAGCATACAGAATTGTCGTCGTTGTGCTTGAACGACAGTGGTTGTTGATTAGGCATGCTGTATTTTCTATCGCCGTGCTGATTCATTGAGATACAGAAAATGGCTTTCTTTTCCGATCAATTGCAGTTTTTATTTCGGTGACAACAGCAGACTAAAAAGAATCAGTTGAAATTTATAGACGAATCACGCACACGTCTGCTAACAATCCATGCTTTGGAGATGTGACGGAAGTTAGTGGATTAATTATTAAATTGCGTACAGAGATGAAAAATGATTGCAGATTGAATGAACATATCAGTGAAAGTCCTGATGAATCATTGATATGCAGTAATTTGAACGAAACAGTAGTAGTCACAAATGATCCATCCCGTTATAACAGACTCACTGTCACCTGAAGATACTCGTGCGATTGGAAAATGGGTACCGCAACACTACCCCTATGTTGTACCTATTGACATTTATATCCCTGCTATGTTTAGAGCACAGCTAACAGATGCATTCCAAGTAAGGACCGAAGTCAGACAAGGCTGTTTACTCGCTAACTTTCTCTTTCTTCTGGTGGTCGACTGGATTATGAAGACCTTGACATCTGAGGGACAACACGGCATACAATGGACAGTTCAGAACCAATTAGACGATTTGGACTTCGCAGATGACCTAGCCCTCCTATCCCATACACACGAACAAGTGCAGATGAAGACAACTAGTGTAGCAGCAGCTTCTGCATCAGTAGGCCTCAACACACAAATGAGAAACCAAGATCCTCAAATACAACACAGAAAAAACTAACCCAATCAAGTTTGATGGAGAAACTCTGGGAGATGTAGAATCCTTCACGTACCTAGGAAGCATCATCGACGAACAAGGAGGATCAGATACAGGCGTGAAGGCAAGAACAACTGTCTTTCAACCAATATCAAAATCACAATCTTCAATACGAACGTCAAGACAGTTATGCTGTACGGAGCTGAAACGTGGAGAACTATCACAGCCATCACCAAAAAGGTACAGGTATTTATAAATAGTTGTATACGTAGGATACTCAATATCCGTTGACTGGATACCATGAGCCACAACCTACTGCGGGAAAGAACAAACCAGCTTTTAGTTGAAGAGGAAATTAGGAAAAGACAATGGAAATGGATAGGGCATACATTGGAAAGAGCTGGAAAGGATTGCCCAGGATAGGGTTGGATGAAGAGTGTTGGTGGGCGGCCTATGCTCCTTCACGAGGAGTAACAGACGTAAGTAAGTAAATATGTTTGGAGTGATTACGAGTTCACTTAGTCTGTGAATGGAACAAGACGTGTGACCAAAGACCAATAACTAGCTATTCTGATGCGTCTCAGCCCCGTTAACTAGATGAAGTCGAAGTCCGAACGGGGAGGTATATTCCGCAAAAAGCCAGAAGCAAGAGTGGTAACAACATACACAAACCAAAACGTATACATACAGCACAAGCCTGTCCCTGGGAAGCGTTACAAAATAACATACTAAAAGACAAAACGGACCAATAGCGTTTAAGATTCTCCGAAGTGGGAAATACGACATAAAGGTGAAAAGAGCGCTTTTAGTGCGTAAACAGAGAAATTCAGATTTTCTAAATAAAATTACAAAAATGAAGTACTTGTCAAGTGAGTTCTGGGACCTAAAATCCGCAACAATTCGCACATTTACATGCATCAGTCATTCTTTAGGTCAGCCAACCACAATGTTCAAGTCTGCTTGAGGTGAGCATGCATCTGCGTCTCCCATGATTTCTCTCCAGATTTTAACATCACCAGCCAACAACTCAATCAGCGCTAGGTCTGACTCGCCAATGTAGGGTTACGGTCTAATTAGTTATTAGTACTACTCCAATAATAGAACTAATCCTAAAATTGTAGATTTGTTATGATGTAAGTTCCTAATGTATAAGATCACACCTGAAAGTCACATCATTGTCTACACTGACCCATTGTATCTCAACAAACACCAATTTATGATGGAGAAAACACTTAAGCTGCTGAAAGAACAATATATTTAATATGTATAAAAGTTACTAGAATGACCACGTCTGCAAAACTGAGCCATGCCATCCGACTGGATTCAATTCTCTTCATTCTTCCCGTCTTCTCCGTCTTCGAGTTTTCTCCCGCGTTAAATGTTGAATATCTATTTTCCCAGTTGTCTTGTGTTCAGCCCAATGGATTGTAAGGATAGGGCCCAACGGCACCACAAGTACATCAGATACATTTAATTCTAGTTAGTAAAAGTAATTGACGATAATAATAATAATAGGGAGTGTCACGGGGATAAAATTGGGACATTCTGACACTCTAAACTTAAATTTGGTAGAGTAGTGATTAGCTGCTACAATATACAGATGGTTAACCGGTAGTTAGCTATATTCCGCACACACTCTGCGAAAACAGACGTATTAGTTTTATTTGCAGAAACTTTTGTATGGGGAATTGACATTCACATACACGCTTATTGTAAGATAACATCGGTCTGCTAGTGCAATCACTGATAGCTTATTGGAAGAAGGTACAACACACTGCAGCCCCATTAACTGTAATATTCAATATGTCATTTGACTAAGGTGTGTTTCCTATGGACCAGAAGGATGCGATCGTCACTCACATACATAAAACAGACCCAATACAACTTCCATCAAACTACAGATTTGTCAGCCTCACCAGCGTTGTAGTTAAAATATTGGCAAGAATAGTCAAAAAGACCACAATGACATTTGTGGAAACTAACAGCATGTTAAACAACGAACAACATGGTTTCAGAAAGAATTTATCTTGCACAATAAACCTCCTTATAGCAAGGGAGAAGTGGTTAAAGGAAGCCCAGTAAATGTTGTCTACATATACTTCGTTAAGGCATTTGACAAGGTGCCTACAAATTCTTGGTATTGCTGGATCTCTCTTAAAATGGCTTAAGGATTTCCTAGTAGGTGGTAGAGAGAATGTAGGAGTAAATCCCAAGTGCTCCACCTGAAGACCAGTACTTAGTGGAGTACCTCATAGTTCTGTCCTAGGTTCTTTACTTTTTATGCTGTATGTAAATGATCTCCCAAGTATAGTACAGTCCCCAATGTTATTATACGCTTACGATGTAAAAATCTAGTGAGTAATAGCGGGAGGCGTAGAGACATGCACACTCCAGGCAGACTTAAATAATATGAATAACTGGTCTAAAGAGTGTCTGATGCCTATCAACGTGTCAAAGTGTCTACATGCACTTTGGAGATATAAAGGTTAATAGGTACAACATAGGGGAAGTGTCTGTACCCGTGGTCCGGTCTCATAAGGATCCTGGTGTGACAATGAGTCATGATCTTAAAACGACGGTCTATCGCTGGGAGGTCTCAGCAGCAACAAAATACCCGTGGCATACAGGTTTTCACACCGAGTCATCAATTCCTGGAACATGTTACACGAAGCAGTGGTGTCTACAGCTTCAATTGACTCATTCAAGAAATAACTAGACATTCATAGAACATACTAGAAAATGAATAACATAACCCGTAGGTCTTCTGTCCTTACAACACAAATCTGAATCTGAATCTGAATCTAAAATCTCGCTACACCGCGGTGACTTCACATGGAGTCGTTACTTTGAATTGATCCGAGTGGTTAGTTTAGTTTGTTGTTCACATTCACATAGGTCCTTACTTCATTTTTACTATAAGTGACACATCTGCTAGCCAAATGTTTTTTGAAGGTATCAAGTTTCATATAGAGCTCGGTAATGATTAGTCCTACAGACCATTTTTTTGTTCGGGAGGAAAAGATAGGTTGATTGATGTGCTAATAATGGTGAAAAATGTCTTCTGATTAAACTACCTACCAAACGATTCAGTTGCTGGTCGCAATCTATTTTCTCCAGTAATTGACTGCCTTAAGTTACGAATTTTTAGAGCTAGCTAGGTGCCTGATATGAAGAAAGTGGAGCTAGGTCTAAACATTTAACTCGGTGACTAGGAATCGGGTGCTTTGACCACCAAGCTATAATTTTTGTAGTTAAACTTTGGAAAGGACAGAGTACTGCTAGACTGGTGTTTGTTTTGGTAATTATGATACTCGAATTTCCTGACTGGACTTTTCGTGAAGGGAGACTTAACCCTACTCTTCTACAGAATTAGTTTCATGGTGTCTCTTGAAGGCTAGAGTTTTTGTCCACATCTTTTAGCTTTGGCAGGTTATAGGAGAGGTTAATATCGATTATTATCTAGGTTGTGCAACCTTTCTTTCTGCAAAATACATGAAAATAACACACCCGTAACGGTTTGGAATGTTCACTTCCATCCTACTTAAGGATACATATAATTACTAAAACGGTGTATTCGGCATGATTACTGAAATCTAGTCATTAAGATGTAGTCAGATTCCGTAGATGAACTTATTGTTTGGTAATCTAAACGCCTCTTACAATGTTCATCGTAGTGATCTCATATCGACATGATGTGACGCGGAAACGAAATGTTGTATATTTGTGTCGGTGTTGTGCTGCTTATGACCAAATGATACAGGCAGGAACTTGAACTGACTTTATTTGCCGTTCCTGTAAATTTGACTTCGTACACATAATATAGTCCTAATTTCTATATTTACAAAACCGTTACCCTCTCCAATTTTTCTGTTAATCTTTCACTCCACCCCAACCGACCTATTTGTCTGTCCTTTTCCTAATTAGATTTTATTTTTTCATGTAACGGAATCATTTATCTTAATGAATAACTTTTTTTAATAAACCATGCTTTTAATCAATTCATTCTTAGTTCCTTGGTAAGAGTAACGTGTTTGTGCTTTTGTTTATTGTACTTCTGTTAGAGCTAGGAAATTATTGTCACGATTACTGTTAGCAAACAATCATTCCGAAAAACAAGTGTATATTCCTGATTGTACAGCTTTGAAAACCAATTTGCCTAAAAGAAGACTCTTCACTGACCTGATTTTCATTGGTTTTGTATCTGAGTGGGTGTATTCCGTCTGCTTAATTCATGCAAACTTGTTGGTAGTTGCTTAGTTGTATTATACGTTATTTGTGATGATTCTGCAATTATCATTAGAACAGTTGACTATTTTTCGTCTACACACGGTAACGTAGAGCTGTAATAGCTTAGTATAAACCTAATCTTCGATTGAAGGCTTTTGCACACATTAGTTGTGGCAATTATATTAACTGCCTCCAAAACGCCCTGGTACGGCCGAGTGTAGGGAGAGTCAGCTCTCCCTCTCCAAATGCTCTCACATGGCCACGTGCATACAACCACTACCAGGGAAGTCGTACACATTGCATTCTCGCGGCATTACTGTTGTTTACAAAATTAAGAGTACGAAAAGCGAATATCCGGCGCTTTAACCGGGTTGGTGGGTACGGAGGATCTACCCTCATTCCAAACCGCCCCCAAATGCCCTGGTATGGCCGAGAGCGGGGAGGGTTCGCCCTCCCTCTCGAAATACTCTCACACGGCCACGCGTATACAGCCTCTGCCAGGGAAGTCCTACTCACTGCCTTCTCGTGGTGGGGGTGTTGTTTTCGAGAATGAGAGGACGAAAAGCAAATGTCCGGCGCTATAACTGGATCCCAATTCAATGGTGCACATGGGCTCCAGTATCCTGCGGGAACAAATGGCGTATGAACCAACTTTTGGTCACCGGCTTCCATGGGACTGCATCTCCTCACGATGCTCCACTGCCTTGTGGGCTAGACCCTTAGGTCAAATGCTCGTGGTGTGGCCCCCTAAGAAAACCACCTGCTTCGGTTTGGGCACCCGGGCAGTATCTCAGCCCACACACTAAAACCATGATGAACTATCTGCTTATAGAAAATATTAGTTTCTCTCCGACTAACATTGAAATGACTGGTATTATTATTATTATTATTATTACTATTATTATTATTATTTACTACGTCATTTATTTACTATTTCCTATTTCTACTTTTTGTATCCGTTTCGACTCAGACAGCAGCTCGCCTATGGTGAAAATTCAGCTTTATCTAAACGTTCTCGAGTCACTGCCTGGTTGAAAATTGTATGTTACCACAGAATACGAGTACTGAAGCAGTTTTTCTGAAACCACGTGCACCATTCAAACTGGCTGCCTTCAACGTTCGCACACTTATGCAGGTCGGACAACAGATAGGGCTGGCTTTGTCTTTGGAAAGTCTTAATATTGACATGTGTTGTCTATCCGAGACCCGTATTCAAGACTCAGGTGAAGTACCACAAATCCGCTCTCCATCTGTAGCTTCAAAAAGCTTGTTTTATGTGCGTTTATCCGGGGACCCAGTGGCATCTTCGTCTGGTCTTGCTGGCGTTCGTGTCTCACTAAGTGCTAGAGCTGAGACAGCACTAATTGATTGGATCCCCACTAACAGTCGGTTATGTGCTGTTAGATTAGAAAGTTCCATCAATGTGAGAAGAAATCGGCGTGAGAAACGATGTCTTCTCGTCATCTCCGCCTATGCTCCGACAGATGGCAGCCCGGATGCAATCAAGGATGAATTTTACCACCAGTTATCTGTTCAGCTCAGCTGGGGCGTCTAGGCACAAAAGAGTCGCCTAGGTGGCTGATGGGGCCTTGTTGGTTGCAGGTCAGATAACGGTGAACATCTACTACAACTGTGAGAAGACTACGACCTGCTCCTGGCTAGCACTAACTATCAGCACAGACATCGCCGATGTACTACCTGGCGTCCTCCCTCTGCATCTCAAGCCTGGACTCAGATTGATCACATCGCGATCAGCTACCGCTGGCGCGGTTGTGTACAAGACTGCCGCTCCTTTTGAAGTACCTATCTGGAATCTGACCACACCCTGGTCTGCGCCAATCTTACCTTACTTTTCAGTGGCCAACGAAGTGACCGCCACCAAAGGATTGATAATAGCAAGTCGGTTTCAACTTCTGTTGCTAGTAAGTATCGAACCGAGCTAGCTTCTAGGCTAGCTACCATTCCACCGAAAAGCATAGATGAGCATTGGTTGCAATTGCACGACGCCATGGCGGGTAAAGTCAGTTGTGGGTTCGTGAAACGTCCCGCTTACAAGCATTGGGTTTCTTCAGGCTCCTTACAACTCATTGAGGCCCGTCAGTCTACTCCGGGTGACCGTTAGTTTGAACACAAACGAAGACTGTTACGTACTGAAATTGGACAAAGCTTGCGTAAGGATCGAGAAGCCTGGTGGTCGGAGCGTGCCAATGAACTGGAAGCAGTAGCTGCATCTGGTAACTACCGGAAGCTCTTCCAACTCATCCGAGCCACTGGCAGCAAGAAGTCTGGTGTGAGCGAAACAATCTGCGAGGATGACGGAACGCCAATCACTAACCTATCGACGTCTTGGACGATGGGCAGAATTTTTCGGAGGGCAGTTCAACTGGCCTGCTGCTCCGGCAACATCGGTCAGACTGTCCTGCCCTCCATGGCCGGTGACGACTGATCCACCAAATGAGGCGGAAGTCCACAAGGAACTCCAACTCTTGAAACGTTACAAATCACCGGGCCCAGACGACTTACCTCCGGCTCTTTATAAAGATGGTGGTGACTTTCTGACTAAGGGACAGACGATGTTGTTTACAAAGGTCTGGGAACTAGAGAGTGCACCGACGTCATGGAATGAGTCGATAGTTGTCCCTATCTTTAAAAAGGGTTCACGTTGTTCCTGTAACAACTATCGGGGGATAAGTCTACTTCCGATTGCGTCCAAACTATTGGCTTCCGTCATACTTCGTAGATTGTTCAAAACCCGAGAAAGATTGACTCGTGAGGAGCAGGCTGGCTTTCGTTCCGGTCGAAGATGTATTGATCATATCTTCACTCTCCGCCAAATGTTAGAACACCGTCATACTTATCAAAGGCCAACAATCGTAGTGTTTCTTGATATCAGGGCTGCCTTCGATTCGTTGGACAGAACTGTTCTCTGGGATTGTCTATTGAAGAAGGGTGTGCCTGAGAAGTTTATTAACATCCTGAAAGCCCTATATACAAACACCTCAGGCAGAGTGAGGGCATACAACCACCTCACTCCATTGTTCCATTCAAGCAGTGGGGTTAGTCAAGGTTGCCCAATCTCACCATTCCTCTTCAACTTTGCCATCGATGACATTCTGGAAACAGCTCTGATGGATGTAAGTAATGGTGGTGTGGATCTGTTGCCTGGAGAAAGACTTCTCGACCTTGAGTATGCGGATGATATTGTCTTACTGTGCGAGAATGTTCAAGCCATGCAATCCGCACTTAATCAGTTGGCAATCAATGTCCGTAGGTATGGTATGTGCTTCGCACCTTCGAAGTGCAAAGTACTTCTACAAGACTGGCAGGATTCTAATCCTGTACTCACTCTGGACGGTGAGCAGATAGAAGTGGTCGAGAAGTTCGTGTATCTAGGTAGCTGCATAAGTGCTGGTGGTGGTGTGAGTGATGAGATCAATGCACGTATAGTGAAAGCCAGAGCGGCTTATGCCAATCTGGGCCACCTTTGGCGCCTTCGTGATGTTAGTCTGGCTGTAAAAGGTCGGATCTACAACGCGTCGGTGAGAGCAGTTTTGTTCTATGTTTGTGAAACCTGGCCTCTCCGAGTTGAGGATGTTAGACGACTCTCTGTGTTCGATCATCGCTGTCTCCGAAGGATTGCTGACATCCAGTGGCAACACCATGTTAGTAATGCAGAGGTCCGGCATCGTGTGTTTGGTCACAGAGACGACAATCCAATTGGTGTCACCATCTTGAAACACTGACTTCGGTGGCT
This sequence comes from Schistosoma spindalis, assembly GCA_946903255.1. Taxonomy (NCBI): domain Eukaryota; kingdom Metazoa; phylum Platyhelminthes; class Trematoda; order Strigeidida; family Schistosomatidae; genus Schistosoma; species Schistosoma spindalis. The sequence continues at coordinate 37,208,526 of OX336416.1, read as the reverse complement.
CGGACATGTTCTACGAATGTCGTCCCAGAGAATTCCTCGTCGTGCATTATTTGCCGACTCTGGGACAGGTTGGAAAAAGCGGAGAGGTGGTCAGTATATGACATGTTGTCGTGGTATGAAAGAAAGCTGCAAAGGGCTAGCTTCTGTTGGTCCTTCACGACTCCCTGGTTGAGGTCTGAGAGACGGTGTAACGCAGTGGCTAGAGACGTTATCAGATATGGCTCAGAATAGAGGCCAGTGGCGATCCTGCTGTAACCTTCTTTTACTTCATAAAAAGTGGTTGTATCTTCTTTAACTGAAAGATTTCTTCTGATTGTACCTTTCCGTTTTCCCCATCATTGTTCTCTCCCTCTTTTTTTTATAATTCCCCACGTTCATTACTTTTTTTTTCTCTTTTCTCCTTCTCTTCAAATTATCATTGTTTTGTGTGGCGCATAAATATTTGGTGCCCCCCCTGTGCCAATATTTATGTGTTCAAATAAATAAATAAATAACCTCCAAGCTAGAACTACACGGAGACATGAACACGAGAAAAAAGGTGCGAAATATGCGAGAAACACTTTACTGCAAATGTTCGTTTTACTACAGAAAATATAGGGTTTTTATAGTATTTTAAACGTCCTTGGGTTTCCCGAAAATTCTGGAATGCCCCTCTGTACCAATATTTATGTGTTCAAATAAATAAATAATAATTCCAAACCAATGATGTACATGGTTTCCAGGATCCTAAGGAAACAAATGGTATATGAACCAATCGTTGGGCAACCGGCTATTTTTATTTATTTATTTATTTTAACACATAAGTATAGGTACAGGGAGGCACCAAATACATATGCGCCACACAAATCTCAATTGATTTGTGTGAGGGCTGTGATACTGCCCGGTTGCCCAAACCGAAGCAGGTGGTTTTCTTAGGGGGCCACACCCCGAGCCTTCGACCTGAACGTCTGATTCACAAGGCAGTGGAGCATCGTAAGGTGATGCAGTCCCATGGTAGCCGGTGACCAACGATTGGTTCATACGCCATTCGATCCTTCAGGATACTGGAGCCCATGTGCACCATTGGTTTGGGATCCGGTTAAAGCGCCGGACATTCGCTTTTCGTCCTCTCATTTTTGTAAACAACACCCGCGCCACGAGAAGGCAGTGAGTAGGACTTCCCTGGCAGAGGCTATATACGCATGGCCATGTGAGAGCATTTCGAGAGGGAGAGCAGACTCTCCCAACTCTCGGCCATACCAGGGCATTTGGGGGCGGGCAACCGGCTACCACGGTACTGCCCCCAAATGCTCTGGTACGGCCGTGAGTGGGAAGAGTGCTCTTCCTCTCCAAATGCTCTCATATGACCACGCGTACACAACCACTGCCAAGGAAGTTCTACTCATTGCCTTCTCGTGGCGGGGGTGTTGTTTACGAAATTGAGAGGATGAAAAGCGAATATCCGGCGCTTTAACCGGGTTGGTGGATATGGAGAGTTCACCTAGGGAAGTTGGAAAACCCTGATTCCAAACCAATGGTTTACATGGTCTCTAGTATCCAGAAGGAACAAATGGTGTATGAACCAATCCCTAGTCGTCGGCTACCATGGTAATGTATCTCCTTACGATGCTCCACTGCCTTGTGGAGCAGACCTTCAGGTCGAAGGCTCGGGGTGTGGCCCTCTAAGAAAACCACCTGCTTCGGTTTGGGCACCTGGACAGTATCATAGCCCTCACACATATCAAATGAGATCTGTGTGGCGCATATGTATTTGTTGCCTCCTTGTACCAATATCTATGTGTTAAAATAAATAAATAATAATACCATAGTGCTGCATCTCCTGATGTTGCTCCACTGCCTTGTGGATCAGACCTTCAGGCTGAAGGCTCGGGTTGTGCCCTGTCAAGAAAACCACTTGCTTCTGTTTGAGCACACGGGCAGTACATCTCACACACAAATCAAGTGACCTGTGTAGTGCATGTGTATTCGGTGCCCCCTTTATCAATATATATGTGTTCAAATAAATAAAATTAATTAATAAATTAGTTCATCAACCTGTACATAGTTATCGGCCTAAGCTCATTCAGTGCTGAAAAATGGATGAGATTGTCTGTTTTTTTTCTAAGTTTGAAAATAGTGTTAAGCTACATTTCACACATTTTTATTCAGTCCTTCTAAAACCTCGGTTTCTTCATTTTTAGTTTAGTTCATCATGAATATTAATATCAGCAAACAAGACCAACTGTGCAGTGATACTCCATCAGAAAGCTCTCAAAACAATCCTATTTCAGATGTAATAAATACTGAAAATACAAGTTCAGCATGCCTGAAATCACCATCGCCGACATTATTTCCAGTGCATGCATTCAACACCTTAAATTCTTTGTTATCACGATCACATTGGCAAGTACCTGTCCTACCAGATTCACAATTGGAAACTATACTATTAGCATCAATCAATATGGCTAAACATGGTTTCGTAATCATATTCATTTGTTTCTAAATATCTTTTTTTTGCAATTTTTTCAGGTGAAGATATTCATTCACAAGATTGTTTGCGATTTTATTCAGATGGTTTAATTAGTTCTTTTCAGAAAATATTTCATGATGATGCAGTTACTCGTTGGGATTCACATATCTTAGTATGTGTTCATTGATTGTTTTATGTCTACCACCGTTTCCCTTTCTTTTTCAATAAAGCATTTTATTTACGCCAATTCTTTACTGGGTATTGAATTGTGTTCCATAAAAGCAAAATCTGACTGCCTAGCAATATTAGAATTGGAAAGTATTCTGTTCGATCCTAATTCACAGTAAGTTCTTGTCTGTCTTTTTAACTACTAAAGTGAAAAGAAAAAACTCAGTGGTTTTCATATTTGGCCCTAATTCATTAGTAGTGCGATTACAAACTAATGTAACTTTGCAAGGTCGAATAAAAAAAAACCCAAAAGAATTAAATACCTGTTTTGTGGCAGTTTATGATTCGTTGTCAGTGCTCACTCACGGGATCATATCCAGGATGTTTAAGTCTCACGGTGAACACAATGCATTTATACCACGGTCAGAATCTGTATGTTCATGTTCCCAAGTCAAATTAATTCACAACCCATCACTATCATCACTGGTAATATCTGTTCTTCTTCTATCACTATTCTAATAAATTGGTCATGGTTTCTCATTAGAACTTCAGGAATCCATTTCCAATTTATTCTATGGTAACCAAGTGGTTATTTTTAAGATATGGGTTTGCCAGTAAGTCACTATCAAAAGGGTTTGTGGAAATGATTGAATTTGGAGTCAGTTGTCATTCCTGCATCCTTCTATATACGCTGCATCAGTTCAAATTGGTTTTAATAGAAGGATGCAGGAATGACAACTGACTCCAAATTGAATCATTTCCACAAACCCTTTTGATAGTGATATATATATATATATATACCACTAATCATACCGAATTTCCTTATGATTGTTTCTTCGTTTATATTTAACTACTATAATTGAGTTTTATCTTCCTGGTGTTTAGTAGCCTTAATAATGCTATATTAAGGGTTTGTATTTTATCGGTTAGTGATGCTCCATACTAGATTGAGAATTTCTTACTCAGCATAATATTCAATTTTACTTCTTCATTTCCTATTTTACCTTTCTATCTCTCTGTACACTTTTCCACCTAGGTTTCACATACGTAGTATGATTTCCATTAGTGTAACACACGAAATTCGTTATGGTGTTCATAGGAATGTTGTATGTAGATTTGAAGATATAATTAAATTATTGCCACATATCTCAATGTCAAATAAAAACGACAGTACGTGTCAACAACAACCAGGACAAATAGAAGAAGATACTAATCCCATGAAGAATAATGATCCTCTGACACTATACAATACTGTCCAAATAAAGGAATATTCTATTTCTTATGCAAATTCTAAGGATGCACCTATTTTAGTGGATTTTATCAATCTATTCGGACGATTCAATGGATTCGATCGATTGAAAGCACGTTTCCTTGAATTAGATAACAAGTACCACTGGGATCAGCAACAAAGAGATATGTTACAACAGCAGCTTCAACAACAATCCAATGATCAGACAGAATTCTTATCACTTAGTCTAATACATGCTTATCTGCATCCTTTTGCCTTATGTTCAAATTATTTAAGTGACTCAGTAATTGAAGAATATTTCAAACCAATAGTGGTAAGTTATTAAACTAAAGTCACTGAAATATTTATTTATTTATTGCCTTTATATTACTTGAATGCGTTAATGACTGGACATCAGTTGGATAACCATAGAAACTAATAGGGGAAAACGTTCTACCTGGAAATTGCTTACAAGTGCATGTTGTAAAAAAAAACTCAAAATTCCACTGACCACAATACAGTGAACAATACAAGAATATTTACAGAGAATGTCTAGTATCCTTAAGACTTTGACCTAGTAAATATGCAAGTTTTTAATGCATCGGATTCAATCTGAACAAATTTAGAACCCTCCTCAGGCGTTGTACCACAATATTGCTCTTAGATTGTTATTTATAAAGGAGACGTTTCTAGAAAAAACTCCGAAGATTCATTTTCACCTTTATTAAGATTATTTATTTTTCTTGAAAAAAGGTGAAGAAATCAGTGTAGAACAATTCCTAAAAAATTTCATTCAGATTATTATTCAAGGTATTGGTCAGTGTGTGGATGTTATCACTAATTACTGATACGGCCAAGAGTGGGGAGAGTCCGCTCTTCCTCTCCAAATGCTCTCACAGGGCCACGTGCATACAACCACTACCAGGGAAGTCTTACTCATTGCCTTCTCATGATGGGGCTGTTGTTTACGACATTGAGAGGACGAAAAGCGAATGTACAGCGCTTTAACCGGGTTAGTGGATACGGAGGATCAGACCTTTAGGTCAAAGGCTCGGGTTGTGGCCTCTTAAGAAATCCACCTGCTCCGGTTTGAGCACCCGGACAGTATCATAACCCTCACATAAACTGAGTGGTTTATGTATCGCATATCTATTTGGTGTCTCCTTGTACCAATGCTGATGTGTTTAAATAAAGTAGAAAAATGGATTTGGATTATTTTTACCCCTTTGATTACTTATTATTATTCTTATTATTATTATTGAAATTTTTATTTAACAGACTATTATTGTCAATTATTTATCTCATTTAACTGATGATCAAATTAAACGTGAAACTAAAAAGGAAATGCGTAAAGATGATTTTATCACTAGTTTGAAACTGTCTTTATGTACATTAGTAAAACGTATTCCATCATCAACAGAAGATGATATTGAAACAATTGAATTACTCAGTCTTAATTTAATCTATCGTTTCCTTCAGGTAAGTTGATTAAGTCGGTGTTGTTTAATATAAAGTTTTTTAAAGTTAACTATTGTTTACTTAATAAAGAAAATATTAATCATAATTATTACAAGGTATGTAGTAGATAAGAAATATTTTGATCTTTCTATTATTAATGCCTATCAAATACAGCACATCTATTAAGTGATATGACAAGCAGTGTATTTCACTTGATATTAATTCATAAGATGTTTACAACTGTAAAATCATACGTACCTTAGTTGTATCAATTTAACTGGTCTTGTGAAGGTCTCACATAACTTGGAGGTAATATCCATCGCGAGATGGTATCGAATGAAAGAAAGCTATGGAAATAAAAGATGGTACTATACTAAAAACCAACTAAAATCTAAAATGTGGTTGATTACATTTTAGCTATACTATACAATCCCTACGACAACCCAAGGTTCTGTTTTTAAATTGCTGCTATGGTGGTGATTGCATATTGCTGCGTCACTATTTGCCCAGTATATGCACATTTTCTCCCTCATTCTGACCGTCCGCTCACTGTCTGGATAATTGCTGATAAACTGAATTAGAAAAACTCGTCTATGCGCACAATTCCAGCAAAATGTGAAACATCGAACCATTTGAAGAATATGGCTTTTTAAGGATCTCCATGGGTTATTATGAGGAATGGAGACAAAGATGTAGTCAAGTATTTCGGCATAAATGAAGAGTGTTTTGAGATTCATAAGGACTGATGTACCTTGGATGTTGTGAAATAAGTTATATCTTTACAAAATATGTATATAATCGTTTTTTCTCCTTCTCTCTCTCACCCTACATGATAAATTATTACCATAAAATGTTTCCGCATATTTTTGTAGGAAAAGAATTACATTAATTAAAAGAAAGCTTTTACACATACTCAGTGTTCTCTACCGAGTTTCTCGTGAATCTAAATTGAGATTAATAGCGTAGGTCAACACTACTCTAAATTGTTTACCACATATATTCGTAGGAAATAAACATCTGTGCCAATGACTGCAACCTTTGATTGTATATTTTTGGAAAATTCATGCCAGAGTATAACTAGTTTTCGGCGATTCCGTTGCTAATATCAGTTTGAAATGAAGATTATTCTTTGGAACTCTCATGACCTGAGGTTTGATTGGTTCGGTCATTGTTATGTTCCTAACGCTCAGTCAATTAGCTATTCAGTGGGAGAAAACATGTGATCTGTCTGACTTTGACCAACATATCAAGAAAATACTAAGCTTCCATAAAATCCTGTAACTTCGTGGTGATTGTGTATTCGCTAATGACTAGCGTCCAATTTAGTGTCATTGAACTATAGAAATATTGAAGGGTTGAATTGTTTACACACCCACCGTTCTCAGATTATCACTTTCATTTAAAACTCATTGTTCAGTTGTTAGAATTTGCAAGAGTGTCACTCACGAAAGGACAAAAAGAAATACTTCCGCTTATCAGAAGTTCTCACTGAATATATTATATAGTAGTATATACATTCAAGAGGGCTTAGTCCAGAAAGTGCTTAAAAAAATTTCATAGTAGGTATGACATGTTTTAATCGTTGAATAACCAAACGTTTGAAAGTTTTGTATACTTACTGTTTAATGGTAATTATTTGATTCATGTTAAAACAAAAAGGAAATTATTCTACTTTTACAGCTATCTTCTTTCAATGGGAAAATGAACACACTGAACGAATTAATTCGTTTATTACCTAATACTAATCCATTACGAGTTGGTCAGTGGATTACAGATATTAAGGTAAATTATTATTTAAGTGGTTATTATGTTGGAGAAATGAGTTGTATGATCATATTTCAGTTACTACATCTACTAATCTGGGATTTACCCAGACAATTTTATCTAGCTGTGTTAATAGAGTATGCTAATTTGAACTGATGTGCAGATTTGCCAAGTCCTACGTTACGTATGACTAATTGATTGATTTCAGTTATCACATTTCATTGGTTCATGTAGGCACTTGGACAAAAGTATAGTATAGAGGCTAAGTTAAGTAATTCTTAAAATAACCGCCTAGTTTTAAAACGGGATCAGTACAAGTAACTCTATCCACATGCCCCCAAATGCCCTGGTACGGCCGAGAGTTGGGAGAGTCTGCTCTCCCTCTCGAAATGCTCTCACATGGCCATGCGTATATAGCCTCTGCCAGGGAAGTCCTACTCACTGCCTTCTTGTGGCGCGGGTGTTGTTTACAAAAATGAGAGGACGAAAAGCGAATGTCCGGCGCTTTAACCGGATCCCAAACCAATGGTGCACATGGGCTCCAGTATCCTGCGGGAACAAATGGCGTATGAACCAATCGTTGGTCACCGGCTACCATGGGACTGCATCTCCTCACGATGCTCCACTGCCTTGTGGGTCAGACGTTCAGGCCGAAGGCTCGGAGTGTGGCCCCTTAAGGAAACCACCTGCTTCGGTTTGGGCACCCGGGCAGTATCACAGCCCTCACACAAATCAATTGAGATTTGTGTGGCGCATATGTATTTGGTGCCTCCCTGTACCTATACTTATGTGTTAAAATAAATAAATAAATAAATAAATACTCTATCCACATATAAACTTTCATCCTCCAAGGAAAGATCTTATGTTAAAAATTCAAACCACCTTGTGAATTGAAGGGATATATGTTTTATGTGTGCCACATGGCGCAACCTGGATAAATGTGCTAAATTTTTCAGCTTCACCCTACAACAAAGATTAGACTACATGGGTGGTAACGTTTGTGTTTTCGGTATCTGAAAGGTGGATATGTTAATGATAACTAAGCTGTATGGATGTAAAACTCATCCTCTGTTGAATGTTGATAATGGCGATATCAATCAAAGTGAGGTCAATTATTGAGTAACGCCAATCAACTGCAATACATTTGAAAGCTTAGGCTCATTTTCTTCGTCCTACTCCTCTACATCTATACAGATATTAATCCATTTTCTCTTCACCTGAGTGGGAAGGCGCTTGGCCTGTTTCGAATATAGGTTCAATTATACCATAGCATTTCTGTTTCAATAAGCTTTCCAAGAAACTGGTCATTTCATTCAAATCATCGTTAGTCCACTGAACATTCCTTTTATCGCTTCAAATATTTTTGAACAATCGTATGTGGCCTTCCCAACCTCTCGTTGAGAATCTCTCATGTCTATGCGCACAAATTTTGGATTTTGTCAAGAACTCACACTTAATTGCACGTGCTGCTGGACCAGTGTAATATCTTACTATGCAAGTAAATTCCGCTTCATCTGTTAATCCATTTGGCAATAACTTCTCTAGTTCTCGAATAAACTCACAATAGTTTGCATGGTTACCGCTAAAGTGTTTGGCTGCTTTTTCAGGAAGTTTGAAGAACTATCTATCTTGATTAACTACTGTTGGGATGATCCAGAAAATTTCTCGCAAAAGACGTGTGAGGATCAGGAAACATTAAGAAGCATTTCATCCAATCAGCGTTCACTTGGAGTTTTAGCCAGAAACATCAAGGATGTGAAACGTCACATGTAGAGGTTCTGATTGGCTGATTGCTATACTGCTACTATGTTTAGTAGCATTCCAGAATTTTCGGGAAACCCAAGGACGTTTAAAATACTATAAAAACCCTATATTTTCTGTAGTAAAACGAACATTTGCAGTAAAGTGTTTCTCGCATATTTCGCACCTTTTTTCTCGTGTTCATGTCTCCGTGTAGTTCTAGCTTGGAGGTTATTTATTTATTTATTTGAACACATAAATATTGGCACAGGGGGGGCACCAAATATTTATGCGCCACACAAAACAATGATAATTTGAAGAGAAGGAGAAAAGAGAAAAAAAAAGTAATGAACGTGGGGAATTATAAAAAAAAGAGGGAGAGAACAATGATGGGGAAAACGGAAAGGTACAATCAGAAGAAATCTTTCAGTTAAAGAAGATACAACCACTTTTTATGAAGTAAAAGAAGGTTACAGCAGGATCGCCACTGGCCTCTATTCTGAGCCATATCTGATAACGTCTCTAGCCACTGCGTTACACCGTCTCTCAGACCTCAACCAGGGAGTCGTGAAGGACCAACAGAAGCTAGCCCTTTGCAGCTTTCTTTCATACCACGACAACATGTCATATACTGACCACCTCTCCGCTTTTTCCAACCTGTCCCAGAGTCGGCAAATAATGCACGACGAGGAATTCTCTGGGACGACATTCGTAGAACATGTCCGAGCCACCGAAGTCAGTGTTTCAAGATGGTGACACCAATTGGATTGTCGTCTCTGTGACCAAACACACGATGCCGGACCTCTGCATTACTAACATGGTGTTGCCACTGGATGTCAGCAATCCTTCGGAGACAGCGATGATCGAACACAGAGAGTCGTCTAACATCCTCAACTCGGAGAGGCCAGGTTTCACAAACATACAGCAAAACTGCTCTCACCGTCGCGTTGTAGATCCGACCTTTTACAGCCAGACTAACATCACGAAGGCGCCAAAGGTGGCCCAGATTGGCATAAGCCGCTCTGGCTTTCACTATACGTGCATTGATCTCATCACTCACACCACCACCAGCACTTATGCAGCTACCTAGATACACGAACTTCTCGACCACTTCTATCTGCTCACCGTCCAGAGTGAGTACAGGATTAGAATCCTGTCAGTCTTGTAGAAGTACTTTGCACTTCGAAGGTGCGAAGCACATACCATACCTACGGACATTGATTGCCAACTGATTAAGTGCGGATTGCATGGCTTGAACATTCTCGCACAGTAAGACAATATCATCCGCATACTCAAGGTCGAGAAGTCTTTCTCCAGGCAACAGATCCACACCACCATTACTTACATCCATCAGAGCTGTTTCCAGAATGTCATCGATGGCAAAGTTGAAGAGGAATGGTGAGATTGGGCAACCTTGACTAACCCCACTGCTTGAATGGAACAATGGAGTGAGGTGGTTGTATGCCCTCACTCTGCCTGAGGTGTTTGTATATAGGGCTTTCAGGATGTTAATAAACTTCTCAGGCACACCCTTCTTCAATAGACAATCCCAGAGAACAGTTCTGTCCAACGAATCGAAGGCAGCCCTGATATCAAGAAACACTACGATTGTTGGCCTTTGATAAGTATGACGGTGTTCTAACATTTGGCGGAGAGTGAAGATATGATCAATACATCTTCGACCGGAACGAAAGCCAGCCTGCTCCTCACGAGTCAATCTTTCTCGGGTTCTGAACAACCTACGAATCACAACGGATGCCAATAGCTTGGACGCAATCGGAAGTAGACTTATCCCCCGATAGTTGTTACAGGAACAACGTGAACCCTTTTTAAAGATAGGGACAACTATCGACTCATTCCATGACGTCGGTGCACTCTCTAGTTCCCAGACCTTTGTAAACAACATCGTCTGTCCCTTAGTCAGAAAGTCACCACCATCTTTATAAAGAGCCGGAGGTAAGTCGTCTGGGCCCGGTGATTTGTAACGTTTCAAGAGTTGGAGTTCCTTGTGGACTTCCGCCTCATTTGGTGGATCAGTCGGCACCGGCCATGGAGGGCAGGACAGTCTGACCGATGTTGCCGGAGCAGCAGGCCAGTTGAACTGCCCTCCGAAAAATTCTGCCCATCGTCCAAGACGTCGATAGGTTAGTGATTGGCGTTCCGTCATCCTCGCAGATTGTTTCGCTCACACCAGACTTCTTGCTGCCAGTGGCTCGGATGAGTTGGAAGAGCTTCCGGTAGTTACCAGATGCAGCTACTGCTTCCAGTTCATTGGCACGCTCCGACCACCAGGCTTCTCGATCCTTACGCAAGCTTTGTCCAATTTCAGTACGTAACAGTCTTCGTTTGTGTTCAAACTAACGGTCACCCGGAGTAGACTGACGGGCCTCAATGAGTTGTAAGGAGCCTGAAGAAACCCAATGCTTGTAAGCGGGACGTTTCACGAACCCACAACTGACTTTACCCGCCATGGCGTCGTGCAATTGCAACCAATGCTCATCTATGCTTTTCGGTGGAATGGTAGCTAGCCTAGAAGCTAGCTCGGTTCGATACTTACTAGCAACAGAAGTTGAAACCGACTTGCTATTATCAATCCTTTGGTGGCGGTCACTTCGTTGGCCACTGAAAAGTAAGGTAAGATTGGCGCAGACCAGGGTGTGGTCAGATTCCAGATAGGTACTTCAAAAGGAGCGGCAGTCTTGTACACAACCGCGCCAGCGGTAGCTGATTGGTATGTGATCAATCTGAGTCCAGGCTTGAGATGCAGAGGGAGGACGCCAGGTGGCACATCTGCGATGACTATGCTGAAAGTTAGTGTTAGCCCGAAACAGGTTGTGGTCTGTGCATAGCTGCAGTAGACGTTCCCCGTTATCTGACCTGCGACCAACAAGTCCCCATCGGCCACCTAAACGACTCTCTTCTCTGCCTAGACGGCCCAGCTGAGCATTCAAGTCTTCAGCTAGTACTGCAATATCTGTCGAACGCACTTTCTGGAGAAGAACAGATAACTGGTGGTAAAATTCATCCTTGATTGCATCCGTGCTGCCATCTGTCGGAGCATAGGCGGAGATGACGAAAAGACATCGTTTCTCACGCCGATTTCTTCTCACATTGATGGAACTTTCTAATCTAACAGCACATAACCGACTGTTAGTGGGGATCCAATCAATTAGTGCTGTCTCAGCTCTAGCACTTAGTGAGACACGAACGCCAGCAAGACCAGACGAAGATGCCACTGGGTCCCCGGATAAACGCACATAAAACAAGCTTTTTGAAGCTACAGATGGAGAGCGGATTTGTGATACTTCACCTGAGTCTTGAATACGGGTCTCGGATAGACAACACATGTCAATATTAAGACTTTCCAAAGACAAAGCCAGCCCTATCTGTTGTCCGACCTGCATAAGTGTGCGGACGTTGAAGGCAGCCAGTTTGAATGGTGCACGTGGTTTCAGAAAAACTGCTTCAGTACTCATATTCTGTGGTAACATACAATTTTCAACCAGGCAGTGACTCGAGAACGTTTAGATAAAGCTGAATTTTCACCATAGGCGAGCTGCTGTCTGAGTCGAAACGGATACAAAAAGTAGAAATAGGAAATAGTAAATAAATGACGTAGTAAATAATAATAATAATAATAATAATAGTAATAATAATAATAATAATACCAGTCATTTCAATGTTAGTCGGAGAGAAACTAATATTTTCTATAAGCAGATAGTTCATCATGGTTTTAGTGTGTGGGCTGAGATACTGCCCGGGTGCCCAAACCGAAGCAGGAGCTTGGAGGTTACGAGAATAGAAAGAAAGCAATTAGTCCCTTTCATAAGTTTCGATCGAACAATAAGAATAATTTAGGAACCGAATATACCGTTCAGTTAGCAAGACTTATCAGAATAATTATGATTTCAGATACATACATGAAAGAACAAATATCCCTTATCTTACTTACCGGAGAAAAAATATTACTCTACATAATATTAAATATTAGATTGATAATAAACGATAAAACTTATGACGCAGCATAATTATATTTTTATTTGATATGAGTTGTAATGAATCTTTGTCGTTATCAACTGATTGATTAACTCACAGTTTATGTGCTTTATCAGTTGATCTATGCTGCCTAAATTTAGTCTTAAGGTAATTAGGTATTATTATTTAAAAAATGAATGAATGAAAAAACAAACATTAGTTTTAATCGACATTTCATTAATTCATACTAATAGATTTATCAAAGTATAAGTGTGAATTAAATTTTACAAAACATTACAGCTTGTATACTGTAAATAATTTTTTTATGAAGTGAACTATTTGATGTCATCTAGAGGAAATTATTTGACATTGAAGATACATGGACTGTATTTATTTATTTATTGAAACACGTAAACATTGGTACAAGGAGACACCAAATAGATATGCGCCACATAAATCATTCGATTTGTGTGAGGGTTGGGATACTGCCTGGGTGCCCAAACCGAAGCAGGTGGTTTTTTAGGAGGCCACAACCCGAGCCTTTGACCTAAAGGTTTAATCCACAAGGTAGTGGAGCAACGTCAGGAGATGCAGTATTATGGTATCCGGTTACCCAACGATTGATTCAAACGCCATTTGTTTCCTTAGGATCTTGGAGACCATGTAAACCATTGGTTTGGAATCAGGGTTTTCCAACTCCTCTAGGTGGATCCTCTATATCCACCAACCCTGTTAAAGTGCTGTACATTCGCTTTTCGTCCTCTCCATTTCGTAAACAACAGCCCCGTCACGAGAAGGCAACGAGTAGGACTTCCCTGGTAGTGGTTGTATGCACGTGGCCATGTGAGGGAGAGTTGACTCTCTCCACCCTCGGCCGTACCAGAGCACTTGATTTCATCCTATTTTAATGATTCGAATTTCTTGGAATATACATATTAAAAAATCTTCACGAAATTCCCTAACAAAATTAGTAAACATTTGCTCCACTAATCACTAACTTCTTTAAATAGATTTCTTGAACTTTCTGTGCAAGAAGATTGTAACCTGTGAAGTTAAGTGATAAAGTAACTATTTGGTGTTAATGCTATTGACCAAAAAAGAGAAGAGTTGATAGGTGGATAAATAAAACATCTGGGAACATGAAACACTATTGTGAACTCGTTACTAGTTTCACGGTATGTCTAAGGAAATGATCGTATTCTTCAAAAGGTATGTTTCTAGAAGCTTCCAACATATCAAAGCTACACATAGATTTATATATCCTTGTGTTTTGTACGTAAACTAACCTAGGAAGTAAAGCTTCTTTTCATACTTTCTGGGTTTTTTTCTTCTGTTGTGGGGCTCAAGTTCAGGAAATTCCTAGGGGAGTATTTAGCATTTAGAAAATAAGTATCAAGCGTTCAAAGTACCAAAAATATCAACACATCATCATTGATATTGGATAAATGTTTGAACATAATTCAAGTTAATTAAAGTTTAGAATATATAAACCATTGTGTGTGAAGTCAGTCTCTTGGAGTAGTGAACCTATTGGATGATCTAAAGATCTCTAAATTAGAATTAATTAACTATCTATAAGTCTCTAAATTTTTAGTTTTTAGTTCTCCAGCTAATGTCAATTAGTTGGTTAAATGTTTGTTCAAATTTTACTAAATTTCAAGAAATTTACTTAACATTAGAATTAGAAATATATATTTCTGTCATATTTAGGACATATTGTCATTCGAACAAGTAGCTAATCATTCATCTCTCGGGAAACCTGTTTCCTCTTAACACTTAGTTGCTTAGCTACAATAACCATCTTTTGTTTAATTAGCCTTGAAATCAAACTCTTGTTTCATCAAACGGTAGATTTTTCTAGAGATCTCTATTAATTTTTTCATATACCTTATCAGTGGTTTTTCTTTATTGGTATTACATATATATATACTTGAATCTAGAAAGTATATGATCTGTACAAACTTTACTTGATGTAGGTATTTACATGATCAAAGTGTGTATATTCAAAGTTTCTTGTTAATCTTTTGTTCCTATGACTACTGATTTGTTATATACTTTGTATGACTTGGTATACTTATATATCCCACAAAAAAAAAGGAAAGAACTTTTACATCACATCTATTCACATAATTAGAGGTTTATTTTTAAACAAATAGTTAATTGCTTATCTCTCTAGCTCAATGTATTTTATAAACATTTGATTTATTTTGTATAGGTGATTGCCTTAAATTATTTTGTCTGGTTAGTGTTTTTTAGCGGTTTGATTTTCTGTGGGATGGGGTCACTAACCCCATGCCAAATCCTCCTCTTTTTTCCGGGCTTGGGACTGACAGTAGCCCCAAAGGGGCTCCAGGTGGAGTTAGATTCGTCCTATGAAGCTAAGAGGTATTGATTTAATTATTAAAATATTTGACTTTCAATCGTTACGATCTGTTGGTTAAAACTCTATTTATTTTAATATTTTCAAACGGCTGGATAGTTGCTACTTACAAAAGTATTCAACTCCAATTTAAGTTGAAAATGTTGCTCTTGGTTACTAGGTTACATAAAAAAGTTCCCAATAAACGTAAACAATGTACATTTTCACTGTACCACCAAAGTTTCTTGACTTATTTGAAAAAAGTATATTCTCGCGTTCTCGCGCGAGATCGTGGATGTGCACTTCTGAGGAGTCCCACAATAGGACGAAACGACCGTTCAGTGCTTCCAGGTTTTTAAAGGTGGTCTAACATCAATCAGTTCATGATCTCAATAAAAAAAAACTTAATAATCTCCACAACCCTATACTGATAAATAATAAAAAAGTTAAGTGGTTGAATTTATCGTCGTCTAGAACTGTTATTTAATTCTTGTACACGCTGATATAATTTGACTTCTGATATAATATTCCTAAATATCCCTAACAATGTTATCATCTTTCAATATGGTGTCAAGGATTGCTTATTCAAACATATCGAATGGGCAAATTAGTCTCTTCAAACTTGATAAATTTATCACCAAGTACATAAAATTAATTTCAAACAAAATTTTATAGTAAACGGTATGTTAGTTGATGAAGTGTTCACCTTTTAGACATTTAGGGTAGATCTTCGAACTCAGCTCTGATTACTACAATATTCACAGTCGCGTATTATCATCAACCTTCACACACACACAGAGCGAGAGAAACAATCAATGGGGCTTAAATTTGAGTAGATATACAAACCTGTAAATAGTAAATGATGTTGCATTAACTAGAAACAGTAATGTTTCACATTATAAAATACTCAATATTATTCCTCAATATCTGATGTTGTTTTACCCTCTTTCTCTTCATCTACAGTTATTAAAATTATTACTTCGTGAAAATTTGCATCAATTACAATATGTGGAAAAAGTTGAAGAGATAATACGTTTTATGATTAGGAAATTATTATTAACATCAGATGATTTAGATATCATATGGGAATCACAAATTGGTAAACATGAAACTATCATTAAAAATATATTCAATATGTTAACACGTTTAGCATTGGAATTTTCAGTGAATCAATTAAATTATTTATTTAATTGTTTTAAGGTAATTTTTACTGTTCTAAATGAATTTATGAGGATTTTTTTCTTTTTTTTTTGAAAAAATTATTAATTTATTTTTCCCAAATTTTATGTAAGGACTTTAATACTTATTATTGTTTGGTTCCTCCCCCGATCATTGCTGCTACCTTGACGTGATGGTTGGGATTGCCTATTGTGATAAAATAATCGAGTTATACTGGCTGGAACAATCGTTCTTCAAGGTCTTACCATGCCAGACAGGTCGGTTAAAGAGCGATAAGACTAAAAGCAACAAACTCAAGGTCCGAAGGCAAAGTCATACTGCTGACTGTATAGAGGTGTGATGGCAATAAAGTGTTTCCTTCAAACAACCAGCATAACGGAGATGCTGCCTTCCCATAAGTAGGGGTGGGGTTAGAAAAGGTCGACCCTAAAAATGCACACCTCGCCTTATCCCACGGACATCCGTCTCCGGCGGTAAGGTCTCAACAAGTATGGAGATAGCACGAAAATTACTCATAAAAAGTTCGTGTGTGACTGACCTCAAGCAGTTGTCCCTTGGGCACTGCGGTCACATTCTCAGGTCACTATGACCACCTCTAATCCAAATTCCTATCCAGGTACCTCCAGAAGAACCCTTCCACGGTGTGTGCAACCGGGAAGTGATAACCGCCCTCATAACTCTAACAGCACTCAAGACCACTATATTCATAATCAAACTTTTCACTGACTGTTTTGTTCCTCCGATTTATATGAATGATCTACTATCAAAATTATCTTTTGATTATCTTGATGTAAATGTACAAAGTGCATAAAAAAAGTTGTTTAGTGTTTCTAGGTTTGGCGATGAATTCTTATTGTCGATTGTACTATTGAGATGTGATAGCAGTAAGGTGTTTCTGGCGAATAACTAATATCTTCATTATTACTTTCTGTCGCAAAAGAAGTGATTAGAAAGGTCCGATCCAAAAGTAGCTATTATATCACTTTACTCCACAGATTTCTGGATTTAACAGTAAGAATTCCTCTGTCACGTGTCCAGCTTGACAAAACCGTCACTAATAATCTCTTTTTAGGTTTGTTGAACAGTTATATCTTTTCACAGCGTGGGTAAATAAAAAGTTCCAAAAGCTCATTTTCTTCTAAAAGTGCTCGAATCAATGTCAAGAATACCGGTCACCAAGCAACCAATAACGCTTCTATTCTGTTCATTGTGCCAATTAACAACTTAATATTTAAAGTATATTTGTAACAAAGTCATCCAAATCGATTAGCTATACCAAATTATATCCTTTTCAATATTCATTGTAAATTGATACCTAACTCAAGTATTCTTTTGGCTTTTCTATTCATATATATATATATATATATATATATATATATATATTATAGGAAAGTTGGAAAAAAGCAACAAAACGTCAACGTGAACGTTTAATTGATTTGATCACAATGTTAGCTGAACAAGATACAGATGGTATGATGATGCAAAAAACATTAGATCTTCTGTGGGATTGGGCTATCAGTTTGAAATTTTCTACTGATTTAATGAATGCTTCACTTAAATCACATGCAAAAATTCTTAGTTGTAATAATAAGGTAAATGAGTGTTATGTTCTGCTTTTTCCCATTTTTTTTAATTATAATTTAAAAATACAATGTAAAGTTCATTGTGTGTTTGACAAAACTATCAGTGCTATTCTTTTATTTTTTTCCACCCTAATTTCAAACGGGCGATGCGGGGAGGGGTAGTATCACGTTAGATTTTTAGAGCCTTAAAATAAAGATTTTGAATAATGTGTGTACAGCAGAGCGATGGATCAATCCGACATCCCCCGATAGCCCAAGTTAGCTAGTGAGGTTTCCATCACTACCCAACCATGCCTTGGGGAGGCCTTTGGTCGGATTTTACCGCCTTAGTGACATGTTACCATAATATTTTCAGTTTAATTGTATTAATTTATTATTGTTATTGTTTTCTCATTTTCTTTAGTGATAATGATTATTTACAGGGAAAAAAGTTTCGTATTCAAATTGATCTTTACCAATCTGCTTCAGTCTTTCTTTTTCAGTAGCAAGAATGAAATGTATTATAAATCGAAGTTTGTCGTAGGATTTCAGTTTTTCTATCTTACGTTACATTCATTATTTTAACTGTTGAAATTTTTTTGTCTGGTATACAAGTTGAACGCATTTCCGATTTCGACTTTCTAGAAGGTTACCCACTAATCTATGACTAGCAAATATGAAATGTAATAAACATGTGGAAATCCGGCTGAATTTGTGATTCTAGTAGCGTTTTGTCCTATGATGGTTTTGTCGTGGGGTTTTCATCACCACAAACGTCCGGTTCAAGTGAAGTATTCGAATTACTTCACATATGACATAGAGCTTGTCCTGTTGATCTTGATACTGATTGGTTATTGTTGACCTTTAACCTGTCGTTTTCTACCTCTTTGTTTTGATTGTATTTCCCTTTGATCTGCTTGTCGGTGCTATATTTGCACATGATTTTCCTGAGTGATTGATAAATTGAATCGACTTCTATGTGTTTGTTGATCGCTCATTGAACTGAGTGTCAAGCATCTGCAAAATACTCAGGTGTTTTTCATATTTGTTCTATCCGGGATTTCAACATTTTTTTTTATTCAAATGTGTGTCCATGATTGTTTATGAACATCAATGCAAGCGAAGATATATCATGGCGTCTGATCGCTAATCGATGTTCATTCAGGTGAGGGTGATGAAGGGATCTACTTTGTCCTTTGTAGTGTTTTTTTGCAATTAGAGCAGTTTATATATTTATATTTGTCTACAAGATAAAAAATAATAACCAATCAAGATCAAGGTCGACAGAACGGTATATCAGTCATATATGGATGAATGATGCTGATCAGAAGATAATGAAAGCTTGATCATTAAATCATCCCGTTCAGGAAACGCAATTCCACCAAAAGATGTTTTTTTTACATTTTACCTGATAAAAATTATCATACTTTTTCTCATTATGTCCATCTATTTTGTTTCGTCAGCCATTCGTATGTCAACTTCGGAGTGCTTGGCTTGGGAAGCTTGCGAGTTTTTTGAAAATCGAACCAAACAACGATGAAGGTTGTTTATTACCTGCTGCAAAACAATTCATTGAAATCGCCAACCTTTACCATACGGTAATTTTATCGCTCTAATCAGTTATTTGGTTTGATTATATACTTTACCCCCCCCCGTTTCAATAATTTTTCTTTTATAGAAAGCGACTAGTTGCATGAAGAATAGATATTCAACGTTTTTTTAACATATAACTTGATTACATTAAAACTGCTAGTTGTCAACCTGTTCAACCGACCAAGGTAGTACATTACATCCGAAAACGCTGAATATGACAAAAGCAAGATACACTGTTTATCGTTCTTATCTGCCAATTATAGATAAATGGATTTCTATTCCTGTCCCACTTATCCGGTATTTCGCGCTCAACCTAACTGTAATTAGTTATCCTTAGAGCTACTGGTGTAAAACACAACAATAGGCAGGAGAAATGTATATTTATTGAGAGAAGTTACAAAATATTTACGTAATACATATACATGGCCTTCAATCATCTTTTTGTATCTTTTGGTGTGTTCTTCAATCTGAACTGTTTTCTCGTCTGATTTCCAAATTGGGAATAACTTAAGAATAGTAAATCGTATAATAGCAGTCCATAGGTCAAATGGAAGCTTAAAATGAGTGAAATATGAATACACATATAACATAGTTACTTAATAGTTATACCATATATATATATGACACACCTGGTACCTCTCATAGAGAAGCATAGGCCGCCTATCAGCATTCTCCATCGAACTCGAGGATCCTAAATTCTCCAGTTGACTATTACATACCTTCAAACCCAATTAGCAGGAATCCAAATCTTCCACATTTCTAACGTCGGTCAATAATATGATATGGTACAGTGATCGTTTAGTGCCATTAGTGATAACTGTAGCTGTCTCAGTGTCTACGTGGTTAAACTACCACTAAACCTAAAGTTTGGAGCTTCGATCTCGTGCCCCTTTTTAGATAATTTCAAACCAACTTCAAGTTGAATTACTAGTGTTGACGCTTTGTACAGATTGTTGAACTTCGTAGTTTACAACACGAACTGACTCTAGTTAGACTAATATTTTGAATCAGGAGGCATCGAATACGTCTGTGAAAGACCTGAAAGTCCTGAGTTTGACCTAATGTATGGTTGCTGAGTATGGATCGCTGTGGAGTCCCATACAAAAATGAATCAGTAATTCAGTTCATCATGTAATCAATCGACTTCAAATGGAATTATTCTTTGTAAACCACCTAACAATTAGCTTAATCGTTCCCCTATATTACGAATTGTGTTTTCTTCTTCAACTATTACTCTTATGTAATATGTTGCCAGTTGTCTATTTAATTGAAAGAAACTATTCATTCATCTTAAGAATCGATAATTCTTATTGTACAGCTCGTTGAATATAACTAACAATATTTCATTTTTTTCTACAACTTCTTTTCTTTTGCTAAATTCTGAACTTGTGTGTTATGTTTTCCTAACTCGGAATCTTTTCAAATTAATTTTAATATTTAACTTGATTGAAAATCTAACATTTATAAACTTTGTTAACAAGAAACTCACTAGTAAGTTTGTGTGGTCTATTTAAAAAATAAGGGCGGAATACCTTTATGTCGACAGCATAGAACTGTATTATGATTAAAAGGATTAATCGTAAAGAAATATATTCCTTTGCATAAATTCTACTTTTGAGTATTCGAAGTTATTTACAAGTCGATGGTAGTCTAGTTCTTTCTTGGTGAAATATTCAGCAGAAGAGTGAAATTAATTCCGCGTCAACTGGAGAATCATTAAAGTTAAACGATAGACCACAGAGTTCCAACTAATTAGTCTCATTAGCCCATATGGTCTGGTGTGTGACGAAATTTCAGCACGGATATAGAAGGCTCGACTAGCTTTTACCAACTTGCGTCATTTATGGCGTAGGCGAGATATCCGTCTACCAAACAAAGAACGTGTTTACTGCGCAGCAGTTCTTACTGTCCTACTTTACGGCCGTGAAACATGGCCGGTGAGAGTAGAGGATATTCGTAGGTTACTAATATTCGATCATAGGTGTCTTCGAAACATTTCTCGTATATCCTGGGACCACCGAGTAAGTAACTCAGTTGTTAGGAAACGGGTACTAGGTAAGGATGGTAAATCAATTGATCAAGTTTTGCAACTTCATCAGTTGAGATGACCATAATGTTTCCGATTATTGTTTATACTCTTACTAACTCTACCACTATGGGATTTAAATCGACAACTGCATCTCTGTGCTAATGTGGTATGGCAACTCGAACTGATGTATGTACGTACGAAGTTCTACGTTGTTACTAACTGAGTGACTGACTGACTACTAGTCAAGTGGAAGTTTAGAAATAGGAGAATATAAAAATACAACAGATTAATACTTTTATTCATTATATCATCAAAATTATAAATAGTAATCCTTCTTATCATAAAATCACTCTACTTGACCCATATTTATTCTGATCATGGATCTTAAAATCTCCCTTAACATATACGCAGATTCAAGTTAACATTCTATATGAGTCATATCAAACATTAACAGTTTTATTGTATTTTGTTTATCACAATCCTAAATTCACATGCTTTAAACGATGTACTTTACCCTTAACTTGGCCATTTTTCGGATTATTAATTTGGATATTTAATTGTAGAACCTGAAGAGAATTTATCGAAAAGAATATTCTTCATTCAAATACTAGTCTTTTACTATGTATTCATTTTCGATTTAATATTGTTTACTCTTTTTACATGTATTGTTAGATTGTCAGCTTGTTTCCTAAAAAGTTCCAACGTAAATCACTAGTCCTTAACTCATCCATTCTCTCCATATTTTTGTTGTCAAATCATTACAGTTAGCTTTTGTCTTTATCGATTGAAACCTCAAAAAATATTCATTTATTCCGCAGTCATTTACATTTATTGTTAGTCTGCATAAGTGTGTATGTGTATGTATGTTTATCCAAATTGATATCAGTACTGTCTGTAGTGTGTATGTATATGTGTGAAAAGTTCTCATGTTATCTCAACTGTACTTTCGAGGACAAGATAGCACTAATAGTTTTAGTATCTCAGTCAAATTATTAAAAGAGATTATTTATTTATTTATTTATTTGAACTCATAAACAATGGTACAAGGGTGCACCAAAAATATCTGTACACAACACATTGACAATGAAGTTGGGAAAAGACAGAGAATGGGTATGTATAATAAAAAGAAGAGCAGTAATAAGCAGAAATTAGTGTATGGGTGAAATACTAGGAATAATAATAATGGGAGAAGCAGTTAAGCTTGGAGAAATACAACCCGAAAGAGTTCTTCCAGTTAAAGAGCTTGCGTTCATTGTTTATGAAGAAAGTTACAGCAGGATCGCCACTGGCCTCTATTCTGAGCCATATCTTATAACTTCTCTAGCCACTATGTTGCACCATCTCTAGAACCCTAACCAGGGAATCATGAAGGGCTAACACAAGCCAGCCCTTTGCAGCTTTCTTTCATACCACGACACCATGTCATACACTGACCACCTCTCCGCATTTTCCAACGGGACCCAGTGTCAGCAAATAATGCACGACGTGGATTTGTCTAGGATGACATTCGTAGAACATGTCCAAGCCACCGAAGTCGGTGTTTCAAGATGGTGACACCAATTGTATTGTCGTCTTTGTGCCCGAACACAGGATGCCGAACCTCTGCATTACTAACATGGTGTTGCCACTGGATGTCAGCAATCCTTCGGAGACAGCGATGATCGAACACAGAGTCGTCTAACATCCTCAACTCGAAGAGGCCAGGTTTCACAAGCATAGCGCGAAACTGCTCTCACCGACGCGTTGTAGATCCGACCTTTTACAGCGAGACTGACATCACGAAGGCGCCAAAGATGGCCCAGATTGGCATAAGCCGCTCTGGCTTTCACTATACGTGCATTGATCCCATCACTCACACCACCACCAGCACTTATGCAGCTACCCAGATACACGAACTTCTCGACTGCTTCTATCTGCTCACCGTCCAGAGTGAGTACAGGATTAGAATCCTGCCAGTCTTGTAGAAGTACTTTGCATTTTGAAGGTACAAAGCACATGCCATACCTGTTTCCAGAATGTCATCGATGGCCAAGTTGAAGAGGAATGGTGAGATTGGGCAACCTTGACTAACCCCACTGCTTGAATGGAACAATGGAGTGAGGTGGTTGTATGCCCTCACTCTGCCTGAGGTGTTTGTATATAGGGCTTTCAGGATGTTAATAAACTTCTCAGGCACACCCTTCTTCAATAGACAATCCCAGAGAACAGTTCTGTCCAACGAATCGAAGGCAGCCCTGATATCAAGAAACACTACGATTGTTGGCCTTTGATAAGTATGACGGTGTTCTAACATTTGGCGGAGAGTGAAGATATGATCAATACATCTTCGACCGGAACGAAAGCCAGCCTGCTCCTCACGAGTCAATCTTTCTCGGGTTTTGAACAATCTACGAAGTATGACGGAAGCCAATAGTTTGGACGCAATCGGAAGTAGACTTATCCCCCGATAGTTGTTACAGGAACAACGTGAACCCTTTTTAAAGATAGGGACAACTATCGACTCATTCCACGATGTTGGAACACTCTCTAACTCCCAAACATTTGTAAACAACACAGTCAGTTCCTTAACCAGGCCGTCACCATCTTTAAAAAGGACCGTAGGTAAGTATTTTGGACCCGGTAATTTGTAGCGCTTCAAGAGTTGGAGTTCGTTGTGGACTTTCGCCTCATTTGGTAGACCAGTCGTCACGGGCCATGAAAGGCGGGACAGTCTGGTCGATGTTGCCGGGGCAGCAGACCAGTTGAACCGCTCCTTGAAAAACTGCCCGTCGTCCAAGACGTCGATAGGTGTTAGTGAGTAACATCCCGCCACCACAGATTGTTTCGCTTACACCAGACTTCTTGCTGCCAGTGGCTCGGATGAGTTGGAAGAGCTTCCGGTAGTTACCAGATGCAGCTACTGCTTCCAGTTCATTGGCACGCTCCGACCACCAGGCTTCTCGATCCTTACGCAAGCTTTGTCCAATTTCAGTACGTAACAGTCTTCGTTTGTGTTTAAACTAACGGTCACCCGGAGTAGACTGACGGGCCTCAATGAGTTGTAAGGAGCCTGAAGAAACCCAATGCTTGTAAGCGGGACGTTTCACGAACCCACAACTGACTTTACCCGCCATGGCGTCGTGCAATTGCAACCAATGCTCATCTATGCTTTTCGGTGGAATGGTAGCTAGCCTAGAAGCTAGCTCGGTTCGATACTTACTAGCAACAGAAGTTGAAACCGACTTGCTATTATCAATCCTTTGGTGGCGGTCACTTCGTTGGCCACTGAAAAGTAAGGTAAGATTGGCGCAGACCAGGGTGTGGTCAGATTCCAGATAGGTACTTCAAAAGGAGCGGCAGTCTTGTACACAACCGCGCCAGCGGTAGCTGATCGCGATGTGATCAATCTGAGTCCAGGCTTGAGATGCAGAGGGAGGACGCCAGGTAGTACATCGGCGATGTCTGTGCTGATAGTTAGTGCTAGCCAGGAGCAGGTCGTAGTCTTCTCACAGTTGTAGTAGATGTTCACCGTTATCTGACCTGCAACCAACAAGGCCCCATCAGCCACCTAGGCGACTCTTTTGTGCCTAGACGCCCCAGCTGAGCTGAACAGATAACTGGTGGTAAAATTCATCCTTGATTGCATCCGGGCTGCCATCTGTCGGAGCATAGGCGGAGATGACGAGAAGACATCGTTTCTCACGCCGATTTCTTCTCACATTGATGGAACTTTCTAATCTAACAGCACATAACCGACTGTTAGTGGGGATCCAATCAATTAGTGCTGTCTCAGCTCTAGCACTTAGTGAGACACGAACGCCAGCAAGGCCAGACGAAGATGCCACAGGGTTCCTGGATAAACAAGCTACAGGTGGAGGGCGCATTTGTAGTACATCATTAGAATCTTGAATACCAGTCTCAGATAGACGATATACATGTATATTAAGACTCTCTGAAGACACGGCCAACCCTATCTGTTGTTCGATCTGCATAAGTGTGCGAACGTTGAAGGAGGTCAGTTTGGGTGAGATACGTGGTTACAGAAATCCTGTTTCAGTATTCGTATTCTGTGGTAGCATTCAACTTTCGACCAGTGATTTGAGATCTTTTAGATAGTTTCCACCATGGGTAAGCTGCTATATAATTTGAAAAATAAAAGAACAAAAGGGAGCAGACAAGTGACGCAACATAAAATACAAACAAATGTTACGAAACTATTGTGAATATAATTTGTCAGAATGCAAATTAAAGCGAGAATAATTTTTTACAGTTGTAATCATTATACGATTTTTGTGTGGGCTGGAATACTTCCTGGGCACCCAAACCGAAACAGGTGTCTTTCTTGGGGGAGTACTTCCCGAGCCTTTGACCTAAAGGTCTAATCCACAAGATTGTAGCAACGTTAGAATATGTAGTTCCGTGTTAGCTGGTGACCGACAATAGGTTTGTATGCCGTTTGTTCCCTCAGAATTCTGGAGCCCATATGTACCATTGGTTTGGAACCAGGGTTTTCTATTCTTAGGGTTGATCCTCCGTACGGAAAGAAGGAGAATAAAGGCGGACAATTTTTTTCAGGCTTATGGGTTCACTTAATTTTACGTAACTAATTAAGGTGGATGGTCGGGATCTGACTTATTTGTTTAGTTTCGTCAAATCTAAACAAGATACGTTCCGAATATTTAAATATAGCTTCAAAGCGATATACATATATATTTTCAGTATTCAAGTTTGTTTAATTCATATTGATATCTAGGTAACCTACGCTTGTGAAGTCAAAGTTTATATGGTCAAGTTATCCGCGAAACTGTTTGAAAATCTTGATAAACTAGTAATTGCCATAATAGACTATCATGTAATTCGATTTAATCGATTGGGTTGTGACATAACATGATAGTGATTTCCAGTTTCTATTTTCAATTCCCACCTAATGCCACACATTGTTGTGGTCCATGTAAAAATGTACTCGCTCAACAATTTTTGAGCTATAACACTTCAAACAATCTAAATTCATGTATCTATCTTTTACATCTAACTCGGCTATTTGTATCAACCTAATCATCCCTGTAAATCAATATACATTCTGTAATTAATTTCAGAATTAAACATTAATTATGTAAAAAATTTGTTGGAAAACAAGTTAACATCGAACAGCTGTTTTTAATCACAATTAGTGATACATTATCAATCGGGCACAGGTGAGTTATTTTCAGACCACACTGAATCGGTATCGGTCCAATGGTTCATCATATCTGTTACCTTCAATTATTTCACGGCTAATAAGGATTATCTTCTTAGTTTTTTTTTATTGTTCCATTACACTCTTGTATTCTCTCCTCATTTTATACCATCTATAAATGAAGTGTCTAAATGCATTTCAGGGTTCATCAAATGAAAATACTTTAATTCAAAGTATAAATCAACGACACAATGTTTTAAAAGCAGCTGTAGATTGTATCATACAAACAATGTGGTCAGTACATGAAGAACGTTTAAATGTAATAATAAAAAGTAAGTTGTGTATTATATTATATTACACTTTACTATATTTCATCACGATAAGGAGTGTTCATACTTATATCTATATCTATTATTAAATATAGGTAAACTGATTTACCACATGTGAATTTAGGTGATTAGCTTCAAGCCACACTGCGTGATAAATATTCGTGATACTAGTCATTTGATCATACTGAAGTGAGTGAGGTAGTGTTCGGTCGTAACACTAATTATCTAGAAGTCGAATGTTTCAACCATTGAGCCACCGCTTCACTGATTAGTTAAACTATCAAGATACAAGTTAATTTATAGGTCAGAATTGTACTCAGTCGATATTCATAAGCAAAACAAAAATATATATTATAGTGATGTATTCATTATTACTACAAAGTCTTTTTGTTGAGGACATTAGATCCTCAGAACTCACCTGGGAAAGGATCTAATTTTGTAATTTTATTTAGAAAATTTGAATTTCTTTGTTTTCGCGCCAAAAGCGCTCTTGTCACCTTCATGTCGTATTTCCCAGTCGGGAAATATCTTAAATGTTATTGTTCCGTTGCGACTTTTAGTATGCTATTTGGTAACTCTCCCCAAGGACGGTTTTGTGCTGTATATATACGTTTTGATTTGTGTTTGTTGTTATCGCTTGTTTCTGGTTGTTTGCAGAATAGACTTCCCCATTTCAAGCTTAGACTTCTTCCTCTAGTTAGCGAGGCTGGGATGCGTCAGAATATCTAGCTTATTGGTTTTCGGTCACAAGTCTTTGTTCCCGTTCGCATATTAAGTGAACTCGTAATAACTTCAAACCTAGCAAATTTGGTGACGGTGGTTTCGGAAATATGGATCCTTCTGAACTTGAATTAACACTCTCTCAGCAGCTGACACGACTATGATTCAGAGTGGTGGTACTAGTCGATCTGGAGTACGAGTAGTGCAACAGATACCTAATCAGAATAAATGTGCCCCTGCTACACCCAGTCCATCCCACTCTAGCTCAGTTCGATAGACCAAAACGAACCCCTTCCCTGAGGATCTAATGTCCCTAACATTTTGTATTGTGTTGGTCATTGTTTTGTCTGGGGAACTGATCATCAGTGAGAATTCATATTACAAGTTTCTGATCTCACATATAAAATACAACGTTTAGCTGTCTTGTTTCAGAGAGGCAATGAAGCGGCATATCTTTGTTTTGAATGTTGGAATTTCATATCCACTTTTTTTATAAAAAAAACTGTTGAAACTTTATGATGACCTCGGAGATGATTAGTCCCAACTGATGCATTGAGATTGAACATATTAACATACAAATCTTTAGTCAAGTTATGGAGTACCGATATAAGGTCACCTCTCATTCTACAATAAGAGAAAAAATTGTCAGAGTTTTATTTACTCGTTTCAAAAGAGATAGATAAATGGCTCACACATTCGACACAATCAAGTGTGTTGGCATCCCTAATTATTTATTTTTTTATTTGAACACATAAATATTTGTACAAGAGGGCACCAGATATATATGCGCCACACAAAACAATGAGAATTTAAAGAAAAGGGAAAAAAAGAAAGAAGGGTAGGGAGCGCAAAAAAAAATAACGATTACGCACAGATTAGTGTAAGGTCGTGTAATGGTAGTAATAATGCGGGAAACGAAAAGATACAATCAGGAGAAATCTTTCAGTTAAGGAAGATACAACCACTCTTTACGAAGGAAGTAAAAGAAGGTTATGCCAGGATCGCCACTGGCCTCTATTCTGAGCCATATCTGATAACTTCTCTAGCCACTATGTTGCACCATCTCTAGAACCCTAACCAGGGAATCATGAAGGGCTAACACAAGCCAGCCCTTTGCAGCTTTCTTTCATACCACGACACCATGTCATACACTGACCACCTCTCCGCATTTTCCAACGGGACCCAGTGTCAGCAAATAATGCACGACGTGGATTTGTCTAGGATGACATTCGTAGAACATGTCCAAGCCACCGAAGTCGGTGTTTCAAGATGGTGACACCAATTGGATTGTCGTCTTTGTGCCCGAACACAGGATGCTGAACCTCTGCATTACTAACATGGTGTTGCCACTGGATGTCAGCAATCCTTCGGAGACAGCGATGATCGAACACAGAGTCGTCTAACATCCTCAACTCGAAGAGGCCAGGTTTCACAAGCATAGCGCGAAACTGCTCTCACCGACGCGTTGTAGATCCGACCTTTTACAGCGAGACTGACATCACGAAGGCGCCAAAGATGGCCCAGATTGGCATAAGCCGCTCTGGCTTTCACTATACGTGCATTGATCCCATCACTCACACCACCACCAGCACTTATGCAGCTACCCAGATACACGAACTTCTCGACTGCTTCTATCTGCTCACCGTCCAGAGTGAGTACAGGATTAGAATCCTGCCAGTCTTGTAGAAGTACTTTGCATTTTGAAGGTACAAAGCACATGCCATACCTGTTTCCAGAATGTCATCGATGGCCAAGTTGAAGAGGAATGGTGAGATTGGGCAACCTTGACTAACCCCACTGCTTGAATGGAACAATGGAGTGAGGTGGTTGTATGCCCTCACTCTGCCTGAGGTGTTTGTATATAGGGCTTTCAGGATGTTAATAAACTTCTCAGGCACACCCTTCTTCAATAGACAATCCCAGAGAACAGTTCTGTCCAACGAATCGAAGGCAGCCCTGATATCAAGAAACACTACGATTGTTGGCCTTTGATAAGTATGACGGTGTTCTAACATTTGGCGGAGAGTGAAGATATGATCAATACATCTTCGACCGGAACGAAAGCCAGCCTGCTCCTCACGAGTCAATCTTTCTCGGGTTTTGAACAATCTACGAAGTATGACGGAAGCCAATAGTTTGGACGCAATCGGAAGTAGACTTATCCCCCGATAGTTGTTACAGGAACAACGTGAACCCTTTTTAAAGATAGGGACAACTATCGACTCATTCCACGATGTTGGAACACTCTCTAACTCCCAAACATTTGTAAACAACACAGTCAGTTCCTTAACCAGGCCGTCACCATCTTTAAAAAGGACCGTAGGTAAGTATTTTGGACCCGGTAATTTGTAGCGCTTCAAGAGTTGGAGTTCGTTGTGGACTTTCGCCTCATTTGGTAGACCAGTCGTCACGGGCCATGAAAGGCGGGACAGTCTGGTCGATGTTGCCGGGGCAGCAGACCAGTTGAACCGCTCCTTGAAAAACTGCCCGTCGTCCAAGACGTCGATAGGTGTTAGTGAGTAACATCCCGCCACCACAGATTGTTTCGCTTACACCAGACTTCTTGCTGCCAGTGGCTCGGATGAGTTGGAAGAGCTTCCGGTAGTTACCAGATGCAGCTACTGCTTCCAGTTCATTGGCACGCTCCGACCACCAGGCTTCTCGATCCTTACGCAAGCTTTGTCCAATTTCAGTACGTAACAGTCTTCGTTTGTGTTTAAACTAACGGTCACCCGGAGTAGACTGACGGGCCTCAATGAGTTGTAAGGAGCCTGAAGAAACCCAATGCTTGTAAGCGGGACGTTTCACGAACCCACAACTGACTTTACCCGCCATGGCGTCGTGCAATTGCAACCAATGCTCATCTATGCTTTTCGGTGGAATGGTAGCTAGCCTAGAAGCTAGCTCGGTTCGATACTTACTAGCAACAGAAGTTGAAACCGACTTGCTATTATCAATCCTTTGGTGGCGGTCACTTCGTTGGCCACTGAAAAGTAAGGTAAGATTGGCGCAGACCAGGGTGTGGTCAGATTCCAGATAGGTACTTCAAAAGGAGCGGCAGTCTTGTACACAACCGCGCCAGCGGTAGCTGATCGCGATGTGATCAATCTGAGTCCAGGCTTGAGATGCAGAGGGAGGACGCCAGGTAGTACATCGGCGATGTCTGTGCTGATAGTTAGTGCTAGCCAGGAGCAGGTCGTAGTCTTCTCACAGTTGTAGTAGATGTTCACCGTTATCTGACCTGCAACCAACAAGGCCCCATCAGCCACCTAGGCGACTCTTTTGTGCCTAGACGCCCCAGCTGAGCTGAACAGATAACTGGTGGTAAAATTCATCCTTGATTGCATCCGGGCTGCCATCTGTCGGAGCATAGGCGGAGATGACGAGAAGACATCGTTTCTCACGCCGATTTCTTCTCACATTGATGGAACTTTCTAATCTAACAGCACATAACCGACTGTTAGTGGGGATCCAATCAATTAGTGCTGTCTCAGCTCTAGCACTTAGTGAGACACGAACGCCAGCAAGGCCAGACGAAGATGCCACTGGGTCCCCGGATAAACGCACATAAAACAAGCTTTTTGAAGCTACAGATGGAGAGCGGATTTGTGGTACTTCACCTGAGTCTTGAATACGGGTCTCGGATAGACAACACACGTCAATATTAAGTCTTTCCAAAGACATAGCCAGCCCTATCTGTTGTCCGACCTGCATAAGTGTGCGGACGTTGAAGGCAGCCAGTTTGAATGGTGCACGTGGTTTCAGAAAAACTGCTTCAGTACTCGTATTCTGTGGTAACATACAATTTTCAACCAGGCAGTGACTCGAGAACGTTTAGATAGAGCCGAATTTCCACTATAGGCGAGCTGCTGTGTAAGTCTAAAAATAAGTATACACAGATTGGGAATAAAATCGAGTGAATAAATGACGCAGTAAATAATAATAATGTGAGTTGTTTGATTGTAAATCGAAGCGAGAATAGAATTTTCAGTAAATATCATCATTTTCATTTTAATTGTGTGTGGGCTGTGATACTGCCCGGTTGCCTAAACCGAAGCAGGTGGTTTTCTTAGGGGCCACACCCCGAGCCTTTGACCTGAAGGTCTAGCCCACAAGGCAGTGGAGCATCGTGAGGAGATGCAGTCCCGTAGTAGCTGGTGACGAAAAAATTGGTCCATACACCATTTGTTCCCTCAGGATACTGGAGCCCATGTGCATCATTGATTTGGAATCAGGCTAAGCGCCGGACACTCGCCTTTCGTCCTCTCATTTTCGTAAACAACACCCCCACCAAGAGAAGGCATTGAGTAGGACTTCCCTGGCAGAGGTTTTATACGCGTGGCCGTGTGAGAGTATTTCGAGAGGGAGGGCGAGTCCACCCCGCTCTCAGCCATATCAGGGCATTTGATATAAACTAGCCGTTTGAAAACAGTATTCTTGGTTAGGTTTCATATAAGTGAGGCGTAAAATGCTAAGCATATCTTTACCAATGTATTTCTTCATAAACCCTAAGTAGGCCGACACATCAAATGCCTTACTGAAGTCTATGAATATGGCATCGACAAGCACGGCATTATTTTGGGCTACTATTCATTCTTCCGCAATTAATTGATTAGTTAAGCACGAATTTCACGAAGTTTCTGTTGCTGTGGAGTCAACATGTAGGATTCGTCATGACTAAATAACTTACCGTAAATTATTTTTTTCAATACCTCAAATGCTATGCTAGATTGACAGGTTGGTAGATTAGGATTTGGGATGACACAATGAGTGGATACACCTGCTCCATTGCAAATGATTTTCAGCCTTGTCATTCAAGGTCTCTAACCATCGGTTGCTATCATCTCGCGAATCCCAATTAGGTAGTCTACACCTACCGAATACTTAAGACCGATCACAAAGCCTTATTGTGAGTAGTTTTTGATGTGTTCACTCAATACTTTTCATACCACAGGCGACAGAAATCTGTAAAGAAATAATAAAATCACTTTGTACTTCACTCCTCTTTGTAGTAATTTTGCACCGTTTCGGATGCTAGTTGTTTGTCTGAAACATCTCACATCTTCCATACCTCTCTACAATCTACACTACTTCTCTTACGTATCTCAAATTATTGCTCCAACTATAACCATTCTCTCTAAACCTAAAAGAACAAGTTTTCCAAGTTATATAGCTCAATTGGTTCAACAGACCATCACACCAATTTAGCAGATACGATCAGATTGAAGAATCATTTATCAATCCTAATCTTCAGACTCATCAACATTCAACCCATTTTTTTTATAAAAAAGAACTCTCAGATATTATGCTATTTTTGACTAATTTATGATCGATTTATAGATCTTCAAATCCAATTGTTCTGTTTCTTGATTTATTAAATCATGAAATCTATAGTTATCGATCTAAATTGAAATTGTTTAATAAGAGATATTATTTATCCATGTTATTATTTTATTGATTTGATTCCTATCACTTTTTTTCATTCATTATGTAAATGGACTTCTTTTTCTTCTAATATATATATATATACATATATATATATATATATATATATATATATATATATATATATTGACTTATCCATTTGAAATAGTAAACAGAAGGTTACAAATATGAATTCTGATGGTCGAAATTTTTCAGTGAAGATAAGATTGAACGTAGTTTGTTTATTTTCTATCAATCTATAATGATAGGCATGGGGGGTGATTAATTGGTTTTTAAAATTCTAACTTTCTTTAACCTAGTTGATATTTTGTTTGTTTTTTAACCCCTTAAGTAACTGATCTATTGAAGAAAGTAAACTATTGTTTTAATTAGGATATATAAATGTTGCTTATGTAAGCTGGTTAGTAAATACGCAAAGTACAGTTATAAAAAACTTTAATTTTATATAGTCTATTTATTTGAACATATAAATATTAGTACAAAAGTGTACCGAATATATATGCATCACACAGGTCAATTGATTTGTGTGTGGACTGTGATACTGCCCGAGTGCTCAAACTGAATCAGGTGGTTTTCTTAGGAGGCAGTGGGACAACGTGAGGAGATGCAGTTCCATGGTAACCGGTGATCAACGATTGATTCGTACACCATTTGTTTCTTTAGGATCCGGAAGCCTATGTGCACCATTGATTTGGAATGAGGGTTTTCCAACTCCCCTAGGTGGATCCTCCATGTCCACCAATCTGATAAAAGCGCCGGATATTCGCTTTTCGTACTCTCGATGTCGTAAAAAACACTCCCGCTTCGAGAAGGTAATAAGTAGTACTTCCCTGGTAGTGGTTGTATGCACGTGGCCATGTGAAAGCATTTAGAGTGGAGTGAATCAGTCCTAATATCTTTTTAAAATACTCACCATTTTCTGATATCACACTCGTCTCTCTTTCTCTTGTTTAAAACATTCATGGAAGTTTTCAGAGGTTGTCAGTCACTGCGGTAAAGTGACTATTCACTGCATGTTTTACCATCTTTTCTTTGTTTTATAATATCATCTCGATGTTGTAGTTAATAAACCATTAATCAACCGTTCCCTGCTCTTTTGTCTCGTGTCAGCAAATATTTGTGTTCTCTGGATTTCCTAATTTCTTTTTATTGGCTTTGTGCTTAGTAATAGAAGTCATTTTATTTGGCTTGAAGTTATACTGCTGTTATAGCAAGCAACAAGATAAACCTGTTTCAAGAAAAGGTTTTTATATTGAAAGGGATTTCCAATGATCGTTTTTACTAAACGTGCAATAATTTTTTTAAAAAAAACTCGTATATCCTTCTTGGACCAGTAAATATTAAAAAAATACAATATTAGTTAGTTTCTTTAAAAAGGATATGACACTGCTAAGTTTCCTTCGTAAAATGTTTCGACTGCATCTACCATTATGACATTTGTACATAATGCATATTAAGTGTATGGATTAAAAAAAGCAAACTGTAACGGCCGAACTGCCAGTATTCGGTTTGAACGCAGGACTGACGAACCAAAACGTATTCGAATAGGCCAGACTACGCTCTTCTGTATAGCTTACCAAGCGTTTTTGAGACATTCGTATTAAATTATATCAAAACACAAACTCTGTGCTCAATTTAAACGGCTCTAATTTAGGAAATGGAACAAATTATATCAAAAATACAAAATACTTTAAACGGTACAGCTTGTGCTATACAGTCAAAAGTTTCTCTAACGCAAAGTAGCGCGCTAAATAATAAAAGAAACAGTTAATACCAAAGGGTTCGATACCTGAGAATCAATAAAAATATTCCCAACAGAATGGGATCAAATATCTATCTGCAGGGATTCCAGCAATCCTCCCAAGCAGACAGTCAAATGGTTAACAGTCACACAATGAATCACGCCGTGACCCTGAGACAGTCAAACACGACCTTACTGTCAATATTCCGGCAACATGCAATAGAAACTTAGGTAACAAAAGATAAGTCTTTAATCAAAATCACGTAATAAAAGCTCAGATGAGGAAGACGGAAGAACAAAAGGTGTGGTTAGACGAGATCTGAACAGATGTTAAAATACACGACAGGGAGAAGAAACAAATAAATGACAGTACTGTCCGACAAAAAAGCTGCGGAGGGATTTCCATCGTTTTCTTTCCGTTACACTTACCATATCCAGTACTAAACATTACATAGTGCTAGAAGCTTTTTATAGGAGCCCATGATTATATTCTGCAATTACATTTCATAATTTATCAATTAAAATAAATCTAAAACAATAGAACGTTGATTGTATAGTTAGGGAATAGGTGATCCAGTAGTTTGAGAAAGTCAAATCATCTGCATGATAGATTTGTACTACTTACAAACGTTCTTGTTCTTTGAGATATTTGACAAGGACTTGATATCAATGATGTCTTTGATTTTTTGTATGTTAAATAAATCAATTCCCCCTCTCCACATTATACCTTTACTTAGTTTGATCATTTCAATAGACGATATTATCTTTTATCCTTTATGTTTTAGTAGTTAGGTTACTTTCATCACAATAAATTGTTTCTCAATCTTGTTTGATCTATATTTACCGATATTAGTCGATATTTTCCGGTGTTTTTTTCCTTATTTGTGCATGTTCTCAATTTTCGCTTAGTCGTTTAGATCGTATACAGTAGTAAAATAGTGGTTGGGTGAATAAAACAAACTGTTTCTTGTTTTGCAAATGCAGATCATATTATACGTTTATCATTTGGACAGTTGTTTTATTTTGGTAGAAACGATAACGTATTCAGATTTCCGGTTTACTTACATTAAATTTTACTCACGAACTATTGAATATTTTTCTAGTACGAACGAGAATGGTTGTTAACGCAAATAAACCGGATGTTTTACTTTCGAGTGCACTTCAACTTTAATAATGCACATAAAAATATCAAATGTAGAAGACGGGAATTTCAGGTTATGAATCAGAAAAATGTCATCGAGGTTATCCTGCAAAGAAAGAACTAATATATATTAGCAAAAGATTAAATAGTCTTTACTCTCCTTAGCAATAGTGTATAATGAGTTGTCAGACCATAAAAATGTAACTAAAGTCAGTCAAATATACCATTAATGGAGTTGGATTAATCGTGAAATAATTTATGATGAACATTTACTAAACAATATGCTGTGAGAAACTGAATACGTCAATAACTTACAGAATACATGAATATGCACAACAACTAAAACGTATCACGTGATATTTTCAGTGTAAAGGTTTATATCGTTTAGTTTTTTTTAAAATTTGTTTTAGTGATCATTAATTTGTTTTAATAGTTAAGTTAGATTGAGTGTTGCGTTATTGTGTTTTCATCAATGACATTGACATTCTATCTATCTATATAATTTTTAGGCTTTGACATATACTTTTCATACAATGAACTCACTATCAGAATATTTATATAACATTACCTGAATCAACCTTTGTCATTTAAAACTAATTGTGCTTTTTTAACGGCCAACTTTTAATAAAAAGAATGATTCTCGAATAATGATATTTATTAGTTTACAGCTTGCATCAAGAACCTATAGTTTGATTGATAATTTTGATAACTGGTATCCAGTGATTATATTTGCTTAGGGATCTTTCAATTGTTTGATTTAGTTAATCTTTTAATGACTAAGTAGTACACTGATTTATAGAAGTTATTTGAAAGAGATTTTCATTCTTGTCCAATTAGAAGTGTTTTGAAATTTGATTTTTTTTCCGTGGAGAGTTTATAGTAATGTTTCTCAATGTTTTGCATACATGACTAACGCTGTTATAAGTACTCGTGTTAACAATGTCAAGTATCTATAAGTTGACTTATTATGTACATGTGTACGTTATTGAGGACCAAGTGATTGTATGCTAATGTCTACTAATTCTTCAACTGTTTTCCCGTAATGAAAACTATCATCTTAGATAACCTTTTAATATCTTTCATCTATTTCTTCTCAACTGATTGTAATCTATACTAATGAACAAAAGCACTTTCTGTCGAAGTTGACTTCATTGAATAGAGGTCAGTTTGACTCGGAAGTAAATGAAATATCAAATTTCTTAGTAAAAGACATGAATATATCCAAAGGTGTTTTTGAGAGCTCGAATAAAATTGATAGAGTTATTTTGTCAAAAAAAACAGCCATTATTATTTATAAAAGGTAACATAAATCAATTAGTGTTTAATAATTTCTCGTATAACATATGCCTACTTACAAGTAGTATATTTATATATCGTTTATTTTATTTACACATTATAGATCTATCTATTCCATCCAAATCTCCAATTTCAATGAATACATCAAAAAATTTAAATTCTAATCTACAATTAATCAAAGTGAAAGAATTATTAAAACTTTTACGTTATCTTATATTTCAATGTCATTTATTATGTACCATAGATTTATTACAAGGTATTTGGGATTCATTATTCAAGCCAACATTTCAACCAAATTTTACTGTCAACAATCATATTTTATTAAAATATCAATATCAAATTGTATTAACAAATGATTGTGATTTATGCTTTAAATGGTTTACATTGTTTTTTAATGATTCTGTATGGTCAGAATGTCGTGATTTTATTTGGGATAATTATTCAACATTAAATCCAAAATTAATGACAAATGCTGGTGTAGAGTAAGTTAACTTTTATTTTTTTCTTTCATTTCTTCAATTCGATATAATTTTTTATTCATTATTCATGAATTATATGGTTGAAATTCAGTCAGCTACAATGTAGGACCAGGCACATATATGTATCGGTCTAAGTTGCCACACTACATTAGCACAGCAAAATGAACACAAAATTCATAGTAGTTAATTCATTGATGGTAATATATAAAAGATTCTATGTAAGCATGTAGTACAGAAAGAAAGAATTAGTTGGTAGAATGAAAGGTGTAAAGCGGTATCAATCTCATCTATTATTTATATTTGAACACATAAATATTGGTACAAGAAGGCACCAAATATATATGCGCTACACAAAACAACGAGAACGGGAAGAGAAAAAAAGGAAGGTAATGAGCATAAACGAAAAGAAAAAAAACAATAACGACCAGATTAGTGTAAGGTCGTGTAATGGTAGTAATAATGCGGGAAACGAAAAGATACAATCAGGAGAAATCTTTCAGTTAAGGAAGATACAACCACTCTTTACGAAGGAAGTAAAAGAAGGTTATGCCAGGATCGCCACTGGCCTCTATTCTGAGCCATATCTGATAACTTCTCTAGCCACTATGTTGCACCATCTCTAGAACCCTAACCAGGGAATCATGAAGGGCTAACACAAGCCAGCCCTTTGCAGCTTTCTTTCATACCACGACACCATCTCATACACTGACCACCTCTCCGCATTTTCCAACGGGACCCAGTGTCAGCAAATAATGCACGACGTGGATTTGTCTAGGATGACATTCGTAGAACATGTCCAAGCCACCGAAGTCGATGTTTCAAGATGGTGACACCAATTGGATTGTCGTCTTTGTGCCCGAACACAGGATGCCGAACCTCTGCATTACTAACATGGTGTTGCCACTGGATGTCAGCAATCCTTCGGAGACAGCGATGATCGAACACAGAGTCGTCTAACATCCTCAACTCGAAGAGGCCAGGTTTCACAAGCATAGCGCGAAACTGCTCTCACCGACGCGTTGTAGATCCGACCTTTTACAGCGAGACTGACATCACGAAGGCGCCAAAGATGGCCCAGATTGGCATAAGCCGCTCTGGCTTTCACTATACGTGCATTGATCCCATCACTCACACCACCACCAGCACTTATGCAGCTACCCAGATACACGAACTTCTCGACTGCTTCTATCTGCTCACCGTCCAGAGTGAGTACAGGATTAGAATCCTGCCAGTCTTGTAGAAGTACTTTGCATTTTGAAGGTACAAAGCACATGCCATACCTGTTTCCAGAATGTCATCGATGGCCAAGTTGAAGAGGAATGGTGAGATTGGGCAACCTTGACTAACCCCACTGCTTGAATGGAACAATGGAGTGAGGTGGTTGTATGCCCTCACTCTGCCTGAGGTGTTTGTATATAGGGCTTTCAGGATGTTAATAAACTTCTCAGGCACACCCTTCTTCAATAGACAATCCCAGAGAACAGTTCTGTCCAACGAATCGAAGGCAGCCCTGATATCAAGAAACACTACGATTGTTGGCCTTTGATAAGTATGACGGTGTTCTAACATTTGGCGGAGAGTGAAGATATGATCAATACATCTTCGACCGGAACGAAAGCCAGCCTGCTCCTCACGAGTCAATCTTTCTCGGGTTTTGAACAATCTACGAAGTATGACGGAAGCCAATAGTTTGGACGCAATCGGAAGTAGACTTATCCCCCGATAGTTGTTACAGGAACAACGTGAACCCTTTTTAAAGATAGGGACAACTATCGACTCATTCCATGACGTTGGTACACACTCTAGTTCCCAGACCTTTGTAAACAACGTCGTCAGTCCCTTAGTCAGAAAGTCACCACCATCTTTATAAAGAGCCGGAGGTAAGTATTTTGGACCCGGTAATTTGTAGCGCTTCAAGAGTTGGAGTTCGTTGTGGACTTTCGCCTCATTTGGTAGACCAGTCGTCACGGGCCATGAAAGGCGGGACAGTCTGGTCGATGTTGCCGGGGCAGCAGACCAGTTGAACCGCTCCTTGAAAAACTGCCCGTCGTCCAAGACGTCGATAGGTGTTAGTGAGTAACATCCCGCCACCACAGATTGTTTCGCTTACACCAGACTTCTTGCTGCCAGTGGCTCGGATGAGTTGGAAGAGCTTCCGGTAGTTACCAGATGCAGCTACTGCTTCCAGTTCATTGGCACGCTCCGACCACCAGGCTTCTCGATCCTTACGCAAGCTTTGTCCAATTTCAGTACGTAACAGTCTTCGTTTGTGTTTAAACTAACGGTCACCCGGAGTAGACTGACGGGCCTCAATGAGTTGTAAGGAGCCTGAAGAAACCCAATGCTTGTAAGCGGGACGTTTCACGAACCCACAACTGACTTTACCCGCCATGGCGTCGTGCAATTGCAACCAATGCTCATCTATGCTTTTCGGTGGAATGGTAGCTAGCCTAGAAGCTAGCTCGGTTCGATACTTACTAGCAACAGAAGTTGAAACCGACTTGCTATTATCAATCCTTTGGTGGCGGTCACTTCGTTGGCCACTGAAAAGTAAGGTAAGATTGGCGCAGACCAGGGTGTGGTCAGATTCCAGATAGGTACTTCAAAAGGAGCGGCAGTCTTGTACACAACCGCGCCAGCGGTAGATGATCGCGATGTGATCAATCTGAGTCCAGGCTTGAGATGCAGAGGGAGGACGCCAGGTAGTACATCGGCGATGTCTGTGCTGATAGTTAGTGCTAGCCAGGAGCAGGTCGTAGTCTTCTCACAGTTGTAGTAGATGTTCACCGTTATCTGACCTGCAACCAACAAGGCCCCATCAGCCACCTAGGCGACTCTTTTGTGCCTAGACGCCCCAGCTGAGCTGAACAGATAACTGGTGGTAAAATTCATCCTTGATTGCATCCGGGCTGCCATCTGTCGGAGCATAGGCGGAGATGACGAGAAGACATCGTTTCTCACGCCGATTTCTTCTCACATTGATGGAACTTTCTAATCTAACAGCACATAACCGACTGTTAGTGGGGATCCAATCAATTAGTGCTGTCTCAGCTCTAGCACTTAGTGAGACACGAACGCCAGCAAGACCAGACGAAGATGCCACTGGGTCCCCGGATAAACGCACATAAAACAAGCTTTTTGAAGCTACAGATGGAGAGCGGATTTGTGGTACTTCACCTGAGTCTTGAATACGGGTCTCGGATAGACAACACACGTCAATATTAAGTCTTTCCAAAGACATAGCCAGCCCTATCTGTTGTCCGACCTGCATAAGTGTGCGGACGTTGAAGGCAGCCAGTTTGAATGGTGCACGTGGTTTCAGAAAAACTGCTTCAGTACTCGTATTCTGTGGTAACATACAATTTTCAACCAGGCAGTGACTCGAGAACGTTTAGATAGAGCCGAATTTCCACTATAGGCGAGCTGCTGTGTAAGTCTAAAAATAAGTATACACAGATTGGGAATAAAATCGAGTGAATAAATGACGCAGTAAATAATAATAATGTGAGTTGTTTGATTGTAAATCGAAGCGAGAATAGAATTTTCAGTAAATATCATCATTTTCATTTTAATTGTGTGTGGGCTGTGATACTGCCCGGTTGCCTAAACCGAAGCAGGTGGTTTTCTTAGGGGCCACACCCCGAGCCTTTGACCTGAAGGTCTAGCCCACAAGGCAGTGGAGCATCGTGAGGAGATGCAGTCCCGTAGTAGCTGGTGACGAAAAAATTGGTCCATACACCATTTGTTCCCTCAGGATACTGGAGCCCATGTGCATCATTGATTTGGAATCAGGCTAAGCGCCGGACACTCGCCTTTCGTCCTCTCATTTTCGTAAACAACACCCCCACCAAGAGAAGGCATTGAGTAGGACTTCCCTGGCAGAGGTTTTATACGCGTGGCCGTGTGAGAGTATTTCGAGAGGGAGGGCGAGTCCACCCCGCTCTCAGCCATATCAGGGCATTTGATATAAACTAGCCGTTTGAAAACAGTATTCTTGGTTAGGTTTCATATAAGTGAGGCGTAAAATGCTAAGCATATCTTTACCAATGTATTTCTTCATAAACCCTAAGTAGGCCGACACATCAAATGCCTTACTGAAGTCTATGAATATGGCATCGACAAGCACGGCATTATTTTGGGCTACTATTCATTCTTCCGCAATTAATTGATTAGTTAAGCACGAATTTCACGAAGTTTCTGTTGCTGTGGAGTCAACATGTAGGATTCGTCATGACTAAATAACTTACCGTAAATTATTTTTTTCAATACCTCAAATGCTATGCTAGATTGACAGGTTGGTAGTTGTACACAGTCTCTTTTCATACTTATAGTGCTTATGATAAAATCTTTCCAATCCCTTCGTGAGTTAAGTTCGAAAAATGGACGTATTGACAAGGGTATGTGTGGTGCTGAAGTAACGTCAGTGAGAGACGACAACAGATTCCTAACCAGAATAAATGTGCCCCTGGTACACCCAGTTCATCCCACTCTAGCTCAGTTCGACAGACCAAAACGACCCCCCCTGCTCCTTGCTAGTACCACCACTCTGAATCATAGTCGTGTCAGCTGCTGAGAGAGTGTTAATTCAAGTTCAGAAGGATCCATATTTCCGAAACCACCGTCACCAAATTTGCTAGGTTTGAAGTTATTACGAGTTCACTTAATATGCGAACGGGAACAAAGACTTGTGACCGAAAACCAATAAGCTAGATATTCTGATGCATCCCAGCCTCGCTAACTAGAGGAAGAAGTCTAAGCTTGAAATGGGGAAGTCTATTCTGCAAACAACCAGAAACAAGCGATAACAACAAACACAAATCAAAACGTATATATACAGCACAAAACCGTCCTTGGGGAGAGTTACCAAATAGCATACTAAAAGTCGCAACGGAACAATAACATTTAAGATATTTCCCGACTGGGAAATACGACATGAAGGTGACAAGAGCGCTTTTGGCGCGAAAACAAAGAAATTCAAATTTTCTAAATAAAATTACAAAATTAGATCCTTTCCCAGGTGAGTTCTGAGGATCTAATGTCCCTAACATTTTGTATTGTGTTGGTCATTGTTTTGTCTGGGGAACTGATCATCAGTGAGAATTCATATTACAAGTTTCCGATCTTACATATAAAATACAACGTTTAGCTGTCTTGTTTCAGAGAGGTAATGAAGCGGCATATCTTTGTTTTGAATGTTGGAATTTCATATCCACTTTTTTTATAAAAAAAACTGTTGAAACTTTATGATGACCTCGGAGATGATTAGTCCCAACTGATGCATTGAGATTGAACATATTAACATACAAATCTTTAGTCAAGTTATGGAGTACCGATATAAGGTCACCTCTCATTCTACAATAAGAGGAAAAATTGTCATAGTTTTAAAGAAAGCAAGAACAAAGGTTGGTGCAGAATAATATGAATTCATTTTATTTCGTTAGGTTCTCATCAGCTGCTTACAACCTAAAATATTTGAAATCCAACGTTATTACAGATATTGAAATATATCAGAGGGTGATGAAGGATGAGCATGAGGTAGCAAAAATGCTTTTAGAGATAATGACGTTTTAAAATTTGTTTCGTATATATATAGTTTGGGAGGGAAGGTTCCATAACATAGAAATAGTGATTATAACTCATGGAATTAAAACACATTAGATGATTATGTAATGAAGTAACTGAAAAGATTAATGGTAATAAAGAGAGATATGAATTGAAATCAGTTATGAATGATGTAATTATAAAATTTTGGAAAGAGTTGGAATGACGTAATAAATAAAAGAGGGGTTAATGTTACTAGGGCGAAGAAAGATTTATTACTGTTTCTTTTTGTATACAAAGATTTGGTTTTAAACGTTTGATTGCTATCGCTTCGGCAAATTTAAAAAGGTTGGAATTTGATTGTTTGTTGATCACCTTAAAGGACTTCAGTATATCGATTTCGTGCCCTGTGTCAAGGAGATGCCTTGCGATAGCGCTG
This sequence comes from Schistosoma spindalis, assembly GCA_946903255.1. Lineage (NCBI taxonomy): Eukaryota > Metazoa > Platyhelminthes > Trematoda > Strigeidida > Schistosomatidae > Schistosoma > Schistosoma spindalis. The sequence goes on along the minus strand of OX336416.1, from coordinate 37,164,736 downwards.
CTGAATGTTCATGTCTCTGTAAGGTTCTAGCTTTGGGGTTACAAGAATAGTTTAGGAACAGAATATACCTTTCCATTAGCAAGCCTTATCAGGTTTGGTTAACATTACTCTTAAAAGGAAGTTTTTAATTCATCTGTTTAACTATATATGGTAAACATTTGTTTCATTTCAATAGCTTAACTTTGAATGATGTTTAAGGCTTTTCTAGGCTTATAATACTTGTGACTTAAGTCAATATTGAGACAATTCGCACTGGATGTACATATGCCAAGAAGAGATTGATTAAGTTTAGTCCTGAACATCAATGTGAAGATTTACAAAACATTGGAAAAATGACTTAAGTTATTGAATTATATCTCCTGTTTTCACTAGACACATGAAACTTGAAATGATATTTCAATAAAGTAATCTCTATACATCATTATTTTTTTTAATTTAATCTCTTAAAGTAGTAATAACTTTATAATATTTATTAAAGCAATTAAAATCATGTTAGGTAATGAGATCCCTAGTGTAAACAATACCTCGTATATGCAGTTCTCTTCCACTAAATGAACAAAAATATGATATCATAGATAGATTTATTTTATTTAAACACAAAAATTAGTACAAGGACCCACCAAATATATATACGTCACACTTCTTCGTACTACTCGAACACCCAAACCGAAACAAGGGTTTCTTGAGGGTGACCACTTCCCGTTCGATACCCTAGATGAATCTTCCATGTCTGTGTGCTAATGTGGTATGGAAACTCAAACGGATGTACATATGTGCGACGTTCTACTTTGTTACTGACCGATCTTCCATGTCCACCATATATCGAACATTGAAAAAGCACAACTTTCTTCCTATTCAACTCAGGTGACAACAATCTAAATCTTTCATCGTTTTAGTTTGACATAAATCTAAGTTTTACATAAACATACATTTATTTTTAACAAGTATTTCTTAATTTATTTTTCCTCATACTGAATTGTTATCCATGTCTTCACATACTAGCAATTTCAAATTCATGTACTATAAATAGTTCTATTGTATCGATTTGTAGGTATCAATGCCAAGATTGGACTTGATAATTTCAAATAAGTTAATAATAAATATATTTTTTGTGATATATTAATGAGTAGGAAAATTGTACTTCTGACGTTCAGTTTGACTATCTGGTTGGGATCCGCGAGATGATAACAACCGATGGTTAGAGACCTTGAATGACATGACTGAAAATCATTTGCAATGGAGCAGGTGTATCCACTCATTGTGTCCTCCCAAATCCTAATCTCCTGAAGTCTTCATGTCCCTTTTCTTTTTCTCTTTCCAAATTTGTTTCACTGTATTATACTCCTTGAATAACATCTTCAAACTGTAATGTTTCCGATCATTGTTTATACTCTTACTAACTCTACCACTATGGGATTTGAATCGACAACTGTATCTCTGTGCTAATGTGGTATGGCAACTCGAACTGATGTATGTACGTACGAAGTTCTACGTTGTTACTGACTGATTGATAGAGATTTATTGTGTAATCAATAGACAAATGAGTGATCAATTCTACTACAGTTCGTCTTATGTTGTGGTGATCCAGAAAATTTCTCGCAAAAGACAAGCAAGGATCTGGAAACATTAAGAAGCATTCCATTCAATCAGCGTTCACTTGAAGTTTCAGCCAGAAACATCAAGGAAGTGAAAACGTCACATGCAGAGGTTCTGGTTAGCTGATTGTTATACTGCTACTATGTTTAGTAGCATTCCGGGATTTTCGGGAAACCCAAGGACATTTAAAATATTATAAAAACCCTATCTTTTCTGTATTGGAATGAACCTTGGAGTAAAGTACTTTTCGCATACTTGTGCCTTCTCTCTCGTGTTCAGGTCTCTGTATAGTTCTAGCTTGGGGTTTTCAAGAATAGCTTAGGAATCGAGTATAGCGTTCAAATTGCAAGACTTATCATCTTACACTTAAACATTTGATTAAATCTTTATAAAAAAAGAGATAGATGGAACATTATTGAATTGTAATTAATGAAATTATTTTTAGTTATAAATTTCTTGTAAAGAAAATATTTATTAATTATTTATATATTATGGTATTTACTTGTTGTCTTCTTCATCCCTGCTCATACTCTGTGTATTTTTGTTTACTCTTTTCTTTCTGTCTTTTGCTTGCTCACTCACTCACTCACTCTCGTTCTATATCATCGATACAAATATGATGTTGATATTAATTTTATCTTCTTCATATCAGATTCGTTGTTCAATTATTTTGTCGTATCAATTCGGATAATACATGTGTTATTAGTGAATTGAATGGATTCAATTCAATTAAATTATTATCAATGACATCATCAGCAGCAACAGGAACAGCAGCATTATCATCGACAATTATTCCTAATAAAACTGACTATACCATTACTACTATTAATAGTAATTATTCTACCGTAACTACAACTTCGACTACTATGAATACTACTACTACTACCATGACAACTACTTTAACAAGTATTAAATTCATTAATTTAAAACAATTATGGAATTTTATTTTATGTTCAAATAAAATAGTTTATCAAAAAATATGCAAATTATTATTACAATTATATACTAATTATAGTTCTACTATAAATTTGAATAAACGTAAAGAATTATGCTTTAATATTATGAAATTATGTTATACACATATTAAAACAGATTATAATCAGGTATGTATTTTAGATTTTCTTTTTTCCTCCCTTTTTTTCTTTTAATTGTTAAATTAATTATTGTAATGTTATTTATTGAGTTTAAATTTTGTGGTAATGTTTATGTCCTCTACTTGATTACTGTTAAATATGTTATACGATTAATTACAATCGAAGGTGTCGAACCCCATAGTCGCAAATCAGAAGACAAAACAAGTACTTACTTACTTATTTACGCATGTTACTCCTCGTGAAGGAGCATAGGCCGCCCACCAACACTCTTCATCCAACCCTATCCTGGGCAATCCTTTCCAGCTCTTTCCAGTTGTTATTCATTCTTTTCATATCTGCTTCTATTTCCCGATGTAATGAGTTCTTTGGCCTTCCTCTTTTCCGCTTTCATTTAGTATTCCAAGTTAGCTCTTGCAGTTTGATGATTACCTCAATATATGCCCTATCCATTTCCATTGTCTTTTCCTAATTTCCTCTTCAACTAAAAGCTGGTTTGTTCTTTCCCGCAGTAGGTTGTGGCTCATGGTATCCAGTCAACGGATATTGAGTATCCTACGTATACAACTATTTATAAATACCTGTACCTTTTTGGTGATGGCTGTGATAGTTCTCCACGTTTCAGCTCCGTACAGCATAACTGTCTTGACGTTCGTATTGAAGATTGTGATTTTGATATTGGTTGAAAGACAGTTGTTCTTGCCTTCACGCCTGTATCTGATCCTCCTTGTTCGTCGATGATGCTTCCTAGGTACGTGAAGGATTCTACATCTCCCAGAGTTTCTCCATCAAACTTGATTGGGTTAGTTTTTTCTGTGTTGTATTTGAGGATCTTGGTTTCTCATTTGTGTGTTGAGGCCTACTGATGCAGAAGCTGCTGCTACACTAGTTGTCTTCATCTGCACTTGTTCGTGTGTATGGGATAGGAGGGCTAGGTCATCTGCGAAGTCCAAATCGTCTAATTGGTTCTGAACTGTCCATTGTATGCCGTGTTGTCCCTCAGATGTCAAGGTCTTCATAATCCAGTCGACCACCAGAAGAAAGAGAAAGGGGGAGAGTAGACAGTCTTGCTTGACTCCGGTCCTTACTTGAAATGCATCTGTCAGCTGTCCTCCATGCACGACTTTGCACTGTACATAAGAAGTAGGGGGATTGGTTATTGGATAAGAATCAGAAATGTACAGAAAAACATGGGTATTTATAGTTATTCACGTTGTTTATAATATTAGTATAATTCAGCCAATCCTCAAGAAGGCAAGTTATGCTATCGTCTAACCATAGCATGCCACGTTGATGTTTCAAAAAGTTCTATCATGCTGTGATTAGATGGAAACCCTTCAACTTCTTTTAGAGTCTCTGAAGGCTTCATCGTACTTCTCGAAGGCATCCCAACAGTAACTAATAGTCTATCGCATTCAGCTTTAAATTATTAAGTCTTCAATTTGAAGTAAATCGTTTTTTATTTCGGTTGTAACAAATGATTAGTATCACCAGTCATAGCATTACTAATATGTGTTTTTCAGATTTAATTACGTAAAATTTGCTGTTAATAAATATGTTATAGTGTATTAAATCAATGAGTTTATTCAGTTTGATAACATTCAATGGCTAAGAACATCGGAAGTTTGTTTATATTTGAATGCTTTATTAAACTTAATTTAACAAAGGGATTCGAGCGGCAATGATGTCATTTATGAAGTTATTGTTGATTTTTCATCTCATAATCATCTATATCTTTACTGATATGAATCTGTATGACAATCATCACCCACGATTTAGCATTTTTCGATTGCATAGCTTCGAATCGGTTGTAGTGGCACAGTTTTATTCAATTTCTAATTCTCATATATTCCATTTTTCGATCTCATTTAATTCTATTTGAACTATGTTCCCCTTGCTCAGCTTTCCATTGTAGTTCCCTATGACTGACAGATTGAATATATCAATTTTCCCATTCTTGTTAAATGAATTATTGTAGACCATCCCTTTTGCTAGACTACTCTCATTGCTAAAAGTGAACAACTATTTCATTCGTTTCATGACTTAATGAGTGAATATCAATCAAATACTCTGATCAGTTATTGATTTCTTGATTACTCTATTTATCAAAGCTATTGAGCGGTTTGCATGTATTATTGCCCTTGTGAAACCTGAATGTCCTGGATACAATCTCGTTTGGAGTTGTGGCCACCCACTGCCGACCGCTTCCAATATACTTGAATTAACATGAGTAATTAAACTAGTTATGTACGAGTCTACATCTTTATCATTTGACTCACCGAAGTAATAACACAATGATCAATAACATGTCGATTACTCTAAAGACTCAGGAATCGAGATGATAAATACCGTTTAGGAAATATGTTTATTGCAACAACTTGTGATGGATATCATGCTAAACATTTGAGTATTTCTAGTAATAATTTAGGTAGTTTTATTGGTCAACCAAAAATTAAAATTGTGTATCTTAGGCGTATTTAAGTTTTCTGACGCCCTCTAACAAATATGAAAATAAAAATTTAAAAATTATTTTCTGGCTGACTAAGGTCTAATTTTCGTCAGACAACCACTAAAAGTAAACAAGAACTAGACTGCTGATATATCCTTGTATATAGTTCTTCAGCAATACCCACCCACTACCATACTGAATATTGGACCTAGGACTCTAAAATCTCTCAACAATCATAAATCACTAGAAATCTGGGAATTTCCTTTTGAAATGAATCACTAGTGGACCATATGAACACTACTATTATGCCGGGGTTACATTTTCATCACGAATCGAACTTGGTTTATTTCTTAAATGAAATTTCCATTCTTTTCACTGTCTAAAAATGCCCAACCACCGACTGCCCCGACGTGCGATGTTTTATGGTGTAGGAGTAGGTTGGAAGAAAGCTAGGGGCGGCCAGACCAAAACATGGCACAAATCCATGAAGTCTCTAACAAGTGGACTGAGCCATGTTGGCAGTTTTAGACTGCCTGGTTGGGTAACACGAGATGATAGCAACCGATGGTTAGAGACCTTGAATGACATGACTGAAAATCATTTGCAATAGAGCAGGTGTATCCACTCATTGTGTCCTCCCAAATCCTAATCTCCTGAAGTCTTCATGTCCCTTTTCTTTTTCTCTTTCCAAATTTGTTTCACTGTATTATACTCCTTGAATAACATCTTCAAACTGTAATGTTTCCGATCATTGTTTATACTCTTACTAACTCTACCACTATGGGATTTGAATCGACAACTGTATCTCTGTGCTAATGTGGTATGGCAACTCGAACTGATGTATGTACGTACGAAGTTCTACGTTGTTACTGAATGACTGACTAAAAATACATCACTAAATTTGTTTTTGTCATTTCTGTCCTTTTATATTCGTTTATAGTTAATTTCTTCTATCGAAAAACAAAAAAATTATGAAACAACAATTTCATCAAAACTGTCACCGTCATCATCATCACCTACCTCATTATCATGTGATCCTGAAATAAAATCAGCTACATTCAAACGTATATTAAGAATTTTAAAATTATTGAAACAATTTACAGTTAGAATGAATTTAGAAATGTTTATTAATGATTCAAGTGATTGTATTCCATTGAAACGGTAAGCTATATGTTTGTTTGTTTAATTGTCCATTAACTCGAAAAGTTCGTTTGGCTTTTTCCAACATACGTCACCTATAGCGAAGGCAAAATATCTGTCTATCAATAAAAGGACGAGTTCGTTGTGTTTTACTTTACGGCTGCGAAACGTGGCCGTTAAGAGTTGAAGTTACTCGTAAGCTCCTAGTATTCGACCACGAATGCCTTAGAAATATTGCTCGCCTCTGCTGGGATCACCGGGTAAGTAATAGTGAAGTTAGACACAGGGTATTAGAGAATGCTGATAAATCATTTGATGAGGTTGTGAATCTTCATCGAGATGGTTGAGCCACGTGTTGCGTATGCCTGAACACCGATTACCATGACGCGGCCAGTTAAAAATTTTTAGGTACAGAATATATTTTTCTAAATTGTTAAATGGATTGTTGCAAGATTCATATTATCTTTTATCTTAGAATAAACTTTAGCCAATGAAGATGAACCATCGAATCACGGTTTTTTCACTATATTGATGTGATACCTGTTATAACGGTTGCGCTTTCACGTTTCCACGTATGGGACGTTAATTTACTTTAGACGAGTGTCTACACTAGATTTCTTTTCCAGTGTGTTTATTCTACAGGTTTTCAACACAACTCAGATCAAGAACACGTCATTAGCCTGGTCACAACGTAAATATATTTCCACACCAAAACCCGACACAACCCAACAATAATGAACAATCAATCAATAAGTGAGTAATAATTATAAGGATAGGAGAACGTATAACTCATCAGACTATCTACATATCTGACTAAACAGACAACCAATCATTATCATCTACTCCCACACATCAATACCAATTTTCTCACATTTGCAGTTTGAAGAGTTTATAAAAGTGAGTGTGTAACAAAATAAGACAGTAATAGGTAATTATGATGCTAATTATAAGCAGAATTGGATGGTAACTTCCAGTGGAATCCACGACGCGCATTTCTTCTCAAATATGACTGATCAACTATAAATACTTACTTCTCAGATTTGACTTTCACTCCTGTATTCGAACTCAATTCCTTTCTCTTTAAACACCAGCGAGTCAATCACGTAGCTACTAAAGTAATCACCGTCTTGTCCAATGGTGTAAATTTTATTTCGTTTGTATTGGTTGAGATCTAATTGACCAATACAAATAGATAACCAAAATTTTAGATGATGTTAATCAAATTGTGAATTTATCAAGGTAAGGTTAAATTGATAACGGTCTTTTTGAGCTTCTGCCTGCCTCAGAGAACTGAAGAGAAATCGCGTTGTTTTTATCTTATTGTAATTGTGATAGATTGAGAAATGTCATCGATATGTCCGGTACCAATTAGATGCCGAGTCATTACACCGTTTAGAGCCTTTGCATTTCTCAGTACCAAATTCTTTTAGCGTGCTCGAAAATGCAAATATGATATGAGATTGCCACACTTTTTATGCCACAATTATATCTTATTGACGAGTTTCAATTAACATGAAACTGATACTTGTTCATTAGATTTCATTACATCTACAAAGAAACCATTGAAGGCTATTTAATATATTTTCTGTAGCGTAATGACTTCATTGAAAGATTTCTGACCTGTAGATCAAGCGTTATTACGTGAGGCTGTAAGTGTTGAGCCCAGTTCCTAAGTGCAGGATCGTACTGAGGAATATCATACTGGGACGAAATAGCCGTCCAGGTCTTCAATGTTGGTGTAGCTAAAATCACTTCGTGATCTAAACTATGATTATTTCTTTTGATATTTTGCTGTCTTTATTTACTTTTTATTTCCATTTTGCAGTTCATGGATTGGTTCATCATTTTTCTTAACAGTCACCTGTCAAGGTTTACCAATTTTATTTCCTACCAATAGTAATAACAACAATATTAGTGCTGATGATGATATTGTTGATAGCAGTAAACAAATTTATTTATCTGATGGTAAGACAGCCACGATTACACTCATTGTACATGGAAATCTGACTTTTGGTGAATTACGTGCTTATCTTTTAAATTTTTGTCTACATGGTTTCACATCAAGTAACAATTCCAATGATAACGGTAGTAATGGTGGTGTTAGAGATACCAGTGGTGGTGGTAGTAGCAGTAGTAGTAGTGGTATTCAATGTCAAGATAATAATAATATTCCACATTCAATGACAAATTCAATGTATCAGTTAGAATTACGTATAATAAATGTGGAACAGACAAATTCAAATGATTGTATATTACATCATAATATTGATAATGAATTGTTGGTGAATTTATTTCTGTTCTTTCCAAATTGGACTAAGAATTTCTTAGACAATCGTGATCATATAAATAATGATGTTCCGTTTGTTCAGTAAGTGATTATGATTATGTATTATTAGTGGTCTGTTTTCCTTCGTTGTTGTCGAGGTGGTCAACATCATATTTTTTTAAGGAATTTCTGTTTAAATCAGTTAACATTATATCAAATCATCCTATATTTCTCGTCCTCTGCTCTCTCGTCGAGCTTTTTTATCATGTTTTTTCGCTTAGTCTGTTCTTTTTCTACTGATATCAAGTACGAAAAACTGTTTTGCAATGCCTTCTTCGTATATTAAACGTGTGTATCAACGCAATCTGGTTAGTGAAACAGTTGACATTTTAACCCGTTTACTTATTTTGGAATTTAGGTTAGTTTTGGTAGATTGATGACTGATCAGATTTTAATCTGGAGACGAGAAACCAGTTCACTCCACTCGTGGCATAAATGAGATTTCTGTCCATGCATGAAAAATGGAGCATACTAGTTAAAAATTTACCCTTCGTTTTCTGGTGACTGTGAATTGTACTTTTTGTAGGTATAAGAGTTGCGTTGTTTGCTATTATTTGATAATATGTGTTTTCGAGACATTCTTTTTGTATAATAAAGTCAACTGTACTGTGGTTTGACGTAAGTTACAAGTTAAAAACAGTCAATCGGTTGAAGCTATTTGTTATATGTTGGGACGCGCAGATTGGAGGGCAGTGAATTGTCGATCGGACCAAAGACGCCTAACACACGTAAGAACAGCCTAGAGTTCTGATTGGTCCTGCTTCCCTGTCTAGCCCAGCCAGTTGAGTCCAGAACACAAGTCTCAGCCTCTGTGATATGAATCATTATATTTCAGACATACTCTGTTTATATACCAACCAAACAGACTACATCGTACCATAAAATAGAAAGTAACATTTGTACAAGATTTGACCCCCAGGAAATGACACGAATAAATATTGACCAACGGGAAAATGACACGTTGGATGAATATTGACCAATGGGGAAATGACATCATTTCACGTTCAGGGATAGCATTAGACTTAACAGAATAATTTTTGGGATATTTTTCTGAATATCCCAACACTATTAACCTATCAGTTTTGGTAACGAAAAAGGTGCCACTCTTAACTTGCCATCGCACACCTTAACGTTATATTCTGGTCATCAATAACAGATAGATAGAAAAATGATACTATGTGCACAGAGTTAATGGAAAACGGATGTTCTTTACTGTCTTTGTTATACTTAAGGAAACACAGATTATGTGAATATTGAGGCTTCTGTCAATTCTGTGATCAATGTTCATTGAATGCAGAAAAAACCGAAATGACATTGAACAATACTTCAAAAATACACCAATGATCTACCTTATCATTAAGTTGAACTAATTAATGAACTTATTTGCTAATAGTTGTGGTAATCAATTAATACTATTCGCTCGTATAAAGTATTTACATTGAATCCCTTTTGAAACATCAATGGTATTCTCTGGGTTTTTGTTTATTTCATTTTCCAACCTTGTTATAATTATTTACCTAATTATTTTTGTAGTCTGGAATTGTCCGCAAAATTAATGTTTACCAGTAACGAATTATCATCGTCCACTACTGAATCATCAACTACAACACCTGGCTCTTTACAATTTTCTTCTTATTATATTAAAGTGTTTGATAATATTGAAGTCAATGCAACACAACAAAGTAGTAATGATATTGCCCTAGGCTGTCTTCATACTAATGACAATACTACTACTACTGCCACTATAAGTAATAATAATAATTTTCTGGAAGACGACGATCACTTACTGTCATCAGAATTAAAGATATTTGATTCGATAATTGATCGGAATCTTGAACAAGAACAACTTCCAAATATTAACAATAGTGATAATAATGATAGTAAATGTGATAGTTTATTGATAGATAGTAAATTGAAGGTAGACGACTCTGATGCATTAAAGTGCAATCAACAGTTGGATGTTGATCGTGAAGGCGAATTCAGTAAGTTGACGTTTTACTACTAGTCAATTACTATTTTTTATTATCTATATATTGTATACGTTAATTTTTCCAAGAGCAATAAGTATGTTATAATACACAAACTAAACAAGTGAAATTTTGAGAATTATTGTCTTCGTATAACTTTCAATAAGTACTGTTTTCAAATAAATCAATACGACCGTAATAGATTGATTGCATCAAATAATCATAAAACTCTTCAGAAAAAAAAAGGATATGTTTTTCCATCGTGCCTCAAGTTTTATGAAACCTTGAAGAGGAACACGTGAAGAAAAATACTGATTAATTCAATAACAGAATAGATTATCTTATGTAATTATTCAGAAATTGTAGCACAATGGGATTTTCAAGTGTCGTAATATGGCATCATGAACGATGCCATCTTATCCATATGTGTACGTCATCATGAAGGACAACAATCTTTTGCGTAGCTCGATTTCAATAATTCTTGAGATTGAAATGATAAACAAGATTTGTTTTTAGCTCAGAAGGCTAATTTTAATGGAGTTTTGTTCTTTGAACTTGAGTAGTTTAATTGTAAAACATTGTTCTCTCTCTGGGTAACGTTGTCAACATAACCGGCGAATTACAGGTGGGCTATTCAGAGGTATCCACTTGTTTTATCAACATTAAATGCACTTGAGTTTTTGTAAGTATCTGTTCTATCATTATCTCCATAAAAATATCGATCGTATTTCACCTTCTTCACCTTTTTCATTCGGAATTGTCAGCAGTTTCATAGTTGTAGCGTTTTCCGAAAACTGACAATTTAAAACGACTATTGGAATGAAGTAAAATTGTGTGCCTATTTATATACTGTTGATTACATTAACTATAAGCCGTTAATAATATTGCTTGCCCAAAAGCCGCGTTGTTGATATAAATCACTTCTCCTGTCAATAAAGGGAGAGTCATTCCTTTAATGTATACAAACTTGTATATAGAACAGTGTGATATCGAGAGTCAATCAGAAGTAACCTAATGAGGAGGTCAACCGATGGCAATTAGATGTGACCTAAAGGACAACTGCATTTGATTGGGTAGTAAAAGGATCGATTTCCTATGGATTAGAGTGGTATATATATGAATGAGTATTTGTGCATTTTATTCGGTAGCCCAATACACTTGCTCGCTCGTGTTGTCAGTTTTTTTTTGGAAGGGGCTTAGCGCGTAGCACACCGTGTATCAGTATCAAATTTTGGACACCTCCCGTAACAACACAATGAAAGTATAAATAAACATACATAAAACTTATTTAAATAAGTTTTTTTCACGATATGGGATTTCATACGTCATCACCCCACTAAGCAATGAAATTGACATGTTTATTTATCAACAGATTTAGTTCTTAGTTATTCTGTATATTTAGGTGTACGTCTGAAATCTTTAACTAGATTTTAAAACGAGAAAAATTCATTCCCTATGCTCAGGATATTGTTAAAATTGTTCGACCACTTAATAGGTGAACTATTCATTCTGAAATTCACCTCTCTAAAGTATGCACACCTATGGAAATTAATTATGAAAAATATGAAGGAGAAACATCCTTAACAGACCAAATACAATGTTCAGAAGAAAACGGTGTTAGTAGGTCTTCAGTTTAAAGAGAACATTGCTGATTGTAGGCTTAAGAACTGTCTAGACACATATCTTCATACAAACTGCTACAGTTGTCGTTTTATATCCTCGTGTGAATAATATGTTACTACGACTGATTAGTTCAACGTACATATACCAGTTCTCCTGTTTCTATAAATATATGTGTGTAAGTTGTTCGTTAAGATCACATGTCCATTCCGTTCCGGAGTATCTATCAGTATGGTTCGGAGAAAGTCAACACAAGTCATTTACATCACTTATTCCCTAACATGTAGAAACAGTACACTTAGGTGGAAATTCTATGTATCAAATACAACCTATACTCGTATTATTTAAGATATACATTCCACAATTACACAAAAATAATTATCTGTCTCCGAAAATATCTCTACTCCTTTTTTATTTCCTTTTTTTATTGGTTTATAGTTTTAAATACTGATCAACGTATTGAATTCTTATTAAATTTGGGCAGGATTGCATTAGCTTTAAATCATTCCAATATATTTCATAGTATTATGCAATTACTCAATTGTATGCCATTGCATAAAAAACTAATTAAATTTATTAAAGATAATTTAATCCAGTTAGTTGATATGAAAATTATTGGACGTTGCAATGAACTGTCTACTGAACGTAAGTTCTGCTTCTTTTTTTACAAGATTTATTTAGTGGTAGTAGGAGTAGTAATGTGGTTATATCGTACCTTAATCGACTAAGCAGGGACTTTTCGCATCACTGTTTTTTTCTCTTCTAAACCGCACTCGAAATGCCATAATGGAGCGATTCTCAAGAACTTCACTATTTGAACATATACGTAATTAATTAATTATTTTGTTTTTAGTTTTTTGAGAAAGTTGTTAATTATATGCTGTGAAAAGTAGACTTTGTTGACGAAATATCCACTAAAACAGTCATATATCTTGTAAGGCACAGGCGAATTATCTGTCTTTCAACCACAGGACGAATTTATGGCTTGACAGTTCTCTCCGTCCCTCTTTATGATTGTGAAACATGGCCATTAAGAATAGAGGGTATTCATAGGATATTGGTATTCGATCATAGGTGCCTACAACGCATTGCTTGTGTATGTTGTTACCACGGTGTAAGCAATGTTTGGGTTAGGAATAGGATATTAGGTAAAAATGGGAAATCGATTGATGAGATGGTAAATATTTGTCAACTGAGGTGGTTAGGACGTGTGTTGAGTGTGCCCAACCACTGCCTACCTCAATGGCGATGTCCTTTGGTGTAGAAGTAGATTAGATGAAAGCTAGGGATGGTTAAACGAAAACATAGGATCAGTCCATGAAGTCATTGACCTTTGGAGTGAGCCATGTTAATGGGTGTAGATTACCTGGTTGATGTGTTGGGGTATTCAGAAAATACCCCAGAAATTATCTAATGCTATTCCTGAATGAGAAATGGTGTCATTTCCCCATTGGTCAATATTCATCCAACGTGTCATTTTCCCGTTGGTCAATATTTATTCGTGTCATTTCCTGGGGGTCAAATCTTGTACAAATGTTACTTTCTATTTTATGGTACGATGTAGTCTGTTTGGTTGGTATATAAACAGAGTATGTCTGAAATATAATGATTCATATCACAGAGGCTGAGACTTGTGTTCTGGACTCAACTGGCTGGGCTAGACAGGGAAGCAGGACCAATCAGAACTCTAGGCTGTTCTTACGTGTGTTAGGCGTCTTTGGTCCGATCGATAACTCACTGTCCTCTCCAATCCGCGTACGTCTCAACATATAACAATTAACGGGTCACACAAGTTATATCATGATGTCCGCGTGATTATCGTAACTAATGGACATGGCGCAAAAACATCCGCAATGATGCCGGTGCATCGTTCTTTTTCTTCCCCAAACTCTGAATTTCTCAACTTTTTTCGTTTTATGTTTCACTGATTTATGTTTTGCTGTCGAGTCGTATCTTCGATATTTTGATTCTTTTACTAACTCTAATACTCATGTATTTGGCCTGACAATTTCATCACTTTGTGTAAATGGGGTATGTGAACTTGAACCAATATACATACGTACCAGATTCCATGTTCTAGCTGAATGGATAACTGGAATCTTGTAAGCATAGGGTTGTCATGAATATGTATTGCAATTGTGATAACATTTCTTTCTTTCTTCACTTCCATGACATTTGGAAACTCTCAACAGAATTTATCCACATATTAAAACAGTATCCAGGTTTAATCAACATTTAACGAGTAAATATTGAGAATGTTTATGTTAAAGTCTCTAAACAACGATGTACTTTTATTCATATTTATTCTTTCTGCTATCATATCTCTCTGTTTACCACTTAATGTAATTTATTTATGAATTCTATGTTAATCACTTTTTGCTTCTTCGGAGGTCATAGATAGAGGAGAAAGATAATATGCTGACTGTTGTTGTTGTGGTGGTTTCTTAGTTATTCTTTTTACAATTGATTTCGAGCATTCGATCTAACCTCATGAGTACACAAAACTGACAAATCTAATGTAGAACAAATTCGAAACAAGAATATTTACAGCATATTACGCTCATATGATTTTGAGATAGTAGAGAAGATTTGTAGCTCAGGTGGATGATTTTGATGGAGTTCTGTTCTCTGAGCTGGATGTTTTGGTCGTGGAGCTTTCATCGTTCTTCTGAACGACATCAACACAAACTTCAAATAGAAGTGAAGCGTTCTAATTCCTCACTTATATCAATGCATGTGGACAACTGCGGACACATATTTAATTGGAAAAATGTGGAAATCGTGGATAGAGGAAATTCCAATAACACCAGAGAATTTTTAGAAGCTTTGCACTCAAATCAATCAACAATCACATTGAAATCGATCCAATTTATTAATCAATCAGGAAAATTATGCACAAACATAGGAACAAAAACCGAACCAATGGGGGATACAACCAAAACAAAGAAGTAAACAATGACCGATTTAAGGTCAACAAGAACCAATTAACATCGAGGTCTACAGGAGAAGCTGTGAACAACATGTGGAGAAATTCGAACACTTCATTGCTATGTGAAGTTTGTGCTGATGATGTCGTTCAGAAGAACGATGAAAGCTCCACGACCGAATTATCCAGCTCAGAGAACAAAACTTCATCAAAATATTTACAGCAATAAATCCACTTTCTATAAAATGGAAGCTCAGGGATCTGATTATTCGGTCGTATAAGTAACTTTATTATCAGATACGTTATGAAAGTTGCGCAATTAAAAAATTTTGTTCGTTTTATTATTATTATTGTTAATATGTACATTGTTGTTTATTATTTTGTATTCAGCTCTCTTATCGCAAACATGGTTTCATCATTTACTTACAAAACCAAATGTATCAACTGGAGTATTTAATTTATTTAATAATAAACAAATCAATTTGGAGAATACACCGAATTTTATTGAATTATTGTATACACTACAAGTTTTGTATTGTTTAATGATGCCTAGTTGTTTAGTGAAACATTATCATTTTAATAAACTGAATGGAGAACATAATCAATTTTATAATTCATGTAATAGTAATAATAATATATATAATTGTCAACGCTTTTTTCCTCCTAATACTACTACTACTACTACTACTACTACTACTACTACTACTACTACTACTAATAATAATAATAATAATAATAATAATAATAATAATAGGAATATCAGTAGTAACACTATGCCAAGAATTATCGATTCTACTACAAACGATTTGTTTAATCAAGTTCCACATTGGTCAGATGCTATAACTATTACCGTAAGTATTTTATCAAATAGATTTTTATATATTATGTGCTATGATTTTAGATAATTGATTGGAGTTAGTGATCGATGATAGGTTTTTATGTATGTGGTGCTTAACATGGAAAGTGGATCCTGCAATCTATAAAAAGTTGTAATATTAAAAAGGTGTTATTCAACACCTTTGTCAAAAATCTCGATGTATCTTGCACTCTCTACACGTGCATTAAGTATTAAGATAACACACTTGTTATGTACTCTCTTTATTAGAAACGGAAAGGTATTGCAAGCCAAGTAAGAGTTGTAAAAAATTATCTGAAATTGGGAATATGTACCAATTCAGTGCTAACTCGCTTATTCTTTAAACTAACCCTTCTCAGTTCATTTCTTGCTGTGAATGTGATTGACGATAGTTTCAAACTGAGATGACTAGAGTCTTCCTTAGTTTACAATGATTTTTTATGTGATATCAGCCCACCACTAGTATTATTATCGTCAAATTATATCTTTCAATTATTGAAATAATTGTTTTTTGTTTGTTTATTTTAGCTGCTTCTACTTCGTGGTGGTGCCTTAAACCTACTTCTTTCGTCTCCAATTTTAGTATCCTCCTTCACTCCTACATCATCTTCAAATCATAAAATTATTAACTGTGATAAGAATGAAGGAAAACGTCCTTTATCCTATGATCATTTACTCGATTCCCGTTCTTCTTCTCTCTCGCTTTCATCTTTTGTTAGTATTGTTAATAAAAATGATGACGATCAGATTATTTTCTATGATACAACAATTCATTGGAAACTACTTTATTACATACGTCTATGGCTGTTAAGAATAATTCGTGTATTACTTATTAGTACAGCTAATACACTAGTATTGTACAACCTAGATTCAATATCAGATTATATGTGTAATGTATTCAAAAAGTCATCATTTTATCAGTTATTAATTTCTCTGTCAGTCGCTATGACAGATCCTAGTTCCTGTCGGAATGATTTTTCATCTACTAATTCTTTACAACAAAATCCACGATCATTGTTACAGTCTGTATCAGATAGTAATAGTACTACCACTACTGCAACAAAGATGATAACAGAAAGAAGTAATGCTGGAAATCTTGATGGTACTGCTGATAGTGATGGTGGTGATGTTGGTAATTCAGAGCATAATATGGAATATATTTGGAAATTACTACTTCATACTTATAAATTAACTAGTAGTACAAATCATCCTGTACTAGGTGGAGATTATTTTCTACTTTTACACGCTTTACACGTTGCACAATTGGCGATTGTATCTAATGTAAGTTGCTTATCTCTTCCCATTTCAATGTGTACTTATTTTTGTACTTGGAAATATTTTACGGCAATTCAATAGCATTATCTCAAAGCTCATTAGTTTACTCTTTTTTCAATATTCAATAAAACTAAATTTACGGTATGGAAACTCTAAATGAAGTGTAGGTTATTAGCTTTATTCAATATTATATTTTTGGTAAAATATAGAACGCTCAGCATAAATTATTTCAACAAGTTTCCGTTTCTTACTTCTTGGTCGATACTGACGATTAATATTGAGTGATCGCCATTTAGAAGTTTTCAGTCCAGTCAATCGACATGTAAATAATGTACATTATTCTCTCTCCGATCTCAAGTTCTCATACGAACATTTTAACTATGAAATTTGTTTGAAATTGAACTCGTTATTGCAGATTAGACTGAGATATTTCAATCGATATCCTATGCTAGTTTTCCATTTATTTTTTTATGTAACATTTCTTATTGTATGTATATTCATACATGCAATACTGAAGGGCACATGAATTCCTATTCTCATTTATTATGCTATCAGTACGTTACAATCGGTGTCTGTAGAATATGACCTTTTAAATTAGAAGTCATGCATATATTCCAAGAGTATTTGGTCTTGGGCATCAATTTTGAAGTTACGTTTAATGTACTTTTTAGGAGTTCACTAGACATTACTTCCCTCGACAAGTCCCTGAATAAGAACATAGTTGAACAAACAAAGTTGATTGGAATTAGGAATCTTAATAAGAAAAACGTTAGTATATTTATACTTCTTAGTCAAGGAGTTTCTAAAGTCTCCAATTATCCCCCTTAACACTCATTATAAGCGTTTCAACTTGTTCCAATTCATAACTGACTAGTCGTAATAATTTCAAATCTATGTTAAATTTGTATTGAAATAATCATCTGTCAAATAGAAAACATCAAGTTCATCTCATTGATATATCAACAACTGAAGACGTAATAATGAATTAAATAGATACACATTAAGCTCAATTTCTCAAACCCTTATTTAATCAGTTATTCATAGACAACTTAGAACTTAACCTGTCAAATATAAGTTATTTCGAGTTATGATACCATAATGTAACCAAATAGTTAAAAGTATGGAATGTAGTATTCAATCTGGAATTTAAAGAAAAGTAGGGAATTTATCTATTTCATACTATTCCGATCAATTTTTGAGCTTTTCATCTAAATTTGGTTGTAAATTAACTAGATGATAGTAAGTTACCCTCAGAATATTGTACGAGAATCCGTTGATATAATACAGTTATTAAGTACAGATTCATGCACTGCTTAGATTTAAGCTACACTTTATGTGTAAGCGCTTATGTTATTACCTGGGACCTACTCCAAAATGAGTTGGATTAAGACCTGAATCTTTAAGTTGGAGGTTAAAATTCATACACCCTAACCAGTAAGTCACTACTCGACCAGAAACCAATAGTCTACATCTTTGATGTAAGTGACCAGTCAATATGATAATCAAGCCATGATCCCATAGACTGGTGAATGATGTACATGTCATTTGAGGTGTACTTCTAATAAGCACATCTTAAAAGCTGTTGATTTTTGTGTTTTCATATTCATTCTCAATGCTATTACTCATCAGTTCATCTAGAAATTTACTGTTTTTACATTTATTCTAATGTAATCATTTTTGTTATATCTCTTAGATATCTATAAATGAAGTGAAAAATTACTGGTTTAAAAGTAGTATAAATAATACTTTTGAAAATCTATTGTTAACTGGATGGCAAACAAGATATGGTTGTGAAAATCCAATGGATTATTTAAAAGATTTTAGTATGAAACCTAATCGTATTGATAAACTTTATTTATGTACAGATATAAATAATGTACAAGAGAATAATTTATTAAAAGGTAAGAATTTTATTGAAATGATGAAGAAGATTTATAGCTCAAGTGGATGATTTTGATTGAGCTTTATACTCTGAGCTGGATAGTTTGGTGATGGAGCTTTCATCGTTCTTCTGAACGATATCATCAGCACAAACTTCAAGTATTTTTTTTTGCCTGAAAACTTCAAGACCAAACCATCGAGCTCAGAGAAGAAAACTTCATTAAAATCTTAAGAATTTTATTGTTTTATTTGACATTTATAAAAATGATGTTATATGGTTACCCAAAGTTTACGTTTTTATATATAGAATTCAATGCGTTTTCGTACCTGAAAGTTTTGATCACTTACATCTTAACTTCCTCATAATCCCTAGAAATCCAGAAGGCGATAAGTATGGAAGAAGCTATATTTCAAGGCTAAGTTTATGTATAGAAGACAAAGGTATTCTAGTATTACATATGACCTCTTGTTTCTGGAAGATATACTGAAATTCGTAATGCAGTGGTCAATTGTTTTAGAAGTTTCGAAAGAATACTAATTGGTTTCAGTACTTGCTATCATTTTTTTAAGGCTTTTTCGAGAATTTATCTTGGGCTACTAACAATATCGATTAGAACGATAATATTTTTTTCAGAATCTGTTATTAATAGCTTTATAATGGTTTTAGTCACAGACTAAACTTTGTTAGGAAATCATTAAAAAAACCAGGAAGCGTTGGATAGTTGTTTCACCTTAGATCTACAATCCCACAGGATGTCGATCCTGAGACATATATATGTGTATTCTAGATAAGTTTTTGCTTTAATTTCTTTTCATTTATAGATGAATTGGCTTTAATGAAAAATGAACTGTCAGTTGAATCCTTCTCTCAACTTGTATTAACTGAAAATAGATTTCAAGATATCAATGAAGATATCCTCCCTGTTAATGATAACAAACAAACAGTTACTAATAATCTATCTAATTCAACTCGTTTATCTTCATCGGCTATATCTTTATTATCGTGTGAATCTACGTTGTCATCATCTTCCTCATCGTCAACATTATCTTCTGTTCGCCAGTTACACTCATTATCATCGTCAAGTTCTTCATCTAATAATGAGAATATTAGTGCTGGCAGTAATAATAGTCGTAGTAGTAGTAGTAGTAGTAGTAGTAGTAGTAGTAGTAGTAGTAGTAGTAGTAGAAGTTGTAATGGTAGTAGTAATAATAGTGATTTCAATGATATCGAAGATAGAAATTTGTCAAAATTATTATATTCTAACTTTCATGAACAATGCTTTAATTCTTTTCGAAGTGGTGAAACTCAGGGTTCAGTAATCATAGAAGCATTAAACTGTACTCTATGGTATCAATGTTTGTATCCACAGAGTGAATTTCGTACATTTTTAAAGTACCCTTTATCATATAAAATGTTAGTTTGTTTATCACAGAGTCATTCAACAGTAGATAGTTATCGTAGTTGTCGTGATCGTCGTGGTAGCAATCATCGTAAACATTCACGTCAGTATCGTCGATATCAACCTCCTTCTGTTCTTCAGTCACATTCTTATCTATATGATTACAATTATCAATTAACTGGTGCAGATATGTTACAAGATTTGTTATTTTCCGATTCGTTAATTATTCGCATATCTACAAGATATTGTATGCATACTTTATTAACATTTACTGCTACTGAGAATAGAGATAATGTCTATTATGCATTGGAACAAATGTTCAATTGGTTACCTGTAAGTTGTGTTACATTTAGTTTGTTTATCAACTGTATCTAAATCTACGTATATTAACTTGTTAGTCGGCTAGCTGTCAAAATATCTTCTGTTTTGAAATATTTTTGAGAAAATATTCTGTTGGTCAATAAGAGTATTTGAAAGTGTAGTTTATGCTTCTGATTTATAGTATTGGTAGGTTCAATTATCATTACACCTTAAGGTTTGAATAACCAGTTTAATTGTACTTCTCCCATCTGTGAAACAGATATCTAATAAATGAATTGTTGCATGTTTCCCACTTTACATCATCTTGTCAG
This sequence comes from Schistosoma spindalis, assembly GCA_946903255.1. NCBI lineage: Eukaryota > Metazoa > Platyhelminthes > Trematoda > Strigeidida > Schistosomatidae > Schistosoma > Schistosoma spindalis. Next base: position 37,143,577 of record OX336416.1, on the reverse strand, counting down.
AATTATTGAAATCGATTATCTTGGAGTGAGTAATCTTAAGAATACATATGGGGTAATTGGCAGATGTGACAAATCGGTTGACGAGGTAGCGATGGTTCATCGATCGAGATGCTTACGATTTACCATCGCTGACCTCGAAGAGTAGTACATGCTGGTGCAGGAGTTGGTTACAAGGAAGTTAGAACCGACTAAACTAAAACATGGTACCAGTTTATGAAGTCATTAACTATCAGATTGAGTCATGTACGTAGATGCAGACCACTTGTTAGGGCTTTGCGCAATAACCGCGATCACGGGTTGGAGGCAATGAGTGACACAACTTTTAATCGTTCACATTGGCACAAATGCATTCACTTTTTACCTGCCGTCAATTTCGAATTCCGGTATTTCTTCATACAAACCTTTCCAATCTGTCTTTTCAAGTCACATTCCACGGTTTAGTCTACCTTGCTATAATTACTTTTACAGTATTTTTATATCGTGTTATTTTCATCTATTCGTGCTAATGAGACATGACGATTTAAGTCAACGCACATCGTTGCTAGGCTTTATGTTAACGACCTCTGTTAATGTCTCTGTTGAAATGAATTTTCTGAAAACGATTATGAACAAGTTTACATTGTAATTAAGATGATGGAATAGATTTGCATCTCAAGTGGATGCTTTGGTCGTAAAGCTTTAATTGTTTTTCTAACCATACATCATCATCACAAACGTCCGGTTCAAGTGAAGTATTCGAATTACTTCACATATGACATACATTTTCGTGATTATTATGACCAATAGTTGATGAAGTTGGTTGATATAGTCCAAAATCGGTCGAAATAACACAGACGTATTAATTCTTTTTCTTACTCTAGATCCTGGATTCTAAAATTATTTCACACTTGTGAAGTTCATATTGTCAAGTTTGTTTTTCTTTTTGAAATTATATGGATTGTCCTTCTACTAATGCTTTGATATCTATTTCCGTTTGTTGATGATATATTATCGTAGTTTGAATCGATGCACATTTATGCCAAAACCTGAATTGCCTCTGGGTTAACTCGAAGATATTTCGATTAGCTCTCTGGTCAATATCTTGCATATACATTTGCCTTTAAATTACAACCGGCTACTCAAAACACAATACTGAAGTGACGTAAAATTTATTTAAAAAATCTAGAAAAATTTATTTATTTAAACAAACATTGGTACAAGTAGGCATCAAACAGATATGCGTCACATAAATCATTCGATTAGTGTGAGGGCTGGGATACTGCCCGGTTGCCCGAACTGAAGTAGGTAGCTTTCTTAGGAGACCACACCCCGAACCTTTGACCTAAACGTCTAATCCACAAGGCAGTGGAGCAACGTAATAAGATGCAGTAACATGGTAGCCGGTAACCAACATTTAATTCATACGCCATTTGTTCCCTCAGGATACTGGAGCCCATGCGGTTTGGGACGAAGGTTTTCCAACTTCCCTAGGTGGATTCTCCATATCCACTAAACCGGTTAAAGCGCCGGACATTCACTTTTCATTCTCTCAATTTCGTAAACAACACCCCCGCCACGAGAAGGCGGTGGAGTAGAACTTCCTTGGTATTGGTTGTATGTACATGACCTTGTGAGAGCATTTCGAGTAGGAGAGCTGACTTTTCCTAATCTCGGCCGTACCAGGGCATTTAAGGTTACATAGAAGAAACAAAATTTTGTAGAATTTTCTGAGTAGCTATATATATATCCGATTAACTTGATTCATCACCATTAATAGCAAATATCCCAAATTTTTATTTCAGAATTATGTTCCATCGAAAATAACACAATCTGATGAATATTTTAATTTACTTGTCCAAATCATTCCGTTTATGCATAATCATGAACAATTTTTACAAAGTGTACATCAATGGCTTAGAGACGAAATTGTTTGGCTTCGATTAATGGTAAGTACATGGAAATTTTCGTACTCCTTCAGATTTTCTTTCATGTATATTTATCGTCCTTCGTTTAATTGATCATGTTGGATAAATCATACTATCTTTATATAAATCAGTACTGAGTTCTAGCACCAGAGTGAACATCAACTCCGCGATGCAGGTCCATCCAGCTGACAAGTCCTAAATAGGACGAAACGCGCGTCCTGGGTTCCACTGTTAGCTATTATCGATCAATGCAGATAATTTAATTGTTTTTCCATTATAATTTTAAGTTGGTAAAAGTACATACTTTATATAGAAAGGGTTATATCTTGAGGCGCTAATTGATATCATGTGCTAAAGCTACTAATCAAAATTCCGATTTTAATCCTATTTTTGTCCCGAATCCACTTTTTGATCTTCAGTTTAGTATCTTAGACGGTTAATAAACGTCTGAACTGCACATTTAACATTGAGCCGATGCAAACCATCTTCTTCTTATTAATAAATAATATATTTGTAATATCCCAATGAATATAATAATTAGATTTTCTGACGTTTCGTGACCTAGTGTAAGCCACTTCTTTAGAGAATAATTAAACAAATCAAAATTAATCCAAGTTTAAATAGTACAAAGGAACAACGCAAGAAGATTATGTGCGATCAATCGAGAAAATCAGGTCTGAATAAATCACTGCCATGTCATTTCGGTCAAGGTGATTCATATGAGACATGTTTGTATATTTGTGTGAGTGTATGTATGGTAAGTGGTGAGAAAATATGACGTTTGTGGTGCGAAAGGATAGGCTTTAATTTGTATGTATGATAATAGTGTGAAATGCCAATAGAATAAAACATGATAGATTGGATAGATAGTCCGAGCAGGATGTATGTTAAGGCCTTCTTTTCTATTGAGAGCGATGGGATTAGGCATTATATGGAACACTTTAACTACTCTCCTTTCTTTGTAATTGGAAAAACATTTTTGTAATATTTTGATATTTTTGAAATCGATTTGGTGGTCGTTGAAAATGGCATGAACTGCTATTGCTTGTACGGGATTATTAGGACGTTTCTTTGTGTACCTAATATGTTCTTTGGCACGAGTCAAGATTTCGTGAGATGACTCTCCAATTTAGAAGACATCACAATCGACGCAACCTAATTTGTAGATGCAGTTCTGTGTTGACATAAATGGGATTTTTCTTTTAAGCATTTCGAAGTGTGTTCGATGTTTTGTAATATACTTTAATTCTGTGTTGCTTTAGGATTCTTTGGAGTTCTCCTGTTGTACCATGACGTTATGGTAAAACTGCAGTAATCATTCCATGGCATTTCTTTCGAATTATTATTACGCACTGAACCGTCTTGTTTTAATATACTTCTAATAATCTTCATCAGAAAATTATTAAATTGTAAGGTGCTAATTACATTCTTTTGTTCTTTTTGTTTATCTTCTTCTGATGTGATAATCTTGTTAGCTCTTGTAAAAAGATTTAGGGCTATCGTACTTATGTTTTGAAAAAGAAATGTGTAGTTAAATTACGAAGACAGCTGGTTGAGATTACCTTCAAACCCCATTTAATAAGATTATCATAAAAAGTTCCGCATTCTCTTCTCATATAAACTATTTTACTCATATTTTTCAATGAGTTCGCAAATAACATGGTATTTGACTATGGATCTTAGTGTGCTCTAACTTTTGATTAGCAATATGTACTACATATTATTTCTTTCTTCATTTTTATCTGATAGATAACTGATCGTCAATTAGGATCGTGTGAAACACCTATTTCTTATCCCTCTGTTGATATCACTCCACCGACTTTCCACTGTGCTACAACTCCAGAATCCACTGATCAAACATCACTAAACAAAGAATGGATAAGCTTCACTGCATGCCTTAGACCAGATACCATTTTTCAGCATTTTCATAATATGTCTATTGAGGATAAAGATTCCTTAATTTGTGGACACTTAAGAATTTGCAAATCGTTATATCAATGTTGTCTAGATTCTACTAAATCATCGTTACAATTGTTAACGAGTGAAGACGATACTGATCAACTGTTTGACCAAATGAAACAAACTTCAGGACAGATATATGACTTCCCAACGAAGATTGTAAACAATGTTGATACAAACAATGATGATAACGTCAACTGCATAAGTACTACATCGAAAGCTGTAAATACTACTGATCAACAATGTAATAACAATTCATCACATTATTTAATAAATCAATTATATTTAGTTAAAGTAAGTTTTGTTCTTCCCTAGTAACTTAATATTTTAGTAGTTATGGTAAAAAGATGCTGTTACGTCCTTGATCTGTTTACCCAATAATATACAGGAAAGAACTTGTCTCGATCTAGATTAAGACCTTGACGCGATATGCTAACTAATTTAACCTTGAGACTTCAAATGAGGGAGTACGAATTGAGACTAACTGCCTTGGTTAGAGAGATGAAATCTACTCTATCACCTGACTGGTTGGCAAACGAGAAAGCGAAAAAAGGAACTCGTCAACCGTCAAGAAACTAGTCTTTCTACTTGTATATTGCAAGTTTGGACTTTGCCTTAGATATTTTATTTGGAGAACCAAGTGTATCGTATGTTACGATGGTTGTACAACTAACGAAGTTAGCTGACTTAGTAAGAGCAGTAAATAAACGACCAGAATAATATTAATACTATTGAGTATAGTGTAGGCTTCAGAAATTACTGAATCTATCCGATACTCACTCTAATAGCTACGAATGAACTAAAAATTAAATTCAGGAGAAATCTGTGCATGCTTTCCATAATATTCAAAACGGATGTCACTCCATACAAATACGAAACGAACACAAACTTGTAACCGCTCATAAGATAAATCTGAATGTAGTATTTTCGTCTCTTCGTCAAGGTTATATGGAAGGAACACTGGTTTTTTGAAGCCTTAACTATACGAAATTGTAAAAAAAAAAACCTGTGTTCAAAATTTTCTTTACTTACACTGAACGTATATATAATAACATTAAAATATATGGCATAGTTCTTACATCATTATCTAAAAATTGAATTGTTTGTGTCCAACTACTTAATTTCTATAAGTAGTACACTACGATTAATCGTTATTCTCTTTTAACTTTTCTTATTTTTAGGACTTAATTGAATTTTTATTATTTCCCGCTTCAAAACAATATAACGAAATACGCAGATCTACAATATATTCACAAATCAATATCCAACATCAAATAATGAAATATGACTACAACGATATTCATGATAACATTATTCATCATAATTCTTATTCTCCATTATCTACATCATATTTCTCTGTCATATCTAATTTATCATGTTCAAGAAAATTAATGAATTCAACTTTTGATTTTCTTCTATCTATAACTAAATGTAACCTATTAAATAGTCAATTATTAACAACTATGCTGTATGATTTGATTTTTTCCAGTAAGTTTAAAACCTACATTATTTGTAATATCAGTAATGATTACACATACCTATGTTGTGCATTGAGAGGTAATTAGCTTTCATTATATAGGGTAATATTGTTATGACTATAGTTATTATTAATGTTCTATCTATCAGTAATTCATAATTGAAAAAAACCATCATTTATTCATATTTTAGCTAATGCAAGACCTATGAATTTCAACTGGAATTATAATTTTGGATTAAATTCTACTAATTCAACATCATTATTATCATCGTCATCAATATTTTCTGATCATATTGATAAAAATAATTGGATTAATAATGATTATAATAATTATAATCGTAATGATAACGATATGAGTATTACACATCGTTTTGTTGGTTTAAAAAATGGTGGAGCTACATGTTATATGAATTCTATTATACAACAATTGTTTACATTGGAACCAATTCGTGATTGTATACTTAGTGCAAATCCAGAATCTTTACTGTTAGATTATAAGTTGTTGATAGATAAAGATGCTTCGAAAGTGATGAATACTTCAACAAGCTCTAGTGATTATATCGCTGATAATATTTGTCAACAAAGATTAGTGAGTTTAATCATGTCACTCTGTTTTTATTGAAGTGATCACTGTCTATTAGTCGATATAACACAAAGAACTATTTGGCTAGTTATCTGACTCTAACATTTTTAGCCATAAATTTTAATAACAAGTAGTTTTATGAGTTAATTTAACGGAACGTGTAAACTGTATTTCTCAGTTTTGAATTGTCTTGCCTACTTTGGTTTAAACAGCCATCACACATTGTTGGTCGAATTTCAGTACGTAAACACATTGCTGTATACTATATAATTTCATGGATAGAATGACTATACATGGGACCATTATGTAAGGTAAATATTACAGCGAGAATTTAGTGATACTGCATTCAGATAAGGATATGGTAACTAATTTTTTTCAGAGTTGAATCGTGTAAATTTGTGGGTTTTTTTCTACTTAAACTCATTATTCGCTAATCGAAATGATAGATTTGTAGTTATTTATATCGTTGCATTAATGCATATGAATTAGATCTTTGGCTACACCTAGATTTCAAGACATATCATCAACCTGATAGTTTTATATATTATTTTCGATCCTCTTATTCCCTTATTGTTTACATTTTTACCTTCTCATTTTCTACCTGTTCTCTCTTTTCTGTCCTGTTATGTAAAGAATTGAAATTATTTGAATTCTGTGTTTACACATTCTTCGTTTTTTTTACATTGTCATTTGTTCATTTTGGAACTGTATAACTTGTGTAGATTATTAAGTTTTCGATTGAAATCATGAACCGATTGATGTGAGATCATCATTGAAAATCTGGAAGCATTGGACGACTGAATAGTTATATACTATACATACTATAACTATTTCACTTATTTGTTTGCTTTTTTCGTATCTTTTATTTCCTTCTGTGTGTTGATGTTACATATGAAAACTTGAATTAAATATTATCGAAAGAACCGCCTCTGTGGTCAGGCCGTTATTACAGGAGAGCATTTATGTATTCGCTCTTTAGTCTAAGCACCTACTAGTTCATTTATATTACCAGTGGGACTGGTGACCATCGGTTTTACAAATCGATACACCGACTTATGAACAACAATCAAAACCTTAAACATTATTGGTCGTCCGCCTTCTCCTAATTAGAAAACAGAGATAGGAATCAGATCAGTTCTCAATTGTACTCTATGCAATCATCAATCAATAGCCATAAAATATAACATACGTGGAATGTTTGACTACACATCATCACAAATGGGAATTACAGTGCTTGTGATAATTTAGTCATGTGATAGAAAAGTGGAACAACAGGGAAATAGTTGATTAGTGATGTCTGGAATAATATGATATATGACAACAATTTATTAGTCAAGTGCGGATCCGCAGGACGATAGCAACCGATGGTTAGAGACCTTGAATGACATGACTGAAAATCATTTGCAATGGAGCAGGTGTATCCACTCATTGTGTCCTCCCAAATCCTAATCTCCTGAAGTCCTCATGTCCCTTTTCTTTTTCTCTTTCCAAATTTGTTTCACTGTATTATACTCCTTGAATAACATCTTCAAACTGTAATGTTTCCGATCATTGTTTATACTCTTACTAACTCTACCACTATGGGATTTGAATCGACAACTGCATCTCTGTGCTAATGTGGTATGGCAACTCGAACTGATGTATGCACGTACGAAGTTTTACGTTGTTACTAACTGAGTGACTGACTGACTATTAGTCAAGTGGAAGTTTAGAAATAGGAGAATATAAAAATACAACAGATTAATACTTTTATTCATTATATCATCAAAATTATAAATAGTAATCCTTCATATCATAAAACTTCACTCTCTTCTATCGGAACTGCTATTTATTTAAACCAGGTTTTACTATTGTCTATCATTTTCTAAATGATTTTTTATATGTTTTGTTTTATATTATAAAGGATGAAGAACTGAAAAATAACGCCACAACAACTCACAATGATCAAACATCACAAGAGTTAAAATTTCAACCCTTAAGTAAAGAAAAAATTCATCATTTAAATGTGTTATATCATATGCAAACTATTTTTGGACATTTAGCTTATAGCCGTGTTAAATATTATGCGCCAGTAGAATTTTGGCGTCATTTTAAGTAAGTTTTTTTCTTCTGTTATTTATTTGTTAAATTAAACATTTATTGTTGGGTTAAATTCATCGATCAGATATTGATTATTTGTTTATCTCTATTCTGTCTTTCCATTGTTTTGTGCTTTTTACTGATTCTATTATGATTTTAGAGGGATATTTGCATTTGCTGTATGAGAAGTGTAGTTAATCAATCTATGTAATTCAACATTTAATATGATTTAAGTCTGAATAGATGATAATTGTTTTTTTGAATTTAGACCGCTTACTTACTACTTGTAGTATAGATAAGATATCTTTCTCACAACGAGTATACTATCAAATATTGAGCTGTGTATTGATTTACGATCGCATTATTATGGCCTATAATTTAAATGGTCATGCATTCGTTATACATGAATTTTATTAAGTTATCTACAAAGTGAGAGTACATGTACAGTGCTAAATTTGGAAGCATATACTCTGATATCATCTACTCTGCTTTATTATCCTGGTTAGCAATGAATCGTACTTTGTTGTAAACTTCCTGGTTGTGTTTCATGTGGTTTGTAAAATATATGAATCATCTGTAGATTTTATCTTCCAACAGAATATTGATTGACTGGTATTTATTTCATCAGTAATGAATTGAAGAACAATCAAGTTTCCGAAAACATACTGATGAATATCATGATAAAAAATGGAAATTATTCGAGAAAGTATAAACTAACCTAAACAAAATGTACAAAATAATTCGAAAAATCATAGTCTAGAGGCAAGCAAAGAGTAAATCACCTAACCTTCTTAGGTCAATTTTCACAGTGATAAGGTGAAATACTACTTCTTACACATTATACTTGTTTCTTCATTGTAAGACGAAAACCTTACCCATATCATAAGTGGTGGAAGTTGGCGAAAGACAGAAGAGCTTAATGAATCCGTGCTGAGATTTTGACAAAGTTCAACTAACCAGGATTGATAAGACTTCCACGATAAATGAAGTGGCCAATGTGCTCAACGTTTTTCCTCCTGATGATCAATTTAGTAGTTGATACAAATCAGTCATAAATCAACACTTTGTATTGTTGCCTGAGGGGATCAAGAAACTGTGCATTTTGTCAACAGAAATATGTCATTGATAACTTAATATTCCGTTAAGAGACCACTTTTAATATTCAGGTTTAGAAAGCCTTCTTGTTGAAAAAAAATATCAGGGTCGGATTTTTCTAATATCTCATGTTGTAAGAAAGTAAGACATTTTGAGATTCTTGTTATATTAGGAAAGCATCTCACTCTCGTCATGTCGAAGCACAGACTTCACATTCAGGCTTTAAATTACCTCTTTTAGTCTAACCTCTCTTTGACTAACCTATGTAACATCGCTAAACCTAAAAGCTACAATCATAACGACTGATGTAATGTACTACTTGAACATCCTTATGTTTATTAGAAGAGATACCAGATTTCAGATTCAGCTGCAACGTAGGACCAGGCACGTATATGCATCGATCCAAGTTGCCATACCGCATTAGCACAACAAGATGAACACCGGATTCATAGAAGTAGTTAATTCAGTGGTGGTAATATATAAAAGAAAGATTGTGTATAAGGAGATAGTACAGGAAGATAGAATTAGTTCGTAGAAAGAAAGATACGAAGCGATTTTATTCTCTTAGCTTAAAGGAAGACAGAGAGTGTATACACCTACGCCATTGTGATCGAATCGGAGCCATGTCATCAAGAGTCTCCAACCATTGGTTACGATAGTCATGCGAACCCCAACCAGGTAGTCTGCATCTACCAACACGGCTCAGACCAGAAGTTAGTGACTTCAAGCACTGATGCTACGTTTTGGTTTGGCCGCCCCTAACTTTCTTCCAATTATCCGTAACACCGGTTAGCATTGCGCGTCGTGGTAATCGGTGTTCAGGCATACGCAACACGTGGCCCAACCATCTCAGTCGATGAAGATTCATAACTTCATCAACTGATTTACCATCATTCCCTAATACCCTACGTCTAACCTCACTACTACTTACCCGGTGATCCCAGCAATCATTCTAAGGCACCTGTGGTCAAATACCAGTAACTTACGAGTATATTCTACTCTTAAAGGCCATGTTTCACAGCCGTATAGTAGAACGGAACGAACTGCCGCACAGTATACTCGTCCCTTAATTAATAGATGGATATCTCGCCCCCAAATGCCCTGGTATGGCCGAGAGCGGGGAGGGTTCGCCCTCCCTCTCGAAATACTCTCACACGGCCACGCGTATACAGCCTCTGCCAGGGAAGTCCTACTCACTGCCTTCTCGTGGCGGGGGTGTTGTTTACGAAAATGAGAGGACGAAAAGCGAACGTCCGGCGCTATAACCGGATCCCAATTCTGTGGTGCACATGGGCTCCAGTATCCTGCGGGAACAAATGGCGTATGAACCAACTTTTGGTCACCGGATTCCATGGGACTGCATCTCCTCACGATGCTCCACTGCCTTGTGGGCTAGACCCTTAGGTCAAAGGCTCGTGGTGTGGCCCCCTAAGAAAACCACCTGCTTCGGTTTGGGCACCCGGGCAGTATCCCAGCCCACTCACTAAAACTATGATGAACTATATGCTTATAGAAAGTATTCGTTTCTCTCCAACTAACATTGAAATGACTGGTATTATTATTATTATTATTATTATTATTATTATTATTATTATTATTATTATTATTATTATTATTATTATTTACTACGTCATTTATTCACCCTCTCTTATACCTACTTTTTGTATCCGCTTCGACTCAGACAGCAGCTCGCCTATGGTGAATATTCAGCTTTATCTAAACGTTTTCGAGTCACTGCCTGGTTGAAAATTGTATGTTACCACAGAATACGAGTACTGAAGCAGTTTTTCTGAAACCACGTGCACCATTCAAACTGGCTGCCTTCAACGTTCGCACACTTATGCAGGTCGGACAACAGATAGGGCTGGCTATGTCTTTGGAAAGTCTTAATATTGATATGTGTTGTCTATCCGAGACCCGTATTCAAGACTCAGGTGAAGTACTACAAGTTCGCTCTCCATCTGTCACTTCAAAAAGCTTGTTTTATGTGCGTTTATCCGGGGACCCAGTGGCATCTTCGTCTGGTCTTGCTGGCGTTCGTGTCTCACTAAGCGCAAGAGCTGAGGCAGCACTAGTCGACTGGATCCCCATTAACAGTCGGTTATGTGCTGTTAGATTAGAAAGTTCCATCAAAGTGAGAAGAAATCGGCGTGAGAAACGATGTCTTTTCGTCATCTCCGCCTATGCCCCGACAGATGGCAGCCCGGATGTAATCAAGGATGAATTCTACAAGTTATCTGTTCTTCTCCAGAAAGTGCGTTCGACAGATATTGTAGTACTAGCTGGAGACTTGAAAGCTCAGGTCGGGCGTCTAGGCACAGAAGAGAGTCGTTTAGGTGGCCGATGGGGACTCGTTGGTCGCAGGACAGATAACGGGGAACGTCTACTGCAATTATGCACAGACCACAACCTGTTTCTGGCTAGCACTAACTTTCGGCACAGTCATCGCCGATGTGCCACCTGGCGTCCCCCTTCTGCATCTCAAGCCTGGACTCAGATTGATCACATCGCGATCAGCTACCGCTGGCGCGGTTGTGTACAAGACTGCCGCTCCTTTTGAAGTACCTATCTGGAATCTGACCACACCCTGGTCTGCGCCAATCTTACCTTACTTTTCAGTGGCCAACGAAGTGACCGCCACCAAAGGATTGATGTTAGCAAGCTGGCTGCAACTTCTGTTGCTAGTAAGTACTGAACCGAGCTAGCTTCTAGGCTAGCTAGCATTCCACCGAAAAGTATAGATGAGCATTGGTTGCAATTGCATGACGCCATGAAAATGGCGGGTAAAGTCTGTTGTGGGTCTGCGAAACGTCCCGCTTACAAGCACTGGGTTTCTTCAGGCTCCTTACAACTGATTGAAGCCCGTCGGTCTACTCCGGGTGACCGTGAGTTTAACCACAGACGAAGGATGTTACGTAATGAAATCGGGCAAAGCTTGCGTAAGGACCGAGAAGCCTGGTGGTCGGAGCGTGCCAGTGAGTTGGAAGCAGCAGCTGCATCTGGTAATTACTGGAAGCTCTTTCAACTCATCCGAGCCACTGGCAGCAAGAAGTTTGGTGTGAGCGAAACAATCTGCGAGGATGACGGAACGCCAATCACTAACCTATCGACGTCTTGGACGATGGGCAGAATTTTTCGGAGGGCAGTTCAACTGGCCTGCTGCTCCGGCAACATCGGTCAGACTGTCCTGCCCTCCATGGCCGGTGCCGACTGATCCACCAAATGAGGCAGAAGTCCTCAAGGAACTCCAACTCTTGAAACGTTACAAATCACCGGGCTCAGATGACTTACCTCCGGCTCTTTTTAAAGATGGTGGTGACTTTCTGACTAAGGGACTGACGACGTTGTTTACAAAGGTCTGGGAACTAGAGTGTGTACCAACGTCATGGAATGAGTCGATAGTTGTCCCTATCTTTAAAAAGGGTTCACGTTGTTCCTGTAACAACTATCGGGGGATAAGTCTACTTCCGATTGCGTCCAAGCTATTGGCATCCGTTGTGATTCGTAGGTTGTTCAGAACCCAAGAAGGACTGACTCGCGAGGAGCAGGCTGGGTTTCGTTCTGGTCGAGGATGTATTGATCATATCTTCACTCTCCGCCAAATGTTAGAACACCGTCATACTTATCAAAGGCCAACAATCGTAGTGTTTCTTGATATCAGGGCTGCCTTCGATTTGTTGGACATGACTGCCCTCTGTGATTGAAGACGGCTGTGCCTGAGAAGTTTATTAACATCCTAAAAGCTTTATACACAAACACCTCAGGCAGAGTGAGGGCATACAACCACCTTTCTCCACTATTCCATTCTAGCAGTGGGGTTAGGCAGGGTTGCCCAATCTCACCATTCCTCTTCAACTTGGCCATCGATGACATTCTGGAAACAGCTCTGATGGATGTAAGTAATGGTGGTGTGGATCTGTTGCCTGGAGAAAGACTTCTCGACCTTGAGTATGCGGATGATATTGTCTTACTGTGCGAGAATGTTCAAGCCATGCAATCCGCACTTAATCAGTTGGCAATCAATGTCCGTAGGTATGGTATGTGCTTCGCACCTTCGAAGTGCAAAGTACTTCTACAAGACTGACAGGATTCTAATCCTGTACTCACTCTGGATGGTGAGCAGATTGAAGTAGTCGAGAAGTTCGTGTATCTGGGTAGCTGCATAAGTGCTGGTGGTGGTGTGAGTGATGAGATCAATGCACGTATAGTGAAAGCCAGAGCGGCTTATGCCAATCTGGGCCACCTTTGGCGCCTTCGTGATGTTAGTCTGGCTGTAAAAGGTCGGATCTACAACGCGACGGTGAGAGCAGTTTTGCTCTATGCTTGTGAAACCTGGCCTCTCCGAGTTGAGGATGTTAGACGACTCTCTGTGTTCGATCATCGCTGTCTCCGAAGGATTGCTGGCATCCAGTGGCAACACCATGTCAGTAATGCAGAGGTTCGGCATCGTGTGTTCGGGCACAGAGACGATAATGCAATTGGTGTCACCATCTTAGACATGTTCTACGAATGTCGTCCCAGAGAATTCCACGTCGTGCATTATTTGCCGACTCTGGGACTGGTTGGAAAAAGCGGAGAGGTGGTCAGTATATGACATGGTGTCGTGGTATGAAAGAAAGCTGCAAAGGGCTAGCTTCTGTTGGTCCTTCACGACTCCCTGGTTGGGGTCTGAGAGACGGTGTAACGCAGTGGCTAGAGACGTTATCAGATATGGCTAAGAATAGAAGCCAGTGGCGATCGTGCTGTAACCTTCTTTTACTTTCGTCATAAAAAGTGGTTGTAACTTCCTTAACTGAAAGATTTCTCCTGATTGTACCTTTCCGTTTCCCCCACCATTGTTCTCTCTCTCTTCCTTTTTTTTTTATAATTCCCCACGTTCATTACTTTTTTTTTCCTTCTTTTTTTCTCTTTTCTCCTTCTCTTCAAATTATCATTGTTTTGTGTGGCGCATATATATTTGGTGCCCCCCTGTACCAATATTTGTGTTCAAATAAATAATAATAAATATCTCGCCTTCGGCATAGATGACGTAAGTTGGCAAAGGCCAAACGAGCTTTTCGAATCCGTGCTGAGATTTCGTCAGGCACCAACCCATTTATGTGGTCGATGCAGCCACGACCAGGTCTGAAGCCAGCCTGATTTTCACGTGTTTGCAGTTCACGAGTCTTAGTTAGGCGTCCGAAAATTATCGAAGCTAGTATTTTAGATACTATATTAGTCAAACTAATCCCTCTATGGTTGTCGCAGGATGATTTTGACCCTTTCTTAAATATTGGGACGATAAGTGATTGTGACCAGTTAGATGGGATAACGTTTAACTCCCAGATTTTAGCAAAAAAAATATTAGTCAACCTAATCGCTAAAACTAGACCACCATCCGAAATAGTCTGACTTACACTTGATTTATTAATTCCAGTTTCTTTTATTAGTCTGTAGAGTTGTCTTGTGTTCCCTATAGCCGCCGCCTTTTCCATCTCTTTTGCTTTCGTTGCCCACCACTGCTCACGATCATTCCTTAGACTTTTGCTTAATCTAGATTTGATTTCTTTACGCTCTTCATCGTATTCAAAACCTGATGGGATGAGTTTGCGAAATCCATTGGTTTTTTGTAACCATTTGGTTTAAATCACTGGTAGATGTCACTGCTGTTTCCACAGCTGCTTGTATAACTTTCCAAGCAACATCTGGGTCAGCCTCGTTTTCAGAACTACTTAAGTGTGACCTCAGTTGTTCCTGGAACCTACTTTTGGCTTTCTCATTACTCATTTCGGTTCTAATGAGTCTTTTTGTGTGGCTCTTTTGCGTCCAGTGAGGCGCAAGCAGATGCGTGCTCGTATTAGTGCGTAGTCAGAGTCCAAACAGGTACTCCAGAATGAGCGACAATCTTCTATCGACCCTCTCTAACGATGACTGATGGCAATATGGTCTATTTGAGTCCATCGTTGGTTTGGTGCGGGGGTCGCTATGTTAGACGATGTCTTTCCTTATGCTTAAAATTTGTGTTTGCTAAAAATAAACGATTGTCTGAGCACTGTTGCAACAGACGATCACCATTATCTGTTCGCTGTGCCGGAATACTAAAATACCCACCTAAATGTCTTTCTGTTTTGTTTAGGCTACCTACCTGGGCATTAAAGTCACCTCCTACGAGTACTATGTCTGAACGTTTAGCTTTCTGAAGAAGTTCAGACAGCTTTCTGTAAAATTCATCTTTCACTTCATCCGAACTGCAGTCAGTGGGAGCGTAGGCCGAAACGACGAAAAGGCAACGACCTGTATCCCTATCTTTCAGGGTTCTTACGGAGCCGTTTATCCGAACAACGCATAGACGACTGTTAATGGGGATCCACTCTAATAGCGCTTGTTCCGCCCTCATGCTTAGTGCTATGCCTACACCTACCAGTCCACGAGAACTAGTCATCGGGTCGCCAGATACACGGAGGGTGTATCTCGTCGGCTCTCCGTTTTGCCGAGGTGAAGTCAAGTGAATAACCACACTAAGATCCTGTATGCGTATTTCGGAGACACAGCATACATCAATCGTACGAGATTCTAAGGTTTTAGCCAAGGAAGCCTGCCGACCGATATGACATAGTGTGCGTACGTTGAAGGCTCCAATGTGTAGTTTGGAGCGAGGTCCCAGTAGACCTGGGATAACGTTTTGAGCATTAGAATCGTTGGCTGTGGTGACACTTGAGGAGGAAAACAAAAGAGGAAGTTTAGTGTATAAAGTCGATGTAGGAGGCACAATAGGAATTGAAGAGGGAAGTTGATTATGAATACAGTTGTCTTGAGTGGTGTTAGAGGTATAAGTGCGGTTATCACTCGCCGGTCGCCCACACCGTGGAAGGGTTCTTCTGGAGGTACCTGAAAAGGAAATTGGATTAGAGGTGGTCATAGTGACCGGTCACACACGACCTTTTTATGAGTAATTTTTGTGTTAGCTCCGTACTTGTTGAGACCTTACCGCCGGAGACGGAAATCCGTGGGATAAGGCGAGGTGTGCATTCTTAGGGTCGACCTTTTCTAACCCCACCCTTCCATTGTGGGAAGACAGCATCGCTTTTATGCTGGTTGTATGAAGGAAACACCTTACTGCTGTCACACCTCTGTACAGTCAGCAGTACGACTTCGCCCTCGGACCTTGGTTTTGTTGCTTTTAGTCTTGCCGCTCTTCTACCGACCTGTCTGGCATGGTAGGACCTTGAGGAACGGTTGTTCCAGCCAGTGTAGCTCAGTTGCTTCATCACGATAGGCAAACCCGACCACCACGTCAAGGTAGCAACAACGGTCAGGAGAAGAGATACCATTCATCGTTGAATCACTTTTTTTTTCTAAATTAAACCACCCCCAAATGCCCTGGTACGGCCGAGAGTGGGGAGAGTCCGCTCTCTTTCTCGAAATGCTCTCACATGACCACGCGTATATAGCCTCTGCCAGGGAACTCTTACTCACTGCCTTCTCGTGGTTGGGTGTAGTTTACGAAAATGAGAGAACGAAAGGCGAATGTCCGACGCTTTAACCGGATCCCAAACCAATGGTGCACATGGTCTCCAGTATCCTGAAGGAACAAATGGCGTATGAACCAATCGTTGGTCACCGGCTACCATGCGACTACATCTCCTCACGATGCTCCACTGCCTTGTAGATCAGATCTTCAGGTCAAAGGCTCGAGTTGTGGCCCCCTAAGAGAACCACCTACTTCGGTTTGGGCACCCAGTCAGTATCACAGCCGTCACATATATCAAATGAGATCTGTGTGGCGCATATGTATTTGGTGCCTCCTTGAACCAATATCTATGTGTTAAAATAAATAATAGACCAAAGATGTTACATTCCAATTTAACTCGTTACTCATCATATTGATACATAATTATATAGTTGAGTTCATGAGTCAATCAAAGCTAGACCACCATGGAAAATAAATATATCTTATATACTTTTTTCGTTTTTTTCTTATAAAAACAATAACTAGATTTCGTGCAGAGGCTGTACATGTTAGAGAACAACATGATGCATTGGAATTCTTTCAAATACTTGGTAATGATTTGGACGAAGCTTTAGAATTATGTAAATTGCCTAAAATTGTTGAAGTTGTGTTAGGTGGTAAATTTGCTGATCAAAAGATCTGTTTGGATTGTCCACATCGGTATGTTTATATTGATTTCATGTAATTTGATTAATCATCTAATATCTTTGAACATCTAGTAGTTCATCATGAAGTCATACTTGATCTCTTGTTCATCTAACATATGTAGATTAAAGATTCTAGTAGAATAGCATGAATTCATTTTTATTCCGTTTGATTCTCATCAGCTGCTTACAACCTGTGATATTTATAAGTCATAATTACATAATGGGTTTAAATTGCTTACATGAGAGGGTTTGGTTAGAAGTTATATTGAAGACATATTCGTAAAGTATATCATGGGTGTAAATGAAATTAATAGACTGAATATTGTAAATACATACCTAATGTGAAAAAATATTCTACATCATTAATTGTGACAACAGCTCAAAAAGGTTAGAAACAATTGATTACATAATGAATAAACATTGATAGGAATATAGTGAGTAGAGTTCAGTTTAAAGATTACTAATGTAAAAGATAATTAAGAAATAGAAATCAATGATGTAATAAATACAAAAAAATATTTTAAGGTGCAGCGAAAGAATGTTTGTCACCAAGGCAAGGAAAGATTAACAACCGTCTTTGTATATGTATATGTAGAATGCCTACTTAGAAACAGCACGTAAACAATGATCATTCTTTAGAAGTATTAAGTGATATGATTCACAATTGATCCCCACGCTCTAAATCCATTCACTTTTTATTATCCCTTAAACCTCGAGTTGTAGCTTTTTTTTTCAAATATACCTTTGCATTTAGTCTTTTCGAACTATATTCTCATTATTTAATCTTTCATATTACCGTCGCCGTTATATTTTATCGACTCCTTTGCTATTCATCTCGTTGTGCTAGTGTATTATGCAGAATTTCAACTGACTCAAACTTTCCCTAGACTTGAGGTCTTTTTTTGATCGAGAAATCAAGAGTAATCTGTGTACAAATAACTCAGATTTTAGTGACGTAATTATGTTGTATTACTTTCAAAATAAGTTATTTTATACTCTTTATGATTCCTTTTCTTCATTCAAGGAACAGTGATTTTAGATTGCAAATTAACACTGCTAAGATAAAGTTCTTTGGATAACTGAGTAATCAAACGTCCAATTAAATTTAGTTTTTATTAGAGATCTATTAGGTTTTTAATTGAAAAACCATTAAAATTTGTTGGACATCGAACAGATAACTTATTCTAGTTTATTATTCCTCAGGGTTCTTAATACCTTCGTAATTGAGCATCAGGTTGTAAAGAGCCTTGAGTGGTATCAATAGCCTTGAAACATCTGGTGTAATTCGAAACCAAGTAAAACAAATCTGATCTGGTAAACGAGTCAAATATTTGTTGGATGGATCCTTGGAAAAGGCCCAGAGGGGGCCTTAAGAACTCTGAGAAGCACTTGATCCAATCAGCACTGAACAAGGGCATCTCAGAAACATCTGGAAAGTGAAAGGTCACGAGTCACATTTGTGACTGAATGATTACTTATCTTGGTAATATGTTTAGTAGGGTTACAGAAGCTCAAAACCATCTGAAATGTTATAGATACCCTCGATTCTCTGTATAGAAACTTACTTTGGAGTAAAGCGATTGTTCCTCGTTTTGCGCGTTTTCTCTTGTGCTCAAGTTATCGTGTAGATTTAGCCTGTAGTTACTAGAAGAGCTTGGGAAAGGGATTTAAGCGTTCAGACAATATTTATCAATATTATTTTGCAATAATGCCGAACCATGAAT
Organism: Schistosoma spindalis; assembly: GCA_946903255.1. Taxonomy (NCBI): domain Eukaryota; kingdom Metazoa; phylum Platyhelminthes; class Trematoda; order Strigeidida; family Schistosomatidae; genus Schistosoma; species Schistosoma spindalis. Next base: position 37,124,620 of record OX336416.1, on the reverse strand, counting down.
ATTTCTACCAACAAAAGTCAGTCAGTCCTGTGATGTACAATATTTGTAGCTCAACAAGATGATTTTCTGAAAGTTGAAATTCTCTGAGTATACTAAACTTTTCTTTCATTATTTTGTTTTCTCTTTAGATATACAAGTTATGAATCATTTACTACACTCAATGTTGATATTTTAGATCATAGGAATCTAATTGATTCATTGGAACAATATGTAAAAGGTGAATTATTAGAAGGAGATAATGCATATCATTGTAGAATATGCAATAAAAAAATACCAATATTAAAACGTATGTGTATTCAAAAATTACCATTAGTATTAACTATTCAATTGAAACGTTTCGATTATGATTGGGAACAGTAAGTGGATTCATTAATTTCTTTTTAGAGGATTTGCATTATTTTGCTTTCATTTATTTCATGTTATGATAGAGATGATTAATCAGGTTGTACACATAGATATAAAATCAAGGAAATATCTTTCTTACTAATGTTCAATCCATCGATTTGCCTGTATGAATCAGTATGAGAGGATAATGTATGGTAGTGAAAGTAAAATATAGTCGATCACTGAGCCTGGACAAACACACATAGCCTACGGACTATTAGTTATGTTTTAATCGGGTTCTCTATTCCAGGTCGTGAATCATGGTTCTGACATAACGTGACTAGTCTTATTGTCGTATGAACGTATTATCGTAGTATACTTGAGAGTAAGATGAATAGTTTAAACATCCATTCTATCAGAGGACTAACTTGGTTCCTTAAATCTTTGATCAAAGATATTTGTGAAAATATAAACCATAAGCCAGCCGTCTGATTGATTGCAAATCTTAGGCCATTTTCGATTTTTTAAATATCTAACTAACGTTTACACCGATTAGTCAGTGATTAATAAGCAATAATTTGTTTATAAGGTTCTCATTGCTGATCGAATTCGACCGATTAATCTCCAAGGGAGCGACTAGTCTAAATAACTGAATATCGTATGCGGTATTTGTTTGATTTATGTTGGTTGGATCTATTCTGGACCAAATCCTTGTGCTTCTTGTGTGAGATTTTAACCATGTAATATCTAATTTTAACATTGTGACGATGAGTTATCAGTCAATTAATAAGGTGTATCATTCATGTTTAGTTGCATTTGCCCTTTTAATGACTGTTTATCTGATTTCAACACTTCCAATTACTTTCAAATGCATAGATTGTATAATAAAAATCTTTGTTAAGTGCTAATTCTTTTCTGTGAAATTGATGAGTAATTATTATACAATTAATCGTTCGTTAAACATTCTGTCTATTATCAAGGTGCTTAGATGTCAATCATGTTACCTCTAAGCCTTTTTGACAGATGAATATCAAAGATCATGTAGAATGAAATCTAGAATTTCATAGTGACTAGTTTCGATCACTGAGCATCAGGAAGGTGAGTTATTATATCAAGTGGCTCATTCTGTTGGTTGTATTTCTATGTTGATCTATCAAATCTAGCCAACATTAATGGAATAGGTAGTATGATATTACTTAAAAACTATTGACCAATTAATGTAAACTGAAATTACCTCTTCCCTCCAGAAAATGAGTCATATGATTGGAGAACATTTATCCGGATAGTTGAATCATAGTTCTTACATAACGAAATGATAGAATAAAGAAACTGACAAAAACATCATTGGTTAATTCTTGCTAACTAAATTATCTAAGTTGCTTGGCAATACTACTGACGACAATTGAAATACTTATTTCTTTCTTTATGGTTGTAATTGATCATCCATGAGATAACCATCATGAAATCTTTTTATTGCAATGAATTCTGTATGCAGAAGTATTTTCCTCGATCTGTCTTTCTCAATCTTCTTTCTTTCTTTTGTCTTCTCATGATACTTACTATATTTAATGTATTCTACATTTCTCTTAAATAGGGGTGTATCACTTAAATTTAATAATTATTGTGAATTTCCACGTCATTTGGATATGCTACCATATACTGTGCAAGGTTTAAAGGACTCTACAGATTCATCGTCCTGTATAACTACTGATGTCATCAATAACACCAATGATAATAATAATACTGATGATAATAGTCCATGTACAAAATATAATTTACGCGGTGTAGTTGTTCATAGTGGTCAAGCATCATCTGGACATTATTATTCATTTATTCGACATTATCGACCTCGAACAAAAACATACAAATGGTATAAATATGATGATCATAATGTAAGTTCATATTTATTCCACTAATTATTCCTTAGTAAGCATATTGAAATATTAAGGACGCAATGGTCGTCCAGTACTTCCAAGTATTTAATGTTTGTCTAGTTCAGATCGACTCATGAATTTAACTATTAAAATTGCTACAATCTCTACAAATTCCTATTCTGATTGTAAAAATACAACAATCCTTTACTAATCATTCTCATTGTGAACAATCAAAATGAAGATTGTCTTCACAATTGGTTAATCACTGGGTGGTGATCAATGTCATGTGTGTCAGGTTGTTCTTAGTGTAGATCGAATGCTATCGACCAAATTGCAATATGGTCACTAGTCTAAGTGACTTGACATTATGTGCATTATGTTGAGATAAGATGGTGGTTGGTGGAGGGTTTTTTGTTGACTATTTCCAACCACCATCTTATCTAATGATTATTTTTTTGTGATATGATTTTATTAGTTGACATAAGTCGATGATATAATCTATTTTAACATAAAAAAATTGTTACTTAGATCCTAAATTGTTTATTTTAGTGACATTTTTTCTTTAATGAAAGATTATATAAAATGTTTTAGTAGGGTTATTATTTCACTGGTTACTCAAAGTGAAGTCACTCAACAACGATATCTTTGTATTGTAATCTTATCATATGTATTATGCTGCCGATAAATAAATATTTGTAGTTAAGATAATCATCGAAAACCAGAGAGGATTGGATTGTTGTCTTTTTGTTGTTGTATGCAACTTCTCATCATTCACACCTACAATCCTGTTAATGATCAAACACTAAACCTTCATATTTCGCGATAAGTGCTTTGACATTAGACGTCTGATTTGACATCTACCACTATACATTCCTAATTTGAATAAATTCACCTTATGGTGTGATAATAATCTAACCTCATTGTTTCACTGTTGAAGAGGAGTCTAACACTACAGCAAGACTATTTCAACTAAATTTAATTACGTAGAGTTCTTTCTGAAAGTTAAAATTTTGTCTAAATTAAATTATCTGTATAGGGGTTGTGGAGATTATTAAGTTTTTGATTGAAATTGATGTTAGACTACCATTGGAAACTCGGAAGCACTGGACGGCCGTTTCGTCCTTTTGTGGGACTCCTCAGCAGAGCACATCTACGATCCCGCTCGCAGGGTTCGAACCCAGGGTCTTCGGTCTCGTGCGCGAACGCTTAACCTACTAGACCACCGAGTCGGCTGACATCCAATGGTGTTTGTGTTTAACATCAATCAATCAACGAAATCGCGCAACCATTTTCCATTGTACTGTACGGTGGTCTAAGATCAATCGACTCTTGATCTCAGTCAAAAATAAATTAAATTACTCGTTAATATTTCTATGCCTATTGATTCATATGAATTAATTTTACTCATAGTAACAGTTTGGTCTCATTAAATATTTCATTTTACACAGTTGGAGAAAATCAATAGGAAGATTGTAGACTCATTTATTTTATGCAATTACATTTTTTTTCATCAAACTGTTATCATCATTGATTGAATCCATGTTTTAAATGAATAAATCTTTTATTTCATTATTTTTTCTTCCTTTACCATAGTAATTAACCACATACATGTTGCATATGTATAACTTATTAGGTTGATCAATTTTTATTTCTTACATGTAGATGAAATTATACTTTTGTTTTGTTGTAAGAATATTGTAGACAATTCTGATAGATTAAATCGTTTTGAAGAACTAAAATAGATCAAATAAAATATGGTAATTAAAGATATAAAAGAGAGAAATAGTTTAGCTTAGAAACTATAACAATAAGTTTTTATATTATATTCAATTTTAAACAAGTATTAGGAATTTAAAGTGGACTTCCGACTTGGGAACAAATGAAAAAGTATAAATTTTTCAACATTTCTATCTTGTACTAACCTTAGAAGTTTTCATTGGCAGTTTTCATAAAAATGCTTAGAGTGTATTTTTAAGTTTAGAGTTGAAAGTCGATTTAGGAGGAATAATAGGAATTGAAGAGAGAGGTTGATTATAAATACAGTGGTCTTGAGTGGTGTTAGAGGTATAAGTGCGGTTATCACTCGCCGGTCGCCCACACCGTGGAAGGGTTCTGTTGGAGGTACCTGAAAAGGAAATTGGATTAGAGGTGGTCATAGTGACCTGAGAGCTTGGCCGCAGTGCCCAAGGGACAGCTGCTTGAGGTCGGTCACACACGACCTTTTTATGAGTAATTTTCGTGTTGGCTCCATACTTGTTGAGATCTTACCGCCGGAGACGGAAATCCGTGGGATAAGGCAAGGTGTGCATTTTTAGGGTCGACCTTTTCTAACCCCACCCCTCCTTGTGGGAAGGCAGCATCGTTTTTATGCTGGTTGTATGAAGGAAACAGCTTACTGCTGTCACACTTCTGTGCAGTCAGCAGTACGACTTCGCCCTCAGATTAAAATCGCTTCATATCTTTCTTTCTACGATCTAATTCTTCCTTCATGTACTATGTTCTTATATGCAATCTTTCTTTTATATATCACTACCACTGAATTGACTGCTTCTATGAATCCGGTGTTCATCTTGTTGTGCTAATGATGTGTGGCAACTTGAACCGATGCATATACGTGCCTGGTCCTACGTTGTAGCTGACTTACTAAGTGTATTTTAAGGTCGATCTTATTACATTTTTCAGTCTGTTTAATGTTCTTTTCGAAGTTTTAAATGTTAACTGACTCCGTATTTATAGAGAGAATTAATGGCTGGGAACACTCTAAGATTACTAGAAAGACATACTCTTATGTGGTCACACCCGGTAGTAACGAACTTAATAGCAATAGGGAAAGGAAAATACATTGATCAAACGAGCATATGTGCCGGATGTGAACTTGAAAACGTCATACAATACGATGTGTTATCACACATAACGATAAAATGTTCATCCGATCTAGAATATAGAAGTATTATCCCAGGACTCTTATTTAAAGTAGACGGCAAATTTATCGTCATCAACTGTGAGTCAAGAGTGTGGTCGTTATTTTTAGAAAGTAAAATTCGTCTTGGCTGCTGTACTTTAACAGATGATCTGAAATTGAATATCTACCAAGATTACGAAGAAATGCGAATCGCACTCAAGCGGCGTGCATGGATTTAGCTGGTTGAGAAAGTTTTTTATTATCGTGTTGCCTTTGTAACCCTTTAACTTGGCTGTAGAAGCCTCTGTGGCAACTGTGACCCACTAGCCGGATGACTGACTCCGTTGGAGCTAGACAGCCATTCAGAGTGATTCATCGATTAATGGTGCGTCGTTCACCACCTGCGACCGTGTATCATCGTGGATATAGTACAATTAGTAGTTGATTAGTAGCCCAGGGCCAGCCTGTGATTAAGGCTCGGTTAGACCGCTCCACACACGGTCCGGTTTTAGAATCAAATCGGACCTGTACTAAACTTTGTTTTTGCTCTGTTCAATTTTACAGATTTATTGTTAACCTCCGCATATTATAGATGAATAAGCACTTCTTTATTCAACTAATGATGGATGAATTGGTGATAATTTTAACTGACATGGACTATGTGGTATTATGTTTCTATTTCACTTCAGAAATTTGCTCTATTCACTATCTTCTTTTCTAATCTATTCCGTTGTTTTTTTTATACAATCAAGGTTATCCCTGTTCGGTTAGATAAAGATGAAGAGGCTGTCGAACAGTGGTTTGGTGGTGAATGGAAAGTTCCACCTCATGATCTGTCAAAATTCACTCATTTAAGATCTGGTAAACGTTGGTGGAGTGCATATTTATTATTCTATGAACGTGAAGATTTCCATGAACAAATTAAAAACATATCAATACCTAAATTAGGTATGTTACAGTGTTTGCTTTTATTTATCTCTGAAAAATTTGATTTTAAAATAATCAATGATAGTTACTGACTGAATGAACAAATGGTTACTAATTCATATAACGAAATCAATGTATCGTACTATATGATTCAATTTAATTATTCATTAGGTCTGTTTTTATAAGTCATCATAGCTATTCACTTGAAAAAAAATTTATAATCCTTATACTTTCTGTACATTTATTCTTCTATTGTGATGGATTGAAATGATGACTAAATTTGAGAAAAGCATCTACACAATGTCTCGAAGTACGTAACTCTATTAATCAAGTCTTTTTTTCCTCAACCTTTCATTCTTCGTTGTACCATAATCTGAATAACTCCTGTTGGACAGTTTATTCGATCGTTTAACCAATCACTGTGAAGTATTCATTGATTTGACTAACGAAAAATATTACATAACAAATTGTAATTTCAATAAGACTACTTCTTTGTTTCTTTTATTACCTTTTTTTATTTTTTTTTCTCCCGATTATCAAGGTTCAAATCCAAAACAATCAAGATTAACTAAACGTGTACAAGACATTGTAAATTGGCAGAATATCGAACATTTACATCATCGTATTCAATTTGACCCATTGCTTCCAGAATTTATCTATAATTTAATTGATAATAATTTACAATTGTGTATGGTAAGAAATGTATAATGATTGTTATTCATGTATATCAGAAGTACCTAGAACTGTCCATGTGTTCTTTCCTTTATCCCTATTGATTTTTTTCAATAATTTTGAGACCTGGAAGAAAGCTATTTTATATATGAGTTAGCCCGTTGTTATCAGTTCTTAACTTATATTCTCTTAAATACCAAGATGGTTAACTACTTTACTTTGTTAATACACTATTTAGATCATTGTCTTGCATTTGATTTAGAAAAAAGAATCATCTTTACATTAGAATAATATTAAGTCAAGAAAACATAAAACAACGCAGTATTTCTTAGAATGGACATATGACAAATGTAGTGCCATGAATGGGCAGTATTTTAATGATGTTATGATTAAAGTACTATCAGTTTTGTTGAAAACACTTTTTATAACCTTAAATCATTTATTGAACATACCTACTTATCTAGTAAACAGTTGTCCATTATCAAGTTATACATTGAATAATACATTAATACAAGTTAAGTTCAGCAACTACACCTTCATATTGAATTAGTGTTTGTAATAGCTGGTTATTATATGTAAAGTCAGTCAAACGGAATACCGTATAATCTTATACAAATATACGTCAGCTCTAAGCTGCTACACCAAGGCAGCGCAGCTAGTTAACATTAATAGCATTAGTAGTTGGAAAAGCAAAATAGTAATGTACAAGATTACATACAAAGAATATTGTTCGAACAAAATACTTTATAAATTTTTCGAATTAAAATATGTAATGTTATCATTATTAACGATTTGAATCTGTGCAGTTTTTCCGATTAGAAACATGTTTAAGAATACGAGTTATTAAGTAGGTCAACCCTAGCAACCTGTTCGTCACAGAGTACATTTGCTAGATAAGGTATTGTAAAACTTTCATACTTTTGCTTACGCGCATGGATTCTAATGTATTGGCGCCTTGTTTTACCAAAAGATTTACAAAGAGAAAGGTACGGATGAAGTTACTATTTGATAAGACAACATTAGCCAGGAGTTCGCAAGACTTTAGATGTCTATCTACAACCATATTAATAATGACCCCAAAAGATTCACCACACACCATGCTAACCGCCTTCAGCACATGGCAACTAAAGATTTCGTGTAACATAAAGATTAAATTTATCGACATCACTGCAACTAATTCTAGGTTATGTCATCCAACGTTTTCAGTTATAGATATATGAATTATCACTTGGATCCTAAATACACAAGTTGTATTTCTTCACATGATGAACCACAACATTCAATGATTTAATGATAACATCATGACTTGTTCTGACCTCCTTCAAGCCTACTCGTTAAATCATATAGCATAACACCTTAAAGTAATCAATGATTGAGTTTGCCTCAGTCAACCAGTTAATGAATATTAACAGTTTTATCAATTAATTTGCTAGAAAGCATGTATCGCTTTTCTCCCAAACTTAAACCTGTAATCATCAATGAATAGCGTTGATCATCAAAGTGAAACATGTATTTGGTTAAAATGTTTATTCATTTATATTTTCTGCACAAAATTTCTTGTTCTTTGTTTCTATTCAGTTTTTTTTTCTATTATATTTCTTGTAGACTAATTCCAGTGCTTATCAGAATTTAGGATTTATTACTGTAGAATTGTTACTTCATTTTATTTTTCTACGTTATCATGTGGTCATATCAAATTGGTATGTTAAACTGGTTATAACTATGTTTAAATTTTATTATTGTACAAGTAGTTATGCTTATAATTCAGAATCAACTCTTATTGTGTTTGTTTTTCTAAACTGTAATCAATTGTAAATCATACAGTTGTAACAGTTAGTGTGAAAATACAAAAAGTTTTGTGAAATACTATTCCGAAAAATTGCATACAACCACTGCCAGGGAAGTCCTGCTTGCTACATTCTCGCAACAGGGGTGTTTTTTACGGAATTGAGAGGGCGAAAGGCGAATGTCTGTCTCTTTAACCGGATTGGTAAACACGAAGAGTTCATCTACGGGAGTTGGAAAACCCTGATTCCAATCCAATGGTGCACATGGGTTCCAGGATTCCGAGGCGTATGAACCAATTGTTGGACACCGGCTACCATGATGCCTCATCTCCTGACGTTGCTCCACTGCCTTGTGGATTAGACCTTTAGGTCGGATGCTTGTGGTGTGGCCCCCTGAGGAAACCACCTGCTTCGGTTTGGGGACACGAGTAGCATCCCAGCCCTCATACAAATCGAATGATCTGTTTAAATAATAATAAAATATATTGTATAGATAACCAATATTTTTCGAAAAACTTTAATCCGAATGAAATGAGAAACTACTTTCTGCTAAACAATATCGTATCTACATATCAAATGGTTTCGTTTGTGATACTTTCTACATTAGATTTTTCTCATGAAATCTTAACTCATCATATGAAGTACTCAGGCATTACAAAAAAAGTTGAATGTTCCAGTTGAACTCAAGAACCTTCAAATCAATTTACCAGTATATATACCATCTTTTTATCATCCATCAGATCTATATTAAAATTATCAAAATAATTCAAAATGGCTTCTGCATTTTGCATTTATTACTAAGGTTTATTTAATTACCTATCAAACTTCGGATATTTTTTCAAGTATTTATACTTAAACTATTCAGATTTCATACTGTTATCGTATAATAAATTAACTTTACCTCCCTTCCCCTCATCTCATAAATATCCCACTCAGACGTGCATGGATACGGGTAAACATTCAAGGCGAAATTGAAATGTCACTCATAACGATCAGTAAAAATGTCTGTTTATATTGCTCAGAACGTTTAAAATGGTTGTGAAAAATTACTTTTTTCCAAATATGGAGTTAAAATTATAATATTGAAAGTACCAAATGCTTAGTTTTATCTCTGTACATAATATATGATTGACAAATCGATACTATCTCTAGATCTGTACACCTAGTAGTGACACTGAATTTTATGGACTAACTAATCAAATAGCATTTCTTGCTTTTTTTTTACGCTAAATCCATGCATCCATTTGGCTACAGAGCCTTATTTACACTATAGGTGATGTCATTTGGTGATCCATTAACCTAACTACTGAAATCTATTGTTCGTATAAAATTGTGAAGATTGTTGAATTTCATTTAAATTTCGAAGTGATCTAAGTTAGAATACCATTAAAAACGTAGAAGCATTGGAAGACAGCTTCGTCCTGTTATGGAACTCCTAAATCTAACCAAGAATAATGTGGAGATTATTAAAAATCTCTTTGGATCTTTTTCAAGGTTGGGAAAAATGAAGACAAGTTTGTTTGTTTTTGTTTTCCAGTTTACTGACGGAATCACCTCTAGAATGCTTTAATAAATTCATTACATATGTGAAGTTTCTTTACACATCGTAATATTAATGTATTATTTCCTGTAAATTGTTTATTTACCAAAAACTTTTCTGATTTGCTACGAAGTGACCAAAAATTGGTTGCTGTTGTTTTTAGCTCGTCTTTACACTATACTCTCTCTCTCTCTCTCTGACAAACTCATCTCACCTTCTTGAGTCATTACGTGCAAATATATTTGTCCGTGTCAGTTATTCAGTATTAACCTTAAAGGTTTTTTGCTCATAAGTGCATATTGTCTATTTATCGCTTTATCGATCCAACTATAAATACTGAATCATATTTTGCTAATTTGGGTAGACAAAGTTGTTTATCTCCTTGCCCATCATATCCTTGAAGTAAATTATTCTACTTCATTTAATATTTGTCTTTTATTAGCATCATTATTTAATAGCATTAGCCTGAGCACTGGATACAACAGTAAGTGGGCAATTTACATTTGATAATAGTTCATTTTACAATCATCATCATTATTGGAGTCGAAAAGAGGTAACGAATTTAGTTCGGTTATTGATTGATTTTCTAAGAAAAAAAAACAACTTACACAAATTGAAGCATCGATTGTCAGAAATTCACTTTTCCTACTTATTGAGATAGTATACAAATGTATTATTAGTTTTTTTTACACACACATTCAGCCTGGAGTCCCTCTAAGGCTACTGCCGGTCCCAAGCTCGGATAATAGAGGAGGGTTGGGCATAGGGTTAGCGACCCCATCCCGTAAAAATCTAACTCGCTAGAAAAACGCTAATCAGAAAAAATTATTCAAAATTATTATTAGTTTATTTAGTTCATTTATTTATCATTCTTTATTTTTTATCCTTTTCTTTATATTGTTTCATTTTTGATTTTGACTCAAATCAAAGGAAATCTTGGCTACTTTTATTCATCAAATTGATTTCGATTAGTGCGCCAATAAGATGTGAATTAATTAAAACAATGTTTTTAGCATCACCGGATCAAATTAGATTTTTACAATTCCATTGTCCTTATCCTGAAGTATGTTGTTATTTGATGTAATAATAATAATAGTAACAATAATAATATCATCATTATTATTGTATTGATTTGTTAGCAATGCTGATTTGCAGTTAGATGGTTACTGTGTTATATGTTTTTTTTTCTTTCTCTCAATATGATTTTACTAAGAGAAGGATTCAGAAATTGCTTTTCGAGTTAGTTTTAATTAGACAATCATTGAAAACTAGAAAACAGCGGACAGTTGTTTCATTCTTGTATGGTATCTTTCATCAGTGCACGTCCACGACCCCAATAGGGACCGAATCCGAGATCCTCAGGTCCTTCGGTGGATGCCTGTTATCTTTTAGGATCTGAATCGGCATCCGATACTCCACATTGTTTTACTTTATTTACGTTTTATGGAGGATGATTTCGCCTCCCTGTTGTGCCGTAGATATTCACTACGGAGTCCCACACTTTAACGAAAACCTATCCAACGGTTCTTGTTCGTGTTGTAAACTAGAACAGTACAATAATCTCCTCAAACTCATCTTAATTTAAAATAAACTATAATCTGTTATCTCGATGTGATTACACTAATTGACTAGACGCAATCAACGGGCAAATATGAACTGAAGTTCGGTTTCTGTTAATTATAATAATATATTCAAAACAACTTAAATTCTAGTACATTATGGCATCATCAATAATTAAATGCACTATACAAATGAACTGATAATCATTGGAGGAAAATGAAGAAAGGGATGGGTCATCTCGGTCGATAAATCAATAAACGGGAATTGTATCCAGTAAGTAATACAGTTCTGTTAAAAATACAGTCTAGAAGGGATTCATTTAACAAAGGAAATTTAACTAAATTTTATGAGGAATGTTTTAGGGAACCATAGTAAGATTTCCAGTGGCTTCTATTCTGATCTATTGATGGTGATGTCACGTTGATTCATTGATTTATATATTCGAGTCGAATGTTCGATTCCAAATCTTTCGATTACCTCTGATATTGTTAATATCTCTACTATTTTGGGATTTGGCCTAACAATTTCATCAATCTGTGGTAATGAGGTATGGCGACTTAAACCAATATACATGCATGCAACGCTCTGTGTTGCGACTGACTACAGGTCCTATGTGGTTGACCGAACAATGACTCAGGTTAATATGAGCCTTTCTGGATTTCACTATTGGTACTTTGAAGTCTTCTAAAATCTGCCATCAGGAATCGTGAAACTACCTAGTTCTACTCATCTCTCGACTATTTTCAACCATTCCTTCTAATTCCTACTCGTTAGCAAGATATATCTATAGTCCTAAGAGTTTTGGTGTTTCTCGTGTCTCTTGAGCTCGTATCATCAGGTATCACACTCAGGAATAGTCAAAGACTATGCCACTAATGCATCTAGTCAATGTCTAATCTTGTATTAGGCTAACATCGTTACCACTAAATGATCGGCTGATGTAAACACTAAACCTACTAACAATTATTTGCTTCATTGAAGTCTCTTACAATCGTTGGTTTCATATACAATAAAAAAACTAAATCCACAATTTCTTGATTATTGCATTCTATTTTACTGTCATCTTCATTCTGTTTGTGTCATGGAACATTTTTCAGTGAGAATTTGTCTTCTAATAATCAGCTGACTTTATTTTTCTGATTAATAGATGGACGTATTATTTCTAGTGAATGTGATTATCAATACACAACCTGGACATTCATGAAATGTCTAGAGTTTGTTAACGTTGATGCATCAGTTGAGTGCAACTTTCTTTAAGTGTGGTGGTGATTCCATCCGCTATCATTGTACTATGTTTTCAACAACTTTCTAGATAGATACGTGTATTATTCGCGCGTAAAGTTTTCCTGATTTCATTCTCTCCTTTTTCTGCTCTATTTACATATATTTACATATTCTTACGTGTCTGTTTGTTTTTTAATTTTTTTTCCAGATGCGGTTTCTCAGTGCCGCTTTAATCATTTATGTCTGTCATTTGTGTATGAATGATCCATCTGTACAGTGTGAAGATATTCTACATTCGTTTATTTCACTGGTTAACAGTTCTACCATTATTACTAATACTACTGAAAGCAGTGACAATAATAATAGTAATTGCTGTTCTAGTGTATGTAATACAAGGTCTACGTCAACCAACACTACTAATGTGACCACTTCTCCAAGTATTGAAGTTACTGCCAATACCACAAAAATAACTACTGCTGCTACTACTACCACCAGTGTCTTGTCTTATTTATTAAGGTCTACATTGAATGAAACAAAATCACCAGTATTTGTTGAAAATTCAACCGTTGATAACGCACAGATTACTGCTCAAATATTTTCTGCCACGTGTTTTATTAATCGTTTTATAAGTTTATCACAGAAACGTTCTTTCCGTTCTTTACAAAATGATCCCAGTAATACTGATGGCAATAATAATTTATATAGTCAGCTGATTAATCCAGGAGAGTGTTTAATACAATTGATAGTTCATCAGTTGCATTTCTCTCCAAATACACTAGCACTATCATCAAATAAATCTTTCCAGGAACAACAGCCAAACTATCATCAACCCTACTCTACTATTCGATCAGGAAATCCTTCATCATCATCATTTACATCGACACTTCAATCTATGATGACAGTACCATCAACATCATCATCGACTACGTTATATCCATCTGCTATTAATAATAATAATCGTTCTACATTATTACCATCATCATCGTTATCAACTGTGTGTCCTTCATCTGTAATATGGGCACAGTATTTTGCTATTTTGTTAGATTATGCAAATTATGGTAAACAAGAATGTTGTTATCTGTTAAAACTACATGTCCCGGAAATTTTAATCAAGTGTGTTGATGTATTTTTAATGTTTTTTTAATGAATTTTTTTCATTATGCGTAATGATGTGACATAACTGGAAAATTTATGATAAAATGTTTTCTTTTATTGTTTGAGACCAGTGTAATCTGGTCATAATTTCTGGCGTCTCTGTATTATATTTCTGTCTTTCGCTAGCGCGATTATCAACTAGTTCTTTTACACTTCCAGTAGGACCGATGAACTTCGACTTAACAAATCGACACACCGACTTATGAACAACAATCAAGACCTTGACCATTGTTGATCATCGGCCTTCTCCTAATCCAATGACCAGTTATAAAACAAAATAGAAATCAGATCAGTTCTCAATTGTACTCTATGCAATCATCAATCAATAGCCATAAAATATAATATACGTGGAATGTATGACTACACATCATCACAAATGGGAATTACAGTGCTTGTGATAATTTAGTCATATGTGATAGAAAAGTGGAACAACAGGGAAATAGTTGGTTGGTGATAAGTCTGGAATAATATGATATATGACAACAATTTATTAGTCAAGTGGAAGTTTAGAAATAGGAGAATATAAAAACACAGCAGAATAACACTTTTATTAATTATATCATAAAAATATGTATAGTAATCTTTCATATGATAGATCCAATATTATGTTTTCATACTTCACTTCATTATATCCTAGTGACGGCTTAAAATGATTTACCAAATATACGAACTAGATAGATAGCATGATCATCTCAACTATATTTATCGCCATCTCGATGATTCATATATATTAGTATAATTTGTTGACATCTTTATAGTATATTTTTGTGGTCTAGTACGATTTGCATTTTAAACTAACGAAGAATATGTCTAACGTTCAATTAACTCTGTGAAACGTGGGACGTAAACGTTAAACGGGGATTTTCGTCCTGAAAGTAATCGTGTTTACAATTTGTTTGTGTTGGAGCATGTTTAAAGTCAGATTAGCTTGAGTTCAACACTGGTATCAATAAAGAACACTTTCTAAATTTCTTGCTTTATTGACAATAATTAACTCAATCCTGTATACAAATCGTTATAAATTGTATTTTGAGCTAAATGACACAATATATTTCTGAACTTACTAATAATAAATGTGATTTAGTCGTAACTAGTACTGCTGGAAGTTTTCTTTATAACTTCCGTTTTAAGCTTAATATTTATTTTTTTTATTTGAGCACATGAGTGTTGGTACAAAGGGGCACCGGATACATATGCGCCACACAAGTCACTTGATTTGTGTGTGGGCTGTGATAGTTCACGGGTATGTAAATCGAAGCAGGTGGTTTTCTTAAAGGGGCCACATCCAGAGCCTTTGACCTAAAGGTCTGATCCACAAGACAGTGGGGCGACCTAAGGAGAGACAGTCCGATTGTAGACGGTGACCAACGATAAGGTCGTACACCTTTTGTTCCCTCAGCATCCTGGAGCCCACGTGTACCATTGGTTTGAAATCAGGGTTTTCCAACTCCCCTAGGTTCATCCTCCATATCCCCCAAATGCCGAGGGTTAGGAGAGTCAGTTCTCCCTCTCAAAATGCTCTCACATGGCCACGTGCATACAACCACTGCCAGGAAAGTCCTACTCACTGCCTCGTGTCGGGGCTATTGTTTAAGAAATCGGGAGGACGAAAAACAAATGTCCGGTGCTTTAACCGGGGTAAGCTTAATAAGTTGAAAATACCACAATATAATTGATTGTTGAATAAAGCAGAAATAATTTTTCTGAAAATACTGTTACATTTTTATGATTGTATTTCAGTTATATGCTGTCCTATGAAGTTATGTTGAAAAGTGTTGGGACTTATATATCCGGAACAACAACATCAATACCGTATACTCTTTCATCTTCCCTTCCCGGCTGGAACCAAGAATCGCGTAATTACAATTGTATACAAACATCCATCAAACGTTTATACAACGAATTATCTATGGAAATTCAATCATTTAGCTGCGCAAATTTGCGGCTTTCATCGTGTTTAGATGCTTTAGTCTATGCACTTCTAAATAATTCAACAGTGTCAACTACAGCATCGAATTCAAATTTTGATTTTTACAGTCAATATAAATATGACTATAATGATACAGTGAACAATGAACAGAATAATTTGACCACAATTAGTAACCATGATTTTAATACTACTGTATCTAGTCTTATCACGTATTGTGGTTTAAAAATCTCACTGGATTTATTATCTTATCTAATCAGATCTTGTGAAATTCCATCTCACTACCTCAACTTCTCACCACGATTGTCTTCGTCATCACCATCTTTTTCTACGACAACCTCATCTGCTAATTGTCATTCTTTAGCAGAAACCGAAGATCAAGTCGCTCGTAAAATAAATAAAACTGAGAAACATTTTGAACCGCATGGAACTTGTTCAATCATTTCAGAATCATTATTAACTGATACACAAGCTAACTCATTATCTACCAATCAGCATAATCCTTATTGTGTAACATCTACTCCATTGGTTACTCTTTCTAATTCTTTAATCCAATTATTTTTTTACAACCAACCAGAACGTTTTGTTAAACGTTTAACAGGTTCACTCCTTAATCCAATCACATTGAAGCCGATTTCAGATATTCTATTGGTTAGTTTTCAGTAGCATTTGCGTTTGATGTGCTATTATCAGTTTTTTTATATCGGAGTTTAATGATATGCACTACAGAGTTTCAAGATAGATCACAAACTTAAAAGAAAATTTACCAGTAAAGCAACTTCATTATGCTTTTTTTTAAAAAAATCTACTTGAAATTTCATTGACTGATAGAAACCACAATTATATGAAGGAAGAACATTCATTTCAATGAATGTTTCATCAGGTACTCTACAATTATAAATCCAAATTAATAATTCATAAAATTGGCCAGATTTAAGGCACCGTACATCACTTGGAAATTGTAATATATGAATCAAGAATTGTTGTTTGTTATATAAAACCAAATCGTTAATGTTGGGGGCTAACTAATATGAAGTGTTAACTTGAATAAGTTTATAAGTTAAATAAAATTGTGCGATAAATGATCAGAATAAATATGGTCAATATGGGGTGAGAGAGAGAGAGAATAATGGAACAAAAATCAGATTTCACGCAATATGTAGGACAATATGAACTAGGTCAGATATAATAGATAGGGGTGAATGCTGGATAAATTTCTCAAGACGTTTGTCAAGTGTAATAATAATAACAATCATAAAGATAATAATAATAATAATGGTAAAGATAATGACAAGTTTGGGACATAAAATAAACATTATTCACATTACGTCACCACATAAAATTGATTATTAACTAGTTGGCCAGGGTAAAAGGAGAAGCTGAGCATATTTCTTTTTGGATGCAAAGCTCTGGCTTTTTGATCCGATTCAAGTTAACACTTCACATTAGTCAGCCCCAACATTAACGATCGAGTTTCAAGTAAGAACGTACCATCTGTTTAGTCTCCCAGTTTTCTGTGATTCTACATTCCATGTCAATAGTAACTAAAGTTCTTTTCAAACGATACGTATATTTTCACCTATTAATGAGAGATACAATAACAGTATATTGAAAAATTCGAAGATATATATATATATATATATATATATATCGACATGTCATATCTTAAGATTTATGTTTTATATACTGAAGCGTGTGGCATAACAATAAATTTAGCCGATCTACTCGGAATTAACATATAGCAACAGTAACTAATCGATCACAATTTGGCATATCAGCAACGAGAAGTTACAAATCATGACTCATATCTCTATACCTATTCAACCAGTTAGTGACCATCTAGACTCGATCGCTCAGTGAATAACCTGTGCATTTGAAGGAATATGTTCTCTGTGTTCTCATCCCGATGTGAACGCCAATGCGAGTTCTTAAATATATTCAAATGACCAGTCTCAAATCAGGCAAAACACGCATCTTGGACTCCATAAATTAATAAATGTTAAATATATATATATCGATATTATTTTATATTCCAATTTCGCCTACTTCTTTTTTTCATTTTTCGTGTATTTGTTTATTTTCTTTTTCATAGTTCCTCTCTTATGAAAATACGAATTTTTCAGATCTTATTCTCAGGGAATTAGTTTATTCCATTTTGCATCCATGTGATTTAGACAGTATATTAAAATTATTAGAACGTCTATTACAGGTATCAGATTCATTAAAATCTGTACGTATACGTCTTTTGTTTAGCTGTAAGTTACCTTTAGAAACTGTAATCGTCCTTAATATTATTATTATTATCTATACTATTATTATTATTTCTGTTTGGTAAACGCCTGTCGAATACTCTTCTAGATTTGTGAACGATACTTCTCGGTTGCCCACATCGTTGAAGGATGTGGCTGAGCTACAATTGACCTATCCTATGGTATCGAAAATTTTAAAATCAAACGAAAGTAGTTTATATTTTAGGTTTCTTAGATGATTTCTTAAATTGTGTGAACCGGTTAGAAATGATTTTCAATGATTATCGAAAAATGTCGATCTTTTTTACTTCCATTCAAAGTTTATCAATAATGCAAGCATGTTGTCAAAGAAACTTCCACAGTAAATCTTACACATGTGGTATAACACCGTGAATGGAGTTAAGATGAAAGATGTTCACTTGTATTCAATCTCTCCCACTTACTTTAACATTGATTCATTCGGTTATTAGGTCAGTATAATAAATACGTAATATTTCATCAGCATTTTAAGTTATAAGTTATCATCTGAGTAGTTTTCTTAGTGTATAATTGAATCTTAAGTTAACAAAAATTTCTCTCCAGCGTCAAATGAGTTTCTTCGTGATAATGTCTCGAATCCACTTTATAATACAATCTTTTCTATCCTTCTATAGACATATATTCATCACATACTGTGATCTCAGTTAGCTGGAATCCTCACGGCTGATGAATTCTTTACTAGTAAGGGATAAATGTCCAATGTTGTATAGTTTTCAATTGTATCTCGACTAAGGTCAAACCACGATGAATGCATTTTTTTCTGATGTGATCATCACTTTCGGTCTCTCATTTCTTACTCTTTCTTTTATTTCATTTAAAGATTCCAATGATGTTGACTTATTCAAACTATTAAATTCCAATTTTATTTATGAAACCAATGCTGCTGCATATCAAGTATTCTATTTATTCCTTAATTTACTATTCACGGATTCGGATGTAATCACTTATTTATCCAGCGAAATCTATTTGGTTAAAGTATTAAGTGAGGTAAGTCTAACAATAGTATTAGTATTAGTGAGTAACTGTTGTTATATTAATGGTTATAATAGTAGTATTATTCGTATTTATCTATCGTTATTATTCTATTTTTCGTCATGGGTTAAATAAATTCTTAGAAAAACATAATTCCTAGGCTAAAGTTCACGATTTTAAGTCACTAATTTGTCAACATTTCAAGGATAAATAGTTTTTAAACAATGATTTACTGCTATTTATATTCGTCTGTAAATGTCCCCATGACTTGTCTTTGCTTATTGTTAAACATATTTGACATATAAATTCTACGGTGATTATATCTCTAAATAAGAGATAAGAGAAAATTTTCTGAATCAACATGGTATATTTATATATCTCAGTAATTAGGTTTTCGATTGGTTGCAAACATTATGTGTTAGGTAAGGAAATAATTCACCTATGATATAATCAATTGTGTATACTTACGGATTTTTACAAAATGGCGAGATCATAATCTCAAGTTACCGTGAGAAACTTCAGTTAATCAGGAAAAGTCAGTAAATAGTAAGAATGTATTATACAAAACCAAAAAAATTATAATGGATATACTTCTTTAACATGGTTTAAAAACTTTTCCGGATTAGAATGGGGCTCTGTAGTTCTAATATTGTAATGCATACGATACAGAAACTCATCCATGTAACTCCATAATAGTTGATCTCGGGAGTCATGATAAGGTCGCAAAAATTCTTTTAACCCTCACCACTCCCTTGATGGGTTCCACAAAATGTTGCTTGTGAACGGCAATTCGATGCACATAATCAACTCTAAATAGGCATCGATATACTCTCCAGTCATCCGTGTATATTGTGGCACCAGGCTGCACATACTCTCGTATAATTGGTATTTTAGTTGTAGCTTGCAGTCTGTGCCACCTTCATTGACCACCAAATCAGTATTACAAATAATAAATGATTGATGTAAGTTTTTTTCAACTGTAAGAAAAAGTGAGTATCTATAACTTTTCAAATATTGCTAAATTCTACTCCCCTCAATAGAAGTGAAAACATTACCATCCATCAAATTTGAACCATCTATCCAAGATGCTGTATCTGTTTCTATTCATATCTCATACTACTATCATACATACAAATTCAACTGTTCATATTACGAATGTTACACTCATTAACACATATATACACAAAAAAAAACATCACTGAATCAATATGTGATTGACTCTCACAAAATATTTCCATTTGTCCTTTTATGACATTTAAACTTCAGACAATTTAATTCGTTCAACTTATATACTCCCTAAATTAGTAACTAACAATGAGTTAAGAAACGTCACAAATGTTATTTTCCATTCACAATGTATTCGAAAGTATCAAGTTTTGTGGTATGGGCTACTTATATCCATATAAGTAGTATATGACGTTACTCAAGAACAGAATGTCTGGCACCAGAGAGACAAGAGGATCGAACAGTAAAGGATGGAAACAGTATGCCTGGAGTTGAGGTGCTAGTTGGGGCAGTCTAGTGCGAAGAGGTGGCGCCGAGTTGAGTGTTCTGGCGGGGCGGCCTTGACTATGGCGGGTGCTGTCGACGGAGAGGAACGGTGGGACGTGGGGCAGCTGGGCGGACATGTGGTGCAGATGGCTCAGCATGCCGGTGGAGCACGGGTGTTAAATGTCCTAGGTGTCGGGTGGATGTCGGATGTTAGTGCTCCGGCAAGTTGACGGAGCTATGGAGGTCAGTGCTCCGCATACTCGTCATTTTGACGGAGGGCGTGGCATAGACTACAGAGAAGAAGGAAGTGGCACGGCGAGCAGAACCACCGCAAGAACAAATGCTTTAAAGTGGGGGTGGGGATGAGTGTGGTGTGGGTTCAGTCAGTCAGTAACTTGGTACGTACATACATCAGTTCGAGTTGCCATACCACATTAGCACAGAGATGCAGTTGTCGATTCAAATCCCATAGTGGTAGAGTTAGTAAGAGTATAGACAGTAATCGAAAACATTACGGTTTGAAGATGTTATTCAAGGAGTATAATACAGTGAAACAAATTTGGAAAAAGAAAAAGAAAAGGGACATGAAGACTTCAGGAGATAAGGATTTGGGAGGACACAAGGAGTGGATGCGCCTGCTCCATTGCAAACCATTTTCAGTCATGTCATTCAAGGTCTCTAACCATCGGTTGCTATCATCTCGCGTTACCCAACCAGGCAGTCTAAAACTGCCAACATGGCTCAGTCCACTTGTTAGAGACTTCATGGATTTATGCCATGTTTTGGTCTGGCCACCCCCAGCTTTCTTCCAACCTATTCCCACACCACCACAAAACATCATACGTCGGGACAGTCGGTTGTCGGGCATACGTAACACGTGTTTCACTACTTCATCAATTGATTTGCCTTCCCTACCTAGTACTCGTTTTCTAACAACTGCACTAGTTACTCGTTGTTCCCAAGACATACGAGCAATGTTTCGAAATGACCTATGATCAAATACTAGTAACCTACGAACACCCTCTACTCTTACCTGCCATGTCTCACTGCCGTAATGTAGGACGGAACGAACTGCTACGCAGTAAACACGTCCTTTGGTTGATAGACGGTGTGGGCTACTTATATGTGGTATATGATGTCTGGCAACAGAGAGACAAGAATGGAAACAGAATGCCATTTGTATGAAAATGCAAGAATAATGAAGTACTCAAATACATTTGATTGTCCGCCACTGGTGTTCTTGATCACTACAGTTTCACCTTAATAATATTACCTGCTAATACATTTATTGATTTGCATTTCAATGAATCATTATTAGTTGTACTAATCTATTATTATTATTACTATTACTATTCTATATCTTTGTGGATTAGATAAACCAATATCTTTATGTCATATATATATAACATTTATTATTGAAAAAACAATGTAAATATATTTTTTTGTAATTTATAAATTTGGCATTGAATTTATTTCATAAAATATGCGACAGGTAAATGTTTTCGAGTAGTAGGCCACATAAAAAAAGGAACAAATTATTTATGTATCTATATGTATACTTTTTCAATATGTTACCTTTTCTTTCTAAACATGAATTGTTTATTATTCTTTAAAATAAATATTAAATTCTACTGATCAAATTAGAAAACTATAATCATTAACTAAACTAGTTGGTTTAATGTTGTATTGAATGATTGAAGGTATTTATTTCTATCACAATTCGATTAAATATTATTAGTAAAGTCAGTGTATGACTTCCAGTTTGTTGAGTATTTTGTTTTCAAGTTTGAAATAAAATCACAAGATAGACAGATAGCATCCTTTATTGCGAAATATTTGATTGAGACTTGTCATAAATTATTAGTATAGAGGTTGTGGAGATTACTAAGTTTTTGATTGAGATCATGAACCAATTGATGTTAGATCACTGTTGGAAACCTGAAAGCACTGGACGGCCGTTTTGTCCTGTTGTGGGACTCCTCGGCAGTGCGCATTGACGATCCCTCTCGCAGGATTCGATCGGTTCATGATCTCAATCAAAAACTTGTCATAAAGTTGACATCAAGTCATCATTTTTAGTGTTGTACAAAAGCTTTCAATGACGTATACTAAGGTTTATTGAAGCCTTGGCTATATGGAAACTGAAACCCGCCTTATGCATTCATAAACAATTTGCTCTGACAGCTAAACTACCTTGGTAGTACTGATTTATTATCCAGAGTGGTTATCACGTTGTTTTTGTGTCGTTTATTATTTTTTCCTTGTTACGGCTTACCTTTAACCTATCTAGTTGACCTCTTCATTTTCATATATAAATGTTCTTAACAAGTACATCATGTGTGATTAGATTGTTCGAGATATATTGCGCAAGTATATCACATAATTCTGATAAACTTCGTCTTCTCATTGCATTATCGAAATCTATACACTTGTTTTGGCATAAAAGTGCCATTGCAGTATTGAAGCAATAATGACGAAAAACAATCAATAGTACCTTGCATAAGTATTGTTTGTTAATAATAATTTTTACTAATATAGCTAGTACCATTTTGTATTGGCTTTTGTGATTTATTTTTTCTGGTTATATCGTCAGTTTATTAAATCACTAATCATTGCACTGAATCATTTAAGCTGATCTAGACCATCTGTTTAAAGTTCACGCAATCATCCCAATCAATAATTAAGAATGTTTGGTGGCGTTACTCTTGGTCATAGTTCACATATAAATTCACTCTTTGCATTATTCCTTCAGGAAGTAATTTTGAAGATTACCGTATACTTTTCTATCACACGAATCCATTTACTTTTCACGAACAACATTGTCTATGTTTGATTTTTTCTAATACCACTGATGCTGTTACTACTTTTATTTCTCTAACTAGTATTTGTCTTAACAAATTTATTTCGATTTAATTTGATTTGATGTGACAAGTTGAACTGATGAATGTATGTACGTAGGTTCTACATTGCTTGCGCCCGATTGACTTGTAAATCATCAGCTTATTATGTGCACATTCCTTTGATTTGGGTACAGTAATATTTTAAAATCAAGATAAGTATATATATATATATATATATATATATATATATATATATATATATATATATATATATTTCCGAAGTTTCTATGTTGTGTATATTGATGTTTATCTTATTATATTTATTTTATGACATAATAGCTTACTGCATCAGCTTTGGATAGTTTAAAATTAGACACATCAGATAACTGGCTTGATGATAAAGAAAAAACAATAAAAGCATTGGAACAAGCTGGACGAATTCTAATGAATTTGGTTAGTTTAGATGAATAATTATTTTTATTATATTGTTTATTCTCGGTTTAATTTAGTCAACATTACATTTTGGTATCGATAGTGTCTGGATATATGTAAATAATGTCTTAACTAATATAATTGACTAATACAATCAAATCAACGAATTCCCTATCTTGATCTAATACTGTAAACTTAATTTTAGTACTGATTACTTAGACAGTTCCAGCTTGTATGAACTATACACTAATAGTAGAATACGAAGATAAGCCAATCAGGGATCGAAATCCAGTTTCAAGGTCATTAGCACATGATACAAATATACGGATTAACTATTGTCAGAGGGAGTTTTGTGGAGATTTTAGTAATTTCATTCGTTGAGATCATGAGTCAATTGAAGCTAGACTGATAAGTCCTGGGTTTGAATCTCACGGGGGGGGATCGTGGATGCGTACTGCTGAAGAGTCCCATACTAAGACGAAACGGCCATCCAGTGCTTCCAGGTTTTCCATGGTCTAGCTTGGATAGACTATTGATCATATACTCACTAATTCCAATGGTAATGTAGTGCTAACGTATCTACAAGAAAAAGGCCTGCTCCACAAGATTTTTTTATATGGTTCAGGTGAGGGAATAAAACTAGATTAAAAATTCAGGTTAAGATTGGTGATTAGCGTTGAAAATTATGGTTAATGAATAGGGTTACTTTTAAGGTAGAATTAGAGTTCATTCGCGTGAACAATATGAAATAAGTTTAAGCATGTTTGTAAAGCTCTCTCCACCAATATGAAGCACCGATTAGATGAAACTTGTTAGCCAAATATATGAAATGTTTATAATTTTGCTTATTCAATTTCAAATTTCAAGAATCTCCAAGTTACACTTGAGAACTCCATAAATGACGTACCTTATGGTACACATTTCAGTTAGATTTCTGTCGTGGTTTTTTTTCATTCAAAAGTAATCATCTTTACAGATTCTGATTGATCAAAAAGTGACTTTACAAGAAATAAAGTGGAAAATACAGATTTTACAAATCGTTTCGAAGGAATTGCTTCTTTTAAAAACCTTTTATTTTACATACTCAATAGTGAAATCACTTGATATTCAAGTTATCTATCTAAATAATTTATTGAACTTAAAATCACTCTGTTGAATGATTTTATTTAAGCTTATTTCTCAAGTTTATTGATGTTTGTCAGAGCCATATGATTGTTTTATGTCTGAAAGCATCCCAAAATACCATGGAATTAACGAAGGTTGGGAGAGTTCGCTCTCCCTATCGAAATACTCTTACATGTCTACGCGTATACACTCACTGTTAGGGAAGTTCTACTCATTGTATTCTCGCGGCAGGACTGTGGTTTACGAAATTGGTAGGACGATAAGGGAACGTTTGTCGCTTTAATCGGGTTGGCGGATATGGAGGATCTACCTAGGGGAGTTGGAAAACCCTCATTCCAAACCAATGGTGCACATGGACTCAAGGATCCTGAGAGGAACAAATGGCGTATGAACCAATTGTTGGTCACCGGCTACCATGGGACTGCACGTCCTGCCCTGTGGATCAAACCTTTAGGTCAAAGGCTCGTGGTGTGACCCCCTAAGAAAATCATCTACTGTCTGGGCACCTGGGTAGTATCCCAGTCCTCACATAAATCGAATGATTTTCGTGGCACATATCTCTTTAGTGCCTCCTTATACCAACATTTATGTGTTCAAATAAATAGCGATGCTCAAAACATATATAGCTTATGAGCATTTCTTGTAAACCAAAAAAGTTTATACATTTGTATTGTTTTTTTTTTTAATTAAAAACACATAACAAGGTTACCGACATTGTTATAATTAAATAATCTGATTAATTCGATTAAACTTAGAATAAAACTTTCATTATGTGAATACTTTTTCATTTGTTGAAAGATTAGAACACGTCTAATAGTAGAAGTTTGAAAGTCATCTTGTTAGTCATTTTTACTGTTTAAAGAATACGAACCTATATATTATTCAGCTGCAGTGTTAAATAAACTACCATGGGTATTACTGTACGAATGGATTATGTATACAATAGAAACTAGTGGATTAATCAGAAATTCCTAAGTTGATATCGATTTCTGTACACTGATGTCAACCAAAGAAAAAAAAACTAAACCCTAAATTGTGAAGTATTGTTTGTTGCAGATAGCCTGTTTGGTGCTTGCTCTGCTGTGTATTTAGCCGATTTCATCGTTATCTGTTTTTCAGTGCTCTCTGAAAACTCCGATTTCATTCTATCGATGCTAACAATGTCATGTTTACTTGCTCTTTCTATTGTGACTGGTTTACTGTCTTTCTAAATGGTTTTATAAAAACTGTCGTAGAGACTGGAAGGGCCGTCGTACTTTAGCATTTCTGACGAATACATGTGGGCATTTGTCTAATTTAATGAGTGCGAATGATCTACTTTTCTGGGTTTGTGGTTAGACGAACCTAATGGATTCAATCTGTTGTTTTAATTGTTGTACGTAGTCGGTTATCTCTGATAGAATATCTGTTGGACAGTCAGAAAATTTATCAGGCGAACGTAACGTCGTCCCATAAGCCAACTCAACTCAGTAGCACAACAACCGATGTCTCGTTTAACAGTTGAGCGAATGCGTGATAGTACCAAAAGAAGCTTGATATCCCATCTGTAACCTCCAAAAAAAAACTGTCAATGAGGCCTTTAGCTATTGATGGAACCTTTCTATCATCTCGTTAGCAGCCGAATGATAAGCTCTGGTTCTAATCCTCTTTATACTGAAAGTATCCGTAAATTGCTGGTACAGTTTGCTTTCAGACTGTGCTCCACGGTCGTTCGCAATTGTTGTTGGGACACAGAAGTTTTCAATCAGGTGTTTCACTAATTTCTTTGCCATAATTGATGTTGCCGTGATTATTAGCGGTATACCAAACTACCTTTTTTTCTTATATGAATCCGGTTTCATTACGAAGAATATTAATCTATAAAATTGGTTATCATTAATTATTTCTCACAACTGTTCATTCTCTACCCTTTCTGAGGTATTATCGAGGAAATTTCTTAAAATACCATGATAGAGGCATTGACTTCAACTTAAGCAAAGTTTAGTATCACTTGCCAATATTATTTTTTTGATAATTTATATTTCATGTGATACATAATCATGTGCACCAACTATTTTTGTACTTTTTTGTATCAAATTTCAAGTGAATTTCATATCACAGTCTATTTCATTCATCTCTCTTATTATCATATATTTGTATAATCTAGATCCCTTCAATTGTGACGCTTCCAAACGATATGATTGGTATGATTGAGAATGATAGTGTACAAAATGATGACGGTGATCTTGATGATGATAATGCTAACGACAATGAGAACCAGATCACCATTTCCAACAAAACTAACAACAAAAAGCAATATGATAATCGATTTTCAAGTTGGGGAAAAAGTGAAGAGAATGATGATGCTGATGTTGAGGAGGAAGAGGACGACAATGATGACTATGGTGCTGCTGATGATGATAATGATGATGAAAGGGAAGAAACAGATGAGAGAAATGACCGTTTAATTACATCACTTTGTCGTATCACCTCTTCATCTCTGTCAACATCTTATGACCCTGAGCTAGATCATTTACCTTCAAATCATGAATATATAATTAGTCGTAATACAGCAAGGACTAGTACTCGTACAATAGTCGATACCAGTCTAGATACTTTTAATCATACATGTATCACTGCCGGTCCACCGGCCACTACTACTTATACTACTATTACTACTGCGAGTAGTAATAATAATAACAGTAATCTTAATAACAGTAGACAAATATACGGACAGTTATTGTCATGTGGTACATTGTCTGGGGAAATAGCAACTCACAAACAACAAGAAGATAGTAGCTTTAACAATTCTAATAATAACAATCATAAATTAAATGATAACAAAGGTAATAATAAATAATGTGAATAAAAAATCAAATAAGTTAACCTATTCTTTTCTCATCTTGTTAGATCTTTCTCTTCATTTATGCATTCGTCAACTGTTAAGATGGATGATTAACATTATCCTTTTTTTCCTACTGTTTACATTTGGTTACTTGTCATCATGATTACCAATAATTAGTTGATTATCACTAAAGTGCCAAGTAATATATATATATATATATATATATATATATATATATATATATATATATATATATATATATATATAAACTTACTAATAATAATAATAATAATAAATACCTCTGACCATAATATTAAACCGAGTAATTCTATTCTAACATTTGGTCTCTCCTAAGCTCTTTCATTGTATCATCAAATGAATTCATATAATGATATTTATATTTTTAGAATGTACATATTCACTATTGTATGTGTTCACTTGGTAAGTTCATATTATTCAGTATAAAACATAAGATTATTCATGAATATAAAAGTAGACAATATCGCTTTTGTTGTTTTTTTTTTTTTTTGCATTATTGTTCATATTTTACCCCCCCCCTTTTTAGATATTGCATCATAATAAGTCTCTTTTATCTCTATGATTATTATTATTTGTTTGAATTATGATAATAACTTCAAATGTTAATATATTTATATATTTGTGAATAATAAATGACTATATGTATTTCTTATCTTATCTTATTCTTCAAACTTGATCTTTGTTTTGTTTTTGTTTTTCTTGTATTATTTATATGGGGTTGAACATTTTGAACATTTCTCAAGTTATCGTTGTTACTCTCTCCCTCCCTCCCTTCCTTCGTTCCTCTCTCTCTCTCTCCATTAAGTTTCACTATTATATAACAATTAAATATAAGCTAATTTATTTCTTATTGTATTTTAACAAACTCATTTGTTTAAATAACCCGGTTACAAATAATTAGTTTAAAATAATAATAAATGTTTATTTATTTTTTACAATAATTTCAATGATAACTATATTTGCTTAAAGAATGAATTACTAAAGAAAACTTTTATTGTTGGTTATCATTTATTACTGATTATTATATATTAAAATAATATATACATAGAAATATAGATTTACCGGGTCCATTCATTTATGCTTTATGTAGTGAAAGTAATAGTTTGTTTGGTTTTTTTGGTTTTCATCTTAGTTACTTTATTCTCCCATCTTTTGTTCACTTTCATTTTTGTCTCTTTCTCTCTGTCTGTCTATCTACCGATTTAGGTATTATATCAGTGTATAAATGAAATTTGTCAAGATATATATTTATACAAATCGTTTACATTTTATAACAGTCAAATATATTCATTATTATTTATTATATCTTTTCTTTTTCTTTCTTCCTTTCTTTATACAATTGTAAAGATGAAATGAAAGAATGTTTTCTATTTGTATTAAAGAATTAATTTCATATAAACACTATGCTGAATGTACTCTTTGTTTGTTTGTTTTCTTCCATTTGAATTACAAATAAACTTTGTGATATACATATATATGTATTTTGTTTCCTCTTATTTATTCATAGGTATCTGTGCGCACATACGTTTGTTTTTTTGTTTTTTGTGTGTTTACAGTTTGTTCGATGAATTGATTTCCATTCTCTTTTTCTTTTTTTACTTAGTGCTTACATTCTTGTTGTTTGTAATTCAATTATATTGTCAGAAGTAAATGATTTTATCTTTGTATTATCTGTGTTCAGTTTCTTGTATTAAGCTATATTACTAAATATAGACTGTATGAGTAACACCTGAAATAAAAAATATTATTTATAATCAGTGATTATAGGAAAATATTAGATGTGAATAGAGTGAAATCAGTCATAATGATAAAGTTGTAAACATTTTCTATCTTTCTTAAATATCTAACTTTCGTGTGTAATGTTTACTTTTGGACTGTAGTTCTCATGTTTAGACATTATTACTCATCGTGTTGATTTCTTGTTGTTGAGATGATATGAGGTATGATAACGCAGACTAAGTCCAATGTTGTTTATGATTGACTGAATTTTCTTAGTAACTTGTCTGATAAATATACTTATTAAGATTATAAGCATTCCAGGGAACACTAGTTTTTTTATTGAGTTCATGAACCGAGTGGTGTTACACCACCGTTAGAAACCTGAAAGCACTGGACGGCCGTTTTGTGCTATTGTGGGACTCCTCAGCAGTGCTCATCCACGATCTCGCTACTGGGTTCTAACCCAGGGCCTTCAGTCTCGCGCGCGAACTCCCTACTGAATATTTTCCATTTGTGACAGCATATCATTGTTTAGATTCGAATCAT
This sequence comes from Schistosoma spindalis, assembly GCA_946903255.1. Classification (NCBI taxonomy): domain Eukaryota; kingdom Metazoa; phylum Platyhelminthes; class Trematoda; order Strigeidida; family Schistosomatidae; genus Schistosoma; species Schistosoma spindalis. The sequence continues at coordinate 37,094,452 of OX336416.1, read as the reverse complement.
TTCCCATAAAATAAACTATTCAGTCGTTTCATCATTCCTCGTCTTACAACTAGAAAACAAGATATCTCATGCACATTATTTCTCCTGACCGTTGTTGCTACCTTGACGTGGTGGTCGGGCTTGCCTATCGTGATGAAGCAACTGAGCTATACTGGCTGGAACAACCGTTCCTCAAGGTCCTACCATGCCAGACAGGTCGGTAGAAGAGCGGCAAGACTAAAAGCAACAAAACCAAGGTCCGAGGGCGAAGTCGTACTGCTGACTGTACAGATGTGTGACAGCAGTAAGGTGTTTCCTTCATACAACCAGCATAAAAGCGATGCTGTCTTCCCACAAGGAGGGGTGGGGTTAGAAAAGATCGACCCTAAAAATGCACACCTTGCCTTATCCCACGGATTCTCATCTCCGGCGGTAAGGTCTCAACAAGTACGGAGCTAACACGAAAATTACTCATAAAAAGGTCGTATGTGACCGACCTCAAGCAGCTGTCCCTTGGGCACTGCGGCCACGCTCTCAGGTCACTGTGACCACCTCTAATCCAATTTCTTTTTCAGGTACCTCCAGAAGATCCCTTCCACGGTGTGGGCAACCGGGAAGTGATAACCGCCCTCATACCTCTAACAGCACTCAAGACCACTGTATTCATAATCAACCTCTCTCTTCAATTCCTATTATTCCTCTTACATCGACTTTCAAACCTACACTTGCTCTTTTGACTTCCTCCTCAAGTGTCACCACATGGCCAACGATTCTAGTGCTCAAAACACTGTCCCAGGTCTACTGAAACCTCGCTCCAAAATACATACTGGAGTCTTGAACGTATGCACCCTATGTCAAAACGGCCAGCAGGCCTTCTTGGCTAAAACCCTAGAATCTTGTACAATTGATGTATGCTGTGTCTCCGAAACACGCATACAGGATCTTAGTGTGGTCATTCACTTGACCTCACCTCGGCAAAACGGAGTGCCGACGAGATACACCCTCCGTGTATCTGGCGACCCGATGACTAGTTCTCGTGGACTGGCAGGTGTAGGCATAGCACTAAGCATGAGGGCGGAACAAGCGCTATTAGAGTGGATCCCCGTTAATAGTCGTCTATGCGCTGTTCGGCTAAACGGCTCCGTAAGAACTCGAAAGGATAGGGTCACAGGTCGTTGCCTTTTCGTCGTTTCTGCCTACGCTCCCACTGACTGCAGATCGGATGAAGTGAAAGATGAATTTTACAGAAAACTCTCTGAACTACTTCAGAAAGCTAAACGTTCAGACATAGTACTCGTAGCAGGCGACTTTAATGCCCAGGTAGGTAGCTTTAACGAAACAGAAAGATATTTAGGTGGGTATTTTAGTATTCCGGCACAGAGAACAGATAATGGTGATCGTTTGCTGCGACTGTGCTCAGACAATCGTTTATTTTTAGCAAACAAATTTTAAGCATAAGGAGAGACATCGTCTGACATGGTGACCCCGTGCACCAAATCAACGATGGACTCAAATAAACCATATTGCCATCAGTCATCGTTGGAGAGGGTCGATAGAAGATTGTCGCTCATTCTGGAGTATCTGTTTGGACTCTGACTACGCACTAATACGAGCACGCATCTGCTTGCGCCTCACTGGACGCAAAAAAGCCACACAAAAAAGACTCATTAGAACCGAATTGAGTAATGAGAAAGGCAAAAGTAGGTTCCAGGAACAACTGAGGTCTGAAAACGAGGCTGACACAGATGTTAATTGGAAAGACATACAAGCAGCTGTGGAAACAGCAGACTATTTCGGAAAAAGACGACACTCTCATCTGCTCCCAGTCCAGACGTTTAGAACGATGGGCGGAACATTTTAAGGAGCAGTTCAGTTGGCCTTCAGCTACTCTACAACTACCCACCATTCCCAGACAGTATGAATGGAACATTGAAGTAGATCCCCCAACTCTAGCTGAAGTTCAAAAGGCTATAGCTAATCTGAAACGAGGAAGGGCAGCTGGTCCAGATGGATTGGCCCCAGAGGCCTTTAAGGATGGTGGTCTAGTTTTAGCGATTAGGTTGACTAATATTTTTTTTGCTAAAATCTGGGAGTTAAACGTTATCCCATCTAACTGGTCACAATCACTTATCGTCCCAATATTTAAGAAAGGGTCAAAATCATCCTGCGACAACCATAGAGGGATTAGTTTGACTAATATAGTATCTAAAATACTAGCTTCGATAATTTTCGGACGCCTAACTAAGACTCGTGAACTGCAAACACGTGAAAATCAGGCTGGCTTCAGACCTGGTCGTGGCTGCATCGACCACATATTCACCATTCGTCAGGTTCTAGAACACAGGCATACTTATCGGCGTCCGACAATGGTGGTATTCCTTGACTTAAAAGCAGCGTTTGACTCTGTTGACCGAGAGGTTCTGTGGCAGTGTCTGTCATTGAAAGGCGTACCTCAGAAGTACATAAACATTGTAAAAGCTCTTTACTCGAACACTAATAGTCGAGTGAGAGCTTATGGCGAACTGTCATCTGCTTTTGCAACCTCAAGTGGCGTCCGCCAAGGCTGTCCACTTTCTCCATTTTTGTTCAACTTCATCATAGACCTCCTGATGGAAATAACGCTCTCATCGACTGACTTCTCGGGTATTGATCTCCTACCAGGAATTCCACTTATTGACTTAGAATACGCAGATGACATAGTCCTGTTTGGTGAAGACGCTGATGAAATGCAGAGTCTTTTGGTAGCACTGAGCAACAATGCCAGAATGTTTGGGATGCGCTTCTCTCCCTCTAAACGCAAGTTGTTGCTTCAGGACTGGTCTGCATCAACACCTGAACTAAGGATAGGGGGTGAAGTAGTCGAACGCGTTGACAACTTCACTTATCTTGGAAGTCTGATCAGCCCAAATGGGTTGGTGTCTGACGAAATCTCAGCACGGATTCGAAAAGCTCGTTTGGCCTTTGCCTACATACGTCACCTATGGCGTAGGCGAGATATCCGTCTATCAATTAAGGGACGAGTATACTGCGCGGCAGTTCGTTCCGTCCTTCTATACGGCTGCGAAACATGGCCTTTAAGAGTAGAATATACTCGTAAGTTACTGGTATTTGACCACAGGTGCCTTAGAATGATTGCTCGCATCTGCTGGGATCACCGGGTAAGTAATAGTGAGGTTAGACGCAGGGTACTACTAGGGAATGATGGTAAATCAGTTGATGAAGTTGTAAATCTTCATCGACTGAGATGGTTGGGCCACGTGTTGCGTATGCCTGAACACCGATTACCACGACGAGCAATGCTCACTGGTGTTAGGGATAATTGGAAGAAAGTTAGGTGCGGCCAAACCAAAACGTGGCATCAGTGCTTGAAGTCACTAACTTCTAGTTTGAGCCATGTTGGGAGATTCAGACTGCCTGGTTGTGGTCCGCGCGACTATCGTAACCAATGGTTGGAGACTCTTGATGACATGGCTCAGAATCGATCACAATGGCGTCGGTGTATACACTCTCTGTTTTCCTTTAAATTAAGAGATTAAAATCACTTTAAATCTTTCTTTCTAGGAACTAATTCTATCTGCCTGTACTATCTCTTTATATGTAATCTTTCTTTTATATATTACCACCACTGAATCAACTACTTTTATGAATCCGGTGTTCATCTTGTTGTGCTAATGCGGTATGGCAACTTGGACCGATGCATATACGTGCCTGGTCCTACGTTGCAGCTGACTGACTGACTGCACATTATTTCTATCAAAATAGGATCCTATTGTTCTTTCAATCTTCACAGTTGTCTCCGAACCTCTTGAGATTTTCAGTACAAATATCACTCAGTATTTTACGGTTTTTCGTGGCAGTTTTAATCATGTTTCAATAAAAATCATAATAATTCATAGAATAAATGAAATCTTGATTGTAGTGCAACTCACGCTGTTCATTTCGTGCTACTTTGAACTTATCAGTTATGTTTAACTGCATCCCAACTAAAACTAACCAAATCTCAGGTATGATATCAAAAAACATCACAAATTAAAATGGGTGAGGCTATAATTTACGGATGATCTTTGAGCGATGCTAAAGTGACCTTGAGAGTTTTACCTAATAACTATGAGGATTATAAATTAGTGTGATGAATTAGAATTATGATTTACAATTGATGGTTAAGGTTAGGAATTAGATTTCGGTTTTCTATCACGAACTGATATCAGCCATAATGCCAAAACTCTATTTATCCAAATGGATGAGTGAATTTTGTACCAAAATCCGAGACCTCGCCTTAAAACGAAATCATAATGGTTCAGTTTGCTCAATTATTCTGTAGATTATTTATAAACGTTAAGAATCAATGTATATGCGCGTTCATATGCAAATCGATACAAACAATCACAAGTGACACAATTGTACACATATGGTATTGGTTTTTTTTTTTTACCGAAACATAGATTATGTTTTCTGAACTGCGATCACCCTTCCTGAATAATAGATTTTTTACTGACACTAGAATGATGTCTGTTTCAACACGGGTCCATTATTTTTAGTTACGAATGCCGTGAGATAACACATCCATTCTCTTAAATGCTAAATGCATAGTGGTCATCGATATGCTCCTTTTGTACTATCCTCTTTGTATTTCAACTTATTCAATGTACTGTTTTTACAGGACTGAACCAATATGTTAATAAATAAGACTCTATAAATTTTAGATAGACTATCTATACAATAACTTGTCATTACATTTCGTTGTCTCACATAAGATTTATAGTTCATGGTCTAGTTGTATCATAAACAGTCAAATGTGGAGGGTCACATAGATGAACTTTTAGTTAATCAAGTATAACAGTTTAAAAATCCCCGTAGAATATTCAGTATATCCATTTCCAAAGCTTCACTCCTCTTCAATTTAAAATAAATTTGGTTAAGTGTCTCAACCACAGAATCAAGTTATTATGTTCTGAAGACAATCTAGATGACGAAATCGATATATTAAAGAACACATTACGATATAATGGCTATCCTGATAATTTCGTCAGAAAATACCTCGTACAAAGTAATAAAAAAAGACATTGTGACACAGTCAGCAAAAAGACCTTGTATCTGATATTCTAACGCGTCGACTCAAAAGATCGGTCGAAAGGACGTTTCGTGCCGCCAAGGTACACATAATCTCGACTAAACCAGTACTCATACAACTAATCAAGGATAGGTTACCGAAGATGGGCTCCTCCATGTGTGTATACCAATTCAACTGCTCCTGTGGAGCTAGTTACATAGGCCGTACTCAGAGGGCTTTATCCTTGCTTGTTCGTGAACAAGTAGCGGCATGGTTGGGAAAAGTAGTTACTAAATCGATTAACAGTGCTATTCTTTCACACTTGGTAGATAATGAACATCATATCAAAATGGAAGAAGCTTTCTGTTTTATATCAATTTCCAAAATATCTACCTCAAAGAGCTAGATTACGACTGCTTTACATAGCCGAAGCCATCTGGATCAACTCTAGAAGACCTAATTTATGTATCCAGAAAAAATATATCCAGCCTCTTTGTTTACCTTGGCCTACGACTGGATCACCGAATACCTAGTCTGAATATTTTAAATCTCTCACCTCCTTCCTATATTGTTATTTATTTTCCTTATTATCATTATTTTTGATTAACTCCATCTTAATGTTCACATCCATCATTCCCAATTCGTTGATCGTAATTACCTTGATAACACCCCCTACCCCCTTATTACATATTATATTCACACAACAATCTTATCATTCGCTGAAAAATTCCCATTATATTAAAACACAATTAAATGAACAAAGAATATTCTTTTCAATAATTTCTCATCAGGTTCTACAATTATAAATCCAAATTAATAATCCATAGAATTGGCCAGATTTAAGGCAGAGTACATCATTTGGAATTTGTGATATGTAAATCAAGAATTGTTATTTGTTATATAAAATCAAATCAGATCGTTAATGTTGGAGCTGACTAATATGAGGTGATAACTTGAATCAGTTTATAAGTGAAATGAAGTTGTGCGATAAATAATCAGAATAAATATAGTCAACATGGGGTGAGAAAAAAAAAATTTTCGGATAAAAATCGGAAATTACGTAATATGTGGAATAATATGAATGAAGTCAGATATAGTAGATTTAGGGGTGGATATTGAATAAATTCCTCAAAACGGTTATCAAATGTAGTGATAATAATAATAATAATAACAACAATGATAATCACACTCGTAAAGATAATAATAATGATAACAATAATTATAATAATAAGTTTGGGACATAAAATGAAGATTAATCAAATTACGTCACCATATTATAAAATTGATTATTAAGTAGTTGGCCTCAAAGATGGTTAGGGTAAAAGGAGTGGCTGGACATACTTCTTTTGGATACAAAGCTCTGACTTTTTGATCCGAATAGCAATTGCTTCAGCCGTCTGTAGCATTCGCAGTCTGACGGAATTAGGTAGAATACTGTTAACACGATAGATAATTGCGAAAGATTGCTCCATGTTGGCTGTATGTCCTGTCTGAACTAGATGATCTAAGATGGAGCTGTTAACCGTTTTGATTATAACTTTGCTTAACCACACGAGTAGGTGTTCATGAGTCCGAATGTACAAATTCCTAGAACATCTGCCAATATAACTTGCTCCACAGGAGAAGTTGAATTGATAGATACAGAACGAAGTGGCTAGTCTAGGTAATTTATCTTTCAACCTCGGAGTGATTATTGGTCGTGTGGAGAACATTAGTTGTAGTTTACCCGCATTAAAAGTCCTTTGAATTGATCTGCTTAACTTGAGTCTTAGCATTTCACCCGGTGCATCGCCTCTGAATTGTAAGCGTATATACAGAGGCTTTTTATTTACAGTTGGGTATTCTCTATTCTGTTTTTTATTGGCGATGTTTTTACTTATAAATTTCTCGAGATATCCATTTTCCTTCAGGGTTATGTATAACGTCTTTGTTTCATCATCAATCGTATCCGCAGAGCATATAGTCTTGATTCTATGATGTAGTGTCTTAATAAGGTTCTTTTTGTATTGTAGAGGAACAAAGCTAAGAAAGTTTCTATATTGACCCGTCCAGGTAATTTTCCTGTGTAAATTTGGGGACTATCAAATCGGATTTTGTATTATTTTACTACAGTTTTATTGGTAAGGTTGTCATTATTTTCAGTGACGAATTTTAGTGTGTATCTGTTACTTATTTCTCACATTACTTTGTAAGTGAAATGTCATGTTAGCCAAACTAATTGTCATACATTGTAATGAATTAAATAGCATGGGTCTTGTACCATAACTCCACGTGTAGCTCTTCTAGGGCTACTGCCGGTCCCAAGCACTCAAGAAGGAGAAGGATTGGGCATGGGGTCCCCAACCCCATTGCGTAAAACACAACCTTGCTAAATAAAATCTTGTCAGAAAAAATAAATTAAACCATTTAAACTCTGGACTCCGAGTTGAAAGAAGAATTATGACGCCTCATGATGAAAACCTAGATTCTTCGGAAGTCACAAGGCCAATGCCCCTTCTAATAACAACAGCAACAATTTTTATAGGTACATGGAACGTTCAGACAATATATGAGACCGAGAAAACTAACCAAATAGCTGAGTAAATAGGGAGATACAACTTGACGGTGTTCGTAATCAGTAAAACCAATTGGACCCAAACTAAACAGAAAAATCTACATACGGGAAAAGTGCTGCTGTAATTCGTTCACGAAGAAGAAAATGCTCCACACACTCAAGGAAGTGTACTGATGCTGTCCAGAGAAGCACCTAATGCACTTATAGGATGGGAGTCTCATGGATCAAAAATCGTCAAAGCATCCTTAAAAGCAAAGAAGGAGAGGATCACAATGAATGTTATCCAATCTTATGCACCCACCAATGATAGCAACGACGACAATAAAGATCAGTTCTATGAGAGACTGCAATCGATCATAGCGAGGTTTCCAGGAAAGAACCTGGCCATCCTGATGGAAGACTTGAACGCTAAAGTCAGAAGGGACGACATCGGGAATGAAAATATCATGAAACGACATGGACTAGGAGTAAGGAACGAGAATGGTGACAGATTTGCAAGTTTATAAGCCTTCAGTAAAATGGTTATAGGCAGCTCAATATTCCCACACAAACACAGAGATGAAGCTACATGGGTATCATCCGATCACATCACGGAGAACCAGGTTGATCATATTATTATTATTATTATCACTACATTTGATAACCGTTTTGAGGAATTTATTCAATATCCACCCCTAAATCTACTATATCTGACTTCATTCATATTATTCCACATATTACGTAATTTCCGATTTTTATCCGAAAATTTTTTTTTTCTCACCCCATGTTGACTATATTTATTCTGATTATTTATCGCACAATTTCATTTCACTTATAAACTGATTCAAGTTATCACCTCATATTAGTCAGCTCCAACATTAACGATCTGATTTGATTTTATATAACAAATAACAATTCTTGATTTACATATCACAAATTCCAAATGATGTACTCTGCCTTAAATCTGGCCAATTCTATGGATGATTAATTTGGATTTATAATTGTAGAACCTGATGAGAAATTATTGAAAAGAATATTCTTTGTTCATTTAATTGTGTTTTAATATAATGGGAATATTTCAGAGATTACAATCATTTCTACTGTACGTAGCTGAAACTACCATAACCATAATCAAAACTGTACAAATATTGATAAAGAGTTGTCTACGTAAGATACTGAATGTCCGTTGTATGGAAGCCATCAGCAACAGCCCACTGTGGGAGATAACAAACCAGCTTGCAGACGAGTCGGAAGTTAGAAAGAGACTATAGAGTTGGTATATATGACATACATTACTGAAATCATTAAACTGTATCACGAAGCAAGCGCTTACTATCAAGAATCGTGAAGGGAAACAGAAAACAGGAAATTCGAAGAATACACATACTACGTAGAGAATTGGAAGTAGACATAAAAAGGATGAACAGAAACTGGAAACAACTGTAAAAATGGATTGTCTAGAACAAAGTTGGATAGATAATGTTGATGGTCAGCTTATAGTACTCTACAAAGTGTAACAGTCATAAGTAACTATGTAAAGCATTCATATTCAGGTATAATATGTTGAGAGAAGAAAAAAAAACAATTGATCTTTACAAAAAACTGTTTTTTTATTATCTTAAATTGGACAATTTTAACTTTCGAAATCCAATTAATATAATAATATAAAATCAATTATAACATATTTCATTTTAACAACAACAAAAAAGATATAATGAAATATAAACAATCAATATAAAGAAAATTAAGTCATATACAAGCGGTATGATATAAAAAAACGAAAAAACAAAGAAACAAATGAACTTTGACCATTCTAATACATATGCTGTTCAATGTTTGATGTTCAATTGATGTATCATATTTGGTAACAACATCAAGCATAGAAATAATTCAATACCACTCATAGCAACAACAAAAAGATGTAGGGGGGTGGGGTCTATGTTTCTATATTCTCTTTTTTTATTTATATCATAATTGAATTCATTATTATTATTATTAAATATTTTTTAAATTTTCCGTGGTATAATAACATAAACAATATTATTTTTTTGTTTAACACGCGCTGAATTTAAATAATACATATCCAAATTAACTTTATATCTATGTTCAACATATGTTGTTAAATCATAATTAAAATTATTATTTTGTTCAATAATAGCATTAAATTTCATTGGTAAATTATCTAATGTTTTTAATGTAATTAAACGTTGATAACCAATAATAATAAGTTGTTCATTTAAATCATACATAGCTTGTATTGTATTTAATTTAGTTGTTGGATCTAATATCACTGTTATACAACAATCATATTTCAATATTTTTACTGTAATTTTTGTTTGAATTCTCGGTAAACCAGTTGGTATTAAATGATTATCATCTATATTACTATTATGATTATTATTAGTAGTAGTCGTATCAGTAGTATCAGTAATAGTATTAGTAGTATTATGAGTAGTATTGGATTCATTTTTTGATAAATTTTTTGTTTTTAATGTACGTGTATCACTACAACGAAATACAGATGATAAATTATTATGATGTTCATGATGATGAATTTTATGAGTTTTTTTTAATGATTGTTTATCTAATTTTTCTTCTTTTTCACATAATTCATTTAATTTTTCTATTGCATCAAGTTCATCTGGTTGAAGCATATTGTTATCTTGATAAGGTTTTCTTTTTATAGAATAATAATATAATTAAATCTATAAAAGGTAAGTAAATTTATAATTTTATATATATAAAAATATATATGTGTGTGATTTAATTGGGTAATTATATAATCAGTAATCAGAATAGATGTTCATCTCTGTCTGAGTGGTTCAGAGGTTAAACGTTCGCGTGAAAGACTGATAGGTATTAGGTTCGAATCTCATCAGGTGGGATAGTGGATGCGTACTGCTGAGGAGTCACACGATGAGATGGCCGTCCAGTGCTTCTAGGTTTTCGATTGTCGTCTAGTTTCAATTGACTCATGATTTCAACTATTTTAATAAATTACTATAATATCCACAAAATCTCTTCTGATACTAATCAATATATGCTCACCAGTGACTGACTTCAAGAGTTATATCCTGGAGTTCTAATGAGTTGTGACCAATGAAGTTCAACTGGGTCTGTTATGAGATAGTAACTCGCTGAAGATAATGATGAATGTGTCGCTCATTTTCGTGGATTAATTGAAGTTAAACATTAACATCGTTGGTTGCCGACCGGCTGAGTGGTCTAGTGGTTAAGCGTTCGCACGCGAAACTGAAAGCAACCACTAGTATAAATGAAATCGGTTAACCACCAAACCAATTTTACGCATGAACAGTCAGCAAAACTTGCCAAAGTAATGCCGAACCATCTACAATATCAATGACGAACCTCCAGTCTCATATGAGACCTTCAGCTCTACATAGCTAAATAGCAATATAGAACCTACATTATTATTAAACGAAGAAAGGTTACGACTAAAAATCAAGAGTTCAGTCCAAGTCAGAAGTGATAGGGTTGGGTGTATTAGAGTTAATAGTACCAACGTAAGAAATCAGGGGTAGTAGTGTTAGGATTAGCACATGGAACTTAGAGAATTAAGGTTCAGAGTGCTAGAATTAGAATATGTAGTACGAGTTTGAGAATACTTTATCATCACGAAACCACCATTGATTACGTCATGAATCACATAATCTACTTTGGGATACAATCTCATAATAGAGCACATATTTCTGTTAATTTAGTTCACGCACCATATTAAATTCACTATATAATTGCATAAAACTTGTTTTTAACAAATATAATCACTTTAAAATCTAATTGAAGACAAGTTTTATCTGGGTTTCCTGAGCAAATGTATATTCTGTTATAAATTTACGAGATACATTTAGACAGGTATAGAATTTGTAAAACATTAAATACATATAGCGAATAAAATCCTTTCTACTATTATTTATTTCATTTGATTTGAAAGTAGATTATAAACAATATTCATCCAGAATTAGATCACAATTATTGCATTAGTACGAAGCCAACTGATTAAGTCATGGGATCAAAAGGTAAGAGTAAAAAATAGAAGACAAGATTAAACATATCACTGAATTGTTGTTCATTCTATTATATTCAAATATATAATCAAGTTTTAGGTTGTATCAGAATAATAAATTAAACGATTTCTGATTCAAATGTATTCATGATTCAATATCTCACTTAACTTTATTTAAAATGAATGAGAAATTGATAAGTCTTCTAATTGAACGCTAGACTCGGTTTACTAAGCTCTTCTAGTAGCCCCCAGGCTAAAACTACACAACAACTTAAACACTAAAGAAAAGGACTGAAATATGGAACAAAAGGCTCTATATACAGAAAATCTATGGTATTTATAGTATTTTAGATGTCCTTGGGTTTCCGAAAAATTCTGAAACACTAATAAACATAGTGGCAGTATAGGTAGCCAGCCAATCAGAAACTCGATATGTGACTTTTCACTTTCTAGATGTCTCTGACAAACCTTCTACTGAATACTGATTAGATAAGATATTTATGAGCGTTTTCAGATCCATTTTTTGGCTTTTTTTATCGACGAATTTTCTGAATCTCCTCAACAAACTTTCACTTAAACTGAAAATTGTATCAATAGCTGAGATCATGATTCAATTGAGAGTAGACCACCATGGACGGCCGTTTCATTCTATTGTGGAACTCCTCAGCAACGCGCATCCACGATCCCACCTGACGAGATTCGAACCCAGGATCTATTAGTCACGCGGACTAAAGGTTAAGCATTCGCAAGTAAAACCGAAGGTCTTGGGCCCGAATCCTGCGAGCGGAATAGTAGATGTGCACTGCTGAGTAGTCTCACAATAGGAAGAAACGGCCGTTCAGTGCTCCCAGGTTTTTCATGGTGGCCTAGCTTCAATTGACTCATGAACTCAACTATTAAATTTCAAGATGTAATGATGGATATAATATGAATGCAATAATCTATAGCTGAAGGGACTACATCCCTACAAAAAATAAGAACAAATATACCTACACATACATCTTTACCAGCATGCATGAAATATATGCTCTTATTTAATTAGTCGATAAACCATTAACTAAAAATTTAAAAGAATTTTCATATCATTAATAAATTTTAGAATTCATACTCTTGTATGTGTGCGTATGTGTATATGCATTTACTTTGCTGATTGGATCGGAAGGTATTGATTTCGGGTCTCATTGTGAACATCATCAATAGGATGCTGATGAATTTCGAATAGAATAAAATTCACTGTTAATCATTGTCAAATTTTAATAAATATTTGTGAACAAATAGTTATATTGAAACAATCTTCTTAAGATGGATATATGTCAATATAGACTGATCATTGTTTTAGTCCTTTATATAGATAACGGAAAAGTATATAAACCTTTAACTCCGTCTGGAGCCCTCCTGGGGTTACTTCCAGTCCCAAGCTCGGATAAAGGAGGAGGGTTGGGCATGAGGTTAGCAACTCCATCCCGTAGAAAACGAACTCGCTAAAAAAACGCTAATCAGAAAAATAAAAACCTTTACAAATACTACCACTGTTACAGATTTTTTTTTTAAATCATACAATATAACCATTGTTACTGCTTAATGTATTTTTAGTGGCTTTGCTTCGTTAATCAATCACATTTGTAACCGTTATAATATAAATCTAAACGCAATAAGAACCGGTAACTACAGTTTATTGGCGAATAACACATATCACGAAGTTATGAACACATCGATCCAATTTGAAGCGGAGAGACGAATAAGTATACACAAGAAATTACATAGGCAAATTTATAGTCAAATTGTATGTGGGTGCAGCAAGGCAAAGCAAAAGCTAATGATAGGATTCTAGTACATATGTACATGGAGAAGAGAATGATTCGTCGAGTAATATTTAAGCTATCAACATTTACGCTAGAAAGAGATATGCGCACAGGTTGTCATGTGATCAAGCATACATGTTTATATTGACAAGACAGTGATTATAATAGCACAAAGAAATATGCGGATTGTTACTGCTCGAATAACATTGTCTGTCAAGTAAGTTAACAAAAGGTCTTAACCATAATCGAAATCGATTGTAGTGTAGTGAACACGAATACAACTAGGGTCAATCGGACGTATTTAAACACAAAATTGCAGACCTCTTAATAATATCTGAGAGCAATACAGTGAATAATTCATTCTGCAAAAGGTCAATCACTTGTCCCATACTTGATTGTTCCTTTTGTAAATATCAATCAATCATCTCAGACATCAATGTTCATGCATTTTCATACTAATTGCTTTCTACTTCTTGTCGACTTTCTACTGCTAGACATTCTATTCCTAACTAATATTTATATACTACTTATGTTGATATAAGTAGCACATCCTACAGTAAGGAGTTACTATTATTTTAATGTTTAAATAATATTCAGTTTTAATAAGCCAAATACATATTAGATACTTAAGATCTATAAAATTAGTCAAATTCAATTATTCTATATTAATAATAATAGTAATAATAATAATAAAGTTATTTTTCTTTAAAAAAGATGACCACGTGTAGTGAGTATACTTAGTATACCACTAATGATAAGTAGAATTATTATTAATTTCTTTTCATTGTATATGGGATTAACTAATAAATGTCATTTTTTACTTTTAAACTAAAATATAAGTAATATTAGAGAGTCATTATTATTAATTAGTAGTAGTGATGGTAGTAGTAGTAGTAGTAGTAGTAGTACTAGTAGTAATGGTTTTAGAACTATTTAAGCATATGACACTGACCTTTTCAATTATACATATATAGATGTATATTAACTCATTTCAATGAATAACTTTGTGGATATTGAATAGCTTCATTTGGAATTGCGTTAAAATCAATAAAACTTGAAAGCTGATAAAATCATAGTACAATATTTCAATACTAATTATTCCAAGTACGATTCATTTATAAGTGTTTTACATATATCATAAAAGTCTGTTTCTTTGCTAGGAGTTGAGTTATAGGTATATTTGAGGAGCACTACTATTGTGGTGCATGCTACTTATGTCGACAGATATAAGTAATATGTGACACCGGTCGGAAGTGGTAAACATATCAGCAGAAGGCTATGATGGTTATGGTGGAGTTTTGTTATTTGAGCTGGATGGTTTTGTTATTGAGCTTTCATTCTTCTTCTGAACGACACAATTAGCACAAACTTCAAGTACAAGTGAACTGTTATAATTCCTCCACACATGACTCCTGTAGATCTCGATGTTGATCGGTTATTGTTGAGGTTTAACTTGTCGAGGTCTACAGGATAAGCTGGGAGTTATATATGTGTAGAAATTGGAACACTTATACTTAAAGTTTGTGCTGTTGATGTCGTTCAGAAGAACAATCAAAGCTCCATAACTAAACCATCTAGCACAGAGAACAAAACCATCCACCTGAGCTACAAATCACTATTTCAAAGTTATAAAGGCTGACTTGAAGAAAACAGAAACGGAATTAGAAAGGAATCATACAGAATGTGGAAGAAAAATGATGGAAATTTGCACATGAATTATTTCATGTATGGTTCTCATATTTTACTAAGATATTCTGTAATTTTGTATCAAAAAACACTTAGATGTACCCACCTGTGTGTTTATTCTCTACACTATATAGTACAGAGTTTGCGTGACGAAGCCGCCCGTGCTCCTCCACAGGGGATAACAAGCGTAAGTTAGTAAGTATACATGGTGAAACTGCTATTAATCAATTTATTGAAGGATTATAATTTAATCTACTTGTGTTTTTTCATGTTTTGTTATTGACACATTAATAGTATATTTTCGAACTAGATATGGTTCTAATTTTCTCCATTTTGATGTCGATAATGGTTAGTACAACGTCTAAACCGTTTTTTCAGGAGCGAGAATTGACCAGTTTGTTCTTTGAACAAATATCACTAATTGATAATATTAACTTGCAGAAATTATCATCTGTTTTCGATTAAAACGATAACAATGATCACTACCCAGTGACCAATCAATTGTTAATACATCTCAGTCCTACAGGAGGTCAGTCAGGGCTCAGATAGCTCAGTGGTAACGTCTCTGATTGTGACACTGAGTGACACAGAATCGAATCCATTGGCGCGCATCAGTTTCATCAAGATTACAAGTACACCTTGCTAACGAGTGCCAAGTAGCACGAAACCTAGGTCTAAGGTTTCCTATTGACTACCTCCAACCACCATCTTATCTCAGCATAATGCACACAATGTCGAGTCACCTAGACAAAGATTTGATCTACATTAAGAAGGACCTGACATACATGAACATTGATCACCACCCAGTGATCAATCAGTTGTCAATGTAAGTCAGTGTTAATCTTTTTTTCATTGATATCCACTCCTACTTTGTGTAATATTTGATATTAGTGATATAATATAATAAAATGGTAAGATCAAATTTTGACTCGTTACGACTTCTGTTCAGCATTACTTCTGTGTTTTTTTTAAGATTCAGTATGGTGATTATTCATAGTAATACTACTTGTGTTTGTTTCTTAGTGTGATATGTTGTTAGGTAAAACGTCAATGTAATTGAGTGTAGTGTTTATTCAACATATGATAGATCAACATGAACTATGCTCAGCATGATATGAAGCATGTGATTTATTATAAATCTGGGTACTGTTTTTTTTCATTTATTCTAATTAATAATGAAAATGAGTGTTAAATCAATATGTATATAAATAAGTGTAGGATCGTCGTCTTGTTTTAAGGTTTAATAAATTTTTACTTGTACCAGTCTTAGTGTTCTCACTTAGGGTTGTTGGAATTGCAGTTGCTCCTTATCATTGTTTTTTTTTCAAGTATAGGTAATTAGTGATGCAGACATAATACAACGTTAGAAGTGGTTAGGTAGTGACAAACAGCTACTGAAATACAAATCAATATGTTATATCATTGGTCAGTATGATAGGAACCTTTCTTCTCATCCTGTTATGTGGTTAAAGAAATCTTGTTAAACAAGCGATTCTGTAGTTAAACCTATTAGTATAAACTATTTAAACAAATTTTTCATTGTAATTTTATACTACTTAGTAATGTAATAGAAAGATTAGCAATTTACCAAACACTAGTTCTTCTTAGTCAAATACGAAGATCTATCTTTTAATCTTTTATGAAATATAATGGTTTTCAAGCGAAAAGATGCAACAGTCATATGTGTTATCGATTTGTGCATGATCATTGAAGTTCAGTCTTGATTATGATATTAAAATCCATTCCATCATACCAAGTAAGTGTAATAATTGTTCCAAACAATCTAGTTGATGAATATTTACAGCCCCACCACTACTTACTACTGTCCTTCATATACGAACAATAGACCATGGAATTCTGTGTTTCAATAATTACATGCTATTTTCACAGATTAATCTACAGTATAATTACAATTTGATAGACAGACATACATCTCTGTTGCACCATAAATGACGTATATTAATAAAAACAAAATAAACAATTGAAACCTTTATAACTAACAGTTAATATGTGTCTGCATATATTTACTTATGTAATAAGTGTTATATTCCGATGAGAATAATGAATGGTAACTGTAGGAATCTATTTCTGGACTAATACTACACGTACATTTTTTAATATGGTTGTTAAGTAACTAAACTATTCATAATTTTGTCCCTCCTACTAGCAGCTTTATTTTGACATATAGACTATGGTTAAAATTAATTGCACTGCCATTTTTTTATTTTTTTTCAAGTGAAATTTTTTTCGTCCCATTCAAAAAAAATTTTCATCCCCATCTTCCAATAATTTTCATTCTGTTCCGTCCAATCAAATAGCTAGTTTTGAGTTCGTTATAATTGGTCGTTTATTTCTTAAGCTTGATATAAAATGTCAGGACCTGACGACAGAGCACATTTTCTTCCAATTACGGGCGGTAGTAGGGTACAAAACGCGGGGTCTGTCGTTCCTCACGTTGTCACAGAAACCGATAACATATTCTTGAGCAGATTGTATCTCGTAGCGTCTCAATCACTTGAAGAGCGCCGTTAGAACTTATGAAAGAGCTACATACTGCCGTTATGCGGTGAGAGATTCTCATTTCCATAGAGATCGGAAGACGTATATTAAATTCGTATGTTGGAGAAATGGCCGTGGAACACCTGGCGGTTCCTCACAGCCGAGTAGACGAAGGAGGTAATTTAATTAGTGTTATTATAATTTTTCATAAAGGACTTCCGTGAACACTCAATGTCCTTCCTTCATCTTTCGTAAGTTACCAACTGTCAAAATAACGTCGATATGGATGCAACGTTAAGCAATGACGAGGAGGAAATTGTTTCGATTAACTCAGATGAGTTCACTGGACGAGACGACGACAAGGACGAAAACGCGTATGACAACAGACTTTGTGATATTTGCAATGTTGCGCAACCGCCACATGAAACTGCTGATGGAAGTGCCTGGATTCTTTGTCCATGCGAAGCAATGTTTCATTTATTTTATGCTTACGACCCATCACCACTTGTCCATGGAATCCTCTGTCCCATGTGCGGCGCTATAACGGAATCATAGCAACGCCTTTGTTCATGAAATTCGGAACTGTTAAGACAATGAGTAAAGGCCCTTTTCAGGGCCACCCAAAATTTGATTTAAATTCTTTTGTTTCAATGCCTTATTTCCATGACAAAGGTCAAGTGATGAAGCTATCAAAATTGATTTAAGATTAATAATCATTGTGTGATTATCGTCCACGTATTCGTAAACGCTTTTTAAGCTTTATCAAATATACGGTTTAAGTAAACGATTTCGTATAGGAAATGTCATCTAATGAACAATAATGTGTCTAACAAAGTAGTACATGCAAAACTTATTCAGAATGTCTCAATGTTTTGTCATATAGTTACGATAGACGAATGTAGTACTACCAGTACACTAGTACAACGACATTATTTCTATGGGAAAGGTCAACTGAACCAACAGTGATGAATTCTAATTAAGCCTTAGTCATTAAGCAATATAATCAATTGAGATTTACAAAGATTTCGTGGATTAGTTGAAGTTTAACATTAACAGGTTTTCCATGGTGCTCTATCTCCAATTGACTCATCATAACTATTGAAATTACTTATAATATCCACAAAAAACCCATTCTGATATTAATATATGATTAAATGTAACATTACTATAAAATTGACTTACTAAAATATAACTAATAACTAACATATATATACTTCACTAAAATTTACTATTAATAATTTTTTAAAAATAAACGAAATTTTAAATAATGTGCTTGTATTATTTGTGCTTCATTTCATTCAATTATATCCAATCAAATCGTAGTGACCAAGAGAATAACCTTGGAGTAAACGATAACCAATCAGATTTAAGAAGGAAATGTGTATTTGACTATCACTTGATATTATTATCATTTATTCCAGTATATATATCAAGCACATCTTTAAATGAACAGAGTAACTAATTTAGTCAATCAGCTGATAGATGCAACATTATATAAGAAATATATATACTATAATAAAAGTAACCTATTTTTAATCAATCATATTATGATGTTGTGTTCGTAAGAATCGATAAACAATCATTTAAAAGTTGATCGTTTTGTAAAGTGATCAAGTTAAATAATGAGTAAATAGAAGATCTAATAAATAGTAAGTAGAAATAACTGTTTTGTTAGTAAATCATTGTACTTAAACAACTGTTAACCTACTCCTGATCTGCCTTAGTAATGAAACTCAGTAAAATATGAACCAATTGTGATTAGACATTAAGAATTAGTGAACTGAGAGATTAGCGCTTGTGGTATACATTCATCACTGCCCTATTCCCAAGTATAACAGTAGGATGAAAACAACTAGGTATGATCATACTAAAACAAAATACGAATTTCATACACATAGTTTCCTTTTTCATTTTGAAGAGAGCAAGAACAAACATTCTAGCAGAATAGCATGGATTCATTTTATTCCATTTGGTTCTCATCAGCTGCTTACAACCTGTGATATTTAAAATCATAATTACATAGTGGGTTTAAATTGCTTACATGAGAGGGTTTAGTTGGAAGTTATATTGGAGACATATTCGTATGGTAAACAAGGGTGTAAATGAAATTAATAGACTGAATATTGTAAATATATACCTAATGTGAAAGAATATTCTACATCATTAATTGTGACAACAGTTCAAAAGGCTAGAAACAAGTAAACATCGATAGGAATAAAATGAATAGACTTCAGTTGATAAAATAAGATTATTAATTTGGAAGATGGTTGAAATAAAACTAAATGAGGTAATAAATACAAGAAGGAGTTGAATGAAAAATAAAACAAAACTTTTTAAGATACAGCGTAGGAATATTTGTCGTCATGACAAGGAAACATTAATAACCACCTCCATTTGAACACATAAATCAGGTTTTTGGCTTCAACAAACTTCAGAAGACTGGAGTTTGGCTGCTTACTAATCACCTTGAATGATTGCAGGGTATTGACTTTGGGTTAGGTCAGTGAGATAATCATACTGTATTATGTGGCTCAAAATCTGTAGTAATGGTGCGTTCTCAGCCAGTTTTTATTATCCTCTGAATCTTGAAAATGATATCATTTCATGATTTCTATGTCTCAATTCCATCCATTACTTGTACTTTATAGATGTCCTCTTTTTCAGTCTATATCCATTATTCTTAGTTCTTTAGTGTTCGGACTACTTTTTTTTCCTGTTTGTATGTTTTGATATGAAATGTGTTGGCTTTAAACGATAAGTACTTTCTCTAGACTGTCCTTTGTTATTTATGGTTGTAACTTAATTGTTCTGAAGAATCAATCTTCTGGGTTTAAAATCACTAAACTAAATTATCAAGAACCATTCTATGTAATTGTTAGAATTGATTTACCAGACCGCATCAAATTCCTTGAATAAAATATATTGTTTTTAAAACATTCAATTTATGTTAGTGATTACAAGCATTTTGGAGTTTTAGTGTTAGGTTTGAAGCTTAACGAGTTCACTTAATTTGCGAACGAGAACGAGGTTCGATGACCAACGACCAGTGAGCTAGCTAATGACGCGTCCTAGCCCCGCTATCTAGAGAGAGAAGACCAGGCTTGAAATGAGAATATATTCTGCAACAACCATAAAACCAGCAAACCTATTTTACAAGACAATCTTAATAACGTATATATATATATATATATATATATATATATATATATATATATATATATATATATTGCCATGGAGCTTTTAAACATTTAATCGATAGTTCGTCAATTGACTGCCATTGAAATATTTAAATATTTAATCGATATATTCGTCAATCAACCATGTGCGTGGGTGATAAGAAATGCCCACGTATACATCTGCATACAAGCTCCACAAGATAAAATTACAAACTATGAGTTGTTGAGGGATCTATCGTCCCCAACATTTAGATCAGTTGTTATTTATAGTTCATTAAATGTCAACTCCCTCTGTAGTGAACAATCATATACTAAATGCTCAATTTGCAAAATGACCAATTGTCGCAAAATGGCCCAGACTTCATTGTTCTTGTATTTTCATACGAATTACATTGTTTCAATTGTTTACTATTCGATCCTCTTGTCTCTGCTCCCAGACATTCTGTTCATGACTAACGTCATATACTAATTATGTCATTATAAGTAGCACACCACACCTCTGCTTAAAAGATTAACTAACTTAATGTGTAAAAGAAACATGGTCATATAAATAAATCAATATACCATGGATATTGACAGTTTTCATCAAAATAATTTTTTGAATTATGATTTCACGATTAGAAGCGAACTGCGAGACTATAATTTATGGACGAACCAATCACGTATAAGATAACAGGTCTCGAATTTTGGTGTGAAATTCACTCATCCATTGGGTTAAATAGAGTTTTGGCATTATAGCTTATGTCAGTTCGTGATAGAAACTCTAAATCTAATTCCTAACCTTAACCATCAACTGTAAATCATAATTCTAATCCCTCACACTGGTTTATAACCTTCATTCCGTCCTAGTTATTAGGTGGATACTCTCACGATCACTTTAGTGCGCTCAAAGGTTGTCCGTAAATTATAGTCTCATCATTAAACCTTTATTGATTTAAGTAAATGAGATAAATGTTTTACGCATAACTGACCATCACTTACGTAGATTCTTAATGCTTACAGAGATAAATGTAAGTTGAATGTAAGCATGGTATCATTCCTGGAACGGAAAGTTTACAATCTGTGGTTAGTGATGTCTGGTAACTTAACCTTAATCTGTCACAATACCACAGTTACATCTATACCATCTTGCTTTATTCCCCGTTTTTGCATCAGATTTTAAATACTTTTGGCGTCGATAAGTTATCCAAGATAAATGATCTAATTATCAAATAATCGATAGTGAAATCTTCTCATTTGAACAATCTTTCTTAGAGTACTCAAAAAATACGAAAAATCCACCTGAGCTGCAAATATTTCTTATGCTTTATTTATTTTTCCTTCCTTTTATTTTTTCCTTTATAATTTTTATCCTTTCTCTAGATGTGCTAATGCTGAAGTGTAGCAACTTGAACCGATATTCATTCTTGGTAGATCTTAAGGTACTCATTAGTGATTGTCTAGTATGTTGATCATTTCTCTCCTTCTCTCTCTATCTATCTCTAATTATATTTTGCTTATAATAACAGTTAGACGTCAAGTTTGTTTCAATAAATCGACTTTTATCCTCAACTTTATATGACATCTATCAACACACAATAAATACCTTACTGTATTTTGTTTCTCATTTGTAGCTAAAATGCAATTCAATTACAATAGAGATAAAATAAAATATACTTAGACAAGTTGTCATTAGATATGACCTTTTCTATATATGACTGACATTTCAAATACTAAAATAATATGACTAATCTGATAAACGAATAATAACGTAGGTATCATTATCAAAGTTTGACTTGATCATTTCGAATAAATTGAGCATTGAAAAGATTGTTATACATAAAAATAATCTATTTGTAATTATCCCAATGAGTAGAAAAACTAGATCTTCTAACGTTTCATGACTCAGTGAAACTCCGCCTGGAGCCCTTCTGGGGCTATTGCCGTTCCCAAGCCCGGATAAAGGATAATTACAATGTGCTCACTAGTAACTAGCTTCGTGAGAAAATCCTCGGAGTTCTGGTGAGAAGTCGTGACCAGTGAAGCTAATCCGTGACCGGTAGAAACTGGTGTCTACCTCAGTACAATGGAAGATGGTCGCGCAACTTCGTGGATTGATTGAAGTTAGACATTAACACCGTTGGATACCGGCTCAGTGGTCAAGTAGGTTAAGCGTTCGCGCGAGAGACTGAAGGCCCTGAGTTCGAATCTCGCGAGCGGGATCGTGGATGTGCACTGCTGAGGAGTCCCACAATAAGACGAAACAGCCGTCCAGTGCTTCCAGGTTTTCAATGGTGGTCTAACATCAATCGGTTCATGATCTCAATCAAAAACTTGACCTCCACAACACCTAAAATGATAAAGGAGGAAGGTTTGGCATGGAGTTAACGACCCCATCCCGTAGAAAACTAGTTCTAAAAAAACGCTAGCCAGAAAAAATTATTCAAGCATGACTCAGTGTAAGTCACTTCACACTATTATCATGCATACAAATTAAAGCCTATCCTTTCGCACCACAAACGTCATATTTTCTCACCACTTACCATACATACACTCACACAAATATACAAACATGTCTCATATGAATCACCTTGACCGAAATGACATGACATTGATTTCTTCAGACCTGACTTTCTTGGTTGATCTCACCTAATATTCTTGTGTTGTTCCTTTGTACTATTTAAACTTGAATTAATTTTGATTTGGTTATTTTTTTACTCTGAAGAAGTGTCTTACACTGAGTTGTGAAACGTCAGAAAAATCTGATTTTTCTATTCATTGGGATATTACAAATGTATTATGATATATGATTGTTATAACCTGTGACCTGTGGGCCCTGTTAATGTATAACGTGACGATACCGCCAATTAGAGAGCAGTGACTTATCGACCGGATCAATGACGCGTAAAACCGTATGAGCAGTCTACAGTCCTGATTGGTCCTACTTCCCGCCTAGCCCAGCCAGTTAAGTCCAGAACATCAATCTCAGCCTCTGCGAAATGGATCATGTATTTCAGACATACTGCGTTCATATACACCAGCCAAACAGACCACATCGTACCATAAAATAGGACACAACATTTGTACAAGATTTAGCCGAATGTGGCTGTGAATCTGGGAGATAGTAATTGATAAACTGAACATAAGTCAAGAATGATAAATCGTATAATAATAGTTCACAGGTCAAAACAAAGCTTATGATAAGAAGAATATGAATATGCATAGTTTAGTTATTAAACAATTATAAAATAAAAATATACGTTTATTACTGGTCCATAAATAGATCTCAAAAGTCACCATTCATTATGCTTATCGGGACCTAACAATGATAATTAATGATAATGTTCAGTTGCACTATTTTTGCTCTAATTTCCTTATAATTAAGCTCATTAACTATGAGTCCTCTGACAAAACTTCTTTATACAATATTATGCACAATATTCCCATCCGTCCCTAAAGATATCAATGAGAACACCAGGGAAATCAAACGAGGATCTTGTACTAACTAATGTGACCAACTATATATATAGGACTATGATGCGCTATAAATGATAAATTACAATGTGTGAAAGATTCGAATATTTAAGATACAAAATGAAATAGTAATTTTATGATTAATTAACAGTAATTTATAAAGGGAGAAAGATTTCTATTTAAGTCAAATGGTAACTTAAAATTAGAAGTAAATGAAGACACTACAATCTAATTGTTCAGTAAATACAAATGTGTATCCTTAGTTGCCAGAGATCGACTTCTATTCTCATAGTCTTAATAATATTTTAACTTTCAGCTTGAAATTATGTCGAATCGATCAAACTCATTCACGTTAAATATTCTTAATAAGACTTTGTTATTTGTAATAATCATGTGATTCTCTAACTTAATATCGTGTATACATAATACTTAAGTATATTACCAGTCAACTCCACCTATGGCTTTTCTAGAGTTACTGACGGTTCCAAGCCTGGATAAAGGAAGATGGCTGAACATGAGGGTTAGAAACCCCATCCCGTAGAAATATAAATCAAACCAGATTAAACATTACCAACAATCTTGCAATCCAATATACTATTTTAGCAACTTGAAACATATAAGATAAACAGGCCAACCTAAATATAAGTGAAATATTTGTGAATAAAAATTTAGAAAAAAAACAAACTAAATAACTCTTACCATAATAAAAAAATATTCGTCTAAGATAGTTTGAAGTAAAACATGATGACTATGTGTATTTGTATGCTTTATACTTTATTTAAACCATTATAACAACATTAAGTTCACACACACAAAGACTCATCATACAGAAAAACAATATGGTTCTGTAATGAATAACATAAGAAGTGTACACTTTATCATATTTCAAACTGAATCATATAGAACTAATATAATATTCAATTGGAAAACTTATGTTGTATTTGCTGAAGACAACTAATTTTATATTGATTTATCTAGTTTTGTATAAAACATAAACTGTTGTGACTTTTTTACTTACGCCTGTCATTCCTCGTGAAGGAGCATAGGCAGCTCACCAGCATTCTCCATCCAACCCTGTCCTGGGCAATCCTTTCCAGCTCTTTCCACTTGTTATTCATCCTTTTCATATCTGATTCTATTTTGCGACGTAATTTGTTCTTTGTACTTCCTCTTTTTCGCTTCCCTTCAAAATTCCAAGCTGGGGCTTGCCTCGTGATGAACTTTGATGATTTCCTTAATGTATGTCTCATCCATTTCCATCTTCATTTCCTAATTTCCTCTTCAGCTGGAAGCTGGTTTGTTCTCTCTCACAGTAGGCTGTTGCTGATGGTATCCGACCAATTGATGTTGAGTATCTTGCGTAGACAACTATTTATAAACACTTTTACCTTCTTGATGATGATTGTTGTAGTTCTTCAAGTTTCAGCTCCGTACAGTAGAACTGACTGTCTTGACATTCGTATTGAAGATTTTGATTTTGATATTGGTTGAAAGTTGTTATGAAGGTGAAATAAAAATGAAAAGAATTTTTTGAAAATAGTAAATTGTTTGTATGACTTTATATTTACTTATTTTTTTGATTTTTACGACATCAACTAATACGTATCTATTCATATATGCGCATCATGAATGGGTGTCCTTCGACATACGACTTGTATAGACAAGTTTTATTGTATTTGCTCCCGAACATACACATTTATTTATTAGAACCAATTTGTGAGAAATATGGACATAGAAGCCTATCCTATTCTGTTGAAGATGTTGATAAAATACCGAGTCTTCCGGTAGCACTGAGTAACAATACCAGGATGTTTAGGATGCATTTCTTTTCCTCTAAATGCAAGTTGTTGCTTCAGGACTGCTTCGCGTCAACACTAGAACTAAGGATAGTGAATGAAGTAGTCGAACGCGTTGACAACTTCACTTATCTTGGAAGTCTGATCAGCCCAAATGGGTCGGTGTCTGACGAGATATCTCCACGGATTCAAAAAGTTCATCTTGCTTTTGCCAAATTACGTCACCTATGGCGAAGGCGAGATATTCGTATACCAATTAAGGGACGAGTATACTATGTAGCAGTCTGTTCTGTTCTTCTTTACGGCTGTAAAACGTGGCCATTAAGAGTTGAAGATAATCGTAAGTTACTGGTATTTGACCACAGGTGCCTTAGAATGATTGCTCGAATCTGCTGGAATCACCGGGTAAGTAATAGTGAGGTTAGACGCAGGGTACTACTAGGGAATGATGGTAAATCAGTTGATGAAGTTGTAAATCTTCATCGACTGAGATGGTTGGGCCACGTGTTGCGTATGCCTGAACACCGATTACCACGACGAGCAATGCTCACTGGTGTTAGGGATAATTGGAAGAAAGTTAGGTGCGGCCAAACCAAAACGTGGCATCAGTGCTTGAAGTCACTAACTTCTAGTTTGAGCCATGTTGGAAGATTCAGACTGCCTGGTTGTGGTCCGCGTTACTATCGTAACCAATGGTTGGAGACTCTTGATGACATGGCTCAGAATCGATCACAATGGCGTCGGTGTATACACTCTCTGTTTTCCTTTAAATTAAGAGATTAAAATCACTTTAAATCTTTCTTTCTAGGAACTAATTCTATCTCCCTGTACTATCTCTTTATATGTAATCTTTCTTTTATATATTACCACCACTGAATCAACTACTTTTATGAATCCGGTGTTCATCTTGTTGTGCTAATGCAGTATGGCAACTTGGACCGATGCATATACGTGCCTGGTCCTACGTTGCAGCTGACTGACTGACTGTAGACGATTATGTGACTTCCACGTAAGATCTTATAGATTAGGCAGTTACATCATGATAAATCTACAATTTTGGGATTAGGTCTATTATTAGAGCAGTGCTAATATCATAGTAGACAATAATTCTACATTGTTGAGCCCGAATAAAGAAACGTAACCTGTTATTATTTTTTCTCTTTTTCACTTGATATTTCTGGATCGATGTTTACTTATGTAAACCCATTATTCTAATAGTCCTCTGATTACTGCCCATGTGTATTATCGTAATGTTATGATGATTAGTTCTCATAACTTACTAGCTCAATCAATAATAAAAACTGGTCATCTACATTAACTAATTAGCTTTTTGTTGTTTGTTAGCAAGCTTTAGTAGCATTTACATGCTTCAGCGAAATAAACTTGTTTTAACATAAAGCTCTAGCAAATATGACCTACAAATAACCTCAATATACATTGACTAACCATGCAATCAAGGACTAAATAGTTATATGGATCTAATTCTTAGTGTTCCTTCACTTAATGCATTCCATTGTAAACCATGCACTATCATGTAATATCTTTTCTTCCGACCACTGCCTGCCTAATTCCATATTGTCGAGTTCCATTACCAAACAACAAGGATGACACTACTACAAAAGCATACGGTGAGTTTCAGCTATAACTTTTCTGCAATCGTATGATCATTTTAGATGGCTCGTTCAATGGAAACCACACAATTATTTGGATTCATTCAATTGTTCTGACCCAAGCGAGTGACAAAAACGTCAGCGGCACCAAGGACCCTGGAATTGATTACCATACTGCATGTTTTATTCTGGATGTTTTTGGATCATTACTACTCACGAATG
The DNA here is from genome assembly GCA_946903255.1 of Schistosoma spindalis. Classification (NCBI taxonomy): domain Eukaryota; kingdom Metazoa; phylum Platyhelminthes; class Trematoda; order Strigeidida; family Schistosomatidae; genus Schistosoma; species Schistosoma spindalis. The sequence goes on along the minus strand of OX336416.1, from coordinate 37,066,622 downwards.
GCATTACATATGTCGTCTACTGAGTGATCTAATTTTCAAAAACAATCCAGGCGAGTTTAACTGTTTTACTGGATGATTGTTTCGAACTTAACATGTATATGTTTTCCAGTTGCTTTTGACACATGTGTCACTAGGCTAAATTCATGAACTTCTTATGGAAAGTTTATAACGCGTCATATTCCTGCCTAAAATTTCATAAGTAGCCTTAACTTTAAAATTGTTTTTCTGAACATTTTTATTATTTTTAAATTGTCATATACCTCAACAACCTGCATTTCAACCCGGCCCGTACATGCGTTGCATCATATCTCTATGTCTTTTAAATTAAAAAATCATTTGAATCGCCGGTAACATCTTCAATAAACACGTCATAGTCATTATTGCTATACGGTTTCGGGTTTAATGGATTGGTCTATCATATTAGTAGCCTAGAAACACGAACATAGTTTAGATAATAAAATCAAAAATTTGAGTACTAGAATACTGCTTTAGTATAATAACTGAGCTGTCAGGTAGTTGTTGGCCGAACAAATATTTAGAATTAAAACTCTTGAGCCTACTACTAAAATTAACACTATGTACACGAGTGTTTTCAAATTGCGATTTATGATATAATTAGGCATCTCGGATTCTTTAACGCTACAAACTTCTGCTATTTCAGAAGCACATAAAACAATACCTATTTTCAACTGGCTACTCCTCAATCAACACTATAACTAGTTTAACATAATGGTTTTAGGATATCGTCATAAAGCATTGTCATAATTTGACAATCACGTAATATGATTGAGAAAATTGAGAAAACTATTAACAAATCGGTCAGCAAATTGACTTGTAATTATCATTAGATAGTGTTCTTTTCTCGGTATCTTCATCCATTACAGATTATTTTCAGTATGTTTCTGTGGTGTTTGAATGAACTAATGACTCCTTTGTACTTGTTGAATGTTTGATTTCGAATTCTAAATACAGTACATTCGTTAGTGTTTGTGTAGTACTTCTTGATTCAATTGCGTTATCCCTGGGATTCTTTGTTCATACTATAATTCAATTACTCCTAATTATCATATTGGCGTCACGATGGAGCCTGCGTTGGAACAGTTAGATACTCATTCAACTTCTGAAGCCTTTGAGGATTATTTGGAAAGGTTTGAAATTTGGAGCATGACCAAGAAGGATGTTAAAAGTGATAAAATTGTGGTACAATTCCTGACATTCGTCGGAAAAGAAGCATACAGCTTATTGAAAACTTTGGCATATCCAGAAAAACCTATCTCACTTCCTTATGCTACTATTACGGAGTTATTAGTAAATCATGTAAAGTGCACTAGTTTTGAATGCCGTGAAAGGGCAAAATTTCATAAGATGACTCGTCGAAATGACCAAAAGGTTAAGGAATTCATCCTTGAATTGCAGAAACAAGCTGCCAAATGTAATTTTGGTGATCAACTTCATGTGCAACTGAGAGACCGATTAATCGTAGGAATCAACATACCGGGTTTGGAAAGAGAGCTGTTAAGAATGCCCAAGTGTTCCTTTCAAGATGCTAGAACTGCTTGTATTAACTACGAGGCAGTGAATGAACTTGATATCCGGTCGATGAATATTTCTAATACTTTGCTTAGTCGTCATGATGGAATACAATCTCAGGGTCAATCAAAATTGCGTTCGTTTAACAGTGGCTCCTATTCTCGTGTAAATATGAAAGGCGTTTCAACAAGGAATTACAAAGGAAATCACAAAGGTGAGACCAAGTTTGGCAAATGTTTATCATGTGGAAAACTTCATTCTCGTAATTCATGTGCATTTTGTAATGCTAAATGTTTTAGATGTGGTAAAATAGGACACATTCAAACAGTATGCAAAGCTACTGTTCATTTTGCCTCAAGTAGTAATAAATCCTGTAATTTAGATCCCAATAATTCAGCTGTTCCTAATGATCATTTATCTTTGTCTACCATTTCGAAATGTAATACTCATATTCAAAAGCGATTATATACATCTCATGGTTCATGTCATGACTTTATTGTGGACACAAACAGCATAGAGTCCATTATTTCATTCAAGAACTTGAAATCTTTAGATCCTAACGTTGTGGTACGACCCACTGAGGTATCAATATTGGGGATTACTGGACACAGACTGCCTATACGAGGATGTTGTGAGTTGCTAATAAGAGATGATAATTCTTCATACATACCTTGTGAATTTTTAGTTAGCGAAACAGGACTGTCAATACTGGGCTTAAGGAATTTGAAAAAGCTTAAAGTGGAGCTGTCTTTCCTAGTTTCTAAAAAAATAATGATGCTTTACTTAAAGATTTGATAGCCACGTGTGCTAAGTGCAGTGGAGGTATGAAAATTCAGCCTATAAAACTTCAAGTACAGGGTGATCCAGTCTTTCTTAAAAGACGAATAATTCCTTGTGGTCTTCGAGATGCAGTACATAAAACATTAAACGATTTGTGTGCAAAAGGCATAATTGAACCGATTCAGTCTTCAGCATGGGGTACTCCTATTGTTACGCCACTGAAATCGGACGGCAAGACTCCTAGAATATGTGGTGACTATAGATTGACATTGAACTCCCATTTGTTGAAGCAAACATGCACGACGGTAGAGGCTGAAGATATTCTAAATCCACTTCATGGTTCTAACGTGTTCTCGAAAGTTGACCTAAAAGATGCTTATCTTCAAATCCCTTTAGATCAATCCTCATCTATTTTGACGACAATTAACACTCTTTTTGGTCTGTTCAAATACAATTTCCTTCCATTTGGTCTAAGTTGTTCTCCAGCCATATTTCAGGAAGTTATGAATAAGGTGGTTAGTGATCTTGAAGGTGTTGAAGTTTATCAAGATGATCTCATTGTTCATGGTTCTGACAAGGTAGTTCATGACCAGAGACTTATTGCCGTATTGTGTCGTTTAATTGAGAAGAATATTACAGTGAATCCTAATAAATGTTCATTTAGTGTATCTAGTTTTGAATGTCTTGGATACCTAGTTGATGGTAATGGTTTTAGATCACATATGAAACGACTATCTCCACTGACAAATGCACCGTCTCCAAAAAATCTTACGGAACTACGTTCACTAGTGGGTGCTCTTCAATACTATTCCCGTTTTATTCCTAATTTTTCTTGTCGTGCAAATTGTTTATTTAATATTTTGACATCCAATTCATTTAAATGGGGTGAGGAACAAGAGTCATGCTTACGTAGTCTACTAAAGTTTCTTCAAAGTGATGCTGTTCTTCGAACTTACTCCCCTAGTGTACAGTCCGTGCTTATCACTGATGCATCACCTGTGGGTATTGGCGCAGTCTTGGAACAGGAAGGTAGACCAGTTATTTGTGTTTCACGCAAACTTACTGTTACTGAAAAAGGTTATTCACAGACTCAGCGAGAAGCATTAGCTGTGTTTTGGGCTGTTAAAAGACTCCATAAATATTTATTCGGAAAGAAATTCACTATTGCTACTGATCATGAGGCTTTAAAGTTTATTTATCATCCTGAAAAATCCTTAGCACGTTCCTCAGCTGCTATGGTTCAAAGATGGAGTATTGCTTTGAGTGCCTATGACTATACGGTTCAGCACAGGAGTGCCAAACAAATTCAACATGTTGACTACATTTCTCGACAGTCATTACAAGATAAACCTGTAAATACTTCAGACTGTTTGTTAGTGCAACCTTTACCAGTGAAACGTCCAGATCTCATTAGAGAAACTCGTAAATACTTTGGATGTATAATTAATGCTATACGGAAAGGTTGGAATGCTAATTTGAAACGTAGATTTCCTATCTATTTTTCAAAGCGGGATGAGCTATCTACTACTTCTGATGGTATTTTGTGTTTAAATGATCGTGTTGATATTCCTCCTTCATTGCGTAAATCTGTCCTAGAAGATCTTCATGGTGGACATTTAGGTGTTGAAAAAATGAAGTCATTGGCGAGGCTCACGTGTTGGTGGCCAGAGATAAATGCAGATATTTGTCGTACAGCAAACAATTGTGAAAAGTGTCATAAGCTGAAAAATCAGCATTCGAAGTGGACTCCATGGCCAGTATCGTCTGAGGTCTAACAGAGAATTCATTCATACTATTGTGGCCCGTTTCTTGGCAAATACTATGCGCTTGTAGTTATTGATTCTTTTTCAAAGCAGCCTGAAGTTTTTTCACAACTTCACCAAATTCTGACTTCTCAATTCAAGCATTAAGAAAGGTGTTTAGTCGAGAAGGGGTTCCAATAATGTTAGTGACTGATAACAGCTCTCATTTTGCTTCAGATGCAGTCACTACCTGGTTAAATGGTATAGGGTGCAAACATCTGTTTGCTGCTCCCAGACATCCTTGTTCCAATGGTCATGCAGAAAATTTTGTCAGGACGTTAAAAACTGCCATTGATTCTATTGCTGCCTCAACATTTAATGAGAGGAGAGTAGATACCTTTCTACTGCAATATAGAAATGCCAGACATTCGGTGACGAAAGAGACTCCATCAAAACTATTAAAAGGAAGAATTCTTCGGTCGAATATGAGATGTTTGGAGTCTGCAGAAGTTACGTATTATCGTGGCAATGATCTTCGACCATCCACGGGGATTGTTCTGAAGAATGTCAGGAAATCTATGGTGCGACTTCTAGATATCAATGACTTAAGTACACACAATCGACATGTTGATCAAATACAATTCCAGGAACCAGATAATACAGAGTCCTTATCCAATACATTGTCGGACAGACACAGCATGAACTTGAGGAGAAGACGTACAATTGATTACCGACACTTAGAATCTAATTTAAGCTGTGGCGGATGTGGTGTTTGAATGAACTAATGACTCCTTTGTACTTGTCGAATGTTTGATTTCGAATTCTAAATACAGTACATTCATTAGTGCTTGTGTAGTACTTCTTGATTTAATTGCGTTATCCCTGGGATTCTTTGTTCATACTATAATTCAATTACTCCTAATTATCATAGTTTCTCTATCAGTCGCTCATTCAGTAAATATCTCAAAACCTTGTCAGTCTAATTGGAGGTCTAGCGACACAATCATGCATGCAAATAATCAGTATAAGCAGTCGAGCAAATCTCCTGCAAACTGCAAACATCAATGTCGAATTTACCCTAATACTGACTAGGGTTCAAGTCATTATCATAGACATGAGTTGGGAGTGTACTCCCCTTGGTTACAATTTATGTTCTCCCTGATAATCACATGAGCATCACCCACTGTTGATCATCTTGTGAAGACTTATTTAGCAAAAGTCACCTCGCACCACTACATCAGCAACTTATAATCACTATATCTCAATCAAATCGTATTCTGCCTCATGCTAAACTGCATACTTGAAAATAACTTGTATACACCATCAGCCGTTAGGTATATATATAAATAAATAGTCTATGGCAAGTCAGAACATAGACTCTAGAGCATGTCTCTTACGAATACACTCATGTCTAACCAATCGCTCTTAGCTATCTGTCCAAAATCCACATGATTATCACTTCAAGTATTAAAAAACTTTTTGATGATCATTCATATGTATTAGCAGTACTACTAAATTCTACCACGGTCAAGTAAAAATGAGGTCGAGAAAATCTCCCCATAACTAAATAAACCGTATCAAACTAACTGAAACACTAGTTGGAATTCTCCGCGCTTATACTTTTGTTCTTTCAGTTAGCCTACTAATGCATATGCAATTGGAAATCAACGCATGGACAAATTTCTGATATAAACGTTATTTTATTTCATAATTTGAACTAAATATATTACCAGTTTTAACATTTTTACAATATTGATTGTTTTTAATATTTCTAAACAGGAAACCTACGGCTATTACTAACTATCTTACGGCGACTTATTAAAATATCCCTATACGGAGTCATTTCATTATCATTATAATCCCGCTTTGTTTAGCCCAAATAATCGCCCAAATTTTCATTTTAAGCGTGTTAAGCATTAAACCAGACACTTTAAAATGATTACGTGTGTTTCCCGACCAGATGCTGCCGCCTTCTTTTTGAGTTATCTTTCAGTTCATCAGTACCCGGATGATTCTTATTATTCTTGCTAACCTCCGGCGAGCGACAACCCCGCACAGTTTGGTATCGAACCAACGTCACGTTGATTCTGGTGGGAGAGTAGTGTAGTGGCATTGGGCCCTACCACGAGACAATGCGAGAAATAGACATTAAACATTTAACGCGGAGAAACACAGAAGAATGGAGAAGGCGGGGAGAATGAATTGAATTAATACGAGTTGGTCAGATGGCATGGCTCGGCCTTGCAGTCGTGGTCCCAGCCGAATGTTATCTTGTATCTTTTATTCATATTAAATATATTCTATCTCTAGCCTAAGATTGTTCTCTATCACGTATTGGTAATTGTTACAATGCAATGAATTGGTGTAGACGATGATGTAACTTCCACGTAAGATCTTATAGGTTAGGCAGTTACATCATGATAAATCTACAATTTTGGGTTTAGGTCTATTATTAGAGCAGTACTAATACCATAGTAGACCATAATTATACAGACTCACTCATATCCCGATTCTAGGGGACTTCAATCTCACTAAAGTCAAGTTCGTAGAACATACGTATATTGGAGGTGAAAAATCAACTGAAATTCGGTTCTTCAACCTCACTGAGGATCTGTGATTATTCGAAAATGTGAAGTTGACAACACCGCCCAGCGTGACATTCTGACACTTGCTAAGTTGAAGCAAATAACCGGAAATTTTCGAAGCTAGCTCACATCACACCAATTTCCAAAATAGGCCGACGCAGCGAACTTTCACGTTACCAACCGGTGGCTCTTCTTCCTCTACCTTCAAACATTGTGGAGCCCCTAATATGCGCTGGCATACACGACTATTTATTACCCTCAAAATTCACCCCGACAGCATGGTTTCAGGAAGGTCATTCTTGTATAATGAACAAGCTAACTGCGGTAGACAGATGGATAAGCATCCCTGATCGCAAGGGGAAGGTTGATATTATTTACCGTGATTTCTCGAAAGCTTTTAACAGGGCATCAAATCACCTTTAATTGATTGGTTCACTTCAAATCTAAAAAATCGTCATTTTAAGGTCAGGGTTAACTTCACTTTCTATCAGGCTATGGAACGTCCTAGTGGGGTCCCTCAGAACTCAGTACTAGGAACTCTTCTTTTCTTGATTTATTTAAACGATCTTCCACAGCAGGTATCGTCAGACTTATTACTTTTTGATGATGATGTGAAAACTTTGAGAGAAATATGCAACTAAGAGGATATACTTGAATTTTAGAAGGATCTGACTCGACTTCGAAGTTTGGAAAACGAGAACGGGCTTACCTTCAACACTTCGAAGTGTAAAGTAGTCCATCCGCGACATGTCGCAGACTACAGTTACGACTTAGGAAACTCCTCTCTAGAAGTATCCCAAGTCTTAAAAGATTTAGGAGTCCTGGCACCCTAAGATTTGAAGTCTTACGCTATCTGTGACAACAATACCTTTTGGATAAACATTGCACCGGTAACATTAAAGCTCATTTTTAGCCGGTTTGACGGAAGAACTTTCCACATAATCTTCAACAGTTTTATTCGTCTCCATTTAGAGTACGGAAATATGGTATTTCCTCCCTCACTCGAAAAGGATAAGGACACTCTGGAGCGTATCCAACGGCGAGCTATGAAATCAGTTCGAGGACTCGAATTCAAACCTTATGGAGAGCGCCTCCAATCACTTAACCTTTACCCATTAGAGTATGGGCGTTTTAGAGATGATATTCTGAGGCTTACAGTATCCTTACCACTTGTGGACATCCCTTTGAACACCTACTTAAGTTTAGCTCCAACACAAACTTAAGGGGTAACAACCAGAAACTGGAGACATAACACAACAGAACATTATTTATCATATTCCCACTAGCTCTAACATATCGCTAATTAATTCCGTTTATAAATTACACGTAAGATAGTAGTGATATGGACTTATTGAATATTGCTGTCAAATTGCTAAAAAACAGCAGAAAAACACACAGAATGATGCAAGCCGATCACCATTGCTTACAGTTCCCGTTTTATTCTAATTGGTCACGAAGTCGAATGCCAAATTTATGGAATGGATTTCAGTTTAGTTGCAGTCGTTCGTCAATGAGGCCGGGACGCACATATTACGCCGGATCCAGCCACTTTGCTGGGATTTGACAATGTTATGTTTCCTTCTTCGGCAGAAGCAAAACCAAATTCTAAGACGCGGCTTGCCTGCGTACTATTAGAATCCACTTTTGCCATATACTGTTAAGCTTGTGAATGCTAGCTTCAGCTACTGTTTTTGTAAGCAGCTTACTTATTAAGGACTTAATATGGCTTAGATGATTAAGTAGCCAACTTCTGGGTGACCAACCTGAATAAGTATAAACCTCATCGGTGAATAATTTCAAGGAGAAACCTTAATATTACAGAAGAGTATATTACAAGGATTGATATAGGACGATAGATACACTAGCTTTATCTTTGCAAGCTGACATACAATTTTAGGAACCGTTTACAAACATGTACGTTACAGTAACTGCTAGTCATGTAGGAATGAACTCATTGTTATACTTTATGGTATATATCGATATCTTGGTTTATTTTATGCTACCCCTTAGCCTCATATAATGGTCTGTAGCATCTTATTTGATGCTTAAATACCAATCTGTCAGGGCTCAGTACTAGGACCTCTCCTCTTCCTGATTTATATAAATGATCTTCCTCAACAGGTAACGTCAGACATACTGCTCTTTGCCGATGACGTGAAACTTTGGAGAGAGATATGCAACCAAGAGGACATGCAGGCACTTCAGGAGGATCTGACTCGACTTTAAAGTTGGGCAGATGATAACGGACTTACCTTTAACACTTCAAAGTGTAAAGTAGTCCATCTGTGACACGTCGCAGATTACAGTTACAACTTAGGAAAATCCTCTCTAGTAGTATCCCGAGTCGAAAAAGATTTAGGAGTTCTGGTGCCCTACGACTTAAAATCTTACGCCAACTGTGACAAAAATGCCTTTAGAGCAAACCTTGCACTGGTAACATTGAAGCGCATTTTTGGTCAGTTTGACGGGAGAACTTTCCACATAATCTTCAATAGTTTCATTCGTCCTCATTTAGAGTACGGGAACATAGTATTCCCTCCTACACTCCAAAAGAATAAGGACACTCTGGAGCGTATCCAACGGCGAGCCACGAAATCAGTTCGAGGACTCAAATTTAAACCTTACGCTAAGCGCCTCCAATCACTCGACCTTTACCCATTAGAGTACAGGCGTCTTAGAGGTGACATTCTAATGGCTTACAGTATCCTTAACACACCTGGACACCCTCTTAAACACCTACTTAAGCTTAGTCCCATCACTAACCTAAGGGGTAACACCCAAAAACTGGAGATACAACATAGTAGAACGGACTGCAGACACAATTTCTACTCCTTAAGAGTTGTCAAATGCTGGAATTCGCTGCCAGCTGAGCTAGTCCAAGCAACTTCCCAGGAGTTTTTTAAGAGGCGACTTGATCTATTCTTAAGGACTAAGGATAGTATCCTACTATGATTTACCAATTCATTTTCTTTCTCTTTTATCGTTAATATACCTAGGTTCTTGCCTGGAGGTATTGGTGATCCCCTGCTACTAGACACGGAAGCCTGTTAAGCGAAAGCTTCTTCTATTCCGTCCGCAACCATTTGAACCATTTCTGTCAACATCTCGTTTTTCAGTCTACTTCCACAGTAATTGTCTCGGTTGTGTTCTCGAGACTATAAAAACTTAAGAATAGGTCTCATTTTTCAGTGACATTGCTGTTGCCTAGTTATTTTGATTATTAGGCAGATACTCATTCCCACCAGTCAAGAAACAAATGGACCCAAAATTGTATTGACCACCGTTTAGTTCAGCAAAATATGTTTAGTTACTGTGTTTCATGCAGTTCAAATAAGTAGGAAAAGCCTTGTAATTGATTAGTTTTTGCACTAATTTTCATCGTCTAGTCATACGGCTAAATATGTATGTTGACGTATTGGTGTGTCTATTCTCCAATTGAAGCAGATTGTCAGTGAGATTATAGTCTATAGACGACCTTTGACCAACTCTGAGATGACCCCGCCTAGTTACTGGGGTTAAATGAGGATTGGTATTAGGGTTTACAGTTAGATATTGGGGTCAGGAAATGAGATTTAGTGTTGTCATCACTAACTGATATCAGATGTCAAGATGCCATTTGACCAAATAGATGAATAGATTTCGCACTACAATCCAAGACCCGTCATCTCAAATTTGACTGATTCGACCACTAATTATGGTCTCCCCAGATTACTTAAGAAATTGCAGTACAAATCTAAGAGTTAGTATACACTGTTAGTGAAATATTTACGTGCTTACAGAAATGTTAAGGGCATGTGCTCAAGTTTCTATTAAAACACGGTTTGCTTGGCTTTGCAAAATGCAAGATTTAGTGTCTAACAGATCGAAAGCCCCATTTTTATGCAATCATCTTAGTGGTTATGTCATAATTCTAAACCATATTGTTCGCATGTTTGACTACCGTCTTCAGTTATTGGTATGGGCATCGATAGAATAGTTGAATGTAAAGGTGCTCGATTTTCAGTCAATCGGTCATGTATTTACATAGCTTGATTGGAAAAGTATGGACAACGCAGGGTCTGACACATATGTATGTAGATCACTGACGTAGATGATCTGTATCGAATGATTGGGGACCTAATGGAGTTAGACGGGAACGGTGTGACCAACCAGCTAACGTCGAAGTCACATCTCGCGGTTAGTACCTAATATCGATTGCCCTTTCGTCGTATCCAGGCACTATGGCTACTTTGATGACCATACAACACAAACGCCCGGGTAGTATCCCAGCTGTCACATAAATCATTTGATCTGTGTTGTACATATGTATTTGGTGCCTTCTTGCACCAATATTTATGTCTAAATAAATAAGTATTAATAAGAGTAGGTACAAAGAACAGTGCGACCACTGCTGCTGGACGCTGTCTATGGTGTGCAATTAACTGATGCGCGTTGGTTGTCCTCGACCTTGACGAGGATCAGGGAGCTATTCGACATTCAGTGACCTGACTGCCGGATGATTTGGCTAGGGCTCAGTGACATTTCACTGACCATACCTGTATACCAACCTCACTTGTTACACTTACTACCATAGCAAGAAAGTAAGGAAATAAAAATGAAGATAATAACACTAAAATAACCCACAATGTCACTGAATAAGAAAAACAGAATTTAGCGAAGAAAATTTTCTTTTCGACGAAATCATTTACTCAAGCTGTACATTCGTATATATAGTTATATGAAATATACTCTTCATAGTATTCATCGATTTATTTTATTTTCATGCGTAGCTCAAGTGCAAACACTCATTCTAAACTTTTATTGCATTAATGTGCCAGATTTTCCCAGAATATCCTTTTTAATTGTCATTTAATTTTCAGGTGTAGGATATAAAATTTATGCACTTTTCATTTTGTAGTCTCAATTTTTCTGAATGGCTAATGCCGCTAGTAGTTCTAAGCAACCAATTTGTGTTCCTGATAGTGTGACAGGAAATAGGGTTGTACATTGGAAAATACATCGTCGACAACTTGTTAACCCATCGGTTTCTATCTGCGAACTTGTTGATGACGCGTCTGGTAAGATAGACATTAGAGCTCCCGGCTATGGTTGGGTAACCAAGATGAAAGATGAAGGTGCCATAGTTGTTCCTGGGTAAGATATCCTCACTAATTTTTTATTTGTAAGATGTGTTCTATTCAACTTCCTACCATGCACACATCACGTTGTAATGAAAGACTTGTGTGCAGAATGTGGTGCCAATTTGCGTAGGTAAGTCTAACTTTTTTCATTCAACGTCTCCTCAGAGAAGGAGGAATATCAGGTGAACGGATTACTGATGCTAGTGCTAGTATACCAATGGTACATGCAATCCCAGAACTTCATGTCAGTGAAACAGTAAGTTATGAGAGTCAGCTTGTCTCAATTACGATTTGTTACGAAGATATAAATCTAGACGCCAAATACAGTTATTATTCCTAGTTTTAATAGATAATCGTCAGTCAGTCAGTCAGCTGCAACGTAGGACCAGGCACGTATATGCATCGGTCCAAGTTGCCATACTGCATTAGCACAACAAGATGAACACCGGATTCATAAAAGTAGTTGATTCAGTGGTGGTAATATATAAAAGAAAGATTACATATAAAGAGATAGTACAGGGAGATAGAATTAGTTCCTAGAAAGAAAGATTTAAAGTGATTTTAATCTCTTAATTTAAAGGAAAACAGAGAGTGTATACACCGACGCCATTGTGATCGATTCTGAGCCATGTCATCAAGAGTCTCCAACCATTGGTTACGATAGTAACGCGGACCACAACCAGGCAGTCTGAATCTTCCAACATGGCTCAAACTAGAAGTTAGTGACTTCAAGCACTGATGCCACGTTTTGGTTTGGCCGCACCTAACTTTCTTCCAATTATCCCTAACACCAGTGAGCATTGCTCGTCGTGGTAATCGGTGTTCAGGCATACGCAACACGTGGCCCAACCATCTCAGTCGATGAAGATTTACAACTTCATCAACTGATTTACCATCATTCCCTAGTAGTACCCTGCGTCTAACCTCACTATTACTTACCCGGTGATTCCAGCAGATGCGAGCAATCATTCTAAGGCACCTGTGGTCAAATACCAGTAACTTACGAGTATATTCTACTCTTAAAGGCCATGTTTCGCAGCCGTATAGAAGGACGGAACGAACTGCCGCGCAGTATACTCTTCCCTTAATTGATAGACGGATATCTCGCCTTCGGCATAGGTGACGTAAGTTGGCAAAGGCCAAGCGAGCTTTTTGAATCCGTGGAGATATCTCGTCAGACACCAACCCATTTGGGCTGATCAGACTTCCAAGATAAGTGAAGGTGTCAACGCGTTCGACTACTTCATTCACTATCCTTAGTTCAGGTGTTGATGCAGACCAGTCCTGAAGCAACAACTTGCGTTTAGAGGGAGAGAAGCGCATCCCAAACATTTTGGCATTGTTGCTCAGTGCTACCAAAAGACTCTGCATTTCATCAGCGTCTTCACCAAACAGGACTATGTCATCTGCGTATTCTAAGTCAATAAGTGGAATTCCTGGTAGGAGATCAATACCCGAGAAGTCAGTCGATGAGAGCGTTATTTCCATCAGTAGATCTATGATGAAGTTAAACAAAAAAGGAGAAAGTGGACAGCCTTGATGGACGCCACTTGAGGTTGCAAAAGCAGATGACAGTTCGCCATAGGCTCTGACCCGACTAGTAGTGTTCGAGTAAAGAGCCTTCACAAGGTTTATGTACTTCTGAGGTACGCCTTTCAATGACAGACACTGCCACAGAACCTCTCGGTCAACAGAGTCAAACGCTGCTTTTAAGTCAAGGAATACCACCATTGTCGGACGCCGATAAGTATGCCTGTGTTCTAGAACCTGACGAATGGTGAATATGTGGTCGATGCAGCCACGACCAGGTCTGAAGCCAGCCTGATTTTCACGTGTTTGCAGTTCACGAGTCTTAGTTAGGCGTTCGAAAATTATCGAAGCTAGTATTTTAGATACTATATTAGTCAAACTAATCCCTCTATGGTTGTCACAAGATGATTTTGACCCTTTCTCAAATATTGGGACGATAAGTGATTGTGACCAGTTAGATGGGATAACGTTTAACTCCCAGATTTTAGCAAAAAAAATATTAGTCAACCTAATCGCTAAAACTAGACCACCATCCGAAATAGTCTGACTTACACTTGATTTATTAATTCCAGTTTCTTTTATTAGTCTGTAGAGTTGTCTTGTGTTCCCTATAGCCGCCGCCTTTTCCATCTCTTTTGCTTTCGTTGCCCACCACTGCTGACGATCGTTCCTTAGACTTTTGCTTAATCTAGATTTGATTTCTTTACGCTCTTCATCGTATTCAAAACCTGATGGGATGAGTTTGCGAAATCCATTGGTTTTTTGTAACCATTTGGTTTAAATCACTGGTAGATGTCACTGCTGTTTCCACAGCTGTTCGTATATCTTTCCAAGCAACATCTGGGTCAGTCTCGTTTTCAGAACTACCTAAGTGTGACCTCAGTTGTTCCTGGAACCTACTTTTGGCTTTCTCATTACTCAATTCGGTTCTAATGAGTCTTTTTTGTGTGGCGATGTCTTTCCTTATGCTTAAAATTTGTGTTTGCTAAAAATAAACGATTGTCTGAGCACCGTTGCAACAGACGATCACCATTATCTGTTCGCTGTGCCGGAATACTAAAATACCCACCTAAATGTCTTTCTGTTTCGTTTAAGCTACTTACCTGGGCATTAAAGTCACCTCCTACGAGTACTATGTCTGAACGTTTAGCTTTCTGAAGAAGTTCAGACAGCTTTCTGTAAAATTCATCTTTCACTTCATCCGAACTGCAGTCAGTGGGAGCGTAGGCAGAAACGACGAAAAGGCAACGACCTGTGTCCCTATCTTTCAGGGTTCTTACGGAGCCGTTTATCCGAACAGCGCATAGACGACTGTTAGTGGGGATCCACTCTAATAGCGCTTGTTCCGCCCTCATGCTTGATGCTATGCCTACACCTACCAGTCCACGAGAACTAGTCATCGGGTCGCCAGATACACGGAGGGTGTATCTCGTCGGCTCTCCGTTTTGCCGAGGTGAGGTCAAGTGAATGACCACACTAGGATCCTGTATGCGTGTTTCGGAGACACAGCATACATCAATCGTACGAGATTCTAAGGTTTTAGCCAAGGAAGCCTGCTGACCGATTTGACATAGTGTGCGTACGTTGAAGGCTCCAATGTGTAGTTTGGAGCGAGGTCTCAGTAGACCTGGGACAGTGTTTTGAGCACTAGAATCGTTGGCTGTGGTGACACTTGAGGAGGAAGCTAAAAGAGGAAGTTTAGTGTATAAAGTCGATGTAGGAGGAATAATAGGAATTGAAGAGGGAGGTTGACTATGAATACAGTGGTCTTGAGTGCTGTTAGAGGTATGAGGGCGGTTATCATTTCCGGGTTGCCCACACCGTGGAAGGGTTCTTCTGGAGGTACCTGAAAAAGAAATTGGATTAGAGGTGGTCACAGTGACCTGAGAGCGTGACCGCAGTGCCCAAGGGACAGCTGCTTGAGGTCGGTCACACACGACCTTTTTATGAGTAATTTTTGTGTTAGCTCCGTACTTGTTGAGTCCTTACCGCCGGAGACGGATATCCGTGGGATAAGGCGAGGTGTGCATTTTTAGGGTCGATCTTTTCTAACCCCACCCCTCCTTGTGGGAAGACAGCATCGCTGTCATGCTGGTTGTCTGAAGGAAACACCTTACTGCTGTCACACATCTGTACAGTCAGCAGTACGACTTCGCCCTCGGACCTTGGTTTTGTTGCTTTTAGTCTTGCCGCTCTTCAACCGACCTGTCTGGCATGGTAGGACCTTGAGGAACGGTTGTTCCAGCCAGTATAGCTCAGTTGCTTCATCACGATAGGCAAGCCCGACCACCACGTCAAGGTAGCAACAACGGTCAGGAATAGATAATCGTAAGAAAGCGTCTTACATATTGTCTATTAGATGTAACGAACGTTTTGTACTTCACTTATTGGCGAACCACATTTTTAGCTAACATGATAACTATTGGTCAACCATTTTTTTAGATCTTTACGAAACTGATGTCTCTGCGATTCACATGATAATTTATCTTTTTTCCCTTAGTAGTGGTACTCTCAGTGTACCTAACCGTTAAACTGTCTTGCATTTGGAATACCGGTCATCAGTCCAAAAAAAAATACTTAATAGGAGCAAAACATGTAATTTTCATTGTGATTGTCATGGTTGTGATAGTAGTTGAATAAATACCCTAGGGATGCAAGGTTCGTGTTCGTCCCTTCGCAGAATGGCTAAAAATAATAAAGTTCATTTTGGAAATACATCAGCATAATTAATGGGGCTGGATAAAATCGGATTAATAGTTTTGTATTTCTTGGACAAGATTATAAGTAAATATAGTGTTACCGAAACGGTAAACGTCGATTCATATTGCTTTAAGCTATTAATTGGCACATTTTCTCTATATGGACTGGCTAGTCACCTGATCTCTCGTTCTGTTATTATTCTGGTTACCTCAAAGCATACTTTACTATACATCTCTCTTGGACAATCCATTATCGAACCAGAGGTTTGCTGTACATCATACTACATTTGCCAAGTATTTTAAAAACTCAGAGCTACTGAAGAGACTCAGCTTCCGAATATACAATATGTAACTGGATTAATTAGTTTGTTTGTGACCTGGTAAATCTTCTCTACATAGCAAAGTATTGTTCCAGTTACCACGTAACATCATAAAACATCTGAAGGTTCCTCGACGGACGATGTTTTCTAGTGTAGGATTAGGCTGGAGGGAAGCTAGGGGTTTCCAAATCAAAACATAGTATCACTCGATGAAGTCATCAACAATTAGACTGAGTCATGTTAAAAGGTATAGACCACTGGTTGGAGTTAGTGTGGTTATCGTATCCAATGGTTATAGACTTTGAATGACATGGCTCGAAATCGTTTACAATGGCGCAAGTGCATCTATTTTTTGTCTTCTCCCAAGTCCTGAGATTCCAAATTTGTCATAACTGATTTTTGTTTTTTATTTCATTGATTTATATTTTCTTCCTGAATCGTACCTTCGATGTCTAATCTTCCCCATTACTACTGGTACTGTTACTACCTCTAATACCTATAGATTTCACCCGAAAATTTCATCTCTCTGTGCTAATGGGGTATGGCAACTTAAACCGATATACATGCGTACAAGGTTCTACGTTGTGGCTAACTAATTACCTGAAGGGGCAATTCAGACCACGTATTGTTTACGACGTACTATTTTGCATATAACTTTCACTAGATTTTCTATGCATTTTGTTTGTCAACATCATTAACCTTTTTTGTATTCAAACAGGTTGCAGATGAAATCGCCTTACAGGATCAACAAAGTTTATTGGCTGCTCGAAAACTTGTTTTACTGGTTGATCTTGATCAGACAATAATACATACAACTAATGATCCAAAAGCCTTCAAATATAAAGTAATTAATTTATTTACAACGTATTTCCACGAAATATATGTGTGAATTTAATTTAATATAGCAGATTTGGTGTTGGGTGATTCCAGCGTTTAGCTTCCAACTATTAATCCACATGTCTGTATTTCTCTATATTCTATTTTGATTTACTGATCAGAATATTAGTTTATCACTAACGAAAATACTTATTTTTGATCATCCTAAACTTAAATAGTTGTCCTAGTTCGGCTTTAAAAGTCTGTTTTACCATAAGATTTACGAGATGAAAGTCACTATTCGTAGATCATTATATTTGGTTCGGCTATTCACAGGTTAAAATTCATTTTCCATACTTAGGTTCTAAAAGTTAATTTTTATCTGTAGTCCATACACAATCAGTAAATCTCAGCGCCCTATTACATAAACCTAAACTTAATTACTGTGTTGCTTTGTACACTGAACACCCTATGTACCTTCAACCACTATCTTCATATAATCCTAATAACCTATCAAAGCGATCTCGTTGGGATGTACTGGCTAGAGTTCTTGTTATGTAAAGCCTTAACATACTACGAATTTACCTGAAGAATGGTCAAACTAAAATTAACCGATTTCATAATCTAGATTGTCTGTATTGTGATTATGCTCACACTGAGGATAGATTCAGTAATAGTAAAACGTTTCTCTCGTGAAATCAATATTCTCTCTGTAGAATGAGACATTTTTGACCTTTTTACTTTTGCTTCTCATTATTAGTGGTAAGATTTCTTCAAAAACAGGTTTCTGAACATCCCGTATTTTTACTCATGTTAATCTGTATGCTTATTATGATTGTTATTGCTACTAATATTTTGGTAACATTATTTTCTCTTATTAGAATGTACATCGATATCGTTTACCAGGATCACCACTTGTTTATCATACACGATTAAGACCTCATTTAGAAAAAGTGTTAGATTGTCTTAGTCAGTATTATCAAATGCATATCTGCACTTTTGGTAACCGTGTCTATGCACATCAACTTGCTTCAATGATTGATCCACAGCGTAGGTATTTTTCACAACGTATCCTATCACGGGATGAATGCTTCAATCCGGTTACAAAGTCAGCAAATTTAAAGTTAGTTTGCGTAACAATAATAATATTTGATTATGAACTTTTTAAGTTAACCGTTTTTAAATGGTATAATTTGGCTCTTCGTTAAGACTAAACTACTTCATGTTGACTGGGTAAAAAGTTACCCTGCTTAAGGTTATCATCTTTATTATTACGAGTAGACCTATCCAAAGCATTTCATGCACTGGTTTAGGTTATAATTCATTTACTAGTTACGGATTTATGTATTCAACTTAACTGCCTCTTTTCCCGAAGAGAATTGGACGGTCCCCAGGTCTTAACCCGTGACTTAATGATTGAAAGTCAAATCCCTTAACCACTGAACTATTACACCATCGACTTACCGCTTATTAGTAGCCAATATCTTGTCTTTTTCTCGGCATTATTTGCATAATATCGATTAAGTCTCAGTGTATTCACTAAACCAAGGCTTAAAAATTATTAGGGGCCCCCAAATACCTTGGTATGGCCGAGAGTGGGGTGGGCCCGCCCTCCCTCTCGAAATACTCTCACACGGCCACGCGTATACAACCTCTGCCAGGGAAGTCCTACTCACTGCCTTCTCGTGTCGGGGGTGTTGTTTGCGAAACTGAGAGGTCGAAAAGAGAATGTCCGGTGCTTTAACCGGATCCCAAACCAATGGTGCACATGGGCTCCAGTATCCTGAGGGGAAAATGGTGTATGAACCAATTTCTTGGTCACTGGCTTCCATGGGACTGCATTTCCTCACGATGCTCCACTGCCTTGTGGGTTAGACCTTTAGGGTGTGGCCCCCTAAGAAAACCACCTGCTTCTGTTTGGGCACCCGGGCAGTATCTCAGTTTTTAAAATACTTGGCAAATGTAGTATGATGTACAGCAAACCTCTGGTTCGATAATGGATTGTCCAAGAGAGATGTATAGTAAAGTATGCTTTGAGGTAACCAGAATAATAACAGAACGAGAGATCAGGTGACTAGCCAGTCCATATAGAGAAAATGTGCCAATTAATAGCTTAAAGCAATATGAATCGACGTTTACCGTTTCGGTAACACTATATTTACTTATAATCTTGTCCAAGAAATACAAAACTATTAATCCGATTTTATCCAGCCCCATTAATTATGCTGATGTATTTCCAAAATGAACTTTATTATTTTTAGCCATTCTGCGAAGGGACGAACACGAACCTTGCATCCCTAGGGTATTTATTCAACTACTATCACAACCATGACAATCACAATGAAAATTACATGTTTTGCTCCTATTAAGTATTTTTTTTGGACTGATGACCGGTATTCCAAATGCAAGACAGTTTAACGGTTAGGTACACTGAGAGTACCACTACTAAGGGAAAAAAGATAAATTATCATGTGAATCGCAGAGACATCAGTTTCGTAAAGATCTAAAAAAATGGTTGACCAATAGTTATCATGTTAGCTAAAAATGTGGTTCGCCAATAAGTGAAGTACAAAACGTTCGTTACATCTAATAGACAATATGTAAGACGCTTTCTTACGATTATCTATTCCTGACCGTTGTTGCTACCTTGACGTGGTGGTCGGGCTTGCCTATCGTGATGAAGCAACTGAGCTATACTGGCTGGAACAACCGTTCCTCAAGGTCCTACCATGCCAGACAGGTCGGTAGAAGAGCGGCAAGACTAAAAGCAACAAAACCAAGGTCCGAGGGCGAAGTCGTACTGCTGACTGTACAGATGTGTGACAGCAGTAAGGTGTTTCCTTCAGACAACCAGCATGACAGCGATGCTGTCTTCCCACAAGGAGGGGTGGGGTTAGAAAAGATCGACCCTAAAAATGCACACCTCGCCTTATCCCACGGATATCCGTCTCCGGCGGTAAGGACTCAACAAGTACGGAGCTAACACAAAAATTACTCATAAAAAGGTCGTGTGTGACCGACCTCAAGCAGCTGTCCCTTGGGCACTGCGGTCACGCTCTCAGGTCACTGTGACCACCTCTAATCCAATTTCTTTTTCAGGTACCTCCAGAAGAACCCTTCCACGGTGTGGGCAACCCGGAAATGATAACCGCCCTCATGTGAATCGCAGAGACATCAGTTTCGTAAAGATCTAAAAAAATGGTTGACCAATAGTTATCATGTTAGCTAAAAATGTGGTTCGCCAATAAGTGAAGTACAAAACGTTCGTTACATCTAATAGACAATATGTAAGACGCTTTCTTACGATTATCTATTCCTGACCGTTGTTGCTACCTTGACGTGGTGGTCGGGCTTGCCTATCGTGATGAAGCAACTGAGCTATACTGGCTGGAACAACCGTTCCTCAAGGTCCTACCATGCCAGACAGGTCGGTTGAAGAGCGGCAAGACTAAAAGCAACAAAACCAAGGTCCGAGGGCGAAGTCGTACTGCTGACTGTACAGATGTGTGACAGCAGTAAGGTGTTTCCTTCAGACAACCAGCATGACAGCGATGCTGTCTTCCCACAAGGAGGGGTGGGGTTAGAAAAGATCGACCCTAAAAATGCACACCTCGCCTTATCCCACGGATATCCGTCTCCGGCGGTAAGGACTCAACAAGTACGGAGCTAACACAAAAATTACTCATAAAAAGGTCGTGTGCGACCGACCTCAAGCAGCTGTCCCTTGGGCACTGCGGTCACGCTCTCAGGTCACTGTGACCACCTCTAATCCAATTTCTTTTTCAGGTACCTCCAGAAGAACCCTTCCACGGTGTGGGCAACCCGGAAATGATAACCGCCCTCATGTGAATCGCAGAGACATCAGTTTCGTAAAGATCTAAAAAAATGGTTGACCAATAGTTATCATGTTAGCTAAAAATGTGGTTCGCCAATAAGTGAAGTACAAAACGTTCGTTACATCTAATAGACAATATGTAAGACGCTTTCTTACGATTATCTATTCCTGACCGTTGTTGCTACCTTGACGTGGTGGTCGGGCTTGCCTATCGTGATGAAGCAACTGAGCTATACTGGCTGGAACAACCGTTCCTCAAGGTCCTACCATGCCAGACAGGTCGGTTGAAGAGCGGCAAGACTAAAAGCAACAAAACCAAGGTCCGAGGGCGAAGTCGTACTGCTGACTGTACAGATGTGTGACAGCAGTAAGGTGTTTCCTTCAGACAACCAGCATGACAGCGATGCTGTCTTCCCACAAGGAGGGGTGGGGTTAGAAAAGATCGACCCTAAAAATGCACACCTCGCCTTATCCCACGGATATCCGTCTCCGGCGGTAAGGACTCAACAAGTACGGAGCTAACACAAAAATTACTCATAAAAAGGTCGTGTGTGACCGACCTCAAGCAGCTGTCCCTTGGGCACTGCGGTCACGCTCTCAGGTCACTGTGACCACCTCTAATCCAATTTCTTTTTCAGGTACCTCCAGAAGAACCCTTCCACGGTGTGGGCAACCCGGAAATGATAACCGCCCTCATACCTCTAACAGCACTCAAGACCACTGTATTCATAGTCAACCTCCCTCTTCAATTCCTATTATTCCTCCTACATCGACTTTATACACTAAACTTCCTCTTTTAGCTTCCTCCTCAAGTGTCACCACAGCCAACGATTCTAGTGCTCAAAACACTGTCCCAGGTCTACTGAGACCTCGCTCCAAACTACACATTGGAGCCTTCAACGTACGCACACTATGTCAAATCGGTCAGCAGGCTTCCTTGGCTAAAACCTTAGAATCTCGTACGATTGATGTATGCTGTGTCTCCGAAACACGCATACAGGATCCTAGTGTGGTCATTCACTTGACCTCACCTCGGCAAAACGGAGAGCCGACGAGATACACCCTCCGTGTATCTGGCGACCCGATGACTAGTTCTCGTGGACTGGCAGGTGTAGGCATAGCACTAAGCATGAGGGCGGAACAAGCGCTATTAGAGTGGATCCCCACTAACAGTCGTCTATGCGTTGTTCGGATAAACGGCTCCGTAAGAACCCTGAAAGATAGGGATACAGGTCGTTGCCTTTTCGTCGTTTCGGCCTACGCTCCCACTGACTGCAGTTCGGATGAAGTGAAAGATGAATTTTACAGAAAGCTGTCTGAACTTCTTCAGAATGCTAAACGTTCAGACATAGTACTCGTAGGAGGTGACTTTAATGCCCAGGTAGGTAGCCTAAACAAAACAGAAAGACATTTAGGTGGGTATTTTAGTATTCCGGCACAGCGAACAGATAATGGTGATCGTCTGCTGCGACTGTGCTCAGACAATCGTTTATTTTTAGCAAACACAAATTTTAAGCATAAGGAGAGACATCGTCTAACATGGCGACCCCCTGCACCAAACCAACGATGGACTCAAATAGACCATATTGCCATCAGTCATCGTTGGAGAGGGTCAATAGAAGATTGTCGCTCATTCTGGGGTACCTGCTTGGACTCTGATCATGCCCTAGTACGAGCACGCATCTGCTTGCGCCTCACTGGACGCAAAAGAGCCACACAAAAAAGACTCATTAGAACCGAAATGAGTAATGAGAAAGCCAAAAGTAGGTTCCAAGAATAACTGAGGTCACACTTAGGTAGTTCTGAAAACGAGACTGACCCAGATGTTGCTTGGAAAGATATACGAACAGCTGTGGAAACAGCAGTGACATCAATTAGTAATTTAAACCACAGGGTTACAAAGAACCAATGGATTTCTTCAAGGTCTATTGCACTGATGGACTCTCGTAAACTCATCCCATCAGGATCTGAACACGATGATGAGCGAATGCGAATCAGATCTAGGTTAAGCGAAAGTCTAAGGAACGATCGTCAGCAGTGGTGGGCAACGAAGGCAAAAGAGATGGAAAAGGCGGCGGCTATAGGGAACACAAGACAACTCTACAGACTAATAAAAGAAACTGGAATTAATAAATCAAGTGTAAGTCAGACTATTTCGGATGGTGGTCTAGTTTTAGCGATTAGGTTGACTAATATTTTTTTTGCTAAAATCTGGGAGTTAAACGTTATCCCATCTAACTGGTCACAATCACTTATCGTCCCAATATTTAAGAAAGGGTCAAAATCATCTTGTGACAACCATAGAGGGATTAGTTTGACTAATATAGTATCTAAAATACTAGCTTCGATAATTTTCGGACGCCTAACTAAGACTCGTGAACTGCAAACACGTGAAAATCAGGCTGGCTTCAGACCTGGTCGTGGCTGCATCGACCACATAAATGGGTTGGTGCCTGACGAAATCTCAGCACGGATTCGAAAAGCTCGTTTGGCCTTTGCCAACTTACGTCATCTATGCCGAAGGCGAGATATCCATCTATCAATTAAGGGAAGAGTATACTGTGCGGCAGTTCGTTCCGTTCTACTATACGGCTGTGAAACATGGCCTTTAAGAGTAGAATATACTCGTAAGTTACTGGTATTTGACCACAGGTGCCTTAGAATGATTGCTCGCATCTGCTGGGATCACCGGGTAAGTAATAGTGAGGTTAGACGCAGGGTACTACTAGGGAATGATGGTAAATCAGTTGATGAAGTTGTAAATCTTCATCGACTGAGATGGTTGGGCCACGTGTTGCGTATGCCTGAACACCGATTACCACGACGCGCAATGCTGACTAGTTCAGGGGATAATTGGAAGAAAGTTAGGTGCGGCCAAACCAAAACGTGGCATCAGTGCTTGAAGTCACTAACTTCTGGTCTGAGCCATGTTGGGAGATTCAGACTGCCTGGTTGTGGTCCGCGTGACTATCGTAACCAATGGTTGGAGACTCTTGATGACATGGCTCAGAATCGATCACAATGGCGTCGGTGTATACACTCTCTGTTTTCCTTTAAATTAAGAGATTAAAATCACTTTAAATCTTTCTTTCTAGGAACTAATCTTTTCTTCCTGTATTACTATATCCTTATATGTAATCTTTCTTTTATATATTACCACCACTGAATCAACTACTTTTATGAATCCGGTGTTCATCTTGTTGTGCTAATGAGGTATGGCAACTTGGACCGATGCATATACGTGCCTGGTCCTACGTTGCAGCTGACTGACTGCATGGCTTGGGCATTCTCGCACAGTAAGACAATATCCGCATACTCAAGGTCGAGAAGTCTTTCTCCAGGCAACAGATCCACACCACCATTACTTACATCCGCCAGAGGTGTTTCCAGAATGTCATCGATGGCAAAGTTGAAGAGGAATGGTGAGATTGGGAAACCCTGTGTAACCCCACTGCTCGAATGGAATAATGGAGTGAGGTGGTCGTATGCCCTCACTCTGCCTAAGGTGCTTGTGTATAGAGCTTTTAGTATGTTAATAAACTTCTCAGGCACACCCTTCTTCAATAGACAATCCCAGAGAACAGTTCTGTCCAACAAATCGAAGGCAGCCCTGATATCAAGAAACACTACGATTGTTGGCCTTTGATAAGTATGATTGTGTTCTAACATTTGGCGGAGAGTGAAGATATGATCAATACATCCGCGACCAGAACGAAAGCTAGCCCGCTCCTCGCAAGTCAATCATTCTCGGGTTTTGAACAACCTACGAATCACAACGGAAGCCAATAGCTTGGACGCAATCGAAAGTAGACTTATCCCCCGATAGTTGTTACAGGAACAACGTGAACCTTTTTTAAAGATAGGGACAACTATCGACTCATTCCATGACGTTGGTGCACTCTCTAGTTCCCAGACCTTTGTAAACAACGTCGTCAGTCCCTTAGTCAGAAAGTCACCACCATCTTTAAAAAGAGCCGGAGGTAAGTCATCTGAGCCCGGTGATTTGTAGCGTTTCAAGAGTTGGAGTTCCTTGCGGACTTCTGCCTCATTTGGTGCATCAGTCGTCACCGGCCATGGAGGGCAGGACAGTCTGACCGATGTTGCCGGAGCAGCAGGCCAGTTGAACTGCCCTCCGAAAAATTCTGCCCATCGTCCAAGACGTCGATGGATGTTAGTGATTGGCGTTCCGTCATCCTCGCAGATTGTTTCGCTCACACCAGACTTCTTGCTGCCAGTGGCTCGGATGAGTTGGGAGAGCTTTCGGTAATTACCAGATGCAGCTGCTGCTTCCAGCTTATTAGCACGCTCCGACCACCAGGCTTCTCGGTCCTTACGCAAGCTTTGCCCGATTTCTTTACGTAACATCCTTCGTTTGTGGTCAAATTCACGGTCACCCGGAGTAGACCGAAGAGCTTCAATGAGTTGTAAGGAACCAGAAAAAATTCAGTGCTCATAAGCGGGACGTTTCGCGAACGCACAACTGACTTTACCCGCCATTTCCATGGCGTCTTGCAATTGCAGCCAATGCTTATTTATACTTTTCGGTGGAATGGTAGCTAGCCCAGCTTGCTAACATCAATCCTTTGGTGGCGGTCACTCCGTTGGCCACTGAAAAGTAAGTTAAGATTGGTGCAGACCGTGGCATGATCAGATTCCAGATAGGTACTCCAAAGGGGGCGGCAGTCTTGTACACAACCACGCCAGCGGTAGCTGATCGCTATGTGATCAATCTGAGTCCAGGCTTGAGATGCAGAGGGAGGACGCCAGGTGGCATATCGGCGATGACTGTGCCGAAAGTTAATGCTAGCCAGAAACAGGTTGTGGTCTGTGCATAGTTGCAGTAGACGTTCCCCGTTATCTTTCCTGTGACCAACAAGTCCCCATCGGCCACCTAAACGACTCTCTTCTGTGCCTAGACGCCCCAGCTGAGTATTCAAGTCTCCGGCTAGTACTACAATATCTGTCGAACGCACTTTCTGGAGAAGAACAGATAACTTGTAGAATTCATCCTTGATTACATCCGGGCTGCAATCTGTCGGGGCTAAAACAGCCAGTTTGAATGGTGCACGTGGTTTCAGAAAAACTTCTTCAGTACTCGTATTCGGTGGTAACATACAATTTTCAACCAGGCAGTGACTCGAGAACGTTTAGATAGAGCCGAATTTCCACCATAGGCGAGCTGTTGTATAAGTCGAAAAATAAGGATAGATAGAGTAGGAATAAAAGAGAGTAAATAAATGACGTAGTAAATAATAATAACAATAGTAATAATAATAATGCGAGTCATTTGATTGTTAATCGGGGCGAAAAGAATATTTTCCATTAGTAGACTGTTCATCATGTTTTTTTGTGTGGGCTGAGATACTGCCCGGGTGCCCAAACAGAAGCAGGTGGTTTTCTTAGGGGGCCACACCCTAAAGGTCTAACCCACAAGGCAGTGGAGCATCGTGAGGAAATGCAGTCCCATGGAAGCCAGTGACCAAGAAATTGGTTCATACGCCATTTTTCCCCTCAGGATACTGGAGCCCATGTGCACCATTGGTTTGGGATCCGGTTAAAGCACCGGACATTCTCTTTTCGACCTCTCAGTTTCGCAAACAACACCCCCGACACGAGAAGGCAGTGAGTAGGACTTCCCTGGCAGAGGTTGTATACGCGTGGCCGTGTGAGAGTATTTCGAGAGGGAGGGCGGGCCCACCCCACTCTCGGCCATACCAGGGCATTAGAATATTAACTGATGATTGATGATCTGAGTTGATTATGAGCGTGAACTCGTTTCATTAGGTTAGTATATGTACTTTAGTTCTGTGTTCATCTAGCGAAATTTTTTTCGCTTTTTTGACAAATTGTTATTTAAACCATTCTACGTTTCTTATTTTATCATCATTATTTACAATTAAAGAGCATTATTTCCTCGCGGTCTCAACCTAGTATGTATTATTGATGATCGCGGTGAAGTATGGGATTGGTCTTCCAATTTAATTCATGTTAAACCATATCGGTAAGTTGATATTTTTTCGAGTAACAAAAATCTAACTCCGTTGATGGACGCAGTTTTCTTGTGTAATACAAGGTCTGTTCATGATTATCAATATTTCACTGTTGTGGATTAAAATTTTCAAACTTGTAAATGAGGATATTTAGGGATTGTTAAATCAATGAATGCAATCCACTAGTTGATTGATAATATGTAATGTGAGTTCGTGATGAAAACCTTAAATCTAATTCCTAACCCTAACCATAAACTGTAAATCATATTCTTTATTCTTCAAACTGCTTTATAATCCTCATTTAGCCCCTAGTAAGTAGGTAGACACTCTCAAGGTCACTTTCTCGTCGCTCAAAGATCGTCCATAAATTATAGTCTCACCGCTTTAAGTTAAAATAATTGTTTAAAATCATTTTTTATTTCTTGGATAGTGTAATAAGAAGACAAAGATTATCAGAACTAACTGTCTTTAAATATCAACCAATTTATAGATAACAATAAAATATGCCTAAAACATTAATAACAACGTATTGACTTCCTTCAAATGATTTTGTTGACGCTTAAAGAGTTGTGGATCATAAGGTTCACATCACAGATTAACATCAAAATGAAGATTTTTTTAAAATGGGAAAATACTAGAAAAGATATATTTAGTTTTTGTTAGTGATTCCTCAGACATAGAAACTTTTGATCTCATACATGGCGGAAAAGACGTATAACTCATGAGGTGGACTTAGTTATAAGGCTAGTAAAGCTTTTAATGTTTGGAACTCAGGTCAGTTAACAAATATATTGAAGTATTTTCAATCTATCAATAAGTTTTTAAAGACTCTTAAACAACCATAAGGCCAAGAATTGGATCAAGGTAGAAGAAAATTAGAATGTGTATACAATGGCAGCCGTACGTTCATATTTATAGTTGTTTGATAAATTTATATCTGCAGAATAATAGAAAGAGATCATGTCGTAAAATAAACCGAGATTTCAAACATCCGAAAAAGGATGAGTAATGATTGTAAGGTTATAGAGGACTGTAAAAGTGTTGACAACAAGTAATCACACTTGGTGTTGACAAAACCAACTGTTAGTCATTTGTGGGGAAATTTATGTAGCTCACTCCTATCTGAAGTTTGTGTTGATAACGTTGTATATAAAGACAGTGAAAACTTTACGTTTAAACTATCCAGCTGGAAGAACGCTTACTTACGTCTGTTACCCCTCATGGAGAAGCATAAGTCGCCCACCAGCACTCTCCATCCAACCCTGTCCTGGGCAATCCTTTCCAATTCTTTTTAGTCGCTATTCATCCTTTTCATATCTGCCTCCGATTCCCAAAGTAGTGTGTTCTCCGGCCTTCCTCTTTTGCCGTTTCTCTTCAGGATTCCAAGTTAGGGCTTACCTTGTGACGCAATTCCACCTAAACTGTATAAATCATCGATCTCAGGATTTCCAGTCCCTAAAACCATGTATATTTCCGTCAAAGTGCCAACCTACTTCTCTGTTGTAATTATTTTCTATCGTTTCTAATTTAGGTAGAAATGTAGGTCAAGTATCGATCAGTATTATTAGTCCGGGATTTGTCCTCAATTTTGTTTTGTTTATCTGATTTGAGCTGATTTTTTAAGACGAAATCTCTGTCAGTTGTTTACAGATTGACTTAAATTTTCTGATGAATTTAATTCAATTGACACTAATCTGTTAATCTCATATCAGTTTCTCTACATATTTTCACTTTGATAAATGCCTAATGTAAAAGGTTTGTGACCAATTTTTCCTTATTAATTGTCGACCGTTTGATGATTACAGTATCAATTCAATTGCTTGAAATTGCAATATGCATTTTAAAATCGAATAGTCAATCCTCTTCAATGAAAGTAAAGCTCATAACTTTTTCTGGAAAAAGTGGGATAGATGAATAGGATTTCATGTGTGGTAAATGATTAGTGGTGGTAGTGTAGTAGCTAACGTGCTTCATTTTAAACTTTAAGATTTACTCTTGAAATACCTATTCTCCCAGAAGCTCAAAACATCAATAAGCACTTATACAGTCGAATCTTATTCAATTCTGTAGTGCCACTAACTCACTAGTTTTGTTCCCTTGACTTGTAGTCATTAAGGTGCATACTTGAATGTATCTTCCCAGTGGACTTGATGATTGTAGCTTCGCTTGTGAATTTGATTGTACACATATATTAGATGACATGGTCCAGAACCAGTCACATTGGCGCACAGTTACAGTCGCTCTTTCTCTAAATCCAAATCTTGAGTTCCTGTATTCGTTCATACATATCTTTTTGTTCAGTCTCTTTCGAAATATACTCTCGTTTATTTATTTTTTTCATTATTAATTTATTTATTTATTATTATTATTATTATTATTATTATTATTATTATTATTATTATTATTTCAACTCTTACTATTCACCTTATTGTGCTAACTATAATATTGACAACTTGGACTAATACACACTTTTAACAGACTCCACGTTGGTTATTGCAAAATAATTAACATATTAAGTTTTATTATTATTATTATTGTTCAAGGAAAATCACCTTTGCAATACTTTGTTTTCACTCTTTTTTATCAGCTTTTTTCCAGACATTGGAGATATTAATGCTTTTCCATGGTCATCACAACCATCAACATCTTCAATCCCTACTTCATCTTCTGATAGTTGTACATCGACTTCAACAAAGGTCACAGAATCATCCTCCTCATCTTTATCAAATTGTTCAAATATTCAACTGATCGATAAATCTGATCAAAATATGAATTCACAGGTTAGTGAAGTTAATGGGAATATTTTATCACACGATGTGGAAACAAAGTCAAATAACAATGATAATACTACAACTGCTATCAGCAGTAATGAAAAACCAGTTCGCTGTACACTGGATAAGTAAGATTATTATTATTAATTATTATTATTGCTATTATTATTATTACTATTATTACTATTACTATTATTACTATTATTATTATTATTACTATAATTATTATTACTATTATTACTATTACTATTACTATTATTATTATTATTATTAATTATCTCGCTGTTCTAACGCGGTATGGCAACCTGAACCCATAGATATATGTGCCTTTTCCTATGTTGTGACTGACCAACCGACTGATTAATATCCATATCTCACTGGTTGTCGGATATAAATTAAATGTTAAAATTGTTGAAAATGTACAATAAATTGGGCTTTTGTATTCCACCATAGATTAGTCTTTAGGACATGTACTACATGGTTTATGATTCCGTGAGTTTTAGGCCTGACAGTTTTTCTTTAGTTTATAAGACAATCACAATCAGTATAACTGACAACATTCATTGTCACTAATTTCAATTTTTATTAGGTATTTTATTTGACTAATTTTGTAAATGATAACCGAATGTATTTACCTGTGATCTCATATAATACTTATAACCTTATCACAAATCTAATTACTATGAAATTCAAAAAGTACTGTCACTGCTATAGTGATTTGTATATTATCCTTTTTATGCATGTTCTTCGCTTACAATAACAAATTCAAATACATAGTAATACTAACACATTAACAATGAGGGTTCTATTAGAATTGTAGTCATTCTATCTGCTCGAATCGTATTTTGTATTCAATAATCTTTCCGTCTAGCACTGATGTTATTACTTCTACTACTTTTGTATTTATCTTGCTATCCTGATATAGTGTGGGGATTTAGACCGATGCACATGTGTATCAGATTCTACATTGCTTATGACACACGATCCATCCTATTCTGGACTTTTCTGCTGGCTGCAACTGCACTCCAATGTTAATATCCACACCAAGATGCAAACCCCAGTATTTTTCGCTTCAAACAATAGTGCATTATTCCCTAAGTTACTGTGTCCTAATAGCCGCTAACTTTTGCAACACGCATGGATTTTATATATCAAAGTTGGTACTTTTCTGTTGTTGATCTTAAGGACTGAAACCCTTGCTTATGGTTGATTGACTGACGAACCGAATCCCTGATATATATATATATATATATATATATATATATATATATATATATATTACATACTTTTTTATCCTTTTTCTATCTTGATTCTATGAATCTAGGACTAATGATAATGCTTCTGTTACTACTACTGATAATGATATTGAATTTCGTCAAACTCAATCAACTAGTGCAAATGTCACACTAAACTTTTCCAAATCAACTGATAATATCGGAGACCATATAGACGATAATTCCACTACAACTACCGTTGTTGATGATGATCATGACGAGAAAGATATTAATAATATTATTAATGATCATGATTCATTATCGAAAATAAAAGAGATCGAAATAGAAATAGACGCTGCAGATGATGATTATTTATTACGTTTACAAGAGATTCTATTGAGAATTCATCGAAATTATTTTAAAACTTATGATCTATGGCAAACTGGTCATTATGATAATCATCATCAAACTACATTGATGACAAAATCACTAGAGAATAAACACAGGTAGGTATTAGCATGTAAAATTATCATTGGTTAAGCCTGATAGATTTCAAACAAATCGAACTTTTGATGGATTGTTAATAATAAAAGATTATGATACATTTTTAAATATTCCAATGAATTCAACACTTAAATTCTTGATGTTGCAAAGACATTGTTTTTATGATTAAGAGTAGGTGTTACTATTGTTCGTTTGTTTATTTTGAACATGTTAACTGTAGATTGCGGCGAAGGTGAATTCTTTTTCAACTTATTCCAGTATGCCAAACAGAATAACATATTTTACCAACACCAAAAGTATTCAAGCTATTCGCCTGATAGCTACCTCAATCCCTGATAAGTGAGATAACAAAGAAAGAAGAACAAGTTTCGTTGAAATCTCAAGGTATTCTTACAAATCCAACATAAAGGATGTCATAGTTTTCTCAACTCTAAGTATTTTGTCAGAGTGGTCTGTATACGGACGGTTTTTTTAAATTGAAGTTCGTCAACAATCGTTCAGATAGTATCCGTGCAATCAGATATAACAGTAGATTTCACCGGTTCAATGTTTTCATTGATAGTCGTTCTGACATTGCATTGTCTTCAAATTCTTACGTATCGTTACTGGAAACTTTTGATCCATGTACAAAGAGGTGTTTTCTTAACTACCCCTTTTTCTCCATAAACTAGAGAGCTTAGTTCTCATATGTATCCGACAAAATATGTACAAATGTCGGTTGGGATCGAAAATCAAGCCGTGTTGTAGTTCCAATTGGATTTGTATAGTACATTTTGATATTTTTATTTCAAATTTACATGTACAGTATCCTGTATTTATTTACTTATTTATTTGATGTTTTTTCTTCTATCCACCTCAATATTTAACCAGTGACCATTCAATAAACTCATCCATTGTGAATAATTCGCGTAAAAATGTCTGCCTAATAAATCCGACTGGAAATACAGATGTTGTATCCACATATTTACCCCATGTTTCTGATATTATAGCCAAATTAAGAAAAACTGTACTTGGTCCTAACTGTCATATCACATTGTCTGGGTTATCACCTGCACATTTTCCTGCTGATCGGTGTTTAGCTGGTCGAATTGTACGCAGTTTAGGCGGTATATTGCATGCAAGCTTAAGACTACCATCAATATGCAATCAATCAAATAGTAATGGTAATAAGAATGGTGATAGTACAACATCTATGCCAGTTAACAAGTTGGAGCTAAAGTCCGAGTGAGTTCTCTCTTTTGGTTACTGAAAGTTTTTCAATAAAACGTTTTTTCCAGATTTGGATTATTTAATATCATTATTCACTTTATAAAAAAGTGTTTGCAGCTAGCGAGCAATATACTACTGACTAGTTTTGGGTTGTGTTTCAGTGGTAAAAGTATATGACTTAAAACCAGTGAGTAACAAGTTTGAATCCCTACTTCCTCAATTTTAGGTTACTTGATCTTTTTACCTGACAATTTAAACTGTGACTCATATTTGGAACATGTGTTGCGTATGCCTGAACGTTTGTAGAATTATGGTCTACTATGGTATTAGTACTGCTCTAATAATAGACCTAATCCTAAAATTGTAGATTTGTTATGATGTAACTGCCTAATCTATAAGATCTTACGTAGAAGTCACATCATCATCTACACTAACTCACTGCATCGTAACAATTACCAATACATGATAGAGAACAATCTTAGGCTAGAGATGGAACAATATATTTAATATGAATAAAAGATATAAGGTAACATTTAACAGGGACCACGCCTGACCGTTGTTGCTACCTTGACGTGGTGGTCGGGCTTGCCTATCGTGATGAAGCAACTGAGCTATACTGGCTGGAACAACCGTTCCTCAAGGTCCTACCATGCCAGACAGGTCGGTTGAAGAGCGGTAAGACTAAAAGCAGCAACTCAAGGTCTGAGGGCGAAGTCGTACTGCTGACTGTACAGAGGTGTGACAGCAGTAAGGTGTTTCCCTCGGACAACCAGCATCTGCAGCGATGCTGCCTTCTCACAAGGAAGGAAGGGGTTAGAAAAGGTTGACCCTAAAAATGTCACACCTCACCTTACCCCATGGATTTCCGTCTGCGGCGGTAAGGCCCTTTGAAGAACGGAGCTAACACATTAAAAACCTTCCACAAAAAGGCCGTGCCCGACCGGTCTCAAGCAGTTGTCCCTTGGGCTCTGCGGTCACGCACGCAGGTCGCTAAGACCAACGCTAATCCGATTTCCTTTTCAGGTTCCTCAAGAAATACCCTTTCATGGTGTGGGCAACCGAGAAGTGACCAAGTTGGTCACATTCAAATCCTTCCTATACCTCCTAATAACTCTCTTATCTCCACGACTAACCCTTCTCACGTCCCTTTATCACCTCGCCCCGCTAGTGCGAACGATTCGAGTACGCGGAATGTTATTCCTGGTCTCCTGAAACCACACTCCAAACTACACGTAGGAGCTTTCAACGTCCAAACACTGTGCCAAATAGGACAACAGGCTTCCTTAGCTAAGACTTTAGAATCTCGCTCCATCGATGTGTGCTGCGTCTCCGAAACGCGCACACAGGATCCTAGTAGTGTCATTCATTTGACCGCACCTTGTCAAATAACAAACCAACTCGATTTACGCTCCGTGTATCTGGAAGCCCTGATGCTGCTTCCCGTGGCCTCGCTGGCGTAAGTATAGCATTGAGTCCTAGGGCAGAACTAACTCTCTTAGACTGGATCCCAGTAGACAGTCGTTTGTGGGCTGTCCAACTAAACGGAGCAGTAAGGACTCGGAAAGATAGAGACACTCGTCGTTGCCTCTTCGTCGTCTCTGCCTACTCTCCCACTGACTGCAGCTCAGATAATGTAAAAGATGAGTTTTACAGAAAGCTTTACGACCTTCTCCGAAAAGCTAGGCGCTCTGATGTAGTAATAGTGGCTGGTGACTTTAATGCTCAAGTAGGTAAACTATGCGAAAGGGAGAGACACCTGGGTGGATCTTATGGTGTCGCGGCTCAAAGAACAGATAATGGCGACCGTCTGTTGCAGCTATGCTCAAATAACCGCCTGTTTCTTACAAACACTAACTTTAAGCATAAGGAAAAACATCTTTCAACATGGCGACCCCCGAATTCGTCCCAACGTTGAACCCAAATAGATCACATCGCTATCAGCCACCGATGGAGGGACTCGATAGAAGACTGTCGCTCATTCTGGAGCACATGCTTAGACTCAGATCATGCTCGGGTGCGAGCGCGTATTTGTCTACATCTTACTGGACGTAGTAAAGATGGTATAAGGAAACCCCTTAGGGTCCTACTTAATGATAGTCAAGCTAAGAGTATATTTCAGGAACAACTAGAAAAATAATTAGGCAGCCATGTAAGTGATGCCCACCCCGAGGCAGTGTGGAATGACATCCGAAAAGCTGTAGAAACAGCAATGATATCTGCAAGTACAGTAAACCATAAGGTTAGGGAGAAACACTGGATCTCAACAGCGTCCACCGCACTGATAGGTGCTCGAAAACTCATTCCATCTGGCTCTGAACATAACGAAGAGCGGAGTCAGCCTAAGCGCAAGCTGACTAGAAGCTTACGCAATGATCGTGAACAGTGGTGGGTAGCGAAAGCAAGAGAGATGGAAAAAGCAGCGGCAATAGGTAACAGCAGGCAACTGTTCAGACTTGTTAAGGAAACCGGTATTAGGAACCCGACTGTTAGCGAAACAATCGCAGAGAAAGATGGACATATTATTCATTCTCAATCCAGGAGAGTGGATCGATGGGCAGAACACTTTAGGGAGCAGTTCAACTGGCCTTCAGCCACACCTCGGTTTCCCACGATCTCCAATCTACCTGAATGGCAAGTTAATGTAAGTCCTCCGACTCTTTACGAAGTTGAAAAAGCTATAGGAAATCTGAAGCGTGGGGGAGCAGCAGGCCCTGACATGTTTACCCCTGATATTTTTAAGGATGGCGGTCCAGTATTAGCAGCAAGATTGACTGAGGTCTTAGGTAGAATCTGGGAACTGGACGCAATCCCATCTGACTGGTCTCAATCACTGATTGTACCAGTCTATAAGAAAGGACAAAAGTCCTCTTGTGACAATCACAGAGGAATTAGTTTGACTAATATAGTGTCTAAAATATTAGCTTCAATAATACTTCGACGTCTAACCAAAGCTCGTGAAGAGCAGACTAGAGAAAACCAGGCTGGTTTTCGACCTGGACGTGGTTGTATAGACCAGATATTCACATTACGTCAGGTCCTAGAACATAGACACACATTCAGACGCCCCACAATGGTAGTATTTCTCGACCTTAAGGCGGCATTTGACTCTGTTGATCATGAGGTTCTATGGCAGTGTTTGTCACTGAAGGGAGTATAAAAGAAGTACATCAACCTTATAAAGGCTCTCTACTCGAACACAACTGGTCGAGTGAGAGCTTATGGCGAACTGTCATCAGAACTGATTACCTCAAGTGGTGTTCGTCAGGGTTGTCCACTCTTTCCATTCTTGTTTCACTTTGTTGTTGACGTCCTTTTAGAGATGACACTTTCCTCATCTAAATTTCTAGGAGTTGAACTTCTACCGGGAGATCCACTTGTTGACTTAGATTATGCCGATGACATAGTTCTATTTGGTGAAGACGCTGACAGAATGCAGAGTCTACTGACCACTCTAAGCAACAATGCAAGCATGTTCGGCATGCGATTTTCTCCCTCGAAATGCAAAATGTTACTTCAGGATTGGGTTGCATCGACACCCGAACTAGTGATAGGGAGTGAAGTAGTTGAGCGTGTCGACCGCTTCACTTATCTCAGACGTCTCATCAGCCTTTGTGGTCTGGTGTGTGACGAAATCTCAGCACGGATACAGAAGGCTCGACTAGCTTTTGTCAACTTGCGTCATTTGTGGCGTAGGCGAGATATCCGTTTATCAACCAAAGGACGTGTTTACTGCAGTTCGTTCCGTCCTACTTTATGGCAGTGAAACATGGCCAGTAAGAGTAGAGGGTATTCGTAGGTTACTAGTATTTGACCATAGGTGTCTTCGAAACATCGCTCGTATATCCTGGGACCACCGAGTAAGTAATGCAGTTGTTATGAAACGGGTACTAGGTAAGGATGGCAAATCAATTGAGGAAGTAGTGAAACTTAATCAGTTGAGATGGCTGGGACATGTGTTGCGCATGCCCGACCACCGACTGCCCCGACGTGCTATGTTTTATGGTGTAGGAGTAGGTTGGAAGAAAGCTAGGGGCGGCCAGACCAAAACATGGCTTAAATCCATGAAGTCACTGACAAGTGGACTGAGTCATGTTGGTAGGTGTAGACTACCTGGTTGGGGACCGCGAGACGATAGCAACCGATGGTTAGAGACCTTGAATGACATGGCTGAAAATCGTTTGCAATGGCGCAAGTGCATCCACTCTTTGTGTTCTCTCAAACTCTAATCTTCTGTATTCTTCATGTCCTTTATTTTCTTTCCCGATTTATTCCACTGGACTATACTCCCTTAATAACACCATCAAACCTTAATGTCCCCTATCTCTACTTATACTTTCAGTACCTCTACCACTATGGGATTTGAATCTCTGTGCTAATGTGGTATGGCAACTCGAACTGATGTACGTACGTACGAAGTTCCACGTTGTTACTGACTGACTGACTTTCATGATGTGATCAGCTAAAGATATGCAGAATATACATTAATAGTCATTTATTGAACTGCTCTTTACAAGTAAAGCTAAGGGATCGTCAAAGAAGTTCGTGATCGTTTGTAGTATGTGACATGTTTGGGTTCGTTAATTTTTTAAGCATCAGATTCTTGTAATGTTTAAGATCGGTATTGAAGCAGATTTTAAGTAAAATGGATCAAAACGAGTCATATTGGCTGCTGAAATCGAAGCACGGCTTGAATCTGTGAACTTATGAGGAACTTAACAATGATCTACAACAACTAATGTACTGCACTGAGTCTTACACATCTCAGATTTTCCATTGTAGAAAACTATAAGGGAACCGTTATTTCATTCTCTCTTACAAATCTCTTGATATCTAAATTGTTTCAGTCAATTATGTTGCGAAACAAATCAAAAACGATTTAGTATCACATTTCAAAACTGTTGTTCAAAAAATTCACAAATAGGTGTAGAATGGACCTCCTCTAGTGGATCAGTTATCAACAACGTAACACCTGAACTCCATGTTTATTTGGTTCCATTTACCACACTTCTTTTTCTTTTTCTCTACATGAATAGAATTCTAATAAGTGAATGAGAGGTAAAAAGAGAATAATGTATGTCTTCACGTAATTTCAATACTTTATAGAATAATAATTGTAACACTTCATTGATTCACCATTACAAACTTCTTCGAACTGACATGGTCAGGGACAGTGAAGATAATTCCCTCCTTTATTTCTCTTTGAAATTATCTCTTTATGATGTTCAGCCCATACTCTTTTGAGCATCCAAATGTACTACATCTTATCCATATTAAATAAATCACAATAATTTCCATGTTCAATTTGATAAATTTTTTATGTTTTCGTTGAAATGTCTTGAATAATTTTTACATGCGTTTCAATATTATACCATTAGTCTATAGGTTGACAATCAATGACCGAACGAAGTAACCGCTTGAAGCTTTACTAAGAAAACAGAAGTACATAGTTACTAATATTTTGATGTCATTGTTTTCTTTTTAAAGTAGAAATATAACTCACCACCCATAAATACTTGGTGTTTCAATCAGATATTCAGTTAACTAGTATTCGTTAATATCAGTTAGTCACTCAGTCAGCTACAACGTAGGACCAGGCACATATATGCATCGGTCCAAGTTGCCACACCTCATTAGCACAACAAGATGAACACCGAATTCATAGAAGTAGTTACTTCAATGGTAGTAATATGTAAAAGAAAGATTGATTAGTTAATATATTATCTTTTTAAAAGAAACGTGTTATTCCTTGCAAATATTTGTAAGCCTTACGTGTTTTCTATTTAATAAAACTTCCTTTAGATCTCATGGTATTGTGCATAGTGTTCCTACTCACTATACAACACATTTAATTGCTTGTCGTAGAGGAACAGAAAAAGTACATGCTGCATTAAAATATCTTACAATAGATAATAATAATCTTCAATTAAACAATAATTCATCTTCACATTCACTTCATCTTGTTTCACCTCAATGGTTATGGTCTTGTCATTACCATTGGGATCATGTATGTGAATTAAAATATCCATTAGATCGTGATTTTCATCCAAGTGATTTCGATCCAGATATTGAACCGATTCCAGGTACAATTCGATATGCAAAACGTATGCGACGACATTATTATTATCATCATTCCCATATTAATCTTTCTGATGGACATCATCATCATTCTACGCATAATGATAATCGTTCACGTTATCATCACCACGGTCATAGTCGTCATCACCACCATCGTCATTCTCAACATCATACTCATCTTCAAGATAGACATGATCATAAGCATTCACATAAACATCATCGATCATCTATGGAATTAGAACCGTCTTCTGATATAAATGAAGACATGTAGGTTTTCAATATTTATTTCACGTAAATTTTCTATTTCGTTAATTTTAACATAGTAGCAAATTTATTATAGGTGGTGGTATGTTGTACTGGATCTACACACATATATTTAAATAATAGGTTAAGATAGTGAATCCTATAAGTTATGGAACTTGATCTTTATTTATCTTCTTATCATATATAGATCATCTTCATATGATGTTTACTGAACTATTCAGTAAGTGATATATACAATATTGGGATCAAACTATATATACATAGACGAGAAAAAAAGTTAAGTGTCAGTTGTTAGATGATAATTCGTTAAGAACAGTTTACTAATTAATTAAACTTAATATAGTTTACAATGCAGATCGATTTCAGCTGAAAACTCATTGAAAACTTGAATGGTTTGGTGGTTCTGTGATTAAATTGTCAAACTTTCAGCTATTAAGTCAGGTTTGAACTACGATTAATCTACTCCGGTTTGAATAAACGTTAACATCGCTAGACTTCATATTTAGAGTGTGACTCGAAACCAATCATATACATTTGTGCCATATGAGTTACATCAGCACTGAAAGCATTGAACGACTATTTTTCGCTAGTTTGGTAATATTTCAGTAATGATCACTCGTGTGTATATGGTACAAGACTTTACTTACTTACTTACTTACTTACTTACTTACTTACTTACTTACTTACTTACTTACTTACTTTACTTACTTACTTACTTACTTACTTACTTACTTACTTACTTACTTACTTACTTACTTACTTACTTACTTACTTACTTACTTACTTACTTACTTACTTACTTACTTACTTACTTACTTACTTACTTACTTACTTACTTACTTACTTACTTACTTACTTACTTACTTACTTACTTACTTACTTACTTACTTACTTACTTACTTACTTACTTACTTACTTACTTACTTACTTACTTACTTACTTACTTACTTACTTACTTACTTACTTACTTACTTACTTACTTACTTACTTACTTACTTACTTACTTACTTACTTACTTACTTACTTACTTACTTACTTACTTACTTACTTACTTACTTACTTACTTACTTACTTACTTACTTACTTACTTACTTACTTACTTACTTACTTACTTACTTACTTACTTACTTACTTACTTACTTACTTACTTACTTACTTACTTACTTACTTACTTACTTACTTACTTACTTACTTACTTACTTACTTACTTACTTACTTACTTACTTACTTACTTACTTACTTACTTACTTACTTACTTACTTACTTACTTACTTACTTACTTACTTACTTACTTACTTACTTACTTACTTACTTACTTACTTACTTACTTACTTACTTACTTACTTACTTACTTACTTACTTACTTACTTACTTACTTACTTACTTACTTACGCCTTTTACCCCTCATGGAATAGATAGGCCGCTCACCAACATTCTCCATCCAGCTCTGTCCTGAACAATCCTTTTAGTTTCTATCGATTCTTTGCATGTCTGCTTCCAATTCTCGACGCAGTCTATTCTTTAGTTTCCCTCTTTGCCGTTTCCCTTCACGATTTCAGGTAGTAAGTGCTTGCTTCGTGATGCAGTTTAGTGATTTCCGTGATGTATATCCTATCCACTTCGAGAGTCTTTTCCTAACTCCCTCCTTATCGGGAATCTGGTTTGTTTTCTCCCACACTAGGCTGTTGCTGATGGTATCCGTCCAACGGCGGACATTGAGTATCTTGCGTATACGACTGTTTATGAATACTCGTACTTTTTTGATGATGGCCGTATTAGTTCTCCAGTTTTCAGCTACATACAGTATGACTGAGTGTCTTAACGTTCGTATTGAAGATTCTGACTTGTTTTGAATTCCAATGCTGTCTCAGCCTTGCCAATTCTCTCCTTCACGTCTGCATTAGA
The DNA here is from genome assembly GCA_946903255.1 of Schistosoma spindalis. Taxonomy (NCBI): domain Eukaryota; kingdom Metazoa; phylum Platyhelminthes; class Trematoda; order Strigeidida; family Schistosomatidae; genus Schistosoma; species Schistosoma spindalis. The sequence goes on along the minus strand of OX336416.1, from coordinate 37,025,733 downwards.
TATCCTTGTTCATTTATGATGCTGTCCAAGTATGTGGAAGTTTCCACCTGTTCCACAGTTTCCCCATCAAGTGGGATCGGGTTGGTGTTCTATGTTTTACATTTGAGGATTTTCATTTTTCCCTTGTGTATGTTGAGACCTACTGATGCAGAGGCTGCTGCTGCACTGTTTTTCTTGACCTGCATTTGTTGATGTGTATGGGATAGGAGGGCTAGGTCATCTACGAAGTCGAGATCGTCTAGTTGATTCCGAGCTGTACATTGTATTCCGTGCTTCCCGTCAGATGCGGAGGTTATCATAATCCAGTCGACTATCAGAAGAAAACGGGAGGGAGTAGATGCTGCTAATACATTGACAGTCTTCACTTGTATTTGTCGGTATGTATGGGATAGAAGAGCTAGGTCATATGTGAAGTGCGAATTGTCTTGTTGCATGCAAGCTGTTCATTGTTTTCTGCGTTTCCCTTGAGATGTGTAGGTTCTCATAATCCAGTCGACCACCAGAAGAAAACGGGAGGGACTAGACACCCTTGTCTGACTCCGGTCCTCACATGGAATAAACGACTATGTATGTATCGTCAAATTAGTAACAGAAATAAAATAGAGAATAATTAAGAAAAAATAACTCATTATTGCAGTAAGAAATGACGCTAGAATAAATGTTTGTGCAGTCATAGTTTGGAGTGATGCTATGCAAGTCTCGATTGAGCGAAAAGGATAATGAAATATCAATATGCATATGTATATGTATAGTGAAGATAAAACAAGTTTGAGAAGTTAATTTAAGTGTAATACAAGTTATTGTCTTGATTACAAAACTTCATAAATTTAAGAATAATATTTATTTAGATGGAGAAAAGAGACAGACAAAAATCAAACTCCGAATGTTAGGATTTGATTGTGATAATTACTATGAAGTTCAGACAAGTTTGCTGGACGAAACGTTGAAATTACTTAAATTTCAATCGCTGAGATTATTTCAAATATAATTTTCAAAATTAGTTATCTTTATTACAAATCGTAACATCTTGTTAATAATCTTTCACATAAATCGTAATTTTGGAAAAACCTCATTACATGCGTTATGCTTATTAATAAATGATCATTCCAATGGAACACAAGCAATCTTATTCAGTCAGTCAGTAAAAACGTGGAACTTCGTACGTACGTACATCAGTTCGAGTTGCCATACCACATTAGCACAGAGATTCAGTTATCGTTTCAAATCCCATAATGGTAGAGGTACTGAAAGTATAAGTAGTGATAGGGAACATTAAGGTTATAGCTAAAGATCCGAGTATACAGCAAAACAATGCATTTTTACTTATTGTAAATCGATGAAATTGGTATTCTAGTATTGCTCATCAATGTCACGAAACCTATTTTCATATGCGTATAAAATTTAGTAGATATTTCTGAAGTAAAACAGATTCATATAAAAAAAGTAAGTCACTCAACAATTATACTACTAAAATTTATACTACTCATCATAATACTTCCATCAATTCCTTGGTGCGATGTCAACATGATAATGTCGTTTTACTGAACATTATGGCTTGCTTACTCACACCTGGTACCCCTCGTGGAGGAGCATAGGCCGCTCACAACCACTCCACGTCGAACTCTGTCCTTGCCAATCCATTCCAGTTGCTATTCGTTCTTTTCATGTCTGCTCTCGACTCCCAACACACCATGTTGCATCAGTCTCCCTCTTTTCCGTTTTCCTTCAGGATTCCGAGTTAGCGCTTGCCTCATTATTCCGTTTTATGGTTTTTGTAATGCATTATGTCCTATCCACTCCCATCGTGTTCTCCTAATTTCCTCTTGCACAGTAGACTGTTGCTGACGATATCCGGTCAACAACGGACATTGAGCATCTTGCGTAGACACTTGTTTATAAATAGTTGTACTTGTGTGATGATAGTTGTGGTAGTTCTCCAAGTTTCAGCTCCGTACAGTAGAAATGACTGTCTTGACGTTCGTCTTGATGATTCTGACTTTGGTGTTGGCTTGCAGACAGTTATTTTGAGTTCCACATGTTCGTCAACAGTGTGAATGCTGTCCTTGCTTCTCCAATCCTTGCATTTACATATGCGTCGGATCCTCCACGTTCATCAATGATGCTGTCCAGGTATGTGAAAGCTTCCACCTGTTTCACAGTTTGTCAATCAAGTGTGATTCGGTTTGTGTTCTTCATGTTGTACTTGAAGATTTTGCTTTTCCCTTACGTATGTTGAGAGCTACTGATGCAGATGCTGCTAATACATTGACAGTCTTCACTTGTATTTGTCGGTATGTATGGGATAGAAGAGCTAGGTCATATGTGAAGTGCGAATTGTCTTGTTGCATGCAAGCTGTTCATTGTTTTCTGCGTTTCCCTTGAGATGTGTAGGTTCTCATAATCCAGTCGACCACCAGAAGAAAACGGGAGGGACTAGACACCCTTGTCTGACTCCGGTCCTCACATGGAACGTATCTGTCAGCTGTCCTCCATGCACGACTTTGCAGTGTAGTCAGTCGTATGAATTCCGTGTGGAGTTTCCATAAGGTCCTCCTATCCACACTGTTGAATGCTTTCAATGGAGCTGGTCCATTCAAGAGTTACTCAAAATATTCTACCCATGTGTTCCCCTGTTCTTGAATCTCGGTGACTGGCTTACCTTCTTTATCCTTGACGAGTCTCTCTTGCTTACTATATTCTCCTTCCAGTTTCTTCATTGTGTCACATAGTTGTCTCATATTTCCTTCTCTTGAAGTCGCTTCCACTGTCGTTGCTAGGTCTTCCATAAATTCGTGCTTGTCAGTTCTAATGCTCCTCATTTGCTCGTTTGTATCTGTGTATTCATGTTTTGTCTTAACTTTCTCTGTTCTTGTTCGGCTGTTGTTGATTCCTGTCTTCCTTTCTTAAATCTTGTCCAGGATTTCCATAGAGATCCATTCCTTATGATGATGTTTGTTGCGACCCAGAACCTCCTGACACGTTGAAGTTAAGGCTTCTTTGATCCCTTTCCAGTTGTCTTCCATAGTAGTTTCTTCTTTCAGTAGATCCTTTAAGGCTTGGAACCTGTCGTTGCGTTATCTTGAATTCGTTGAGTTTGTCAGTATCCGGAAGAAAGGCTGTATTGAACCTTTGTAATGCTGTTTCTCCAGTCGTCCAGTACTTCTTTAGCTTCAGTTTCATCATGAAAACCACCAGTTGGTGATGATTTGAAGCCATGTCAGTTCCACTCCTACTTCTCACGTCTTCCATCGACCTAAGTTTTTCAGTGATGCAAATATGATCAACCTGGTTCTCCGTGATGTGATCGGATGATACCCATGTAGCTTCATCTCTGTGTTTGTGTGGGAATATTGAGCTGCCTATAACCATTTTACTGAAGGCTTATAAACTTGCAAATCTGTCACCATTCTCGTTCCTTACTCCTAGTCCATGTCGTTTCATGATATTTTCATTCCCGATGTCGTCCCTTCTGACTTTAGCGTTCAAGTCTTCCATCAGGATGGTCAGGTTCTTTCCTGGAAACCTCGCTATGATCGATTGCAGTCTCTCATAGAACTGATCTTTATTGTCGTCGTTGCTATCATTGGTGGGTGCATAAGATTGGATAACATTCATTGTGATCCTCTCCTTCTTTGCTTTTAAGGATGCTTTGACGATTTTTGATCCATGAGACTCCCATCCTATAAGTGCATTAGGTGCTTCTCTGGACAGCATCAGTACACTTCCTTGAGTGTGTGGAGCATTTTCTTCTTCGTGACCGAATTACAGCAGCATTTTTCCCGTATGTAGATTTTTCTGTTTAGTTTGGGTCCAATTGGTTTCACTGATTACGAACACCGTCAAGTTGTATCTCCCTATTTACTCAGCTATTTGATTAGTTTTCTCGGTCTCATATATTGTCTGAACGTTCCATGTACCTATAAAAATTGTTGCTGTTGTTATTAGAAGGGGCATTGGCCTTGTGACTTCCGAAGAATCTAGGTTTTCATCATGAGGCGTCATAATTCTTCTTTCAACTCGGAGTCCAGAGTTTAAATGGTTTAATTTATTTTTTCTGACAAGAGTTTATTTAGCAAGGTTGTGTTTTACGCAATGGGGTTGGGGACCCCATGCCCAATCCTTCTCCTTCTTGAGTGCTTGGGACCGGCAGTAGCCCTAGAAGAGCTACACGTGGAGTTATGGTACAAGACCCATGCTATTTAATTCATTACAATGTATGACAATTAGTTTGGCTAACATGACATTTCACTTACAAAGTAATGTGAGAAATAAATAACAGATACACACTAAAATTCGTCACTGAAAATAATGACAACCTTAACAATAAAACTGTAGTAAAATAATACAAAATCCGATTTGATAGTCCTCAAATTTACAGAATCGATGATAGTGTTTAGCACTGAAGTTCGAAATGCGTGTTTGATTTTATTTACCACTTCGATTAGACGTACATATACATCTTAGTGTTGGTGTTTACATTGAAACTTGCATTTAGTATCCATCGTTTATCACTAGACTATTGAATCATTAAGATCACAAAATCGGCTCCTGATATTTATTTATCTTGTCTGCACTACTGATGGAATAAGTTGGAACTTTTTAATCCTAGCTGGAGTTGTTACTGACTTAACCTCAATAGTAAGTAGTTGGTTCGTGTTTTCACTGCCCATTCCACTAATTCAAAGGAAATTAATATATTAACACATGATAAGTGACTCATAGTTTTTCGCTTTTTAGAAAAATAAATCATTAGATGAACAGTACTATGTAAGTTATTTTATTCAAATGAAGTATAATTTTTCTAACAAACATTGTTCTTTTTTTTCTAATATCATATATTTAGTGAACAGAAAATACCTCGTCTAGATCCAAGTGTAGTCCGATCCGCTTTAGATTCTATTCGTACAGAACGAGAAAACGATCGAAAACGTAAATTGAGAAAGAAATCAAAAACTAAAAGACATCATAAACGACACCGTCGAGATTTATCTCATCATGAAAACGCAAAAGAGAAGAATATTTCAATAACTAATAATGGTAAGAAATTAATTATATGTGTTATGTACATGGATAAATTTTTAATAGTATACAGCCTTATGACGATTATGCAACATCTTATTATGTTTTACAGTTCAATTCATTTATGGTATACACTTTCTAGGACTGACCTAGACCCACTCTGCGAATAAGAGAACTGATATGAGTGGAAAGATTTAATTGGTAAACTGATTGATAATGTGTACAAATCACTCGTATTCATACATTCATCCTCTCTGAATTGAATAACGACATATGAGTTTCGACTCTGTCCAGTTGCACAATCACCTTTCCCTGTCTTGTTTTCAATCTCTGACCTACTGTTTGACCTTGAGATGGCAAGCGGGTTCTCTGCTGAGGAGTCCCATACTAGGATGAAATGATCTTTTAGTGCTTCCAAGTTTTCGCTGGTGGCCTAACATTGATCCATGTATAATATCAATCCAAAATTTAAAAAAATTACACTATTTAGAAAATGCAATAAACTCATTGTACCTACTTATTGGTTTATTCGTCATTTATATTTAATTATTTCAAAATATTAACATTTTCTGACACAATTTATGTGTGTTCATTAGGGAAGCGTAAATTATTTAGTAAATATCAGAAGAGGGTTTTGTGGATATTATAGTAATTTTAACAGTTGAGATCATTAGTCAATTAAACCTTAACCACCACGAAAAACCTGGGACTTCTCAGCAGTGCACGTCCACGATCCCGCAAGCGGGATTTGAACCCAAGACCTATCGGTTTCGCGCGTGAACGCTTAACCTCTAAACCATTGAGCCTATCAGCGTCCAACGGTGTTAATGTCTAACTTCAATTAGTCCGCGAAGTTGAGTTGCATACCCACCGTTATCTTCAGTTAGTTACTATCTTACAACAGACCCGGTTTAACTCCACTCCTAGGTTCGAATCTTGCGATTCGGAATCGTAGATGTGCACTGCTGAGGAGCCCCGCACGAGGACGAAACGGTCGTCCAGTGCTTCCAGGTTTTTCATGGTCGTCTGCCTTCAATTGACTCATGATCTCAACTATTAAAATTTAGTAAATAAATTGAGTATGGGAGTTTAAAGTAGTAGATTCTTTATGACTAATTAAAACTATAGTTTCTTAAATATTAAGTTCTTCACATAATTTCTTTTTTGTTATCAAAATAGTTGAAAGTTAACTACTGACTCTTTTTAAACATAACTGGTTCTAGTCTCCATCGATTGTTATTGATTTCATGAGTCTTAGTAGAGTAGAATTCAACTGATTATTGTGAACCTCCACATTGGATCTTTATCATGTAAAAGATGACGTAAAATTGAAATATCAAGACTTTGATATCGTGAAAAATACTCAGTAGTTCTATTCATAATTGATAACTCAATGACACGGTTCTGAATCGGTAGCAATGTTGCAGACGTATTCATTATGTCTTCTCATTAAATCTTGATTTTTAAAATTGTCTTATAGTTTTAATTTCATGAATTCATTGTTTCTTCACAAATATACATTGTCCGTGCTTAATCTTTTCTATCATCATTGATATTGTTAATACTTCGACTATTCTGACCTTAGTCTTGAAATAGTGTAGCAACTTGAACCTAAGTACATATGTTCCGTGTGTTGTACATTGTTTACTACTGACAATGTCGTTTACTGAGAACTCTACTTTACTATTATTATCGTTTATTTATTTGTTTTACGCATAATTTAGTAACTATAAATGATCAGAGTGGAATAATGTCTGGAAATGAAAGTTCTTCATCTTCGTCATCACCGTCATTGAAATCGGATTCCTCTATAGAATCAGATCTTAATCATCATGACAAACAACCAAATAATTCATCATCATCATCCACAGAATATTCCACAAAGCAAGGAAATATTTCGACAGAAAATTCAAAATTAGCATGTTTATTTGATGAATCATTATGCGATCATAGTGAAATTTGTCAAAATAATAGTATTATAAATTGTGATCTATGTAAATCAAATTCATCATTATTTTGTAATTCTGACAAGTTACTAATAAAAGGTCCAGTAGTAATTGATCATTATGTGACAGAAATTAAAGATGAAGGGGATCAAGATTTCAATGAATATACAATAACTAGAAATCTCATAGAATTAAACGATGATGAAGAAGAGAGAGACGGTACAAGAAACACAGAACAGTTCAATGGGGACGACGAAGATGTTAATGGCGATGATGGTGAAGAGGATGAGCATTCCGACTTAACCAATGAACAAATCGAAGGAGAAGAGGAAGTTAAAGCTCAACTCAGTGATTTTCTACCACCTCCAACAACTTTAGTATTGGCAGATAATCCTTTAATGCACTTACCTCCAGATGTAGGTCATTTTATTTAGGAAAACGTTTTCTGTACCTCAATTTCATAGTTTTAACAGTGTAGAGTTGTAGCTTGTACTTACCTGTATTATAAAAAAAACATTCACAGATATTGTAAACCACAAATATTAATTTGTTTAAACAGTTGTGTAATATCATGAATTGATCAGGATAGAAAAAATTTCCCATTAGATTCCATATCAGTTATTTCAAGTTAATGTATTTCCTGAAACGTCTAAGTCATAAAATCAATCCTTGACGGATTTTGTATGTACTTTACTGAAGAGTTCCACAAGGAAATGACGATACAACTATTCGATACTCTCTAGCTAAACTGATTTCACGATGTAAATTATAAAGTGGACAGAGACAAATTATGTATACAATTCATATTGTTCAAAATTATTGAATTGATGGCTTATTGGTTAAACCGTATTTTTATTATGGAATGGAACTTAGCTACTGAGTCCTGATAGCCACTTGCTTGTGCAATGAGGTGAAGTTTAATTCACTTGGTATTGATTTACTTGAATCTTCCCATTGATGTTTAGGGGAGGTTGATTATGAATACAGTGGTCTTGAGTGCTGTTAGAGGTATGAGGGCGGTTATCATTTCCGGGTTGCCCACACCGTGGAAGGGTTCTTCTGGAGGTACCTGAAAAAGAAATTGGATTAGAGTTGGTCATAGTGACCTGAGAGCGTGACCACAGTGCCCAAGGGACAGCTGCTTGAGGTCGGTCACACACGACCTTTTTATGAGTAATTTTTGTGTTAGCTCCGTACTTGTTGAGACCTTACCGCCGGAGATGAGAATCCGTGGGATAAGGCGAGGTGTGCATTTTTAGGGTCGACCTTTTCTAACCCCACCCCTCCTTGTGGGAAGGCAGCATCGCTGTCATGCTGGTTGTCTGAAGGAAACACCTTACTGCTGTCACACCTCTGTACAGTCAGCAGTACGACTTCACCTTCGGACCTTGGATTTGTTGCTTTTAGTCTTACCGCTCTTCAAACGACCTGTCTGGTATGGTAGGACCTTGAGGAACGATTGTTTCAGTCATTATAGCGCAACTGGTTCATCATGACAGACAAGCCCGACCACGACGTCAAGGTATCAACAACGGTCGGGATTGCCCTAGATGAAGTAAAACCGAGTTTTATAACACGAGTAATAAGATATTAACTGCTCTTTGACACCATTTTCAATTGATTTGCTATGTTATTTTCTATAAAGTTTCTGATGAACGAAATCTACTGGCTTGTATATTATTATGTAATTGTTAGGTTGGTGTGGCGGGTAGGAATAGTAGGTTGTCTTTTATATGCATACATATATACCATTTTGCTTTTCTTTTCACAAAATGGACATTATATAGGCAACTGGTAAAATGCTCGCTGAAATTGAAGATGCTGTTCTTGAAGAAGTAACTGAAAGAGCTACATCAGTTCCTCGAGAAGCCGAAATCTATGATCCAGCTTTAGATAATTTTAATGATTCTTCATCAACAGATTCTTCATCAGACAATCAAACATCTGTTATTGAATTAACTAAATTTCATAAATCTCATATTACAACTAATGAATTACTTAAAAACCCAATGGAATGTGATCGTAGGACGTTAAATTGGCAGGTAAGTAATTGAAAGTTTAGTTAAATGTTGAATGGAAAATCCAAAAAAAATAATTGTGCATAACATTAAGGATCATTCAAACTTATCCTCTTGATGATTTATTATACAAATTTTAAAATATTTTTTTATTCGAAGATCCTTAAATGTGCTAAAATATTAGATGGTGGTTGAAGGTAGTCGACAGAAAACCCTTACCCGGGTTTCGTGCTACTTGGCACTCGTCAGCAAGGTGTACCTGTAATCTTGAGGGAACTGGTGCTCCCTGTGTCACCCAGCTTCATAGTGCTGAAATATTGAATGTCAAAGCCAATATAATTTGTTTTCCATCATCATATACCCTAACTTATATTGTATTATGAAAGAAAGATTTTATATAAAGTAGGATGAACGAATTTTCGATTGTTATAATGTAGCAATATAATACTGATTGATAGAGATGATCTGAAACTACTTACGATATAACCAAGTGACGATTAATCACAACAAGATCAAATTACAGATCTCAGCCCCAAGTTAAATTGATATCAAAAAAAGATAACTTCTCAGTAAGAATATGTTCTATTCTTTAATAACCTACTTCGGTTTGGGCACCCGGGCAGTATCACAGCCCTCACACAAATCCAATGAGATTTGTGTGGCGCATATGTATTTGGTGTGTCCTTGTACCAATATCTGTGTTCGAATAATAATAATAATTCTTTGATAAAATAACATGCGTATATACAAAATGTTTATTACATGCATAGATATGACTAAAAGTCATTTAAGAAGTAAACGACTAGAGGACATGAATGTTATATCCCAGCGAGGATTAAATTACAGGTAACCTTCGAGGTATAATAATGGACTAATATTCTATAAATATTCTTATTGTATAATTATTCAAGAATTACATTATGTGTATTTATGTTCCACTTATTATAAGCTTTAATTTGACCCATAGATTATTACAATACGATTTATTATTCTTGAGTTATGGCCTGTCCACTAATTACGATCTCCCGCGTTCACAGCCACTTTTTGGCTTATTTGTGTACATATGTTATTTCCTATTTTATGGTACGTTGTGGTCTGTCTGATTGATATATAAACCGAGTATATCTGAAATAAATGATTCGATTCATATTGCAGAAGCTGGTATTGTGTTCTGGACTCAAGCGGACAGGTTAGAAGGACATAGGACCCAATAAGGACGCTAGACTTCTCAGACCGGTTGAACGTCATTGGTTTTGTCATAATGCGAAGATTTGTACAAGTCGTATTCTGATTGGTGGATAAGTCACGTGATCGAAAGTCGGACATCAAATCATAACCATGGAAACTACAAATTATTCACTCTCCAATGGGATTAATGTTTATCAGGTTTACTTATTGCTCCACCACATAAAAAAACAACATAAAACTGATATGATATATGCTTTAATCATTTCCACCACCGCTGAATTAACTACTACAAATCCGGTGTTCATCTTATTTTGTCAATGAGGTGTGGCAACTTGGACCGATGCATATATGTGCCTGGTCCTACGTTGTAGCTGACTCACTGATAGATAGATATTAATAAACTCATCTAATTTTTAGGTATCATCAACAAATTTTGACTTGATAATTTCGAATAAATTGAGCATTGGGTAGATTGTTATTAATGAATGAATTAATATATGTGTAATATCCCAATGAGTAGAAAAATGAGATTTTCTGGCGTTTCGTGACTTAGTGTAAGTCACTTCTTCAGAGAATAAATAATTAAATCAAAGTTAGCTTAAACTTGGATTAATTTTGATTTGATTATTTATTTGCTGTTATGTCCCGATAAGCATAATGAATGGTGACTTTTGAGATCCATTTATGGACCAGTAATAAACGTATATTTTTATTTTATAATTGTTTAATAACTAAACTATGCATATTCATATTCTTCTTATCATAAGCTTTGTTTTGACCTGTGAACTATTATTATACGATTTATCATTCTTGACTTATGTTCAGTTTATCAATTACTATCTCCCAGATTCACAGCCACATTCGGCTAAATCTTGTACAAATGTTGTTTCCTATTTTATGGTACGATGTGGTCTGTTTGGCTGGTGTATATGAACGCAGTATGTCTGAAATACATGATCCATTTCGCAGAGGCTGAGATTGATGTTCTGGACTTAACTGGCTGGGCTAGGCGGGAAGTAGGACCAATCAGGACTGTAGACTGCTCATACGGTTTTACGCGTCATTGATCCGGTCGATAAGTCACTGCTCTCTAATTGGCGGTATCGTCACGTTATACATTAACAGGGCACTCAGGTCACAAGTTATAATATTTACTCTGAAGAAGTGACTTATACTAAGTCACGAAACGTCAGAAAATCTATTTTTTCTACTCATTAGGAGGATATTACAAATATATTGATTTATTTATCATTTAATTTTGTTTGTTTTTTCTAAGCAAGGATGTCTGTACATATAAACCAACTCAGCAATATTTTCTCTAGTGACTTCATCACACATGGCCATATTTCTTGATGATAATTATAGTTAAGTATTTAAAGAGTATTCAATCTTCCATAGCATTAATTTGTCATAACACTCTCACTTCATATCTTTCTTTCTACGAACTAATTCTTTCTTCCTATATCATATCCTTACACCATTGAGTTAACTGCTTCTATGAACCCGGTGTTCGTCTTACCGTGCTAATGAGGTATGGCAACTTGGACTGATGTATATATGTGCCTGTTCCTACGTTGTAGCTGACTGACTGACAGTCTAGTTGGATAAATGATTTACATCTTTCTATGACTCCAAGTCATTTTTTAAAAAAAACAATCATAAGACACGAGTTTTGTAGATTGTCTACTTACCACCATGGAAAACCTGAAAGCACTAGACAGCCGTTTCGTCGTATTTTGAAACTCCTCAGCAGTGCGCATCCATGGTCCCACCTTGCGAGTTTCGGACTCGGGACCTATTAGTCTCTCATAAAATGTCCATACAAAAACGCCTTCTAATTTCACTACTTTTCTAGGTTGATATAAATTTATGGCGAAAATTCACATCGAATGCGTTTATTTTATTTCTCATTCTATTCAGGTACAAAGGGAATTACTAGTACGTAGACGTCATCGTGCATCTCCTGTAGAAACTACAAAAATTGATCGCGAAATTCGCCGTTTAGACCAACGTTTCCGTAGGGAAAGTCGACGTCGACGTTCATGTGATGATTTAATGTTTGAGTCAATGAAATCAATTAACAGTGATAATGATAATTTCTTTAATGAATCGGATAGCGATTGTGATTCATACGATGCTGATTATCCAAAAGTAAGAAAAACAAATAGATAAGATTATTTTATTGTGAATAACTTAAATTTCATACTCTATATCGTTTGGTGTGCATTAAACATTGAAATGGTGAACATTCTATTTAGCAATTCAGATAGATGATTTGGATGTTGTTAAGTTCTGGAAGCTAGAAAGGTTAATTGCAAAGATTTCATTGTTATTCTGCAGTGGGTACAATCTCCTGGCACCATACATTTGTGATCTGCTCTTCAAATACGACGTTACAATCCAGTTCGTAGTAAAGGTTCTCAATGATAGCGGCGATTTCCTCAGATACTCCATAATCTTAAAGAACATTCTATAAAGTTCTCAAAATCATGCTGTTGTATGGTTTCTCATTATTAAGTTGATGTATAGTGATGAGTTCCGTCTAGCTGATTGCTCAACAGTTAACTGGATTATCGTGATTTGGTCGGTACGTGACAGATCCTTACATAAACCAGCATGTCGATCCCGAAGTTAGGTGTCTACCTAATTATTTTTCAGTTCAGCGACATCCTGTTAAAACTTTACCTAGCTCTGATAGTAGTGTGATTTCTCTTGAGTTGTCACACCTACTAAGATCTCTTTTCTTCAGTATCTTGATAACGATTCCTTTTTTAATCTACTGGTACTCTCTATTTGAATTCTGCTGTAAGTACTCTCATACTCAAGCCCCTGAAGTTATTTATAACAAAATATGTTGGTTCAAATAGTCCAATTGCTTCCAAGTTTTCACACTAAACCAGCACACGAAGTTGTGTACTCGGCTACCAAATCACATAATTGACTCTCTTAAAAGCATTAAGACGTCAAGTCCTATTTGACAGAATGAGGTATGACATTCTGTCATAACCTGTGTTCCTTGTTAATGGATAACGTAGCGATACCGCCGATTAAAGAGCAGTGAATTGTCGATCGGATCAATGACGCGTAAAACACGTGCGAGCAGTCTAGATTCCTTATTGGTCCTACTTTCCTGTCTAACCCAGCCAGTTAAGTCTAGAACACCAATCTCATCCTCTGTGATATAAATCATTTATTTCAAACATACTCGGTTTATATACCAACCAGACAGACCACGTGTATTTTTTTCATCTAATCAATCTTATGCTTTCCAATATAAATTCATTTCATGGAATAAACGTGTGTTCCCTTTTTAGGGTTGGGGCCCTGGTGAACGAATTCACAAAGTTCCTAAACATCGCTTTTCAAGTCATAAACGTTGGCTTATTGGTTCACATCATCATAAATGCAGTCGTTTATCTGTCTCACCAGCAATACACTCTGATCCTGAACCGAATATTAATTGGTGGATACAAGATACAGAAGATGTAGAAAATAAAGAATGGAACACTTGCCCTGAAGGTTATGATTATGCTGATGCTGAACGTACTCGAGAAATATTGTATGATTCTCGACGTGATAGATATGAATCATGCAAATATGAAAATAATATAGCTTATCAACAAAGAGGTCATGGTAATTTAACCCGATGTCTATTTGGTGCCGATGATAATCCAGAAGATATAAATCAATCTAGTGCAGATGATGAAGATGCGGAAGATGTAATAGGTCCAATCTCTGATGTATCAATTGGTGAAGATTCCGGTGATTTAGAAAATGTTGGTGATGATGACGAAGAAGAGGAAGATGAAGATTTAACTGATGAACGATGGGATCCATTAAGAGAGTTTATGTAATAACTCTATTCATTATATTTTGTTATTGTTTATGAAATTGTACATATATCTATCTCTTGTTTTCTTTATATTATCGATTTCTACTTTTGTAGTGTGTGTTTTTAGAGCGCGATATTGATTATCTTGTTACACCGTAATCATTCTTTTACTAATTATAATTATTTTTAAACATACAATTTTAATGTGTTTTTTTTTAAAGAAAACCGCATCTAATTTATTTATTTGTCTTTCGTAATGTTTGAACCATTTTGCAATGAAAATGAATAAATGAAGATTTGCAGTTGATGAAGTTTCATTACTTTGTTTCTTTTTCTATACTAAGAATACTTGGAATCCATCGCAGATATGGGGAACAAATACCCGAATATTTTAGTAGATAATCGTAATATGGTTTTATGTTAGATTGTGATTGATTATGTTGGGTTTAATACGATTAGTGTGATCTTAGTGATAATCACTTGCGAAATCAAATTATTGATATAAAGCCTCGATGAAGTGATATCAAAACGATTAGTCCCTTCGATAAGACAATGAGAAGACGAAGTTTATGTGATATATTTGTGCAATACATTTCGAACAATCTGATATTAAGCGAAAAGCAACTGGTCATCATAGGGGGGTCGTTATTACCCCAGCAGCGTGACATAAGCATCACGGATTAGTGAAGTTAAGATTTGACATACAGGCTTAACACCAGTTAACTATGGTAAACATACATTGCGGAAAGAGATTCATTTAAACAATGAATAGCGATGTCTTAGTTGAACGCTATTGCTCTTCTTTTCTGATCACCTTCAATAGCCCTATATTTAGACATTGGAATATTGGGTTTCTCACGACTAAGCCATCCATGTCTGAAGGCAATACAACTTGATGACAATTTCAAAAAAACCCTTAGCCTAGTTTCATAATTTCATGTCCCATAGCCCCGTAACCACTGTTCAAACAAAAATACTAACTCCAAAGCATCAAAACACTTTTCAAATTAGGACATCCTCCCTCAAATAGAAAGCCCCAAGAAAAAACAAATAATTCTTTATTGCAAATCAAAGTAGAGTTTGGGAAAAAAGAACAAAACAAAAGGAACATTACATTTCTGTTGTGTTTTCTTTCGAAGTGAATATGATAAAAAGATAATCATAGAAGTAATAGTAATAATATCAAACGAAATGAAGATCCATTCATTGATTTTTATGCATATTATGTGGAATATGTATAATATTTGTATAATGTCTATAAATTCAACTGCTTTGTGTATATAGGCCTTTATAACTTTTAAAATATAACGACCGGCGCCTAACAATATATATATTACCACAGTGGTATGACATTTACACAAAAATTGCAAACGTTCATGTAAACAAAACATAAATAAATATTCCATAGGGAATAGAGACGAAAACGAGATCAAAATGAATCGTTTAAGTTGTAATGAAAATTAATAATAACAGTACATAAATCAGGAATGGGAAAAAAATAAATAAGTTATTAGAATATAATGATTAAATTAATCGAAATATTGTGACAGACAACACCAAAAGCAACACCGAGAACAGAAAGGAGGAAGAAACAAAAGAAGAAAAGTAACATAATATGGCAAATGAATCAAAATATAAAGGTAACTAAAAATACTATTCATTTATTACACAGAATTGATGTGTATATGTATGTTTGTAGTAGTCATATTAAAACTCATCGTACAATTCAATTTAAGTATCCCTATCACTTAATATTTACCTAACAATAGATTGCACCACAAAAAAAACAAAGAAAAGAAAGGTTGCTCGTTAGAGTGAGGAGTGTCTAGATTGACTGATCAACAATAAATAAACAAATAATTGACAGTTATATTATCATTAGAATTGAGCACAACAAATTTGACACCTAAATAATAATAATGACAATAAAAAGTGTGTGTCAGAGAGAGAGAAACAAGAATGACAAAATTTCATTCAACTAATAATAAATAAGTCATGAAAAACTATTTAGTTCATATCAACATCTTGTTTACAAACTTTTCTCTTTTTTGTTTGAAGTTAACAACACAAGAAATAATCAACAAAAAGAAAAGAAATAAAACAAATAATCACAATGTTATTAAGGATACGTACACATTACATAATTTAATACATATATATATTTCCAAGTAGAGCTATTGTAATCAAGTAAATGAAACACATAATTTCTCTTCTTATATTTATAATATAAACGATATTGATAAACAAATTACAATAATGCACATGTATGAAATGCATAGATAAACAGGATTTCACACTTGTTAGATATACATTTATACATATATATATATATATATATATATATATATATATATATATATATATATATATATATATATATATATATCACTGTAAAACATTGAAGCTGATATACACAATATTAATACCAGCAAATATTGATCAATGATAATGATGAAGGGAGAGAAGAAAGGAAAAAAAGACAAGGAGTACAACGAAGAATAAAACAATAAAGGAAGTTAAAATTAAAAAAAGCAAAAAACAAAAATAAAAACATTTGTCCATGTATTTATCCTTTCTCTTTTATAATTAATAAAATTAAAATGAGCAATTGTACAGGACAATATTAAAATTTAAAAGAGAATATGAATAGTTATGAACGAGCAGTATTGTGTGTATGATGCTGTACATTATTAGTAAAGTAACCGTTGCCAGTATTAATTTGATTAAAACTATTAATATCATTATTGTCACCATTCCTGTTACTATTATTATTAGTAGTAGTATTACTAATATTAGTATTACAAGTACTATTTGCATAAACTTCATAATCAGAATTAGTATGTGTACGTTGATCAAATATAGATCTATTATTACTATTATATATTTCATGCAAACAAATATCACAGGTCCAATGGGCATCAAGGGTACGAGGTAATCGAGCTGGGATACAATGTGCATGAAATACACGATCACAATTCCAACAAAAAATCATTCGATCCTATAATAAATGAAAAGATAGAAATTCACTATAAATATATATACATATATATAATTATTTAAGAATATAAACATTAGTGCAAGTAGGCACCAAATACATATACTGGCATACTACTCGGAGGTTCAAACATAAGCGGGTGATTTTCTTAGGGGTTCACTCTCCGAGCCTTTGACTTAAAGGTCTAATCCACAAGGCAATGGAACAACTTTACGAGATACAGTCGCATGATAGCCAGTGACCAACAATAGACTCATGAGTCATTTGTTTCATCACGACCCTGGAGCCTATGTGCACCATTAGTTTAGAATCATGGTTTTCCAACTCACCCAGGTAGACTCTCCGTGTCCACCAACACGTTTAAAGGGCCGAACACTCATTTTTCGTTCTCTCAATTTCGTAAACATTACCCCGTTGAGAGGAGGCAGTGATTAGAACTTTCCTAGAAGCGGTTGTATATGCATGACCATGTGGGAGCACTTCGTGGAGAGAGTGTAGAGAACAAGAACACCAGTGAGGGACAATCGAATGTATTTGACAACAAATTACAGAACTAGTTATTAAAATCTAACAACCATAAAATGAATCGTTAATTTGCAAAATAACAATCCATCATATCAAACCTGACTGTTCCTGTTGCAAACGTCAATCGATTGTCTATCCTTTCATTTTTCATGAGTTTCCATACAAATTCCACTGTGTTCCCGCTCTTCCTTTCTTGATCTTCCCTCAACTTATGCTACCATACATTACGTTCCTAACTCGCGTAATACACTACTTATGTCTACATAAGTAGCACACACACGAGAGGACTCTCCCCACTCTTTATTATTTAAATATTATGTCACACTAAAGCAGTCCTAAGCAGCTAAGGAGAAATTACAAAATAAAGGAAATTCATATTATTCTGCTTTAGTCCTTATTCTATCTTTATTCAAATTTCACTCATGTTTACTGATCGAAGAATGATTGATTCACACGGTGATATTATTTAGTATTCTAATATCATCGTGCACTTTTCAAAAGTGTGACGGATTCAAGTCGTGAAGTTCTCCACAATTATGTAGTGAGGTAGGTACTGTGAATGTATCAATCGGGACAACATGAGTAGCCAGATTGTTTGATTAAATGTGAAAATAATAAACACAATTATTGTGTAATTAGACAAAGAAATATGGTTCAGTGAAGAAAATTCTCTGTTAGTCCACGTTATTTACTCAATCTGTGCTACAGTATACATAAATTGGTTTTACATATTGTAGTGTATAATAATATATGGTGTTGTGTCATCACCCGATACTCAGAAACTCGATTGTTTTCGATAAATTTGTCAAGTGACATAACACACCGTTTTATTATAGACTATCATATCTAAAATCAATAATGCAAACAACTGAACATCTTGCGTAAATTAGATCATGGAAAAGAAAATTTTCTTCCTTAAATGTGAAAAATTGGTTAATAAATTACAATTCTATATTTAGTGATCATTTACAAATTTACAAATTAACTGAACTTAAAATTGTACACCATTGGAACCCAACTCAATGATCTGAGAGTTCACGGATAAAATTGAATATCCTGGATTCGATCCCTAATGCTGTCGTGGGTGCGCACTGATGAAGAGTTCAACATTAGAACACTGCAACTATCTTATACTTCGTGGTATGTAATAGTTGTCTAGTTGAAATCAGTTTATGATGAGAAACTTT
Source organism: Schistosoma spindalis (assembly GCA_946903255.1). Classification (NCBI taxonomy): domain Eukaryota; kingdom Metazoa; phylum Platyhelminthes; class Trematoda; order Strigeidida; family Schistosomatidae; genus Schistosoma; species Schistosoma spindalis. Next base: position 37,007,023 of record OX336416.1, on the reverse strand, counting down.
AAAAATCGAAACACTTGGTTATAAAAAAAAACAGAAATTCCACTGACATTCAAAAAGAATTTTAAGTGGTAATATATACATAAACGAATACGAGGATACACTATTCAAATAAAACACCTACCTCATGATCATCTTGATCACATAGCCAACATGTTTTACACTCAATACACTGCCATGGATAACGCATTGCAGCATCAATTATATGCATGGGTAGACGTAGGCATGTGTAATGTGCACTATGCCCACATCGAGAACATTGTAACATACCTTCTGGATGACCAATACGTGGATTCATATTATCATCACCTAGACAGTAATCACATGTAGGCATGGATGCTGTTGACGTCGACAATAATCGTGAAGATGTGGTCGAATTAATAGATGGACATGTAAGACCAAGTCGATCTGGACAGTGTTGTCTTTCATAACGTCGTTGCTGTGGACCTACATGATTCACTGTCGCTGGGGTCATCCGAGGAAAAGAAGTTTGACTACTGGGAACACTTGGGGAACCATAGGGCATCTGATTGAATATTGTATTCGGAGAATTCCAATTGTTTTGTGGAGATGATTGTAGCTGTTGTGATGACAAATAAGGATGGTGATGATGAGGATGAGAATATGGAATATGTGAATGGATTTTATTACCAATCACGCTATTTCCCAGATGTGAAATTGGAGAATTGAATGATGATGATGATGATGATGATTGTAAAGTGTTGTGGCGTTGTACAGAATGAATATTTGTATGGGGTAAATTATTACTACTATTGATAGTAGTATTGTTATAGTTAGTGTAATCAATCATTTGAAATCTTGACGATGACGATGAATCACTGACAACAACTATTGAATCTGTAGAATCCACAAATTTACCAGGTGTTATTGCTGATGATGATGAAGGCATAGAACACTGTGATAAACGTTCTGAACCACTAGTATGACTATCCATGAAGGGCAAATTTTTCATTTCCACAGAGGTTAGTAAATTATTATTATTTTTATTATTATTAGTCAATGATTCACTATTATCATTATCGGATTCTATGGAATTGAAATGATTAACATGAACTTTCTCTTGATATTTCAATGGAACCGTTTGACTTGCAATTAGATCGATTAACTTCGGCTCTACAATTGACCTAGAGTCCATTGTTTTACAATCAATACGATTTATATTGTTATGACCGCGTTTGTTATTTTGAGATGATGGTGAATAAGGATTTGTAATTTCTTTATATCAAGAAGAAGAATATTAAAATAGAAAAAGTATTGTATAATTAAAGATGGAAAATATTGATCAAAATATTAACGCTCTATATTAGTTAATACTTCTACAGCAAAACTCGAAAATGGACCAAACAGGTAGCTATGAACAGAATGAACACGTTCAACATTTCCATCAGTGCAAATATGACATTATATGAGCATAAAAATTATTTGTCAATCAATCCAGTCTAAGTGAATACCATATGACTTCAGAAAACAGAAACAGCAGCAGTAAATATTCAGTAGCTTAGTGGATAACGCCATGGCGTTTGAAGCGAACGGTACTAGGTTCGATTCCCGGAGTGAACATCAACTCTGGGATGAAGGTATATCCAGCTGACGAGTGCCAAAGAGGACGAAACGTGCGTCCTAGATTCCACTGCTAGCCACTATCCATCATGCGCCCAAATGCGTTGGTACTGCCGAGAGTGGAGAGAGTCCGCTCACCCTCTCGAAATGCTCTCACATGGCCACGCGTATATAGCCTCTGCCAGGGAAGTCCTACTCACTGCCTTCTCGCGTAGGGGTGTTGTTTACCAAATTGAGAAGACGAATAGTGAATGTCCGGCAGTTTAACCGGGTTGATGGACATGGAGAGTCCACCGAGAGGAGTTGGAAAACCCTAATTCCGAACCAATGGTGAACATGGGCTCCAGTATCCTGAATGAACAAATGGCGTATGAACCAATGGTTGGTCACCGGCTACCATGCGACTGCATCTCCTCACGATGCTCCACTGCCTTGTGGATCAGACCTTTAGGTCAAAGGCTCGGGGTGTGGCCTCCAAAGAAAACCACCCGCTTCGATTTGGGCAACCGGGCAGTATCACAACCCTCATACAAATTAAATGAGATTTGTGTGCCTCTGTTGTGGTATTCAGAATGAGAAATGGTGTCATTTCCCCATTGATCAATATTCTTCCAACGTATCATTTTCCCGTTGGTCAATATTTATTTGTCATTTCCTGGAGGTCAAATCTTGTACAAATGTTACTTTCTATTTTATGGTACGATGTAGTCTGTTTGTTTGGTATATGAACGGAGTGTCTGAAATATAATGATTCATATCACAGAGGCTGAGACTTGCGTTCTGGACTCAACTAGCTGGGCTAGACAGGGAAGCGGGACCAATCGGAATTCTAGGCTGTTCTTACGTGTTTTATGCGTCTTTGGTCCGATCAATAATTCTCTCTCTCTCCTCGAATCGCACGTCTCTCACAGTTATAACAGCCCCCTTGTACCAATATCTATGTGTTTAAATAAATAAATAAATAAAATATTAAATATTCAACTTACTGGAATATTGTGACGATAAGATACTGTCGGATCTGTCATCTTGTTCAGAAGAGATTTGATATTCGTTAGGATAGTGGGAGTTCGCTAATTTGTCACGTGATTTCGACGAAGCAGTCGAACCTTTTTTACAACAAAAGGAAACAAGAACAGTTGGTGGTAACAACAGTAATACAAGGAATAAAAATCGTGTGATACATTATCGGATATAGGTCATTCAGTCAGTCATCTACGACGTAGGACCAGGTACACACATATGCATTGGTACAAGTTGCCATACCTCATTAGCACAACAAGATGAACACAAAATTCATAGAAGTAATATACAAAAGAGAGATTGTGTAGATGGATACAATGAAGAAAGAAAGAATTAGTTCGAGAAATGAAAGATATAAAGCGAATTCAATCTCATAGTTTAAAGAAAGACAAAGAGTGTATACAACGACGCTATTGTGATCGATTCTAGGCCATGTCACCAAGAATCTCCAACCATTGGTTACGATTGTCACACAGACCCCAACCGATTAGTCTGTATCTACCAACATGGCTCAGACCAGAAGTTAATGACTTCAAGGACTGATGCCATGTTTTGGTTCGACCATACCTAACTTTCTTCCAACCATCCCAAACACTAGTCAGCATTGCGCGTCGTGGTAATCGGTGTTCAAGCATACGTAACACGTGGCTCAGCCACCCCAGTCGATGAAGATTCACAACCTCATCAATTGATTTACCATCAATGTAGAGATTTTGTCAGACATAAACCCGTTAGGGCTAATCAGACTTCCAAGATAAGCGAAGTTGTCAACGCATTCGAATACTTCACTCCCTATTCCTGGTTTAGATGTTGACGCAGGCCAGTCCTGGAGCAACAACTTGCATTTAGAGGAGACGAAACGCATCTCAAACATCCTAGCATTGTTTCTCAGTGCTACCAAAAGACTCTGAATTTTATCAGCATCTTCACCAAACATGACTATGTCATCTGCGTATCCTAAATTGTAAGTCCACTTCCTGGAAGGAGCTTAATTACCTAAAATTGATAAGCTCTAACTCGATTGATAGTATACGCCTTTCAATGACAGACACTGCCACAGAACCTCTCGGTCTACAGAATCAAATACTGCCCTAAGGTAAAAAAAAACCATCATTGTCGGACGCCGAAATGCATGTGTGTTCTAAAATCTAATGAATGGTATGTGGTCAATGCAGACACGACCAGGTCTAAATTCAGCCTGGTTTTCTTGTGTCTGCAGTTGTTAAGTCCTTGTTGTGGGCCTGATAATTAACGGGGCTAGTATTTTGGACGCTATACAGGTTTACTTATTTGGTATTGATGTACATTTGCACAGTGTGAAAGCTAGATCGCATAAGCAATTTGCCGAGAGATTAAACAACGAGTTCGCTTTCAGTCTAAAAGAAACCATTAAAACACTACTCACTCTAAAAAGAATCGTCTACAATGTGAATCTTTAAAAAGTACCACGATCAGATTCGGTACACAATGCCAAAAAGTGAGAACATAAAACTTTGGTATAATTATACAAAATCATGAAAAATCAAATGGAACAAATCAATTTCCACATACCTCGATGTCTTCTAGGTCGTCCACCACGAAGTCCTCCACCAATACCTCTTTCTTCACCAACCGGTACAACAAGTCGTGATGCTGAAGCAGATATAGGATTTTGTGGTGTATAACCTGAATGTTGACTATGGTAATGATAACGAAGTCCTGCAGTAGATCGATAGCGTGATGAGCATACTTCACATACAAAGAAAGTTACAGTTGTAGTAGCTGTTTGAGGATTAACAAATGTTTGTAAATCACCAACCACTCGTCCATTATTGGATTTATCAGTACTAGAAATATCGACTATACGCATTATATCACTAACATTGGATGTATTTATGGGACTATTATTAGTATTATTATTTGGCTGATCGACATTACTGAAAACTGGATTGACCATTGAGCCAGCTGTACTATTTATTGATGGAGTGTTATGAAAACTATCCGAAGGTACTGACAGAGGATTATAACGATTCATTGTATCACTACAGTTCGACAGTCTAGATGTATTAGGACGGCGACCAGATGAAAACATTTGTGGACTACTTTCATGATTTTTCGACAACTCCTCTACACGCATAACATAATCATTTGAATCGTAACGACGAGATAACGATAAGTTGTTCGGCTGTTCTGATATTCGACACGAATCCATTGGAGATGATGATGACACTATACATGAAGACGAGATTGATGAAATGGACATATTGACTGTAGTTGATGATTGTGTCCCAACGTTTGACTGATTTACATTCACTAAATAAGACCAATTCGCTGGTGTAGCTGACGAACGAACAAATTTCGACTGAGATAACAAAGGTGAACTACGGTCAGAGGTGAATTGATTTTGTATGGTGGACTCATATATAGCTGATAAAGATCTATCATTGTTTACTAACGAAGAATGAAGATATAAAGAGTTTGATGAGGTCGACGGATAAGACGATGATGATGAAAATAAATTCGACGTATTTAACCGATCATTTAGTGTATTACAGTTTCCGAGTAATTTCCCTTCGTGTTTCTCATTTATTGTCGGTGTAATAGGAGTAGCGTTCAACTGGAAACCGGGTTCATTATCGACATCCCAAGAATCTTTTTTCCATACACATTTACACAAACACACAAGCAAATATCAAATGTACGGAAAATGTAAAAAGTAAAAATGTATAAAACACATTATTATTAGAGCGATATTTCGTTGAATAAAAAAATTATATAACAGAACACAACCAAACACAATAACCGCATGAACCTACCTCATTGTGTAACGCCCTAATCGTGTATGGAGCAATAATTAAATATATAAAAAACAAATAGTTTCATGAAAGAAACACTACTTCATATTACGATGTTTAAAGAATGCATAAGGCCTCAATATTTAAACCGTATACAAATCGATGAAAAAACATAAACATTTGCATAAGATGCATTATAAACTAGAAGTATTTTATTGGCAAAGAGGAACTAACGCTGATAAACGTACAACTGCTTCAAGGTCACGGTGCATTTTTAAAAATTACGGCTGGGAATTAAGATCAAGAGTTAAGATTAAGGTTTTTATCACGAACTGACACAAGCTATAATTCAAATATCCTAAAAACGTATGTTATGGATCCTAGTCTTAATGTAATAATTAATTTATCAGGCCTCGTTGTCCTCTGATTGGTCAGACGAATTAAGATCACAGGATCGCTTGGCGGATCACTCATTTTTTCCAATATTATTTATGAATGTTACTAATAACACACAAGATTGATAGAATACACTACGAACTATGATTGACCACAAGTTGACCATTGAGTCTAGACAAACGACTAAGCAACTGCAGAAAATTTGGGAAGCAAGTGCACGGGACAAATATAAAACTTAGCAAGGTCATCCATCACCTCGTTAGTATAGTGATCTAGGGATAAAATCACATGATAGGTAGACAAGAGTCATTGGTGTTCTGTTCAAAAAATATGTTTAAACAGGTAGTAACTAATTATAGATTTTCTTTGTTTTGTTTATATAAGAAACACACATCAACAATATCTTGAGAGTAAAATTTAGAAAATAAAATTCATGATTAGCATACTATAAATAGGTATAGAAGGAGCTGGGGTACGTTACTGTAATTTTTATTTGTAAAACAGCTACGATACTGTTTGAATGCTCGAATCGAAGTAGATAAATTCTTCATGTATTTATCTAGAAGCGCCTCAGAATTATGATTTAATTAACAATCCATTATAGAAATGAATTTTCATCATATCAAGTACCAATGTCGCAGGCTCATAAATTATTCGTCCATTCAGTAACCTTAAATTCATGTGTAGCATTAGCATGTAATTAAGGTTTTATAATACCTTTTTCGGTATCCATCTTCATAGCGTGATGTATGCTATGACTGTTATCTATTGCGTGAAACACTATCCTATTTTAGTGAAAAGTAGGTGCACCTGCTTCGGTTTGGGCAACCGGGCAGTATCACAACCCTCACACAAATCAAATGAGACTTGTGTGGCGCATATGTATTTGGTGCCTCCTTGTACCAGTATCTATGTGTTCAAATAATAATAAAAATAATGAGAAGTGGGTGAGAAAACAGATTTTATCGAATTTATTCTCAGGCGCATACATACATACATGCTTATGATGAAAATGTAAGGATAAGAACAAATAATCGAATTACCGTTGCATTCGTTTAGCTTGTCTCTAACAATTCCATAACGTTGAAGCCCTTTCCAACTATCACTCATATGTCTAGTACCAAGACGAGAAATAGCCCGACTACCACGACGTCCAACAGAAGGACTAGATTTAGCATAGGTATAAGATAGATCATCCATGCGTGAATCGTTTGCCTGGAATAATTGATAAAAATGGATACGGATGGTTTGGACATTGAAGTGAAACAATTTAAAATGTATTAAACAGATAGTGCATCAAAAACATGCCATTTATGAGGACCATGTAACATTTTTTTCGCTAACAGATTGTAAGGTTGCTGAAATATCGACAGTAATTTCATCTGGGTAATTTGAATAACTGGGTTGATACACTACGTAGAACACTTAGCAAAGAATTCATGCTACAAATGTTCATATCTTTTGAATAAATTGTATTTTTGATTTGTCGAGCTTCGATGTACCAGGGTTATAATTGCTTAAGTTTAAATAAATTGGTAAGTTACTACTTAAGCTCACCATGATTTGTAAGCAGAATTATTTGACTTTTAGCAATAAAGCTTCCTATTTATTCTTTGCCTTTTTTCTCTGTATAGTTGTGTTTATCATGCGTTGTAAAACGTGAACTAAAGGCTGAATCCGATAGTAGAACAAAACATAACATTAATGATAGTAAATAATTTACAAAGATAGTTGTTGGGACGATACATATGACGTGTACAAACCTCTGAAGATAAGTTTGTAGCATATATTTAGAATTTGAACAACCTTCTACACCATACATACCAGAATACATTCAGAATAATCATTTGTGAAATGTAATTACATTATGACAGTAATATTAGGAAAAGATCAGTTGTTAAGTAATCTTAACTCCAAAGAATTATAAAATGTACATCAGACAGTGATATTATTTAAGTAATCACTGAGGTAAACAGATCCTAAGCCACCTTTCAACAATAACAATATTCATGTTACATGGGTTGAGAAAAAGCCGATTCTTAAATGATTAGGTAAGATTTGAGTAGTCTGAATGTCAGTAGAGATCATTTAATGGAGTCGACCATGATACACACTCAATAATGAACTAACAGCTAACACACGGATAGCAAAAGAATCCGGTTATTAAGTAGTCAAATATCAGTAGACTGAGATCACAAGTACTTTAGTGAAGTCAATGTTTCATAAAAAATTAAGAAATGTTACAAATAGTGATTGATCGTTGAAAAAAGCACTCACTCGAAGTCGACCTGAAAATGGACGACCAAGGTGACGTTTCGTAAATCTTCTACCACCTAAGCGACTACTGAGTGCAGGAAAATTTTGGGACGAACGATTAACTTTTTGATTGACCATTTTTCGATTATATTTTGTCACTTTCAACGAATACATAGATCGCGTTTTACCTCTTCTTCCGTTGCCACTCATAACAAGACCATTATTACCTCCACCAGAACAGTTATTACCTAAATTTCCACCTCTTCCCATCCCGCGTCGTCGTCCAGCAGACCAATCTGCATCATCGCCAACGTCATCATCATCCATCTCTTCTCCCATCTCGCCATCATAATCCTCTACATCATAGTCCCGGTTTTGATTATTATCATCTTCAGATACATTATCTAAATCGTAGGTTTTAGTATAATCTGATTTATTTAACATTATATGATTATTATTGCTACGCTGTGTATCCTGACAATCATCTTGTAAATCTCTACGATCGGATATATTGGCGTTATCAGAATTTGTCCTATTATTTTTGTTTATACGTTTAGTCATTGTCAACATCCCATCAAACGATTGTGTACTATCATCACCACCACCAGTGATGCCACCAAAAAAGCCTGGAGTATTCGACGCCGATCCTCCAATTCGACCATTTAAGAAGCATACACTATCCTGACTTCGATCACTAACAATATAATCATGTTCATCATCGTGTAACATGGATGTTATTATTGCTGCGTTGATTATTGGATCATGAGAATAATCACCATGATTGTCATAAAGTATTTTTCGTTGGAAAGAATTTGAATGGACATTGGAATTGTTTGTTCCAACAAAACCTGAGTGTTGTAATCGGTTAGTTGTACCGGTAGAAATAGTTGAGTTACTACTATTATTATTATTAGCATTGTTTCCTGTTGTATGACTGACAGACACTCGAGGATTCAGAACATCCAAGTAGTTAGCTAAACTTGATGGTATTGAGAGACCAGCTATAGAATAAGCTTTTCTTGTAACACCAGGAACTAAACAGGTTGGAAGAAAATAGAAATAAATTGTATAACACCAAATCGTGTTATATAATTATATATAGGTATATCGATAGACTAGTAGTTATAAAACTCAATTTTTTGAGGCCCACGTCAAATACTTATATTAAGGCATCCGAGTAGTAGCAAACTAACTGTCAAACCTAAGTCTGTGAACGTGATAAGAAAAACTCATATTATTTCCATGATGGCGCCAGTGAAACAGGAAGATACATGTTTACTCGGTTTATTCATCGTCTTGGGAATCGACTTCCTGAGGCTTCAGAATAGCATTTAAATGCTGCTTTTAGATTACTTACTCAACAAACGACATTCGGTATTAGATAACAGAAGTTAACTCTGACTAGCCAATAAATAGTATAATTCAAATCGACTAATAAAGTTTCACAAACTAGATTAATCAGTCAGAAGAGTGAAACTTGACATATGAGAATAACATAGATAAGTATTTAACTTCTTCACTAAGCATACATAATTATATGTTTGACCTTGACTTATATTGTTTTGTATGAGGTCTACACACGATATTTGGATGGTAAAATCAAAATAAACCAAGTAATAGCCTACATAATCTATGAATGAGTATTACATAATATCGTGAATTTATTGAAGTTAAACATTAGCAACGTTGGATATCAACCCAGTGGTCTAGAGATTAAGTGTCCACATTCAAGATCGAAGGTTGTGAGATTGCTTCCTGGGTGCAGTGTCGCGGTTGCATAGTGCTAAAGAGTTCCATGCTAAGACTAAACGACCGTCTAGTGCTTCCAGGTTTTAGCTGGTGATCAAGCTAAGATCAGTTCGTGATTTACACCATAAACATAATCCATCAGTTGAAAGCTCAATCGTTTATCCATACAAAACCACAGCCTCATAAATAGATGGTACCAGTCAATTTCCCGTAGACTCTTAGATTACGTAATTAAAATAACCATTACCAGTTCCCCATTTATTCTCATTATTTTTTTCTATTACCTGTAATAATGATGATTGACGTTGTGGTGAACTCAACAAAATGTCAATTTTCCAAACTGCTCTCTCATTTTATAATTATCTTGATTCGTTAGTTTTACATATTTCTTAAATTTATCATGATAATTCATAGTCAAATTATGACTTTTCGGTAGATTAGACGTTAAAAGCCTTCAACATTTATTACTTAAGTTTGAACAATCGAGTATTAACACTAGACTTCAGACAAAACGGTACAACTAAAAGGCGTAAATTTCCCATTTTCAAAAGGGCATTATTGATGATTAGTAGATCTTTATTATCAAGGCAGAGCCTGAAACAAATATACGTTGGCCCAAGATGTCATACTGCATTTGTACGACATGATAAATAGAACAAGATGAATTGCAAAATTGATCGAAATTTTTAGTTTAGTAATAATAATAATAATAATAATAATAATAATAATAATAATAATAATAAGAAGAAGAAGAAGAAGAAGAAGAAGAAGAAAGAATGACTATTGAGAATATGATTTAAAAGGACAGAGTGGATAGATTAGTATGACGGAAAACTTGAATTTATGATCCAGCGAAAGATAAATAGTGAATGCTTCGTTTTGAGCACCCGGGCAGTATTCCAGCCCTCACACAAATCGAATGATTTATGTGGCACATATCTATTTGGTGCCTCCTTGTACCAATATTTTTGTTTTTAAATAAATAAAATAAATGAGTGCGAGTGTGAACGATTCTGAGCCATGTTTCGAAACTTCGCCAACTACTGATTGTAACTATTGTAAAACTCAAAACCAAGTAGTCCGCATTTATCAGAATGACTCAAAAGAACAGTTGATGGATTCACGAATGGTTGATATGTCTTTATTTAACCGCCTCTATCTATTTTCTAACCTAATTCAATACTAGTGAATATCGCCTTTAGAGATCACCCAACAAACGTCAAAATAAATGCTGAAACTCGAATTTCATTTTTCTATTTACTATAATTAGTTTATACAAAAAGGGTGTTTTGTTGTTTTTTATTATCTAATGACACTGTAACGGAAAGAGTACAATGAAAATCCCTCCGCAGCTTTTTTGTCGGACAGTACTGTCATTTATTTGTTTCTTCTCCTTGTCGCGTATTTTAACCTCTGTTCAGATCTCGTTTAACCACACCTTTTGTTCTTCCGTCTTCCTCATCTGAGCTTTTATTACGTGATTTTGTTTAAAGACTTATCTTTTGTTACCTAAGTTTCTATTGCATGTTGCCGGACTATTGACAGTAAGGACGTGTTTGACTAAGTTCAAGGTTACGGCATGATTCAGTGTGTGACTGTTAACCATTTGACTGTCTGCTTGGGAGGATTGTTGGAATCCCTGCAGATAGATATTTGATCCCATTTTGTTGGGAATATTTTTATTGATTCCCAGGTATCGAACCCTTTGGTATTAACTGTTTCTTTTACTGTTTAGCGCGCTACTTTGCGTTAGAGAAACTTTTGACCGTATAGCACAGGCTGTACCGTTTGAGGTATTTCGTATTTCTGATATCATTTGTTCTATTTCTAAATTGAAACCATTTAAATTGAGCACAGAGTTTGTATTTTGATATAATTTAATACGAGTGTCTCAAAAACGCTTGGTAAGCTATACAGAAGAGCGTAGTCTGGCCTATTCGAATACGTTTTGGTTCGTCAGTCCTGCGTTCAAACCGAATACTGGCAGTTCGGCCGTTACAGACACAGAGAGTGATTAGTATTAAAAAGCTCATACTATGCACTTCAAAAGAAAAACAACAATGATACAACAATGAATCCAGTCTATTCTTCGAATTTTACTTGCTTCATTCATTCTACTTAAATGATTGAAAAACATTTCTTAAAGTCAGCCAATTAGTAATTCAGATACAACGTAGAATGTAGTAAATAGGTACATCAATTCAAGTTGTAATAGCCAATTGGCGCAGAGTAATGAAATTGTTAGGCCGAACCCTAGAACATTTGAGGTAGTTAAAATATGAGTGGTAATAAAAAAGATTGTGTATCGAAGATATTGAATTAAAATCCAAATAATAACCTATTATCTACACCATTTTTGTACAATCTTAATGGTTATTATATTAGTAAAGCGTATTTGTACAAGAAAATAGCAAAACAATTGTTCTGTACATAAAGTTAAACATGTAAACCCCTAAATTCCGGCTCAGTGGTCTGGAAATTGTGTTTGCGGGCGAAGTCGGAGGTCCTAAGTTCGATCGTAAGTGGAGAAATAGTGGATACTCACTGTCATTAAGTCCTATACTAGAATGAAACAGCTATCCATTCCATCTAAATCTCCAATAATTGTCTAAATTAAGTTGTTTGGTAATTTTAGTAATGTTCAGTTGTAGTTAATCCATAGATTATGCAGAAAAAAAAACTAAAACGCGACAGTTAAAAATGGATTTATATGTACTATGGAAATAGAGCGGAAAACAGTCAATAAATCTATAGGATTGTAGCTAACAGTGCAATACAAGATATGCAATTTGTACAACTTCAAACTAGTCATTTAAATACACCTGCACCTACATAGTTGACATTCACACTGAGGCTTAAACTCAGTGAGTATTGTTTCAAACGTTAACACATTATCCACTAATTCACTGAGTCCAGATAACCACCAACTTGTTCAACTGATCGCTATTTATAAATATCTGAAAATTCCCTTTATCGACATTCAGAGTTGAGTCCGATAAATCTCTATTGCCAAGTAATAATATCATACTTGTTGACTGATATTAAACACAACCAATCAATGATTTAATACATCAAATTTACTTCAAAACAATAATAGAGCATGCAAATAACTTTCCATGGCATTTATCCACAGAACAGCAACAATAGCAAAATTTACCTAAGTCAGACGAGACTCCCAGAGCTTTCAATCCATTCTGTAACGTACACCAAAGTTTTTGATTAGCTGTCTTACGCTTCTTATGGGGTGACTGGTAGTCCAAGTGCCAACGATAGCGAGGAAAACGTAAGTAAACATGGGGATCTTTGGATGGTGATTCTGTAAGTAAATCAATTAGAATAAAACGATGCAAGCCTATATACAAAGAAAGTAAATTAAAATGAATAACTTAAGTCTACACAATATGTTTAATAAATAGGCTAATCGAGATTATGAGAAGTTGATTGAACACGATTCCAGGGTACCTCAATCGTACTCCGTTTAAAATGCTGAACATTTTTGGCAATACACTTGTTTTGCACCAGTTTCCATTGCTTAAAACAGCCTTGAAAGTCCTCAGAGGTCAAACGCATTAACTCTATCGTCAATTGTAAGTTTCCAATGAAATTCAAGTTATCACTCTATATGGAGGTGAGATAATGAAGAGAACAGACCTTTTTAAGTGGATCAAGGCATTTCAGTGAGGTTTGGGATGATAATACAAGGTCAGGACAACATTTGATTATATAGTCCGACTTCTGAAGACTTTTAAGAATTCTCTGAACAGAGGGAACTCAGTTCGTGTATTTATTCGAAAGATTACATACAACAGTAAAGATACTTAACTTACCTCTTAAATATTCCCTGTTTGTATGATATAACCATGGAGCTGGTCGTTGAGAAATATGAGTTGCTAAATCCAAAAATGGTAATCGAGAATAACGAGTTTTGCATAAATTACGATTGAATGCACAAGTATCAGAAACAACAGCAAAATAAGTGGCACGATCAGTTAATTTGCTCAAAATTGTATTTGTTGTCGCATTATTATTAATAGTAGTAGTAGTGGTAGTAGACGAAGAAGTATTGGTAATAACTGTAGGAATATTAGTGACATTTGCTTTCGTTGTTGTTATGGTCGTTGTATGAATAGCAGTACAGGTTATTGTTGTTGTAAAATTAATAGATGTAAAGGAATGATTCCCCGTTGATGTCAATGTATTGGAATTCATGAAGATATATTACAGAATTACGCCAAAGAATTGGCATTCAGTAAAAGAATATTATTATTATTAATAATAACACAATGAACAAATAATCATTACCAACAGGACTTCATTGGTGCACTAAAAAAATATTTTTTTAAAAATAAACAAATAAAGATTTATATCAGAAGGGGTTTTATGGATATTATAGTAATTTCAATGGTTGAGATTACAAGTCAGTTGATGTTAGACCACCATGGAAAACCTGGAAGCACTGTACGGCCGTTTCATACTATTGTGGAACTCCTCAGCAATGAGCATCCACGATCACGCCCCATATAGTGGTTAAGTGCTCGCGAGGCGGGATCGTGGATGAGCACTGCTGAGGAGTCTCACAATAGAACGAAACGGCTGTCTAGTGCTTCCAGGTTTTCCATGGTGGTCTGTCTAACTTCAACTGACTCATGAACTCAACCATTAAAATAAATAAAGATTTCACTGTAAAAATAATAAGAATAATTAATATTTACAAAAATATTTTTTACAATACATTAATTAATCAGTACAATAATGTATTTTTAACAAACTACTTAAATGATTCAAAGCTTGAAGTAGTTTAAAAGCAAATAAAAAAAATTGATCCAACTATGTTAGTGTTTTCGTACTGTTGAAAACAAATTACATTCATCACGTCCATTATTTACTGGTGCACATTAATAGAATATAACTTTCTAAGCTTACATTCACTCGTTGGCAGTTGATCAATATCTACTGATACAAATGTATTGAATTCATTGACTCAAAATTCCTATTTAGTTACATGTTTTATTCGTTAAAGTTGGATAATAGATACCAAGCGCACTCAACTGAAAAGTCCTAAATAGGACCGAAACACTAGTTTTGGATATTAATACTACCTACAATATAAACATTCTAGACCTAGAAAGACGCACAATTAAAAATTGTTGTATCAAGTAACATTAAGATTATATACAGATCACGAATGATTCTCGTTTCAAACTCAATCTCCACATAGGGGTGGATCGAACGAATAGATTACACTGAAATAAGAATGTAATTTTGCTTATTTTTTTATTCTGTCATATCACCAAATAAAAATTAAACAAAGTAGAAGGAATAAAATTAGGATAGAAACTAAACATTTTTCAAAGTGAAATGCAGAAAATCTGTTTTTCAACAAATCACAAAGCCACACACAAAAAAAAACAGAATAAAAAGACATACCTTTTTTAAAAAACAAAATCGGAATACATAAGCACAAAGAGAGGGAATCTATCCATTATAGTATCCTATTTCTGCAAAGATTAGGGTAAAAGGAAATATATATTGAAAAATCAATTAAGCACTAAATTTCCTTAAAAAAAACTTATTTTACAAAAAGTTTTCAATAAGTGAATGAAAATCAAATCTATATTTATTCTATACAATACAACAGATATAGTTTTATTATTATTTTGAAATCAATTGCTTAGTGAATATGTGATTCCTTGAAAGGTTATCGCCAGTTTTATTCTTAAAGGGCAATCGAAAAAAAGAGAACTTTCAGAAAAAAATCTTAAATTAGACCCATTCATAAGAATCCTGAAGTATGGAATTTTAAGAGATTTTAGTTTTATTCTACAAATGAGATGATCAAATTTCAATCAAACTGTAAACTTCCGTTTTATTAGTGGCGTACATCAAGTCGAGAGTGAAACACTGAATCATTGATAGTTACCATTAAAACACTATCATGGAATTGAGGTGACAAAATTCCCGTACAAATCACAGATCAATATATTTTATCGACCAAGAAATGTAAGATGGATATAGTAATATAATTGATAGAGGTAACGGTCATTTCCGAAGCTATAAAACATTTTTTCATTAGTTTTAAATAAAACAACAACTCATAAGACACAGATGAGGGGATATTGCTATATCACAAACTGACTGAATTCAAAATGTGACCGATAAGATAAGGGAATAGGGTTTAAAGTGAGACAGGAAAACTCTAGGTTTGATCCAGAATGGAGTCATTAGTTGTTATTACATACAGGGATTTGTTGTTTCATCTTAATATTCGATTTCTGTCTAGAATATATACAAATCATGAAAGTACCATTTTCCCTATCTCCAGTTGGCAAGTAAATTATCAACATTGAAATTTTATTGTATGTCTTCTACTGTTCGGTCTATTAGAATTCCTATTTATTTACGTTCATATAAGAAGATTCTTAATAATGTAAAGTAAAAAGAAATACTGTAGACCCTAACAATTACCAATTACAGTCAGTCAGCTACAACGTAGGATCAGGCACATATATACATCGGTCCAAGTTGTCATACCTCATTAGCACAACAAGACGAACACAAAATTCATAGAAGTAGTTAATTTAGTGGTGGTAATATATATAAGAAAGATTGTGTATAAGGAGATAGTACAGGAAAAAAGATATGAAGCGATTTTAATCTCATAGTTTAAAGAAAGACAAAGAGTGTATACACGGAAGCCATTGTGATCGATTCTCCAACAATCGGTTACGTTAGTCACGCGGACTCCAACCAAGTAATCTGTATCTACAAACATGGCTCAGACCAGAGGTTAGTGACTTCAAGCACTGATGCCACATTTTGGTTCGGCTACACTTAAATTGCTTCCAACCATCCCGAATACTAGTCAGCATTGCAATTATTACAGTCATTCATAGAAGACAAACAACAGATTGATTAAAATAATGTAAGTGAAAAAAAAAAGAAATAATGAAGTGAACATTTATTTATTTATAATAAAATAGACAATTACTATACATTGTATGTATCTAATAGATAGATAGATAGATAGATATAGTTTAAATTTCTGCTTTTTTCAATGAACGTATTTTGCGTAATTCACGATATAAAACATTTTGTTGAACAAGTGGATCAAATGCTATTTTCTCTTTACGATTAGTAGTTAAACGTGGTCGAAAACCAACTATACAATGTCCTGAACCACTTGTACTTTCTAATAATACCATAACAATTTTTATAAATCCTTGTGATGTTGACATAAGATAGAAATATGTATTGTATACTTGTTTTATATTATTTAATATTGAGTAAACTCCGTTGATATTATGTAATGGTCTGTAATTAATAAAAATATTGAGAATACATTAATAATAATAATGGTAATAATAACAATAGTAAATTAAAACATTGATTCGTGTTATGTTTATAAATAAAAAGTACGAGACTATTCGTCAAAGACTAGACTTTCTAACTACATAAGAAAAGTAAATGAAAATGGTATTCATAATAATAGAACAGACTAGAGAAATATACCTACTTAGTTAATTAACAGAGAAAAAACTAAACGACAGATTGATGAAAAGAGCACGAACAAAGATTCTAACAGAATAACATGAGCTTTATTTCAATTATCATCCAAATTAATAATCTTATTTACTCACTATATCCTTATCAATGTTTACCTATTATGTAACCACTTGTTTCTAGCCGTTTGAACTGTTTTCACAATCAATGTTGTGCCCCCAAATACCCTGGTACGGCCGAGAGTGGAGAGAGTCCGCTCACCCTCTCGAAATGCTCTCACATGGCCACGCGTATATAGCCTCTGCCAGGGAAGTCCTACTCACTGCCTTCTCGCGTAAGGGTGTTGTTTACCAAATTGAGAAGACGAATAGTGAATGTCCGGCAGTTTAACCGGGTTGATGGACATGGAGAGTCCACCGAGAGGAATTGGAAAACCCTAATTCCAAACCAATGGTGAACATGGGCTCCAGTATCCTGAATGAACAAATGGCGTATGAACCAATGGTTGGTCACCGGCTACCATGCGACTGCATCTCCTCACGATGCTCCACTGCCTTGTGGATCAGACCTTTAGGTCAAAGGCTCGGGGTGTGGCCTCCAAAGAAAACCACCCGCTTCGATTTGGGCAACCGGGCAGTATCACAACCCTCATACAAATCAAATGAGATTTGTGTGGCGCATATGTATTTGGTGCCTCCTTGTACCAATATCTATGTGTTCAAATAAAATAAATAAATAATAAATCAATGTTGTAGAATGTTCTTTTATCACATAAGGTACATATATTTACAATATTCAGTCTATTAATTTTATTTACATCCTTGTTATACTATACGAATATGTCTTCAATATAACTTCCAATCAAACACTCTCATGTAAATAATTTAAACCCATTATGTAATTATGATGTATAAATATCACAAGTTGTAAGCAGCTGATGAGAACAAGACGAAATAAAATGAATTCATGCTATTCTACTAGAACCTTTTAGTTCTTGCTCTTTTCAAAATGATAAACGCAATTATGTGTATGAGATTGACGAAAAATGCTTTTTAATATTGTGTGTACAAATTTTTTTATGTTTGAATTTATGGATAAAATGCGTATCATTAATCCCAACGCCATTTACTGTCAGTAATATCATTACGTTGAAAATATAAGCAATTTCGATAAACTTCAATAAAGAAGCTTATATGTTCTCTGAGCTGGATGTATCCAGTTGAGCTACAAATCTTCTCCACCATCTCAAGACTATTTATATATTGAACCCTGAGAATATTAACAAAGAGGTAAATGTAAACTCAAACAATAAAAAAACATGTTTATGGAAAGTGTTTATTAAAAGTACTTCTCATACCCCTTTAAAAGAAGAATAACACACGTTTGTATCTAAATTCTATAAAACATTTCCAACAAAATCTTTATAGTATTCACAAATTTAATAAGTTTAAGTAGACGTTTCTGTTAACTGTAAGAAAGAATCACTGAATTACTACTGTAATCTATATGTAATTCTCAGTTTAGGGGTTGTGGAGATTGTTAATTTTTTTATTGAGATCATGAACGGATTGACGTTAGACCACCACTGAAAACCTGGAAGCACTGGACGGCCGTTTCATCCTATTGTAGGACTTCTCAGCAGTGCACATCCACGATCCCACTTGCGGGATTCAAACCCAGGGCCTTCAGTCATTGATTAGGTAAAGATTTATGTACCCAATTTAGTTTATGTGAATGCTATTTGATATTACACTTTTGATACCTTCAAGTTGTTGTTGTTTTTTCATTAAAGTTTTACCATTACGTAATTCAAAATAAATAAATTCAGAATAAATTTTAATTGAAGCGATAACAAAAGAAATAGAATAATTTAGTTGAATAAGCGACATGATTATAAATTTCAATGATTTCAGTTTAAACAAGCAAATTTACTTTATTTGCCTAAGTGTTTTATGAATATTTGTATAGCTAGAAAATAGCCTCTTATTTTAAATGACTATCAGTTAAGTTATTGAATTGAATTTAAACTGTTAACAGTGATACTGATATGAAAGTACATTCAATTGACCAAAAGTTTCAAATAGGATGAAATGCACATTTTGAAATCTATTGTCCAGGTTATTTAATTAAGATTAGCAAATAGCAAACCATATTGATCGACAAAATTATGTTATAAACACTTACTGGTAAATATCGCACAATTATTTACAAAATTTTATACAGGGAAAAACCTTAAAAATTGTTCACCTTATCTAATAAACGCTAATTTAACAATTACCGATAAATAATATAAACATTGGTAAGAATTTATCACCTCAGAAAACATATTAAAAAACAAGAAACAACATACATACTGAACCATAAAGGTAAAATAACACAACAACATGAAATGTTTAATATCCATTGTAAAGCAAAGAGAACACATAATCTTGTTTTGTTTTCAATATAACTAAATTTCTTAATGATGACAGGGTTTATATTTATTGACAAATTAAAATGTGTACATATAAGTAAACAGTAACCTTCCTCCTAATAATATTTTCGTGTCACAAACTTATAAATAATGACAATATGACATTGGAACATTGAATGGTGGTGGGGCTCTCCAACAGTAAAGCGATCGAAAGACATATATATATATATATATATATATATATATATATATATATATATATATATATATGTATAAAGAGTGCAGTTTAGGTAGTGGTATAATAATAATAGTAATAGTGGTATTATCAATTGAATAAATATGAAAAATCATATATATCTCGATGGATATTTCATCCAATTTTCATTTTCATTGAACCGATCCCAAATAAAGTATATGATCGATAATGATAATAATCGAGATAAAAATAAGAATAAAAACAATCATACAGTAATTAAACAACACGAATGGAAAATTCAACAATTAATGAAAATCACTTTGTTTTTTTTAAGGAAAAGAAAAACATTTGTCACATTTTGATAAAGATTTTTTTAAAAATAAAATTAATTTTTAGAAGACGAAGAAGAAGTACAATCATATCATCTAAATGGGAATATTGTCTGAAAGGAATAGCTATTGTACATTTACAGTTATCCTATGGTTATAATATTAATGGTCACAATCGCAGAGAAATACAAATAGATCAAATTCAATTAGCAAGAGCAGTATTACAATAAGGTTAGAAATCCCAAAGATATGCTAAAACACTACTATATATATATATATATATATATATATATATATATATATATATATATATATATATATATATACTGATTACAAAATTAACCATAGAATAATTTCTATACAACAATAAATATTTTTAACGTTCTTGTATAAACAAAGTATCTTTGGTGCACAAACCGGCAACTGTCAAAGAAATTGATTGATGCATTGATGAAAGACATAGATTAGGATGAATACGAACAATTTCATATCTACTGATTGGATAACCACGATATTCAAAGTATGAATGTAGATCCTAGTTTACAATGTATATTAAAAGAAAATCAAATTAATAACTGGAAAACAGCAACATATTACATAATAAACATTATTCATTGTGTAATAATAATAATAATAATAATAATAATAATAATAATAATAATAATAATAATAATAATATGGTATTATTAGCAGTGGTAGTATAGAAATGTGAAAGTAAATAATAATAATTATGATGACAATACTGGTGAAATGGGAAGCTATTAGTTAAAACACTTGGAATCCAACCAACAACTTACATGACCGAATCCATGTTAATTTACTACGATTACAACAATGAAATAATATCACTGAAACTTACACTTAAAAAAATTGTGATTCAAAGTCAGGTAAATGGGTCTGTAGATAATTAGTTAAATGAATTATTTAATACCTAATAGGTTGAATATGACAAATAAATCTAGGCATAACATATGTGATATAACCACTGATTCACTATAAAATACATTTTTACATCCTATATATGTTTAAAGCACAAGTTACAATGTAATCAACTCATTTCTTTAGAGAAAAGAGAATGAGGTAAATGTATATATAAACCAATAAGATAGCTTCATTTGAATTTCCCAGTATTTAGCTTTGAGATAAGTTGTAAGTCTTTTAAAAAATACACAACAGCAGTATATAATATGATTAATATTCTTAACCTGGCCGTCCACTGCTTCCAGGTTTTCCATGGTGGTCTAGCTTCAATTGACTCATGATCTCAACCATTAAAATTCATTTAGTTAAAAGTCAAATTTCTCAATGAATAAGTCATAAATTTACATCAGGATGATGCATAGTTCTAAATATGAAGAAAGGATAACGACGAAAATTATCATATGTTCAATGATCTTAGCACTTATTACAGTAGCAACAAAAGTCGGTTATTAGAGTAATAGTTTTGTGAAGATTGCTGAATTTTCTAGTTTATAATACAGACTGACTTTAGCTAGACGTCTATTGAAAACCAAGAAACACTGGACAGTTATTTTATGTTAGTATGCCATTTCTTACCAGTGGATATCTACAACCCAACTCAAGATCTTTAAGTCTTACAGCAGACGCTTAAACTTTAGATCCCCAAGCCGTAATTCAACGGTTTACATTTCTGACTTAAATCAATTAGTGATATTCTACAATTGCCTTCCGATGTCACTGCTGAGTAATTGCCTCGTACCCGACAAATTTCAGCTCATTTCGAACTAATCAATAAGATGAATTTGCCTATTTTACTTGGTACGTTGTAAAGTTGACTTAAAGATCCTGGATTAGATCGGTAGTGGGATTGTAAATACAAACTGTTGAATAGTCCTATAGTAAAAATGGGAAAGATGGTCAATGCTTTCCAGTTTCTAATTATTGTTTAACGAAGTTCATGTTGTGATATTGATCAATTAATTATTAATATAGGACCTAGCACGAATACATGCTTGGTATAATCTATGTTGCCAATCTTACTAAAAGAATACAACTGCAGTAAGTCATTTTCAGATTGTGACATTTCCTTTAAGTATTAATTTGCTTGTCTTGATGAAATTTCTCCGATAATAAAATGAAAACTGGTTTACTCTGAGCGACTCCTCACTTATCAAATTAAATGGATTCAGTGAAAACGGTCATTATTCACATGACTGTAATTCTTTTGATATTGATAAAATAGAGAAAAAACATTCGAAAATAGCTACATTTACTTGTAACTTGAGAGTAGGATGAAGTCGATGAACTTCACGACTACCATCGGGTAAACGAAAAAGTAATTCCATAACCGCTTCATCAGGTGCTGGAGTAGGTAATACGGTCAAAATATCTGATTTCAAATCATTATTGGATGTTGATTTATTTAACTTTTCTGATGGTCTTAACGGTCTTCTTGCTGTAATAAATGCTGTAGTCGACGAAACAAATGATGAACTATTGGGCTTTTTAGGATAGTTAACTACAACGCGATCATCATCTTCATATGTAATATGTGTGTATTGCTTTTTATCTTGTTCATGATCACGATGTTGTTGGTCAATATCAGTACCTAAACGTCTATTGCCATTCATATATTCTTCATGATTGTCATCGTCATTATCATCTTCATCATCTGTGAGAACTACCTCATAATCATCACTGAACTGAATAAAAAATAAAATAGTAAACGGAGAATAAAGGCGATTGTAATAATTCCACTCAAAAAGATGACCACTACGAGTCGTCAGTGAATAAATCAGTTATGAATATGATGAATAATAATATTGGAACATTGAAAATTAAACTAATGTAGCATTTTTTCTAAGTGTTGTATTTTCGGAGATAAAAAGTTTCACAATTATGAACCTTTCATTCATCTTTTCAAATAACAACATCATTGGTATACATACTTCAAGAAAAGAAGTGATCTATTAAAATGCTTTCTCACAAGTCAGCAATAAATTGTTCGAAGCCGATGGAATCAAACTGATTTCTTTGTAAATAATTGGTTTATTATCAACAATTCTCATTCCTCACTTCCTCCTTCTGAAGTATAGACTGATGACGTTATTTACAAAGACAATGATGTGAGCGACAGTTTACATCACATGCCAAACTTAGATAACTAGACGAAACCAGGAAGCATTAGAGAGAAGTTCGGTTCTCGTATAGAACTCTTTAGCAGTGGGAAATCCACATGTAATCCATTGAACAGTCTAAAAGTTAAGTGTATGTCATAAGATCTAAAGGTCATGGGTTCTATTCTCGGTAAGGTTTCGAATGTGCACTATTAGCAAGTTCCATACCGCAGTAAAACAATTGTTCAGTGTTACTCAGTTTTTAACGGCCTACGGTGTTACGGATCTAGGAACGAGAATGATTGAGCTATTCTACTACGACCGGTTCTCTTTGGAACTGACAACAGTCAATTATAGACAATACATTGAACCTCGACAGCTAACACAGGAAGAAGACATGAATGCAGGTAACTTAATATTTGTGGTAGAACAAGCAACTCAAGCGAAACTGGTGCAAAATTTGTCACTATATTAGCAGAATATAACCTTCAACCATGTATCAATTTAGCTAACTAAAAAAAACATGATAAACAATCAGAGGACAAAGATTATGCGGAAAATTGAACTGGTAGAAAGCATGCGAGTGATTATCGTTCCTGAAGAGATTTTAGCCTTTCTAATGAAATTCGACTTTTCTTGTAACCGCCTTAGCATATTTCTAATTAAAAAGTCTAATAGTAATTAGAATGAAATATAATGTTGGGAGGAAGGGAAAACAATAAAAATATGCAAGTGATAATGCTTTTACTTCTTGCAAATATTTCATTTTATGTAAATGTACACATGAGCTGCTGCTACTACAGTGGTGTATACTACTTACGTTGATAGATATAAGTAGTATGTAACACCAATCTGAAGTAGAATGCCTGACAGAAGAAGAGTGAGATCGAATTGGAGAGAACAAGGATGTAAACAGAGAGTAGTTGTAATAAAAACAGAATTGAAAGAATCATGAAACATAATAAATATTTTTTGTTCTATCTCAATGATTGCAAATAGTACATCTAATGTATAGTTTTCATATTTTTACGAAGAAACTCTGCAATTTCGCATTAAAAAATTAATTAGTTCTCTCCACCTGATTTTTGTTCATTACACTACTACTAATACTACCGTAAATTTCTTCAGAGTACTTTTTTCAAGCAAATATATATACACGACTTAAAGCATAAGAAAAAGTAATGTGAGTATAAAGTTCTGAAGATTGTTGAATTGCACTGAAATCATGAATCAATGTGTTAGACTACCGTTGACAAACTGATCATGAATGTGCACTTCTGAAAAGTCTCATATTAAAACGAAACGATAGTCCAGTGCTTCCAGGTTTTCAATAATACTCTAAAATTGATCGGCTAATGATTTTAATGAAAAGGTAATGTCAGAAATTTTCTTTCAACTAACAGGTTATCTGGTATTCATATATTTTACTAGTATATATATATATATATATATATAATCTTACCAATTCTCGTTTAGTATCCTTTTTAGATGCTTCAATAGCCAGTTGTAATTGTTCTTCTTCAGTTAGATCTAATGGACTAGTAGTTGTACTATTTACTTGAAATGAATGTACGCTATTCGACAAGTCGATATATTCAGCATCCTGGAAGATTTTAATAATAATAATATTAAATCTAAAACAGTGATCAACTTAAGAACAGGCTCAAAGTGATTACAAAAACAGACAAATTTTCGAATGCATTTGCGTTTCATTTTATAAATGTACCTTGTTTTTCACTTTATGATGTACAAATTGATGTATTCAGATTTGAGCTGTGTAATATATGTGTAGGTCAGTGTATTACAGGATTATCAAAGGCAAGATAAATTACGTTTCGAGCGATTGTTTTATTAGTGAAAAGCTGAATATTATATATATATATATATATATATATATATATATATATATATATATATATATATATATAAGGTATCCAGATACCGATTTATTATGTTTGTTTTTACAGTTTCCATGCAAATTTGAATAATAACCTCTAACCGCTTAGTTTTTATTTCTATTTTTGGACTAGTGATACTCTATCTGACTTTTTAAACTCATGTATATAGGAGTAAGGTTGAAAATTGCAACTTATAGATTTTTAAAGGATAGCTTAGGAGGAATATCTTATAATTTTCTTTATAATTCATTTATCAAGTGCATAGTTATGCATCCTAATTTTAGTCACAGTTCCTGTGAGTGTTACAACAATAACATCATCAAATCCAATAAATGAATTAATAACACTAAAAATAACAAACTTTTATAGGCTACTTCAACAACAGGAAATAATCCGGAATATATAAGAATGAAGAAATTAGTACCTATAAACGTTTTTATTACCTTAGACAACACGAATCGTAATCTATCTGGAATGAGGTGAGTGATATATGATAAACTCTGAGGGATGAATTCACAGAAAAATCTTCTACTCAACATTAAGAATAATAAATATAAATACTACTCTCTTGACAAATTTGATATCATTTCTAACTAGTAATATGAAACTAATTGCTAAGATGATTTGAGTACGCGTTCTCTTTTTTTTTTAATGTTAACTGAAACTAAAATAACCGTTCATCTAAACATTTAAACGGTAAAGGGGTCATCATAACTATTTACAGCAATTGTCTAGCTGAGTTCATTTATAACAGTTTACTAGAGGCGCTGTAAATGCTAAAAGTGTATAATTATTTATTAAGACAAGTAAAGAGTAATTTAATTAATTTGCGATAGTCATAATTTGTTTTTTTTTTTCCTTCTAGAAAAATCCAATATCTGTATGTTCATATCATTACTACATGATTATCTAAACGTTTTTTTATGTGCATTAAAGAGAACGTAGTGTCCGTTGCTATGTTAAGATGACACAGCTTATTCTAGCTTCTAGACAGGTCAATTTATTCATTTTTCTGGATTCACATTTTGACCTTGTCGGTTATTCGCTTATCAACTGTTGTCATATGAGCGTATGTGTATGCACTTCTTATCTTATCATATGTCTGCAGCTTATTTTTGTTCTGGCTATTAATATCGATTAACACTTGATTAAATCGAGTAGGTTCACATGCCTTCTCCACTGCGGAACATCTCGCATTGCTCTCATCATTTCGCTTTATTCGCTTCGTTTCTTTGATTGTCTGTCTGGATCAATGATTGTATGAAATACACGTATTCGAAATTCATTCTCGTATTAGACTTATTTAATTCCGTCATTCACTAACGCGATTTAAGTCGATAATTTTTTTACGAGGATTGACGATATGTATATTTCAAGAACATTCATTCATATGATCGACCTGGTGTCGGATATAAGCCACTAAAATGAGTACACAACTATACAATATCACAACTCCATAAATGACAAAATTATTTCACTAATTAATTCAGATACTCAGTATATAAGTGTATGAAGCTGACCACTGAAATCCTAGTACGATAAAATAGACATATCGGATCCAGTTGGTGAATAATAGCCGATAAATAAATTGTTGAATCAATAAACCATTGTAGCTAACCAAAAAAATATAATGATCTTTTAAAATTAAAATAAAACTTCCAAATAACATATATTTTATGATTTTAAGCATTAAAATGTTATACTAATCAAAAACTAGCAATTAAATTACAAGATAAGACTTCGTCCATGATAATTTTATATGAAAATGGTTGATTAGATTGAAATTACAGTGTACTAGTGATTTTAAGTGATAACCTTGAAACTGTTATGCAGCTTATTAGCCAATGATTATATAAATCGTGAAAATAAAGAATCTATCGATAAAAAGGAAATGTAACGAAATATATACGTGTACGTATAGAGCAGTTGGTTTCACGTAACTAACAAGTAGTTTTAAATTGACAATCAGTTTTACTTCCTCTTGAAGTAGGTTGGAACTCTACAGGAATCATTCATTCGAGAGGCCAGTATATGTTTGGATCATTTATAGGGTTATCAGTAGTTTTCTTATTATCTGACAAAATCAATGTGAAAACTTGTTGGAAGATCAAAAAAATGACACAACAATGATGTACTTGAATTTCCTTGATAGTCATATCCTAGTGAAGATTAAATCACGGGGGACTCCTGAGAGCTATTAATGGACTATCATATATATATATATATATATATATATATATATATATATATATATATATATATATATATATATATATATATATATATATATATATAACTGTTCAGTACCTAGATTATGTATATCTATATTCCTCTTATTATAAGCTTCATTTTGAACTATAGATTATTATGATACGATTAACTGTTGTTATGTTCAGTTTATTAATTACCGTCTCCCACATTCACAGACACATTTTGTATAAATGTCGTTTCCTATGTTATGATGTGATGTGGTCTGTTTGGCTGGTATATAAACCAAGTATGTTTGAAATAAATGATTCGCATAGTGGGAGTTGTTATTGACGTTCTGGACGGGCTAGAAGAACAAAGGACTAATAAGGACGCTAAGCTGCTCATACCGGTAGAAATTCATTGGTTTAGCACAGTACTAAGATTGAATAAGTCATATTTCGATTAACGAATAAATCACGTGATAATTAGACGACCTTAAAGTCACGACAGTTAACATAATACAGTTTCATCTTCTTCATAGGCATTTTCAATCACGACAAAATAAAATGTCGAGTTACGTTCATAAATGATGTGTGTCTCATAGCTGACTTCTACAGCTAACTTCCTCGTTTATATTTCAACACGATACAAAGTTAAGGTAAACATAGAAACTGTTATTCAACTCAATTACATAACTGATTTCTCAAAGTGTAAAATGATTTGATTGGTCGAATGATAGATAGTCAGGAAGAATAGGCCAATATTGATTTTTTTAGCTGATAACAAGTCATTGAATCCAGCCAGATGAGAACATATTTTGAACAAAAAAACAATATAAATTAGTTTCTTTTTCTTTGCTTCAATAAATGTTATGTTATAGTGATAAGACTTCTGGAGTACGTGAGCAGATTGGTGAATTTAGTCAGGCAGAAGTATCTAAATTGCATTTTTTTTTGTTTGGAATGTCAATTTTTAAAGATTGGTAAAAATCAGAGTTTCAAAACCATCAAGAAGTACTAGAAAGTTGTAGAGCTTATCTAAGAATACATTTTATTTGTACAATATCCTTGTTTATTTTTGACCTTAAAAATAATTTCAAGTACTTTATACAACTTAGTCCTTAAATTTATGAACGATCTCGTATAAGTAATTTATGCCACGTTTCATATTTGTAATGTTAATGTGACTAATTTCGTCTACTTTCGTCTGAAGAAATTGTTGAAAATATTCTGGATACAAGAAACAACTTTTACTCATATGAGATTACTGACTTTTGTGGAGCAGGTTAAATCAGCTGCACAATGTAAGTTGTTTCTAAAGAGATTACCCTGACTCATAAATTATGAATCCTAGTCAATCAACAGCACAATACTAGTCAGGTTGGTACACTAGATTTATCCCTAGTCACGTGAACTGGTTTAAAAGAAACGAAGATCAAAAGGTTGTGAAGTGTGGAGGTTTTGGCTGCTCAGCAATTCCCACTCGAATTCTGTGCGTGTAAAAGTAACTCGATTTATTATAGCTCTAAACCTTGATTTTCTCTTTTTCACCATCTTTTTCTTCGTCCTGTTCACCTTCTTTACATTCATCAAGTGAGCATAAGTATTTCATACTTCTCATAAACATACTAGCTTCATTTCCGAGCATTATTAGTAACCTAACTACATTCTACTTTCTAATATATGTATACATATGTATGTATATTTCTGATTAGCGCTTTTTAACACAGTCCTCTCCTACGGGATGTGGTTGCTAACTCCATGCCCAACACTTCATTATCCGAGGTCGCGACCGGCAGTAACCCTAAAAGGGCTCCAGACGGAATATATATATATATATATATATATATATATATATATATATATATATGCCAGATCAAACCGTTGATAAGGAAATATTTCACCGGATTCTTTTCACTCTTCTCTACAAAAGTGAAATCGCTGACAAATATCTTCGATGAATCTTTTTTCTCTCTGTACCCAACTTATATTTGGTGTCGTAATAAATTTTTTTCCTTTATACGTTTATAATATCCAGATAAGCATTCATAATAAAAAATTTCGAAATTAGTAATGTATGCGTTATACTTACCGATGAATATAGATTGTCAGATGTTTGTAATCGTGGCCTTTTCAAATTTAAATGAATGAATTGTTGATGCATTTCTGCATTCGCTGCTTCTGGTGGTCTTCTTCGTATACCAGTTTGAGGAACAGTATTTGTAAAACGATTGTCAATACTAGTTGAATCTGTTCTACCGTTTCCAGTAAGGTTAATACTACCAATACTACTACCGTATTGACCATTATTAATAGCAGTAGTGTTGATTACATTTGTATTGTTATTCGGATTAGTTAGCGCAGTATGTTGTATAAATTGATATACTATAAGATTATGACAGGAATAATAATATATAATCAAAACATTAACAAGTTGAAAATGAGGACAGTCTTTAAAAAAAGTACTGTTAAAAGGCCTAGATCAAATAACGGATAAAAAACACATTCCTTTCAAATTAATCCACATATTCATAAGAAAGATTAGTGAATATTTTCCATTTTGTGGTTTGCTCTACAAACTGATTACACCTAGAAAATTTTCACAACCCTTCTAAACTAATGACAATTTTTATTAGCTCATTAGTAAATAACTTCGAGATAAATTCTCAAAATTCTATTTAGGAGCTGTAACTGGTGGAGTTCAGTCATGTCGGATGTAAGACAGATATCATCGATGCAAATAAACAACGGGCCCGCAAAATAGCGAACTGATTGAAGTTAGAATTGTAAACCCCTGCATATTAACTCAAAAGTCTGAATTTAAGGAGTACGTCATGGGACCTTCAGAGGTCATGGGTATAATGTGTTCGCTTGTCCCATACAAGGCCAAAACAACTGTTCAGTATGCCTTCTAGTTTTCAGTATGTTCCAAGATGAAATTAGACCGTTTCATAAAGTACAAATATGCTACATTATTTAGTGAGGATTTACGTTTATGACGTAATTCTATAACACTATGGAATATATTAAGTCAGTGAGCCATATTTAATGTAAGATCTTAGGAAACAAATGTCTACAAATTACTAAAGTCAGTCAGCTACAACGTAGGACCAGACACATATATACATCCGTCCAAGTTGCCATACCGCATTAGCACAGAAAGATGAACACCCGATTCATAGTAGTTAATTTAGTGGTGGCAATATATATAAAAAAGAGCGCATATAACGATATAGTATATATAGAAGAAAGAATTAGTTCGTAGTAAGAAAGATATGAAGTGATTTTAATCTCATAATTTAAGGGAAGACAGAGAGTGCATACACCTACGTACGCCATCGTGATCGATTCTGATCCATGTCACCATGAGTCTCCAACATTGGTTAAGATAGTATTAAACTATAGCAGTAAATAATACGAAAATGCAGACAATCTAAATAAAAAAAAGCTAATTGAACTAATTCTTAACGAAACATGAAAAATAATTTGTATATTTAACAGGTATTATCGGAAGAATTATCGAATATTTAAACAAAGATTTCTAGTTAATCAACGATGACCGAATCGCAGCAACAACAAACCATTTTGTTGTAAACAGTGATCGTGTTAAAAATCCCTCATAGTAGTGATTTTTGATTGCACAAATATAACTGGAAATTTATGGTTTATTTATTATTTTGAAAGTCTTAGATATGCCGATTATCAAATGATTGTTTATTGATTAGGATTCTTAAAGAATTAACTACCTTTCAAGTACATATTTATAAAACACTATGGAAATCCATTGCTTTCAGTACTTTCTACAGGTTTGCATTCATTAGTAAACATATTACCGTAATAATCAACGCGGTGATTGGTTTATTAAGTAAAAGAACCAAAGTTTAGAAGAAATAGGTGCTTCTCAATTATTCTCTACTGTCGCAACTTTAACATGAAATAAATCTTCATATCGTTGAAACAAACAATCAAACGTGAACACTCACGAAAGAATAAAAAAAAATCCGAATATAATTGAGTAAACAAATAAATAATGAAGAGGATTATTGTCAATTCTATCGATGAAAATAAGAGATTTATCAAATGTGGTCTTGACATTCACTGGTGAAAACTGCTATTCTTAAACAATTCTGAGTAACATTTTGGGAAGCAGATCAATGCGAAACACCATTTCCCTTCAATTCACGAAGTTTTATTTATTTTCCTATCGGCTGGTTAAATTTGTCTCTAAGATCATTTTTACTAATAGTAAACAATTTATGAAATTTTTTACAAGTATTTCGTTTAACGTTTTTACTAATGTCAATAAATAACTTTATTTCTAATACTGGGACTTTTTATGGGTCTGAAAAAAGAGGTAAACGAAACCAAGATATAGTGATTCGTAAAAGTTTAGTTGTAAATACACGGACATGAAAACTTCTAAGCACATAAACGTTAACTGATCAACTTCCGAAAGTTTGTAATTTCCATAATGATACTTGACAGATATATTGATGTTACAGATAGTCAGTTGATAATACAACATAACTTTCAAGAATAATCAACTGTAAAATACAACCCAAAGGGTTGTCGGACTGTACTTTGAAGTTGGAAATGTGAATTGTCGATTGCAGGCTCAGTGGTTCGAAATTAACGAGCTCACCACAAGACCTCAAAGTCCTGGGGTTCGACCCCGTGAGGATTCATGAGTGAGTACTCTTGTGAAATCTCAATGTAGGACGAGGTTAATGCTTCCCTAAAACTACCTAAAAACCAAATGAATTGATTAGTGTAAAACTAAGCATAACTAAAACTGAATGCTGTAGCTTATCTCTTTGAATACAACACGTTAACGATTAGTTTGGAAGACAGAAGAATACTATTAATTTGAAATTAATTCCTCGGAATCCGAAAATCAGTATTGAGTACATAACGTCTCAGAGTATAGTCCTTCATCATTAGTCCTAAATCACATCATTGAGTATTTGACTCCCTTTTTCTTTTAGATAAAAAGATTCATACCATGACTGATTTTGAGAATGGAAGAGGAGTATTTCTAATCATCTTACATAATAAATAAGTCATTTCACCTATTGACTTCATTATTTGCCTTAGTTT
Organism: Schistosoma spindalis; assembly: GCA_946903255.1. Lineage (NCBI taxonomy): Eukaryota > Metazoa > Platyhelminthes > Trematoda > Strigeidida > Schistosomatidae > Schistosoma > Schistosoma spindalis. The sequence goes on along the minus strand of OX336416.1, from coordinate 36,974,551 downwards.
CTAGTCAAAGTAGGCAGTAGGAAGCTAGAATATTGATTGAATAATCAAGCATGCAATCTGTATACATATTTATTGACTGCATTTCAATGTTTCAAACACGCACACATACATATATATGTAGTAATGTGTTCGAGGTATTCGTTGAATACATACAAGATGACTGACAAAATATCAGGTCATTCATCTACGACACATTGATTTATATATCCAGACTAACTCAAAATACTTTTGCTAATAATCACACCAACACTGTAGCAATAGTATTGTACACTTAGCCAACCAGTCAGTGGGAGGATTAACAACCACGATGACGATGACAACGGAGATAGCAAAAACGAATAACATTTGCAAGAGAAGAAATTTAAGCTTAGGTTGTCGTTCTAATACTCGTCAATTCACCATGAATGTCAACATGGAAACATACATTTTGCAGATATGTATTTATACATAGACATACACATATATGTATATTAATAATAACATTCATCCAGTATGAAAAATGGAGAATGAAAAACATGCACGTCCGCACATAACTACAGAGTGATTGTATGTGTGTGTGATAGAAAGAGCTTGATCTACCATTTAATGATCACATGATTGCTTATGTGAACTTCAAGTACACATACAAACACGTGCGCGCGCGCATTTATCGACCGGATTAGGATGACTGTTATGAATCTGTATCTTTCAGATAAGCCAATCAGACATTATTCTATAAACATTCAAGTAACCGACACTGATATATTATCCCCAAATGCTCTGTACTCGAAGGTAGAATACAACATTTGCAGTTGTAAGTAAAAGAATTTAAGGTCGCATTTAATCAAATCATAAAGACAAGGCAACATAGAGAATAGAGAAAACCAGTTCACATCTTGATGTTAAATTGTATACATTTAAGATTGCATGAATAATGATTTAAAATAGTTTATCACTTAAATTTTTGTGCTGAGAATTCTATATTGTACCAAAATATAATATTGAATAAAGCCATAAAATAAACGAATAAATACGGAGTAAATATTTGTGTTAGGAGGGGTTGTTGAAACTCTGGATCTGGATTTCTTACGATATGCGGATCGACAGTAAAATTCATCTACAATAATATTGAAGAAACAAATGTTCTCTGTGGAGTGGAGTCCGTAATCCAGTCAGTGACGATAAAGTGAGTCATTCATGGAGTGATTAATTATCAACTAGAAACAACGTGAAAAGAATCAGAATGTGTACACCGATTCAGATGTTCGTATCAGCAAGTACAAATATCATATGCAATAATATTTAGCATTTTCGAGTACTTTTCTGCTGATTTAGTGGGCCACTGCAGCACACGAATGTAATTTTAGGTTATCACACGTCACAACAGGGGAGATAAATAAAATAAAGAAACTAATCTTAAAGTTGATTAGATAGATGTGCGTAAACGGAAGAAAATCAGGTGATAAGGAATTAATAGGTGCGTACACAACTAGGAAAATCAAATAGCTGCGGAAATGAGGATATACAACTTAGTGGTGATCGGAATCAGTGAAACCAATTGGACCCAAGTTGGACATAAAAGGTTAGATTCGGGAGAGATGTTGCTGTACTCGGGTCACGAAGAGGAAAATGCTCTGTACACTCGGGGAGTTGCTCTGATGCTGTCCAAAGAAGCACGTAAAACACTTATAACATGAGAATCTCGTGAACTCAGCATCATCAAAGCATCCTTTGAAATAAAGCGGGAGGGGATCACAATGAATGTTATACAATGTTATGCACCCACCATTTATAGCAACGACGACGAAAAGTTTAGTTGACCGATATCTGATTGTTATTGAAATATAAATATCGTCAATCCTCAAATAACATTATCGACTTAAATCGCGTTAGTGTACAACGGAATTAAATAAGTCAAATACGAAAATGCATGTTTAAATATGTATATTTTGTACACTCGTTGATCGGAAGAGATAACCAGAGAATCGCAGCGAATGAAACGAAACGACGTGCAGTGGAGATGGCGTGTAAGACAACTCCATTTAATCAAGCGTTAATCGATATTTATAGTCACAAAAAATTAGTTACAGACATGTGATGAATGAGATAAGAAGTGTACACATATACCCTTACATAAAAAGTCAAAATTAATAAGTGAATAATTAATAAGGTAAAACGTGACTCAAGAAGGATGAATAAACGGGCCTGTCCAGAAGCTAGAATAAATTATGTGGGCTTAACCGACACTGCACAAGGACCATTTTAACGAGAGGCTGCAATCGATCACAGCGAAGTGCTCAGAAAACGACCCGACCATCCTGATGAGGGACTAAAACGCCGAAGTTGGGATGGAAAACATTAGGTACGAAGATACTATGGGACAACAAGGATTGACTGAGAGAAGGGAACGAGAGTGGTGACAGATTTGCAAATTGATGTGCTTGCATTTCTTCAATTGACAGATAATTCCCACTTAAACATTAAAATTAAAACACGAAGTTCAGCGAAGGGATTTCTTTTCAACGAATTTATTATCAAGCTGTACAATCGTATATATATGAAAATTTTTGTTTTTGTAAAAGTACTAATTCTGTGAGGAAATGTGAGCACCAGTTCACCTGCTCTTGTGGAGCAAATACATTGGCCGTAGCCAGCGTTCGCTTTCAACTCGGATACGGGAACATATCCCAGCTTGGTTCTATAAGGATGAAAGAAAAGCAGTTAGGAGTTCTATAGTTGAACACCTAATCGACTGTAACAATTCTACGGATCCACAGTTTGATTTTAAGGTTGTTGATATGATTCGTTCAAATCTACCCAGATTTCTTCGTATCCAACTCTTAAATAGAACTGAAGCTCTTACAATCCAGGAGCTTAAACCAGAACTATGCGTACAAAAGAATTACGTCTTATCGTTAACGTTACCTTGGCCTTAAGTATTTTGATTATTCTATTATTATTATTATTATTATTATTATTATTATTATTATTATTATTATTACTGCATTCCTCCTTTACTTATGTCTTACATTCTCATTATTTTATTCGTAAATGCTCATCATATCACCTTATTTATTTTTATACCTTTGTCACCTTTCATGACCTTTAATTATTGTAACAAAAAACAATTTAATCATCTTATATTCACTATATCTATTGTTATTATTCGTATTACGTAACCTAGTATAATAATCTTTCCATTGCGACATCTTGGTTAATTGTGTTCACATTTCCTCACGGAATTAGTACTTTTAGAAAAGCAAAAAATTTCGCTGAACTTCATGTTTTAATTTTAAAATTGATGTGCATTCATCACAATGCTTATAGGTGCCAATGTATTCCTACACAAGCGCATACATAAAGCTACGTGGGTATCATCCGATCACATCACGGAGAACCAGGTTGATCATATTTGCATCACTGAAAAACTTAGGTCGATGGAAGACGTGAGAAGTAGGAGTGGAACTGACATGGCTTCAAATCATCACCAACTGGTGGTTTTCATGATGAAATTGAAGCTAAAGAAGTACTGGACGACTGGAGAAACAGCATTACAAAGGTTCAATACAGCCTTTCTTCCGGATACTGACAAACTCAACGAATTCAAGATAACGCAACGACAGGTTCCAAGCCTTAAAGGATCTACTGAAAGAAGAAACTACTATGGAAGACAACTGGAAAGGGATCAAAGAAGCCTTAACTTCAACGTGTCAGGAGGTTCTGGGTCGCAACAAACATCATCATAAGGAATGGATCTCTATGGAAATCCTGGACAAGATTTAAGAAAGGAAGACAGGAATCAACAACAGCCGAACAAGAACAGAGAAAGTTAAGACAAAACATGAATACACAGATACAAACGAGCAAATGAGGAGCATTAGAACTGACAAGCACGAATTTATGGAAGACCTAGCAACGACAGTGGAAGCGACTTCAAGAGAAGGAAATATGAGACAACTATGTGACACAATGAAGAAACTGGAAGGAGAATATAGTAAGCAAGAGAGACTCGTCAAGGATAAAGAAGGTAAGCCAGTCACCGAGATTCAAGAACAGGGGAACACATGGGTAGAATATTTTGAGTAACTCTTGAATGGACCAGCTCCATTGAAAGCATTCAACAGTGTGGATAGGAGGACCTTATGGAAACTCCACACGGAATTCATACGACTGACTACACTGCAAAGTCGTGCATGGAGGACAGCTGACAGATACGTTCCATGTGAGGACCGGAGTCAGACAAGGGTGTCTACTCCCTCCCGTTTTCTTCTGGTGGTCGACTGGATTATGAGAACCTACACATCTCAAGGGAAACGCAGAAAACAATGAACAGCTTGCATGCAACAAGACAATTCGCACTTCACATATGACCTAGCTCTTCTATCCCATACATACCGACAAATACAAGTGAAGACTGTCAATGTATTAGCAGCATCTGCATCAGTAGCTCTCAACATACGTAAGGGAAAAGCAAAATCTTCAAGTACAACATGAAGAACACAAACCGAATCACACTTGATTGACAAACTGTGAAACAGGTGGAAGCTTTCACATACCTGGACAGCATCATTGATGAACGTGGAGGATCCGACGCATATGTAAATGCAAGGATTGGAGAAGCAAGGACAGCATTCACACTGTTGACGAACATGTGGAACTCAAAATAACTGTCTGCAAGCCAACACCAAAGTCAGAATCATCAAGACGAACGTCAAGACAGTCATTTCTACTGTACGGAGCTGAAACTTGGAGAACTACCACAACTATCATCACACAAGTACAACTATTTATAAACAAGTGTCTACGCAAGATGCTCAATGTCCGTTGTTGACCGGATATCGTCAGCAACAGTCTACTGTGCAAGAGGAAATTAGGAGAACACGATGGGAGTGGATAGGACATAATGCATTACAAAAACCATAAAACGGAATAATGAGGCAAGCGCTAACTCGGAATCCTGAAGGAAAACGGAAAAGAGGGAGACTGATGCAACATGGTGTGTTGGGAGTCGAGAGCAGACATGAAAAGAACGAATAGCAACTGGAATGGATTGGCAAGGACAGAGTTCGACGTGGAGTGGTTGTGAGCGGCCTATGCTCCTCCACGAGGGGTACCAGGTGTGAGTAAGCAAGCCATAATGTTCAGTAAAACGACATTATCATGTTGACATCGCACCAAGGAATTGATGGAAGTATTATGATGAGTAGTATAAATTTTAGTAGTATAATTGTTGAGTGACTTACTTTTTTTATATGAATCTGTTTTACTTCAGAAATATCTACTAAATTTTATACGCATATGAAAATAGGTTTCGTGACATTGATGAGCAATACTAGAATACCAATTTCATCGATTTACAATAAGTAAAAATGCATTGTTTTGCTGTATACTCGGATCTTTAGCTATAACCTTAATGTTCCCTATCACTACTTATACTTTCAGTACCTCTACCATTATGGGATTTGAATCGATAACTGAATCTCTGTGCTAATGTGGTATGGCAACTCGAACTGATGTACGTACGTACGAAGTTCCACGTTTTTACTGACTGACTGAATAAGATTGCTTGTGTTCCATTGGAATGATCATTTATTAATAAGCATAACGCATGTAATGAGGTTTTTCCAAAATTACGATTTATGTGAAAGATTATTAACAAGATGTTACGATTTGTAATAAAGATAACTAATTTTGAAAATTATATTTGAAATAATCTCAGCGATTGAAATTTAAGTAATTTCAACGTTTCGTCCAGCAAACTTGTCTGAACTTCATAGTAATTATCACAATCAAATCCTAACATTCGGAGTTTGATTTTTGTAAAATTGTTCGTTCTAATACTAAAGAATATTCGTATGAAGATAACTATTATATATGTTAATTTTAAATTAATCAGATCAGACAACGATTTTCATAGATCAAACAGCATATTAAGATTCTATGATGAGTGTACTTAAGAATCAAGTAAACTGGATACAAGGGGTTAGTATCAATTTACATAAATCTAACTTTGAATAAGTTATAACTAGTAATTCATCAACAAATGAAACTTCCATGCAGGAGTTGTAATTTCCAAATTAGCTGGGATACTACTGAAAACGTTAACCACAAGACCTAAAGGTCATAGGTTTAATTCAGCGGTGGGTGTACATTATACAGAAGTCTAAAATATTCCGATGAAAATTCTATCCAGTACACCAACAGATATCAATCCATGATTGAAAACCATACGCAAACTAAACAAATTTACATAGCATTCGATCAAAACTTTCAGGTATTTTAACGTATTTTTTTCTATATTTAGTTATATTAATCATAGTGTAAATTAGTAGTTGAGTCTGACCGTAAAGTACATAAACTGTTAGATAATTAATTACGAATAAAATTAATAAAGCACTTACAGACATCATATACAATCTTAGGATCATTTAAATGCGTCCACATCATTTTCTGCTCTCCTGTAAACGGATCCAAAATAGCTATATGGGAAGCTGATTGAACATATGAATAACTGCTACGGAAGCGTAAACCTTCAGAACTATCCACAGGTATCTGAATAAGCAAAAATAAAATTATAACGATAATTCATTATATATGGAAAAATATATTTGAAATAACCTCAGCGATTGAAATTTAAATAATTCCAACGTTTCGTCCAGCTAACTTGTTAAACAAAGTACAGTTATGATTGTTAAAAGCTATATATTTCTTTGGTGATTTTGATTATTACTCTGAAGAAGTCCAGACAAGTTAGCTAGACGAAACGTTGGAATTATTTCAATTTCAATCGCTGAGGTTATTTCAAAATATACTGTTTCATATATAATGACTTCTCTATACTCGGCGCCCAATTTCTGTCAAACTATTCGTTCTAATCTTGACGAATATTCGTATAACGATAATGACCTTGATAATCAAGTCACACCTATAAATCATAAACTTCAATTGATTAGCTTCACTTTTAAACCTACTAACAGCATAGTAAAAGAAAGTTTGCATTAGGTTAAGATGGGATTTGATACAATACTGAAGGCGATATTGTATGAAGTAGCAGTTTGGTGTTGAAAGGAATTAAACAGCTTTTAATCAGTAAGTTGCAAGTTCAAACTACACTAACTAACTTCTAGAAAGACTGTATGATTGAAAATTGGGATATATAAACATGTACTTAATAAGTGAGTTATAGAAGAACTCACGAAATATCACTTACTTTGAGCAGCTACATAGTAACATTAGTTCTTTTAAATGTTATACAGGTCAAAATGAGGTGAGTAAATATAGACTTAGAGGAAAACGTTACTGAAAAATTGTTATATTTCAAAGGCCGCCGATTAGAGGGCAGTGACTTATCGATCGGATTAAGGGATTCAGAATCTCGATAGGCTATTCTGTCCGTTGTCCTTGACTCAACGAACTCGATCAAGAAGTCTCGGTAAGACGTAGAAAGTGTATTCTACAGGCAACCAGCAAATACCAGGTCAATCACGCACACAAATCAAGGGCATTTATACAAATATATAAAATCGACATTGTCATATAAATTTTTAAACATTCATCAATAAGATCGTCAATTGAATACCATTCAAATATTTACACATTTAATCGATAAGTTAATCAATAAGATGAAATTACAAATGTGTGTTTGTTGGGGGGTCTATCGTCCCCAACACAAATATATATCAACCCTTCCTATTCGTGTATTCATAAATATGAACAAGGGTAAATTGCACACAAAAAAGCCTTGTGAACTGAAGCACATCGACACAGGAAATTTTAGCATAAAGCAATTGACAAGATATCTTCAAATCAAAACATTACTCTAATATGAGTGACACCGGTAAGTTTACTAGTATTATTCAAGGTGATAATAATATGATGGGCAATAACCTTTTCGTACGTATATGGTCGTGGAGTTCTTTGAGTCCCGCAGAAATCATGAAACGATCAATGTTGGACAACCATTGAAAACCTGGAGTTCAACCATATCAGATGTGAGGCAGTTACACATCGGAAATAATAGATGGTCGCGCATTATCGTGGATTGATTGAAGCTAAACATTAACACCGTTGGATGCCAACTCAGTGGTCTAGAGTTTAAGTGTTTGCGTGCAAAACCTACGGTTCTGGGTTCAATTCCCGCGTGCGGAGTCGTGGATACTTACTACCAAGAAGTCCCTTACTAGGAAGAAACGGTCATCCAGTACCTTTTCAGGTTCCGACAAAATAAAAGACTTAAACACTCTTCCTATTAAATTTACTATCCTGAAGTAACAGTTAAATATTGATTTACTAGTTATTGCGTATAGAAACGGAAACACAGTCACACAATGTTTCAATAACTAATGTCAATATACATATCAAGTCAAAGAACAAGTAATTTAGTCAACGAATTCTTTTCAGTGAGTTCATTATTAAAGCTGTACAAATAAATGTGGTTTTACACAGTGGATGGTTAAAGTTTCTTAAAAAAACGTAAAGTAAGTTTAAGTGTAAACATCGGAAAATCTTTAATTGGATCTTCGAAATGATAAAGTATGAGTCTGAGAAAGAACTCACTACATGTTACAAAAGAGAGGATCCAACTAATTACTTTTTCTTCGCTAGGCTACGCTAGAAGATAAATATGTATACATACGATTATGCATATTTGAGGATTTGTTTCGTGAACTAATCGTTCTACTTTTGATAGTTTCTGTGAAATAGAACATTTAACAACTGAGAATATATTCGATTTATGCAGAAATATTGGTATCAATAGGGAGGAAATGTTGAACAAGTAGATTATTGATAGCAAAACATGTTTATGATATCGATTTGTAGTTGTCGCACAAAATATTTTGATTGTAGTTACATCTAGTAATAAACGTCTCGTTCCACTTTTTTCCTTTAAGGATGCGCTGTGTTGGTGTAATAGGTTAGAGTACAAGCCTGGGAGGAGCGTTTGCCTGCATTCACTTTTTGGTGCGTGGTGTGTTAGTAGTCAAAAAGTTGGTGGATCTTGATGGTTATGTGAGTGCTGGTGATGATGTGTTACATAAGATTATTTTGCACATAATAACAGTCATAGCGCCGTTTTGATATTAGTCTGTCTGTAGAAGGTAGGGTTTATAACACAGTGACAGCAGTTCCATTCTATGCTTGTCAAACCTTGCCACTCAAATCTAAAGGTAAATGAACACTCGGTGAGACTATCATTTATGGACGAACCAATCAGGTTTAGGATAAAAGGTCTTGGATTTGGACGCGAAATTCATTCAACCATTTAGATAAATAGAATTTTGACATTATAACTGATGTCAGTTCGTGATGAAAACTGTAAATTTGATTCCTGACCCTAACCATCAATTGTGAATCAAAATCCTTACTCTTCACACAGGTTTATAACTCTCATTTAGCTCTAGCAAGTAGGTGGACATTCTCGAGGCCACTTTAACGTCGCTCGAAGGTCGTCCATACATTATAGTCTTACCGAGAACTCTGTGTTTGATTATTACTGTCTCCAAAGGATAGTTGGCATCCAGTATCATTATCGTGTTAGTAATATTGAACTTCAGAAATACGCATTTGGGTGCCGTGATGACAATGCAATTTGTGTCACCATCTTGAAACGTCGGCTTTGATGGTTTGGTTATGTTTTAGGAATGTCACCAGAGACTTCCAAATCGCATATCGTCTGCAGAAGCCGAGGCTGAGTAGAAAAAGCGGGATGGTAGTCAGCTTAGGATATGACTCTGCGGTATGAAATCACATAGAACTGGTTTCTGTCGACCCATCAAGACCGTTCCTGTTGGGGTCCTGGTACGTTACCGGATATAACTGAAAATAGGAGCCAATGGAGATCCTGATGAAAGTTTTTAGATCCTTCATGAAAATGAGATGAGCTTTCTTAAGTGAGAGGAGTATTTCCTGATTGTATTTTCTAATGTTATATCCTACACTATTTTTAATCACTTATTTATCCATTTATTTTGATTAGACATTCTTTTCCTACCTTACATCTTTAAAATATCTCCTTGTTTTGTGTGGCGCACAGTATTATTGTTGCTTAATCGTACCACAATTTGTGTATTACATAAACAACATAACAAGCTTATACTAAGTGTATACGAATCACCTCTGCTTTCTTTCCTTCTGTAGTAAACTGCCTGATCAATAGAATACTTTAAGGCAAGTGGTTACCTAGCAGTCGGATTAAAACAAATAGTTGTTGCAACATTTGTGTACAGGAAGAAAATGAATGGCATACAATTCTAAAAACAGTATTCTACAACTTATATTATATGAGTATATATTTTATACTTACTTGTACAAAAGTACAATGGCGTTTAATAAGTTGGTAGATTTTCGGATCTTTCCAAACATCACGATTTAGCAGATGACACTCAAAGCATCCTTCATCATGTATACTAATAAGTAACCATTGATTTTTTTCTTGTGCAGCAAGTTCAGCCTGTTTTAAAATGGAAAAAAGTGAGTTCGATGGGATGGAAGACATAAGGTTATATATCATACACAAATAAGTAGAGAGGTGACTTGATGGTTGAAATACACAGCTCCACTGTTCTCAAGTTTGAGGTATGTTTCACCTACTTCGGTTTGGAAAGCCAAGTAGTACTACTAGCCACTATACAGACACTATAGCTCAAAATCGAGTATATAAACATGTGCTCAGCCCCCAAATGCCCTGGTACGGCCGAGAGTGGAGAGAGTCCGCTCACCCTCTCGAAATGCTCTCACATGGCCACGAGTATATAGCCTCTGCCAGGGAAGTCCTACTCACTGCCTTCTCGCGTAGGGGTGTTGTTTACCAAATTGAGAAGACGAATAGTGAATATCCGGCAGTTTAACCGGGTTGATGGACATGGAGAGTCCACCGAGAGGAGTTGGAAAACCCTAATTCCAAACCAATGGTGAACATGGGCTCCAGTATCCTGAATGAACAAATGGCGTATGAACCAATGGTTGGTCACCGGCTACCATGCGACTGCATCTCCTCACGATGCTCCACTGCCTTGTGGATCAGACCTTTAGGTCAAAGGCTCGGGGTGTGGCCTCCAAAGAAAACCACCCGCTTCGATTTGGGCAACCGGGCAGTATCACAACCCTCACACAAATCAAATGAGATTAGTGTGGCGCATATGTATTTGGTGCCTCCTTGTACCAATATCTATGTGTTCAAATAATAATAATAATAATATTAATAATAATAATAATAATAATAATAATAATAATAATAATAATAATAATAATAATAATATAGACTATAATTATACATTTAGCTAAACTGACCCCTATTTCAACTCATTTTTGATGGTTTGATAACCATTTATAAAGTAAAACACAGCACAATTGGAATTTTGTCATAACTCAGTATTCTAGGTACTTGAGTTTTTGATAAGATAAAAAAGAAAGAAGATTTAATGGTCATTTTTCGACTCTTATTGTTATCACTACTCACACATTATTTGGTAAGTAACTCATAAACACTCAACCTTAACTATATAACTTTTCATGGTATTTTTAATTCCCTAAAATATATTCCATCAGTTAGCTAATAGTTTTTCCCCCTAAAATCTATTTAAGCGAAATTTTGGTAACTGTATCAGACAAACAATATTGATTTATGAACTCCAAATCATTCAGTAGAATTTTTTTGATAGACGGTTAGCTTGTAATCAAGTATTGTGACATGCTAATACACGCAACTAATGTGCTTTGGTTATCAATTTCGTGGATTGGCTGGAGTTAGACATTAACACCATTGGATGCCGGCTCAGTAGCCTAGAGATTAAGCGTTCGCGCGCGAGACCGACGGTCTTGGGTTCGAGTCCCGCGCGAGGGATCGTAGATGAGCGCTGCTGAGGAGTCCCATACTAGAACAAAGCGGTAGCTCAGTGCTTTCAGGTTTTCAATAGTGGTCTAACGTCGATCAATTCATGATCTCAAAAACTATTACTCAGAGCACTTACAGCTTGTACTGTCCCATCAAACAATATCTCGACTGGAGGTTGGTAAAGCTGTTGCAAATGTTTTCTTTTTCTTTTAACACCATCTTTAACTCCATTAATATGCCCCGAAGAAAGTGAAGAAGAACCAGAGCTAGTGCCATCAGTATTTAGTAAATTCGAATCAGATCCATTATCGTTTGAACACCGTTGTTTAATTGAATGATCCTTAAAAATAAACATATATGATAAAAATTGTTTAAGAAAGAATAAATGTTATTTGTGTAACTAACTTTGTGGCTCAGTCTACAGGGTATGCAATAAATTTACTTGTAGCTTCAGTGATAAAGACAATGAACTCACTAAATTTGTTCAGACAATAATAGGCAAAGTGAAGGCAAATATTACAAGTGACGCATAAAACTTTGTGGATATTTTTTAATACAGCAGGAATTTAAACTATAGGATGAAAATTAAAGAGACTCTCCTGTCATTTAAATCAAATTCTTCTAAAATGAGCGTTACACGTGGCTGACTATGGATTTTATTTGAAAAGTGTCAAGAAAACAATTAGTTTTGACTTGAAAGACATAGTAGTGATCATTAATAGGAATCACAAAACAATGTTGGTGGACCTCAGTAAGAACTCTTAGAGATCAGCTCGAATAAAATATCAAGTATACATTCAAGAGACAGTCAGCTAAGCACTTAGTCAACGATGAAGATGTTCATTTGGAGATAAACTTGTATGGTCAATAATCATATTTCAGAGCAACAGTAATGTTTACTAGCAACTTAATTGGAAATGCTATTAAGGGATAGTGAAGAAATGAAAAATTTCTTGCCTCAGAAGATAGTCAATATCATACAGAATTCCTATGATGGATTAAACTGCAAAATCGTGCATGGAGGACAGTTGACAAAGTCGTTCGAAGTAAAGACCGGTGTCAGGCAAAGTTGTTTACTGTCACCCTTTCTCTTTCTCCTGGTGATCGACTGGATCATGAAGACATCAACATCTGAAGGGAAGCACGGGATACAGTGGATAGCTAGGATGCAATTGGATGATCTGGCTCTTCTATCGCATACACAACAACAAATGCAGGAGAAGACAACCAGTGTAGCTGCAGCCTCAGCAGCAATAGGTCTCAATATACACAAAGGGAAAAGCAAGATTCTTCGATACAACACAACATGTACCAATCCAATCACAATTGACGGAGAAGCTTTGGAAGATGTAAAAACCTTTACATATTTGGGCAGTATCATCGATGAACACGGTGGATCTGATGCAGATGTGAAGGCACGGATTGGCAAAGCAAGAGCAGCATATCTACAACTGAAGAATATCTGGAACTCAAAACAATTAGCAACCAACACCAAAGTCAGAATTTTCAATACAAATGTCCAGACAGTTCTACTGTATGGAGCGGAAACCTGGAAAACTACGAAATCCATCGTCCAAAAGATACAGGTGTTTATTAACAGTTGTCTACGCAAAATACTTCAGATCCGCTGGCCGGACACTATAAGCAACAACCTACTGTGGGAGAGAACAAATCAGATCCCAGTGGAGGAAGAAATCAGGAAGAAGCGCTGGAAGTGGATAGGACACACATTGAGGAAAACACCCAACTGCGTCACAAGACAAGCCCTCATATGGAATCCTCAAGGTCGAAGGAGGAGAGGAAGACCAAAGAATACATTACGCCGGGAAATGGAGATAGATATGAGAAAAATGAACAAGAATTGGATGGAACTAGAAAAGAAGGCCCAGGACAGAGTGGGTTGGAGAATGCTGGTCGGCGGCCTATGCTCCATTGGGAGTAACAGGCGTAAGTAAGTAAGTAAGTAAGAAGAAATGAAACCACAGCTAAATTAATTGGTGCTTGTGAAATTATATAGATGGATTCCGAACAAATTATCACGCGCCTACCTGAATCATGAGAACGACAAACCAGAGATAACTAGCCTAGTTTCAGACCTAGGCACTATATATATACGTACAATCTTTACATTGCACGGGGTTCTGAAGCATATACCAATGGAAGATTACAGTCCTATTTTTTAGACTTAAGGGTTTTATTTGACTCCGTTAATCAAGAGTTCCTGTATTTGGGCCATAAATCGAAAAATCTGTCGAGCATCAACCTAATGTGAAACTACTACCGCAATACAATTGATTGGATCAGAGAGAACGGATTATATTTGCCCAATGCACATTTTTATCGAGTTCGACATTGCTTATGATGGACTTATTGTGCACAAACAACAGTTAGAAAATAGATGTAACCCTAAGACGTCTATTGTTAACATCTTCCTTTACCACAAGAACAAAAGAAAGGATATGTTGACCGTTTAGTTAGCCCATGAGTCCCCGAAATAACTTGATTAGTAAGTAAGCAACGAACTATGGCTGACATCAATTTTGATACGTGAATTGATCGCCCAAAACAACCAGGGTCATCGATAGCGAAACATATAACTGAAATGGGGCACAAAATTGATATTAATACAGCTTTTAAAACGTTGTATAGAAATTGTCAAGGGCGAATCCTCAATTCATTGAAGCCTTGGCTATTCGTAAATTTAAGCCCCCCTTATGTGTACAAAAACAATTTGTCGTAACCTTGAATTTACCTTGGTAATACTTGAGTCATTCTATGGCCTAGGATAATGCGACAATTTCTTATTATTTCTCTCCCCTTTGTTATATTTTTTGTTTGTTCGTTTGTACTTTAACTTTCATGTAATTGACCTTTATTAATTTTATATAAAATGCTCTGACAAGTATATGTGTGACCAGATTGTTCGAAATGTATAGCGCAAATACATCACATTCTTCAGATCAACTCCGTCTTCTCATTGTTCTATCGAGATACTAAATGTCCTACTTTAAAGCTAGGTTTATGCAAAACTAGCCCCAGAGTTGTACCACATGCTTGCTAAGTGCAAACAAATTTCAGCTTATAAAAAATAAAGCGATCAATATGATTGAGTAATTGGGTCATTCAGATACGTAGAACATGATCTATACAACTAAATACCATTAGATGTTAGTCAAAACAATGCCTAACCGAAGATTGTATAATTAACATGAACATACTGATTTCGAAGCTAACTGTGACTTTTCAAACGACTGGTACCTCACACCACTGGTCACTGTATCATCATCTGAGTTATCGTCCGAATCCTCAGCAACGAACGCGCGTCGACGTGTTTGCAAGAGAGGTGAGTTTTGCAGGTGAACAGGAACTAGAAATTCAATTAAAAATACAAGCTTTATGATAACTAAAGCCTCACGAAACAAAAAACTGAACATAAAATTTGAACAACATCAATTGAAAACTATTTCTTAGATTTGATATGTGTCCACTCTCAATTGATTGATCACTGGGTGACCAATATCATGCGTGTCTAGTCCTTATTATTAGTGCAGATCGAATGCTATCGATCATGTTGCAATGTGGCCACCAGTCTAGGTGACTCGACACCGCGGGCACTATTGTAAGATTAGATGGTGGTTGGAGGTAGTCGACAGGACTGGTGGCCACATTGCAACATGATCGATAGCATTCGATCTCCACTAATAATAAGGACTAGACACGCATGACATTGGTCACCCAGTGATCAATCAATTGTGATTACATCTCAGTCCTACAGGAGGTCGGTCGCGGCCCGGATAGCTCAGTGGTAACGTCTCTGACTGTGAAGCTGGGTGACACGGGATCGAATCCGCCACGGAGCACCAGTTACAGGTACACCTTGCTGACGAGTGCCAAGTAACACGAAACCCGGGTCCAGGGTTTTCTGTCGACTACCTCCAACCACCATCTAATGTGTCTACTCTAGAATAAATAAGTATAACTACCGTAAAGTCCACAGAATATTATCAGTCAGCTACAACGTAGGACCAGGCACATATATACATCGGTCCAAGTTCCCATACCGCATTAGCACAGCAAGATGAGCACCGGATTCATAGAAGTAGTTAATCCAGTGGTGGCAATATATAAAGGAAAGATTGCATATAAGGATGCCACGTTTTGGTTTGGCCACCCCTAACTTTCTTCCAACCATCCCCAACACTAGTCAGCATTGCGCGTCATGGTAATCGGTGTTTAAGCATACGCATAACGTGGCCCCACCATCTCAATCGATGAAGATCCACAACCTCACCAACTGATTTACCGTCATTCTCTAATACCCTGAGTTTAATTTCACTATTACTCACCTGGTGATCTCAGAAGAGGCGAGTATTATTTCTAAGACATCTGTGATCAAATACTAGTAACTTGCGAGTATCTTTTGCTCCTAATGGTCACGTTTCGCAGCTGTAAAGTATAACAGGACGAATCGCCGTATAGTATACTTGTCCTTTAATTAATAGACAAATATCTCGTCTTCGCCATAGGTGACGTAGGTTGACAAAAGCCAAACGAGCTTTCTGAATCCATGTAGAGATTTTGTCAGACACCACCCCGTTAGGGCTGATCAGACTTCCAAGATAAGTGAAGTTGTTAACGCGTTCGACTATTTCACTCCCTATCCTTAGTTCAGGTGTTGACGCAGACCAGTCCTGAAGCAACAACTTGCATTTAGAAGGAGAAAAGCGCATTCCGAACATTCTGGCATTGTTGCTTAGTGCTACTAAAAGACTCTGCATTTTGTCAGCGTCTTCACCAAACAGGAATATGTCATCTGCGTATTCTAAGTCGATAAATGGACCTCCGGGAAGGAGATCAATACCCGAGAATTCAGTCGATGAGAGTTTTATTTCCGTCAGTAGGTCTATAATGAAATTGAACGAACATGAAGATAGAGGACAGCCTTGTTGGACATCACTTGGGGTTGCAAAATCAGATGACAGTTCACCATAAGCTCTGACTCGACTGGTAGTATTCGAGTAAAGAGCCTTCACAAGGTTTATGCACTTCTGAGGTACACTTTTCAATGACACACTCGGTCTAATGCTGCTTTTAGGTCAAGAGAAAATATCACCGTCGGACGCCGATAAGCATGCCCGTGTACTAAGATCTGACGAATGGTGAATATATGGGCGATGTAGCCATGACCAGGTCTGAAGCCAGCCTGATTTTCTCGTGTTTGCAATTCATGAGTCTTTGTTAGGCATCCAATAATTATTGAAGCTATCATTTTAGATGCTATACTAGTTAGACTAATCCCTTTATGGTTATCACAGGATGATTTTGATCTTTTGTTATATATTGAGACAGCTAGCGATTGAGACCAGTCAGATGGGATTACATCTAGTTTCCCGATTTTGGCTAAATTATTAGTCAACCCAATTTCTAAAACTGGACCACCATCCCTAAAGATCTCCGGAGCCACTCTATCGGAACCAGCTGCTTTCTCTTTTCAGATTAGTTATAGCTTTCTGAACTTCAATTAGAGTTGTTTAAACTACTTGAATGTTTCATTCAGGCTGTTTGAGAATGGTGGGTAGTTATAAAGTAAATGAATACCAGCTGAGCTGCTCCTTAAAGCGTTCCGCCCATTGTTCTAAACGTCTGGACTGGGAGCAGATAAGGGTGCAACCTTCTTTCGAGATAGTCTCACTTACACTTGAGTTTTTAGTTCCAGTTTCTTATATCAGTCTGAAGAGCTGTCTTGTGTTACCTACAGCCACCACCTTTTGCATTTCATTTGCTTTCAGTGTCCACCACTGCTCACGGTCGTTCCTTAAACTTTTGTTTTCGCTCTTCATCGTGTTCACAGCCTGATGGGATGAGTTTACGAGAATCTGTCAGTGCTACAAGCATAATAAAAATCCACTGGTTTTTCGTGACCCTTTGATTCAAATCACTAATAGATGTCACTGCTGTTTCCACAGCTTTTGTATACCTTTCCAAGCAACATATGGGTCAGCTTCGTTTTCAGAACTACCTAAATAAGACCTCAATCGTTCCTAGAATGTACTTATGGCTTTCTCGTCACTGAGTTCAACTCTAATGGGTCTTCTTAACGTGGCTTTTCTGCGCCCAGTGAGGCGCAAGTAAATGCATGCTCGTATTAAAGCATGATTTATTTATTTATTTGAACACAAATATTGGTACAGAGGGGCACCAAATATATATGCGCCACACAAAACAATGAGAATTTAAGAAGGGAAAAAAAGTAAGGAACGAAGGGGATTATAAAATAAAAAAAGAACAATAATGGGGGGAGACGAAAAGGTACACTCAGCAGAAATCTTACATTTAAGGAGGATACAGCCACTTTTTATGAAGAAAGTAAAAGAAGGTTACAGCAGGATCGCCATTGGCTTCTATTCTGAGCCATATCTGATAACGTTTATAGCCACTATGTTACACCATCTCTCGGACCCCAACCAGGGAGTCGTGAAGGGCCAACAGAAGCCAGCCCTTTGCAGCTTTCTTTCATACCACGACACCATGTCATACACTGACCACCTCGTTAAAGCATGATTAGAGTCTAAACATGCACTCCAGAACGAGTGGCAGTCTTCTATAGAGCCCCTCCAACGTCGACTGATGGCAATATGATCTATTTGAGTCCATCGTTGGTTTGGTGCAGCGTGTGCCATGTTAGACGATGTCTCTCCTTATGCTTAAAAGGAGTGCGTGCTAAAAATAAACGATTGTCTGAGCACATTTGCAGCAGACAGTCACCATTATCTGTTCGCTGAGCCGGAATACTAAAATACTCACCTAGATGTCTTTCTGTTTGGTTTAAGCTACCTACTTGTGCACTAAATTCACCTGCCATGAGTAGTATATCTGAACATTTAGCTTTTTGAAGTTCAGAAAGCCTTTTGTAAAATTCACTTCATCCGGGCTGCAGTCAGAGGAAGCGTAGGCAGAAACTACGAAAAGCAACGACGTGGGTCTCTATCCTTCCAAGTTCTTACAAAACCGTGTAGCCAGACAGCACATAGGAGACTGTTAAGAGGGATTCACTCTAATAGTGCCTGTTCTGCCCTCGTACTTAGTGTTATGCTTGCACCCGCCAGTCCACGAGAACTAGCCATCTGATCGCCAGATACACGGAGGGTGTATATCGTCGGCTCTGCGTTTTGCCGAGGTGAGGTCAAGCGAATGACCACGCTAGGATCCTGTATGCGTGTTTCGGAGACACAGCATACATCAAGGTTTTAGCCAAGGACCTGATGGTCGATCTGACAGGGTGCGTACGTTGAAGGCTCCAAGTGTAGTTTAGAGCGAGGTTTCAGTAGACCTAGGACAGTGTTTCGCGCGCTAGAATCGTTGGCCATGGTGTCAATTAAGGAGTAAGCCAAAAGGGAAAGTTTAGAGTTGAAAGTCGATTTAGGAGGAATAAAAGGAATTAAACAGGAAGGTTGATTACGAATACAGTGGTCTTGAGTGGTGTTAGAGCTATGACGGCGGTTTTCACTTCCCGGTTGCCCACACCGTAGAAGGGTTCTGCTGGAGGTACCTGAAAAAAAATTGGATTAGAGGTGGTCATAATGACCTGAGAGCGTGACCGCATTGCCCAAGGGACAACTGCTTGAGGCCTATAACACACGACCTTTTTATGAGTAGTTTTTGTGTTAGCTCCGTACTTGTTGGGACCTTACAGCCGGAGATGAGAATCCGTGAGATAAGGAGAGGTGTGCATTTTTAGGGTCGATCTTTTCTAACCCCACTCTTCCATTGTGGGAAGACAGCATCGCTGTTATGCTGGTTGTCTGAAGGAAACACCTTACTGCTGTCACACCTCTGTACAGTCAGCAGTACGACTTCGCCTTCGGACCTTGGATTTGTTTCCCCCAAATGCCCTGGTACGGCCGAGAGTGGGGAGAGTCCGCTCTCCCTCTCGAAATGCTCTCACATGGCCACGCGTACATAGCCCCTGCCAGGGAAGTTCTACTCACTGCCTTCACGTGGCGGGGGTGTTGTTTACGAAAATGAGAGGACGAAAAGCGAATGTCCGGCGCTTTAACCGGACCCCAAACCAATGGTGCACATGGGCTCCAGTATCCTGAAGGAACAAATGGCGTATGAACCAATGGTTGGTCACCGGCTACCATGCGACTGCATCTCCTCACGATGCTCCACTGCCTTGTGGATCAGACGTTCAGGTCAAAGGCTCGGGGTGTGGCCCCCTAAGAAAACCACCTGCTCCGGTTTGGGCACCTGGGCAGTATCACAGCCCTCACACAAATCAATTGAGATTTGTGTGGCGCATATGTACTTGGTGCCTCCTTGTACCAATACCTATGTGTTAAATAAATATAAATAAATAAATACTTGGATTTGTTGCTTTTAGTCTTACCGCTCTTCAACCGACCTGTCTGGTATGGTAGGACCTTGAGGAACGATTGTTTCAGTCAGTATAGCGCAACTGGTTCATCATGACAGACAAGCCCAACCACCACGTCAAAGTAGCGGCAACGGTCGGAACAGAATATTATTGTTATTCCTAATTGGACCCCCAAAGTTCTGGCACATGAATCAAGAGACTTTTATTGAATATCAAATGCAAACTCAATTTCGCAAGTGCATTTGATACATACATATACAGAAAACGCAACAAGCCACAATAATTTGAACATATCAATTTGAATGCAATTTACAATTTTTTATGTTCAGACACCTTACTTATCCATTTGATATGAATCGTTGAAAAGGATAGCAGTACTGTGGCATGAGCAGATGTCTTTTTGTTCAGAAGAAAATGCAAAATATAACTTGTTTTCTACTTACTAAGTAGTTAGTTATCCTAAACCGTAAGTTTGAGTACATCTCTAATGAAAATCAAAAGTATACGGAGTGCTAACTGCTTCATTGACATGATCTATTGATCATAGAAAGAAGCCTATAAGGAGGAGTATAATGAATAAAAGCAGCCAAGTACAAAGACATCATAACCAAGAAAATTAAAAATTTTAGGGCTGCTAGTGAAATAAATTAGATACTCTTTACATCCTGGTGGATGTCTGGATTCAGGACATTGACTACTCACATGCCAGTGTCCATCTAGAAGTAACGAAATGTTTTGTCATTGTACAGCCTGTCCCAGTGTTACGACGGTCTTCATTGAGAAAGATAGGACAATCAGATCAAAATATGACATCCGTTTATGAAACGACAGATCGCTCCACCAAGCCTTGTAGGGAAATCTATATTGCTTGGTAGAGGTCAGTGCCAATGCTTTTAATTGGTTATCCGTTTGCCTAAACATTATGTGATTAACAGAGTAAATCTGGAAAGTTTACATTAAAAACAAACGGATTAACATTGCTTAAAAAAATAAACATTAGTAACTTTAGCACTATCTATTCATTGAAAAGATCTAAATTATTGTTAAAAATAAGATTAAATAACGAGTCAAGTAACTTCGGTGAAAACTTTCAGTTCGAGAGCAGTAACCCTGAACATGTCAACAATACTCAAACGAAAGCATCATACATGTGAAAAAAGGCAATACTCTTATGTCATTTTAGCTAACAAGTGATTAACTAATTCGATTTCATGTATATGATTAGGGAAGAATTTAGAGCGTACCACCAGCTCTTATGGAGGGCATTAACATCCCTAAGCGAATCAACGTTAAGCAAACACAGACCATGGCAAAAACTGAAAATAGTTATGAAAGTTTTGGATGAGATGAAAAACAAACACGTAAACACGCTTTTCTCCGTGTTACATGTTGGAAAGCGGTTACTAACGAAAAAAGAATGACGGCGCAATACAAACGTCAAAACTGAGATATGATTCATGTCTGTTGAAACTAAATTGTGCTTAAGAATTCACCATATTACCACAGCTGTCAGATCTTGAGATATTTACAAATCAGACCACAAGCACAAAGTTATTTTTCTAGCAAAATGCTCTCTCCCTAGCACTTGTAAAACACCACAGGAGGTAAAACACACTGCCATTTAAATTAAGTTACAATCGAATAAATATTTACAAATAAGTTGACCGACTTACGAAGTGGTACAACAACGGGGAGTAGCTGTTCGTTTCTTTGAGGAATAGGAGTCCGATATTCCTCTGTTGGACCCTGAGGAGAAACCCTGCTCGGATCATCCATGTAAAGACTAACAGCCAATTCCAAATTATTATTACAAGCTGACAAGAATGAACGGGCAGTTTCTTCGTCAGACCCTGAAATACATCAAGCACTGTTACAATGACCTACCAGTGACCTGGCAGAATTCTCGAATACATTTTGTAGACACTGTGTGAGACAGCATTTTGCTGTAAGAGGGCAAGACAAGTCAAGTGAAGAACATTTAGTCGATGGAGAGGTAATGACCCGCTGTTTCGCTAACTTTCCAACCTTGCGCCTAATTTATGGTTACAAAAGCGATCAGTCTTCACTAGGAAGGATAGAAATCTTTATGATCTATATTATCTTGCTAAAATCTTTGCAATGTGGCATTGTAATATAAGTTCTAAATTTTACATATTATGAAGGCAACACGAATAGCGTTTTGACTTGTGACACAAGAGAACCCAATCTACTAATATGCGGCATCGTTAAATTCCTGGTGAGGTTCATAAATAACCCGTCAATGAAGATAAAGTAAACATTCTAACTGCCAATCGCTTCATCACGTTATCTGATAGCTTACACTTGGGGTTATCTCTGAAGTATGGGATAGCTGAATTTCTGGGCAATTATGCGTTGGTTCGTTTGTAGCGGTAAATAAATCCCCGAAATATGTAGCTCTGTAGGTCTTTGACACTTGATGCTGACCCCATTGATTTTATTAGACTCACTTAGTTGAAATTGCTCGATGATGCGACCGCACCAGATCACGAGTGGGTACACCGAGCTTCACAACCACTAGCCAGTTAAGATTGATCACTCCTCGATATATCGACATCCTATCAAATATATATTTGAATCTCTTCGCTTCTGACTTCTGATTTGACTGAGTTGGTATATTTAGATTTTAAAAGATGTTACTGGTTAAGGCAATGTCAAACTCCGAATACTTGTGGCATATTTAAGTTCAACTACAAAATTTTTAAAGCTTCTGTCAGAACTTGGGAAACATTTGTCTCTATCGCAAGTAAACTTCTGATTTCAGTTTTTCAGAAACTTTACTTGCTTTACCTTCGTGATGTGACCGTGTAAACAAGTTGCTTTATTTGTGGTCCTATTATGTTGTTAAATGATATTTCCAGGTATTTGATAGCATCCAAAAAAGGAAATATAAGTGTCAGTAGAGAAATATTGACCGATGAACAGCACCCATTATGGTCTTTTTCATTACCTTCAAAAGTGTACCACGTGTCAAGCCTCCTACATCAAAGATTATGACAGCCAAAGAAAGGTAGCTAGGAATATTGTATTAACTGCTACTGGCATAAAGACATGTGACTTTGATTTCAAGGTTATTTACCTCCGTGTATAATGTTAGCTGCAGATTCTCTATTTTTATCTGCTAAATTATGAACTTTTATGTGCTCGACCAAGGCAGATCTATTATGCTTGCTTCCAACTACATGTCAAGAATGTCATAGTCATAAAACAGAAAATTATTTCATTTATTTTACCTCTGATAGCGACTAAAGTCACTGACTCGGTAACCGTCAAACCTTTATTTCAAGCATAGGACTTATACATGCTACTTTTACGGCAACTTTAGTCGTAATATATAAAATAATTAAACGTCAGTCCATAATAAACAATCAGAGAATCCAAAGATTATCCCAAGGTGACACAGGTGATGGGTAACCACTGCAATTCATACGACATCCAATAGTTTAGGTAAGAGACAACAGTATGTGTGAAGCAGTTTTTAAAATTGTATGCATACAAGCCCTCTCATATTGCAAACAACTCCATACCACCTCATTTACCACGTATTGCAGATCATATTAAGGATAGCGTACAATGCATCACTTACAATTGTAACATCGCTGAGTGACCTAATCACTTACTTACCGTAAGCACTAAAAGTCTCACGGACCCAACTGTCTGAATTTCAATAAATATCTGAAAACCGGTCCCTCAGCTTAGAACTAACAGAAAATTATGTTTGACAAATTTTTTAGCTTTTTCATCCTAGTAATAAAACCTCAGTTCTGTTGCTAAATAATAAATATAGATGGCTAATTTCTATAAGGATGTGCAGTGGTGACTGAGACAATTTGCATCCAACACTTAAGACTTAAAGAAGGTCAAAAAGGGTATACACGAGAACAATTGGTCAGCATGGCATGAATCGACCATGCAGGCGTGGTCACTATATGTAGCTTCTTCCTTTTCATATCGGATATACGATTCTGTTCTCAGCCCAAATGTATTCTTCAGAAGCGTTAAAAATCATATTGCTGATTGTCACGATAGGTTGCGTCAGTGTGGACTATGATGTGACTTCTATGTAACATCTTACAGATTAGGTAGTAACAACATGGCAAATCAAAAATTTTGAGATTAAATCTATTATTCTAGTAGCATATGTATTCAATATTCTATTCTCGTATTTGACTTATTTAATTCCGTTATTGACTAATGCGATTTGATCCGATGATTATATGCGAGAATATACGACGTGTATATTTCAATAACAATCATTCATACGTTCTACTTAAAGACAGATCACTGGTCACTAAAATGGAGAGCACGTCGACAAACATCGTCCGATCTAAATGACGACAAAAAAGGACCCCGCTAAACCTTATACACAATCCTTCTTTTACATATTACCACTATTGAATTAACTAGTTCTGTGAATTCGGTGTTCATCTTGTTGTGTTAGTGAGGTATGGCAACTTGGACAGATGTATATATGTGCCTGGTCCTACGTTGTAGCTGACTGATTGAATTATCGAAATATGGTATAGAACGTTTAAGCTGTCCTTAAATTCGAAGTCATCAAGCTGCATCCAAGATGCCAACTGAATTCCGTGCCTCCTCCAAGGTGTGAAATCCCTCACAGTTAAAACAATCACAATCGATCCTGACGGAATTCAGCCTGCTGATGAGCATCTACTGAGCCTTTCATTCAGCTTAACAACGCACATTTCCTGGTACTGATAGTAGTGTGATGCTCCTGTAGTTCCCACACTTGCTGGGATCTCCCTCTATATCTTGATGAGATACCCCTTTTTTAGTCTGTCGGTATTTACTGTTCTCCGAAATCTCTCTCAGAACAATATGGAGCATCTTCGCAGTTACCTATGTACTCGACTTTAGTCCTTCTGTTGGTATACTGTCTTGTTCCGATGCTTTTCCATTCTTTACTTGTCTGGTGGCGATGTCATCTATAGGGAGACATATATGTTCTGCTTCGATGTTCAGTGAGTTCGGTGGGGCTATTCAAAGGTTATTAAAAGTGCTTCTTCCACCTGTTCTGTTACTCTTGAACCTCAGTTATTGGTTTTTCTCCTTCATACTTTACTGGTTCATCTGGTTTGTTATATTTCTCTAGTACATTGTTAACTGCATTATACGGTTGTCGAGTATTTCATTGTCTTCGAAACTGGCGTAGTCACCAGGGCTTTTACGTATTTCTGATTATCAGCTCTAATACTCCTCTTCACGCATAAACGTTTTCTTTTGTTCAAAGCAATATCAGGTTGTTTCTTTTCGTTTCTCCAGCCACTCGAATGTTTCTTTTGGTCTTTCACATTATGCAGATATTCCATGTACCTACAGTGGTTGTTCCTGTGGTTTTCAGACAATGCTATGGTTTACTGGCTTGTGGAGAATCTTGGCTTTCACCATGAGGCGTCATAATTGTTCTAAATAAAGATCCTTTAACTGCTAGGGCAGAGTTTGAATAGTTTGGGTGAACATTTGGTTTACGTTTTTTTAGCAAAGTTTCTCTCTATTTAGTGGTGTTCTCAACGTGATGCCCAAATTTCTCCTTTCATCCGTGCTTGAGATCAGCAGTAGCTCTGGAACATCCCCACGAAGGGCAGATTTATTCGCCAGTTCAAATATTGAAAGTTTCATCTCCTGTTGCACTATTATGCACCAACTTTGTGACACCCCGCCATTCGATTGTGATTATCTGTTAGGCCATGAAATGCTCCCGCTCAGTGAACATAAAATCTTGATAAGGATTTCAACATCTCAATCTATTAGTCATAGAATAAAATAAAATATCCGTACTAATTTAGAGTAATTCCATCAAGTGCTCCTTCAGGTAGAATGGGTCCAGTAAAACAAGTAGGAGTAGCGTCAATATCAAAGACTTACGGGACTACTTATTTTGGGAATCTGTTAACCGCCTATTGAAATTGGGTCATTTGTGGTGAAATAGTGAAGTTATGATTACTTAGTATGATTTTCTATTATTAAGGTAGGTTTTAAGTAAGTGCATTCTAATAAGTCAAAGAAAACAAGAGTAAACATGGTATAAACGGACAACGAATTGTATGAATGAACTTGGTTCAAAAGGGAGCCGAAAGTATAGGACTATGTGTGATTTTAAAATGTAGGACTGAAGACAGTACTCTGATACACAAATGGATAACTCACTCTTTTGTTGAAACTACTTCAGCACATTTTTATTCTTGTTGATTTTATAGGGTCATGAGCAGCGTTCTCTTTTAGAAAATTTTCTATTTTTTCTTGTAATGGGATTACTTGGTAGGAAGTTGTTAGCGATATTTATTTTTCGGATTGTAGCATGTTCAATGAACGATTGCTTTGGTGCACTCTGATTGGCTAATTCATATCCAATCAGCACTAGTCGATACTTGGAGCACACCAGAAATCTTCTCGTGAAAAAACTATAAATATTTTAACTTTTTTTCTATTGTGCTTCTTACTTCCTTCTAACCTTGTTATTTGGAATATAATCTCTTTCCTGTTCAACCATGTTCTGATTTGGGGACTTGTTAAGTGAGTTGGTGTCCGAGAATACTAGACAATAGGAATAGCTGGGTCATAATACGAGAGAATTATAACAGAAGTGAAACCAACTGAACGTCACAAACACGAGTTAAAGAGGTACTTCGCATAAAAAACGGCACCAATACCATTGGTTCGTCACGTCCCACTTGACTGTAAGGAACCGTAATTTAACAACATGTCCTGCTCAACAGACATTAGTGGGTTCAAGTTATCTCCCCACCATCATGTTTGCTGGTCAGTAACTCCACCTTCCCTGCACTTGTGATGTTAGGCTCTCTTAAGTTTGTGGTGTGTATGAATATTGCTCTAATTAAAACCCATAGTTGGAATACACTATCTCTACTAGTTCCATGTTTCATGCAAATCGGATGGTTGGAGCTTCATTATTGTGGGTTATAGAACACAAATCAGATTATGTGGTTCAGAGATGGTAAGGATGGATATCAAATGAAAGAATGTGCAAGAGTATAAGATTGCAAAGCTTTTGAAGTAAGAAAACGAAACATTAAGCGACTCACAAGAATTTAGGACATTATGAGTTTCTTATGATTGGTCATAGTTGATCAGAGTCTATGAGATTAGTGAGTTATCTGTCTACTTGTAATGGAAAACAACGGACATGACACTTAGGAAGAATAATGCAACTTTAGCCGTTAATGGGGTTCGTAATCTGAAAGTGAGGAGTAGGAGCATAAGGACATATCTAATGATCAATGAATAGTGTTCCATCATTTGGTTATATTCATATTAATGACAATTGGGTCCGTTATATTCAGGATCGGACTAGATATTAGGTGGTCCATGGTAAAATTCCTCGTTGGTGTGCGGAAGTTCAGGGAATAGATGTTGAAGCTCTTTTAAGTCAAGCAACAGGGCTGTTGATCTTTTATACTTAGTGATAGTTTCACAGCTTTGGAAAGGCATTGGCAACCTACTTCACAATATACTATACCGCACTGTAAAAGACTTACAACTCATTTGTTTTTGATGTTACAGTAAGTAGTGTATATGCGTTGTTTCTGAGTTTGTAGACCGGGTCATGTATGATGGTTGGACAAGAGGTTTGAAATGACAGTGCATATATTGCTTTGTAGAGAAATATTAGATCGTTCCCTAGCCTATGGTACCATAAAGGTCTTAAGGGCAGGTGCTTGCATCTACCTGTGTAGTTAAGAGTGGAATCAAATCCTAGCAATGTGTGAAGCGTCTTCGGACATCTTTTACGCTTATCTTATCTGCGGTATTCATGTTTGAAAAGATAAAATAGCAATATTCAGGAGAATTTCGTATACATATTTTGTGAAGCGTAAGCTTAGCCTCTGTTGTGAAGAAATTTTTCATTATGAAATTAATCAGCCGTCTAGATTTAGAAATAATAAAAGGAGGCATGTCCTTCTAACTTTTGGCTTCCTGTGCAATTAATGCCTAGATCATTCACTGATTCGAGTATTTAGACTTTACTTTTATTTAAGATGTAAATCAAAGAGAGCGACAGCAAATGAACGGGAACTGATCTTTCATGGCTGCGAAATATATGCTCAAGTCAGACATAAATATAATTTAGTATGGAATGTAAAGGAAGTGAACAGAAAAATAAAGTGAAAACTTTGAGATACCACCTATGGAAATACAGACTAAAACTGACCCAAATGTGGTATTCTTTTAGTACGAGATTGATGCTTAAACTTACTGTATAACATCTGTAAATATGAAACAATAACAACTAGAACAACTAAGAAGTGTTGCAGTAGCACGAAATTGAGATGCACTGACAAGAAACAAACTGTTTGCAGAGAAGGATAGTGGCTAGCAGTAGGAAGATTCAAACAAACAATACCACGTGCAGAAACAACACAGTTTTATGTAATATGCTTGGTACAGATTTTCAGGAACTACGCTTCTATGATCTGCGTAAAAGTTTTCCTAAATGTTATAACTGATCTAAAAATTGGTAGACCATCTAAAAAAATTACAAAATTCACCTGACTTAACTTTATGTGTTATAATAGAACAAAATGGAATTCGCCAGTCAGAGAAATTGCGACAACTACGAAGCATTTTTGACTTAGTTCATAAATATGCATTTTTCTTTAGACTGGTTTAGAAAAGATCTAAAAGAATTGGAACCAAATATACGATGTTTTCACAAGAAGCAGTCATCCTTCTATTCAAGGCCTAGTACCAGAAAACTCATAAAGAGTAGGCGTGTAGATTAGAGCGAACGCCTTCTCCTCAAAAATACAGAAGACTGGTCGCATTATTTGCGATAATTCTCTGGCTTCATTTGATGAGGTGCACGAAAAGAGATAATAAGCCATATATGGTTTCGTGAAGTGAGGGGTACATATCACAATGACTATTCTGATGTGGTATTCTTTTGACCCAAACAACTGACACAATGAGAATTCCAAGTGTTATCTAAGAACCTCTGAACTAGTGATTGACACAATTTTGCTTACACATTATGGTCACATCCATTCTCACAACTGTCTGAATATCACGGGTTTTAGGCTCCTTAAAATGAGAAAAATTCTGAAGTACTTAAGCCCATATAAATCTGCCAGTTCAAGAAGCATCCGGCAAAGTGTAATAAACGAATATCCTGACCTTTGTTGTTTTTTTTATTTATAGTCCTTTTAAGCATCATGTACAAAAGTCTGGCTATCCGTGTCCGCAAAATGGTATGGTTACGTCAGTACGCAAAGCGGGAAGCACGTCGGCAGCTTACAGTTAGATGTGATTTTCTTTGCTGTACACGGTAGTGACCGTGGAAATTGCTGTAAACGAATTTTCCCAAAATAGTTGATTTCGTAACTATAGTTTCAGACTCAAAACATGGTTTTCTATAAAAAGATAATGGCATATAAGACTACCGAATTTCTGCAATCGCTGGAATATCTCATTGTACATTGGCGCACAGTACAACTTTGATACCACAATTTTCATAAGGCAGATAGAATTCTATAAAGAAAGTGAATTCCAAGTGTATGAATGACAGATTAATTATGTTTCGCTCGGACGATCTCGGCAGAAACTTACAAGGGAATAGAATTAGCTCTGCTTCGTTTTTGGTAAAGCGCAGGCCTAGGATCAGATCTGGTCGAATGTATGGTTAGAGAGGATCATAACCATTGATGAATATGTCATGAGAGAACTGGGTAGGAGATGCCTGTTCTTTAATAGGGGAAAATGCATGTTTTACGTCTGATTGCGTCTTTCGCTATATAAAACCTCCCAACGTAGCATGAACAACCCACCATCATGTAACAACTAAATGTTCTCAAATAACAGTTTGTTACATGAGGCATGCCAGTTTACAGGCAAGATGACAACGAAGATCAAGAGAAAACTCAGATGTAAGAAGGAACTATAGGATATGATCCTTTCCACATGTTGTTGTTTGCTATTAGATTATCATTGTTATTATTACTACTACTGGCATTGAGCATTTCAGAACTGGCTACCGTGAGAATAGTCATACATAGGACATCCCATGAGTGCTGATCCTTGATTCCCCAATCACCCCACACAGGAGGAAATCCTTCCACCCTTACTACACGAGAATCGAAGGGAGAGTTTGAACAGCTATGTCTACAAATGCGGTCTTGCCAAGGTGTTTCATTGAAGCGTCTCCTGGTGATTATGGTGAGGGTCAGATAACGGTTGCGGAGAGTGAGAACTGACAATAAATATTGTGAGCGGTGATGAGGAAGTTGTGTTATGAATTCGCTAACATTCCAAATCAGACAGTTTCAGTATTACTGATGATATTTACTCCGTTGAGACAAGATCACTAGTTGGTGCATATACCATGTGATTGACAATGCCGTTCGATGAGAAGGTACACTGGATATGAGAGAACTGGATGTGGATGTGTGCTGCCCTATATTGACGTCCTACTGCATAATGAGCGAAAATTCCGGTATTAGCATGTTTTGTCCTTCTCTTCCATCGAGAACTGACCGTGTGAAAGTCGGTCGTCGGAAAACTTGAGAAGGAATTTCTAGTCGTCTTACTTCGTGAGTCCCATTCTTCGTATACAGTAGAGGAATACTAGAATTCTTCACCAGAACATATGTTATCGGCAACATCTGTTGAGACTTCTGAAGACTGCGATGCGACGGGATCAGATCTTGTAGTTATAAGAACGCGTGAAGAAAAATATTGTGGAGGTAGACGAAGTGGGTTATAAGGGTCAACTGGAAAAGTATGTTGGACAGGAATGGGAGTAAATAAGTATGAGAACGACACGCACTTCACGTGATTCATGCCCGTAACAGCCCACGGTTTTTTGGTTGAACGTCGTTCAGTCGTTTGATGGTTAGGTTTAGGAAACTTACTTGCTTACTCATGTTACTCTCTGTCGAGCAGCATAGGCCGCTCACAACCACTCCACGTCGAACTCTGTCCTTGCCAATCCATTCCAGTTGCTATTCGTTCTTTTCATGTCTGCTCTCGACTCCCAACACACCATGTTGCATCAGTCTCCCTCTTTTCCGTTTTCCTTCAGGATTCCGAGTTAGCGCTTGCCTCATTATTCCGTTTTATGGTTTTTGTAATGCATTATGTCCTATCCACTCCCATCGTGTTCTCCTAATTTCCTCTTGCACAGTAGACTGTTGCTGACGATATCCGGTCAACAACGGACATTGAGCATCTTGCGTAGACACTTGTTTATAAATAGTTGTACTTGTGTGATGATAGTTGTGGTAGTTCTCCAAGTTTCAGCTCCGTACAGTAGAAATGACTGTCTTGACGTTCGTCTTGATGATTCTGACTTTGGTGTTGGCTTGCAGACAGTTATTTTGAGTTCCACATGTTCGTCAACAGTGTGAATGCTGTCCTTGCTTCTCCAATCCTTGCATTTACATATGCGTCGGATCCTCCACGTTCATCAATGATGCTGTCCAGGTATGTGAAAGCTTCCACCTGTTTCACAGTTTGTCAATCAAGTGTGATTCGGTTTGTGTTCTTCATGTTGTACTTGAAGATTTTGCTTTTCCCTTACGTATGTTGAGAGCTACTGATGCAGATGCTGCTAATACATTGACAGTCTTCACTTGTATTTGTCGGTATGTATGGGATAGAAGAGCTAGGTCATATGTGAAGTGCGAATTGTCTTGTTGCATGCAAGCTGTTCATTGTTTTCTGCGTTTCCCTTGAGATGTGTAGGTTCTCATAATCCAGTCGACCACCAGAAGAAAACGGGAGGGACTAGACACCCTTGTCTGACTCCGGTCCTCACATGGAACGTATCTGTCAGCTGTCCTCCATGCATCTCTTTTCATAGTTCTCTTTCCGAATACCCACTACCGTTTTTCGAATTAATACGTTATGAAAGTGTTTACTAGGATTCGTGGAGGTAGCACTCTGCTTTGGCTTTCAAGAATGAGTAGACGGTTATTTTAGCTCTGTAGGTGCTAGGGAGAACCACTCAATGTGTTATCTTTTATTATATTTCAGTGTCCTGTTCATTTGTCTCAGATTTGGATGTACGGATGAGGATTATCATTATTATTGTCATTCATAAAAATCTCACGGGTACATAAGCGTTGTGAAGAAACCATTTTAGGTTTCTTCAAAAATGCAACAATACACGAGTTTAAATAATGCTAGAATTATATTTGCTGTATTCGAATAGAGAAAAAGAAGATAATAGTGACAATAGAATAATAATAAATCAGATTCTGTGTAATTGAGAAGAATATTGAATTGAGTTTAAAGGAGGAAAGGAGGAAAATAAGGGAATGGTAATAAAGGAGACGTGAAATACGCCGATAATTTAATAGGCGTGTTTATGAACACAGAACAAGAATAAACGACTATGTATGTATCGTCAAATTAGTAACAGAAATAAAATAGAGAATAATTAAGAAAAAAATAACTCATTATTGCAGTAAGAAATGACGCTAGAATAAATGTTTGTGCAGTCATAGTTTGGAGTGATGCTATGCAAGTCTCGATTGAGCGAAAAGGATAATGAAATATCAATATGCATATGTATATGTATAGTGAAGATAAAACAAGTTTGAGAAGTTAATTTAAGTGTAATACAAGTTATTGTCTTGATTACAAAACTTCATAAATTTAAGAATAATATTTATTTAGATGGAGAAAAGAGGAAGAAAAGAAATAATTACCTAGTGAAAGGGTTAAACCATTATAATAATAATAATTGTGTAACAAATATCGACCTCTGAAGTAAACCAGAAATTTTGAAAATGAAATAAATAAACAAAATGAATCCTTTAGCGCACTCGGATAAATACATATAGATTTATGTAATAATATACAGAGTGAAACCGGATATTAGTATAACCATTTGTGCAATAATAGTTTAGAATGATGCTATCAAAGTCATAATTAATTTCAAAGGAAAATCAGGAATTAAATATGTTTAGAAGGATAAGAAGAGATAAAAAGAATAACAAATGTGTCGGGGGACCAATAATGATAATAATAACAATAATAGTTATAAATACGAACATAAGCAGACTTCATATATTAAGACGAATAGAAATAAAATAAAGTGAACATTGAAAGTCTCAAAAGTTACACTTTGCTTTTCAGTCAATTAGATACATCACGGACCTTGTTTGTATAAACCATTATTAAACACGTTTATATTCAGAGGGTGACACAATCCACTTTCGGAAAGGAAGTCATCAAGGAGACTTTTGAACCGGGTTGTAGTTTCACTGCAACGGAGGTCCACAGGCAATATGTTCCATATGGTTGAGAAGCAAATAACGAACAAATTCTGGCGTAAGTTTATGTAGGTTTTTGGAATCGCTAGAATATTTTTTATTGCTTAGATTGTGAGATGATGTAACAGATTATAAGGAGGTGGATACCAAAGAGTAGGAAATACCGTTAATAAGCCGGTAGATAAAGACAGGGTCTAATTTGATACTTCTGATACAGGGAGGTTCTAATTTGAGTTGTTGACATCTTTGGTAATAGGATTTGTTGTCGGAATACCCCAGAACAGCTTTGGTGAACCTTCTTTGAACACCTTCAATTTTAGTCAGGTAATTATGTTCGCAATTACTGTAAACTAAAATACCATATTCAAGAATGGGTAAGATACATTTTCTGTATAACAAAAATCTCGATTCGATATTATTCAAGTTCATCATCATGAATCTGGTGAGCTTTCTAGCTCTTCATACTTGAGATGCAATGTGCTCGAAAAAGTTCAGACTTTTGATTTATCTCAAACCCTAGTCACGAACAGTGTTGAGAGGTTTCAATGTTTGTTTGTCTATAGTCAGATTTAAGTTAAAGCAGCGACCAATATGAATAAATGCACTTTTGTCAACATTAAGTGGCAAATTCCATGAAACTGTCCATTCGTATAACTTGTTTATTTCTTCTTGGATTGCCGCTGAAATATAGCTTTCTTTGGTGGGAGAAGAGAATAAATAAACTGCTTTTCGGTCATCGGCAAAAAGGAAAGCTTTGCCATACTGTAAGAGGGAACACACGTCATTGATAAAAAGGAGAGAGAGTAATGGACCAATCACACTTCCTTGTATAACCCCACTGGTTACATTAGCAGGTTTAGAGTAGCAAGATACAAAGCGAAAGATTTGGCTACGTTCTTCCAAAAACGAATCGAGCCAAGATAAATGGGGATTCTGTATGCCAAATGAAGAGAGTTTTAGAAGAAGTTTGTGTGAGACATTCTCGAAAACCTTACTAAAATCGAAGTAAAGAATTATCACTGACTGACCAACATCTCTTCTCAGGGTAATTTGATCAAAAAATTCCAGGCGCGATATGAAACATGAGCGTTTAGTTATAAACCCGTGTTGGGATGGGCTAATCAGACTAGCCGAAAGTAAAAATGATAATAGCTGTTTGTGGATGATTTTTTTCATGGTTCTTGAGAGCACGGATATTAAATTAATTGGCCTATAGTTAACGATATCACTACGTGATCCTGTTTTGAATTTAGGAGTGATAAGGGATGTTTTTCATACAGATGGATAGGTCCCATGTTCCATAGATAGGTTGAAAAGTTTCAAACAAAATAGTGAGAATTCTCTACTCCTATATTTCACAGGTGATGAAGGGATCCTGCTAGATCCACCATCATAAGACTTTTTCAGGGCAGCCATGGCTCGTTTGATGTTCGAGGGTATAAAATCAATTGTCGATAGGTGTCTGGATGTCAGCATTGGAAATGTATTGATAGAGCTTTCAATTCCAGTTTTGTAGCATCGGGAAAAGTGCTTGCTGAATTGTTCTCAAATAATATCGCGGTCGTCAACAATGCTTCCGTTAACTATGAATAATTTAGTCGTGCCAAGGGAATTTGACTTCACACGGGATTTAAAAAGCGAAGTATTGATAATTCTGGGCTTTTACTACGTTGGGCTTTATTTTCTATATTCATAAAATACTTGCGCTTAGATGAAGCCTTTCTGTCGATTAAATTAAGTACTCTGAAGTGCTCGTGGTACCGGTGTTTTAATTCCCTTAGCTTTCTTTTAAAGGTTTTAAATGTATTCTGCCCCCTATTAGCATTATAGGCCACATAGCCAATAACTGGGGCCGTGCAGTCAAGGAAATATATCAGGTTGTAGTATAGATTAGATAGCGCAGTGTCAACATTATTTGTGGTAAAATAAGTTTCCCATGGTAAACATTGAATGAGAGTTTCATTCCGTTTCCAGGTTGGTTGATCAAAATGTCTGCTCTGGTACATCGTTGAAGCTTTTGAGTCCAATTTTATGGCGTTTAAAGAGTGAATAATACTCAATACAACTCTATGATCACTCATAAAAAAACTCATGACTGGTATGCACTGAGGTGAAATCTGTGTTGGTTGTAAACAATAAATCAAGTATATTATTCTCCCCTAGTCGGTTTTCGGACCTGTTGAACCTATCCACAAATTTCTAGTGTTTCAACACAAATATTCCTCTTAATTCCGCCTAGGTTAATCCTATTTGTACGAATGGTGTAATACGAAGTCAAACACGATTTGAGTGGGATGAATTTATTTCAGGCATCGATTAACGTAAGCAGACAGTACAAGTGAGAATCGGGAACGCGCAGCGAAGTGTATGTAGCGGATTGATTTGTCTGTACCTAGTTTAGGTTCTGAGCCTTTTGTTGTTCCCGATTGCTTTCGTTATTAAATGTGAGTGCATTGTGTGCTCTTGCTTGGTTGTCGTCTCACATTTTTGTTTTTTCTTCGCTTTTACAGCCCCCACGCTACTATGGACGCTCCCCTGGTGCACAAAGTACCTTCTGGCTAAACGCGAACCGATACAAGAAGGGAGGAGTACCGACTCCATTTACTACCTATTAAAAGTGTCAATATAGATCAAAATAGATGTGTATTTTGGCAAAGAGTAAAACATTGGATAAAATATCAAGAGAAAGATATAGGCACAAGAATATACAAAGCGAACTACAAAAACATGAATGTATGACGCATATGTGTTGAATATCACAATTTCGGATGAAGAAGATAGATACTATGAAGAAAAAATGACCCTATAGTCACATGCTATCTTAGTTATTAAGGTCTATTCGAAAGTTAGGATGAATCATGTGTGTAATAGCACTAGACTCTACGACTTTCACTCTTATTCCAGCCTTTAGTTTTTAGAAGACATACAATAAGAACCACACATACCCATTGCCAAGAGCCCACTCCTACTGCTTGGATGCGTACATCATGGAATAAATAATCCATTGATTATGTCCAGCAAAGTTTTAGGGTATGGAGTTAACGTTTTGAACAACAAGTCCCTAAAATGGCACCACCTTGAAAAACGACCTTTGTAACGGTATTAAAAATCATTACATGTGACTTTACTAATGTGAGTTTGTTTTCCTCATTGCAGGGCAACAGAAAGTAAACGTACTAGAAGGAGAGGAACAAGCCATGCGCAAGCTAAACCTGCAAGACAATGAGTAAACCCATTTTGTGATAAACATCCCCTTTTTGCACTCGAACAGCGTAATTCAATTTTTAAATCTATCTCTGTTGTGCCAGTATGCCGTGTTCTTACTTCAGTGGCACTTACCGGTCCTGACTGTTGTGTTGTGTTTGAGATCGCTCCTGCTTGCCAGTAAACGCTAATAGTACGTGCTACACTCTGAGTTGTTTGTGTTAAATACACGGCTGACTAATTTTGGTTATTAAACATTACACGAACAAACAGAATCTGCAAAGTTGAGAAGACAGTCATTGTACTCGAACCACATTTAAGATGAGTATAGTATACTGACAGCCTTGAATTAACCAACTAGAATTAAGGTAACTCTGAAACAATCGAGACCTTTT
Organism: Schistosoma spindalis; assembly: GCA_946903255.1. Classification (NCBI taxonomy): domain Eukaryota; kingdom Metazoa; phylum Platyhelminthes; class Trematoda; order Strigeidida; family Schistosomatidae; genus Schistosoma; species Schistosoma spindalis. The sequence continues at coordinate 36,937,492 of OX336416.1, read as the reverse complement.
ACAACGTACTAGTGTCAATTACCACATTGTCTTAATCACACACTTGTGTTATTCCTTATTGTTGTGAATTGCTCTCATTATTGAATGTAACTGCATTCTATGTGGTTAATGTTAAAGTGAGCCATGGTTAACTTTCTATCTTGTTATTTTCTCTTACAAATCCTCTTATGAGAGGAGCATAAGCTACGTTCGATACAACCACGGCATACAAGGTACCTTCGGACCAAGTGCTGACCTACCAAAGGTCGAACGTTACAGCCTCCTGTATTTTGAGCAAAACACAAAGTGCATATATATATAAGTCAGGAATATTCCTGACTTGTATTTTATTACTAAATGAAAACTGGTTCCTAAAGTGTTCTTAGTCAATAAAAATATAAATTATGCGATGAAATGTGAATTTGGACGGTATCATCACGATGGCATTATCTTCGTTACTTGAAGGATGGACGTTATCAGACATGGTGTGGCTGAACTCAATTCAAATCTAAAACTGTCTTGATTTGACCGCCTCTGAAAACTTCACGAATTGTCGATGTGACGCACCAGTCATCTTGTGACAGTTTGACCTTCAAGTGCTCGCAACCTCCGATAGTGGACGAAACCCCTGAACGTACCTGCTGTTAAGGCAGATTGTGTCTTTAGGTACTTCGTGCCCAAGCAAATCAAAGAAACTTAGGTTTTCTTGATTTCGTGCCATTTGGAAGTAGTGTGACATTTCCCCTTTTTGTCGCTATAGTCACGGCGGATTTAAATTATCTAATTTTCCCCTCAGTTTACTCAGAACTGTCTACTTCTCGCCTAAATACGCTTAAAACGGCAGTCTAACTCATTTTACTTATTCCTAACATTCTATCCTGCAATATAAAATCCTGTATACAGCTTTAGGTTACTTTTGATGGAGTTTTGTCCTCTTAGCTGGATGGTTTGGTCGTGGAGCTTTGATCGTTCTTCCGAACGGCATCACCAGCACAAACTTCTAGCTTTAGGTTACATTTAACAGCTTAGTAGCAATATATAAGTTGATTCGTATTTGAAAGAAGTTTAATCAACAGTCGCGTAAAGTGGCTATAGGCTCTCAATTAATCATTGGAATTCAAAACCAAATTGATTTCACTTGCAAGAACCAAGTACACAGTATCGCTGAACGTTCAGCAAGAATACATAAATCTGTTTAAATGCCCCAATTCGATTTGTGGTTACAGTAGTCGAGTGTTTCGATTCATTATGGTAAACTAAGTAAGAAACCCGGAATTTTTTTTTCTGTGGCATGACTCAAGCGTATAAAAGTCGGTCGGCGTACGATAAAATATCATAACATAGTGGATGTCAACCACTCGTCATATTTAGTTTTTATGCCTATGGGAACTCAAAATTACTGTATAATCCTGGTGGATGGATCCAAGATGTAACTCTCAAGTTTCTGTTTCAGTGAAACCCCAGAGTTTCTAGAGGATCTTTCCTTTTTGTCATTGCTATCCGGCTACCTGTTTTGCTAAATGTTTACTGTATATTTTAACTTATGTTTCTGTTTCTGCTACGTATATATAAAACTTCTTATTCGAATGGTTAACTGGACGCTTTCGTATGAATAAAAATTTGCAAATGACACAACTACTGATGAAAAAGCATAGTTACTCTTTCCTGCTGTTTCAGTTCACCCTGTAACGGATTGTGAAATAACTGATATTTCAAACCCATTACTTTCATGTCAGAAACTGTCGCCTGGGTTATTTATTTATTTATTTTAACATATAGGTATTGGTACAAAGAGGGACCAAATACATATGCGCCACACAAATCTCAATTGATTTGTGTGAGAGCTGTGATACTGCCCGGGTGCCCAAACCGAAGCAGGTCGCCTGGGTACACTATTCCTAATCATTATGTTCCTGATCTGAAGATATCCTGCAGTGATACAATGTCCAAAGTTTAAGCCCAATGGTCAGGTCTTAGTCGATTGGAGAATGAGTGACCTAAAAGCTACTTTACTTCAATCGCCTATGATATTTTACTATGTTTATTTTATGTCCATATTCTATTTATAAGCTTGTTATTTTATTACATGAAAGAAAATTCATCTGGCTGGTGGTCTTGTTTTTATTTCTAATCATTCGGGGACCTAAGCCAATTATACAGTCTTGTGAGTAACCGTCACACTATATCATTGCATTCATCTGTCAACTAGTTTACTATTCATTGATTTTGACACTCGAGATTTTGTTTAATCAAAACTGGAAATCTTCACAACAGTAGTCACCACAATGACCTAATTTTTTATCAAATTATTTACCAAGCACTGGTCCGTGTACTCGGTTTTAACTCTAATTATGGAAGTTAATGATACTACCCAGTTGCTTAACCCAGAGTAGATGGCATGGGGCTTTAGCATGCGACTTAATGACTGAACGCCGATCGTCTTAGACACTGATGTATCGCTCCACCTAAGGTAACCTATCATGCAAACATTTCCATTGCTATTTGATTTCATGTAATTTTTGTGGTTTGTCACTTATAACCAGTCATTTACTATTATGTTTCAGCACTCATGTTTTCTCTTAAACCAATAAGACTGGCTTATGCTTTCACTAGCTATCGTCATTCATATTATAGTATGCTTCCAACTAGTCCAAGGAAACGACGTACGTGGGTCACTTATTCCTTGTTGGTATGTTATTAATGTTTGCAAGATGGGTTGTTTGTAATGATTTGTTTTGCGTGTAGTTAAGGATTTGCATGGTCATATTTTCTCAGCTTTCATTCGTAAATGTATCAATAAACATCCGAAATATATATATTTGTATGTAATTGGAAACGATTGGCAAGCAGTCTGATCGATCAAGATTCTACATTTCTTCACAAATAAAGATATTTTCTCTTATGTCTGATATACAGATCAGGACCGAGCACTTGGGTGCATCAGCCTATTTAGGTCTTTTTGGAGTTATAACTCTCTTGCTTTTTTGACTGATAAAATCTCGGTGCTGCCGCGAAAGGTTCGTTCAACTTAAAGCTGTGAAGCATTGCTTAAGAAGTTAGGTTAGAAAATAACTGAGGGAACTCAAATATAGATATTGTGTCTGTTCATAAAATCGCTGGTTGTTATATTAATTTAAGAAGAGCAGTTCACTCTTACTCGTTTTGGTGTGAGTCATCAACATAATTCTTGAGAGTTATATTTAGCGTTTTAGTACTGGTGAGTAACTGCCAAACCATTAGTCATTTACTTTTTAGAGAGGATAAGTTGAGCAAACCAATCAACGCACCTGATTATGGAAGTGAAAGTATTCAACCCCAATCATCATATTTAAGTCTATTTTCTGAGTTTATCTTATACATATTTCGTCATCGTTCCTGGTGCTCTTCGGTCTATTGTATCTAGTCAAACCTAGTATTGTACTCAGTTGCGCTGCACAAATAATTTTAAGGTGACCGGGATTCAAGCCATTAAATCAAAAACCCATGCTTGACTTTTGACCATCAGATCGTGTATTAAGACCCATTACGTGATTCAATCAAGATAATTAGACAATATCATTGACCCTCACTACAAAAATTTGCCTCATAGCTAGACAATTAATTCTACTTGTGGTTACTAAATTCTTTACTGTATTACCCACAAAAACGTCTATGCATCTTTTAATAGTCCTGTATATGTGTAATCTTACAAGAAGTATTGTGTTTTCTTTCCTGTAAATTGTTGTGTACGAAAGGTGTGTGCTAGAAAGTGCCATCATATATTTTTGATCTTTTGACAATTTGTTTCAGGTCCTTCCAGCTACTGCATTCGCTTTAGGATATTGGCAGATACATAGAAGAAGGTGGAAAATTGATTTGATTGAAAAAATAAACGCAAGAATTCCCGCTAAGCCTATTCAATTGCCTGAGAAGTTTGTTTTTCTCATCTAAATGTAATCGTATTTTGGCAATTTTAGCGTTGACTCTAGCATTCAACTTCCTGAGTTCACTCATATCTCAGTTCGAGGTTGTTTTGATCATTCACGAGAAGCAGTAATTGGACCACGCTCATTAATTGAAGATTTTATACCTTCTAAAGGCTATGGGAGCGAATGGGTAGTGAGATCACCAACCAAGTTTATGCAGACAAATATGGCTCGTCCATCTACTCATGGTTATTTTATCGTAACACCATTTTTCTTAGAAGATAGACCTGGGTAAAAATGTGAAGTTTTGGGGACTCGATTCCCTGTCTTTCTGATTAGTTAATTGACATCTGTTTTAGAACCTCCATATTAGTAAACCGTGGATGGGTCCCATATGGTGCACGTGATCCTACCATTCGACCTAATGGCCAGGTAATTAATGATTAATTTAAGAATTTATTTCTACATGGCAGTCTACTAATAAAGTGTAATTCAGTTTGCTACTTTTTCCCTGCCTTTCTGTTAACCTAACGTAAAAGATTTATTGACCTTCATCAGTTTTATTCTGTTTACAGGTTAGATTAATTTTCAAAAGCTTTTCAATTTATATACATTTTGACTGAAATACTGAGGTAATTTAGATGGTCGGTTTGTCAATTTACTTACGACATTGATCCTCAACTCCGAATTAGGTTGATTAAAAAAACCATTTACTTGATGAGTAACTACGCGAATCGATGTACAAGTTAATTAAAACTAACATCCATGTACATAGTACTTGATCGAAGTAGTATGCCCATAAGCTCTATCATTTCTCAGTTAAATGACAAATTCTGATAATAAAGGTCACTAAACAATCAATGTCCCTTCACTTTAGCCTGCTTTGAAAGGTTGGGTTATAATATGGTGAAGAGGTGAGTTTTTGATAGTCATCATTTTTCATCGCGTCATGAATATTTATAGTTTTAAGATCATTTCCTCAAAGAACTGACGCCAATTATTCGATTATTACAAACCATAGAAATATTTTGCCCTAGTTTGAGACTCTTCATCAGTGTGCACCCATAATCCCTAAAGTTTTATCAAACCTTGAAACAGTAATCGTATCCTTAACAGTGATTAGCTCCCAAATAGTTTCTGAATGAGTTAATGATTAAGTATAAGCTAATAAGCCAAACACGTCTGGTATATGACATTGAATAAATATCAGTGTGGGGTTGTGCAGATTGAGATGGTAGAGATTATTAAGTTTTTGATTGAGATCATAAACCGACTGATGTTAGATCACCATTGAGAACCTGGAATCACTGGACGGCCGTCTCACCCATTGTGGAATTCCTCAAAAGCGCTCATCCACGCGGGATTCGAACCAAGGGCTCTCGAAGTGACCATTGGAGCTAATCCGTATTGGTAGGGAAGATGGTCGCGCAATTTCGTGTATTGTTTGAGGTTAGACACTAACACCGTTGGATGCCGGCTCAGTGGTTTAGAGTTTAAGCGTTCGCGCGCGAGATCGAAGGCTCTGGGTTTGAATCCCGCGAGCGGGATCGTGGATGCAGTCAGCCAGTCAGTCAGTAACAACGTGGAACTTCGTACTTACGTACATCAGTTCGAGTTGCCATACCACATTAGCACAGAGATTCAAATCCCATAGTGGTAGAGGTACTAAAAGTATAAGTAGTGATAGGGAACATTAGGGTTTGATGATGTTATTTAAGGAGTATAGTCCAGTGGAATAGATTTGGAAAGAAAATAAAATACATGAAGAATACAGAAGATTAGATTTTGAGAGAACACAGAGAGTGGATGCACCTGCACCATTGCAAACGATTTTCAGCCATGTCATTCATGGTCTCTAACCATCGGTTGCTATCATCTCGCGGTCCCCAACCAGGTAGTCTACACCTACCAACATGGCTCAGTCCACCTGTCAGTGACTTCATGGATTTGTGCCATGTTTTGGTCTGTCCACCCCTAGCTTTCTTTCAACTTACTCCTACACCAGAAAACATAGCACGTTGGGGAAGTTGGTGGTCTTGCATGCGCAACACATGTCCCAGCCATCTCAACTGATTAAGTATCACTACTTCATCCATTGATTTGCCATCCTTACCTAGTACCCGTTTCCTAACAACTGAGTTGCTTACTCGGTGGTCCCAGGGTATACGAACAATGTTTGGAAGACACCTATGATCAAATACTAGTAACCTACGAATATCCTTTACTCTCACCGGCCATGTTTCACTGCCATAAAGTAGGACGGAACGAACTGCAGTAAACACGTCCTTTGGTTGATAAACGGATATCTCGCCTACGCCACAAATGACGCAAGTTGACAAAAGCTAGTCGAGCCTTCTGTATCCGTGCTGAGATTTCGTCACACACCAGACCACAAAGGCTGATGAGACGTCTAAGATAAGTGAAGCGGTCGACACGCTCAACTACTTCACTCCCTATCACCAGTTCGGGTGTCGATGCAACCCAATCCTGAAGCAACATTTGCATTTCGAGGGAGAGAATCGCATGCCGAACATACCTGCATTGTTGTTTAGAGTGGTCAGCAGACTCTGCATTTTGTCAGCGTCTTCACCAAATAGAACTATGTCATTGGCATATTCTAAGTCAACGAGTGGATCTCCCGGTAGAAGTTCAACTCCTAGAAATTTAGATGAGGAAAGTGTCATCTCTAAAAGGACGTCAACAACAAAGTGAAACAAGAATGGAAAGAGTGGACAACCCTGACGAACACCACTTGAGGTAATCAGTTCTGATGACAGTTCGCCATAAGCTCTCACTCGACCAGTTGTGTTCGAGTAGAGAGCCTTTATAAGGTTGATGTACTTCTTTTATACTCCCTTCAGTGACAAACACTGCCATAGAACCTCATGATCAACAGAGTCAAATGCCGCCTTAAGGTCGAGAAATACTACCATTGTGGGGCGTCTGAATGTGTGTCTATGTTCTAGGACCTGACGTAATGTGAATATCTGGTCTATACAACCACGTCCAGGTCGAAAACCAGCCTGGTTTTCTCTAGTCTGCTCTTCACGAGCTTTGGTTAGACGTCGAAGTATTATTGAAGCTAATATTTTAGACACTATATTAGTCAAACTAATTCCTCTGTGATTGTCACAAGAGGACTTTTGTCCTTTCTTATAGACTGGTACAATCAGTGATTGAGACCAGTCAGATGGGATTGCGTCCAGTTCCCAGATTCTACCTAAGACCTCAGTCAATCTTGCTGCTAATACTGGACCGCCATCCTTAAAAATATCAGGGGTAAACCTGTCAGGGCCTGCTGCTCCCCCACGCTTCAGATTTCCTATAGCTTTTTCAACTTCGTAAAGAGTCGGAGGACTTACATTAACTTGCCATTCAGGTAGATTGGAGATCGTGGGAAACCGAGGTGTGGCTGAAGGCCAGTTGAACTGATCCCTAAAGTGTTCTGCCCATCGATCCACTCTCCTGGATTGAGAATGAATAATATGTCCATCTTTCTCTGCGATTGTTTCGCTAACAGTCGGGTTCCTAATACCGGTTTCCTTAACAAGTCTGAACAGTTGCCTGCTGTTACCTATTGCCGCTGCTTTTTCCATCTCTCTTGCTTTCGCTACCCACCACTGTTCACGATCATTGCGTAAGCTTCTAGTCAGCTTGCGCTTAGGCTGACTCCGCTCTTCGTTATGTTCAGAGCCAGATGGAATGAGTTTTCGAGCACCTATCAGTGCGGTGGACGCTGTTGAGATCCAGTGTTTCTCCCTAACCTTATGGTTTACTGTACTTGCAGATATCATTGCTGTTTCTACAGCTTTTCGGATGTCATTCCACACTGCCTCGGGGTGGGCATCACTTACATGGCTGCCTAATTATTTTTCTAGTTGTTCCTGAAATATACTCTTAGCTTGACTATCATTAAGTAGGACCCTAAGGGGTTTCCTTATACCATCTTTACTACGTCCAGTAAGATGTAGACAAATACGCGCTCGCACCCGAGCATGATCTGAGTCTAAGCATGTGCTCCAGAATGAGCGACAGTCTTCTATCGAGTCCCTCCATCGGTGGCTGATAGCGATGTGATCTATTTGGGTTCAACGTTGGGACGAATTCGGGGGTCGCCATGTTGAAAGATGTTTTTCCTTATGCTTAAAGTTAGTGTTTGTAAGAAACAGGCGGTTATTTGAGCATAGCTGCAACAGACGGTCGCCATTATCTGTTCTTTGAGCCGCGACACCATAAGATCCACCCAGGTGTCTCTCCCTTTCGCATAGTTTACCTACTTGAGCATTAAAGTCACCAGCCACTATTACTACATCAGAGCGCCTAGCTTTTCGGAGAAGGTCGTAAAGCTTTCTGTAAAACTCATCTTTTACATTATCTGAGCTGCAGTCAGTGGGAGAGTAGGCAGAGACGACGAAGAGGCAACGACGAGTGTCTCTATCTTTCCGAGTCCTTACTGCTCCGTTTAGTTGGACAGCCCACAAACGACTGTCTACTGGGATCCAGTCTAAGAGAGCTAGTTCTGCTCTAGGACTCAATGCTATACCTACGCCAGCGAGGCCACGGGAAGCAGCATCAGGGCTTCCAGATACACGGAGCGTAAATCGAGTTGGTTTGTTACTTTGACATGGTGAAGTCAAATGAATGACACTACTAGAACCCTGTATGTGCGTCTCGGAGACGCAGCACACATCGATGGAGCGAGATTCTAAAGTCCTAGCTACGGAAGCCTGTTGTCCTATTTGGCACAGTGTTCGGACGTTGAAAGCTCCTATGTGTAGTTTAGAGCGTGGTTTCAGGAGACCAGGAATAACGTTTCGCGTATTCGAATCGTTTGCACTAGTGGGGCGAGGTGATAAAGAGACGTAAGAAGGGTTAGTCGTGGAGATAAGAGAGTCATTAAGAGGTGTAGGAAGGATTTGAATGTGACCAACTTGGTCACTTCTCGGTTGCCCACACCATGAAAGGGTATTTCTTGAGGAACCTGAAAAGGAAATCGGATTAGCGTTGGTCTTAGCGACCTGCGTGCGTGACCGCAGAGCCCAAGGGACAACTGCTTGAGACCGGTCGGGCACGGCCTTTTTGTGGAAGGTTTTTAATGTGTTAGCTCCGTTCTTCAAAGGGCCTTACCGCCGCAGACGGAAATCCATGGGGTAAGGTGAGGTGTGACATTTTTAGGGTCAACCTTTTCTAACCCCTTCCTTCCTTGTGAGAAGGCAGCATCGCTGCAGATGCTGGTTGTCCGAGGGAAACACCTTACTGCTGTCACACCTCTGTACAGTCAGCAGTTCGACTTCGCCCTCAGACCTTGAGTTGCTGCTTTTAGTCTTACCGTTCTCCAATCGACGTACCTGGCATGTTAGAACCTGCAGGAACATGTGTTCCAGCCAATATAGCTCGGTTGGGTCATCACGATAGGCAAGCTCGACCACCACGTCAAGGTAGCAGCTACGGTCGTGGATGCGCACTGTTGAGGAGTCCCACAATTGTACGAAACGGTCGTCCAGTGCTTCCGTGTTTTTAATGGTGGTCTAACATCAATCGGTTCATGATCTCAATTAGATAAATATCATATATCACATGCTATTGACTGCGATTGGAAATATAACATTGGATTTTCATTAAGCGATATCATACCCGACTTAATTTGCATTGGTTTTTTGGTTTAACCCTGCTTGAGTTCATTAGTATGCATTTTTAATGAGTCCAAAAAAGTAGGATTTATTAGCTAAAAGTACCCATTAAATCTATATTTAGTTTTCCTACTGTCTAGCATTGTTTGGTTGAAAATAGACTAGTCAGTGTATCACGATTTGAGACTTGATGAAAACACGGAATAGTTGAGAATCTGTCCTATTAACAATCACTGTTTCTTTATCTATTGTCCTCACTTCATAAGGTATGTTGCTTTTAATTACTGTTGTGTTCAGAATTCTGTATTATAAGCTAAAGTACATTCATTGAAACGAAAATTCATTATTTACTTATTGTGATACATATGTATTTTTTCATAAATTTTAGGTCAAGGGTATCGTAAAACTGTCAGGTTATGTACGGTATCAAGAAAAGGTAATTTTACTATATATATATATATATATATATATATATATATATATATATATATATATATATATATATATATATATATATATATATATATATATATATATATATATATATATATTGCGTCTTAACCAGTTTCGTTAATTTCAGTAATGTGTAGGCCCAGCAATTACGGTTTTAAACTCCAGGATATTATCTGAGAGACTTCTAAATTACTGTATAAAACGCTCAACAGTTTACTCCCTGTTTTTTCGTTTTACTTGGTAACTTTTAATGTGCAAACATCAGTAACATTTCAACTATTAGGTTCATTTATATGATGTACACATTGAATAAAATCTCTTTTATAATTGTTTAGTATTATGGGATATTAGTCAGTGTTAAAGTTCTCTACCATTTAGTATTGATCAGATTTTGATCAACTGATTCTTAATATAGGCACTAGTCTGTTTTACTTGTTAGTGCACTCCACTTTGTCTCTGATAGTTTTAAAAGAAGTCGGGAAAAAGCTTCCTGAGTCAATTACGTCAATTTTTTGTTTTGTTTTAATAGTCTAGTACTTTTTTTAGGCACCAATTCGTATATTTGGTTCAAAGATTGAGCCTCTTACTTGTTTCGATTATGAAAATCAAAATCCACATATTCGTTATCCTTGTCGACAAATTGATCAAATGTCTAGCGATTTGAAAACGTTACCGATTTTCCTTGATGCTGATTATGGTAAGTGATGAGTGGTGATTTTGTTTTCCTTTTATAAAATATAAATTCATTTTAATGATCTTTTATTTAAAAACAATGGAATATTAGTAATAAACATCTAAGTTTCAGATTCCTATTTTCCATACAGTTTTCATTGCCCTCTATAAATGTCAGTAAGGCAAGAACATTGTTTAGATCAGGAACCGATCTAGATAATCATTCAAAATTGAGCAGTATTGGATAACAATTTCATAACATAATATTCTGAATTTATTTCATCGTTTTTTTCCCATTTATATATTTCCTATCTCATTTATGGAAAAGTATTAATTAAGTTAGGAAACCACTCTGAGATAGATTAATAAGAGAAAAATGATAATAAATTTGGGATAACTATAAAAATTGTTCTTACAGTTAATTATTTTAAAGGTTAACGATATAATTATATCATAAGAGAGAACTGAAATGTGTGTTATGACAAGTCTCTAGGAATGAAAAATGAATGTCGTTTGTTACATAATCTCTAGCGGTTGAAAAAGTAAAATGTATAAAACTTAGAATCTATTTGAACTGTTACTGTGATCAGCAGACAAATATGCTAAACGGTTAATTGACCAACAGTATTATTTATGGACGAATCAATCAGATTTAGAATAATAGGTCTTGGATTTTGGCGCGAAATTCATCCACCCATTTGGCCAAATAGCGTCTTGGCATTTTAGCTGATGTCAGTTTGTGGTGGAAAAAACCGTAGATCTAATTTCTAACCGTAACCATCAGCTGTAAATCATAATGCTTATTCTTCACACTGCTTTATAACCTTCATTTAGCCGTAGTAAGTAGGTTGACACTCTCAAGGTCACTTTGGCACCGCTCAAAGGTTGTCCACCATCTGTACTTTTTAAAAATTGTTTTATATGACATTGAAATAGTTTATTTCATCACTTTACTAATACTATATTATTATTATTATTATTATTAATATTAAAATAATTCATCGCAAACGGTGACAAAAATCGACATTGTATGTTGGTAGAGCAATATACGAACTCAGGGGCCTCAAAAAAACCTAGAATTTCTGCTTCTTATCATATATGGAATCCTGAGCTCAAATTGATAGTCTGAAATAAGGACAAATTGTTTATCTACTAGGTCTTGTTTCCTAACTGTTCTTTAATTGATATCAATCCATAATGAATAGTAGCTTTCAATTTGTATTGATCCTTACGAACTCGGTGTTAACTGACAATAAAAATCATAAATATATGAGAATGAATTTTGTTTAATGCAACCTCTATCGTTTATTCACTGTTAATCTTACTCATTTTGATCAGTAGACTAATGCATAATGTCCTAATTGTTTTCAACTATAGTATCAACTTGATGAGCAAATGTTAAGAGTAAAAAATGACTGATATTCGTCAAAATTGGTTTATTAATACACTTCCACTTGAATAAACAAAGACAAGGTTAGAATGATTCACTAGCCTCACTTGGTATATATATCTTACTGTATTTTATAAAGACAATATAACAATTTCCATACATAGTTGTGTAAAATAACTGAAAATATTTTCCTTCTATTCAAAATGAAAGATTGGGATAGTTTTTTTTATATCCATATACTTTTTAGAGTCTAGTACTGTCGGTGGACCAATCGGTGGACAAACTCGAGTTGTTTTACGAAATGAACATGCATCGTATATCTTTACTTGGTAAGCTCTAATGTTATTTTATTTTATAATATTGTATTTTTACAATTTTTTATTACTATATCGTGTTGTCTTTTTATCAAGTATGGGTTTCGTTACTCGACGTTGAACCATATTAGTTGCATAAGAGCTGTCTAGAACGAAGTAACCAGAATGGGGTTTAAATCTATGGTCTGTTGATTGAGAGCTGAGTAGTTTAACCACTATGTCGCCCCTCTAATCATTATATTCAGTTAGTCAACCTGTCATAAACAATGCAGGCTCTAATCCAAATACGAATCAATCCAGGTTTCCACACTTTATGCTATGCGACTAAGGGGTTTCTCCTCATTCCAAAACGATCAGTGATCATGAGATTTATAGAAGTAAATATCGTGTTAAGTATTTTGCGTTCATCTTTTATTGCACTATCACAAATTACAAATTATACTTCTCCATACTGCTCGCTGAACTTATAAACAAAATAAACTATACCGCAAGTAAGATGACACATTCGCATGATGTACGTAGTCGATTTTGACTTCGAGATATCATCTTACAAGCAAGTTTCAGAGTTGAAAGTCTCCACGATTATCAATTTTGATATGTATATTTACAGGATGCCAATCAATGATTAGAATAAGATGTAATTGGAAAATTTAATCCAGTTCATGATTATACACTTAATTAAATGTGATAATGAAAACAATAGTAGCGTTATTTTTAAGACTTTTCCTACAAATTTCGTGCCATTTCGCAGGCTTTTATAAGTCCAGTTTGTTCTTTTTATGGTTTGGATTGGTGATATACTCTTTACAAGAATGTATTTCAGCCGATGAAGTATTTACAGTTTAGAGAACTTCGACAACAAAGAGTTGGTACTAACCGTTCGTTTACGTGAGCTGTCGTAGACCAGAGACTATGTGACCTCTGAAGATACGAAAAGTTGCTAGCCTGTAGGGTCTCAGGCCGTGTAAAAACGTATACTAAATTCTGAAACAGTTGTTTGCTATTTTCTGTGTTATTAAACTAAGAATAATGGGTTGATCTATTAACTTTCTCTTAAATAATTTCTTGATGTTCATTCACTTATTCACCTTCAGACGTATCTCCATATTTCATTCATTAATAGGAAAAATCTCTTCTTTTCTAGGTTCTCATTGGGCACCATCGGTCTGGGAATGTGGATATACTTTTTCATTTTTTAACTGGACAAATAAAAGAAAAAAAGAATTATTTTGTACATACGAATATAGTTTAGTTATCCAGACAAGACAATCCACTCGTCTTCCTATCCCTAATATTTATGGTTATTTAATTCGTTGTCCACAGCAATATCTCAGAGAATATATGTGTAAATGAGCTAACTAAAAGTGTCACTCGCCCACGTACCTTCAACAGACCTCAATAAGACCTTGATCATTACGAAATCTTATTTCTAGTATTCCCCTTATCAATCTTCTGGTTTCGTCTTTTCCGATGTAAGTCACTGCTGTACGAGATTTCGAAGTGTTCTCCCGATTGCATTGTATTGAGTATAGAAGACCGACAGCCTGTATTAGTCCTTTACCAGTCAGCTTCTGAGTGTCTAGTCTTTCCTTGAATGAGTCAATCAAATGAGTGGACACCACTTCTTCCAGTAACTGGTTCCAAGAATTGATGACTCGGTGCGAAATCCTGAATGCCACGGGTATTTTGTTCGTTCTTGGCTACAGCACCCACCTTCTATGTCTTCTGAGTCGTCCTGATCTGGTAGAAAGAAAAGGAGAGAATGTCAGGTTCAAAGTTATTTCTAAGTATTCTATACATCAAAATCAGATAACCTCTTAGTTTGCGATAGGACGGAGCAAATATGTCTAACTTGTCGTGCCGCTCTGTGTATAATAAATCACGGAGTTCTGGGATGCACGGTTAGCTGCCTCCTCAATTTCTCCCAAGACATCCGAACCACTTTTAAAACAGGGCTTGCAGCCTGAACTCAGTTTTTAAGTTTGTGTACATTCTAGTGAACAAATAAGTATCTAACTTGATTAGTATCCGTCTTCAAGCCCATATGGTTCTAAATCCCTTACCTACTGTCACACGGTAGTGGTCCATTGTCTTAAGATGATAGCTCACTGTTACTCCAAGATTGCTTTGATGCCGGAATGTGGGTCCCGACTCTTCCTCTATGCTTTACCTACTTACTTTCGTGTCCCTTATGTCCACGTAGATACACGTGGCCACGCTGATAAGCATCAGTCATTTTTTTAGACCAGCTGATCAGGACATCTAGTTCCCCCTCAGTGCTCACGCATATGTGTCTCCTGTCATCTCCAAATTCCTGCGTCAGCGTAAATTTGCATCGAGGGTTAAGTTATACTTTGGAGTTCACACAGTATAAATAGTAGAGAACTCAGGACAGTCTTGCGGTACTTCACCTAGTGGTGGTTTATAGGAAGGGCGCTTGAAAACGGTCTTTACTTTCTGTCCACGAACTAGCCAGAAATCCTTTATCAACTTCGAGATAGGCCTAGGAGTTCCTAGACTTTCCAGTTTTAAGAGGAATCTGCCACTGAGCATCTTATCAAATGCTTTGCCGAAGTATATGTGGATAACAATGATTTCCCATTACCTAGAAACCGTCCACTTCTCTCTTGGTATTAGGTTTTTTGTGCAAGACAGTTCTTTTCTGAAACCATTTTTGCTGTCTAAAAAGTTGTTGGTTCTCACGAACGTCATTATGGCTTTCTGATGATTCTTTGTAGTGTTTTGTCCATGATGTTGGTAGTTCGTTGAATTCGTGGAAGTTTTCTTGATCGTGTTTTGTAAATAGGAATGACAAGTATACCCTTCTTGTCCATAGCTAACTCACCTTGGCCGAATGTCGTATTCAGTGAGACAGCATTTCAGGGTGTAGTTCATCTGGCCCCTTTAAATTTCCCATATATAGTGTTAGGGCTTTTGTACATCGTCTCCGTCACTTATTTCATTCCGAACTGTAGCGATCCGTCGTATTTACTATGCCAATGCTGACAGTGACGTCCAGGATATAAATGTTGTTTAACTGCGAGAAATGAGTTCATGCCTCACCTACTGAAGCGCCGGGGTCAACGTGCCAGTTTTCAGCCGAGGTCGGAGTGTTGATCGCTTTCATGTCTGCCTACTATATGTTATGACGGGCCGGCGCAACTGCTTGATAGACCATCTCAGCCGTGAACTTTAGTAAGATGACCACAATATCACTTCTCACTATGCGTGAGAAGAACTTCATTTGATTGACGTCATCACCGTGTGTGAAGACTAAGTCAAAGAAATGCGGAGTTTTATAGGTCATCTGGTGGAATCTCCAGTGTTCTAAAATAAAACCAGGACAATTGTTATTCCCAACAATTTTTGATCAGACACTGTTCTTGATGTCCCCACTTCTAAGTTTCCTCGATTTGTAGACGGTGTCAAGGTGACCTACCGTAAAGCTTCTATACCTGTTCGACCAGGGTCTAAGTTTACTTACGGGGACGTCATTCACTACTCATTCTGGACAGAGGTGTACTACAACTAAGTTCAATATATCACCTTTTTTATTTTAACCTGCTACGTTTTAGCTCACATGTTCCTGAATTGTGTGCCACTGCATCGACGGCTCGTGTGGTTGAGGTGATTTGCGTGTACATGACAGCCCTACCACCTCTACGAATTAATCTGCCGGCCACATTGAGAAGTAATCAGGTTTCAGTGTGATGCACTTTTGGCGATAATCATGTTTCTGTGATGGTCATGACATCACGGTACTCTGTGCTCACCATGGGTTTGAACTCCACCATTTTACTGAATAAGCCTCTAGCATGCGTAGCATACGTAGTTTTATAATGTGCTAACTCTCAAGCATAAAGTCTCATCAATTCGGCGTTGCCCATTTATTTCTGCTTCTCCTGGTCATCTCTGAGGACCACCTGGACATATATTATAGATCCAGACAGTTTGCTTGAACTTCCTAGTATTAGTCTTCTTTCCTCGACAGAAGCAAAAGCAAATTTTAAGGGTAGGCTTTCCTAAATACATTCAAGGCTCACGTTTTGTCCTTTTCTATGGGTGTTAACCCCTGCTATTAATCCTGGAACTAGCTTGCTTGCTAAAGGTTTAATGTGGCCCAGGTCACATTCAAAGTTAGCTTTTGGTATTTTCTGAAGTCTCTATTAACTTAAGGGGAATGATTCATCTCTCTGTGAAGTCCATTTTGACAAACTTTGAGTTTTTTTCTGAATCCTTCCCATCCGCTATTTCGGTTTTGCTGTAGAAGTGGAGGTCTGACGTTTTCCCTGGTCTTCTAAGTGGTATTGTAAGCCATTTACTGACTTTATTTTGTTTCTTAATCAAGTCCTTTGCAACGTCCATGCATTGCTCCTTCATATTCTGTGTTGCGTTGTTATGGAGTTATGTACACAGTTTTGTATTCGAAACCGTCAACACATTCTTTGGAGCTCTTTTCAACCTACATCTCCTTTGTGTGATTATTTTTGTTCTTCGTAGTCCTGTCTTCATGTACGTATTCGTCATCCACTACGCCATGGGGATTCAACATATTGGTTTCGTTCAAATCTGTGAATAGACATGATAAAATTCGTTGCTACTTAAAGATCTGTTAGCTGCCCACCTGCTGTTGGTTGCTTGTCTGAGAGCATCTTTTCAGCAGTTTAGTACCTCGATCTCCTCAGAGGTCAGCAGATGCTTTGTAAAACGTCAAGCTTCTAACATTTAAAATCTCTTATATGCTAAGTTGGCACATAATTTTCAAAGCTGAACACGAGACGACTGGGAAAATAGATACTCAATATTTAACGTGGAGAAAAACCTAACAATGGAGAAGGAGGGAACAATGAGTTCAATTAATTCGAGTTGATCGAATGGCATGGCCAGGCCTTTCAGGCGTGGTCCCTGTTAAATGTTACCTTATATCTTTTATTCATATGAAATATATTGTTCTATCTCTAACCTGAGCTTGTTCTCCATCATGTAATGGTGATTGTTACGATGCAATGAGTTGGTGAAGACGATGATGTGACTTCCACGTAAGATCATATAGATTAGGCAGTTATATCATGACAAATGTACAATTTTAGGATCAGGTCCGTTATTAAAGCAGTACTAATATCATAGTAGACCATAATTCTACAATGCAGCCATTGTTAGTCCCGTGCATACTCGGTGATTAAACTCAATACAGTTGTCACGTAGTCTTCAATTATCAAATGTAAAGAAGCTTGAGGGTCTACCACAACGACGTTTTGGTTTTGCCATTGAAATGATTAAGTGTACTCATAGAGAGAACAACACAAAAGGTCTCTTTAGGCGTGGCAAAAGATAAAAAGACGACAAAAACAGAAAACCAAACTCTAAAATAAGTGCTTTGAAAGATCTCTATGAGACAGACTATAAAGAATAAACACTGAAATTTCCTTGATTTTATAACTGAAAACATAATGTAAATAAGCATAACAGAAGCTTGCACACCATAGAATACAATTTAAAACAGCCTTCACTATAACAAGCGTACAAATTCACAGGCAATAATTCAGAACTATTATCTTCTAGTGGAACTTAATTCAAATACTTTGAATCATGAAAGAGCCTGTTCATACTTTCGACCGCCTATGACAAATCGTGACCATAAATATTTTTCCATCAAGTTTAAAGAGTGTCGTACAGTGCACAACTAGGCTCAGACCTGGTCGAATGTATGGTTAGAGATGATCATAACCATTGATGAATATGTTATGAGAGAACTGGGTAGGAGATGCCTGTTTTTTAATAGGGGAAAATGCATGTTTTACGTCTGATTGCGTCTTTCGCTATATAAAACCTCCCAACGTAGCATGAACAACCAACCATCATGTAACAACTAAATGTTCTCAAATAACAGTTTGTTACATGAGGCATGCCAGTTTACAGGCAAGATGACAACGAAGATCAAGAGAAAACTCAAATGTAAGAAGGAACTATAGGATATGATCCTTTCCACATGTTGTTTGCTATTAGATTATCATTGTTATTATTACTACTACTGGCATTGAGCATTTCAGAACTGGCTACCGTGAGAATAGTCATACATAGGACATCCCATGAGTACTGGTCCTTGATCCCCCAATCACTCCACACAGCGCAATCTTCTTCGACAGAAGAACTCGGTGGGCTGAGGATATCCTTCCACCCTTACTACACGAGAACCACTTATTGCGTTATACTTTAATTACTCCTATCTTCAGCAGAATGATTTCAGCCACGACATATGTCATACCAACCAGAACTTCCACTTCATTGAACCAGGTAGCAAAGAACAGTTTGTTCAATAAATCTGTCAAGTAAATTTAAAACCTAATACTGTCTCTTTATCCCTTTTCAAAAAAACATAAACTCTGTCAAGAATTTTCGAGATGGGTTATCTGGCGAGTGACTGGTCTTAATCATATATCTTAGTTCGAGAGACTCGAATAATTAGGATCCCCGTTTTTAGTAACAGGATAATTTCTGATCTGATAACATAATATTTTCTATAAAGTTCGCCAAGCCACCCCAGCGCATGAATATAACCGGAACATCATCAACACCGCCATTTCGAGGCAACCCTCGGATAATGGCATGTCAGAGTGCGAACATCCATTTTTTCTCAAGAAGAGTAGCATAATTATCGAAGTGCTCTCCCACCCGAAGTGACCACAACCGATTCAGTTAATAGCTTCAAGAGAATATTTGGATATACATTCTCAATTTCGGACTACAATCTCCCTCTTGGACCAGATGTGTTTAATGCGTATCTTATAAATTACTTAATTTTTTCGTTATTCCTGAGGCATTCATACTCTCTTAGCATTTATATTATTAGTTTATCATCTTGGCATTGCACTTAACCAACCTTCTGTTTGTTAATTTAGTGACTGATAATATTCCGAAACTCTACTTTTCTGAGTCAAACGCATTTCCACAATATGACATACATGACCGCAAATAATCAAAAAACTGGCCACAACTAGCGCTATACCATCAACCATTTAACGTGCTCAAACAGTTGGAACAGCATAGAAACGGCATGAAATGGGCACAAAGAAATCAACCTGTTCATGCAGGCTTGTACCAAATATATTGGATATTGAATATAAAACGTCGTTCATCGACGAGAGACAGACATAGCAACATAATACACTTGTATTAGAATACATGACTTCACCTTCACATTAGAAGTTGATGGAACAAGAAGTCCGTCTGATAGTTGAATGAATTGTTTGTTTGTTTCAAGTGTAATGTGAAGGTCAAAAATGCTTTCGGTTTTAGTGCTTGTGGACGGTGTTTGTTTGTAATTCTGATTTGAGTTGTCAAGATTCATACAGTGATTGTCGCTTCGTACTGTTAATAGTTCAAAGTAGTCATATGTTTAGGTTGCTCTACTACATTTACTCCTTGGGTTACGGACTCTCGGATCATAAATAATGGACGCCCAACTGAAGTGACTTCATCCTGTTATTTATGGATATTGACAACGATATCAACCAAGTTTTGCCAACTGGAAAACTATCTAGAGGTTAGTTAAAGTTAGCTTAATTTGTCTTTGTGACTGGTGTATGCTATATACTGCCACGTATGACATCGGATAGCCACGTAGTTTACCTTCAACAACACTCTCCCTGGTAATACATTTATTATATAGCTTATTGATGTTCCAAAGCATTCTGATTGCCTTGAATGAGGTAGAATCAGTCTCAAAGTCTCGTTGGCCTGAATTTGACTGCGTGGATTTCGACTGTTCTGTTAGCTGCTCTTGAGTCTAATTTTCACATTCTAATCCTAATTCTGAATTTATGCGACTACCGAGAATAATCCAAGACAACAAAACTCTACTCTAGGCATTTTTTGCTTCGAATGGGTTGTTTATCGGGTCGTATTTTTTTCATTTACATCAAGTCATATGAGGTGGAAGCTTTCAGTCTTCAGAGGTCAATCAATCCTTACTAATTCTCGGTATTTGTGCTACTGCCAAGTTGGAACTTCGCTCTCAGTGTATCAACAGGTGCATATGTTGCGCGTCCCTCTAGGGGGTTCGGTAAGACTATAATTTATGGGTGGTCTGTCAGCGACGCTAAAGTGACTCTGAGAACGTTCACCTTCCTACTAGGGTTAAACAAGGGTTATAAACTAGTGCAAGGAATCGGGATTAATATTTACGGTTGACGGTTAGGGTTAGAAGTTAGACGACGAGCTAACCACCTGAAATTTCAAAAATATTTGGTTGAATGGGTGGGTGTATTTCGCGCCGAACTCCAAGACCTGTTATCCTAAACCTAATTGATCCGTCCATAATTTATAGTCTCGCTGGATGTCCTTTCAGATGGCTACCAGCTCTAGATATAAAGGGAAGACAAGATGTGTTAATGCCAAAATGACTATTCTGTATGCTGTAAGCTGGTACTAAATCACGTCGTAACCTGCGATAACGGAAATAGGTTGAGGCGTCTAGGTCCGTCTTCATAAACTCGGTCAGTGAGACTTTTCTTCATTCTGGTCACTCACCCTTTGATTCATTCTATCACACCCGCTTCATATTTGAAATAAGGACTGAGCTTTATCGCAAATGGAGTCTTACAAATGCCAGGTAAAATACCATGAGGAATTATTATTTGTTAACGACCTTTGAGCTATACTACGGTGTCCTTGAGGAAATTCAACCACTTACTACGATCAGAGTAGAATCATTAATTGATATGTGGCCGGGACCAGACGTTAGCGTTATAAGTTGACACTGGGGATTTAATCATATAGATAATTGAATTCTGCTCCAAAATCCAAGAGTCACAATCTTAGGTCAGATTGATTCATCTAGTAATTGTAGTCACCTCATATTGTGAACATATATTTATCGGGATGACTTACGCTAAAGCCTTTGGCAGCGGCAGCCTTACATTTATTCGTAGGTCAGTGTGCATTGTTAGTTAAAACGTCTAAATCTTTACCATCCATTGCTTCGGTTATTGCCGTTCCCCTTACTGCGTATTTGTATAGAACTTCACAATTCGTTCTATTCATCATCAATTTCTTTTGGTAGAACCGATTTTTAAACACTTCTTATTCATTCATCTAGTGAATCCAGGTCTTCGTTTAATATTATCCTACCAGACATACAATGTATGGGTCTCGAAATCTTAATTAAATCAGCAAAGAGTAAGACAGATCACTTTGCGATAATTGGTAAATCATGCTTATGAAGTGGAACAGAAGATTAGCTTAAAGATAGTCGTCCACTAAATTTGCGTTAATGCTCACTTATGTATTGTCCTCGACACTCATATGTATTTTAAGTTCTTCCAGAAATTGGGGTAATGCTAGGTTGACTACTCGTGGAAGTAACTGAACTCCTACTTATTTAATGATGATTTTTCCCAGTCCAGTGAGTATCTTGTGAAGTTAATTGAGAAATATGCATATCTTTTCAAGCTACCACGCCTTAAATCAGCACACTAATAAAGCAAGTCAACAAAATGAGGGTCTAGAGGGAAATTCTGTCAAGTCTGATGAGAAGCCAAACATGAGAATTATAGTTCAAATAAAATTAAGGAATGTAGATTATGAATTAATGCTAAACTCAGGGTTTAGAAGAAAGCAAAGCAGAGCATGACCATACTACATTTACTGAATTTATTTCATGTCATCTGTTTGCATCCATACGTTACGGTCACTGATCTGGTCCAACTTCGACATCTTCACTTTACTACTTAGCTCAGATCAGGGTAATGCAAAGCATAAAGTCTACCGACCAAAAAATTAAAGCATGCTTTAATCTAATCTATGTCCCGCTCACACCTCAACTCAAGATAGGTGACTGCGTTCACCATCTTTGTTCTCATGTTCAGAAACACATTGGAATGAATGATCAATCTACGCGCTGACGACCATATTTGTGACCCACTTGATGTTTTGCTGCTTCCTGTTCACTAGCTCCGGTTAGGTTTCAAATTATTAAAGTTATCTTAAACACGAGTTCAACTGGTTCTTATGTGGTCATTACAAGATGATTCCTGTACTTTTTAAACTATCAGTTAGCTTTTATAACAAATCGTATGGAATTATTATGACTGTCAAGTCCCAGCTATTACCAGCCAATTCTAATGATATTCCTAAATCACTGTCTCTAAAAACCTCCGAAGTTATTCCGTCAAGTTCTTCTGATCTCCCTCGCTTTATGTCACACTCTGTAAAGCTTAAGCTTCAGTAGCTTCAGGTTAATATTTTCAGGATGCTAAGTAATGAAGAACTGTAAATTAACCACAAAGCAGTTAAACTGCTCCTTAATCGCCTAATCTGAAAGTGAATCCTAACATCGCCACCAACATCTTGGCGCTTACCTTTTTTATGAGTCTGAGTATCTCCCTATTGTTTATACCTCTTTCATTCATTTCACTTTTATCATCCACCACTTCTAGTCACTACCCACCCTTTTTAAAGTCTAGATTTAGGTTCCTTTCGCTCATTGTGTTCTGAATGCTCCGAGATGTTCTTCCGAACATCTTTTAGTCAAGCAGTAGCCTAAAAAATCGACCGGTTTTTTTGAGCTTCTGGCTATGTTGTCAAAAAAGATCGCCTTTTTGCGATTAATTTAGATTGGGCTTTTTTGGTATAAACATTTTTTACATCAAACTAATTGTTGCAACTAAAGTTCTCACAAACACCAAGCTGAGCTAGACTGGGCTTTGAGATTAAAACCTTTTTGTGTTCACTAAGGCTCTGATAAACGCATGATTACATTTCATCATGGTCGGAATCCTAACTTATCCCTCAGTCAGACCAAATCTTCTGTTGGCTCTATCTATCAAGGGAAAAGTATACTATGAAGCGTTGTGCTTGGTGGTCTTAGGATTTGTTACCAACCCATTCGGGTTTTAAATGAAACAAATGCTGATATATGGGTTATATTGTAGCATGACCGACTGATAGCTGGTCACAAGACTGAACTATGGACACGAGCTCAAAATTAATCATTAACAAATCAACACAACTGGGCAATAAAGATAGGGCTATTTCTTGTAAAGTGGTCTGGTTACAAGCGAAAACACGACATAATAAACATAAAGAACATCGTAGCATAGATGATCGGAAAATACGACTTTCGTAGACTAATCATAAGGCAGTGAAACTGATAACCACCCATTGAGCTTTATTCTTATCCTTCCTATATAGTACTATTTCCCTGTATTACTCTTCGGTACGGTTTTCATTAAGGGCTTGTCAGCTGGATGAACATGCCTTTGCTTGAACTCATTAAAATCTATTCATCCGAAGCTCTATCATTACACTTGGTATTTAAGCACTTCCGAGCATAATTTAGGGATTTATGTAGTTAAAAACACGAAGTTCAGCGAAGGTATCTCTTTTCAACGAATTTATTATCTAGCTGTACAATCATATATATATATATATATATATATATATATATATATATATATATATATATATATATATATATGAAAATTTTTTCTTTTTCTAGAAGTACTAATTCTGTGAGGAAATGTGAACACAATTAACCAAGATGACGTAATGGAAAGATTATAATACTAGGTTACGTAATACGAATAATAACAATAGATATAGTGAATATAAGATGATTAAAATGTTTTTTGTTACAATAATTAAAGGTCATGAAAGGTGACAAAGGTATAAAAATAAATAAGGTGATATGATGAGCATTTACGAATAAAATAATGAGAATGTAAGACATAAGTAAAGGAGGAATGCAGTAATAATAATAATAATAATAATAATAATAATAATAATAATAATAATAATAATAATAGAATAATCAAAATACTTAAGGCCAAGGTAACGTTAACGATAAGACGTAATTCTTTTGTACGCATAGTTCTGGTTTAAGCTCCTGGATTGTAAGAGCTTCAGTTCTATTTAAGAGTTGGATAAGAAGAAATCTGGGTAGATTTGAACGAATCATATCAACAACCTTAAAATCAAACTGTGGATCCGTAGAATTGTTACAGTCGATTAGGTGTTCAACTATAGAACTCCTAACTGCTTTTCTTTCATCCTTATAGAACCAAGCTGGGATATGTTCCCGTATCCGAGTTGAAAGCGAACGCTGGCTACGGCCAATGTATTTGCTCCACAAGAGCAGGTGAACTGGTAGATGTAGTTGTTGCTTGATAACTAAATAGTTACAGCTAAGGAATACACTCCTTATTGTAAGTTATGAATACTGTCATTTGGGACGTCAGATAAATTGAAGTTAATTTGGTCACATTTTCATTACTCTACCCTTGTCTGTGAAGTATGTAATGAAGGAAATTATTATACATTCATTTTCCACTTCCTACTTATATTGGTAAGCATAGTTTTTATTTATTTATTTTAACACATAGATATCGGTACAAGAAGGTACCAAATACATATGCGCCACACAGATCTCATTGGATGTGTGTGAGTGCTGTGATACTGCCCGGGTGCCCAAACCGAAGCAGGTGGTTTTCTTAGGGGACCACACCCCTAGCCTTCGACCTGAATGTCTGACCCACAAGGCAGTGGAACATCGTAAGGAGATGCAGTCCCATGGTAGCCGGTGACCAAGAAATTGGTTAATACGCCATTTGTTCCCGCAGGATACTGGAGTCCATGTGCACCATTGGTTTGGGATCCGGTTAAAGCGCCGGACATTCGCTTTTCGTCCTCTCATTTTCGTAAACAACACCCCCGCCACGAGAAGGCATAGACCTTAGTGGAATAGTTCGCACGCGTTTTGCGAAATACTCTAATTTGTAAATGAATTGTACATTTAGCGTTTGGTTATAAAACGATAGTTACCAATCTTAAAAACAGTTTACCTTAAGAATCGGAGTTATTTTAATGTATATATATATATATATATATATATATATATATATATATATCCCTTTTTACGTCTGGTGCGTTTCCCATTAGTAGTTATAGGAGTTTCTTTTTTGAATTATACTATCCATAAACAAATAATTTGATCATATCCTTACCATGTAGTTTTCCAATGGTTGCTTATTTTTGTTAATTCCCCTCTAGAACCAGATCGTCCAACTCATATATGTACTTCCATTTTGCAAAACCCTTCTTCCAATTCATCCAAAACAGTACCATTTTTCCCACGTGTATTGCTTAGCGTTCAGCAACCTCTGTCTAGTCTAATAAATCAAACAATAATACAACCTACTGCTCTCACCACTGCATCTGGTGCCAATACGCCTCTACCACATGCTTCAAGTTTACATATGTCGGCTACATCAGTTTCATCTCCCATTAATTCTACCAATCATTTCTTCCCCTTGATATTGGCTGCCGCATCTACATTGCCTCCGTCAACATCAAGTTCACCGACACCACTACAACTTCACTTGGGGAACTATTCAGGAAGCTCAAGTGTTGCATCAGCATCAAGTCAGAGTATCTTTTTACACCCAAGCGTCACAACTACTGCATCTTGTTTGTCAGTATCGAATGTTTTAAACAGTCCATCACGGCTAGGTACATCTGGTGTTACGACAGCTTCCACTCCACTAGTTGCTTCATTAATCAATAAAAACTGTTCCACATCGCCGTCCGTAGCTTCTGTTGTCATATCTCCACAGGCTCCAAATCACATACAACCAACACTTGCTTTAAGGTTTGCTCACTTCGTAACATATCTGCCTTTAATAAAATGTGTTACTGCACATTTTAAACATTTTTTCATTATTAATATTTTTTCCAGTAGTTTTTGTCAAATACCACCAAAGCTGACAGCGTTTTACTGCAAAGAAAGTAAACGTTTTCTGTGTTAATGAGAATAGGGCTCATATTTTATAGCTATTTAAGGCGTACCAGAGCTCAGATATCTTACACAGCTTTTTGTTGGCATATAATGTGTATTCAATAGCCTCAGTTTTTCATCGTTTGTATCGTTATCATAATTATTTTGTTGGAAGTATGTTAATATGTAATATGTTTTGGCTGTATATTTTGTCCCTATGAGGGGGGGGGGTAGACCAGTTAACTATTTCTAAAATTTCTGATGTTAGATGATTAGGCAATCAGTTGCAAACCTATGTTTCATTCACGGTCTCTTTTACAGGATGCATATTCGATTCTAATGGCGTTGTTTCCTTCAGTGGGTTTCGGACCCTTACCACAGTGAGACACTGTCAGTAAGCTCTTTGAGTTACGACATACTTCGACATTGTATAATCTGCAGTGTTGAACAAGCCACAATTTAGTCACAGGCTTGAGTGGTTGGACATCTCAATGCATTATGTCTAGTGTTAGCTGGTTGGAGATGTTCCTTCGAAAGCTATAACTAATATTCATTTTTCAAATCTCTGGAAAATCTAATACTTCGAGTATCTGAACAATCTTTTTTACGATTATGACTAATGTTACCTTTACTAAGTTATCCAGTTTAGACAAATGTATTATGGGACAATAAATACTGTGATTATGTTTATTAGTTCATATGAAACTAGCTTTGGGACATCCTATAAGATGTTTGTCTGTGATCCATAACTCAGCTGAGCATTCCCATTGCATAAATTGCGTGTCAAGTTTTAATAAACTCTGTGTACCAGATCATTACACTGGCCACCTATTAAACAGTCTACTATTTCTAACCCTGCACTTACTGAAAATTTTCAGCAAGTTGAGCTTAATTTAAAAAGAATCTGATAGACAGCTAGTCCGTAATTAAGTTGGCTATTTTACCCTTTATAACACTCCTTTATTACACATGCGGATTGCATTCATGTGGTATTCGACGCTTCTTTCCATAAATGTATGCCCTTAGAGGTTTTCATTGTGAATTACTTCATGGCTAGTTGGAAATATTGTAGCAGTTTTCATCTTTGTTTTCTGTTGTTTTCCTTTTATAGATTTGCAACCCATACATCAACCCAATGTAGCGCTATGGTTACAACTGCAACAGTGAATTCGAGTGCCTGCCCACTAGTGTTTGAAACTCCTACAACAAATGTTACGTTGCCACTCCAGTCACAAAGACCACATTGTGTAACTGCCATAAATTTCCCTGCGCCAACTTCTGTATCCGGAAGTTTGCTCATGAGTTCTACTCTCTGCTCAACTCCACGCGTACTTATTCACAAATCTCAAAGCCTTTCAAACCCACCATCTTTGATAGAGAATCCAACAACTTCAATTACTAATGTATCTCCCAGTAAGATGAGTACATCTGATTCCAGTTTCACCAATTTATCGAATCCCGCGATCATTTTCCATGATCAAATAAATACACAGTCTCCACAAACATCAAAAAGTAACTATATTTGTCTAGTATTTCCCTTAATTTCTACAGATTTCAATTTTTTCGGACTGCGTAACTTGTCGATAATGTTTCTTAATATGGGTTCAAATGTCTACAGGGTTTCAGATGCATCTTAATATGTGACTACCAAATAGCTTATCTGGAGACCATACTAATCACCAGTTGACAAAGATGATCTAATCTTTTCTAGTTTAGAAAGTAAAATGAGTGAAAAAAGGAATTAATTACTCGTAGACCACAAACCTGTATATGATATCGCTTTATGTAAAACTTAGATTTCGATAAGCAAACTGTACAGAGCTTATTTTGTCTGAGGAAATGAAATGCCGCAAACTTTTGCCTTTGAATATGAAGCTTATGTAAACATCAGGTACCTTGATTGTGATGAGTAATTATGCTTCCCTGTTTTTTTATTTTATTTTATTTCAACACATAGATATTGGTACAAGGAGGCACCAAATACATATGCGCCACACAGATCTCATTGGATGTGTGTGAGTGCTGTGATACTGCCCGGGTGCCCAAACCGAAGCAGGTGGTTTTCTTAGGGGACCACACCCCTAGCCTTCGACCTGAATGTCTGACCCACAAGGCAGTGGAACGTCGTAAGGAGATGCAGTCCCATGGTAGCCGGTGACCAAGAAATTGGTTAATACGCCATTTGTTCCCGCAGGATACTGGAGTCCATGTGCACCATTGGTTTGGGATCCGGTTAAAGCGCCGGACATTCGCTTTTCGTCCTCTCATTTTCGTAAACAACACCCCCGCCACGTGAAGGCATTGAGTAAGACTTCCCTGGCAGAGGCTATATACGCGTGGCCATGTGAGAGCATTTTGAGAGGGTGAGCGGACTCTCCCCACTCTCGGCCGTACCAGGGCATTTGGGGGCCTAAGTTGAATTAAACGGGGTGGTGTTCGAATCTGGGAATTATTAGCCAGAAGTTAAATACAGTGACCGTAAAGCCACTTCTCCGTGAATGTAGTTCTGTGTGGCCCCCTAAGAAAACCACCTGCTTCGGTTTGGGCACCCGGGCAGTATCACAGCCCTCACACAAATCAATTAAGATTTGTGTGGCGCATATGTATTTGGTGCCTCCCTGTACCTATACTTATGTGTTAAAATAAAAATAAATAAATAATAATCATCAAACAATATCAGTTGTCAAAGATTTTTTGTCTACCATGCCCAACATTTGACAAAATTTATGTAAAAATTATCATTTAGATACCTGAAAAAATCAAGAAATTTACTAGTATTTTTAAAGTAAACTTTGGAACTTTAATATTACCAACTTTTCAAGCAAAGGAGATACAATTTAGTAGTTTAATCATCTTGAATTCTACATTTTCGAAGTCGTACCTTAGTCTGGAAATCCGAGTATTATATATTCAGTTCTCACTCTAAGTGTCGTTCAGAAAACAAAACAATTACTGATACTCCATTACTAAATTGGATTGCAACTTTTGAGGTACGTCCTATAAATGTTTTACTTGAAGTAACTGGTTGGATTATCAGTCATTATCATCATGAATCCCTTATTCTACATCGGTTGTTATGAAAGCTAGCTGGATATATGACGCTTTTCAAAACATTCATTTGCTTTTAGGTGATTAATATAAAAGCATAGGTCCATAATTTGTATTACAAATATCAGAAAAGTGTGATAATATATAAGAATAAGAAATTCTTATTTATACCTTTATCTTACAGCGAAATTGGTTAATTTCACCACACCGCTATCTGCTACTGTTCGTTTGATTACACCTCCATCTACAGTTTGCGCGACTACTAAATCCACGTGCACTGTATCCACTTCTGGAAATAGTGCTTTAGCTTTCCCGACATCCTTATCTCAGACTGTAGCACTTTCAACTCGGCCGTCTATAGCAAATACAGGTAGTGTATGGTCAGGGTTGACAGTGAGTCCTAATGTTTCCTTCATGTCTCCTTCCAGTGGTAATGTTGTTGCCATTCAGTCTTCACAATCCTTGATTGTTCAAGCTCAATCTGACTTACCTGTTCAGTCAACTATAGCAACTTCATCTTTAAATCCAAGTTTGATGATGTCACTTCGAAGTTTTTCTGGAAGTTCATCAAATACAGGTCCATCTTTACCCTTGAGTGCAGCTAATCATACAGTGCTGGCCTTCAACTTGGCAAATTCAAATGTTCATAGTACTCCTACAACATGTACAAGCGTTACAGGAATGCTTACAAATCCTGTCCGGCAAATAAATTCCAATCCTGCTTCTCCATTAATAGTTCGTGTAAGTGTTCATTCATATTTTATTTATCAAATAGAAATTCTCCATAAACTGGAGTTAAAAATATTGTGTTACCTTTATACTTTCTCATTATGTAACACTAGATTCTCAGGCTGTATCTTGTCGATTGCGCATCAACCGAATTTTTTGATCAGTTTTTTATTGCACCCAATATTACAACATGCGGTTGATTTTGTCGGGTGGTACTTTCGTGTAGTTATAACACAAGTTCTATGTATATGATTTCTGAAGTTTGAACTAAGTTTTAGGTTCCTTTCTGGATGTATTTCTGTTTAAGATATGTGTTAAGTTAGTCACTTTATAGGAGATGTCAATCAATGTTACATCTGATGTTACGAATTAATAGTGGTGCAAAAATAGATTTAATTAGTGGTTAGAAATGTGTCTTGTTAATCGATACTAACAAAAATGAAACCCGAGCTCGGCTTCCGTTTTCCCATTTGATATTTCAGGAAAAGCAATCACATTTATACGTATGCCTGAGAACCGGTTACCACGACGCACAATGCTGACTAATGTTGGGGTTGGTTGGAGGAAAGTTAGGGGCAGCCAAACCAAAACGTGGAATCAGTGCTTGAAGTCATTAACTTCTGGTCTTAGCCATGTTGGTAGATGCAGACTACTTGGTTGGGGTCCGCGTGACTATCGTAACCAATGGTTGGAGACTGCGTAACATGGCTCAGAATCGATCACAATTTCGTATGTGTATTCACTCTCTGTTTTCACTTAAACTATGGGATTATATCTTTCTACGAACTAGTTCTTTCTCCCTATACTATATCCTAATATGCAATCTTTCTTTTATATATTACCACCATTGAATCAACTACTATGAATTTTCTGTTCATCTTGTTGTGCTAATGAGGTGTGGCATCTTGTACCGATGCATGTGTGTGTGTGCCTGGTCTTACGTTGTAGTTGACTAACTGATTATTGCCGTTGTTATAACATTGAATGACCAATAGAATGTAAAATTCCTCAGTATTATTTAGATGGTGGCTTTTAGTAAATATTTCATTATTTATTACATTGGATGCTCTCAGAATATCGTTAGTATATAGCTACAAACTATAAAAGTTACACACACACACACACACCTTCAATACTTTGTTAATTGTCTATGGTTTATACCTGATTAACTTTTAAATTTTACTGTGACATATAGGCTAGTGGACCTTCAGCAGTTGGATATGTACCAAATACTAGTACGGTTATGGGTCCTACATCGCTTTTAAAACCATTCAACTTAAGCGGAAACACGGGATTATCTACTACCTCGTCCAGCACATCTGTGGTACCGCATATTTTGCCGGTCAATATTGCTCCAGCCAAATTAACTCCTTTGCAACCATCGATATCTGCTTCAACTTCTTCAATATCGCATACCCGTTCAAATTTTTCTCAAAATAACTCTGTTTGCATTAGTTCTCATCGCCTCCCGACCTCATCTATTTTTTCTCAACCCAGTCGAAAGAGAGCACGTAAGCAGCAACTCGCTTCATCTTTCTCATCTGTAATGATTACCCCAGTTTCGGTTGTCTCGTCGACCACATCAACTGCTGTCAGTATGAGTAGTCTAGTAAATTCTTCCAGTTTAAATTCTGTAGTGTCTGGATGTCGCAGCGTTTTACCATCAACAACTACCCTGGTTGCCATGGCTAAACCAACTATCCAACCACATCAGTTTTCACAACCTGTGTACAGTTGTCAAGTGACACATACACCACAGATCTCAGGAAGTTCTACTAAATCAGGTCCTGTATCAGTGGATTCTGTTTATCGGGTAAGCTAGAAAACTGTTAGATTTGTTTGAGTATTTCTAATAGTACTGCAATAAACGAAGATATGGTGGGGAAAACCAGTTTATTATTTTATGCTAAGTTACACAGTGCCTTTCTAAAATATGGAAATCACACATTGAATATATTATTTGCAAATTTCCCTTGATTTATCTTTTAAATACTCCATTCCAATCCTGTTGTTATTCCGATTACTTTCTGTTTTCCTTTCTCCTTTTTATTTCAATTTTCTACTGGTAAGCATTCTACTTCCGATTCCTGCTGCGTATTACTTACGTTCGTCCGCATATTAGCTCACCCTACAGTATGATGTTTGTAACAGTTGTTAACATTTCATAGTGGAGCGATTGCTTATTATGTAAAGTGTTTTATTGTTAATTATTAACTTTTAACTTCAAGTTCAGCTTCACATATTTTAATTTATTCGACCAATCGGTGCCACGAAGATTCATTTAAGTGTTTGAAAGGAAAGTTCACAAACCTGGACTCGATTACTAGGTTACGTCCACAACCCACTAAAATGGTTTTTCTATAGTTTATTAGCTAAGTTATTAGTAATATTTCTTGGTTAAGTGGTTTATAGAGTTTTAGCCATTATTTTGAGATGGTTTTCATATTGAATCAGCATCATTAGTACCTACGCACGACTCTGTCAAAGACTGAATCCAAGACTGTTAGGTCTCATACCAAGCGCTGATTTGGGATTCAGTCATTTACATTTCAAATCAAAATAGGATGTCATTGGAAAGTAACTGTCTTATTTCCAACTCTGTCGAAGTTCATTAGTCGCGGCTTTTCACCAGAATTTTAAGCATCTACTCAGATACACATCTGTAACAAAAACGGCTCGCGAATTAAAAGTAAACTAACTGCCACGTACTATTTAACTAAACAGTAATCATGTGCACTCATGAAGTAGTAATTTTATTTTTCGTACCAGTATATTGATAATCACTTTCTATTTGTTTAAGGCGCCAAACTAATGTAAATGAACTATTCTACCCTTCCTTTGATTCTGTGCATGGATAAGCTTAATGAGAGCTTCCTCAATCACTTTAAGGTGTGAAATTTCCTTAAATTTCATGAATTAGTATAGTATTAGTTCCTCAGTATTGGTATTTGGGTTTTCCAAAGACTTTTTATTGATATTTTTCCCCAGAAAAAAGCCCCCAAATGCCCTGGTACGGCCGAGAGTGGCAAAAGTCAACTCTCCCTCTCGAAATGCTCTCACATGGCCATTTTCATGCAACCGCTGCCAGGGAGGTCCTACTCACGGCGGTGGTGTTGTTTACGAAATCGAGAGGACGAAAAGCGAATGTCCGGCGCTTTAACCGGGTTAGTGGATATGGAGGATCCATCTGGGGGAATTAGAAAACCCTAATTCCAAACCAATGATGCACATGGGCTCCAGAATCCTGATGAAACAAATGGCGTACGAACGTATTGTTGGTCACCGGCTACCATGTTGCTGCATCTCCTTACGTCGCTCCACTGCCTTGTGGATTAGACCTCCAAGTCAAATGTTGGGGTTGTGGCCCTGTAAGAAAACCTGCTTTGGTTTGGGCACCCAGGCAGTATCCCAGCCTTCACACAAACCGAATGATTTATGTGATGCATATCTGTTTGATGCCTCCTTGTACCAATGTTTGTGTGTTTAAATAAATAAATAAATTATAAATGCAAGTCATTTCATTTTATAACATCCTACAGCTGAATGTCTTATATGGAAGTTGTCAAATTTGTGAACCCGTTTCAGATCATTTAAATGATGAGTACAGTACTAAACAGTAGATAATATGGAATAATACGACTTGATCAGCTAATACCTATGTATGGGACAACATTATTAACATTAAGCTTCGGTTTGGGCACCCAGGTAGTATCATAGCTCACACAAAAATCGAGTGGCTTGTGTGGCGCATATGTATTTGGTGTCCCTTTGTACCAATATTTATGTGATCAAGCAAATAATAAATACCCCATGAAAGTATTCATCGATTTTATGCAGCCTGTCTTATACCCGTAACCAGTGGGTGGGTGGGGTGTTAAGTATCATGGATTAAAGTTGGTTGCGATCCAGTAGTTGCATTCATTGTCTATCTTCTAAGTATCAAGTGTCATTGTTAAATCTTTATTCTTTGCTCTTGTTTCTCCCTTTTGAACCATACCCTCATGTTTCGATATTTATTGATGTTTAATTTAAGTTCCGTCTTTTGCTTCGTATCTTGAAGTTTTCCTTCCCTGTTGTAACCTTGACCCATACACATTCGTTTCAGGCCTTACCTTGATGAATACTAGCTAGTTGGTCAGCTGTTCTAACCCCGGTAGACATCTGGGATGACTGACAGAACCCTCAGGTCAGTTTACTAGCAGTATGTGAAATTTAAGTTGTAAACTTTCTAAAGGTAGTATCTTATCACAATTGAGCTTCTCCGTAGCTGTACCTATCGCTAATTTTTTCACCAATTAAGTCACTTATCCATGTGTTTCTAAGCTTACCGAGATGTGTCATCCGAACTTAAAATAATTAGTCACAAATTTCTAGCTGTAGATATTCAGTTGTTTGTGGTCGTTCTGTTTACTAACTAAATCTCGACTCAAACACCAACATTAGTTATGATTTCTACGTGTTCACTTTCATCGCTTAGTGTATTGAAAATTCAACAATTACTGATCTGCCTGCATCACGGTTAGGTCTTAATTTGGAACATTGGTCCTAACTTATAGTTCCTGTAGATGAAGTCGTTAATTTATCAATATTGTAAATTGTATACATTACACTGCACTACAGAGGTACCATACTACTATCAGCTTTAGCAAAATTTTACAACAGAATGTTGTTGAATCTAATGAAAGGTTCAGTAAACGTCCAACTTCGAGATCAATAGGCAGGATTCCATAATGATCGGTCGTGCATAAATCAAATGGCGACCATACGGAATTCTTCACTATATATTAACTTCCTTGACTATGAGAAAGTGTTTGACAATGTAAGTAATACTTACACTAAATTATTGATTAATGGATGTCAACTACTTCTAGTTTGATGTATTCAGATTTA
The DNA here is from genome assembly GCA_946903255.1 of Schistosoma spindalis. Taxonomy (NCBI): domain Eukaryota; kingdom Metazoa; phylum Platyhelminthes; class Trematoda; order Strigeidida; family Schistosomatidae; genus Schistosoma; species Schistosoma spindalis. The sequence goes on along the minus strand of OX336416.1, from coordinate 36,902,711 downwards.
ACTAATTGCCAGATGATTAAACGAAATATATCTTATTGTGGTTTTTATTATTTTGATCGATTGGGAATTCGTGGTTAGTTCGCGGTAAACTTTTCATTTGCTCTCTTACTGTTTGTTATGCCCCGATAACCATAATGAATGGTAACTTTGGGGATCCATTTATGGACCAATACTATGCGTATACTTTTATCGTATAATTGTTAAATAACTAGACTGTTCATATTCATGTCCCTCTTACTATGAGCCTTATTTTGACCTATGAACTATTATTATACGATTTACCGTTCTTGAATCATGCCCTGTCTACTAATTACTACCTCCCACATTCACAGCTACATTTGGCCAAATCTTGTATAAATGTTGTTTCCTATCTTATTGGTACGATGTGGTCTGTTTGGATTGTATATAAACACAGTATGTTTGAAATAAATGATTCATATCACAGAGGATGAGACTGGTGTTCTGGACTTAACTGGCTGGGCTAGGCGGGAAGCAGGACCAATAAGGACTCTAGACTACTCGCACAGGTTTAACGCGTCATTGGTCCGATTGATACTTCACTACTCTCTAATTTGCGGTATCGTTACGTTATCCATTAACAAGACACACAGGCCACAAGTTATAACACTGTTCTTCCTTGCGCCGAGCATTATCAGTCTTCGTTCCATCATACCGTAACATATAAACCGTAATGTCCGCAGTCATAACAAGTAGTACCAGTATTTTGATTAATCATGGTGACTACTACCGACATGTTCATAGTTTTCAGGTAACCAATTTAGGTAATTAATACATTTATCCACATTCATTTAGTATGACAATTTAACTTGTTGAGTCGAATGTTTTTGAAGTAGTCGTCTACAGATTCATAGCCTATTGTTTGTTTGAGGAAATTCAGACACATTTCTTTACGTTCTCCCGACAGTATCCACTTCCCTCATTCAAATTTATACTGATTTTTTCTCTTTGTAAACATCACATATTGGACGAAGTGGTCACAACTATTTCCTATGATGTTTTCAATTGATTTCTCTACAAACTAATCAGAATGTTGCCCATTAATTTTTTCCAGAATACATCAACAACCATTTCCGTCAGCTGTGCAACTAACGTCAGTCCATCCAACAGCGGACTTATGGGTATACGTTTAGTGTCAGTACGTTCTACCCCAACTACTTCTGTTCCCAATAACAGTTCTATTTTACTAAATACTACCTGTTTCCAGTCATCTACTGGGAGTCTTGGGACTCGTGGAAATACAGGTGATAACTCAGTGATTATGGCCACATCTCCATCACAGATCGTATCTTCTGGTGGACACCTTCGTATAACCAATTCACATTGCTCACAGTCTTCGGATATTCATCAAACACAAGCCGCTGCGGTGTATGTTTTGACCACCTCTGTTTATCCGATTCTAAGCACTACTACTGTTACTTCGTCGAATTCTAGTTCAGGAAGTGAGTCAACATGTTCTGCTTCTAGTATCATCAGTCCAGTTGTTGTTTCCGGATCAACAAACGGTGTTCTTCAGGTGCGATTTAGATCTCCACAACCAAATATTAGTCCTACTGTCATGGCTGAAAACCAAGAATCTAAAAGTTTGCAAGTTGTTAATCATAATATTCTTCCAACTAGCCTACATTCAATATCGGATGTAAGTTGAACTAAAATTCAGGTATTTTTAATGACCTAAAAGTTATGTGCCTGTTGGTACTTTAACAAAATAAATTTCAGAATATTATCAATATCCAAAATTCTTTTATATATTTGTTGTTTGCAAGGGTACAGTAAGGTTTACAGGGACTGAAATACCTGATAAAATAGAATGATATACAACGGTGTATTTTTGTAAAACTTGTGTGAAATGAACCTACTAAATTTGTGAAATGTCTTTTCTAGGTTCCTAAGTCAGTTTCCGAAGATTCAAAGTACATTAATCCGGCTAGTAAACCACTCCGATGTGCCTCTGAATCGAATCCTCTTTTACATCATCTAGTTTCATCCTTGAAACAATCTCAAAATGAATCAACGACTGATGTTAGCCATATGAGTAATACAGATCTGAAGAAATCTGATTCAATTTCAACACATTCTGAATTATCTCTTTCAAATTCATGGTCATATAATAACATAGATGATTCAAAACAGATTAATGCTGGGAACTACTTGAATTCAAATGAAAAACACAATTACTTTTATCCTACTACCAGCAGAGATAATTCTGACCTTAACAATGACTTCACTGATTGTGATAATAAAATTTTAAACGAAAAACAATTGGCTGTACCTTTTCACAATATACCACGTAAGAAAATTAAAGGTGAACAGGAACCAAATGAATGTCAAAAAGTTGATGAGATTACCATTAAAAGTGATCTTCACAATAGCAATAAACTATCAAAAGCTGGTATATTATGGACTGTAGACCCTGTTGATGGTCGTGAATGGATACTTAATGGAAGACCTCCAAGGCCGTTAATCAATCCAAAGTGCGGATTTTCAAATAGTAGGTTGAGTGTTCCTTGTCGTTCGAAGACCTCTCACTTTCTCAGGTGAGTTTTAGTTGCTTAATATCCTATATTTTCATGTTTTGATTATACTGTTATTTTTTTTATCTGAGTTCCTCCCATAGATTGTACACCAAAAATGTATGTCGTTATAGACATTATGGATTTTCAAATTCGTTTGATAATTGTATGAAGGTTTAAATGTTATATTTAAATCATAAATTTTAATTTTCTTTCACTCCTCAAAGCTTCAGGAGCCATAAAATTCTATCAACTAGTAATTATAATATTTTTATATCTTAACTCGTATGTGTCTTCGAAGCATTGCTCGTATATCCTGGGACCACCGAGTAAGTAATGCAGTTGTTAGGAAACAGGTACTAGGTAAGAATGGCAAATCAATTGATGGAGTAGTAAAGCTTCATCAGTTGAGATGGTTGAGACATGTGTCACGTATACCCAACCACCGACTGCCATGATGTGCGAGGTTTTATGGTGTAGGAGTAGGTTGGAAGAAATATAGGGGCGACCAGAGCAGAACAAGGCACAAATTCATGAAGTCACTGATAAGTGAGTTGAGTCATATTGGTAGGTGTAGACTACCTGGTTGGGATCCGCGAGACGATAGCAACCGATGGTTAGAGACCTTGAATGACGTAACTCAAAATGGTTTAAAATAGCGCAGGTGCATCCACTCTTTGTGTTCTCCCAAGCGTTTCAGGATTTCATGAGTTAGCGGGAGGCTTTCTTTAATATTGGTAGTACGAGACTAAGTATCATTTCCAAGCCACGCATATTGAATCTTTAAAAAAATTGTTTATGAATAATTTTTTCTGCCTCCATATCTTTTGAATTATAAACTTGTCTTTCTCATATTTTTTAGTCTTTCTGAAATTTGCACAAAACCACAACACAAGTCTGCCAATCCTGATGACTCTTCACGACGTGGTGTGCAAAATACTCGCCGCAGACGTCGTTCTTTGGTTACTGGCACGAATATGTCACACTCCGAATCTGATATTCAGAGTAAAGAAGAGAGAGATATAAATAGTTTGAATTCTAATTCTGAGTCAAATGAAGCGAAACGTTTAGTGCAAGATATTTTAGCGGTACGCGCTGAGCAAGAAGATTCTGATTTTGTTAGATTTCCTTTGACCATCACATCAGTGCTGGATATTACAGGTTGGCGTGTTCTTCATTGCGCAGACAACTTGGATTTATTGGTAAGTGTTATCATTAAAAGTCTTGGTTTTATAATTCGTCTTTAAAAATTTGTCAGACAAGTCAGCTTTTGTGTTTGGAAATATATACTTCAATAGTTCATGAAGTAACCTGTTAATTCGAATCTAAATCTACCAGTGGCTTTCGCTCGTAGCTCAACACGTGAAATTTTTTACTTCCAATCATTGTCTCTGCTGTTTACACTATTTAAATTTGTTCCAATTTCTCTCATTCTTAATGTTTATTAATTGATAGGATAAGATGACACTTATTTTTGCAAATTTTATACCATACTGGAAGTAACCTTTTTGTTTATGTCCTACTGTTCGCAGAAAAATGTAGCTATAAAATCTCTTCGAACTGAGTTCAAAGACGATAAAGTCGGTGATGTGTTTGAGATAAAACTTTCTAAGTTACAAGTCAGTTATAAATGCTATGTCTATCATTACATGAACTTACTGGAAAAACACAAGTGACTTATTGAGTTGGAGTACACATATGCCAAATGTACGTCGTTTGAAAATTATGGCAAAATATCTGGTCATCTAAACAGTTTAAGTGGGCCGAAAATAGTCTGGATAGATTTCTCGAACTCTAAATGGTACCTCAGGACCAGCCATCAGGGATTGAAGTAGTTAAGCGTGTCGGTCACACAAAGATTGTATTTTAAATAGTTCTTACCCAATCTGGTTTACTTACTTACGCCTGTTACTCCTTGTGAAGGAGCATAGGCCGCCCACCAGCATTCTCCATCCAACCCTGTCCTGGGCAATCCTTTCCAGCTCTTCCCAGTTGTTATTCATCCTTTTCATATCTGCTTCTATTTCCCGACGCAATGTGTTCTTTGGCCTTCTTCTTTTCCACTTCCCTTCAGGATTCCAAGTTAGGGCTTGCCTCGTGATGCAGTTTGATTATTTGCTTAATGTATGTCCTATCCATTTCCCAACTGAAAGCTGGTTTGTTCTCTCCCATAGTAGACTGTTTCTGATGGTATCCGTCCACAATATGGTTTATGTTTAACATATTCTTTAGATAATCGTCATTCATCAATGTCTGTCTATTAAGCCCTCAATATTGATAACATCATCTAGTATTCTTATCTAATAACCAAAAGGAACGAAATAATTTTTGTCACTTCTCTCCTTAACTCGTTTTTTTGCTTGAGACATTGTTTCATTTCAGATCTATGTTAGTCGAATCTTTAGTATACATATACAGTTAGACAACCTTTTCTTATGTCTGTATGTTAGTTTGGGAGTGACGGTTCTCGCATATCGATTGAAGCCAAGTTTTCTTAATCTTTTTTGCTAATAGAGATTCCGTTTCTGTGGTTTTAGGCATACACAGAATTGCAGACACTAGAAACCATAAAAAATATGGAGACTGATTTAGCTGACCAGCTTCATTGCATTTCTACTCAGAGTGTTACATCATCACTTAGTGTATCTCAAGGTGTTAGTGAAACAGCAAAATCTATAGAATCTGGATTAAAATCAGATGAATCCGAGATGGCTAGTCAGTTTAATGTAGCTATTGAATTGATCAAAGGCATTTCTCAACGTAAAAGATACCTGTTGGACTCCATTCAGAGGATAAGTTTGGTCACCAAAAATTTAGTACATCATTTCAGTCCTGGAATTCATAATCTAATTGAAGAGCTAGAAGATAGTCCTAACAACTCTAGTAAATCATTGTCTCCATCATCATCGAAAACCAATTTGGATTCCAACACTTTATCTTCTCCAATTACCTTACGGAGATCTTCACGAAGGTTTTCGACCCATAATCCCATAGTCCGACAAGTTCGACGTCGAAATAACGTTGCAATCACTAGAGGCTCAAAATCACTAACTTCCCTAATTAAACATTCATCAAACAGCTGTCCAGGAACGAGTTCTCAAGGAAATATATGTAATGGTGGAACCAGTAACTACTCCGTAATTCGGTAGTTATGAATTTCAAGGTATGTTTTCTTTTCATATTTAGTACTTAACATGTATTTCGTTACTTCTTTTTGAAATCCATTTAAAACTACAATATATGATATGTATCTTAGTATGCAATCAAAAGCTGGATCGTTTGATAATGATATTTTAAGTTTATATTTTAAATAATTTATGTAAGAGACACGATACTGTCCAGGGATACAAACCAATGCATATTTTTTTAAGAAACCATCCACTGAGCCCTCATAGTCTTAATATCTAATATGAAAGAAAATGTAACGACATCAGGAAATGCAATCCTATAGCAACCGGTCACTAAATCACGCTCACATTACTACGTAATTAACGTTACTAATGATCGTCGATTAAATTACTGTCTTGATCGAATTTAGATCACTATTTAACAACAGGCTGTATACAAATCCTCGGACTGTGTTCATTTCCCGGTTCTGAAATTAAAAAAAACACTTGTTGTATATTAGTGACCGCAAAATCGTGACTAACAAATTCTAAGTTCAAATAATTTTCAAATTCACCTCTTAGTTATCTAAAGGTTTTTTCTCTGTTTCTTCTTCTTACCCCTTATTACTTTATAACACAATGCATTAACTTTTATTTCCCATAATTCATTTATGTTTCTTTTTTGTTAATTTTTAGAGATATATATTTCAAACACCACCAATATCCAATGATACATAGAATTGTACAGTGTTGTGTATGTACGTTATGCACTACCATGCAGCATTTTTATTATATATATATATATATATATATATATATATATATATATATATATATATATTACAATGAGAATTATCAACATGTCATATAAATGTTTATATATAAATTACTATTATTATTATTATTCTTTTCTCATCACTGATGTTTAGTGTTACTGTGTATAAATAATATTCTATTTGTTAAATTTTTAGGATTTTCTTTCTATTCACTATTTGTATTGTATAAGTTGATTGAATGTTACTTTTCTATTTGCTTGTTTAACTAATAACTATCTACTCATACTTATTCATTTCATCACTTTGTGTGTGTGTATTTATGTGTGCATATACAAAGTTCATATTATTGTTATTATATTCGATAATGTTGATGAAATTAATAGGAACACTAATAGAATTTGTTTGTATTCCGTGTATGGTAGTTTGCATTCGTTAGTGCTGTCTACATTTTCTTCTATGTATATATAAATATATTTATGTACAACAAATAGTATTATTTCATTGATGCGTTTATTTCTATTGTTCATATAAATATGTATGTGTATATACTACTACTATTATTATGATAGTGATAATGATAATTATTATCACTATCACCTTTAATCTAACACTGTAATCTGTTTTGTGTTTAATAGATAAATTATTTACTATATATGCGTAGTTTTTGATTTCTCGTTTGTATTATTATTATTATTATTATTATTATTATTATTATTATTTATCCTACATAAGTTTTTTGTAGTCTATCTCTCTCTTATACTGTTTATACGTGTATGCATATCATTCACTAAGATGACCTTGTCGAACATCCAATTCTATTGTAAGATGACCAAATATCTATGTTAGGTTCATGATTGATTTTGATAATAATAATAATAAAGAAAATTTAATTACTGTTGTAATAATATTCCAGTAAATATGTATATATCACTCTTCATGTGATTCAATGAAATAATTAGTGATTATTCAATTGTTAAATAACGAACAGAATTAAAATTATATTATATGACATTTTGATTGGATCTTTCATTATCTAGTCGAAAAATTCAATATTATTGTAAAATAAGTCATTTCATCAATTATTCTATCTAGTTATATCGTTTATCATATCAACAGTACCGTTATAATAGAGTAATCCTGTTATATATGATTATGAAGTTGAGTTGTATAGATTTAGTTTAAATTATCACTTGATAACAATTATACGTCAACCCTAGTATACACAAGATGGTTTTCAAATTTCACTGGTTGAAATCATGAATCAATTGGAGCTAGACCACCACGGAAAACCTGGAAGCACTGAACGGCTGTCTCATACTAGTATGGGACTCCTCAGCAGTGCGCATCCACGATCCCGCCCCTCGCGAGATTCGAACCCAGGACCTACCAGTTTCGCGCCAGACGCTTAACCAACTAGACCACTGAGCCGGCATCCAACGGTGTTAATGTCTAACTTCAACCAATCCACGAAGTTGCGCCACCGTACACCATTGTCTTCAGTGAGCTGATATCACACAACAGACCTGGTTGAACTCCACTGATAACGGCTTCTCACTAGAACTCCAGGAGTATCTCTTGAAGTCAGTCACTAATGAGCAGATGATTATTATTATCAGGAGGGATTGTGTGGAGATTTTAGAAATTTCACTGGTTGAAATCATGAATCAATTGTTTATCACATGAAATATATATATATATATATATATATATATATATATATATATATATATAAGCTCAGTCCTAACCATTTCAGTAATCTGTCAAATAATAATTCAGTCTTTCATATATAATCTGACATCACCAACCCCTTACACAATTATGAACTTGTCTTTGAATAGTAACTGAAACATATATATATATATATATATATATATATATCCTGCTTCGGTTTGGGCACCTGGGCAGTATCACAGCCCTCACACAAATCAATTGAGATTCGTGTGGCGCATATGTATTTGGTGCCTCCTTGTACCAATACCTATGTGTTAAAATAAAATAATAAATATATATATATATATATATATATATATATATATATATATATATGTATATATATATATAAAGTAACTTTTTCTTAATAGCATCATTCCATCATTATGTACTTTGGAATAGCATTATTTTTTTATAGTCAATCACTGGAATATCACAAGAGATTGAAAATTTGAAGCTAACACTTAATCAGATAAATACATACCTTGTAGAAGAAAATGATCAATTAAAGTGTTCTGATTTACTAAATCTAAAAAAAGACTTGGAAGAATTGATTGAATTGAAGGAAAATGAACTTTTGAATTGTAGAAAAGCACAACTTTTAGCTGAAATTGGATCTATACTTGCTGATAATCAAGAGAACGATGATGAAATACAAGGAACGTCACTTCAAACAGATGTATCAACAATTAATGAACAATCTTTAGTCGGACAACGTTGTAGTGTTCCTGGATGGACTTCGGCTGGAAAATTTATTCGACAAAATGCGCTAATCCTTTCAGTTGTAGACCATGATGGAAACAGCCCAGATCGAGTACGAGTACTATTGGCTCATCCAACACGTCTTAGTGAAATGCCTTGTGAAAGATTTTTCGAGACTGGGACCTGTCATCGGGGTATACGTTGTACTCGCTCTCATGGAAAGATTTTCAACATCGAAGTAAGTTACAATAAACTTTATAAGCGCTATCATTACACATATTTTTTGATAAGTCACCCATTCGATTCCCATTTGACACTGTATTTGATTGGCGTTAGAATAATTTTAGCTTTTAAAATTCCGCACTTGATTTTCATGGTTCCAATCCTATTTTCGATACTCTTTAGTCACTAACCCTAGGTGTATTTGTGTCGAATTTATGGTTTATCTGTTTTGTACAATGTACTCTGCAACTTTAAAAGTTCCTAAGTTGTTTTTTACTTGTTTGCATGATATTCATTGATAGAAATCACACTTGGCGCTATGGCTTAGTTCTAAGAGGACTTGACTCGCAAACAATAAGTCCCGAGTTTGAATCTTAGTCCACTTAGGTTATTGGTTGATATCATTAACTATTACACACGCAGTTTGGGTCAGAGCCGAGTACTTAAACCTGTGCTTAGTTAATAATATGTATTAATTAATGATCCGTCAATAAATCTATTTCCAGGACTCCCCATTGGTTTATTTCTAGTTAATTTCAATGTACATTCCTATTCAAATGTACAGGATTAATTATCTCAAGTTAGGTTGGTATGAACAGTTCAGATATGACTAAGACACCAGTATACTATCGATTACTTGATTTATTTGCTTTTTAAAAGTGGTAGGTATGATTAACTGACGGATCAGAGAAATATATTACAACGCTACATCTACATTCTCTGTAATTGTATTTTATTTATTTGAACACATAAAAATTGGTACAAGGGGGCACCAAATATATATGCGCCACACAAAACAATGAGAATTTAAAGAGAAGGCAAGAAAAAGGTAAGGAACGTAGGGAATTATATAAAAAAAAGAACAAAAATGAGGGAAACGAAGAGGTACAATCAGAGGAAATCTTACAGTTAAGGAAGATACAACCACTTTTTATGAAGAAGGAAAATGAAGGTTATAGCAGGATCGCCACTGGCTTCTATTCTGAGCCATATCTGATAACGTCTCTAGCCACTGCGTTACACCGTCTCTCGGACCCCAACCAGGGAGTCGTGAAGGACCAACAGAAGCTAGCCCTTTGCAGCTTTCTTTCATACCACGACAACATGTCATATACTGACCACCTCTCCGCTTTTTCCAACCAGTCCCAGAGTCGGCAAATAATGCACGACGTGGAATTCTCTGGGACGACATTCGTAGAACATGTCTAAGATGGTGACACCAATTGCATTATCGTCTCTGTGCCCGAACACACGATGCCGAACCTCTGCATTAATAACATGGTGTTGCCACTGGATGTCAGCAATCCTTCGGAGACAGCGATGATCGAACACAGAGAGTCGTCTAACATCCTCAACTCGGAGAGGCCAGGTTTCACAAGCATAGAGCAAAACTGCTCTCACCGACGCGTTGTAGATCCGACCTTTTACAGCCAGACTAACATCACGAAGGCGCCAAAGATGGCCCAGATTGGCATAAGCCACTCTGGCTTTCACTATACGTTCACTGATCTGATCACTCACGCCACCACCAGCACTTATGCAGCTACCCAGATACACGAACTTCTCGACTACTTCTATCTGCTCACCATCCAGAGTGAGTACAGGATTAGAATCCTGCCAGTCTTGTAGAAGAACTTTGCACTTCGAGGGTGCAAAGCACATACCATACCTACGGACACTGATTGCCAACTGATTAAGTGCGGATTGCATGGCTTGGGCATTCTCGCACAGTAAGACAATATCATCCGCATACTCAAGGTCGAGAAGTCTTTCTCCAGGCAACAGATCCACACCACCATTACTTACATCCATCAGAGCTGTTTCCAGAATGCCATCGATGGCAAAGTTGAAGAGGAATGGTGAGATTGGGCAACCCTGCCTAACCCCACTGCTCGAATGGAATAGTGGAGAAAGGTGGTTGTATGCCCTCACTCTGCCTGAGGTGTTTGTGTATAGGGCTTTTAGGATGTTAATAAACTTCTCAGGCACACCCTTCTTCAATAGACAATCCCAGAGAACAGTTCTGTCCAACGAATCGAAGGCAGCCCTGATATCAAGAAACACTACGATTGTTGGCCTTTGATAAGTATGGCGGTGTTCCGACGACCAGGCTTCTCGGTCCTTACCCAAGCTTTGCCCGATTTCATTACGTAACATCCTTCGTCTGTGGTCAAACTCACGGTCACCTGGAGTAGACCGACCGGCTTCAATCAGTTGTAAGGAAACAGAAGAAACCCAGTGCTTGTAAGCGGGATGTTTCGCAAACCCACAAGTGACTTGACCCGCCATTTTCATGGCGTCATGCAATTGCAACCAATGCTCATCTATGCTTTTCGGTGGAGTGGTAGCTAGCCTAGAACCTAGCTCGGTTCGGTACATACTAGCAACAGAAGTTTCAGCCAGCTTGCTAACATCGATCCTTTGGTGGCGGTCACTTCGTTGTCCACTGAAAAGTAAGGTAAGATTGGCTCAGACCAGAGCATGATCAGTTTCCAGATAGGTACTCCAAAAGGAGCGGCAGTCTTGTACACAACAGCGCCAGCGGTAGCTGGTCGCGATGTGATCAATCTGAGTCCAGGCTTGAGATGCAGAAGGGGGACGCCAGGTGGCACATCGGCGATGACTGTGCCGAAAGTTAGTGCTAGCCAGAAACAGGTTGTGGTCTGTGCATAGTTGCAGTAGACGTTCCCCGTTATCTTTCCTGTGACCAACAAGTCCCCATCGGCCACCTAAGCGACTCTCTTCTGTGCCTAGACGCCCGACCTGAGCATTCAAGTCTCCAGCTAGTACTACAATATCTGTCGAACGCACTTTCTGGAGAAGAACAGTTAGCTGATGGTAGAACTCATCCTTGATTGCATCCGGGCTGCAATCTGTCGGGGCATAGGCGGAGATGACGAAAAGACATCGTTTCTCACGCCGATTTGTTCTCACTTTGATGGAACTTTCTAATCTAACGGCACATAACCGACTGTTAATGGGGATCCAGTCGACTAGTGCTGCCTCAGCTCTAGCACTTAGTGCGACACCGACGCCAGCAAGACCAGACAAAGATGCCACGGGGTCCCCGGATAAACGCACATAAAACCAGCTTTTGGAAGTGACAGATGATGAGCGAAATTGTAGTACTTCACCAGAGTCTTGAATACAGGTCTCGGATAGACAACACACATCAATATTAAGACTTTCCAAAGACATAGCCAGCCCTATCTGTTGTCCGACCTGTATAAGTGTGCGAACGTTGAAGGCAGCCAGTTTGAATGGTGCACGTGGTTTCAGAAAGACTGCTTCAGTACTCATATTCGGTAGTAACATACAATTTTCAACCAGGCAGTGACTCGAGAACGTTTAGATAAAGCTGAATTTTCACCATAGGCGAGCTGCTGTCTGAGTCGAAACGGATACAAAAAGTAGAAATAGGAGATAGTGAATAAATGACGTAGTAAATAATAATAATAATAATAATAATAATAATAATAATACCAGTCATTTCAATGTTAGTCGGAGAGAAACGAATATTTTCTATAAGCAGATAGTTCATCATGGTTTTAGTGTGTGGGCTGAGATACTGCCCGGGTGCCCAAACCGAGGCAGGTGGTTTTCTTAGGGGGCCACACCCCGAGCCTTTGACCTAAAGGTCTAGTCCACAAGGCAGTGGAGCATCGTGAGGAGATGCAGTCCCATGGAAGCCGGTGACCAAAAGTTGGTTCATACGCCATTTGTTCCCGCAGGATACTGGAGCCCATGTGCACCATTGAATTGGGATCCAGTTATAGCGCCGGACATTCGCTTTTCGTCCTCTCATTCTCAAAAACAACACCCCCACCACGAGAAGGCAGTGAGTAGGACTTCCCTGGCAGAGGCTGTATACACGTGGCCGTGTGAGAGTAATTGTATTAATTTTGGCGATATAAATGTTTGTAGTGTATATTGGATCTTTCTGCCTTCTCATCAAACCATAAACCATGCACAACGTGCTATATTCAGAAGTGCGGTGATTAATTAGGGATCCTGTCTTTTCAAATTAATTTGATATCACAAAACTGTATGTATGATTTCTTTATTTACGTTTTAAATCACGTAGTAAATGTGTCATCTAATTTGGTTACAGCTACTTAATGCGCACAAAATATGAAGTTTTGTAACTATGCAAATCTGAAGTAATCATATATTATGGTTTTTCTTCTCAAAGGATATTGGAGAATGGTATGAACCAGACACAGAAAAATATCTACATGAAGGTCAACCATGTCTAGCTAATGACCGTAAAAGTGATCACAATTCTTTATGGCATTATGCAAGGCTTCTTCAAACGGATTTCGAATCAGGCACTTGTGTTGTTGAATGGGGTCATGTTAAAAACCAACCTGATAAGAATTCAGTGAAGCGTCAATCGTACGGAAACTTAGAGGATAAAGTAACTAGTTTGCCACTAGAATGTATCCATATATTAGAAAATGATGATGATGATGATGATGATGATTGACACTGATGTATCTGTAGATAGTGATATTTCATCATCAACTACTAATTCTGTGGATTGCAGTGATTATTTGGATTCTACTACTTCGTATACTCGGCCTTCCATCGAACTGATCAATAGTGGACAGACGACTGAATCGAAATCATGTTCGCAGGTTTGTTGATATGTTTTTGTATTTTAGTTTTCTAGACCTATTACTTATAGCTTAAAATTGTAGTTGTTTACGTATGAACTGGAAGTTACCGAGTAAACCGTACATGACATTGACTATAAATTGGCTTTCACGCTAAAGGGAGTATAGACTGCAGTGAAGTTTTCATTTGAGACGGACATGAAACTTATTCGATTGGCATTTGCCAACTTGCATCACTTGTGTTGTAGGTGAGATATCTATCTGCCTACCAAAGAACGAGTATAATGTACAGCAGTTCGCTCCGTCCTACTTCATAAGTATGAAGCATGCCCATCAAGAATATAGGATATTTGTTATGTAACAACAAACCATGTCGTAAATAATATTCTTCATGTTTAATATGAGTTACATTTTATAGTTGTAAAAAAGCCTCTTCGTGATTTCTTTTTCCTAGTATGATAAACGTCGTTTACGGGTTCAATTTGTCTTCGGTAATACACTTTTACCGGACCAACCACCAAATTTAGACACCGATAAGGAATATCCCAATGTTAATAAAGAAGAAAAACAGAGTTCCATTGGTGATTGGGAGGCACATACTCGAGGGATAGGCTCTCGTTTATTAGCAAGTATGGGTTATCCAGGTTACGGTGGACTTGGTCGCTGTCACCAAGGTCGTCAATCTCCTGTATGTACTAACCTTGAAAAGTATCAAGTGCATAATGTAAAGTGGAATCATCGACCCTCACTAGACAATGTTGTGTTATCCCAAAAACGTATGAAAAGCATTGCATGCCGTGATAAAACAATAGAAAAGTCAAGTAAAACACCAAAAAATCATGTTTCTTCTCATAGTGGAAGTGTTTTTAAGTTAATTAATATGGCATTATTATCGACATCCAGTAACAATGACCAAAATCCAACACGCCCTAATAATAATAACAATGATAATACAAAGAATACCGTAACATCACAAATTTCTCTTACAAATTGTAATGAAAGTATTCTAAAACGTAAGCTACTCCATACACATGAACAAATCAATCGATTACATAAACAAATTTCTAAAGCTCAAGATTCAGTGAGTAGAAATGAAGGACGAGATCGTTTAGCAGTTAAACAAGCACAACAACGAATTAATGATTTACAATCACAATTGATACAATTAAAAGAGAATGAACGAACTATTGTAAATATGCAAAATAAACAAATGAAAGAGAAAAAGCTACGTATTTTCTAACTTTAACCAAAAAAACAACAACAAGAAAGTTGTTTTGTCTAATAAAATAACTAATATTATAAACATATACAACAATGTAAATAGATTATCAATAATGTATAATAACAGTATTTACTTGATATATCTCTTATAAATGTTTTGAATTGTAATTAACTCATTAAAATACTCTAAATTGTAAGTTGGTAGATTATTATTTAAACTAACCAAATCAATGTTTCATTAAGTTTAGTCGTGTATAATTTATAAGATGATTATCAATTGTTTCAAGTTTATAATGTACCGCGATTCGTTTACAAATTGTGATCCCTTTCGTCGATATAACAAAATTGTCAGAGTATAGCTTGTAGTGAAATACTGTTTCGATGCTGATGTACTTGTTTAACAAAGATGCCTGTGTAGTCACAACATAGTTATCGGTCAGATAACTGTTATTCTTAAGCTGAATTTATTTCAATTGATGAGTCAAAAATATTGAGATCAGATCTAATGTGAGTAGACAGTTTAAATGATTAGTACGTCACTGAACTTCAACGCTTATATATTTCTCAAAAACAATCAGCTAAATTTTATCATTTATAGTGTTTCTTAAGGTGATGTAACCAATAGGAACAATTGTCAAATACATAGAGTTGCTACATCACAATAACAATGTTGGCCCTAATAATGCTATCTTAAATAACACGGTCCCTCAAGCTACTACCATCAGTAGCGGTGTAGTGAAGGAGAACACAGGTGAGAACAACCGATTATACTTAGCAAAAAACTACAGTTACTTGATAAAATAGAAAAACCATACTCCAATACTTCATTTGTAGAACATCCACTATTTGTCTCCGACTTCATTGTTCTTGCAATTCCTTACCGATTTCTTTCTGTTCCCGTTCCTCCCTCAACCTTCTTCTGCCAGACATTCTATCCATGACTTGCGTTATATGATACATATTTCGACATAAGTAGCACACCACACTAGCCCCCCTTTTAATAAGCTGTTCTCGCATTTTTCTGGTCGCCGCACCGCTGTCCATGGTGATGTTCGTCACTCACTTGAAACCATTTCTGCAGTTGTCTGGCATTTACGCGCTTCTGGTTTTCTTCTCTCCGGATCGTGTAAAGCAAGTCATGTCTCTCCGTGACAATGTACGGTCCTTTCCACTTCGGGATCAGCTTTCCTGACCCTGGTCCCCCTGCTATGTTACCTTTTCGTTCTCTACACTTTACAAGGTCCTCCACTGCAGGAGACTTCCACGTTCTTCTCTGCTGTTCTGCCTTCATTGTGTCTGATATTTGTTTATTTCCCACATTCCGTATGGCCTCCTTCCTCTCTTAATCTTGTTGTCGTCCACTTCTGTTGTTGTGGCCAGGTCTGATTATGCATTGGAATTGGTGGCTGTCTACCATACATAAGCAGGGAAGGTGACTTCTTGGTTGTTCCTTGTATAGAGGCAAAATCAATTTCTGTTAGCCCGTTCGTCTGAGGTTGATATGCTGTGCTTCGTATTCTTTTGATGCCAAACTGCTTGTTACTTCTATCGAAGCGTCTACTTGACCTGATTGAGATACGCGCGAAACCGATGTTCCGATTAAGGAAGATATCTTCAATTGAGTCGTTGTACCCGAGATTCCGACTTGCTTTGCTACATCACTAAGTACTAGAGTCGTATCTGAACCATTGTCTAACAAGGCATATGTATTTACGTATCCCGTGGGCCCGTGTAGCCTAACAGGTACGAATCCTAAGTACGTTTTAGTGGAATAAATCGAGTTACAATGTGCTTGTTTAGTGCCAGAGTCTGTGTTATGAAGAACCTTATGATGGCGTCGCTTACATCCATCGACTCCACACAACATAGATTGACGACAGTCTGTTGCTCGATGATTGGGCTTTAAACAGTTAAAACATAGCTTAAACCTCTTCAGTAATTCTAGTTTTTCGTCGTGACTTACTTCTAGCAACTGTGGACAAAATGCAACTTCGTGGACATTAGAGCAGATTACACAATGTAGTTTTTCTTTGCTTGATAAGGTATGGATCTTAGCTCTACTAAATACAGGCTGGTTGTTCGATGTCGTTTGAGCTTTGTAGCTCCCACTTGCCAACTGTCCGTAAGTGTTCGTCGCAATTGACACTTTCCTTTCTAGGAATTGTAGAAAATCATTGAAATCAGGTTCTAGCCCTCTTCTTAAAATATCATCTGCGGCTTCTGCCCATTTAAACTGCATGTTTCGTGGCAATCGTTTTAGTATTCGTTTTATGTTGGTCGAACAATTCAGGTCAGCAATTCGTCCCATCTGTGACAAGGCTAATTTACAGTTGGTCATGAGTCTTGTTAGTTTCTGCAGCCCTGCCACATCATCCTGGCTTATTGGTGACCCGTTTAATAGTTCTGTTAAAAATGCTTCTACGATGTCGTGCGGTCTACCAAACTGCTTATGTAAAATATTAACCGCTTCAGTATAACCTTTGTCTTCTGGTAACAAAACGCAGTGTTCGATGGCATCTTTTGCTATACCGTCACAATAGTGTATCAATTACATTAATCGCTGAGTGTCGTCGTTAACTCTGTCAGCAATGTTAACTTTGAATTCCTTCATGAATGCCCAAAATTTTAGAGGGCTTCCGTCGAATTTCCTGATCTCTATCTTCGGTAGACCTGCTGTCATAAATAGTGACCTTATACTGTCTACGTGTCTTTTAGGTTCCGTCTCGTCCTCCATGGTCGTATTGGTGTATCGGTGACTTGCCTTAGTTACGGGTTTTACGTCTTTGGATCGAGACCCAGAGAACTCGTAATACAAATCAGATTGTCTGACCTATCGCATATAGGGACCTCATTCAGAGCATCATTTACGTTACTGACCCATTTATGTAAGCGACGCCATCATAAGGTTCTTCATAACACAGACTCTGGCACTAAACAAGCACATTGTAACTCGATTTATTCCACTAAAACGTACTTAGGATTCGTACCTGTTAGGCTACACGGGCCCACGGGATACGTAAATACATATGCCTTGTTAGACAATGGTTCAGATACGACTCTAGTACTTAGTGATGTAGCAAAGCAAGTCGGAATCTCGGGTACAACGACTCAATTGAAGATATCTTCCTTAATCGGAACATCGGTTTCGCGCGTATCTCAATCAGGTTAAGTAGACGCTTTGATAGAAGTAACAGTTCTCAACTTGTGAGGTGTCTGTGGTGTTTAAACGCGTCCTTCAAGTATAAAGATAAAAGGTTTCGATAGTACAAAGCACAGCTGACAGCTGTGTCTAAATTTGATAGCAGTTTATGAACAACCGAAACCCGAACCAAGAGCAAAACAATATGGAAACTGTTGCGTTTAAACAAATGCACGAAACTGTGGATAAACGTTACAGTGATTAAGGTACAGTAATTATAATGATAAATACAATTATATGTACAATAAACGTCATAAATATATGTGAATAATTCAGAATAATACAATACGACTTGCGTTACAACATAGGTGCAAAATTGTTGGAAATACAATTGCTTACTGAATGTAAATAAGTAGTACAAAACAATATACAAAAGAGTGGGAAGGAAACGAGTAGGAACAATGTAAGCAAACTTAACACTGCTTAAGATAGGCTTTAAACCCGTCACTTTCAAAACAGGGACGCTGATCGGTTAATATCATGTTCGGTATTCTGTGACGCGCTACAATATACCGGATTACTACTTCGGTCACTGTTTTTGCCCGTTGGTCTGCGATGGGTACGGTGTCTCTTCCCAACGTGTAACATGTTTCGTGATCACTAGCAGGTACTGGTTACCGCTTTCCGTCTGTGAAACGGTCCACCGACTGCAGTTACTGGGACTGACTGTAATGGCAGTTGCGTGTATCGATCGCTTTTCATTAGTTGGCACTACTGGCAAGTTAACACGTATTGGGCCATATCGTCTCTCATGCCTGACCAGTATGCACTTAGTCATAGTAAATCTGTCGTCCTTGCGATGCCTGGTGACACTCATGTATCACTTTACGCCCCCGGTTCTTCGGATTCGCAGCCGTCCAATTTTCGTCATTGTTCTGCCAGATCAGGGGTCCATATGTGTTCACTGTCTTTCCTTTTGCCGAAGCAAAATTATTACTTTCTCGTTCATTACTCGTTTGTCGACGCCTTCTCCCTCTTTTATCTCAGATTACCTCTCGAAATATAGGGTCAACTTTCTGCTGCCAGATAAGTTCTAGTGGATCTCACTCTATACTATTCACTGCGTATGTTGACAACGGGAGCTCGGGTTTCATGTCTGGTCTTGACAAGTAGTCCGCCATTACGTTTTCTTTTCCTGGAACATGGCTGACACTGAAGTCGTATTCCTGCAGACGTGTCATCCACCGCGCCAACTTTTTACGTGGGTCTCCTGCTGTTTTCAGCTACTGTAGGTGTTCATGGTCAGTCTCGTTGTGGAGTCATCTACCTGAAGGGTACGGTTTCCATTTCTCTCCTCCCCACACAATTGCTAATTACTCCTTTTCGATCGTTGAATACTTCTGTTTGATGGATGCGAGAACGCAGCTTACGTATTCCACTACTCTATTAAACTGATCCAAGATGGCACCTATACCATGATCACTTGCATCTCTGGCCACTATAAACGGTTTCTCGGGTTTATGCAGTCTGAGCGTCACCTGGTATGCTTTTGATTCGGTTGAAGGTTTGTTGAGCGGTCTCAGTCCACGTAAACTTTGTGTTGCACAATAACTTACATAGGGATGTTGCTACGTCGCTGAAGCTCTTAACGACCCGACTGTAGAATGCCGCTCTTCTCAGGAATTTTCTCAATTCCCTTTATGGGTAGAGTTTTCTCAGGCTATGGTTCTATTTCCGCATTTCCCACTTTATGCCTCAGCGACGTGACGCTACTTTTCGCTATATGCGACTTGTCCCTATTAATTCGAAGTCCAAATTCTTCAATTGACTTGGCGTGATGCTTTTGTATAGCTGCACACAGCCACGTCGACTTTAGCTAGATCCCTGAGCAGCAGCGTCATTAATCTTCTGCACGTGAGCGGGGCACCCGCCAACCCAATTGGCATTCGTCTAAATTGACACTATCACATACAGTAAATGCTGCGTTGTTTCGCTCGCTCTATTTTATAGGCAGCTGCCAATAACCTGACCGCAAATCCTGCACTGTAAACACCGTATCATTCTGCAACTGATCTAATGTTCCCACTACTGTAGGTATTGCACAAGGTTTCAGTTCTCTAAAATCGACACAAAATCCATAATTTCCATTCAGTTTCTTTACCAAGAGTTATACGGGTTGTCCGCCTCCTCAATTATACCTGTCGATTTACCTCATCCTCTGAATGCACGACGTGTTGCAAATATATTTACTCGATTGTTCTTTATTGGGATTTCGTACTTTACTTTGTCACGAAATCCGTACGGCTCCGTTTCTAGTGAGCAGTTTCGTGTACTTTGTGCAGAACTCGCTAGTATTTGGCTCCTTCGTTGAAACGTCTGTTGCCACTCTTATCTTAGCCACTTCGCTACTTTCATGTATTGGAAATAAACCGTACATTGTGACCATCTTACCGCTTGTTAGGTCAACTATTTCTTTTACTTCTCTTAGGAAATCTGCTCCTAATATCGGTCTCGATAGGCTTTTAGTCAGTGTGTCTTCCCTGCCCACTGGGCTGTCGAACTCCGCGATCAGCCGCTTCGCGACTGTCTCCCATGTCATCTTTCCACCAGAGCCGTCCAAGCTGTCACATACAACTTTCGCCCTGCCCCTTAGCAGCGTCCCCAACACCACCATCTTCGCCTTAGGCTCCTTCACTCTGATCAGCTCCACCACGGCTTCAAACTCCTTCATAAAGCTCAGCACATCTCCGTTCTCAAATTCATTCGGCAAGGAGTCTTCATTTTTAGTGAAGTCAGCGATAACAAATGTAGTGAACACAGGTGAGGACAACCGATTATATCTAGCACAAATCTACAGAGTTACTTGATAAAATAGAAAAACCATACTCCAATACCTCATTTGTAAACTGTCCATTAATTGTCTCAGACTTCATTGTTCTTGCATTCCCATACCAATTGCTTTCTGTTACCCTTCTTCTGCCAGACATGCTATTCCTCACTAGCGTTATGTACTACTGTCGGGGATGTTAGATTCCCAGAACTCACATGGCAAATAACTTATTTTTGTAATTCTAAAAATCTGAATTTCTTGTTTTCGCGCCGGAAGCGCTCATTTCTACCTTCATGTCGTATTTCTTACTTGAGAGGATTTTAAACACTATTGCTTCGTTGTATTTTTCAATATGCTCTTTTGTAGCGCATCCTAATGACGATTTTAAGCTGTATATATGCGTTTGATTTGTGTCTGTTTTTAATGCTCGTACTGCTGGCTGCTTGTGGAATATATTTCCCTTTTCCGAACTTAAACTTTTCTCTCTAGTTAGCGAGGCTGAGACGCGTCAGAATAGCTGGCTTATCTGTCATTGTGTCACAGAATCTTCGTTTCGTTTCTCAAATTAGGTGAACTCATAATCGCTTCAAATATAGCAACTGCATACATAAGTAGCACACACCACAGCAACAGTAGATGTCCTTCTGAATGATTACTATATCTTTACAAATTTTAAAGATATGATATAATCTTGACTAGTCATTGTGTTTATTCGGCATATCAGTTAAACACAATATTGGATGGGATATTTGCACACAATTCTAATTTATTCATTCCCACAGGAACACTACCTGCAAGAAACATATATTAAATACCATTTAAATTGTCTGACGAAGCCCTAATTAGTCAATATGACTTGATTACACTATCTATGTCGAAAACAATGAAATTATGACCAGTAAATTACATTTTTATTTCGCCTTTGTACTATATAAAACATAGCCGAAATATACAAGTAATAATTGGTTAAACACTTTATTAGGTTGATTAATAAAAACTTTGTTTGATTGAAAATCAATACTTGTTGAATAACCTCTTATACATCAGCAATGTGCATGCAAAATAGTATATCGTTATATTCAGACTGGTTTATAGTCTAATTTTGTTTCTAATTTCTTAGCATCAGCTATTTTTCGTACAGCTTTCATAAAATCCTCTTCTATTGTATAATCTCGCTCTGCACGTATAGCAAACATACCTATATTGACCAAAGAAAAAAGAATAATAAGGTGAAATAACATTTGAGAAATACAAGCTCTGGCACAATTGAAAATTATGAAAAAAGTAAGGAATTTTTGAGCTAATCAATTAAACTCAACAATAAATATGCGATATGGCATTCGAAGATAGTGGAGAACAGGATTTTGAAAAGTGCCATTATGAGCAAAACAAAAGATGAGATAAGTACAGTGTACACTTATTAGTGACGTGTTATTTGTACATAAATACGTAGTTTGAGAGTTTGAAGTTTGTAATGGGTATTTGGACTTTTTTTCAAACATTTTCCCCCATATAGTGGCAATTAGTCTACAGGATTAAAGTATGGAGAATAACCTCAATTCTAGTTATTGTGACAGGTGATGTCCGAAAACTGATACTAATACACGATGTGCTACCTGCTAATCTTACAACTGACTACTTGAGCGAGGAAGTATATTGCGCTACCGAATAAAACGCACGAATATATATATAACTGGTAAATCGTATACGGTCACATTTGTTGGATGTTGCTTTCAATTTGTCCCCTTACTAAATGTAGCGTGAATAGGAATCCTACATGACATAAGCGCCGAAGACGTTTTCCATAATGACGATGAAAGCTTCGCAATTAAATCAAAAGCAACCATCCGGATTGCAACTATTCATCAATTCAAGATGCATACGAATTGAAATCATGTCAAATTTGCCTTATTCAGTATCTAATACAAAAGGTTGTTTTATTCATACTTTACTAAATACTATAATAAATCCGCTCTAGTGATCCTACTAAATAACAACTAGTATATTTAAAAACTCTTCAGGTAAGTGACAACATAATTGCAGTAAAACTTACCAGCTTCTGTGCAAACGTTGCGTAGATCAGCTCCATTGAATCCATCAGATAGTTTAACAACTGCTTCCCAATCTACAGAATAAATTAAGTTAATAGTTGGTAAACAAACAAAATATTTAGATTCAGATTACACAATATTATTGTAGATGTAATGTGATTGCACATATTTTCACAATACACAAATTATGTCATATTCAATTAGATAAAATATGAGAATCTTCTTGAAAGTACTAACTTATTTCACCAATAAAGAAACTTAAATGTTGAATAGTAGATTATTGCCTTGAATAAAGTATATAAAAACAGATTATCATTATGAATAGGAAAAATGACTAGATTGTTTTAGAGGGAGAGTATATGATAAGTTTAAAATGTTATTAATCTGGTACAATCCCAGTGACATGTATATTATACTTTTCATAGTCATACAATACACTATACTAACTGAATAAAACATAGTTTGATTTCTTGTTTATACTTGAACTATATTTCTGCACTACTTGCTATTTCTAATTTTAGAATAGGATTATCCTTATTTTGTTTTTCGATGATATTTTCTGTTTTTAAGGCTATATCAAGGCGATCCGCACAGGATGCACATATGCCAACATGAGACTGATCAATTGCAGTCTTAAACCTCAATGGGAAGATACAAGTCAAACAATACCAAGTGAATTTAAACTTCACTCTATTAAACAGGCAGATGGCTATCAGAACTCAGTAGCTAAGTGGATAACGCGATGGCGTCTGAAGCGAATAATACTGGGTTCGAGTCCTGGAGTGGACATCAACTCTTGGATGCAGGTACATCCAGCCGACGGGTCCCAAATAGGACGAAGCGTGCGTCGATTCCACTGCTAGCCATTATTCATCTTTGTTTAAAATATTTTCTGTTTTTTGTTTTCATGATGCACATTCTAGTACTCTCTACTTGGTGCTTATGTGATGCTATGTGAAATGGACGTCATATTATTATTTTTTAATTTGGTTTGGTTTTTATTTAGAGATTTATGCTGTAATGTTAGATTCGCGTAAAACAGGTATGGAGAATAACCTTGGATTAAAAGTTTAAATTAAGTTAGTAAATCAGTAACTAATGTGTGAGCGAAAAGGATAATGAATAGTTTGCTTAGTCAGATTTGTAAATGGTTTGACAAGCGTCAGATGAGTTATATATTCTCCTATTCTTATTATTATTTGGTTGTTGTTGGATTGTATCGGATTGTCGTCATTTTTTGGTGTGGAAATATACTTACGTACTAGTCAGGCTAATCACGTGTTCTTGATCTAAGTTGTGTTGAAGTCCTGTACAATGGACATCAGGAAGGAATCTAGTGTAGATATTCGTCTAAAGCTAATTAACGTCCTATTCCTGTAGACGTAGAAAACCGAGCGTTATAACAGTAACTAATCTTCTATGTCTTTGAGTGTTATCTACACGTATTAGCTAATCAGAATTAGTTAAATTAAAGCAAAATTGATGACACTAATTGATATCAATGGACCACCAGAACGTATTATAATAATTAAGTAACTTCAATAGGTTAGGTATTTCGCTTACAATTATCATATCGCGAGGTTAAACTCAGTGATATTTGAATGAAGGTTAAAAGCACCGTGTTAATACTCCTGGAGTAATACCCATTGTGAAATCTGTATATCATAACTATACTACTTATAATTAACTGGTATTGACAAAAGTACTTTGAGAGATTTCGTAACCAATCAGAAAACTCTATCTAGTTATAAGCAGAGTAAGGTATTTATTGAATAATCTAAAGTATTTTTATAATTTGACAAACAAAGAGAGAATTAATATAAACAATATAAGAACGAGAAATCAAGAAAATGACACTTTACCTATTTCACCATGTTTGGCTATTGGAGCTGCATGTATCTTTAGTACATCCATTCGAGCTTGTTCATTAGGCAGAGGAATTTCTAAGAAAATAAATTATGATAAAGGATAGAAGCTTACCAATTTTACGATCTAAACGTCCAGGTCTAAGCAGAGCCGGATCAAGGGTATCCGGACGATTAGTTGCCATGATCATTTTAACCTGTGAGCGTAAATGAAATAGAATTGCACAAATAAGTAAAGCATTATACCGAATGCAGTTAGATCGTAGAGATAGTCGACATTTTGTAATACATCTTCATGGTTAACATTATAATATTTTAGTCGATGAAGTTAGTAACTATAACATATCCTTAGTCAATCAACAACAGCCTATGAAACTGACAAGAAGTTTAAAACTCAAACAACATCAAGGCTTTTCACGTTATAAATACTTCTTATTGATATGTGCTAAAGAGCATGGAATTCATGTCTAAGAAATTATGATAAAGGATTTAACATATGTAGGTGACTTGTTTTTCACTCCAGTATGATGAAAGTGAGAATATGTGACCAGTGAAATTAACTATGCCGAGAGTGTGAAACAAGTATCGTAGTGAACAAATAAGTCAAGTGTGGAAGATTAATTAACTTTTTTAATGCAGTCACACAGTGGTTTATCAAGATGAGAAAATCATACATCAAATACATCATTTGCGCGTCTCTCAATTGTCTCTTACAAGCTTCATTGTTCCTTCATTACTGTTGTTATCTTGATTGCTCTTAGCTTCCTTCTCTTTTCTCTTCATTCCAATCTTCTCAACCTTACGCTTGCACACATTCTACTTCAGACTGGTATCACATACTACTTATATCTGTAAACATAAGTAGCATACACCACAGTATGATCTATGGCAATATTGAGAATTGACTGAAGTTTGAAATGTAAACCATTAGATATTAACTCGGTGGCCTAGCGGTAATGGGCTTTCCATAAGCTTCTGAGTTTGATTACTGACAGGTTAGCGAGTCAACGATGCTGAGGAATTTCATGAGAAAACAGCCATTCAGTGCCCTTTGACTTTTAATGGTAAACCAAATTCTGTAGGAAGTCAATATAATTTTAAGGTTGGTTAAAGGACTTCTCGATAATTCATGATTTTAATATTTATTTTTATTCGAACACATAAAAATTGGTACAAGGGGGCACCAAATATATATGCGCCACACAAAACAATGAGAATTTAAAGAGAAGGCAAGAAAAAGGTAAGGGACGTAGGGAATTATATAAAAAAAAGAACAAAAATGAGGGAAACGAAGAGGTACAATCAGAGGAAATCTTACAGTTAAGGAAGATACAACCACTTTTTATGAAGAAGGAAAATGAAGGTTATAGCAGGATCGCCACTGGCTTCTATTCTGAGCCATATCTGATAACGTCTCTAGCCACTGCGTTACACCGTCTCTCGGACCTCAACCAGGGAGTCGTGAAGGACCAACAGAAGCTAGCCCTTTGCAGCTTTCTTTCATACCACGACAACATGTCATATACTGACCACCTCTCCGCTTTTTCCAACCAGTCCCAGAGTCGGCAAATAATGCACGACGTGGAATTCTCTGGGACGACATTCGTAGAACATGTCTAAGATGGTGACACCAATTGCATTATCGTCTCTGTGCCCGAACACACGATGCCGAACCTCTGCATTAATAACATGGTGTTGCCACTGGATGTCAGCAATCCTTCGGAGACAGCGATGATCGAACACAGAGAGTCGTCTAACATCCTCAACTCGGAGAGGCCAGGTTTCACAAGCATAGAGCAAAACTGCTCTCACCGACGCGTTGTAGATCCGACCTTTTACAGCCAGACTAACATCACGAAGGCGCCAAAGATGGCCCAGATTGGCATAAGCCACTCTGGCTTTCACTATACGTTCACTGATCTGATCACTCACGCCACCACCAGCACTTATGCAGCTACCCAGATACACGAACTTCTCGACTACTTCTATCTGCTCACCATCCAGAGTGAGTACAGGATTAGAATCCTGCCAGTCTTGTAGAAGAACTTTGCACTTCGAGGGTGCAAAGCACATACCATACCTACGGACACTGATTGCCAACTGATTAAGTGCGGATTGCATGGCTTGGGCATTCTCGCACAGTAAGACAATATCATCCGCATACTCAAGGTCGAGAAGTCTTTCTCCAGGCAACAGATCCATACCACCATTACTTACATCCATCAGAGCTGTTTCCAGAATGCCATCGATGGCAAAGTTGAAGAGGAATGGTGAGATTGGGCAACCCTGCCTAACCCCACTGCTCGAATGGAATAGTGGAGAAAGGTGGTTGTATGCCCTCACTCTGCCTGAGGTGTTTGTGTATAGGGCTTTTAGGATGTTAATAAACTTCTCAGGCACACCCTTCTTCAATAGACAATCCCAGAGAACAGTTCTGTCCAACGAATCGAAGGCAGCCCTGATATCAAGAAACACTACGATTGTTGGCCTTTGATAAGTATGACGGTGTTTTAACACTTGGCGGAGGGTGAAGATATGATCAATACATCCTCGACCGAAACGAAACCCAGCCTGCTCCTCGCGAGTCAATCTTTCTCGGGTTTTGAACAATCTACGAAGTATAACGGAAGCCAATAGCTTGGACGCAACCGGAAGTAGACTTATCCCCCGATAGTTGTTACAGGAACGACGTGAACCCTTTTTAAAGATAGGGACAACTATCGACTCATTCCATGACGTTGGTACACTCTCTAGTTCCCAGACCTTTGTAAACAACGTCGTCCGTCCCTTAGTCAGAAAGTCACCACCATCTTTAAAAAGAGCCGAAGGTAAGTCGTCTGGGCCCGGTGATTTGTAACGTTTCAAGAGTTGGAGTTCCTTGCGGACTTCCGCCTCATTTGGTGGATCAGTCGTCACCGGCCATGGAGAGCAGGACAGTCTGACCGATGTTGCCGGAGCAGCATGCCAGTTGAACTGCCCTTCGAAAAATTCTGCCCATCGTCCAAGACTTACGGTAATTCATGAAGAATTCAATTAAGAACACTAACTCTAGGAAATAATAACATTTAACCCACCCTTAAGAACAATACATATTTATCAATGACTACAACGATTTGAACTTGAACTGATGAAAAGTAGCCTTGTAATATCTACTTTAGAAAATAAATTAAAGATGAACAGCTTTTGAAAAACAGGAAATATCAATAGTTACCTGACCAAGTGCATCAAAACCATCCATCTGATTTAATAATTCCATTAATGTACGTTGAATTTCACGATCAGCACTTGTACCTTCAGTGAAACGACGACCGCCAATTGCATCAATTTCATCCATAAAAATAATACAGGGTTGATGATCTCGTGCATAATTGAACATTTCTCGAATAAGACGAGCTGATTCACCAATATACTTATCAACAATACCACTGGATACAACCTGTGTACGATTTAATTTTAAAAATGAAGTTTGTGTTAGAATACTTGTGAATCTACTGTGTTGGAAATCTTGTGTACTAGCTGGACTACACAAAAACACAATGACAACAGAAAAGCGCACGGTCCTATTGATAGCTTTTGATCTAAGCTATGAGCTATTGGAAAAACGAAGCTTTATTGCAGCTTTAGTCGAAAAATTTGGATATAGTAGGAAAAGTGTGGCTATTAACCGGCAGTGGAGCGACGTAAGGAGATGCAGCAACATGGTAGCCGGTGACCAACAATACGTTCGTACGCCATTTGTTTCATCAGGATTCTGGAGCCCATGTGCATCATTGGTTTGGAATTAGGGTTTTCTAATTCCCCTAGATGGATCCTCCATATCCACTAACCCGGTTAAAGCGCCGGACATTCGCTTTTCGTCCTCTCGATTTCGTAAACAACACCACCGCCGTGAGTAGGACCTCCCTGGCAGCGGTTGCATGAAAATGGCCATGTGAGAGCATTTCGAGAGGGAGAGTTGACTTTTCCCACTCTTGGCCGTACCAGGGCATTTGGGGGCGAAATTCTTACTTGTATAAATTGGCCACTCTTCAAAATTTAACAGCTCAATGCAAAAAAGGCTACCCTTAAATATATGTCGCACAAAATCATAATACGTCCTGTATGTTTTATAATGCTAAACTATTACCAGAGATTCTTTGAGTTAGATTTTGAGCTTATTTACACTTACAAATAGATAATTTATAACAAGTGTACATCATACTCTAAACTAACGAGAGGATAACAAGGGAGTAAACATTGGTGAGAAACTAAAAGAAACGTACTAAACTGGGGGTAGTGCTATTTTTAGAATTGAATGAAAGATGAATGTGTGCATCTGTGGTTGTATAATACAATCATGTCGATATCAAATATAGATAAAGATGGCTAACTAATTAATTACTGCCGGTGCGAAATTTCGGCTACCGTAGTCAGTTCGAC
The DNA here is from genome assembly GCA_946903255.1 of Schistosoma spindalis. Taxonomy (NCBI): domain Eukaryota; kingdom Metazoa; phylum Platyhelminthes; class Trematoda; order Strigeidida; family Schistosomatidae; genus Schistosoma; species Schistosoma spindalis. Next base: position 36,873,522 of record OX336416.1, on the reverse strand, counting down.
AGAAACTAAGAGCGGCCAACGTAAAATACGACACTCATGCATAAAATTGGTGATGGAAACTAAATGGTTGGATTCCTTATGATTATAGATACCAATAGTTGGAGACATTGAACAGCTTGATCAAACTCGAACGCAATGATGAGAATATAAGCATTCACACCTTATCTAACATCAGATCCTAAGTTTAAAAATTGTTTTGTGTCTTTTATTCCGGGAATTCAATTCTTCTCAAATCATATTCTGTCTCATCTTAATCGCCATCACTGATACTTATAATGCCTCCGTATTTACTTTTCCCATCTTATCTCGCTGTGCTGTGTGATAAAGTGGGCTGAAAAAGACTTGTGCTAGGTCCGATGCTGATTAAGACCGGCTGATCAGTTTATAATTAGGTTATCACAATTCTAGACGAAATAAAATGTCGCTACCTACAGAATATAATTACATGGGCTAACATTTGTATTATATCAACATAATTGTTGGTGTTACTAGATAACCTAGAAGTCGAACTACATTAAAACCATTGTTTCTGTAATCATGACTTTATGCAACTTTTTTAATATCAAAAACGTTCTGAGTCATCAATACTCAGTGACTGAGCAACAATGCCAGAAGGTTTGGGATGTGCTTCTCCCTCTCTAAATGCAAGTTGTTGATTCAGGATTGGCCTGCGTCAACACCTGAACTAAGGATAGGGAGTGAAATAGTCGAACGCGTCGACAACTTCACTTATCTTGGAAGTCTGATCAGCCCTAATGGGTTGGTCCGACGACACCCCAGCACGGATTCGAAAATCCCATTTGGCTTTTACCATTGGCGAAGGCGAGATATCCGTTTATCAAATAGGGGACGAGTATACTGCGAGGCAGTTCGTTCTGTTCTACTTTACAACTGCGAAACGTAGTCATTAAGAGTAGAAGATACTCGTAAGTTACTAGTGCTTGACCACAGATGTCTTAGAAATATTGCTCGCATCTGCTGGGATCACTGGGTAAGTAAAATTGAGGTTAGACGTATGGTATTAGGGAATGATGGTAAATTAGTTGATAAGGTTGTGAATCTTCACAGACTGAGATGGTTGGGCCACGTGTTGCGTATGCCTGAACACTGATTACCACGATGCGCAGTGCTGAATTGTGTTGGGGACGGTTGGAAGAAAGTTAGGGGCGGCCAAACCAAAACGTGGTATTAGTGCTTGTAGTCACTAGCTCCTGGTCTGAGCCATGTTGGTTGGGGTCCGCGTGACTATCGTAACCAATGGTTGGAGACCCCTGATGACATGGCTCAGAATCGATCACAATGGCTTCGGTGTACACACTCTTTGTCTTCCCTCAAACTAAGAGATTAAAATCGCTTCATATCTTTCTACGAACTATTTCTTTCTTTCTGTACCATATCCTTATATGCAATCTTTCTTTTATATATTACACCATTGAGTTAACTACTTCTATGAATCTGGTGTTCATCTTGCTGTGTTAATGGGGTATGGCAACTTGGACCGATGCTTATATGTGCCTGGTCCTACGTTGTAGCTGACTGATACTCATTGACTCAACTTTAATTACAGTGAAGTGATTTTGTTCTGTAGCTTAAAATAAATTATTATGAATAGTAATAACAGATTCAGTTAACTCCATCTGCTCACAGTTCGAATTGGTTGTAGTGACATAACTTGTATTAATCATGGTGCACTGTGCAAAACAACAGTAGAGAATCCAAAATACCTTTAAAAAGTTGACATCAAGTTGTGATGCTACAGCACGTGCTAGAAGAGTTTTACCAGTCCCCGGTGGACCATAAAGAAGGCATCCTTTTGGAGGGGTTATACCAACTCTATGGAACAATTCTGGATTCATAAGCGGGAGTTCAATTACTTCTCTGAGTTCACGAATTTGATCAGCCAGGCCACCAACAGAAGCATAAGATACAGAACCTGGGTCTTCTGCAGACATGTTATGAACTAGTGGATCCACTTCACGTGGTAATTGGCGCATAATTGTCAATGTGGTCATGTCCAATGCAACTCTAGTGCCCGGTTTTAATTTACTGCTTTGTAAACTGCGTCGACAGCCAACAACATATCGCGGTCCATTACTAGCCTTAACAATGACTAGGAAACAAAGATAAATCTTTATCAATAGAATGTATCCGACAACATCGAAAATGGCATGTTTAGTGGAACAATTGAGTGCTATGAAGTAAACTATCAATGTACACTTACTACTCCATTGTGATAATGATTTACGCCTCCGACATGTAACAAGGTTATCGATGTGAATCCCATATCGTCCAATGAAAACTGAGTTATCAGGCTTCTAGATAAAACTAGTGCGTAACACAGTGCCTGAATTTTCAAAAGGTTGCATTGAACTTTTTAAATCTGTTCGAGACTAGTTTTTAACTCTAAAAAACTATGATGGGCTGAGATTTACATTTGCCAAATCGACTAAATTTGGCAGTACTTACATCTGATAGAACCGATAGACGTAGACCAGTTCCCTATATGAGAAGAAATCAACTTACACGTGCAAGCAACAATAGAAATATTAATTGATTTTTTCAAAAGGATTAGTAGAATTATGTTGGTTAGTTTGTAAACCAAGAAAACCGGTTACTATCATAATAGAAAACAAGTAGCATTGAGACACCATATAAGTGGTCATGCTGTACAATGCAACTGGTGGGATGTGATAATAATGAGTTAGTTTCGCGTACTTCTAAAAGCGCGAATGTAGCTCTATTTATGAGCCCTTCACATTTTTCTCTGCTCTTGGTAACGATATGATCACAAGTAGTCTTGAAAATCTCATTTGTTTTACAATTGTCACTTATTATTCGAACCCATGAAATATCAATTTCGATCTACTGAAATTACACTAAAAATCGTATATTGGCGCTTTTAAAATTTTGGATCCCATAAATATTCGAACAGAACGCTATTCCAGACCAAGTTTTGATGATCCTGGTTTTCAAGTATTCCGAAGGTGTTGAGTTGTTTTAGTTGAAATACTTAATCATGAGGTTTTCATTATTTTTGTAGAAAACATGAGCACATACTTAGGAAAGAAGTAGACTATTAAGAGTTATCCGCCTTATGCTAACAGTTTCTTTTTGATAAAGAATATAGTCATTTACCTAACCTGATGGCCATTGTGATGAATTGAAGTAATCCATATCGAAGCTTAGAAATTTAGTAGACAGTTATCATTGGCTCTAATAATTAATCCACGAGTAACACATGTTAGGTGCCACAGAGCATTAAAGTTGATTCTCATATAAAGCACTGTGGTAATAAAAGCATCATAAAACATAAAACACACAACCATATAGTACAAGCAAAAGCAACGAATATTAAAGGACACAAGCCACCTGAGAACATAACCATGGTATGTCTCACCTTCCAAAAGAACAAAACAGAAAGTGTAGGTAAGGCCACCGGTAACTTCCATTTTGGGCTATGGTCAGGGTTCTACAGTATTCATGAGTCTATTTAAGGTAACATGTACCTTCAAATGTAAATCTATCAGGACTATCCTTCACTAAAACCCCAGACGTTACAAACCGACATTCCGTTTCTTTCACCCAGTCGAAGAATAGTTTATGGAACGCAACCCACTATAGGAATGTGTAAAAAAGGGTCCCAAGTTCAGGGGAAATGGTGTTAAAAGATAGTAAATCCTGTAAATTCGGAATCTTACAATTACTTACATAGCAGTGGAACCAATATTTGGCAGATAACAATCATCTGATGCAGGGACAGCAAACTCTTAGTTATGGAAGATTGTGTTCGATAAGTTCGATGCAGAGATGCTCGTACAGGTGTTCATATAAATATTCGAAATTACGGAATCTTTTTGGAACTCATTATTGATGATGACTTCAACCACATGCTGTCGACTTTTTCAATGTTGATTACGTAGCATACTAATAAATGACGATTGTCGACTGCTAGCTATTGCTTGGATAACGTTACTCTACAGCAAGACAATATCACCCATATGCTGACGGCTGGGGTACTTCCCTAGGTGACATGACCATACCATCGCAATGTTCTACGACTGCTTTCACAGTTAGCAACGGAGAATAATGGTGTGCACACACTCCTTTAGTCATATTGCTGATTTGTGAAAATGAAGAGGTGGTTATGTAACATTGTTTACCCTGATGCATTTATCCATTGAGCTTCAAACGTACTTTGAGCACATTTCTAACAGACAGTTTGGAAGCACTGTCATGTCCAAAACCGAACTCGACTATGATAATACAAAAATACATATTACGACTAGCCACATTATCTTTCAACATTTAGAAATGAATTGTTATAGAAAACAGCCTGAATCGAAATGACAAACGAAACATGAAAATGATTTCCCAACCTCCCGGTTTCGGGGAATCTTCGAAGTTTTCTCCAAAGCTTAATGACGATTTCCCCCGAAATTTTGGGGGGTTTGTGCCACTTCCCCAAAAACCTTTTACAGCGGCTTTCACAAAATCCCCCCAGAATAGGGAGATTGAGTTTAGCAGCTATATAGAACAGAAAGCGACTTACAGTGATCATCAGTCAGCTGCTTCAAAACATCACCTACTATCTTCAAATACGGATTAAATAGAAAACAAAATAAAATACCTGGCCAACACTTTGAAGTGCTTTCAAATCATTCTCTGCTTTGTCGTACTCTTTTGAAATCGCTTTGGATTTTTCTCGAGCTAGTTTATGAGTAATAACGGGGTGTGATTATTACCTTCCTTGAGCCTTGCATCTATTCCTCTATGTTCCACAAGTTTACGTCTGTAGTAACTTAGTGCTTTCTCTCTAGCACTCTCGCCCGGAACAGCAACAGTCATGACTAATCTGCTGTAGCACACTAGTTAAGTTAGTCCCAATATCCGATAACTTGAAATTCAAACATCAAACTTAGCTTGGCACAATCGGCGCACTGTTTCAAATATTTTAAATGGCTCAAATGGTTCTGAATGGAATACAAAAGGCTTTTGCTTAACAGGCCTCCGTATCTAGTAGCAGTGGATCACTTATCCCGCGCGACAGGTAAGAGCCTACGTATATTAACTATAAAAGAGAAAAAATAATTGATAAATTATAGTGAGATATGTCCTTCGTCCATAAGAATATTTCAAGTTTCTCTTGAAGGAACCCTCGGGAAGTCGCTTGGACTAGCTCAGCCGGCAACGAATTCCAACATTTCATTTTCAGTTTGGAAAGGACAGGAGGTTTGATGACCTGTGTTAGTCCTGGTAATGATGGTCTCTCAGTTGATCCAACTTTTTTTTGAAAGAGCCGACGGATGGATCCTCAGCTACATGCTGAGGTAATGAATTATGCTCGTCGATGATTCGATGGGAAAGTCGGTTGTCAGATGACAAGTAATTTGTTCTGGGTTTGTGAACGTTTTCGGAGTGCCCTTGTGAATTCTCTGTTTTGGACGACAGAGAAATGGGGACAGACCCGTTGCAAATTTATCACGAAGAAATTTGAAAACTGTCATCAAGTCGCCGAGACCAACAGAATGGATTCCGTAAGAATAGATCGTGTACAGACAAAATCGCAACACTACGAATCATTGTGGAACAATCAGTTGAATGGAATTCATCACTCTACATCAACTTCATTGACGACAACAAAGCATTTGACAGAGCGAACAGGAAAACACTATGGCAGCTTATTCGACACTACGGAGTACCTGAGAAGATAGTCAATATCATACGAAATTTCTATGATGGATTAAAATGCAAAACCGTGCATGGAGGACAGTTGATAGATGCGTTCGAGGTAAAGTCCGGTGTCATGCAAGGCTGCTTACTCTCACCCTTTCTCTTTCTCATGGTGTTTGACTGGATCGTGAAGACGTCAAAATCTGAGTGGAAGCATAAGATACAGTGGACAGCTAGAATGCAGCTGGACGATCTAGACTTCGTAAATGATCTGGCTCTTCTATCACACACACAACAAATGCAGAAGATGACCAGTATATAAACAACCTCAGCAGAAGTAGATCTCAATATACACAGAGGAAAGTAACAATCGAATCACAATTGACGGAGAAGATTTGGAAGATGTAAAAACCTTTACATATCTGGGCAGCATCATCGATGAACTCGATGGATCTGATGCAGATGTGAAGGCACAGATTGGCAAAGCAAGAGCAGCATATTTACAACTAAAGAACATCTGGAACTCAAAACAATTGGCAACCAACACCAAATTCAGTACTTTCAATACAAATGTCAAAAGAGTTCTGTTGTATGGGGCAGAAACCTGAAGAACTACGAAAGCCATCATCCAGAAGATACAGGTGTTTATTAACAGTTGTCTACGCAAAATACTTCGGATCCGTTGGCCAGACACTATCAGCGACAACCTACTATGGGAGAGAACAAACCAGATTCCAGTGGAGGAAGAAATGAGCAAGAATCGCTGTAAGTACATAGGACACACATTGGGGAAATCATCGAACTGCGACACAGGGCAAGTCCTCACTTGGAATCCTTAAGCCAAAAGAAAAGAGGAAGACAAAGAACACATTACTCTGAGAAATGGAGATAGACATGAGAGGAATGGGCGAAAATTGGGTAGAACTAGTAAAGAAGTTCCAGGACAGAATGGGATGGAGAATGTTGGTCAGCGACCTATGTTCCATTGGGAGTAACAGGAGTAAGTTAGTACGTAAGTAAGTAATCAAGTCGCATCTATTTCCTTGATATGACAACAGGGATAGATTTTGCTTGGCCAGTCGAGCGTCATACGGGAGCCTCGTTATTCCGGGGATCAGCTTATTTGCTGGTCTCTGAACCTTGATTATGGAGACGTTTAGTTTTTGTTATGTTTCTTTAAAGAGTGAGCGGTAGAACACGTTAGCTAGTTATTAATGACGGAAGTGATTACGGGGAAACACCTAAACGTATCTCCCTTACTTCCTGTGGAATTCAATTAAACGTCTGTAATGTTCTAGTTTGGATCAGCTTATTACTCTCTGTTGGCGTCTAGGTGTTCTAGGTCTTTGAAAACATCCAGAGATGGCGATTCGGTCACTCTACTTCACTAGTACCAGAAGGTTCAACAGCAACGTGACGGTAAGTATCGTAGGGAAATAACGCTAATTAGTTGTCAGGTTATTTGTGGAGGCGAGAGTCATCTTACCCGAGGGGACTAATCACTGGACTTTGATTGATCAACAAAGAGTCACCAATGACATCTGATGACTTCTGTCTAACCTGGAAGCATTAGACGGCCGTTTTGTTCTACCGTGGGACCCCTCAGCAATGCTCATGCACGATCATGCTCGCGGGATTCGAACCCAGGGCCATGTGCTCACTGGTGACTAATTTCGTGAGAGAATTCTCGGGGTTCTAGTGAGAAGCCATGACCGGTGGAGTTATTCCGTGTTGGATAGGGACAAGTGTCTACCTCGGTACAATGGAAGATGGTCGTGCAACTCCGTGGATTGGCTGAGGTTAGACATTAACACCATTGGATGCTGTCTCGGTGGTTAAGTAGATCAAACGTCCGCGAGCGAGACTGAAGGCCCTGGATTCAAACCCCGCGAGCGGGATCGTGGATGCGCACTGACGAGGAGTCCCACAGTAGGATGAAACGGCCGTTCAATTCTTCCAGGATTCCAATGGTGGTTTAACATCAATCGGTTCAAGATCTCAATCACTAACTTAATAATCTCCACAACTCTATACTGATAATTGTCTAACCAACGACATGATTTTAGTGCATCCGGTAACCCAATAATCTTCTGTCTGGTACTTCGTTTTGTTCGATTAACCCAGGTAGACACTTCTGGTAACATTTTCGCTTCTCTCTGAGGGTACCAAAATATCGGAATAGCCTAACCGCGAGGCAGTGAATAGCTGAACGTTGACAGCAGCACGGTTGAGTAATCAAAATGAGTATAGTAATTAATTCTCAAATAACATTATGGTACAGGAAAAACCATATTGTTACAAATGATACGGGCTTCATTGTAGTAAGTTACTCAGTTAGGTTGATACTTTGTAAGGCACCTTGGTCATAGAATTAGGGAGATATCACTTCTCACATGTGAGTGTAAATATTATTAGTGTTGTCAATCTGAGAGTTGATGAATTTTGCGTCGCAACGTGCAACTGACAGTCGAAAATAAACTCAAGTAAAATTGAGAGCTTCCAGAAACCTCAACCTTATATCCCTCTGAAACATCTGAAGCATCAATGATGACTCATGACAATGCCATCCGTTTCATGTGTTTTCGGTGGCATATCTTGAGGGGGCTAAAAAGGAGGGTAAAAAGAGAAGGGAGGAGGAGCGGGGCAGACTGTGTTCGTGACAATTGATGTTGAGTCATTTATAGTGGGATAGTCGAGGTATGACTACACAGTCTAATCCTCTTACATTAAGGTGCTTTTTAGTAGGAGCAGTCCAATAGGTTAAAAAACAAGCGTAAGTATGGCAAGAACTGTATAAATGGAGGTGGTTTAAGAAGAAGCTGAAAGATTAGGATTATGTATAGTTGAAGAATGTGATATTCAAAACAAATGACTCTCTCCATGTTTCATCAAATATATTTCAACTTGTTCTTTATCATTGAGGATTTTTTAGGGTCATGAGTATGCTTAATTTTAGTGAATCATCCAGCTTTACTTGCAATAGGACTTCTCGGTAATAAACGGAAGCACTTTAAGGTTGCAAACATGAGTGAAGTAGGTACCTCGCTAGAACATAAGGAGCTGTAAGTGTGAAAAAATGCCCTGCCCTACAAATATGGGTAGACTGAAGTTATCTCCCCGTCGTCAGGTTTGCTGGTCAGTAACGCCATTGTCCCTTATTTTGCCATTTCAAGCTCTTTTACGTTTGTGATATGTATGAATATTACTTCACTACAAGCACTATATTGCACATCTCTAGCATTTCTGAAGAACACAGTTGATCTGGAAAGAGTGTAATATGCTTGATGCAAAAAGGAAGAGGTTAAGTGACCATGCGTGCATGACCCAGCTACTCGACTTCCTTTCTTTTCTCCAGAGTTCACCATAGTCTACCTACTGTTTGTGATACATGTCGAACGTAAATCTTCTTAGTAATCATACTCAACATCAAAGATCGTACAATTGGGAACCAACTATTGGAAAAAGCTAATGGGACAGATAAAGCAGAATTTCTCGAATTCCGAATTTTGCGGTAGGACAATAGTAATTATTATTATTTACTCTCAAATGACAGTTTGTTACACGAGGCATGCCAGTTTACAGGCAAGATCAGACTGTCACAAATGATACAATTTTCGCTGTAGTAAACTACCCAGCTGGGTTGATATTTTATAAGATATGAATGTGGATGGTTTTAGTTGACACGCTTTATGAAAGTCGGGTTGCGACGTGCAACTGATGGTCGAGAAAAGACCTAATAGGTGCAATGCTTCTTAAGCATCAGTTTTATATAGCAACGACCAGGTAGTGATCTGAAGCTCCTCCCCTGGTTTTCACATCTTCCAGTGACCTTCTGAATTTTTTAGTGATGCAAATGAGATTGATCTGGTTCTCTGTAGTGTTGTCCAGTGAAATCCATTTTTCTATAATCGTACGTTTGTGAGGAATAAAGGTCCGCCTATAACCATTTTGTTCGATACACACAGAGTTGCAAATCTCTCACCATTCTCTTTTATTTCTACCAGTCCATATTTTCTCATGACATCTCAATACCCGATGTTGTCCATTACAACTTTTGAGCTCAGGCTTCTCATCAGGATGTTCAGGTCCACCACTTCTCTACGATCGACTGCGGCCTCCCATAAAACTGATATTTATTCTCCTCATTGTTATCATTGGTGAGCTCATGACACTGAATAACACTCATTGTGATTCCCTCACTCTTTGTTTTGAGGGATACTTTGATGATTCTGGATCCATGAGATCCCCATCCTACAAGTGCCTTTCGTTCCCCTTTAGGCAACATCATTGTAACTCCTTTTGTGTGGAAAGTATTTTCTCCTTCATGATCAGAGTACAACAGCAACTCTCCCAAACCTAACCTTTTCTGTTCAGCCTGGGTTCCACTGATTTCGAGCACCGCCAAGCTGTATCTTTTCATTTCCACGGCTATTTGTATAGTCCTCCTTGTCTCTTACACATTCCGGACATTCCATATACCTATATTAATTGTTGCTCTGGTTATTAGAAGGGACATTGGCCTAATGCCGTCCGATAGATCTCAGCTTTCATCATGAGGCATCACAATTTTTCCGAATGAAGGCTCCTTGAATGGTTCTAGTTGCTCCTTCTGGTTAGCGTCTTTAAGTAAAGGTATCTCCTACGGGACGGGGTTTCCGAACACCATGCCGAACCCTCTTCCTCTATCCGGGCTTAATGCCATTAGTAACCCTAGAAGAGCTACAACCGGAGAAACTTTTATTTACAGGAATCAGACTGAACAACAAAAATTTAACGCAGGTAATCGAATGGTGGTAATAAATAAGCGCTGACAACAGCAACCTTGAGTTCACATAAACGAGACCTTTACTATCAATGATCCAGTGTCGTACAACAGCGGCAATTGTATATTCATAATTTTACTGTGTTTTTTGGATGTATTTGTTTTACCCAACTTCTGAACTTGTTTGTTTATATGATTATTTCGGAAATTTTTGTTTCTTTTGTCTTTGGTTTGTTACTTGAGAGCTTTGCTCTGGGAACCTAAAAAAGTTGAAGAACGACATTTGGTCGACTATTTGTGAATTGCGAATAAACTTGGTATCTAAATTGGAGTTTGGTTCTGTTGTTTATTTGGGTTCGTAATTTGCAAGTAGATCGATACACCGTACTTTAATAACTGGAACGAGCAAAATTTGGACATATCTGAGTTATGATAGCGGTTTTCGGGATATCGTCAGTGGCCATGGAAATTCGATTAAAGCTTTAACCAAGTCGATTTTCGAAGACAGTTATACTTTTCAAGGTAGCTGTCAAGCCGTGAATGTGAGGCAACGGGTAACGACCGGGAACGGTTTTCTCATTCAATCGAGGATAGTCACCAGTTGGACGCCAATCATTGCTATCTTTTTTAGGGACCATGTGCAAGGGAGATGCTCATAGGCTGTTTGACGGTCGAATGGTTCTTAACTCTATCATGTAGCCGAATTCGCTTTGGGCTAACCTCAGCTTTTCGGAAACCAGTCGGTGTGCTTTCGAGGATACAGATGGTTCTGTAGTCGTGATGTGATGTGTAACATTGCTGATTACATACGGCAACTTCGGTTACGGTTAGTGTATCCCAATGTACTTATCGAGTATTTGTCAATAGAATGGATCTATCGCGTGCCTAACTGTGTCTGGAGGTAATCTGCAACCAAAACAAGAAGTTACGCAAACAGATAAGTTAGTATTTCCGTCTGCCAGCTTCTGTTTGCGCATATCGATAAGTAGACTGTAGTGTTGTAATAGGTCTATACCAGTCAGGGTTATCTGTCTTTCGTGGTCTAGAGACAGATTGTCTACTTGAAGTGCTTCTTTTCCGGGTATATGACAGTTTATAGTCATTATGAAGTATAAGACAACGTGTCGGCGAATGACATAGTTCCGTAATATCTTTTCTTTGACTGATAAGACCCCGAGGTTAGAAGTTTTGGTGATTTCTAAGATGAGATCGGTAGATGCACGCAGCTCGTTCATGGCGTCGTTTAGAAACGACACCAGCACAACTTGCACCTGTTGAAGAAGTTTAGATAAGAAAAGTTGTGTGAACAGGCCATTATCGAAAGTTATTTGGCCTATCACCTCTCTCATTCTTAGCAACATTTCTGTCTCAGAACTGTGTCACAGGTCCATATTACTAAGAAGTTGATCTGACCTTTGTCAATCGGTTAGCTCTCCGCGTTTAACAGTTTTGTAAGGTTCCGAAACATCACTAGTAAACATGCTAGGTGTTACGTACCTGTTAAATTCGAGCGATAGTGGATCGTGGATCGACTGATCTAATCTGGCTAGAGATTGCAAAGAATGTTGAGCACGGTGAATGCATAACCAAGCGCCCTAAGATAAGCAAGCGCATTAAAACTAATGTAGTCAGCATCCATTGTCGAAGACTAACAGAGCTGCTTATTTTAAGGATTTGGAGATTTGATGGATCCTATGTGCTCGTAAAACAGTTTCAAAATAGTTTGCCAGTATTTCCATTCATTCCGTCCGCTCAATAAATCTAGACCTCTACATGGAGGAGTCGGTGACCCACTACTACCAGAAATGACAGCTTGTTAAGTGAAATATTCTTCTGTTCCTTCGACCAAAGTTTAGGGTTTGAACTTCACTCCTCAGATAACGACACCTCCTTTCTCTTCAGATATTTCATAAGAATGTTGAATGATTCAGAAAAAATTAAATTTATAGGACTAAGCAAAGTGTTTTAGCTTTATACTGTGATGAATTGACAAAGACTAGGATTGTACATTGAGAGGACTTTTAAGGTCTGGCACCTTCACGACCTTGGTGGCAAAACAATCTGTTATTTTCGAGTATTCAGACTGAATTATAGGTGTTGTTTGAGATGTATGTTCGTGAATGTAGCGTTCTTCTAGTACAACTGCATGTATAGAATGAACTTGAATTCCGCATGGAATTAAGACGTTCTGGCATTCGAAACTAAAAGTTCACAAAGTTTCAATCGTTATTTCAAACTTGAGGTCTTTCCAGCCAACAGTAGGGAACTAATCATTACTTGGGATTTCTGTTTGAGTTTTCGAGGGTATATCTTAGATAAGAAAAGATACAGTTCCATGATTTTAGAAGATGCTTATGAGTAGAGCGATATTTATCTGGACAAGCTGTTGCACGTTCCTGTTCTTGTTAATTTTAAAACTTGATGAAATCGTTTGCTGGAATTGGTTTGTCATATTCATACCAATGTGGTTTTTTGATTGTATGTTGTTTACTACCTCAATACTATATATGTCACGAAAGTATGTTCTTATAACTCAACTGGTTGATCATTATGCATTCAATTGATGAATTTTCAGATTTACCCATATACTTGGTCAACATAACGTTGGAGGTAGATTTAGTCAGACTCTGACATTGAGTTTTATCTTATGGAAATTAATTGCACAGATTACTCTCTGCCTATCCCTGGAAGGCCATTTAAAGACGTTGCTAGACAGCTTTTCTCAGTCGGATTTTGTTAACCAGACACTAACTAGCAATCAAACCAGTAATTCAACCGTCGTTAAAACCCGTCTGGTTTATGCAGTATTTCCTTTATGGACTACAATGGTTGTATGTTTATTAATAGTGTGCACTCAAATCGTAAATCCACGTTTAACTGGAATTTGGTCATTCTGTTCAAATAATCAACCATGTAATGACCATCATGAAAGGCGAAAACAATGAAAGACCAATGTTTTAATGGGTTTTGTAACGAATTGAAAAGCTGTTGGTTGATAGTATTATGTATTTGTCACTTTGTCTGTGTACTATGCCTTTGTGAATAAACGTTTAAGATTTGTTTAGAATTGTTTTAATTTACAAATCAGAACTTTTTAAAGGTAAACGGTTTACATAGGAGGTCATTTATGATACTTGTCCGATGTTATCCAACTTTCTGTCCTTACTAAGTTGTTTTTGAACAGAGTGAAGATGATCAATTTGGTTGAAACAAGACAGTTTCCTGTGTTCCAGAATTTTAAGCCTGTTCTAATTAGATCTATGAATGAATTGACGTATTGATGTCGTCGGTATTTTGGAACCATATAATTCTCGTACGTCCCTTAATGATCAATATATACCTTCAAATTTACTATTGACAATAGATCGTGTAGATGACAAATCTTATCCAAATAAAAGTCGGTCGACAGGGATTTCACTGACTTGTTCGCCAAAAGTTGAACAAGTAAAATAATTGATTCGAAGCACCTAAGAAGTTCATTATTTATGTTGAAGGATTTCAGCTACATTGAGATAATGAGACATTTAGAAATTAACGTGTCTAGAGCCTTTATGGTGAATAATATTGATAAAGGAGATAGTACACTTGATTTTATCAATGCTTAAACGATAAATGCACGTCGTCCACCTTCCACTTGGACACACTGTACCAAGCACTATACGTTATCTAGCAATTAAAGCGAATGTGTCAGCGATTATATATGGCTTACGACCCATAAAACATTCAGAAGTGTTCCAGAACACCTCTCTATGAACAAATAACTGAATAAAGCCAGAACAAGCCATGACGCAGAATAATATGCATTCATTATATTTGCTTACAACAATGTTTATTCAAAGTTAACATTGAAATAAAATATAATGTGAAACAATTGACATAGATGAACGAAAAGAATTAAAACGACAAAGGTTACCAATATATATATATATATATATATATATATATATATATATATATATATATATATATATATATGGAGTTGGAATTCGTAAACATAAGGGGCGGGTGATGCATTGATTAAATGAGGTCCGGAGATAGATTGTGTGATAATTTTAGAGGTTATGGGGGTTTACATAAGATCACTGGAAGTAAAATAACTTTTAAATAATTCTGTTTTTTGCCTGTAGCATGTATATTTTTGCATTACGACCAAGTGTACTATCACCAGTGACTAGGGCAATGTTACGCTGGTTTGTCTTGTTAGTGAGAAAGTAGCTAGATCCTGGCGTTAATGGTTGCATCTCCGATCTTATTATGTATATCAGTGACCACATATCCATTTTTGTCGCCTACATATTTCAGTTTTGAGATTTCGACAATAGAATCGCTGTAGGATATCTGGGTAAAATAAAGCTTGATCTAAGGCGTAGTCAGAAAGAATGCGGCAAGAACCGATAGTGGACAAAGTGTCGTTTCGTGGAGTTTTAGTACTTCGTTTTCGGACGGATCCGCTGTTCGATGGTCATTATGTATGTGTGGTCAAATTAGCCGGTTGACAAAAATTTTCTTTTCTATATCAACTATTGGAATCTGGATTGTTCAAATAACACTTACTGGATATCTGTGAAGATCTGATTTGTTGGAGACAGGTGGAGTGCTGGTGTCTGATAAAGTTGTTTATCCATTACTGACTAAATGGTACGAAGCATCCACTCAAATAAAATCCTATCGTAGTGAACGAGAAGTCAAGTGGGAATAACCAATGTATTATTTCGTGCGAAATCACATGGTAGCTTATTAAAATATGAAAACAGTATATTAGATACATCATTTCTTCATCTTTGCATTACCCTTTACGAACCTCACTATTCCTCTAATTCTGTTGTTATTTCGGTTGCTCACTCATTTTCTCCCTGTTCTCTTTACTCCAATCTACTGCAGGTATTCCACTACTTATATCTGTCAGCATAGGTAGCATACAACACACTATATCAGAAACTAGATAACACCGTTCGTGTCTTAATGCGAATGCTTTCTGTCCGTGACTCAAGTGGTAAATTTACTGACCGTCATAGAAATCGAATCCGACTAACAATAAATATTTCCTTTTTGTTATATGAATACTTATCTGATGTTCCTCATGAGATACGTAGATTAAGGCAAAGTATATCATTTAAAATTGTAGCATCTGAATTTAGGGTAAAATAATGTTGGGACCACTAACATAAAGTGTTAACGTTAGTCATTTTATAAGTGAAATGAAGTTGTGAGATAAGTGATCAGAATAAATATGATTAACATGGGGTGAAAGAGAGAATAATGTAATTGCAAATTAGAGATCACGTAACGTGTAGGATTGGGTATGAATTAGTAAATTCCTCAAAAACGCTGGCAGTTCTTATGATAATGATGACAGCAATGATAATAATAATAGTAGTGATAGTATTGATGATATGATGTGTGAATAAGATAGATTTAAGCTATGGAAATGAACACTAATCGAATACTACATCATATCATAATGATTATTAAATAATTAAACCATAAGTTGGATAAGGGAAAAGGAGCGGCTAAACATATCTCTTCAAATTTTATTGTTATGGTTTATAAAATACAGATAAAATTCAGTGGGAGAGTTATACCTTCAAAAGAATGAAATAATTTTAGATTTATTCTCCAGTGTTTCTACAGTTGTTTGGATGATTATAATTGCAATATCCTAGTATCATAGTTCTTGATTTGTAGAGATTACATTTCAGATTGAAAAATATCAGCATCTGTTTAATTATGATTGAAGTTATGTTGAAGTTTAGGTAGTCTAATATGACTGACAGAATTGGAGCATGAAAAGTTCTGCTGTCTTAGAGTACTGGTTTGTATATGGTGAAATTTTACCAATGTAGTTCCAAATTAGTTTGGTTGGCTGGTGTTTGCAGTTTCCAGGAGTCAGTAATAAATAAGTCGAGAATTTTGTAGTCTGCCATCATTGTGTTTGAACGATCCAAACATCGAGAGGTAGTCTATTTATGGTGGTCAGACTAATGACAGGAACATGTAGGCAATTACCCTGGTCACGTTAATATACCACCGAAATTTCATTTACTACGTGGATTTGAAACATCATTTAACATGTGATGTCCCACATTTTATATCGACAAAAATATCTATCAACCAACCGTCGACTCGATTATGTCGAATATTTACTCTGGTCACCATGTTTTCATTTTCACACTACAAACAAAACTTCAGAATATACTTTATATGAACACAGAGTAAACGTCCAACATTAAACATTTTCTCATCATAAAGACACTCGCATTTGACTTTGATTGGATTTCAATAGTTTTTGTCAAATCAGGCTTAAAGAGTTTTGGTTAGAACACGATTAGATTGTGTAGTAAAACTGTGTTTTTCAAGAAAGATCAGAGACGAATCAAGTATGGTTAAAAGTGATTGTGAGGTAATGGTTACCGATTAAACTGATTAATTAGAATGGGAGAAAAGAGAGAAGGGGATGGAATACTTCAACGTAGAGAATAAATGACTAAATACGACTCAACTTTGAAGTTGATTGAGTTTCTAGTATGATTGAATCCAGAATGTTCAGTGTTGAAGAGAACGCATCCAGCCTAAAACTAAGTCTCTTTAAATCACATCAAATGTTAACCAATTACTAGTAGAAATAATAATAATGATATTTGATAAGAGTCTTGTTAACTCTTTTATTGTTCTGTCACTTTTGGTTTATATTCAGTTGTTGTTGTTGTTGTTGTTGTTGTTGTTGTTGTTGTTGTTGTTGTTGTTGTTGTTGTTGTTGTTGTTGTTGTTGTTGTTAGAAGGAAACTACTATGACATTAATTTCATCTGTTAATTAATGCATCATGTGATGACTTCAATCGAACTACATGGTAGTACTACGTTAGTCAGTCGTTTTTCGTTAATTTCAAATATTTAAAACGTTCTGTTAACCGTTTCATGGTTAACACAATTTTGGTGAGTTAGTTTACTCCAGATGAGGTCGCTAATCACATGCCCAACCCTCCTCCTTTATCCATGCTTGGGATGGGTAGCAGCCCAAGAAGGGGTTCCAAACACAGTCCCTATGCAGTTTTATTTCTATTAGATATAAATAGAATTATATCAGTCAATTGATGATTGTACTCTCTTCAAACTATTGTGGTGCATAATTCAACATACTACTAACTTCTTTAAGTAGTAAGAAATGTGAAATCTGAATGAATCAATGAATGAATTACTAATAGCTTATTTCAACATTATATAACACAATTCAAAGTTCATTTATTCATACAAACATGATTGTTATAAAGTGACTATTACTTGAAATTGCTATTATTACTGATTAGACAAAGTTCAATGCAGATTATCCAAGGTTTATGCATATACACATTGTATTATTGCTATTCAGTGAAGTGGACATGAATATGAATCGGTAAATATCAATTGAACACATTCATATCTATCACTTGCATAGAGATTAATGAGAAAACATTGTGGATACCATATTTCAGCAGGTGGATTTTTCATAACCAAATCATTGATTATATTGAAGTAAATGAATAAACAGGTTCGTAGAGTGTATTACAATTTGTGGACTATACAAATATGATCAAATTTTCCGATCAATCAACTAGTGAAAGAACATCACCAGTTTCACATCCAAGATGGTTTCAACTAAAGTAATACGATATACAGTAATATATAATCGTTGTAGTTTCTATTGATTTTCAGTGGTTGTCTAACCAAAGTCTGTTGGCGACCGACTCATGATGGTTATATCATTTAGTATATTTATATGAAATCTTTGCAGTTATAACTGTATTTATTATTAATTTTCTATATCAGATGGAATATTCAGGTGGCTTGTTAAATTGTGTACAGTAATTCGCAAGAGTTTTCATCACGAATCGATATCGTTAAGAGACCCATTGAAAATTGTGTCGCCCTAAACGGCTGTTTCTTTATAGTTCAGAACTACACAGAAGTGAGTATCCATCACTTCCCACTGAATTAAACATAAGATCTCCAGTTCTTGCAATGGAAATGATGTCAAATAACCACTGAGTCGGAACTCCACGAAATCACGTAAATCACAATTTTCAACTCCAGTCACTTGATAATATAGCATGAGTAACCATCAACCGATTTAGAGATGGTGGGGAAGATTTGTAGCTGATGTGGTTGGTAATGACGGAGTATTCTTCTCTGAGCTGGATAGCTTGGTTGTGGAGCCATCATCATTATTCGTCAGCACGAACTTCATGTAGAAGTGAAGTATTCGAATTCATCCACATGTGGCTCACAACTTGTCCTGCAGACATCGATATTGATTGGCTATTGTTCAACTCTAACCAGTTATTGTTTTCTTCTTTATTTTGGTTGTATCTTCTATTCATTTCATTTTCAAATCAATTAACTCGTCACACTTTCTCACGAGAATTTCGGAAAACCCACTTCTAAATCAGTCACTAATTCCCAGTCAATTGCTAGTTATTTAGATGGATAATAGAGATTTATGCATTACGTTTGTTTTATATGATACTTAATTGAGTGTCAGCATATTCTGCTCATTTCAGTTTTATGGAAGAGTGATACTACTATTAAATATTTGACTTACAAATTCCATCATTTCTATATTTAGCTTTGAGTGTTCAGTCTGCATTAATTTCAAAGTATTATGAAGACACATACCTCTTATTAATCATATGTGAAAGTGGATGACATTATTGATGTAACATACATATGTCAAATGTCTTGATGTTCCCTAATTACTGCTGACCAATTATGACTTGTTTGTCCCGCCATATACCACATAGAGTGTGATTATGCTTAAACAGTGATTTCTTACTTAATATGCTACATGATCAGGCATTTCAAGTACATTGTTGGATTCATCTCGAGTCATAATTGAATGGTGGAATCTGACACCCATCATCGTCTTCTGATTAACCACTGGATTACGAAGGACTCAAGGATCAATAGGTATTAGGGCTTAGATTGTCCTTCATCCATCATTGTGTTGATTCGTTACGTACACTACCAGTCCGACCGACAATTCAGTGTGTGATATTTATCAAATCATCAGCTTGACCAACAAATTACCAAAAGTCGTTTCGGGAAAATATTCAACAGGTATTCATCGATTCTACCTTTTATACTATTGACTACTAGATGTCTCATCAAGGCCTGATAGTGAAACATACATCGGCGACTGAATATCAACTAAGGATGAAAACCGAATGAAGTTCACGAGACTCACTATTCTCATTTCAATTGTCTCATCGGTTATGAGTGAAATGTGGTTAATCTCAGAAATTGTTTCATCACATATCATACAATGTGAGAAACGTTATCCACCATACACACTCATTTCCGTTTTAATAAACTAACGATAAACGACAATCCATGAATCATACACTTGAATCACCACAACACAATCACTATCATGTGATCATCTCATCACTGTGGATCGAATCGCATTTGAAATCCACTGTACATTTCGACTAGTATTTAGTGTTTCGAGACGATCGATAGTGAGTGATAAACGTTGGACACGGATCATATTACAATTTGACGACACTCAGTTGAATCTGTTTCGATTGATCAGAGTCACACAAATTGAATATTATACATGACTATTCGGTTTCGACAATCACCCATATGGGGTATCTGTAGTTTGCATAGAGTTAATACTCATTCAGAAAATCCTTCACATCCAATTGTGTAGTCAAATATTTTGGAACTGAGTTACGAAATTTTATTACACGAGGATCATATTACACGACCTCATATTTTCATTTGTGATTTCCTTCCAGATTCAACTCAATCGTCACTAAATTGCATTCCATCAATTGTCATAATCTCTCAATAGAAGGGATGATACATAATTGTAAAATCGGAAAAGTGGTCAACGTGTGGACACAGGAAGTAAGCTGCAATTCGGATAGTTCACAAGAGGCATCAATTAATCAGCGACAGTATTCAAATAATGATGATATTTTTGCATTGAATGTAAGCTGAAATAATCTATGTGTGCTTTCTTCGTCATCATGGTACTTATCAATGTATAAATGCGATAAAATCAAGTGACATTTAAAATTGCTCGATTGGCAACTATTTTAAAGATTGTAGTGAACGAAAACACAAGCGGGGACAATCACGTGTATACAAAATTACCAAATCACTTAATAAAATCTGAGAACCATACAGTAAATACTTCATTTACAAAATGTCAATCAATCGTCACATACTTCATTGTTCTTTTACTTCCACACCAACTATTCTCTTTTCTCGTTCACTTTTCCACAGTCTTCTTAACCTTCTTCCATTAGTCATTTCACTTTCGATTGATAATAAATACTACTCATATCTGTCGATGTAAGTAGCACACACCATAAGATGAAAAATATTGAATGCCAAAATGGTTTAGTATATGATCTCCATGGTGAATACACTGCACATCCTAACCAATCAGACGAAATTGAAATGTTCGCTCCGAATAAACACAAGTTTATAGGGGAGATTTTCTCGACCTTGTTATTGCTTAACTGTGGTAATATTTAGTAATGCTACTAATACTTATGATCTGTTATTAAAAATTCATTTAATATGTGAAAATACTGATAATTATGTATATTTTGTAAAGATAGCTGACATTGGTTGGTTGAACATGAGTACACCCATGAGAGGCATGCTCCAGACCCAATTTCCTGATTTACAATAGATTAATTATTTATATTCATATGTACCGACTGATAATGTATACAAGTTGGTTGCAAGTATCGAATTTTGCATAATTTGAGAAACCAACTTATATATAATACAGTCATTATAGCTTGAAGGACTAAATAAAGTCATCGATATTTCGTTGTGCTTTATCATTAATTTGTTTTAAACAATCTACCATATTCATTCTCACGTTTCTAACATGATTCGATATTATCTGTTTTATATCAGCAGAAGCTGTAGGAATTCAAGTCAATAATACTAGTTCTAGTGAAAAGCAGTGACCAATGAAGTTTACCCGTGCCTATAGTGAGATAGTAACTCACTGAAGACAACGGTAGATGTGTCGCTCAATTTCGTGGATCAGTTGAAGTTAGACATTAACACCGTTGGATGCTGACTCAGTGGTCTAGAAGTTCAAATCTTGAGAGGTGCGATCGCGGGTGTGCCCTGGTGAGGAGTCTCACAATCGGATGAAACGGCCATCTACTGCTTCCAGGTTCTCCATGGTGGTCTAGCTTAATAAACTATTTTATCATATCATCATACTCTTTGTTTATTCGTTCTTCTTTACAACATCATTTATACCATACAAACTGATTATCTATACATTTTGTATAAACCAATTTTCATGATTATCAGTTTCATAAGTCTATATTTCAAAGTTTTATTTTGAGAATTTTATTCAAACTGAATTTAGGTTGATTATCTTAAATAAAAGGACAATGGTCATGTTATGATTAATTGATTCATCCAAGAGGATCCATACATTGTCAGAGTGATGAGATAAAATTAAATATGAAGTAAAATTCAAATACAAAGGTTGAAATTAAAAGTTTGTAGTTACACACTTACTTACTTGCGTGCTTATTCACTTGTTTACTTACTTACTTACTTGTTTTTTCGGTTAGCATTTTTTAGAGGTTTACTTTTCTACGGAATGGGGTCACTAGCCCTATAGTATCGTAAATCACAACTCATAGTAGAAATATATTTTGCTCTAGTCACTTGAAATTCAGTCATACACACATAGTCCAAGTTTAAAGAAGCAGGAAAGTTGATTGATAAAGATAACTACTCTAGTATAATAAAAACTCTAATTCATAAGTAAAACAAGTGACTGATAACTCAGCTTTCCCACATCTTATTAACATTTCATAATCACACTATACATGAACATTCGTATATAGTACAAATATTTGCTAGCCCGCGATCTAACTCCAGTGAAATCGTTTCTGATTACTATTGAAATATACATATAGTCATTCCTCATATATAATTATCGACCTAAATCGCGTTAGTGAATAACGGAATTAAATAAGCCAAGTACGAAAATCGATTTCCCAATACATATATCTTGTATAATCGTTGATCGAAACAGATAATCAAAGAGATGTCACGAAGGATGCTAAGAAGAGAGGGTGAAACCACTCACAATGGAGAATGCATGTGAACCAACTTCGTTTAATCAAGCGTTAATCAACATTCATAGTCACATAAAAACAAGCAACAGACATGTGGTAAGATAAGAAGTCTACAAACATATGCTTACATAAAAACAGTCAAGATTGATAAATGAACAATTAACAAGGTCAAGATGCAACTCAAGTAGAATGGATAAATTGGTCTGTTTAGAAGCTAGAATAATGTATATGGGCTTAACATAGTAACTGACACTATATGATATTAAAGTTTCAGAAATGAGAAAACTATGCAAAGAGTAAAATAAGTCACAACATCTTCCATGATACATTGATCACTGAAATATGGCTGTTTATTCAAAGAGAGAAAAAAACTTGAGGACTCTTCTTCAACAAACATTTCCCTAGAAATACATATTCAATCTAATTTAGTTAGAATTACTAAATTAACTGAAGATTAAACATTAGATAAAGTGGCGTTAGTTGAATTCAAGTTTTTTAAACCTGTCTTTGAAGATAACCACATTAGTGTTAAAAATAAATTCCACCAACAATTGTAAAGAACTCCAGCTGCTAATACTAAATCCATTTGTTGATATCTAAGTGTACCACCTCCAAATACCATCTTCATTTGAAATAATAATTTCTATAAAAGAGAATTTATAAATATTTAAGTATATGTACAATGAGATGAGGAATCATTGTAAAACTATTCATCATACTATCATTCAATTAATAAGACTTTTGATTCAGTTGATCAGGTACTAAATTCATGACCATGTTAAATACCTTACATAGAAGATTCTAGAATATTAAGGTCACTTGATACCTTATAAATAGACAACGACTTCTATACATAAACTAGTTGTTAAGGTGTATATTGATTTTTATTTTCCTCTTTCCAATTTCTTTTTTGATTTGATTGTGTTAGACTAAACATTAACTACGTAGTCAGTATTGAATGAATTTATGCACCAGTAATATCATGAACAAATTGAATAACTTATTTTAAAATATACACTTCTCAGCAAAATATGAGTTTCAGTCAGCTGTCAAACAATTTGAAAGTATGGGTGTTGTGGAGATTTTTGGATTTTAGTAAGATCACGGATTGAGCTAAGTTAGGGAGTCCTCATCAGTACGCAACCACAACCCCGTCGTACTCAGAACATTTGATCTTGTATGATGACATATAACCTCTAGACCACTTAGCCAGGATTCAATGATATACAAGTTTAACTTCAATCAATCTACGACATTATGTGACTAACTTCTCAAGTTCAGATGGAGTGTTGAAAAGCCTTCAAATTCCTAATAGTATTGATTATATAATTATGAAAGAGGAATAAAAAATGGATCTATGATGTAAAATTGACTTTCAAACAATATGTGTTCGATAATTAGTTGAGGATGTTCCACCAAATGTAAAATACAGTTGACTTACAAAGACTGTGAATGGAAATGCAAGTGCACCAGCAATAATTAGTACAATCTAATAAAAGATAGAGAGAAATAGTATCGAAATAAGTTTCAGGTTATCGAAAATCAATAAAGCGAGACAACTATTGATTTAATATTCAACAAAAAATAAGTATAAGCAATTGAACATATAATCTCATGAATCCCTTTCTACTAAACGTCGATTGACAGACCGACTTTCATTAACACAAACATCAACTCAGTTTTTGAATCAGTCGAATGACAAGTGAAGTTTGTTTTGAGATAATGGAGTGGATTTTTATTCTCCGATCTGAATAGTTAACACTGAAATCATCCAGCTCAAAGAATGAAACTTCACGAAAATTTTCCTTTCTTCATTGATTAACATCAATCAAGTGAATATTATCAATCAAAAGTGCCATTGAACAACTATTTTGTATCAATTTCAATAGTTGGGATCATGAGTCAGTTGAAGATAGACTACCATGGAAAATCTAGAAGCATTGGACGGCCGTTTCGTCCTATTGTGGGACTCCTCAGCAGTGCGTATTCACGACCCAACCCCGCGGGATTCGAGCCAAGGACCTCGCGCACGAGCACTTAACCACTAGACTACTGAGCCGGCATCCAACGATGTTAATGTCTAACTTCAACTAATCCACGAAATTTACTTCAATAAAACATATTATTCCTAATTTGCCTTCTATTCAATACTATCAGTTAGAATTTCATTGAATATGTGATTTCTTCATTAGAACTGAAATTACCTCACCTAAAATGTTTAATCATTGTGTTAGCCCATTCATAACAAATGATAACATCGAGTTAATTACATAATCGGAATTAAATATGAGTTTTGTAAAGACAAACAAACAAAAACAACAACAAACATTTACATTATTCTTTTTCATCGTGAAGTAAAGAATCTGTCCAATTAATAGTATCAAATCAATAATTAATGTAACAAATAGATTGATGGTGTTATGTTTACTGAAATCATATTGTAGAACAGTTATGGTGCAAACAATTAAATTAATGAATGTCACCGATACAGCGAAGATAAAATAGACAACATTTTCGATGTATAAGGTTGCATCCGATGCAATTGCAATGGTTGAAAATAATGTCTGTAATAATAATAATAATAATAATAATAATAATAAGAGTAAAAGTAATAATAATTGTGGTAATTATAATTATAATAGTGATCAATACTTGGTACAATTATACTACTCTTAGATAGATAGATAGATAGATAGATAGATAGATAGATAGATAGATAGATAGATAGATAGATAGATAGATAGATAGATAGATAGATAGATAGATAGATAGATAGATAGATAGATAGATAGATAGATAGATAGATAGATAGATAGATAGATAGATAGATAGATAGATAGATAGATAGATAGATAGATGTGTAAATTTTAATCGAACTTAAAATAAATTTTTACCTACCATCAATATTAGATACATTACATTGTATGGATATTTCCGTGATAATGCTGGAACAAACATCCAAATTGATTGAAGAACTAAGTAGATAGCACTGTAGATAGAGTAGAATATTGATAAAAATATTAACTCAATGATAAATATAATAATATCATTTATAGTTACAGATTACATCTTGATATAATGGAGAGAACGTGTAGCTTTGAGTGGAGATCGTGCTGTAAGGACGTATTGGGAAACAGGTTCACATGTCTATTTAGTCAGCACTTTGTGAAATAACATTTATTCTTGATGTTGCTTCACGGATTGGGAATTAGACCAGTCGGACAAGGATTCAGAAAGTTGCTCCTCATCAAAAATTACACGCTTCTGTCTAAGAGCCCGCATAGTATTACATTCTTTTCATATATATGACAATGAATAATTATGCAGAAATGGATTTACCATCTCCACTTCACTGCTAATAGTTTGAATACTTTTTTCTGGTTAGCGTTTTTAGCGTGCCTCAGAAGATAGTCAATATCATACGGAATTCTTACGATGGATTAAACTGCAAAATCGTTCATGGAGGACAGTTGACAAAGTCGTTCGAAGTAAAGAGCGGTGTCAGGCAAGGTTGCTTACTCTCACCCTTTCTATTTCTCCTGGTGATCGACTGGATCATGAAGACATCAACATCTGAAGGGAAGCACGGGATACAGTGGACAGGTAGGATACAATTGGATGATCTAGACTTCACAGATGATCTGGCTCTTCTATCGCACACGCAACAACAAATGCAGGAGAAGACAACCAGTGTAGCAGCAGCCTCAGCAGCAATAGGTCTCAATATGCACAAAGGGAAAAGCAAGATTCCCCGATACAACACAGCATGCAACAATCCAATCACAATTGACGGAGAAGATTTGGAAGATGTAAAAACCTTTACATATCTGGGCAGCATCATCGATGAACTCGATGGATCTGATGCAGATGTGAAGGCACGGATTGGCAAAGCAAGAGCAGCATATTTACAACTAAAGAACATCTGGAACTCAAAACAATTGGCAACCAACACCAATGTCAGAATTTTCAATACAAATGTGAAGACAGTTCTACTGTATGGGGCGGAAACCTGGAAAACTACGAAAGCCATCATCCAGAAGATACAGGTGTTTATTAACAGTTGTCTACGCAAAATACTCCAGATCCGTTGGCCGGACACTATCAGCAACAACCTACTGTGGAAGAGAACAAATCAGATCCCAGTGGAGGAAAAAATCAGGATGAAGCGCTGGAAGTGGATAGGACACACATTGAGGAAAGCACCAAACTGCGTCACAAGACAGGCCCTCACATGGAATCCTCAAGGTCGAAGGAGGAGAGGAAGACCGAAGAACACATTACACTGGGAAATGGAGATAGACATGAGAAAAATGAACAAGAATTGACTGGAACTAGAAGAGAAGGCCCAGGACAGAGTGGGTTGGAGAATGCTGGTCGGCGGCCTATGTTCCATTAGGATTAACAGGCCTAAGTAAGTAAGTAAGTAACTTCACTGCTAAATCAAAGCACAATTATTTTCCACTTAATTCATGTATTTTTGTCCTACCTCACTCCACTTGCTATTTCGATTATGCATATTCTTTAAATCACACACCAATCTGTCTATGGGGAAATTGTTTTCTTATCTAAACGAAATCAAGTCACTGACTAGTTGAAAGCTGAGCTTTACTATATGATGAAGATTGCGAATGAGCTCTTCTGAAAACAGATCTTCCATTCAAATTGGCCTGTTTCAATATTCGCATACTAATGCAGATAGGACAACAGATAGATCTAGCTAAATCTTTGAAAAGGCAATATCAGTGTTTGCTGTTTATCCATGACCTGTATTCAACATTCTGGTGAGGTGCTAAAAGTCTACCGTATATGTCGATATGTGTTATGAAGGTGATCCCAGTGATTTCCATATCGTGCTTCATTTTCAGAGGCTGTGATTGGTATGGGAAAGCTGAGAGATGGTTGATTTATGACATAGTCCAATAGTATGAAAGCTGTACAGGACTGGTATCTAATAGTCCATCACGATTCTCTGATCGGGAGATAGTGCAACTCAGTAGCTCGATGTCTTACCAGGCAAACCGATCGAGGCCATGATGTAGTTTCCTTTTACACTCTTTACAAAAGTGAAAGGAGATTCGTCTACTGAATGAATCCTTTCTGGTCATATGTTTTCTACTGATTGGTTTTTCCCATTGTATACTACTCACGTTCGCTTATTTTTATCTATCTATTTATTTAATTATACTCACCTTCATTCACCTATACCTTCACAATCTTATCTTCTTATTTGCATTGTGCATATGAATTTGGTGTCCATTTCTATCGATATTTTAGAACTACAATCAGAACATCACAATATAACCATCTGTTAGGTTTGAATTTTGTCAAACGTTTTATGAATAAAATATCATTTCAATCATCTTATTGAATTCATCATTATATCGGATTATCAGTAATATCGTGACAGACATTGAATGCTATGAGAATATATGTGTGACTAAACTTGATGGATAGTGATACTGAATTGTATTGACAATTCGTAGATATAACAAAGGTATAATTCGGAACAGTATCATATTTTCATTCTATTAGTGTTATTATTTATATATTGAATAATGATAGTAAAGTAAATGGTTCTTACCACGAGACCCATAAGATTACTGAATAACTTTTAATCCATTCACTGATCTGTTGGCTTAAAATAAATTTAATTCAAGTTTACTAAACAGTAACACAACATACATTAGAATAAACACATTCGTTCCTCCAAAAGTAATTGCAAACTGAAGAACTGTAATTCCGAGTACCTGTAAATAAATAAATTAGAAGATGGGAACACACAAAAGTAAGTAAAATTGGGATTATATTTTCCTAATATAAATAATTTTGTCATGTCAAATCAATTTCACATTTTTGGAGAATTCCCATGTTGTATGACTGAATTTACTTAAATCTAAGATGGAGAATCTCATAGAATAATCTATCTACTGAGTAGTTTACCGACTGCAATGTATATATTGTGGTGCGACAAATCAGAAGTCCTATTCATTAACAGGAATAGCTCCATTGAATCCATTGGATATCGAAGCAACACCTTCAGACCTTCCTATAATTGTCACTTCAACAACGATCAGAGAAATCAGGATGGCCATCAGACCAATCAACAGGGGGAGAGCAGCAGGATCAGACACTTACCAGATAAAGCACTAAAGTCAGACACAGAAGTAACTGCAAACATACTCCGCATTCTATTCAGGAAGATTTGAGAGGAGGAACTATTGCCGATGGACTGGAAAGAAGGACACCTCACCGATATGCCAAAGAAAGGAGATATGAGCAATTATGAGGATTATAGAGGATTCACACTGCTGTCAGTGCCAGGAGAGATTTTCAACAGAGTGTTTCTAAACCGGATGAAAGATTCAGTATACGTTCAACTTCGAAGTCAACAGGCTGGATTCTGTAGAGATCGGCCGTGCACAGACCAAATCGTGACACTACGGAACATCGTTGAACAATCCGTTTGGTGGAACTCGTCACTATACATCAACTTCATCGTTTATTAGAAAGCATTAGACAGTGCGGATAAGAGAACATTACGGAACCTTCTTCAACACTATGGTGTACCTGAGAAGATTGTCAACATTATATGGAATCGATCCGATGGACTAAACTGCAAACCCGTGCGTGAAAGATAGCTGACAGATGCATTCACAATGCATTCAGACAAGGCCGTCTACTCTCTCCCTTCCACTTTCTTTCTGATGGTCAACTGAATTATGAATACCACGATATCTGAGGGGAAGCACGGAATCAACTAGACGATCTGGACTTCGTAGATGACCTATCCCTCCTATTCCATAAACATCAACAAATGCAGGTCACGACAAACAGTGTAGCAGCAGCCTTTGCATCAGTGAGCCTAAACATACACAAAGAGAAGAGCAACATCTTCAGAATCAACACGGAGAACACTAAATCAATCTAACTCGATGGAAAAACTCTAGAATAGGTGGAAACTTTCACGTACCTGTTCAGCATCATCATCGATGAACGTGGAGGATCAGATTTAGACGTAAAGGAGAGGATTGGCAAAGCAAGGACAGCATTCTAACGGTCGAAGAACATATGGAACTCAAAATAGCCCTCTGTGTGCCAATATCAAGGTCAGAATCTTCAAGGCGAACGTCGAGATAGTTCTACTGCACAAAAATGAAACGGGGAGAACTACCATAACCAACATCAAAAAGTACGAGTATTTATAAACAATTGTCTGCACAACATACTCGATGTCCATTGTTGGTCAGATACTGTGGGAGAGAACAAACTGGCTTCCAACTGAAGAGGAAATTAGGAAAACATGTTGAAAGTGGATTGAAAGAAAATTGTGGGAATCATCGAACTGCATCATGAGGCAATCCCTAACTTGTAATCCTGAAGGGAAACGGAAATGAGAAAGAAGGAAAAACACACTACGTCGGGAATTGAAAGTAGACATGAAAAGGATGAATAGAAACTGGAAACAAATGGTAAGGATTGTCTAGGACAGTGTTGGATGTAGAATATTGGTGAGCGGCCTATGCTCCTCGAGGAGGGATGACAGGCGTAAGTAAGTATTCATTAACATGGTTCAATGGAATCAGTTATTGACTCCTAAATTTTCCATCATTGTATCCATAACTAACAGAGGAAACAGAATTGGTTCGAAACTAACTTCAAGTGTCACCAGCTTTAAAACACATTCCCACTTTTTAATTACCGAGTAACTTGCAAAGAAACAATTCCACTGTAGTGAAAACCACAAGTGGGTAGTGTGCTATCAACTATGTGCAATATTTGAATGCATCATCATTATCCGTATGAAAATAACCGTTTAAACTAAGTGAACAAGCATTCTGTCAATTGAACTAAAGTCTCTTTACTAAATGTGAATCATTGAATTTCTCTTCGTAAAATAATGTATATTAAGTTCAACGGTTACAAAGTCGTGAATAAAAATATTATCATAAAGGGATTTTGTCAATCCTTGTAGGAAATGACAGTTTATCCGATGGAAACTCTCAATTCTTAAAAAACATAATATTTCTAGCATACAAAGTAAGAAAGATATAAAATGATTGTTCAATTCTACATCAATCACTTTATGGATTGTAGTCATCACATCGACACAGATATATGAGTAGAAGCTATAAACTGCTATGTAGGAGAAAGAAATGAACTGTATATATCCAGACTAAATTGATAACAAGACTGTAAACAGTGATAATCAAGAGTTCTTGTAGGAATATTAGGGGCATGATGACGAAGAAAGCACACATAGATTATTTCAGCTTACATTCAATGCAAAAATATCATCATTATTTGAATACTGTCGCTGATTAATTGATGCCTCTTGTGAACTATCCGAATTGCAGCTTACTTCCTGTGTCCACACGTTGACCACTTTTCCGATTTTACAATTATGTATCATCCCTTCTATTGAGAGATTATGACAATTGATGGAATGCAATTTAGTGACGATTGAGTTGAATCTGGAAGGAAATCACAAATGAAAATATGAGGTCGTGTAATATGATCCTCGTGTAATAAAATTTCGTAACTCAGTTCCAAAATATTTGACTACACAATTGGATGTGAAGGATTTTCTGAATGAGTATTAACTCTATGCTAACTACAGATACCCCATATGGGTGATTGTCGAAACCGAATAGTCATCTATAATATTCAATTTGTGTGACTCTGATCAATCGAAACAGATTCAACTGAGTGTCGTCAAATTGTAATATGATCCGTGTCCAACGTTTATCACTCACTATCGATCGTCTCGAAACACTAAATACTAGTCGAAATGTACAGTGGATTTCAAATGCGATTCGATCCACAGTGATGAGATGATCACATGATAGTGATTGTGTTGTAGTGATTCAAGTGTATGATTCATGGATTGTCGTTTATCGTTAGTTTATTAAAACGGAAATGAGTGTGTATGGTGGATAACGTTTCTCACATTGTATGATATGTGATGAAACAATTTCTGAGATTAACCACATTTCACTCATAACCGATGAGACAATTGAAATGAGAATAGTGAGTCTCGTGAACTTCATTCGGTTTTCATCCTTAGTTGATATTCAGTCGCCGATGTATGTTTCACTATCAGGCCTTGATGAGACATCTAGTAGTCAATAGTATAAAAGGTAGAATCGATGAATACCTGTTGAATATTTTCCCGAAACGACTTTTGGTAATTTGTTGGTCAAGCTGATGATTTGATAAATATCACACACTGAATTGTCGGTCGGACTGGTAGTGTACGTAACGAATCAACACAATGATGGATGAAGGACAATCTAAGCCCTAATACCTATTGATCCTTGAGTCCTTCGTAATCCAGTGGTTAATCAGAAGACGATGATGGGTGTCAGATTCCACCATTCAATTATGACTCGAGATGAATCCAACAATGTACTTGAAATGCCTGATCATGTAGCATATTAAGTAAGAAATCACTGTTTAAGCATAATCACACTCTATGTGGTATATGGCGGGACAAACAAGTCATAATTGGTCAGCAGTAATTAGGGAACATCAAGACATTTGACATATGTATGTTACATCAATAATGTCATCCACTTTCACATATGATTAATAAGAGGTATGTGTCTTCATAATACTTTGAAATTAATGCAGACTGAACACTCAAAGCTAAATATAGAAATGATGGAATTTGTAAGTCAAATATTTAATAGTAGTATCACTCTTCCATAAAACTGAAATGAGCAGAATATGCTGACACTCAATTAAGTATCATATAAAACAAACGTAATGCATAAATCTCTATTATCCATCTAAATAACTAGCAATTGACTGGGAATTAGTGACTGATTTAGAAGTGGGTTTTCCGAAATTCTCGTGAGAAAGTGTGACGAGTTAATTGATTTGAAAATGAAATGAATAGAAGATACAACCAAAATAAAGAAGAAAACAATAACTGGTTAGAGTTGAACAATAGCCAATCAATATCGATGTCTGCAGGACAAGTTGTGAGCCACATGTGGATGAATTCGAATACTTCACTTCTACATGAAGTTCGTGCTGACGAATAATGATGATGGCTCCACAACCAAGCTATCCAGCTCAGAGAAGAATACTCCGTCATTACCAACCACATCAGCTACAAATCTTCCCCACCATCTCTAAATCGGTTGATGGTTACTCATGCTATATTATCAAGTGACTGGAGTTGAAAATTGTGATTTACGTGATTTCGTGGAGTTCCGACTCAGTGGTTATTTGACATCATTTCCATTGCAAGAACTGGAGATCTTATGTTTAATTCAGTGGGAAGTGATGGATACTCACTTCTGTGTAGTTCTGAACTATAAAGAAACAGCCGTTTAGGGCGACACAATTTTCAATGGGTCTCTTAACGATATCGATTCGTGATGAAAACTCTTGCGAATTACTGTACACAATTTAACAAGCCACCTGAATATTCCATCTGATATAGAAAATTAATAATAAATACAGTTATAACTGCAAAGATTTCATATAAATATACTAAATGATATAACCATCATGAGTCGGTCGCCAACAGACTTTGGTTAGACAACCACTGAAAATCAATAGAAACTACAACGATTATATATTACTGTATATCGTATTACTTTAGTTGAAACCATCTTGGATGTGAAACTGGTGATGTTCTTTCACTAGTTGATTGATCGGAAAATTTGATCATATTTGTATAGTCCACAAATTGTAATACACTCTACGAACCTGTTTATTCATTTACTTCAATATAATCAATGATTTGGTTATGAAAAATCCACCTGCTGAAATATGGTATCCACAATGTTTTCTCATTAATCTCTATGCAAGTGATAGATATGAATGTGTTCAATTGATATTTACCGATTCATATTCATGTCCACTTCACTGAATAGCAATAATACAATGTGTATATGCATAAACCTTGGATAATCTGCATTGAACTTTGTCTAATCAGTAATAATAGCAATTTCAAGTAATAGTCACTTTATAACAATCATGTTTGTATGAATAAATGAACTTTGAATTGTGTTATATAATGTTGAAATAAGCTATTAGTAATTCATTCATTGATTCATTCAGATTTCACATTTCTTACTACTTAAAGAAGTTAGTAGTATGTTGAATTATGCACCACAATAGTTTGAAGAGAGTACAATCATCAATTGACTGATATAATTCTATTTATATCTAATAGAAATAAAACTGCATAGGGACTGTGTTTGGAACCCCTTCTTGGGCTGCTACCCATCCCAAGCATGGATAAAGGAGGAGGGTTGGGCATGTGATTAGCGACCTCATCTGGAGTAAACTAACTCACCAAAATTGTGTTAACCATGAAACGGTTAACAGAACGTTTTAAATATTTGAAATTAACGAAAAACGACTGACTAACGTAGTACTACCATGTAGTTCGATTGAAGTCATCACATGATGCATTAATTAACAGATGAAATTAATGTCATAGTAGTTTCCTTCTAACAACAACAACAACAACAACAACTGAATATAAACCAAAAGTGACAGAACAATAAAAGAGTTAACAAGACTCTTATCAAATATCATTATTATTATTTCTACTAGTAATTGGTTAACATTTGATGTGATTTAAAGAGACTTAGTTTTAGGCTGGATGCGTTCTCTTCAACACTGAACATTCTGGATTCAATCATACTAGAAACTCAATCAACTTCAAAGTTGAGTCGTATTTAGTCATTTATTCTCTACGTTGAAGTATTCCATCCCCTTCTCTCTTTTCTCCCATTCTAATTAATCAGTTTAATCGGTAACCATTACCTCACAATCACTTTTAACCATACTTGATTCGTCTCTGATCTTTCTTGAAAAACACAGTTTTACTACACAATCTAATCGTGTTCTAACCAAAACTCTTTAAGCCTGATTTGACAAAAACTATTGAAATCCAATCAAAGTCAAATGCGAGTGTCTTTATGATGAGAAAATGTTTAATGTTGGACGTTTACTCTGTGTTCATATAAAGTATATTCTGAAGTTTTGTTTGTAGTGTGAAAATGAAAACATGGTGACCAGAGTAAATATTCGACATAATCGAGTCGACGGTTGGTTGATAGATATTTTTGTCGATATAAAATGTGGGACATCACATGTTAAATGATGTTTCAAATCCACGTAGTAAATGAAATTTCGGTGGTATATTAACGTGACCAGGGTAATTGCCTACATGTTCCTGTCATCAGTCTGACCACCATAAATAGACTACCTCTCGATGTTTGGATCGTTCAAACACAATGATGGCAGACTACAAAATTCTCGACTTATTTATTACTGACTCCTGGAAACTGCAAACACCAGCCAACCAAACTAATTTGGAACTACATTGGTAAAATTTCACCATATACAAACCAGTACTCTAAGACAGCAGAACTTTTCATGCTCCAATTCTGTCAGTCATATTAGACTACCTAAACTTCAACATAACTTCAATCATAATTAAACAGATGCTGACATTTTTCAATCTGAAATGTAATCTCTACAAATCAAGAACTATGATACTAGGATATTGCAATTATAATCATCCAAACAACTGTAGAAACACTGGAGAATAAATCTAAAATTATTTCATTCTTTTGAAGGTATAACTCTCCCACTGAATTTTATCTGTATTTTATAAACCATAACAATAAAATTTGAAGAGATATGTTTAGCCGCTCCTTTTCCCTTATCCAACTTATGGTTTAATTATTTAATAATCATTATGATATGATGTAGTATTCGATTAGTGTTCATTTCCATAGCTTAAATCTATCTTATTCACACATCATATCATCAATACTATCACTACTATTATTATTATCATTGCTGTCATCATTATCATAAGAACTGCCAGCGTTTTTGAGGAATTTACTAATTCATACCCAATCCTACACGTTACGTGATCTCTAATTTGCAATTACATTATTCTCTCTTTCACCCCATGTTAATCATATTTATTCTGATCACTTATCTCACAACTTCATTTCACTTATAAAATGACTAACGTTAACACTTTATGTTAGTGGTCCCAACATTATTTTACCCTAAATTCAGATGCTACAATTTTAAATGATATACTTTGCCTTAATCTACGTATCTCATGAGGAACATCAGATAAGTATTCATATAACAAAAAGGAAATATTTATTGTTAGTCGGATTCGATTTCTATGACGGTCAGTAAATTTACCACTTGAGTCACGGACAGAAAGCATTCGCATTAAGACACGAACGGTGTTATCTAGTTTCTGATATAGTGTGTTGTATGCTACCTATGCTGACAGATATAAGTAGTGGAATACCTGCAGTAGATTGGAGTAAAGAGAACAGGGAGAAAATGAGTGAGCAACCGAAATAACAACAGAATTAGAGGAATAGTGAGGTTCGTAAAGGGTAATGCAAAGATGAAGAAATGATGTATCTAATATACTGTTTTCATATTTTAATAAGCTACCATGTGATTTCGCACGAAATAATACATTGGTTATTCCCACTTGACTTCTCGTTCACTACGATAGGATTTTATTTGAGTGGATGCTTCGTACCATTTAGTCAGTAATGGATAAACAACTTTATCAGACACCAGCACTCCACCTGTCTCCAACGAATCAGATCTTCACAGATATCCAGTAAGTGTTATTTGAACAATCCAGATTCCAATAGTTGATATAGAAAAGAAAATTTTTGTCAACCGGCTAATTTGACCACACATACATAATGACCATCGAACAGCGGATCCGTCCGAAAACGAAGTACTAAAACTCCACGAAACGACACTTTGTCCACTATCGGTTCTTGCCGCATTCTTTCTGACTACGCCTTAGATCAAGCTTTATTTTACCCAGATATCCTACAGCGATTCTATTGTCGAAATCTCAAAACTGAAATATGTAGGCGACAAAAATGGATATGTGGTCACTGATATACATACACTGATATATATATATATATATATATATATATATATATATATATATATATATATATATATATATATATATATTGGTAACCTTTGTCGTTTTAATTCTTTTCGTTCATCTATGTCAATTGTTTCACATTATATTTTATTTCAATGTTAACTTTGAATAAACATTGTTGTAAGCAAATATAATGAATGCATATTATTCTGCGTCATGGCTTGTTCTGGCTTTATTCAGTTATTTGTTCATAGAGAGGTGTTCTGGAACACTTCTGAATGTTTTATGGGTCGTAAGCCATATATAATCGCTGACACATTCGCTTTAATTGCTAGATAACGTATAGTGCTTGGTACAGTGTGTCTAAGTGGAAGGTGGACGACGTGCATTTATCGTTTAAGCATTGATAAAATCAAGTGTACTATCTCCTTTATCAATATTATTCACCATAAAGGCTCTAGACACGTTAATTTCTAAATGTCTCATTATCTCAATGTAGCTGATGGCGTTTTGTTCTCTGAGCTGGATGGTTATATATAACAAAATCTTTAATTATATTCCAGGTAATTAGTATTTCCCACTTTAATTAACATTCACTTCAATAACCCAATTTATTGTATATGATATCCTATCTGTTAATTAAAGAGATTGAAGCTACATCAGACTAGAGGAGAAAGCTTCAATAAACATAAGGAAGTGAATGAGATTAACTGTTTGTTT
This sequence comes from Schistosoma spindalis, assembly GCA_946903255.1. Lineage (NCBI taxonomy): Eukaryota > Metazoa > Platyhelminthes > Trematoda > Strigeidida > Schistosomatidae > Schistosoma > Schistosoma spindalis. Next base: position 36,836,342 of record OX336416.1, on the reverse strand, counting down.
TCTTCTGAATTCTTTTATATACGTTGATGAATATTTATCATTAGATGTATCCCTTTAAGAATTGCTTCAAGATGAATTTGATGAAATGGATCAATACTGGAAACTTGAATAACGTTGATTGCAACAATATACATAGATGTGTCAATGAATATAATAATAATGATACTTAAGGATAGTCACCATTGTAGTTCATCAAAGTGAAAACAAATCAAAGATATGTTGTATATTTATTAAATAGTGAACATCGGTGGAGGTAGTATCATACCCCTTGTATACTCATAACAAATGTAACAACAAATGAAGTAGAAATCTTCATCAAACATAGGCATAATTAATGAGTCAAGAATTTGAGCGAACAATGAACTAATGGACGCTAATCATATTATGATGAAGCTGACAATTATGTAGCAGAACAAAAAAAAGATATTAATCTATAAAAACTAAGACTGTATGTGTGTTAGACATATTTGAGATTGTATTCGTGAATGTTTAAAGTTAATTGATGACTAGATAGTAAGAAAACTCGTGTATGTGTAGTGCTTCTTCGTGCTAACGAAATTCTATCAATCAAGCTGTATTATAGTGACTGATCGAGGCGCAAATAGAACGAGGCATAGTTCCAGATTTCCTGTCAACTACCACCAACCACCACCTCATATATCAACGACGTAATGAATTCTTTGGACGAATACTACACAACACTCGCTATTTCTTTGTACTATTATCATCACTACCTTGTATGTATAAACGTGTACTCTTGATCACATGACAGTCTACGCACATATCTGTAGAGCCAGTGAAATGTCACTGAGCCCTAGACAAATCATCCGACACTTGGGTCACGGAATATCGAACAGATCATTGATCCCTGTCAAAGTCAAGGATAACCACCGAGCATCAATTAGTCGTTCGCCATCGACTGGCTCATGAGGTGGTGGTCACACTTTCACTTCTATCTACTTTAACTAATGTATTTCTGTAGTAACGTATTTTATGTTGTACGGTCTTCACAGCATCCATAGTACCTTGATACTATGAAGAGGTAATCCACATTAGGTTCTGACCGAGAGATGTGACTTCGACGTTAGCTGTTGGCCACACCATTCCTGTGTAACTCGAGTAGGCCTCCAATCATTCGACAGAGACAAATCAATAGTGGGATAGCAGCAGGACCTGACAATATACCAGCTGAAGCTCTGAAGTCAGACATAGAAGTAACTGCAACATGCTCCATGTTGTATTCAAGAAGATTTGTGAGGAAGAACACGTAGGGTAGAGATTCTCGGTTTGTGGTCTATGCCTCACGAGAATCAATAAACCTAATTAAGTATATCAACAAATACAGTTTAGTACACTCTATTAGAGCGCTATTTATCTTGTCTATCTTCATAACTTAGTGGTGAATACATGATGCTTTAATCATCAAACCATTCATTTAGGTGCAATTTCGTCCTCTGTGCTGAGTGTTCTGGTTTTGAAGCTCACGTCTTCTCACTAGACAATACAATTATCACATATATCCGATAGGACAAATCGCTCATTTCTTTCTATACACATATCCAGCATACTGTTTGAAAACAATCAGGAAACAGATAACTCAATTCTCTCAACATTATAAACATGTTTCTCTGGTGATTGCCAAATGACAGACAAACTAGATAAACCAAACCAACTTGGAATTTCACCCTAACAACTCAACGTCTAAATATCTCATATGATATTTGCAAATTAATTGTTTATTTTTTCCTGTTCATTAGTCAATTTAATCATCAAATTAAATGTGACCAAAGTTCATTTACTCGATTGACCAATCAAGTTCCAATATTCAACTGTTAAAACCACAACCGATTTGATATAAATGAGTATCATGTTATTTTACACCACAATGTAAACATCATGGATGATTAACATTTCTATATCCATATTCAAAACTACTTATTTATTCCATGAGTAGTAGTAGTATATGAATCAATTAGTATTTCATCACTATGACTAAACTCATGAAACAAACATTTGAATTCACTTTGAACAAAATGGATTTGTTTCAATGAAATTATTTGCAAAATGTAAGCAATTAGTAGTTCTCTTTTCTTCTCTCTCAATTCATTCTTCTTTTTCATGAACCGTTCTGTAACGTGGATCATTAATCCAGCTGTATTCTCCCAAATAGATCACCACATGTCTTGATTATTTATTTGTAAATGATCTCATAGAATTCGCTGATAAACTGAATGGATGATTTTCTTCTCATGCAAATTATTTAATGCTGAATGTGGTTTGATTCAAACAGCTTCCTACCATTGAACACTTCATTTATTGATTTTTGTCAAGTCAATTGTGAAACATGCATAATATATGTAATTTATTCAATACCATATTGTTAATATACTTGTATACATAAACAATTCCAATGTTCTCGCATATATGTAATTGCCATAATGAAATAAACGAAAATAGTTTAATATTACATCATTCTTTTCGATTTTGTGAGTAATTGGACAATTTTATTGATTTCAGTAAAGGTCCACGCTAGACTAAATCATTGTAGTAGAATTGGTGTGTGTTATTGATGTCGAAAGATATGAGTAGTATGTATCACTAGTCGTAAGTGGAATGACTGACGGTAGAAAGTTAAGAAGATGGAAGAGAAGAGAACGAGAACAGAAAGTGATTGTTGTGGAAATAAAGGAACAACGAAGTGTGAGATAATTGATGAACATTTTGAGAATGAAGATTTTACTGTGTAGTTGTCAGATGTTAACATGACATTCCGTAATGTTAAAATACATTTTGTTTTTCCAAACGGTGTTCTTATGCACTATACTACTTGTACTGTTACCACTACCACTACAACTACATTTTGCATATCAAAGAAATGCTTTATTTCAGAGTTTAAATCCTGTAGTAAATGTTTGATTCAATCCCCACTATTGAGTGATTAAGTAATAAATATCTTGTCAATAATATCATAGCTGAATATTTGAACTGTTATTTTACTTGAAGATTATAGTGTTTTAAAGACTAATGTAACTATATAATGTAGTTTATGACAACTATTCTGATTGAATTGTTGTTTCCTATGCACAATGTCCAGTGTTTTGCTGAGAAAAACACTGAAAATCCTCTACTGATCAAAGTTAATTATTTGCGTTAATTAGAATGATATGCGTTTCTAGTTCTTTCTTAGTTCATTAACTGTAGATGGATTGACTACATAGGAAAAATTTCCACACCAATAACAGTCACAATATACAGTTCATTTAAGTGAGATAAATTCTAATTCTACTCATTATACTCTTCCTCCTACTCATACTTTTACTCATCCTAACACTAGTACTACCACTACGACAAGTACTAATACTAATATTATTATTTTATTTAGATCAAGTAACTAAGTTGAATTAGTATTATTCTTGTTCAATCTCTACTGTATTTTGTTTGATAAAGATAAATTATTTGATGATAATTCGTCAAACATGAACTTTGTACCTATATAGCACAAGTTGTCAGTACAACATAGCAGTTCAGTTTACTTCATTTCGAAATAAATATCGTTTAAGATTGTGGTTGGAGGTAGTTTACAGGAAAGACTGCAACCGAGTTTCGTGCTATTTGGCACTCGTCACCAAGGCTTACCTGTAATCTCTAACTGAGAAGCTGAGTGACACGGGATCGAATCAGTCAGGGGGCACCAATTCACTCAACATTACAGGTACACCTTGGTGACGACTGACAAATAGCACAAAACTCGTGCGCAGGTTCCCCTGTTGATTACCTTCAACCACCATCCTATCTCAACATAGTACACGCAATGTCGAATCACCTAGACTAGTGGCCACATCACGACTTGGTCGATAACATTCTATCTGCAATAAGAAGGACCTGCCACACATGAAATTAATTACCATCCAGTGATCAATCAATTATGAAATATTCATCTGCATGACGTTAAGCCCTTAATTTATCTCCATATCAATGTAATATGGACATTGAATAGTTAAAGTATCTTATCGAATAACTTCTCAGTTGATTTTCATTAACAGTTGAAAAATTTAATACTTATTGCTTACAAATTTACTTAGTGAAGCATTATCAAGAGAAATCATGAATGAAGTCATTTATAAATGAATGATGATATGCTTAGTAAGGTGGTTGATGGAGAGAACATTAATTCAAGGATGATTTCAGTCATGTACTGATATGAATTGGAAAACTGGATACATGTTTATCATCGACTTGTGAAGATAGACAAGATAAATAGCGCTCTAATAGAGTGTACTAAACTGTATTTGTTGATATACTTACTTAAATAAGTTTGTTGATTCTCGTGAGACATAGACTATCGATCGGGAATCTCAAGTCTACTCTGTCTTGGGCTATGCTTTCCAGATGTTGTCAAGTGGTGTTTATTCTTTCAATGTCTGTCTCCCATTCTCGTGGACATTTGTTCATTCGTCTGACTCCTTTCCTTTTCCTTTCAAAATTTCTCGTTAGAGCATGCCTCGTGATGCGATTTAAGGGTTTCCACAGTGTGCATTCTATCCCATCCTATGCCATCCTATCCACGGTCAGCCACTATACCTCATTTCCTCTTCATCTTGAAGCGGGTTTGTTCTCTTCTATAGTTGGTAAACACAGTATTGTACAAGTGGCGCCATTGATGATGATGTTAGGTTGCTAAACAAAACATTAATGGAAAATGGCTAGCCTCTGAAATTCATAAATAGATGGAAACTTCATGGTACAGTGAGACCTACTATAGCTTTGGAAGAGAAAAAGCCTGTCTACATCACCTTACCATTTAGAGGTGATTCAAATAGCCTTTTATTGAAACAAAGGCTTAAGTCAGTCATGAACAATACATATTGTGCAGCGAAGGTCATTATCAAGGTAACATCAAGGTTCATGCTTCATCGAAAACATAAAAGACAAAAAAAACCGATTACGCCACATCCCACTGCGTTTACCAATTTAAATATGTATGTGACCACACATACATAGGGAGAAGTAATCGTGATCTCAAAATTAGGGTGTGTGAACATGTGCTTAATTGGTTGCAGAAACAAATAGAATCAAATGACCCAATAAGAGTAGAGGATAAACATCCATCATCCTCTATTGTCAAACATATAATTGAAACAGGTCATACGATTGATCTCAACTCGGTATTTGTGGTGTTGTGCAAATGTGTAAAAGGGAGTATACTAAGGTTTATTGAAGCCTTAACCATTTGAAAATTCAAACTCCCTTTGTATATTCAAGAGCAGTTTCCTCTCACCTTAAACCTACCCTTATATTATCCAGAGTGATGGGGTTTCCAATTGTTTCCATAATACTGTTTTCTTTATTATCCTTGTCTTCTCTTACCCTCCATTTCTATTCTAGTTGACCTTTTATTTCTTTATACATATAAATGCTCTAAACGAATGTTATGTGTGGTCAGATTGTTCGAAATGTATTGCACTAATATACCACATAGTTGTGATAATCTTCGTCTTCTTATTACATTATCGTAATGTACATTCATTTTTTCCGTTTAAAGATCCCTATCATATTAAAAGATGAATATTTGAACAAGGAATATTCTTTTTGATAAATTATCTTCAGGTTCTAGCATTATGTCATACCCAAATTAATAATTCTATTTTGACAGTCCCTGGGTTCGAATCATGCGAGGCTTAGTCGTGGATGCACACTGTTGATGAGTTCCACAATAGGATGAAACAGTCATCCAGTGCTATTAGATTTTCCATGGTGGTCTAATTTCAATGGACTCATAATCTCAACTATTAAAATTCTATTCTTTTTGACAATCTTAACTTCACATGCTCTAAACGATACACCTTACCTTTAACCTGACCATTTTTCGGTTCATTAATTTGGTTATATCAATTGTAGAACCTGAAGAGAATTTATCAAATATTAGTCTTTTAAATGTCTTATTTTTTTTTTATTTTCCTTTATGAATAATTGACATTTAAACAAATTAATATAACAAGGGTGTAAATAAAATTAATAGACTGAATATTGTAAATATATATATCTTATATGAAAGAACATTCTGTAACATTGATTGTGACAACAGTTCAAACGGTTATAAACATGTTCCAAAACGTTTCAGAACAAGGGAAAGAAAGACTCTAAACATTTCTTTGATACAAGTTATCAGGTAGATAGATAACTTGTAATCGTTTAAGTTGATTAGTAAGCAACCAAACTCTAGTCGTTTGAAGTTTGCTGAAACCGTTGTTATCAAGTGTCAAAAACCTGAGTTACGTGTTCAAAAGGAGATGGTTATTTATTTTTCCTTACCTTGGTGACAAATACTCTTTCGTTGCATCTTTAAAAGAAATTTTTTTCTTTTTCTTTAAACTCTTTCTTGCATTTATTACATCACTATGCCTTTTAATTTCGTCTGTCTTCCAGATTAATAATCTTATTTTATCAACTGAGCTCTACTCACTATATTCCTATCAGTGTTTACTTATTATGTAATCACTTGTTTCTAGCCCTTTGAACTGTTATCCCAAGTAGGACGAAACGCGCGTCCTGGATTCCACTGCTAGTCACTATCCATCTTTGCTTATAATGCTTGTAAATTAAGGCAATATCGAGACGATACGCACAGTATGCGCATATGCCAATAAGAGATTGATCAATTTCAGTCCTAAACATCAATGGGAAGATTCAAGTAAAACAATATCAAGTGAATTAATGTTGTAGAATGTTCTTTCACAAAAGGTATATATTTACAATATATATTTACAACTGGCTCATGGTCCCAACCATTGAAATTACTATAATACCCACCAAACCCCTTCTGATATTAATATTCAGTCTACTCAATTTATTTACACACTTGCTATACTATATTAATATGTGACAATGGTGAATGTGTCGCTCGATTTCGTGGATTAGTTGAAGTTAAATATTGACACTGTTAGATGCCAGCCTAGTAGTCTAGTAGTTAAGCGCTCGCGGGCGAAACTGATAGGTCCTGGGTTCGAATCTCACGGGAGGCGGGACCATGGATAAGCACTATTAAGGAGTCCCATACTAGAACGAAACGGCCGTCCAGTGCTTCCAGATCTAGCTTCAATTGACTCATAATCTCAACCATTGAAATATTATTATGTCTTCAATATAACTTCCAACTAAACACTCCCATGTAAGTAATTTAAGCCCATTATGTAATTATGATGTTTAAATATCACAGGTTGTAAGCAGCTGATGAGAACCAGACGAAATAAGAACAGTAATACAGTGTGAAGGCTTAATAGAATTATAACAACATAAACGTTTGGCATATAACAATAATGTTTATGCTTGGTATTTTTCTTTCTTCACTCACTGACCATAAATCATTTCCATCTTACTGTTCAAGTTAAAACCAATATGTTATAACTTGAGCCCTTAGTCCTACAACGTGATGATACCACCAATTAGAGAGAAGTCATTGATCGACCGGACCAATGACGCATAAAACACGTGCGAGCAGTTTAGAGTCTTTGTTGGACCTTCTTCCTGCCTAGCCCTGCCTGTTAAGTCTAGAACATCAATCCCAGCCTCTACGATATCAATCATGTATTTCAAACATGCTGGGTTGATATACTAACCAATCAGACCACATCGTACCATAAAATAGGAAACAACATTTGTGCAAGATTTATTCAAATGTGGCTGTGAATTTGGGAGGTAATAATTGATGGACCAGGCATAACTCAAGAATGGTAAATCGTATAATAATAGTTCATAGGTGAAAATAAAGCTTATGATAAGAGGAACACGAATATGAATAGTTTAGTTACTTAACAGTTATACAATAAGAAATATATGTATAGTATTAGTTCAGAAATAGGTTCCAATAGTTACCATTCATTATTCTCATAGGGATATAACACAATCGTTTAGAAATGAATTGCTGGTAGTACAGTATAGTTTTCCTGAGTGATGTATACATGTATTTCCCGCCTAATTATATAAAGATATAGCACCTGATAAGTAAATTATTTCTGACTGTAACCACATTCGGACTTGAATCTAAACTGTTGAGAGTGTGATCACTTAACTTCAATATTACTAAAAAGGTCATCACTGCACAAATTATTGACATTTTTATTCACCTTAAAACAGTACTAACTAACTAACCATTCTTTTTAGAATTACTAGTATTATTAAGTGCCACGTTTGAGGAACGTAATTTGGCAAGGTGTGTAAACTTGTTAATCGATGCGAGGACATGTGTTGATGTTCATTCTAGGACTCGAAACCAAATTAGGTCAGACAAATTTCGCTGATTCCGAGCACTGTAAAGTTGTATCTCCTTATTTCCCTTTCTATTTGATTGGTACTCCCGGTCTCCCACATTACCCGGCCATTTGATGTAGCTATATTAATTGTTCCTCTGATTGTTAGTAGTGGCATCGGTCTCGTGACTTCGGAAGAATCTCGGCTTTCATCATAAGGCATCACAATTCTTTCTTCAACTCACAGGGCAGAGTTTAAATTATTTGAATTGTTTGTTCTATCTAATGTTTTTAGCAAGGTTGTTTTCTATCGGATAGAGTTGCTAACCCCATGCCTAACCCTCCTCTTTTACCCGGACTTGGGGCTATTAGTAACCCTAGAAGAGTTACAGGCGGAGTTTTATTACCATGTTAGATAGTTGTTAAATAGAACCTTTTTTACAAGATTGCGTATTTCTGGTCTGTAACCAAACATATGGTATTGAATAAAGCGATTATAATTGCAATAATTATGAATTATTTATGCCAAGGATCCATCTTATGACAAAATGATCATACCACGATTTATAGCAATAATAATGACAATACTACTAACAATGTACTAGTAATGTGTTTTGCAATGATAGGATCAACAAAGAAAAAACAGTATCGTTTTCATTCATATCATCATTTGTATAGGAACATAAGATCAAATATATTTAAGTATGGAATTATATATTTCCCATCAGCTTCATTTTATAATTACACACACACATACATCGAAGATTTAAAGAGTCACTTACTTTGTTAGTATCGAGTCCTATTGATATATTCATCCATGAACAGAGTGTTTAGTATTGTATGCTTAGTTAGCGATACTATTCAGTTTCATGTTACATTAATCTGATATTTTGAAATAATTTACATAATACGATAATCATTTTTTGATATAAAGTTGGATAGTTGCTAAGAACAGAATCTACAATATACTTTTCATTCTCATTAAAACTTGTTATTGAGATGTACCTGTATTCCAGTGTTGATATGAACAATGAAGCCTAAACTTAATACCTTCCAATTCAAACACCCAACTCATTATGTACTGAGATACTGAATTCAGTTAACCACTAGCTTGTATAACGAATATGATTGGTTGTGCTTTTCAAGTTGTTAACTTGATGATCTATTTCTCTTAACATATATTCATCTTTCAATAGTTGAAATCATGAGTCAATTGAAACTAGACCACCATGGAAAAACTGGAAGCACTGAACGGTCGTTTCGTCCAAGTATGGGACTCTTCAGAAGTGCGCATCCACGATCTTGATAGCAATATTTGTAGGATTTGATGAATTTCTGAAGATGAATTTGTTAAGAACACCAATAAGATAAGACAAAGAAAATATTTGTAAAAATGAGAATCCATTTGACAGAGATGTTTCGTTCTATTTATGTACGACTTATTTAACTAGCAAATTTAGTAAGTTATAAATTTAACAAGAAATTTGATCGATTAAGTATTAACTAATACTTATGAATTACTCTTAATCATCATATGCTCATTAGTGACTGGCTTCAAGAAGTATTTCTTGGAGTTTTAGTGAGAAGCCGTGACCAATGGAGTTCGACCGGATCTGTTGTGAAATAGTAACTCACTTAAGACAGTGGAGTAATTTCGTCGATTAGTTGAAGTTAGATATTAACACCGTTGAATACCGACTCAGTGGTCTAGGGGTTATGTGTTTGTGCTCGAGATCGATGGGTCCTGGGTTCCAATTGCGCGATCGGGATAAAGTATAAGCACTGTTGACGAGTCTCATACTAGGACAAAACGGTAGTCTACTGCTTCTAGGCTTCTCATGGTGGTCTAACTTCAATTGACTCATGAATTCAACTATGAGTTCTAAGTTATTTATTTTACAAAAGAATAATTTGATTCACAGTGCAACTAATATATAAACATTGAAAAAAAGAGGTGTTAAGTTCCTGTTAGTATTCGATATATATTTAATATATAAAAGTCTAATCATTACCATATAAAAGAGATAGAAATTTAGCTAATTGGCAAAATAAAAATTAAGTCAAATTGTAGTGTGTGCTACCGACATCAGCAGATATAAGTAGTATGTATCGTCAAACAAAAGTGAAATGCCTGGTGGTAGAAGATTAAGATCGAAGAAAAGAGACGAGAACAGAGATTGAGTGTTGTGGAAATTGTTATATCCTAGCGAATATTGAAGTACGAGTAACTTCTGAGACCTAATAATGGACTAATCTTATCTATATATTCTTATGGTATAACTATTCAGTAATTAAATTGTATATATCCATATTCCTCTTATTATAAACTTCATTTTGATCTATAGATTATTATTGTACGATTTATTGTTCATAAGTTATACTCAGTTTATTGACTACTGTCTCCCACGTTCACAGCCACATTTTGGCTTTATTGTGTCTGGATGTTATTTCCTATTTTATGCTGCTTTTCGGTCTGTTTGGTTGATGAGATGAACTCAGTATGTCTAAAATAAATGATTGGCATAGTGGAGGCTGTTATTGGCATTCTGAACTCAGCTCAACGGGTTAGGCGAGCAAACGACCAATAGGAGGCTAGGCTGATCAGATCGGTCGGAAGTCATTGTTTTAGTACAGTACAAAAGCGAATAAGTCGTATTTGATTGTCAAATAAATTACGTAAAACTTACGTGCCATAAAGACACAATAGAAACGAAGGAACAATGAAATTTGAGACGATTGATTGACATTTTGCAAATGAAGTATTTACTATATGGTTCTCAGATTTTACTAAGTGATTCTGTAATTTTGTGTGCATACATGTTTGTTTCTTCCCGCCTGTGCTCTCGTTCCTTATAAAACTACTTAGTAATAAATAAAAATATCTCATATTTAAATTCTGGCATTATTCTACTTGTATATGTTCTACAAACTACTTATAATTGACTGTTGAACACATCATGAAGTACAATGTAACCTTCTATATTTTTCATTGTTCATCCATGGAGATTTTAGCTACACTATGCTGCTGCATTATAGCGTTATTTTACAAACTCTTGACAATATAATTGTAGGTATCAGTATTAAGGTTGACCTTGATAGCTTCAAATAAATTAAACATTAGGCAGAAAGTTAATCATAAATATATTTTTTTGTGATACCCCAATGATTATAAACAGAGAGGGGGTCTGTGGATACCATAGTAATTTAATAGTTGGATTCATGAGTCAATTGAAGTTAGACCACCATGGGAAACCTGAAAGCACTGTACAGACGTTTTGTCCCAGCATGGGACTCCTCAGTAGTGCGCAATCACAATCCTGCAGACTAGATTCGAACTCAGAACCTATCGATCTTGCGCGCGAGCACTTAAATTCTAGACCACTGAGCTGGGATCCAACGGTGTTGTTGTCTAACTTCAACTAATCCACGAAATTGCGCCACTGTCCACCACTGTTTTAAGTGAGTTACTATCTCACAACAGACAAGGTTGATCTCCACCGATGAGGAGTGACATACTAGGACGAAACGGCCGTCCAGTGCTTCTAGAATCTTCATGGTGATCCAGGTTCAATCAGTTCATGAATTCAACTATTATAATATCCCAATGAGTAGGAAAGAAAATCACAATAAACTAACAAATCCCTTCTAGACCATATGACATTCTTATTAGAGTATCCTGAAAACATTATACAATTGAAATCAATTTATATTAAATTATTACCATATCGTTACAAGCATTCAACATAATTTTACCACGTCTAAAAAGATTAGAAGTAATTGTTATATTTTTACGCCCGGCTAATTATCACGTGATTTATTCACACTATGTCAATATCACAAAAATTTAATACGGCTCTTATTCGGGATAATGACAAACTCAACAAATTCAAGATAACCCTCAGCAATAAGTTCCAAGCCTTTCATGATCTACTCAATGAAGAAGGAACTACTATGGAGAGCGACTGGAAAGAGATAAAAGAGGCAATCACTTCAACATGTCATGAGGTTCTGTGTCAAAAGAAGCACCATCACAAGGATTGGATCACGATCGATACACTGGATAAGACTCAAGAAAGGAGGAACAAGAAGGCAATCGATGTTGGCCCACCAACAATTGAAGAAATCAGCATGGCTATCAGACAAATCACGAGTGGCAAAGCAGCAGGACTAGACAGCATTCCAGCAGAGGCACTGAAAGCAGACGTAGCGGCAACTGCAAGGATACTCCAAACTCTCTTCAGAAAGATCTGGGATGAGGAACAAGTACCAAAAGATTGAAAAGAAGGATTTCTAGTCAAAATACCAAAGAAAGGCGATCTTAGCAACTGTGACAACTACAGGGGAATCACTCTTCTCTCAATACCAGGAAAAGTCTTCAACAGGGTATTATTAAACAGGATGAAGGACTCCGTAGACGCCCAACTTCGAGACCAACAGGCAGGATTCCGTAAGGATAGACCGTGCACAGATCAAATCGCAACTCTACGGATCATTGTGGAACAATCCATTGAATGGAATTCATCACTCTATATCAACTTCATTGACTAGGAAAAAGGATGTGATAGCGTGGACAGAACAACCCTATGGTAGCTTCTTCGACACTGCAGCGTGCCTCAGAAGATATTCAATATCATACGGAATTCTTACGATGGATTAAACTGCAAAATCGTTCATGGAGGACAGTTGACAAAGTCGTTCGAAGTAAAGAGCGGTGTCAGGCAAGGTTGCTTACTCTCACCCTTTCTATTTCTCCTGGTGATCGACTGGATCATGAAGACATCAACATCTGAAGGGAAGCACGGGATACAGTGGACAGGTAGGATACAATTGGATGATCTAGACTTCACAGATGATCTGGCTCTTCTATCGCACACGCAACAACAAATGCAGGAGAAGACAACCAGTGTAGCAGCAGCCTCAGCAGCAATAGGTCTCAATATGCACAAAGGGAAAAGCAAGATTCCCCGATACAACACAGCATGCAACAATCCAATCACAATTGACGGAGAAGCTTTGGAAGATGTAAAAACCTTTACATATCTGGGCAGCATCATCGATGAACTCGATGGATCTGATGCAGATGTGAAGGCACGGATTGGCAAAGCAAGAGCAGCATATTTACAACTAAAGAACATCTGGAACTCAAAACAATTGGCAACCAACACCAATGTCAGAATTTTCAATACAAATGTGAAGACAGTTCTACTGTATGGGGCGGAAACCTGGAAAACTACGAAAGCCATCATCCAGAAGATACAGGTGTTTATTAACAGTTGTCTACGCAAAATACTCCAGATCCGTTGGCCGGACACTATCAGCAACAACCTACTGTGGAAGAGAACAAATCAGATCCCAGTGGAGGAAAAAATCAGGATGAAGCGCTGGAAGTGGATAGGACACACATTGAGGAAAGCACCAAACTGCGTCACAAGACAGGCCCTCACATGGAATCCTCAAGGTCGAAGGAGGAGAGGAAGACCGAAGAACACATTACACTGGGAAATGGAGATAGACATGAGAAAAATGAACAAGAATTGACTGGAACTAGAAGAGAAGGCCCAGGACAGAGTGGGTTGGAGAATGCTGGTCGGCGGCCTATGTTCCATTAGGATTAACAGGCGTAAGTAAATAAGTAAGTAAGTATGTCAAACCAATGTCGTTCAACCAATATGAGCACCCAAGAGTTCTTACTTATTCTTTGTCCATCTAGCCCTTCCAGTTGAGTCCAGAACGTCAGTAACAGCTTCCACTGTATGAGTCATTTATTTCAAACATACTTGTTTTATATATCAGCCAAACAGATCGCATTACATCACAAAATAGGAAATAACATTCATATAAGATCAAGCCAAAAAGTGGCTGTGAATGTGGGAGACTGTAATCAATATAGTGAATATGATTTGAGAATGGTAAATCGTATAATAACAGTTTATAGGTCAAAATGAAGCTTATAAAAAGAGGAATATAGATATACATAACCTATTTACTAAACAGTAATACAATAGGAATATCTATATAGAATATTAGTCCATTAATAGTTCTCAGAAGTTACCAGTAACTCAATCTTCACCAGGATATAACAGTAACATATAATTATTTTTTAAACTACAAAGGAACCGAAATAACCTTTTATAATTCTGAAATTTCCAGAACAGATAAAAGATATTACGTATGGATCAAGTGAAATTCACCGGTATCTTATGACAATAAAAATGTTAAAAATATTTCTGTCAACTGGTTGAGAGTTCAAACGTTTAGGATTTACAACAACTGGGCACATTTGATAAATTTTATTTTAGATATTAGTAATCTTTCACGTAATCGATATTAATGAAGGAGTATGTTTCAAGGACTGACCTAAAACTACCTGTTACAAATAAATCTTTGAATATTCTTTCACAAATCCAAAAAGATTGGTGTCCAAGTCCCAAATGATTTTTGGAATCTAAATGCCCTGATAAAGCAGAGGGTGGGAGAGTCAGCTTTCCTTCTCTAAATTCTTTCACGTGGCCACGCCTATACAACCACTGTTAGGGAAGTCCTATTCACTGCCTTCTCGCAGCAAAGGAGTTGATCACGGAATTCAGAGGAAGAAATGTGAATGTCCAGCGCTTTAATTGGGTCGGTGGATATGGCGGATCCACCAAGGGGAGGTTGAAAACCCTAATTCAAAACCAATGGTGCAAATGGGCAGTAGGATCCTAATGAAGCGAATGACACATGAACCAATTATTGGTCACTGACTACCATTGGACTGTATCCCCTTACGTTTCTCCACTGCCTTATGGATCAGACCTTTAGGTCAAAGGCTCCAGGTGTGGTCCCCTTAAGAAAACTATTTGCTTCAGTTTTGACTCCTGAGCAGTATCATAGCCCTTTCACAAATCAAGTGACTTATGTGTCGCATATGTATTTGGTGCCTATTTATACCAATATTTATGTGTTCAAATAAATAAAAATAAATTCTGACATTCATTTTGAACTGTATTGGTTAATGATAATACTCTCTTTTTGTACGTACTAAATGTTCAGCTTTAGCGAAGAATTCTCAACACAAATACAGTGTTGTCTTTGAAAGTTTATAAACAATGATTATCTGCCATCCCTATTTATCCCTAAAATGTTTACCACTAATCTTGCTACTATTAAATCTCTTTGCATTTTCTGATATATCTGATGTATAAATGTGATTGTAATCGCCTAGTATTTCTCCAGGCGATAGAGGTAAAGGAAAATTAACGAATGAGCATGATACTTCTAATGTTACTCACAAGTGGGAACAATTGAATGTATTTAAATACAAAATTACAGGATATCTTAGTAAAAACTGAGAACCGTTCAGTGAATACTTCACTTGTAAAATATCCATCAAATGTCTGAGACTTGACTGTTCCTTCGTTTTCATACCAATCATTCTTTGTTCTGGTTCCCTTTTCTTCTATCTTCTTAACCTTCTGCCACTAGGCATTTTACTTTCGATTGGTGATATGTACTACTTATATCTGTCGATATCAGTAGCACGCACGACACATGCGCATAACGTTAATCAAAGCTATCTATATTTCACAGAATACAATTTCGTTCACATTTGTTTTCTTTATAACGTGGTACCGTAGAAAAAAGAAAGCTGTAAAAGCGCTAATTGTTATGCCATGAAAAGATTGTTTGTCGAGGACAAAGCAGTTCAGTAGTTTTCACCTTAGTTACATTAAGCGTGGTGGTGGTGGTAGTGGTGTATATTTTCATACTCTATGATACAGTTATCTAACTATTTTTAAGTAGATAATAAAAAACTAATGACTTGCAAGATGAAATTCAAAAGGCAATATCGAGGCAATGCGCACAATATGTACATATGCCAATAAGAGACTGATCAATTGAAGTCCTAAATAACAATGGGAAGATATAAGTAAAACAGCACCAAGTGAATTTAAACTTCACCCTATTGCGCAAGCAGGCAGCTAACACGACTTAGTAGTTAGGCGGATAACGCGATGGCGTTTGAAGCGAATGATACTGGTTTCTAGTCCCAGAGTGGACATCAACTCTGAGATGCAGGTACGTCCATCTAACGACTCCTAAATAGGACGAAACGCACGTCCTGGATCCCACTGCCAGCCACTATCCATCTTTGCTTAAGAATTTTTTTTGTATTTTTCAACAAATTATGTTTGCTTTCTGAAGAGCAAACAAAATACATACTACCATAATTGAACTTATTAATTGAAAGATGATTGGGTTACTTATAAGTTAAATTACTGGACTTACAGCCATTATATTATAAGTTTGATCGCTCAGCTTGTATGAATAATCTTAAAGTTAGTCTTTGGGTATAAATTTACGTATAGAAACCTGTGGTTGATTTCTCGTTTATATTATCTTAAAGAAAACTATACACAGTAATAAGTCTAAAACCATATGCATCCATTCGTCCATAATCAACATAGATTCTTTATATTGAAATGTAGAGACTTTAGAAACCCATTTTAAAATTTCCACTTTCAGTACAACAGCATTTCAAGTTTTTTTAACAGTTGAATTCACGAGTCGATCTAAGTTAGACCACCATTAAAAACCTAAAGCACTAGACGACCGTTTCGTTTTAATACAAAACTTTACATCATTGCACATCCATGATGCTGCAGAAACCTAGGACCTTCGGTCTCACGCGCAAATGCTTAACTTCTAGACCAATGGACCAGCGCACTGTTAAGGAGTCTCATACTAGGACGATTCAACAGCTCAGTGCTTTCAGGCTTCCCATGGTGATCTAACTTAGATTGACTCATGAATTCAACTGTTAAAATTATTACATTCTCCACAGTTCTCCATTCTAATCTCAAGTTCTATCGTGACTATAATTTTTATTTATTTTTCACTTTGGTTATACAAATGTAACGGCATCTTTCGGCTTGGTAGGTTATCGATCGCCAAATAGTTGGTGTTGATTACATTCGCTCTTATATTCGTATACAAAATGATCAAAGCCATAAAAGTACTTCTATACATCGATATCATATATATCATAACTAAATCATCTGTTTTTAATGAAAGAAGTATCACACGATGGTTATAATTGATAAATGACTCAAAACATGAGTAAAGCTCATAGTTAAAATTATGAGTCAATTGAAGCTAGACCACCATAGAAAACCTGGAAGCATTGGACGGCCGTTTCGTCCTAGTATGAGACTCCTCAGAAATCCGCATCCACGATCCCGCCCCCCCCCCGAGATTCGAATCCAGGATCCATCAGTCTCGTGCGCGAGTGCTTAACCATTAGACCACTGGTGGTCTAGCTTCAATCGACTCATGATCTCAACTATTGAAATTTGTAAAATCTCCACAAAACCCCTTACTGGTAAAACTCATAACCAGAGTTTCATAACGTTTATCAATTTTTTAAATGGCTGATTTTGTTTATTTGTTTTTGTCTATATTTGCAGTCATTCTAAATTGTTAGATCGTTTTTCTTTCAATTTAGAGTTCATTAGTTCAACTGTTTAACGAACAAACAATCAATATTGATCATGTTATCAAAAGAAAAAAATACCTAGACAACAAAACTTCTCATTTGGTATTATTTGCTTGTATCTTCTCTTATTGGCATATGTATATCATATGAGGATTGCTTCGATATCTCCTTAAGTCATAAACATTATAAGTAAGCATGAATAATGGCTAGCAGTAGGATTCAGGATGTGCGTTCCGTCGTATTTGGGACTCGTCAACTTCATGTACCTTCACTCCATTGCACAAGCAGGTGACCATCAGGATTCAATAGGTATGTGGATAACGGGATAGTATTTAAAGCGAACGATACTGGGTTCGTAGTCTCGGAGTGAATATCAACTCTGAGGTGCAGGTACATCCAAATGACGAGTCCCAAACAAGATGGAACGCACGTCCTGAATTCCACTACTAGCCACTATCCATCTTTGCTTATAATCTAAACATTAGTTAAAAGATAATGTGCACAATTTAGGATACAAACGAGATCAATTCATTATTCAAACATTAAGTAATGAGTAGTATAATATGGTTATGCTTTATCAGTAACCCATCTGGTGTCAAAAAACTTTTCTTTTTGAAAAAATTGAATCAATTCAGTACCAATAATGAATTCGACTATTCAACTTTAACGATAGTCAGGATCTGTTTTGTGTCAAATTATAATCATTGTACTATTTACTCTATTCACATACAAGCATCATTAAACCACAATCACTCTCAGACATGTTCGTTTTTTTTTTCTCTTTAAAATGAAGCATTTGTGTATGTATGAATGTGTTTTGTTTTTCCTTCTACTGTTGCTCACATTCCCCTACATCTTAATATTATTCTTCACCCTGGATCGGAAAGGTAGGTCTAACACTTTTAATTGGTTATTTAACACTCTAATGTATCTAATAATATCGATCAACTTCATAAATATTTCATTTATCATTTCATAAATATTAGTATCGACCTTCTCTAATTTTATGTCTGCCTATCTAAATGAATAAGGCATACATATTGAGTATATGAATGATTATCCCAATATTACCAATAACCAATCATATTATTGTTTGTTATCAAGTTTAGTATCTATGGTACAAAAAGAAAAAAATATTCGCGTACTTATATTAAATTTTGTAGTTAAGTTGATAATGCCAAAAGCATGAGTACAGAAAGGGAATAAACAGTAGTCTACTGTTAAAACTATAGTAAATATATGAATTCAATAGCATACTTGTAAATTGTACATGCTTAATTTCTATATCATTTATAAAGACAAGAATATTCATATCTATTTCATATTACATAATATATGTTCTTGAATTTATACAGTATTTATACCTTAGTAATTATTTTAATCAATATTATAAAGCATACATCTAATTCACCGTTACATTCAAGAAATAATGTGAATTCAATTGATCATTTTAAATTTGACAATATAAATAATGATGATTTATTAGTACATGATATATTACCTTACATTCCAACATCGGTTGAGCCGTCGTCGTCATCATCGTCATCATCATCATCATCTATTTCATCAATACCAGAAGAAGAAGAAATATTACGTTTACAATTAGCATTAGCTTTCCAAGTTGATTCAGAAGTGAATAAAGCAAAACATTTAGAGAATGCTGCTAGTGAATCAATTCAACAAGCTGATTTATTAAATAAAGCAGCTGATGAAGCTAAATATCGTGCTCAAGTTGTTGGAGAAATGTTGAACTCATTAAAACAATCATGGAATAATAATAATAATAATAATATCATTGATAATTTTTCAAATGATGATAACATTCATGAGAAGAGAGCACTTATAAAAGTGCCGAAAATAAATCAAGACTATTTACTTGATGAAGAAGTAGGCGGTCAAATCATTACTGATTATAATGATAATAGAGAAAAACGTAACCAAGAACATCGTGAACATCATCATCAGCAGCAGCAGGAGCATCAGCTTTATTATAATATGAAGAAAAAGAGAAATCTTTTCCCTGTACCTGATTCACATAATAAATTACATGTTCAACACTTATATGATTACCCTCTTTATGGTGATGGTGATGGTGATGACGACGACAAAATTATAATACTAAATGATTCTGGACGAAATATTAAAAAAAAATTAACTTTAGAAAAGATACGTTTATTAATTTTAAGACAATTAATAAAACAACAAAGGGAATCAGAAGAAAAAGAAAAAAAAGATCATGAACATCATCTTCGTCATTATGATCGTTCACATGATAACAATAATTATGATTATCTACAACTTGATAAAAATGTTATCCCATTACATATTATTGATCAATATCCAAATCTTTATAATGATTTACAAACATGGAAAGAATTACATAATCAACATGACAATGATCATATTGATAATAATGAGATCAATATCGATATAAATAATGATAATGATAATAATGATGAAAAGGATCATTATGGAATAAAATATCATTTATGGAAAGGATCTCATTTAAATTCATTAGATAATGATGATTCAATAATATTTAAATAAGTCATTATCAAAGGGAAGAACCAAAGCAATATACATTAAAAGAGAGAAAGAAAAACAGAAATGAAAATGAAAAAAAATTATCAAAAAAAATATATAAATGTTTATGTTTACTAGTTCTATCTCTATAGTTACATAATAAATTGTTGTGATACTTTATATTAGAGGGTAAATGTGCTTATTAATAGGAACTATGTATATTCTATTGTAGACGAACCAATCGGATTTAGAATAATAGGTCTTGGATTTTGACGCGAAATTCATTCATCCATTTGGATAAATAGAGTTTTTGGCATTATACCTGATATTAGTTTGTGATGAAAACACTAAATCTAATTCCTAACCTTAACCATTAATTGTGAATTATAATCCTTATTCTTCACACTGCTTTATAACCCTTAATTAGCCTTAGTAAGTAGGTAGACACTCTCAAGGTTAGTTTAGCATCGCTCGAAGGTCGTCGATAAATTATAGTCTCACCAGATGATCAAACTATTTGTTATTGTTATGTTGATCTAAAGCTGTGATTACTGACATATTCAAAGGATGTATTAATCTATACTCCATATTTAATTGGATTGAATTGAATCTAATGTTTGAATAGCATCTGACAATGACTTAGTTGTTAGATGGTAGGCAACATAATATATAATCCAAAGTTATCGTATATCTCAGTCAGATAATTATTTTTAGATTACCTTGAGTTAACAGGATCTACGTTACATACTCTGATACATAATGTATTATTGCAACATTAATGAATCATTGAAATTAATACGGATATGACAATGAAATATAAAATGTGCTACAAGTCGATTAAGATTTTAAGATACATCATATGGCTTAATCACACTGTATTAACTATGTTTTATGAATATTGAAAGATCATTTGAGTATTGTTTATACCACTAGAATCCTCTGTTCGAATACGTATTCTAACTTAGGCGAGTATTGGTATATCAGTCACTATCGTATAGTGGTGTTCGTCAGGGCTGTCCACTCTCTCTATTCGTGTTTAACTTTGTCGTTGACGTGCTTTTAAAAATAACACTTTCCTCATTTAAATTTCCAGGTGGTTGAACTTCTACCGGGAAATTCACTTGTTGACTTAGAATATGCCGATGACATAGATCTATTTGGTGAAGACACTGACAAAATGCAGAGTCTTTTGACCACCGTAAGCAACAATGCAGGCATGTTCGGCATGCGATTCTCTCCCTCGAAATGCAAAATGTTGCTTCAGGACTGGGTTGCATCGACACCCGAACTAGTGATAGGGAGTGAAGTAGTTCAGCGTGTCGACCACTTCACTTATCTTGGAAGTCTCATCAGCTCTTGTGGTCTGGTGTGTGACGAAATCTCAGCATGGATACAGGAGGCTGGACTAGCTTTTGCCAACTTACGTCATTTATGGAGTAGATCAGATATCCGTCTATCAACCAAAGGACGAGTTTACTGAGCACCAGTTCGTTTCATCCTACTCTATGGATATGAAACATGGCCGGTAAGAGTAGAGGACATTCGTAGGTTACTAGTATTCGATCATAGGTGTCTTCGAAGCATTGCTCGTACATCCTAGGACCACCGAGTAAGTAACGCAGTTGTTAGGAAATGGGTACTAGTTAAGGATGGCAAATCAGTGGATGAAGTAGTGAAACTTCACCAGTTGAGATGGCTGGGATATGTGTTACGTATGTCCAACCACCGACTGCCACGACGTGCAATGTTTTATGGTGTAGGAGTAAGTTGGAAGAAAGCTAGGGGCGGCCAGACCAAAACATGGCACAAATCCATGAAGCCACTGACAAGCGGGTTGAGTCATGTTGGCAGATGTAGACTACCTGGTTGGGATCCGCGAGACGATAGCAGCCGATAGTTAGAGACCATGAATGACATGGCTCAAAATTGTTTGCGATGGAGCAAGTGCATCCACTCGTTGTGTCCTCCCAAATTCTGATCTTCTGAATACTCCTTGTCTCTTTCTTTCTCTTTCTAAATTTATTTCACTGTATTATACTCCTTGAATAGCCTTTTCAAACGCTAATCTTTCCGATCACTGCTTATACTCTTACTACCTCTACCACTACGGGATTTGAATCGACAACTGCATTTCTGTGCTAATGTGGTATGGCGACTCGAACTGATGTACGTACGTATGAAGTTCTACGTTGTTACTGACTGACTGACTGATCGTATAGTTAGAAACTTGTTATTTTATGATTATTCAAATGGTATTATTAACCCGATTTTCAACAGAACTTCGAGTGACTACCTCTTCAACTGTTTTTTTTTCATTAATTTTCTAAATCAGAAGAGGTTTTGTGGATATTATAATAATTTTAATAGTTGGAATCACCGTCGGATGCCGGTTCAGTGGTCTAACGGTTAAGTGCTCGCGCGCGAGACTGATAGGTATTAGGTTTAAATCTCGCGAGGTGGAATCGTGGACGTGCACTGCTGAGGAGTCCCACAATAGGACGAAAAGGTTGTTAAGTACTTCCAGGTTTTTCATGATGGTCTATCTGCAATAAACTCATGATCTTAACTGCTAAAATTATCTACATGTTGAAAAAAATCTATGGGTCATAAGAAATATTTTAGATGTTGCTTTTTCTGAATTAGCTGATTTGCAATTTTGTGTTGACGATATTTATACATATGATGAAAGGCTTATGATTTGGACTACTTTGTTGCACAAATGCAAAGTCATTTAAATGAAGTAAATGGTTTGTGGCTAGTATAGGAATCGCGAACGGGCGTTTCGTCCTTCTCAGGACTCACCAGCTGCATGGTTTGGATCCCAGTGTTAATGCTCACACCAGTGATCAAATGACCTAAATTTCATGACAGAAAGTAACACATTATCTATTTAGCTATGAATTCTAGATATCTAGTAACTTGTTTGTGTATCGTCAACGTGATTTTTAATAAGTGTTTAAATGATCCCATTATTGATATTCTGAGTCGATGAGTCCAAAAATAAAAATAAACGAGCAGTTAGGATTCCAATCCCAACCACAATCTATCTCTTCTATATATGTGTGCCTTTACACACAATTTTGTTCTCATTTACAATGCTAATGAGAATGTATTCTGTTGATGAATAACTGTGAATAACACTATTAGTAGTAGTAGGAAATAGTGAAATCTATATGAAGACAATGGTGTATGGTAGAGCAATTTTGTGGATTGGTTGAAGTTAGACTTTAACACCGCTAGATCCCGACTGAGTGGTCTAATGGTTGAGACTGATAGGTCCTGGGTTCGAATCTCGCGGGGAGTGGGATCAGGGATGTGCACTGCTGAGGAGTCCTACAATAGGACGAAATGGCCGTCCAGTGCTTCCATGTTTTCCATGGTGGTCTAGTTTCAATTGACTCATGATTTCAACTATTGAAATTTCTAAAATCACAAAACCCATTCTGACTATATGAAAAACGTTTTTAATTCATGACGAGAATAATTATTTTAAATTCAAATGAAAGGATCATTTGAAGATAGCTTGATTCACAGATTATTACCAATCAAAGTAAACCATTAGAAACTAGGAAGTATTCTAACTTTCCACTCTTCAGAAATATGCACCATCAACGTTAAACGAAATTTAAAAATATGCTAATATTTCACAATATTTCGAAATTGTTAAAATGCAAGATATTTATACAAACGTTTAACTTCAGTTGGTTCAGGACCATTTAAATTTAGAACCAATGTGTGAGTGGTATTATGGTCTCTAAGATATCCATGTGTCCTAGGTTCGATCACATATAAGGTTGGAATAGTGTACGCTATTGAGGAGTTTGAAACAAAGATTAAATAATGATCCAGTGGCTCTTCCACTATCACTTTTGGTGGAGAAAATCTGAAAGAGATGGAAAGTTTTACGTATCTGGACAGCTGCGTTATCGGATGCAGATATAAAGTAGAGGATTGGCAAAGCAAGGATCTCATTCCTACAATTGAAGAATGTATACAACGAAAAATTACTGTCTGTCAACCAATATCAATGTCAAAATCTTCAATATGAACGTCAAAACACTCAGTTCTACTATACGAAACTGAAACTTGGAGAACTATGACAACCATCATCAAAAAGATACAAGTATTTATAAACAATTGTCTACTGAAGATACCGAATGTCTTTTGTTGGTCGTATACCATCAGCAACAGCCTACTGTGGGAGGTAACAATCCAGCTTACAGGTGAGGAAGACACTATGGAGTTGGTGAACAGGACATACATTACGATAATCACCAAACGATATCCTAAAAGGAAACAAAAAAGAGGGAGGCCTAAGTATACATTCAGCAAAAGAATTAGAATCAAACACGAAAAAAAGGATGAGCAACTGGAAACAATTTTAAAGGATTACTCAGGACAGATTTGGATGGAGAATGTTGATGACTGGCCTATGCTCCTCGATGAGGGGTGATAGGCGTAAGTAAGTAAGTAAGTAAGTAAGTAAGTAAGTAAGTAAGTAAGTAAGTAAGTAAGTAAGTAAGTAAGTAAGTAAGTAAGTAAGTAAGTAAGTAAGTAAGTAAGTAAGTAAGTAAGTAAGTAAGTAAGTAAGTAAGTAAGTAGGTAAGTAAGTAGGCTCTCCTGATGACAATAACTCTTCATCTAAACTATCCTCAACTTATTTTATAATCAAAGATGGATAGTGGCTAGTAGTGGAATCTAGTTTGACACGCGTTTTGTCCTATTTAGGACTCATCAAGTTAATTTATCAAAATGAATTTTGTTTTATTTTAAATTTATCAATTTAATTTCAATCAGAATAATTAATTTTTTAAATAAATTAACACTTATGACTTATTCTATTTAAAATGAATTTGCATAAAAATAGTGTTTTTTTTGTTTTTCTCTTTTATTTCAACTACATAATTCATTCAATAAGCAATCATCCACACACCCTCCGCGCGCGTCAAAAATGCAAACTCTTGTTTTTTAAAAAAATTTCTTTTTTTAAATTTTTTGTTTGTTTTGAAAATGTAACGATGCACAATCTAAAAAAAATAAAAAATAAAAGATTAAAAAAATATATACTTACGTTATTTATGTCTACTATATTATTTTAGTTTAATTATGGATATTGAATGAATAAAATGTAATTTTGTTATATATTATTGTTGTTTGATTATAGTGTAAAACTGAAATTATGTAATAATTATCAGTTTAGGGGTTGTAGAGATTGTTAAGATTTTGATTGAGATCATGAACCGATTGATGTTAGACCACCATGGAAAACCTGGAAGCACTGGAAGGCCGTTTAACCATATCGTGGGACTCCTCAGCATCCACGATCCCGCTCCCCGCAAGATTCGAACCCATGGCCTTCAGTCTCACGAGCGAACGTTTAACCTACTGAACCACCGAGCAAGCATCTAACGGTGTTAATGTCTAACCTCAACCAATCCACGTAGTTGAGCGGCCATCTTCCATTGTACTAAGGTAAATACCTGTCTCTACCTGACACGGATTAGCTCCACTGATTACGGGATCTTGGATACGCAATGTTGAGGAGTCCCACAATAGGACGTAACAACCGTCTAGTGCTTCCAGGTTTTTAATGGTGGTCTAACATCAATCGGTTTATGATCTCAATTATGCAATAATGTTCATTTATTATGCATAATTATAACCATAGAGATAGGTATCTACCTCAGACAATAGATGATCGTGTAATTTTGTGGATTGATTCAAGTTTGATATTAACATTCTTGAATATTGGCTCAGTGATTTAGAATTTAAGTGTTCATGAACGGGATCGTGGATGAGCACTGCTAAGATGTCCTATACTGAGACGAAATGGTCGTCTAGTGGTTCCAGGTTTTCAATAGAGGTCATGATCTCAATCAAAAACAATAAAATCCCATTTTGTTATAACATTGTTTGATTAATGTGTAAAAATGAAGTTATGTAATAATGTCTATTTATTATGTACCAATCGAATCACACTTGATGGAGAAGCTTTGAATGATGTAAAAATCTCTACATATCTAGGTAGCATCATTGATGAACACGGTGGATCTGATGCAGATGTGAAGGCGTGTATTAGCAAAGCAAGAGCAGAATATCCACAATTGAAGAATATCTGGAACTCAAAACAACTATCTGTCAACTAACACCAAGTTCAGAATTTTCAATACAAATGTCAAAACAGTTCTACTATATGAAATGGAATCTTAGAGAACTACGTAAGCCATCATCCAGAAGATACAAGTGCGTATTAACAATTGTCTACGCGAAATACTTCGGATCCGTTGATCAGACACTATCAACAACAACCTACTATGGGAGAGAACAAACCAGATTCCAGGAAGGAAGGAAGGAAGGAAGGAGGAAGAAATGAGGAAGAAGCGCCGGAAGTGGATAGGACACACATTGAGGAAATCACTGAACTGCGTCACCAGCCAAGCCCTCACATGGAATCCTCAAGGCTAACTAAAGGAGAAGAGGAAGACCAAAGAACATATTACGTCGAGAAATGGAGACAGATATGAGAAGAATGAACAAGAATTAGATAAAACTAGAAAGAAAGGCTCAGTACAAAGTGAGTTAGAGAATGCCGGTCGGCGGCCTTTACTCGATTGAAGGTAACAGGTGTAACTAAGAAATTAAGTAATTATGCATAATTATAACTGTAGAGACATTTATCCACCTCAGACAATAGAGGATGGTCGTGTAATTTTGTGGACTGATTGAAGCTTGATATTAACATTGTTGAGCACCGTCTCAGTTGTCTAGAGGTTAGGCGTTTGCGTGCGAGACCGAACGTCTTTAACTCGTAATCCCGCGAGCAGGATCGTGGATGAGCACTGCTAAGATATCCCATACTGAGACGAATTAGCCATCCAGTGCTTCTATGTTTTCAATGGTAGTCTAACATCAATCAATTCATGATGAAAGTATAAAAATGAACTTATTTAAAAAGTGTCTATTTATTATGCATAATGATATTGATAATGGTGAATAGTTAAATGAACTTAATCATGATGATAATTAAATTAAGATGACAAAATTATCATTATCATAAGTTTAAATTATAAACAACATTAAGGACACTTAAATTTATGTAAATTTAAAGATATATTAACATTACTTATTGAGTTTAGTTAGAAAATAATTGAAAACTAAGGTGAAATAAAGAAATGCTTGTTAGATAGTGGTTGGAAGTAGTCAACAAGAAACCCTGAACCCGGGTTTCGTTCTACATTGCACTTGTCAGCAAGGTGTACCTGTAATCTTGAGGGAACTGTTGCTCCCTGACGGATTCGATCCAATGTCACCCATCTTCATAGTCACCACCCTGCGATCAATCAATTGTGATTATATCTCAGTCCTACAGGAGGTCGGCTGCGGCCCGAATAGCCCAGTGGTAACGTGTCTGACTGTAAAGCTTTCCCTGACACGGGATCGAATCCGTCAGGGAGCAACAGTTCCCTCAAAATTACAGTTACAACTTGCTGACAAGTGCCATGTAGCACGAAACCCAGGTCCGGGGTTTTCTGTTGACTACCTCCAACCACCATCTAATCTTAAAATAGTGCATGCAATGTCGAGTCACCTAGACTAGTGACCACATTTCAACTTGGTCGATAACATTCGATGTGCACTAAGAAGGACTTGACACACATGACATTCATCATCACCCAGAGATCAATCAATTGTGAGAGTTTCTTATTCTTTTGTTTTTTAAAGAACTCCTCCTTAATAAGTATACATGACTTAATCAGAAATCGAACCCAGGATTAGTCAGGCAGCTAGATTAAATTGTTACATTTAAATCATTGAGTTAGGATTTGTATTTAGTATTGGAGTATTGATTGGAATTGAAAATGAGGACAATCTCACTCTAATGTATTGGATCAGTGATATGCCTGTTGTGGAGATCAAGAAAACTCGACGAAAAAAGCCCAATAAAGGCTCTGGAAACACTGAGAAGCATCTTATTTAATTAGCATTCACTAGGAGTTTTACCAGAAACATCCATAAAGTGAAAAGTCCCATATAGAGTTTTTGATGGGATGATTACCTACACTGCTATTATGTTTCGTAGCATTCCAGCATTTTGGGGAAACAAAGGGACATATAAAATACTGTAAAAACCCTATATTTTTGTACATAAGTGATCATTTGGAGTAAAGTGCTTCTTACATATTTTGCGCCTTTTCTCTCGTGTTTAAGTTGCTATGTAGTTCTAGCCTGGGGGGGCACTAGAAGAGCTTAGGAGCCTATTATAGCGTTCAATTAGCACGACTTATCAATGCTACTGATTAAGAGACTTGTAGGTCCTGAGTTTGATATCTAACTCATAGATGCTCATTGATGAAAAGTTGTAAATTAGTTAGAAAGAGCTTTGAAACGGTTACTAATTTTCAAAAGTTTTCCAGTTGATGGTGTTTTTCGAGTAAACAGTATTTACGTCGGAAGATCTCCACTAATCTCAAATCCTAATAATTTGTAAATCACTCAAGTAGATTGTGCAGTTTTCTTTATTATTTGTCGCGATATTGATAGGTTCTTTGTCTATGTAGTGAATCATTGTACAGATATATATGATGATTCCTTTCAGACATTCATATAATCCAGTGATGAACAGGTTACATTCATAAAATCCATTAATATATCAGTTGAAAGATCTTCGAACAAATTCTTGTTACATTCTGTCACTCAACTTACCTAAATAAATGGTTGCTCTGGTTTTCAGGAGGGGCATCAGCCTTGTGACTTCTGAAGGAACTTGGCTTTCACCATGAGGCGTCATAACTCTTATAAATAAAGACCTCTTAACTCCCAGGGAAGAGTTTAAATGGTCTGAATAATTTTTTCTGGTTAGCGTTTTTTTAGCGAGTTAGTTTTGTATGGAATGTGGTCGCTAACTCCATTCCCAACCCTTCTGCTTTATCCGGGCTTGGGACCGGCAGTAATTCTAGAAGAGCTACAGGCGGAGTTCTTGTTACTCAGCGTTATATCAAAATTGTCCCAATTAATCATTTGTTGAAATTTACACACTGTGTTGCTCTGTGGTATATTATGTTATTAATCATGGAAAAGTAACTCTGATCAGCCAACTTGTTTCGTAGTGCTTTGATAGGAGAATTTAGAATGTAGGAATCAAATTGACATTACGATTACGTATGTGAATAGAATAGCGAAATTAGGAAATTTATTGTTAACAAAGTAAACAAAGTTATAGTAATTATTTTCTATAACTTTGAGTACTTTTTAGTACGTAAATCAACATAGCTAATAATTTATGAAACTTCCCCTGGAGTCCCTCTGGGGATACTGCCGGTCCCAAGCCCGGATAAAGAAGGGTTGGGCATGGGGTTGGCGACCACATTCCATACAAAACTAACTCGCTAAAAAACGCTAACCAGAAAAATTTATTCAAACCTCATGGTGAAAGCCAAGTTCCTCCAGACGTCATAAGGCTGCTGCTCCTTCTGAAAACCAGAGCAACCATTTATTTAGGTACATGGAATGCTCGTAGAATGTGGGAGACCGGGAGAGTCTTTTAAATTGGTGCAGCTAATACCGAATCCTAGTTTAATTATTGAATGCTCTTAAGTGAAAGAATATCGGGAAAAAGAATAACTTGACAGCGTAATATATGGGTATTTATGCCAAGAATGAACTTTAGCTTTAGATAAACAGCATTAGGTAGAATGTCTACTTACTTACTTACGCCTGTTACTCCTCGTGAAGGAGCATAGGCCGTTCACCAGCATTCTCCATCCAACCCTGTCCTGGACAATCCTTTCAAGCTCTTTCCAGTTTTTAGTCATCCTTTTCATATCCGCTTCTATTTCCCGACGTAATGTGTTCTTTGGCCTTCTTCTTTATTGCTTTCCTTCAGGATTCCAAGTTAGCGCTTGCCTCGTGATGCAGTTTGATGATTTCCTCAATCTTTGTCCTATCCATTTCCACCGTCTTTTCCTAACTTCCTCTTCAGCTGGAAGCTGGTTGGTCCTCTCTTACAAAAGCCTGTTGCTGATGGTATTCGACCAATGGATGTTGAGTATCTTGCGTAGACAGCTATTGATAAATACCTGTACCTTCTTGATGGTGGTTGTTGTAGTTCTCCAAGTACAGTATGACTGACTGTGTTGACATTCGTATTGAAGATTATGACTTTGATATTGGTTGAAAGTTGATTGGAGTTCCACATGTTCTTTAATTGAAGGAATGCTGTCCTTGCTTTGCCAATCCTCGCCTTTACGTCTGCATCCGAACCTCCTTGTTTATCGACGAAGCTTCCCAGGTATGTGAAGGGTTCCACATCTTCTAGAGTTTCGCCATTGAGTGTGATTGGATTGCTGTTCTCCGTGTTGTGTTTGAGGACCTTGTTTTTCCCTTTGTGTATGTTGAGGCCTACTGATGCAGAGACTGCTGCTATGCTGACTGTCATTGTCTTCATTTGTTCGTGTGTATGCGATAGGAGGGCTAGGTCATCTGTGAAGTCCAAATCGTCTAATTGGTTCTTAGCTGTCCATCGTATGCCGTGTTTTCCCTCAGATGTCGAGGTCTTCATAATCCAGTCGACCACCAGAAGAAAGAGGAAGGGAGAGAGTAGACAGCATTGTCTGACTCCGGTCCTTACTTGGAATGCATCTGTCAGTTGTCCTTCATGCACTACTTTGCACTGTAGTCCGTCGTATGAGTTTCGGATAATATTGACAATCTTCTCAGGAACTCCGTAGTGTCGAAGGAGTTTCCATAACGTTCTCCTATCTACACTGTCAAATGCCTTCTCATAATCAATGAAGTTGATGTAGAGTGACGAGTTCCACTCAATTGATTGTTCGACGATGATCCTCAGTGTCGCAATTTGGTTTGTGCACGACCGGTCCTTACGGAATCCAGCTTGTTGATCTCGAAGTTGAACGTCTACTGTGTCTTTCATCCTGTTCAGTAACACTCTGTTAAAGGCTTTTCCTGGTATTGACAGTAGTGTAATGCCTCTGTAATTTTCACACTTGCTCAGGTCTCCTTTCTTTGGAATCTTGATGAGGTGTCCTTCTTTCCAGTCCATCGGCACTTGTTCATCCTGCCAAATCTTCTTGAATAGAAGATGAAGCATGCTTGTAGTTACTTCGATGTCTGACTTCAGTGCTTCAGCTGGTATATTGTCGGGTCCTGCTGCTTTCCCGCTCGTGATTTGTCTGATGGCCATTCTGATTTCTTCTGTCGTTGGTGGATTGACATCTATAGGAAGATCTGTGTGTGCTGCCTCGATGTCCGGTGGATTCATTGGAGCTGGCCTATTCAGAAGTTCCTCGAAGTACTCTGCCCATCTGTTGCGCTGTTGTTGAATCTCAGTGATTGGTCTTCCTTCTTTGTCTTTGACTGGTCTCTCTGCTTTACTATATTTCCCTGCTAGTTTTTTCGTTGTATCGTAAAGCTGTTTCATATTTCCTTCTCTTGCAGCTTTCTCCACCGTCGTTGCTAGTTCTTCCACGTATTTCTGCTTGTCGGCTCTAATGCTCTTCTTCACTTGCTTGTTTGCTTCTATGTATTCAGCTTGTGCTTGGACTTTCTTTGCTCGTGTTCAACTGCTGTTAATTGCTGTCTTCTTGTTCTTTCTTTCTTTGATCCTGTCCAGTGTTTCAGTAGAAATCCATTCCTTGTGATGATGTTTCTTGGGGCCCAGAATCTCTTGACACGTTGAAGTTAATGTTTCTTTGATACCTTTCCAGCTATCCTCCATAGTAGTTTCTTCTTCCTTCAGTAGATCCTGTAAGGCTTGGAACCTGTTGTTGAGAGCTACCTTGAATTCATTGAGTTTGTCAGTATCTCGAAGGAAGGCTGCATTGAACCTTCGCAGTGCTGTTTGTCCAGTTGTCCAGTTCTTCTTTAGCTTCAGTTTCAATTTGGCCACAACCAGGTGATGATCTGAAGCTATGTCCGCTCCTCTCCTGGTTCTCGCATCTTCCATTGTCCTTCGGAACTTTTTATTGATGCAAATGTGATCTATCTGGTTCTCTGTGGTGTGGTCCGGTGAGATCCACGTAGCTTTGTGTATACGTTTGTGTGGAAATGTTGTACCGCCTATGACCGATCTGTTGAATGCACACAGATTTGCAAATCTTTCCCCGTTTTCGTTTCTCTCTCCCAGTCCATGTAGTCCCATGATATCTTCATATCCGGTGTTGTCTATTCCGACTTTGGCGTTTAGATCTCCCATCAGAATGGTGAGGTCATTCCTTGGGCACTTTTCTATGATTGATTGCAGCCTCTCATAGAATTGGTCTTTAACGTCGTCGTTGATATCATTGATGGGTGCATAATATTAGATAATATTCATTGTGATCCCCTCCTTATTATTTTTTTTGAATGATGCTTTGATGATTCTGGATCCGTGAGATTCCCATCCTACAAGTGCATTTCGTGCTACTTTGGATAGCATTAGAGCAACTCCCTGAGTATGTGGGGCATTTTCCTCTTTGTGACCGGAGTATAGCAGCATCTCTCCCGTATTTAGCCTTTGTTGTCCAGCTTGGGTCCAATGGGTTTCGCCGATTCCGAGTACTGCCAAGTTGTATCTCCTCATTTCCGTTGCTATTTGACTGGTCTTCCTGGTCTCCCACATTGTCCGGACGTTCCATGTACCTAAATAAGTGGTTGCTCTGGTTGTTAGAAGGGGCATCGGCCTCGTGACTTCCGAAGGAACTCGGCTTTCATCATGAGGCTTCATAACTCTTCTAAATGAAGACCTTCTAACTCCCAGGGCAGAGTTTAAATGGTTTGAGTTATTTTTTCTGGTTAGCGTTTTTTTAGCGAGTTAGTTTTCTACGGGATGGAGAAGCTAACCCCATGCCCAACCCTCCTCCTTTATCCGGGCTTGGGACTGTCAGTAACTTTAGGAGAGCTACAGGCGGAGTTAGGTAGAATGTTAATGATAACTATATTTTTGTAACAGTAAAATGTAACACTTTCTAGTAAAATGACACAAATAAAAAACAAGCGGTATAGGGTCATGGAGATGATTAATTTATTGATTAAGATCATCCACCGATTGATGTTAGACCACCACTGAGAACCTGGAAGCACTGGATGGATTGATTGAGGTTAAACATTAACACCGTTGGATGCCGGCTCAGTGGTTTAGTAGTTTGAACATTCGTGCGACTGAAGGCCCTGGGTTTGAAACCCGCGGGTGGGATCGTGGATGCGTACTATTGAGAAGTCTTACAACACGACGAAACGGCCTTCCAGTGCTTCCAGGTTTTCAAAGGTGGTCTAACATCAATCGGTTCATGAACTCAATCTATAACAAATGCAAAATATTTAACTATAAAGCAAATATGAAAATTGTTCATCTAAATACAGTCAATTATAGTATATGGAATTCTTTGAGTGGCTTACCAGTCAACGGAAATATGAGCTGACTATCAGGAGTACTCTAAGGATAATTTCGTTTAAAAGTTTAGTTTATGTTTATGTCATTTTGACTACTTTTAAGTAGTTAATTTAGGTTAAAATATATGGAGACGAAAATTTATATATACGCGATAAAACTTCAACTTCATAGTTCTTCTTTACATTTATTTTTAGAAATTTCCACTAAAAGTAACTGTCAGAGATGAGGTCCCCTCAATTTTATTTAAGACGCTCAACATGAACCATCAGATTTAAGAACAGATCGATAAGACTATAATTTATGAACGACTTTTGAGTGACGTTAAAGTGACTTTGGGATTGTCCACCTAATAACTAGGACCAAATGAGGGTTATAACCCTGTGTTTGGAATTAGAATTATGATTTACAGTTGAGGGTTAAGGTTAGGAATTAGATTTAGAGTTTTCATCAAAAACTGACATCAGCTATAATGCCAAAACTCTACTTAGCCAAACGGATAAGTGAATTTCGCGCCGGAATTCGAGACCTATTATCTTATATCTGATTGGTTCGTCCTTCATAAATTACAGTCTCGCCAACAAATCAATGCAATTCTAAAAGAATCGTCTATATCAGGACTATATGGAGAAGTTGTAATGCAAAGGCTATAATCTTTAATTCTACTACTAATTAACCTGAAGCATCAGATAAATTATATTGGTGACTAAACTTATATGAAAGAAGGGTATGCTGGAGAGATCCAGAAAATTCCTTGGAAAAAGACAAAAGGGGCTGTGAAAACTCTGAGAAATATCTTATCCAATTAACGTTCAATAGACGTTTTACCAGAAACATCTAGAAGGTGAAAAGTCTCATGTCACGTTTCTGATTCGATGATTACCTATATTACTATTATGTTTAGTAGCGTTCAAGAAATTTTCCGCAAACTTAAAGCCATCTAAAATGCTATAAATACCATCGGTTTTCTGTACATAAGCGATCATTTGGAGTAAAATGTTTCTTACATATTTTGCGCCTTTCCTCTCATGTTCAAATTGCTGTGTAGATTTAGCCTGGATTTGCTAGAAGAGCTTAGGAAGCCGAATCTAGAGTTCATATTAGATTTTTCTGAATGTTCTTTTCAATAAATTTTCTTCATATTCTACAGTTATATAACCAAATCAACAATCCAAAAAGTGGTCAGATTTAGGGCAAATCACGTTGTTTAAAATTACAGTGTTTAAAGTTAGGATCGTTTGTAAAATAATATGAAATTTCAATAGTTGAAATCATGAGTCAATTGAAGCTAGACCACCATGGAGAACCAGGGTTCACTAGACGGCCGTCTCGTCCTAGTATGGGACTCCTCAGCAGTGCCAATTCATGATCTGCCCGCACGAGACTAAAACCCAGGACCTATCATTCTCGCACTCGAGCGCTTAACCACTAAATCACTGAGCCCGTATTCGACGC
Source organism: Schistosoma spindalis (assembly GCA_946903255.1). NCBI lineage: Eukaryota > Metazoa > Platyhelminthes > Trematoda > Strigeidida > Schistosomatidae > Schistosoma > Schistosoma spindalis. The sequence continues at coordinate 36,801,259 of OX336416.1, read as the reverse complement.
TGTTGATGTCTAACTTCAACCAATGTAAAAATTATTGTTTTCATAATCTTACTGAAAACCCACAGAATGCATAAAACATTATTTTGCAGATCGCCATAGGCACTAAAGGTCTTGAGTTTAATCTCTAGTGAAGTAGTGGATGTTACATTATATTGTGGTGTGTACTACTGGTGTTGATGGATATAAGTAGTATATATTTGCAGAGGTCCCTCGTTCCGAGTATAAGTTATAAGCTTTTCCTATACATTCATACATTGGTCCGATCGATAATTCACTGTTCTCTAATTAGCTGTATCATCACGTGATACATGAACAGGGTACACAGGCCACAAGTTATAACAATATTATCAAACGAAAGTGAAATGCCTATTGGCATATGGTTAAGAAGATCAAAGAAAATAGGACGAGAACAAAGAATGATTGGTATGGATGCATAAGAACAGTCAAGTCTGAGACATTTGATAGATATTTTGCAAATGAAGTATTCACTGAATGGTTATCGGATTTTACTAAATGATTCTGTAATTTTTTTATTCATATACATTTGATTGTCCCCATTTGTGTACTCGTTCACTGTAGTATGAATCGAACGAAAAGAAATATGGTAAAGAAGTGAAAAGTATGTTGAATAGTTAGTATTAAATTAAATGATCTTTACCCAGATAGTAAATTAATCTTAAACTTAATACAAAAGATCACCTTAACACAGAATAGATAACTAACATTTTTTGAAGTCTATGTTGTTTTAATTTATTATGATCATTTCTAAACACCAATGGCATTTTGCTAAACTGGAGATGGCGTTTAATCGTGGACACATTGTATTGAATTGTTTCATATGGATTGTTGGTAAAAATTCCAACAGAAAAGAAAGTTGAATTAATTGAACTTTAAGCTTTGTTATTTATTTATTTATTTGAACACACCAATATTGGTATAAAGGGGCACCAAATACATATGCACCACATAAGTCACTTGATTTGTGAGTGGACTGTGGTACTGCCTATGTGTTCAGACCAAAGCAGGTGATTTTCTTAGGGGGCCACACCTGGAACATTCGACCCAAAAATCTGATTCACAAGGCAGTGGAGCAACGTGATGAGATGCAGTCTCATGGTAGTCGCCGACCAATAATTGGTTTATACGCAATTTGTTCACTCAGGATCCTGGAGTCTATGTAAACCATTGGTTTGGAGTCACGGTTTTCCGTCTGGCCTGGGTGGATCCTCCATATTTACCAACCCGATTAAAGCGCCGGACATTTGATTTTCGTCCTCTTAATGTCATAAACCACAGCCCTGATGTGGGAAGGCGGTGAGTAGGACTTCCTTGGCCGTGGTACTTACGCGTGGCCATGTGAGACAATTTCGAGGAGAGTGGACTCTTCCTAACCTTGGCCGTATCAGGGCATTTGGGGGCATCTGTAATCCGAGCATTTATTGATTATAATTATCATTCCGCACTAATTTAGTATTAATTTCACCTGATCTGTTGAAATAAACGAATAATTGACGCGTAAAAAGCCCTAATTAAAAACATAAGTTGTGTCCAAAATACGGTACTGTCATTTGTGAGAATATGAGCAATTCATTTATAAACATCAATCCGTGAACAGTTGACGGATTTCGCAGTCAAAGAAGGAACATTTAATACAATAGTTACACAGGGATTATGACAAAAACATACAAGAACCTACGTAATATTCAGTACCTGCTTTAAGAAAGCAATAGCATTAAACATTTTAAATTAACATACAAAAAAGGGAAACTCCTACAAATAAATGAGTAGTTCATGAACAAACAAGAAATGGAGGAGATTTATGTTAATTTCAGAAAGATCAATTAAAATAACAAACGAATTGAACACCTCAATTTCCTGTAAATACTGAGAAATACTAAGCAATAATCAAAGAGAGCCACAGTCCGCATACTTAAAAATGATTCAATACAACATTAGCTACTGAATTTTAGTAAGTAGTAAAACGTAATTCTGAAAAAGAAACCAAATATGAATGAAGTTAAGATGAAATGGAGTGGGCAGATTTAATGCTTAGTCTTTAAATATTTTATCTTTTCAATAGTTCGAATAACAAAATTTCAATCATAAAAGTTTTATCTACTAGGCCATTGCATGCCAATTCAGTTTTCTAGAGGTTCGCTTGCGAGACTGATAGGTCCTGAGTTCGAATCTGGTGGGGCGTGATCGTGGATGCTCACTACAAAGGAGTCCCGCAATAGGACGAAACGGCCGTCCAGAACTTCCAGGTTTTCCATGGTGGTCTAACTTCAATTGACCTATGATCTCAACCATTCACTTTTAATAACATTCGATTCGTCCATTCAATTATAAACTCTAAATACTGTTTCATCAAAATTTGTCGTTTATGGTTTTGTATAATTTAATATCATCAGTAATCGAACCAGAGAGATAAATTTGCAACCCAAGGTAGATCTTAATAGCTGAATTCATGAGCCGATCTAAGCTAGACGACCACTAGTGAATGCCTGGAAGCAGTGGATGGTTGTTTCGTCCTGGCGTAGGACTCCTTAGTAGTGCGTACCCACGGTCCCGCGTGCGAACACTTAACCTCTGAACCACTGACCCAACATATAAAGGTCTTACTGTCTAACCTCAATCAATCCATGATCACAAACCATTTATATAAAGTAAAAACAGATAAGAACCAAAAATTGTCCCTTATAGTAATTTATTGAGTCAGTGACTTTGAATAGGATAAAGTAAAATTTACTTTTATTTCTCACTTTTTATTATTAAGGCAGTTCATAGTATATTCCTTAATTGTAAATTCAATTCGAAAACCTTTCAGTTTCACTCCGATTCTTGAATGTAAAACCACACTAAAAGCTTTACTGTAACTTAAATGCGATAGTAACTACTCCTTCTAGAGTTATTGCTGGTCCCAAGTCTGGTTAAAGGAGGAAGGTTAGGCATGGGGTTAGCGACCCAATCCTGTAAAAAACTAACTTGCCAAAAGAACGCTAACCAGAAAAAGAATAATTCAAACCATTTAAACTCTGCCCTGGGAGTTAGGATGTCTTCATTTAGAAGCGTTATGACAGAAAAGAGTAAGGCTAAAGAACACATTACATCGGGAAATAGAAGCATATATGAAAAGGATGAATAACAACTGAAAAGAGCTGGAAAGGATTTCCCAAAACAGGGTTGGATTGAGAGTGCTAGTTGGCAGTCTATGCCCCTCTACTGGGAGTAACAGGCGTATGTAGGTAAGTAAATGAGATATTCTTTAAGCAAGTCATGTATAAATAAATTTAAAACTATATTATCCCATTAATAAAAGCATATTTCTTATTATATAATCCGAGAAAGTATAGTAAATGAATGAACAAACTAAACTAACGGGAAAAAAATTTAAGAATTTCCCACCACAACCACTCCCCCCCACCCCTACCACCATTCTCCCCGAAAGACAAAACGAAAACTGAATTCTACTCTTAAGATCAGCTTGAATGATCTAATTATTGATAATGACTATGCATTAAAACACTCAGCTTCTAAAATACTTATTAAATCTTTTAGCTACTTATTTGTCTCATAAAATATATGTCATAAATTTTCCTGAAATCTTAACGTCAGTTGTTTGTTTGCATTTTTGTTTTTTTATTTAACTGGACAATGGATCTGCTTATGATCACACGCATTGATGCATAATAAAAAGTTTCGAAGTGGCATTAATTAAGATAATGAATGTGACAATTTCCATACTTATCTAACTGTTATTATTATTATTATTGTTATTATTATTATTATGATTATTATTATTACTGTAGTGAACGAGAACACAACTAGGGATAACCGAATGTATTACATGGCTAAATCTGAGAGCCATACGGTAAATACTTCATTTGCAAAATGTCAATCAATTGTCTCAGACTTTATTATTCCTTCATTTCCACATTAATCATTCTTTGTTCTCGTTCTTTTTTCATTGATCTTCTTAACCTTCTACTCCTAGACATTTCACTTTCGATTGATGATATATACTACTTGTAACTATCGACATCAGTAGCATACACCAAATTAAAATTATCCATCAATTATTTACCATTTCCTAAGGAAAAAGTAGTACAGAAATGTCTTCCATTGAACAAGTTCAACTGAAGAACATCCGGAACTCAAAAAAATCGGCAACCAACACCAAGGTCGGGATTTTCAATACAAATGTCAAAACAGATCTACTGTATGGGGCGGAAACCTGGAAAACCACGAAAGCCATCATCCAAAAGATACAGGTGTTTATTAACTGTTATATACGCAAAATACTTCGAATCCGTTGATCAGACACTATCAACAACAACCTACTGTCGGAGAGGACAAACCAGATTCCAGTGGAGGAAGAAATGAGGAAGAAGCACTGGAAGTGGATAGGACACACATTGAGGAAATCATTGAACTGCGTCACAAGACAAGCCCTGACTTGGAATCCTCAAGGCTAACTAAAGGAGAAGAGGAAGACCAGACAACACATTACGCCGGGAAATGGAGATAGACATGAGATAAATCAACAAGAAATGGGTGGAACTAGAAAAGAATGCCCAGGACAGAGTCTGTTGGAGAATGCCGGTCGGCGGCCTATGCCCCATTGGGAGAAACACAGCGTAAATAAGTAAGTAAGTCTTAACTTTCTTTTAAAGAAAAACAAACAAATGCTCCAGTTTATGTCAATCGTTTGTTTTTTTTCCTTTTATAGATTTTGACGCCTATTTAACATACAGATATAAACTTACTTATTATTACGATTCATTACTCAGTTTAATTTTGGCAGTTATGATTATCTGTTTTAAAAAATTATTTAAATTATGATTTGGATCATTTAGATAAACATTTGTAAAAGTCTTCTACCTGATGTTTGTCGTTGAGAATAACGATGAAAGCTCCAGGACTAGACCATCCAATTCAGATAAAACTTCATCAAAATCATTCACCTAAGTTATAAATCTTCTCCATTAGCTCATTCGTATAACTATTGTAAAAATATATAATGTACACTTGATTAATTTAAGTTGAAAAAGAAAACTCATTTATAGAGAAATGAATGATTGTAAATGATATTAGTCATTAATTGATATTAATTTGAGTATATTTGAAAACTAGAAAGTATTAAATAGCTATGTTGTCTTAGTACTTGACTACTCAATGGTTCAAATGTATGAGTACTTCAAGAATCGGGATCGGAATCTTCAATTCATATGGCGAACACTTGAACAATACAACCGATTGCTTGGTATCCTAAAGACTTAGTGGTAAGTCAGGCTGATAAATTTCAGACATGTTGATAACCAAATAAATATTATAAATAACATTGAATAATCATCGCGTTATATCGTAAATTGTTTGAATTGAGAATAATATTGTCCAAAACTGACCTAGTAGTTATAATAGCTAAGAGTTCACTATCAGACCTAGGGTAACTAGGTCAGATATTTGGAATAGTCATGGTGTACTCTGCTAACAACTGTCATTACTAAGGCAACTCAGCTGTTCATTGACGTTCGTTTCTTAAACAAACACTTAGTCCTAACATAGAACTACTCGTATGTGATTCCAAGCAATCTTAATAAAGATCGAATCCATTACCTTCATATCTTACTGTAAGCATATTATCTTTAGATTGTAGTGTGTGCTAGTGATGTCGACAGCTATAAGTAGTATATATCACCGATCGAAAGTGAAATGTCTGGAGGTAGAAAGTTAAGAAAATCAAAGAAAAGAGAACGAGAACAAAGAATGATTGGTGAAGTCTGAGACGATTGATTGATATTTTACAAATGAAGCATTTACTATATGGTTCTCAGATTTAACTAAGTAATACACTGAGTTGTCCTTACGTGTGTTCTCGTTCACTACAAGCACCAAATGTTTAACATTTCCAACTTGAATCGATTAATAATTAACCAGATATTCTTTGATCTACGCTATCTTTTTCTTCATTTCAATCCTTCTATGAATAAATTCAATGGTCATTCATTTGCTAACTCGTTTGTTCTTCATTTTTTTACAAATTATAAGCTTAATTAATTACATAAGTCAATAAATTATACTGTAACGAATAAAAACTGATCTGCTTTTTTTATTTTGTTTAAAAAAAAAAGATAAGATAAACCGATTATCTTTCATAAATATACCATACAATCACAATAAGGGTATTACATTGGGGGGTGGGGGAGAAAGAAAAGAAAACATTATTATTATTATTATTGTCATTTTGTAAATATTAATTGAATTGCAAATGGAATATACTTTGAAATGAACAAACAGATGAATAGCTTCATTTGGTTTCACTTGATATTATCATTTATTCAAAATACTAGATAAATATAGTTATCAAATTACCTAAATACTTTAACAATAATAATAATAATGGTAACAAAAGAAACACTTCAAAACAATAAGTGGATTAGATGGGGGGGGGTTGAAGGAATTGCATAATGTATGAAGTAATCATCTTTCTTATATTCTATTCTACTTATATTTATATTAGTAAGTAAGTAAGTCAGAAGGGGTTTTGTAGAGATTATAGTAATTTCAATAGTTGGAATCATGAGTTAATTGAAGCTAGACCACCATGGAAAACCTGGAAGCCCTGAATGGCCGTTTTGTCCTAGAATGAGACTCCTTAGTAGTGCGCATCTACGATTCCCCCCGCGAGCGCTTAACCATTAGACCACTGAGCCGGCCTACATTCAACGATGTTAATGTCTAACTAATCCACGAAATTGCGACACCGTAAACCATTGTCTTCAGTGAGTTGATATCTCACGAAACGGCCGTCCAGTGCTTCCAGATTTTCCATACTGGTCTAGCTTGAATTGACTCATGATTTCAACTATTGAAAGTAAGTAATATTAAGTAAAATTCTATTTCAATCAACTTATACTAAAGAAGTGATGTGTGGGCGAGAATGATAATGATTGATTGTCTGTTTAATCAGACATGTAGATAGTCTGACAGGTATCAGATGAATTAATATGTTCCCCTATCCTTATTATTATTATTACTCACTTATTATTGATTGTTCATTGTTGTTGGATTGTGTCGGGTTTTTGGTGTGGAAATATATTAACGTTGTGATCAGCCTAATCACGTGTTCTTGATCTGATATGTGTTGAAGTCCTGTAGAATAGACACTGGGAGGGAATATAGTGCAGATATTCGTCTAAGGTAAATTAACATCCCATACGTGTAAACGTTGTAAACCCAACCGTTATAACGTTAGACGAAGTAAAACCGAATATTATAACAAGAAGTAATGATAGATAGAATTTTATTGGTATTCACTATTGGATTAGTAATAAATGTAAAACTAATATGAAAAAAAAACAAGATATGATCAGTAATGCTGTAGTGAAAGAGAACACCAGTGGGGACAATCGAATGCATTTGAACATATAAATTACAGAATATATTAGTAAAATCTGAGAACCATATATTAAATAATTCATTTGCAAAATGTCAATCAATTGTCTCAGACTTGACTGTTCCTTCTTTTCCACACCAATCACCCTCTCTTTTTGGTTTTCTTCTTTTCGATCATGTTAACTTTCTGCCACTAGGCATTTTAATTTCGACCTGTTACATACTACTTATATCTGTTGACACTAGTAGTATATACCATAATATTTCTTATTTGACTTAAAATACCTAAAACCATACATATATATAATGTTTGATAATATCTATCAAGCGTTTCAGGTAGAAAAGAGAAATTCTTGTTATCTGTGATGATTGAAGTGAACGATAACAATTTATATGTAAAACTGTTGTGTATGGAAAATTAGTAACTGAGTTTTACTCATTTTATGTAATCACTTGTTTCTGTCTGTTTGAACTCTTGTCATAATCAATGTTGTAAGATTTTCTTTTACAGAAGGCATATATTTTGAATGGAGAGTACTAGTGGAAGGCCTATGCTCTTCCACGGGGAGAAACAGAAGTAAATAAGTATATATTTACAATATTCAGTTTTTTAAATTTGTCTATACTCTTGCTGTACTATAATAATTTGTCTTCAATATAACTTTCAACTAAATACTTTCATGTAAGTAATTTAAGCCCATTATGTAATTATGACTTTAAAATATCCCAGGTTGTAAGCAGTTGACGAGAACCAAATGAGATGAGATGAATTTATGTGATTCTACTAGAATCATTGTTTTTGCTCTTTTCATATTATGTAACAGTCAAATTCAGTAAGAATAATTTCACAATTGAATAAAAAGAATGTTGGATAAGGTAAACCACCATTATGTATTATGTATTACATTGATTTTTTAATGTTGAAGATATTTTAATTATCAATTTTCTATTTTAATAGTTGAGATCATGAATCAATTGAAGCTAGATCAACATGGTAAACCTAGAAGCATTAGATGGCCGTTTCATCCTATTGTGGTACTTCTCAACAGTACTCATCCACGATCGATCTTCACAAGATTCGAACCTAGGAGCTTTGGTCTCGTGCACTAACACTTAACCTCTAGATCATTGAACTGACATCCAACAATGTTAATATTTAACTTTAACCAATTCATAAAATTGCTCTATCATCCACCATTGTCTTTAGTGAGTTATTACCTCATACCATACACGGTTGAACTCTATTGATCAGGATTGCTCAATAGAACTCTAAGAAATACCTTTTCAAATCAGTCACTAGTCAAGATATAATAAATCTCTTTTTTTAAATAAACATCATTAAAAAATTTTAATAGAAAGAAAGAAAGATTCACAAACCATTAAGAACAATATTTTGCACCATTTCCCTCTCTCTCTCTTATTTACAATCAAAGTTTAAATCACACAAAGAAGAATCAATTTGATACAAAGTATGTAATAGAGGTGAAAATTTCCACTTAATAAAGTTATTATTCTTTTTTCTCTCTTTTCCCCTTTTTTAAAGTAAAAACGTGAATCTTTTTCGCTTTTTTCTTTTCTTTTTTCCTCTCTCTTAAATATAAAGTCATAATATAAATAATTAAATAAATAAATAAACGAACGATAATTCTATAAAGGAAAGTCAGTTTATCAGATAGTTTCCCTTATTGTTTAACATGAAGAGATTAGAATAATCTACATGGCATACCGACAATTACACATGTTAACATACAACAAAAGGAAATTGTTCATACTTGTTAATGATGATGATGGTGGTGATGGTAAATATCCATCCTTTCTTTATCGGTCTTTACGATTATTATTATTATTATTATTATTATTATTATTATCATTATTGTGTTAAATGGCGTTTATTTTAATTGACAGCTGACGTTTCAATCATAAATATACACACAATGGGGTGTGAAAATATATTTCAATTATGTAACAATTGACAGTTGTCTTAATAAGAGCAATGAAAAATATAAGGAATACCAATAATAATAGTAATAAGAATAAAATATGAAAAACATTAATTTAAGTGTGTATAGAGGTTCATAGATAGAGGAATGGATGAACTGATGAATAGATGAGGGAATGAATGGATTGAGAGAATATTTTCCAATATTGAAAGTTTTACTTAGTTGAGTGGATTGTACTATAAAGAAAATAATTTTAATTGATGAACTTCATCTTTGTAGAAATTTTCCGACATAATGAAATTGTAGACTTTTCTATTGGGGAATCAAATAAATAAATATGCATTCATTAATCACGGTTGCGGGATTCGTATACAGGACCTATCGGTCTAGTGAGCTAACGCTCAATCTCTAAACTATTTAGCCGGTCTTCAAATGGAAATATGAATGAAAATTGTTCAGAAAGGGGTTTCATGGAGATTATAATAATTTAATAGGTGAACTAATGAGTCAATTAAAGTTAGACCACTACAGAAAACGTGGAAGCATTGTACGGTGGTGCGTATCCACGATCTCGCTCAAGGGATTCGAACCCAGGATCTATTGGTTTCTCATTGAAGACAATAATAGACGGTGGCGCAATTTCGTGGATTGGTCGAAGTTAGACAATAACACCGGTGAATGCCGGCTCAGTGGTCTACAGGTTAAGCGTTCACGCGCGAGACCGAAGGTCTTGGGTTGAATTATCATTTGCGATATCGTGGATACGCACTGCTGAGGAGTCCCTTAATAGGACGAAACAGATGTTCAATGCTTTTACGTTTTCTATGGTGGTCTAGCTTTAATTGACTCATGATTTCAACTATTAAATTACTATAATATCCACAAAACCCCCTTTAAATAAATGTATAATAATAATAATACCAATGTCTTCCAATGATTACTTTAGAAATAAATCCTGGACATTTTAATCAGAAGTTTTAATTGAGAAAATTCAATCATGTCAATAGAGTGACTTAGGTATCACTGATGTAATTGAAAAATTTTGATAGTTTAAATTCACTTGGTGTTGTTTTACTTGTACCTTACCATTGATACATGTAAAACAACACCAAATGAATTTAAACTCCACCCCATCGCACAAAGCTAGTGGCCCTCAGGACTCAGTAGCTAAGTGGATGGTATTTTAAGTGAACGATACTGGGTTCGAGTCCCAGAGTGAGCATCAACTCTGGGATGCAGGTGAATCCAGCTGACGAGTCCCAAATAGGACGAAACGCGCACCTGGATTCCACTGATAGCCACTATCTATCTTTGTTGATAGTTTGTTGTAAATTGGATAAAACTTTTAAAAATGAACTTTTGAAATATAATTCAACGATCTAATATTATCATATCAAGCTTGTGGTTTATACTTTCAAGATTTAGTCTACTACTTTATCAGTCAGTCAATTATAAACAGCTTAAAATCCGACACAAATATGAGTCGGCCCACGTTTTTATACCAAAACAAGACAATTAGATGAATAGCGAAAAAGTTCTATTAATGTAGTGAAAATAATAATGAGAAAGGGTGAATGGTAAGAATATGGTACGAAACTCAAGATATAAGAAAAATTAAAGAGTAAACCTGCCTGCTTTATTATGACAGATTTCGAGCCATATCCTCCAATTCATCCAACCATTCATTGCGGTTATCAGCTCTATCTTAAGCAGATAGTCTGAATCTATCTATCAATATAGCTTCAAACCAATGGTGTACATGGGCTCCAGTTTCCTAAGAAAAAAAATGGCGTATGAACCAATCGTTGGTCACCGACCGCCATGGGACTACATCTCCTTACGTTGCTCCACTATCATGTGGATTAGACTTTTAGGTCAAAGGCTCGAGGTGTGGCCCCTTAAGAATATCACCTGCTTTGGTTTGAGCAGCCGGGTAGTATCCCAGCCTTTACAAAAATCGAATGATTTATGTGACGCATATCTATTTGGAGCTCTCTTATACCTCTGTTTATGTGTTTAAATAATAAATAATAATAATAATAATAATTCAAGAATCCTTCGTAGATAGATAGATTAATGAAATTTCTAACAAAAATTCAACATGCGGTATCTTGGATGTAATTGGTTTGTCTATGAATTATTGTCTCACTCCTTGTTTAGATTAATAATAAACTTTAATTATAAAAAAAAACACTCATTACATCATTAGAAGTATGGGTTAGGTATATTTCCTTGTTGATAATTAGGGCTAATTCTAAGACTATTCTTTGTTGGTATATAATTAAAGTAAAAGAAATACTAGCAGTTCAATTTCCTTCCTCAAACTGTAGTACAAAAGTGGATAAGTTTAGATATCTGTAAACTGCTTATACTAATCGATATCGGTCTCTAGCTGAAAAGGAATGATTATGACATACGATCTCAATAACACTAATTACTAATCAATTCCATCATTTATGGAGCCAAAGTTGATTCAGTTAACATTTTTGTTGTTAATAACAACATCAAACCGATTCTAAGTTGTGGTCTAAACATTCTTGTGGGCAGTTGATTGAATCTGACGTGAGTGTCCTTTGTAGCTTCATCTTTTGGCCCTGTATGACGTGTTGGAATGAAGAATAGCTGAGCAAAGTGGAATAAAAATGGTACATCTAATGATAACAGATACACATTACACGATCCGTGAATACCAACAGGTCGTAGAAAACCAAAAGATGAAGCTACAAAGGACATTCACGTCAGAACACTTGGAAATCTTAACATTGGCTATCGAAATACCATGCCGTACATCCTTGTTTACTTTCTAAATAAGTGATAGTTATTTAATAAACACGATATTTACTACTAATTAATGAGTGTAATAAAAACGATTTAGTATAAGAGGTTTGTAAAGATTGTTCAATTTTTAGTTTATATCAAAGTACGTCACTAATCACAAACTATAACCAATTACCGTTTGAATGTAATCAAATGCTTTGGAAGAGTATGAGAGTTAAGATAAAATTCTAAAAAGTTAAATGAAAACACGTTTATATGCTTACTATAAGTAACCCTAGTACGATGCAAACTAGAAAAACATTCTCAACACATAGACCACTATTTGAAAAGCTAATAAGCACTGTTGGAAAGATTTCAAAGAACAGCTATTCTGGAGACGGTCAACCTGTATTGCAATGAATGACTTCGTAAGTGAAATTGCTTTAAATTATTCTATCATAGATTAAGAGATGAATTAATTATGATATAATAATAATCTTTGATCTCTTATATCTTCAATTATTCTTGAATCTGGGATAAAACAACTCAGAAGAAATAATAATAAAGTTCAGAATTCAAAAAATAAACTGTATACTGGTTATGTTTATATTTGTTCTACTAAGTAATCTATTCACTGAGACTTACTTTATGGATGTGAAACATGGCCGGTAAGAGTAGAGGACATTCGTAGGTTACTAGTATTCGATCATAGGTGTCTTCGAAGCATTGCTCGTACATCCTAGGACCACCGAGTAAGTAACGCAGTTGTTAGGAAATGGGTACTAGTTAAGGATGGCAAATCAGTGGATGATGTAGTGAAACTTCACCAGTTGAGATGGCTGGGATATGTGTTACGTATGTCCAACCACCGACTGCCACGACGTGCAATGTTTTATGGTGTAGGAGTAAGTTGGAAGAAAGCTAGGGGCGGCCAGACCAAAACATGGCACAAATCCATGAAGCCACTGACAAGCGGGTTGAGTCATGTTGGCAGATGTAGACGAATGACTGGTTCTCAGCACAGTGGTCTGAAGGTGATTTGCTCTCTGTACTATCTAGGTTCGAGCTTAATTGAGATCTTGGTACTTCTGGGAAAAAACCGTTACCCAATACTCATTATATATGGTTTATTTATTGCTTTGAAGTAGGATTCCACTTAGATTAATCTTACTTACTAGAAATTATTTTAATTGAACCCTCCTGAAATAAGCAGGACAACAACTGCTTAGGAAAAAATATATCAATTTAAATAACATCATGATGTTATTGGTAGTATATCCCATTAATTTGTTCAATGAATCTTTTGTCTATTGTTTACTTAAATCTTTACATTGATGTTTAGGACTGAAATTGATCAGTCTCTTATTGGTATATGTGCATCTTATGCGTATCGCCCAGACATTGCATTAATTTACAAGCATCATAAGCAGAGATGGATAGTGGCTAGTAGTGAGATCCAGGACACGCATTTCCTCCTATTCTGGAACGTAAAGTTGCAGATGATAACTCATTATTTTCATATATTGGCTCATTTTGTGATGAATGATTGACAAATTCTGAATTGGAATTACAAACATCAGCAATTGATGTAAGGGATGGTTGAATAGAAGAACTAATATAACTTTCGAATTTAGTATTGAAAAGAGTTTCTGTCATAAAAAAATATAGTAGAATAAAGATAAAGATAAACCCATCTTTTATTTCAGTAAAAAGAAAAGCACACAAAAAACAATTTCAATCAATTCAAATGACAAAACTGAAGTTTTTGATTGAGATCATGAACTGATTGATGTTAGACCATCATGGAAAACCTAGAGGCTAAGAGTTCGCTCGCGAGACTGAGGACCATGGGTTCGAATCCCGCGAGCGAGATCGTGCATGCGCACTGTTGAAGAATCCCACAATAGGACGGAACGGTCGTTCAATGCTTCCAGGTTTTCCAATGATGGTCTAGCTTTAATTGATTTATGAATTTAACTATTGCAATAATTTAATGCCAATTAAGGAATTAAAGAAATTAACTATAAATTAAAATCACCAATGAAAAGAATTATATAATTCCGTTAAATTTACATTATGATTGGCTATCTTTATTTACTTATTATCATTATTATATCTGAATGAAATTAGGTATAGAATTTTCATATCTTTTATAACTGTGTTTTATTCCTATCCCCTAATACATAAATAAATTTTAAATTATTGGTTAAAAAAAGAAAAAAACCTACAGAAAATTTTTTAATACACTAGAATAAGGAGTGATGGGTGGGTGGGTGGTAAATGAGAGAAGAAGCGCAAACATTTTAAGCCAATCAACATTCGATTAGCTAAATTTACTAAAAAATTTTAATCGAAAAACGATAGATAGGTAGAAAGAAAAAAAAGAAAAAAAACCCTAGTGGGTAACAAAAATTAATTTTTTATTATTATTTAATTAATTTTCCTTCATTTTCATTTCCTTTCTTTTTTTTGTTTTTATTTTTATTAATCAAACAATCGTTAAAAATATTCTGAATATACATTGAATATGATACAGCAACACGATTCAGATACTAAACATTTACCATTCACAATACATACTCTATTAGAACTTAATAATCATAGTAATAATCATAATAATACTACTTTGAATAATCAATCAAGTAATGAAACAAAACAATTACCTTTAGAGAAACATTTACAAAAAACTTTCACAAAAAATGGTACTACTCATCAATCAACAAAACAATCAATGTCAACAATCAGTGATATAAAACAAAGTCAAAATTCTATAAATTCTAATTGGATACCAAGTAAATTAGATGAAAAATTATTTTTACAATTATTTAAAAATGTTTATTTTTCACAAATTCAATTACCATTAAATATTAACACTACTATTACTACTAATAATACTACTAGTAATAGTAGTCATGACAACTATATGAATTATGGTATTCCTAGTATTAATAATATTGTAAATTATTTACAAACAGATCATTGGTCACAATTATTAAATCTTACAACACATAATTCACTATCTTATCCAATTCAATCATCATCATCATCATCATCGTCATCATTCAAAGATCAATCTGATATAATTAGATCTACATTAAAACATTTGAATCCTGATCATTTACAATCTAAGTGTACATTTTCATCAAATAGTCAATACAAAGAGGATGTTATTCAGAAAAGTAAGTTTTTGATACTTTATTTATATCATGCATATATAGATAGGGTTTTTTCTATGCTAAAATGTTTTCATTCTGACTATATTATTGACAATATTTATTGAAGAACTATGAATGGATCTGTAACTGATCATTCTACTGGAACTGTGTACGACTTTATTTATTTAAACACATAAACATTAGTACAAGGAGGCACCAAATAGATATGTATCACATAAATCATTCGATTTATATGGGGGCTGGGACACTGCCCAGGTGCCCAAATTGAAGCAGACACGATAGTATCATAGTGATTTATATTAGGACATGTGATCAGTTACATTCTTGAACTTGAGTTTTGATACATTTCAAGATGAAAATTTATTAGGAATTATTTTGTAAATGCCATAAGTTATGAACAGTCTTGATGTATTGAATGTATTCAATAAATGCTTTAAGTCTAAATAATTGGTATAATTTCACAAAGATATATTTTTAATTTCAATGGTTAAGATCATGGGTCAGTTGAAGCTAGACCACCATAGAAAAACTGGGAGCACTGGACGGCCGTCTTGTCACACAATAGGAGTGGGATCGTAGATGAGCGCTACTGAATAGTTGCACACTATGACGAAATGCCCAGGTTTTCTATGGTGGTCTAGCTTCAATTAACTGATGAAATCAACTATTACAATACATTTTTCCTTAAAATGTAATGTTTACTATACAACAATTCATGAATTCATAGAAAAGTACTCCCTTATTTAACTAAGATTAGTTTATTCTATAAATAAAAATGTAACATGTAGTTTGATCTAGTAAATACATTTGATTTTGTTATCATTTCTGAAAGTGAACAATAATAAATGCATATGGCTGATGAAAGTATATGCAACCAGCAATGGAAGGAACTACTCTACTAAGTATGTCTTTTTTTCTAATATGGTGGGGGAGAAGATTTGTAGCTCAGATGGATGATTTTGACAGAGTTTTGTTCTCTGAGCTGAATAGTTTGGTCGTAGAGCTTTCATCGTTCAACATCAAGGTCTACAGGACAAGCTGTGAACCATATGTGGAGAAATTCAAACACTTCACTTCTACCTGAAGTTTTGTACTGATGATGTCGTTCAAAAGAATGATGAAAGCTCCACGATCAAACCACCCAGCTCAGAAAACAAAACTCCATCGAAATTTCTAATATGGTCTTTCTTTGAACAGAGATCCATTAAACAGTTGTCTATTCGGATTAGTCGATACAAGCATTGTGTATGTAGACTAATTGTGATTCGACATGATGAAATATCACATAAGTCTAATTAGACAAAGTAGATTTGTATTTTGTCTTAAGAATTTTTCTTTAGACATTAAAAATACTAGAAAATAAGCGAAGATGGATAGTAGATAGCAGTGGAATCCAGAACATACGTTTCGTCCAATTTGGGGTTTGTCAGTTGAATGCATCTGCATTTCAGAGTTGATATTCACTCTGGGACTCGAACTCAGTACCATTCGCTTCAAAAACCATTCCATTTAATTAATTACATATTGTAGTATAGGTGATGTACAACGTGAATTTAGTCAATAAAAATGACTGATGACAAGGTTCTTTTACACAAAACTACAAACAATTTCAATCTTCACTAATCTCATATTATTTCTATGAATCGTTGTATTTTTGTCTTACTCATTTAATTATTCGCCTTACAAATGAATTCAACTTAACTGTAAGCATATTTACGAGTTTACTATTACCCTATTTCTAATGGATGAATAGAGTTGACAAATTTATGATGCTGCACTTAAAAATTTTGTTTAGACATTTTTGTTAATACATAAAGTTTTGAGATGGTGGAGAAGATTTGTAGTTCAGGTAGATGATTTTGAAAGATTTTTTTGTGTTGATGATGTCGTTCAGAAGAACGATGAAATTCCCACGACCAAACCATCCAGCTCAGAGAACGAAACTTTATTATGAAACGTTTTCCTAAATATCACACACTACAATCAAAAACAACTTTCGAGTGGCCCCTGTTTTTCAAAAATACGGTAACTACTATTGACTGTTATTCAATCATCTGCAAAGTGAGACTATTATTACCAGTATCACTGAATATATATATACTAAATCTTAAGTCCTAAAACACAACAGGTCCATAGAGCGTATTAAATGTTATGGGTTCGATTCCTAGCCGGCTTCAGACTGTACATTCCTGAACAGTTGAACACTTGTATGACGTAAGTGTCTAGTATTACCTACTATCCTAATAGATATCAGTCCACGATAAAAAACCACATACATACAAGTGTTGAAACATGACACATGATCTCAACCATTGAAATTACTATAATATCCACAAAACCCCTTCTGATACTAATCAACATATGCTCGCTAGTGACTGGCTTCAAGAAGGTATTTCCTGGAGTTCGAGTGGGAAGCAGTGACCGATGCAGTTCAACTTCGTAGATTAGTTGAAGTTAGACATTAACACCATTGGATGCCAGCTGGTTCAGTGGTCTAGTGGTTAGGCGTTCTCACATGAGACTGCTAGGTCCTGGATTCGACTCTCGCGGGGGTAGACGGGATCGTGGATGCGCACTGCTGAGGAGCCGCACAATAGGGCGAAATGGCCATCCAGTTCTTCTTCTATGGTGGTCTAGCTTCAACTGACTCATGATCTCAACCATTGAAACAACAACAACAACAGAAGTCTATGACACATGGTAATTTATTCATCAAACAATTTTCTCCCTTTTAGATATTCTACATTCTTCCACTTCTCACCATTTAAAAAATAATAAGCTGACAGTTTGATAAACAAAATAATAATAATAGTTTTATCATTAGCTAATCATGTACACAAATTAATTGTGACATAAGTAAATTGTTTCTTTTTTCTTCCTATAGACTACTTCCTTTAAGCTGAATAGAATGAATAGCCAAGTTATATCTTCCTTATTGAATAGGTTTATTTATTTTTGTTTGGTTTCGGTTCCTGGAAAAAAGAGAAAAAAATTTTTCTCTCAGAAAACATGATGAAACCAGACACCTTCATACCTATACAAACATATACAAACATATATATATATATATACAGATAAATGGATAAATGATTTCTTCAAAAATCAATAATAACTAACCAATATTCCATGAAATATGATCTGATATGTTAGTTGGTTTCATCAATCAAGAATTGATTAAATAATATAGATAATTGACATTATCTAATAGAAACAATGAAAAGAATTAAGCATTCAATAACAGTCGTCCAATGCTTCCAGGTTTTCCATGATGGTCTAGCTTCGATTGACTTATGATCTCAACTATTGGAATTAATATAATATCCACAAAACCCCTTCTTATATTAAATGAGTTTTAAATTCATTTGATGTTGTTTACTTGTAATTTTACTTCATTGTAAAATCAGATAACTATTAGAGCTTAGTAAATGAGTGGAGAACGTGATAGTATTTCAAATGAATGATACTAAGTTTGAGTCGTAGAGTGAATATCAATTCTGAGATGTAGGTACATCTAGCTAACGAGTTCCAGAATAGGAGGAAATGCGTGTCCTGGATCCCACTACTAGCCACTATCCATCTCTGCTTATGATGCTTGTAAATTAAGGCAATGTCTGGGCGATACGCATAAGATGCACATATACCAATAAGAGACTGATCAATTTCAGTCCTAAACAATGATGGGAAGATACATGTAAAACAACACCAAGTGAATTTAAACTTCATTCCATTTCACAAGCAGGTAACTATTAGGACTTAGTAGCTGAGTGGAGAACGTGATTATATTTGAAGTGAAAGGTACTGGGTTTGAGTCCTAGAGTGAATATCAACTCCGAGATGCAGGTACATCCAGCTAACAAGTTTCAAAATAGGACGAAATGCTTGTTCTGGATTCCACTACTAACCACTATTCGCCTTTCATTAAAATAGTGTTTTTATCTTAGTATGGGGTAGTTCAACAATGCATAACTTTGATTATGTTAGTAATCGAATCTAAGACTTTGAGATCATCAAATCTGGTCATTATTTGTACACTATTGAGTTAGAATTATATAATCTATATTTCAAACTTGGATAATTTGTAATATGGCATGGCAAGTAAAATAGGTAGTAAGATTATAAATATACCATTTTTGAGGAGGTATCACCTAATACATGAACTATGTTCATTGATTTTCACTTATCGTCTCCAACTAATTAACATTTTAATGAATATATATTTCAGAATAATATGCCAATCTTTCAAGTAAATCTCGATTGGAAATCTCTTGATAGATTCAGATTGTGTAATAGTCATCAGCACCTAATAAAATGACAAGATTATTTACCTTCGATCATATTAGTAAGATATATACGAACGTTAATACGTCCCTAAGCATGAAAATTTCACTAATTATCTTTATGATTGAGATCATGAACTAATTGATGTTAGACCACCATTGAAAACCTGGAAGCACAGGACGGCCTTCTCGTACTATTGTGGGACTCCTCAACAGTGCGCACTCACGATCCCGCTGGCGGGATTCGAGCCCAGAACCTTCGGTCTCGCGCAAGAACGCTTAACCCACATAAGGATGAGACGGCTGTCTAGTGCTCTCAGGTTTTCAATGGTGGTCTAACATCAATCGATTCATGATCTAAATCAAGAACTTAATAATCTCCACAATCCAATACTGTTACTTTATTCAGTAATATAACTTACTCATTAATTACATTATTATGAAAGTATTCTTGATACTTGAGAGAAAAATGATACAATCATTGATTTTATAATTTCTTTTTAAAAATTCAAGATACTTTTTAATAGATTAATCTAACCGTAAAAACAAACAGGATTTCTGCTGATGACCTACTAAAGTTCCAGAGATGATAATTTTCAGTCGTTTGATCTTTTGACAAGAACTTATGTGTACGGTAGTTTCCAATGGTTTAATATCTGATGTCATTTCACGATATAAACTATCTTATAAAACTACTAGCTTTTTTGGGTGAGACTATAATTAATGGACGGCTTTTGAAAGACTCTAAACTGTCCTTGAGAGTGTCCACCTAAGAATCAGGACCAAATGAGGGTTATAAACCAGTGTGAGGAATTAGAATTATGATTTACGATTGATGGTTAAGGTTAGAAATCAGATTTAGGGTTTTCATTACGAACTGACATCAGCTATAATGTCAAAAACTCTATTTATCCTAATGGATGAGTGAAATCCGAGACCTGTTAACTTGTACCTGATTGGTTTGTCCTCCATAAATTACAGTCTCGCCCTTTTTTGTTATTGTGAATGATATAACACATTCGAATGTTTGTCAAAATCCTTCTCTATTAATAATAAATAATGTTATTCTATTTGAATTTACATCGAACAGTACGACACTATAAATATGATTACTGTTTTAGTGAGAAAGAAATCTTAAAGCAGGTAGATTATGATCGATATTTAAAAGCTACTTTCTAAGGTCTCATAATTTCTAAATAGTTAAACGTATCTTAGAAAAGATTATTTGTACGTATAAATAAATCTGAAAAGTAACTAGGAAACGAGTGCAGAAATATAATATAATCGAAAACAAACTAAGTTAACTTAATATTAAAAGTTCTGTTTTCAGTATGGGGATTTTTGGACATTGTACTATTTTCATAGTTGAACTCACGAGTCGATATATACTAGACCATGGATCAATTGAAATTATACATTAATACCATTGGATGCTAGTTCAGTGGTCTAGACGTTAAGTGTTCGCACGTGAGACCAAAGGTCCTGGGTTTGAGTCCCGTATGCGGGATGGTGGATACGTACTGCTGAGAAGTCCCAAACTAGAACGAAACGACTGTCCCAGTACTCCCATGTTTTCACTAGTGGGCTAGCTTAGATCGACTAGTGAATCTGACCATGAAAATTCTGTTTTTGTAAATGTTTTGAGCAAAAGACTTTTACATTGTCATATTTCAATCTGATTAATTTAATCATGGGTTTCGATAGTGTAATAAGAAGACGAAGATTATCACAACTATGTGGTATATTAGTGCAATACATTTCGAACAATCTGATCACACATAACATTCGTTTAGAGCATTTATATGTATAGAGAAATAAAAGGTCAACTAAAATAGAAATGGAGGGTAAGAGAAGACAAGGATAATAAAGAAAACAGTATTGTGGAAACAATTGGAAACCCCATCACTCTGGATAATATAAGGGTAGGCTTAAGGTGAGAGAAAACTGCTCTTGAATATACAAAGGGAGTTTGAATTTTCAAATGGTTAAGGCTTCAATAAACCTTAGTGTATGCCTTTTTGCACTTTTATATCATATAGTTCTGATCATTTTCGTCTTCTTATTACACTATTGAAATTTATCAAAGTTACTAATTGCTTTAATCATGGGTACTTTACAATGAGTAAAGTTTGATGAGAGCTTGATCACTAAAGAAATTGATTATCTGCTTACTCACTCAAGGTTCATCTGACTAGACGATGAAAAGAAAGTGTTAACCAGGTTTCAGCTCTACTTTTAATTGTGAGTGCTTGATATGATAAAACCTGTCCATTCACCATTTTTTTCTGTCTTCACTGTTTCTCATTAACAGAAGAAATCTAAAAATTAAGGTTATTTTAGATGGAATATTATTACTACATGTGTAAATACAACATCTATCATTACTCAGTCAGTCAGTAACAACGTAGAACTTCATACGTACGTACATCAGTTTGAGTTACCATACCACATTAGCAGTTGTCGATTCAAATCCCGTAGTGGTAGAGGTAGTAAGAGTATAAGCAGTGATCGGAAAGATTAGCGTTTGAAAAGGCTAT
The DNA here is from genome assembly GCA_946903255.1 of Schistosoma spindalis. Taxonomy (NCBI): domain Eukaryota; kingdom Metazoa; phylum Platyhelminthes; class Trematoda; order Strigeidida; family Schistosomatidae; genus Schistosoma; species Schistosoma spindalis. The sequence goes on along the minus strand of OX336416.1, from coordinate 36,779,177 downwards.
TCAAGGAGTATAATACAGTGAAATAAATTTAGAAAGAGAAAGAAAGAGACAAGGAGTATTCAGAAGATCAGAATTTGGGAGGACACAACGAGTGGATGCACTTGCTCCATCGCAAACAATTTTGAGCCATGTCATTCATGGTCTCTAACTATCGGCTGCTATCGTCTCGCGGATCCCAACCAGGTAGTCTACATCTGCCAACATGACTCAACCCGCTTGTCAGTGGCTTCATAGATTTGTGCCATGTTTTGGTCTGGCCGCCCCTAGCTTTCTTCCAACTTACTCCTACACCATAAAACATTGCACGTCGTGGCAGTCGGTGGTTGGACATACGTAACACATATCCCAGCCATCTCAACTGGTGAAGTTTCACTACTTCATCCACTGATTTGCCATCCTTAACTAGTACCCATTTCCTAACAACTGCGTTACTTACTCGGTGGTCCTAGGATGTACGAGCAATGCTTCGAAGACACCTATGATCGAATACTAGTAACCTACGAATGTCCTCTACTCTTACCGGCCATGTTTCACATCCATAGAGTAGGATGAATCGAACTGGTGCTCAGTAAACCCGTCCTTTGGTTGATAGACGGATATCTGATCTACTCCATAAATGATGTAAGTTGGCAAAAGCTAGTTCAGCCTCCTGTATTCATGCAGAGGTTTCTTCACACACTAGGTCGGATGCATTATGTGATATGAATTGAAACTGATTGCTTCAGTTTATATGTATATATTATTTATCTTTCATATCCTTAATTTTATACCAACTAATAGTTTCAATCCGATTTCAGTTCATTTCCATTGAACCATACTTTGTATGTTCAGTTCTCCAAGATTACTGTTAATATGATTTTAATACATTTAGTTTATATGTCGTTATTTACAGCTCTCTATGGTGATGTGAACTGTATCAATTCAGATCAACATTTATTTCTGTCAGACTTTAATTTGCTTATGACTGACTAAGACAGAACTTGTAGCTTAGTTGGTACATAATACCGAATCAGAAAACTTGACGTTGCTAAGTTAAACATTCTAAATTACTTAATTATCACAAAGGCAGTCATTTTATTAAAATCATCTAGTTATGAACTGAATTAGAAGACTTAAAAACTAATAATATGAAACATGATAAGTTTGCTTACCTTTCATTTGCATAACAATTAGACTAGAAAGATGAAAATTTCTAGACCTAAACCAGTGTGTATGTGTGTGTGTGTGAACTATGATCAGTCAACTATTTCATGTTCTCTTATTTACAATGATTCATTAGTCAATACTGGTTCAAGGAGTAAATTGCTGGTGAATTATATCAGCTTTTGGTAAATGATCTAATACAACGCTTCTTTGTGTAGATCGTTACTACATTAGATGGATTCGTTAAAATTTCTAAAAGAATCTATCCTACTGATTTCAATCTTATATGAACCACGAAATTTGTGTAGTAGATATAAGACTAATCAACATAATTATTAGTGCTAATCATTAGTTTCCTTTCCTAATGAAAAACCTGAACAAATGAACACCGTATACTTAATAGTAACTAACTTTAAACAGTAATTGTTAGAGTTTTAATGAGAAATATTGACTGATAGATTTCTGTCATTTCAATAGTTGAGATCATGAGTTAATTGAAGGTAGATCACCATGGAAAACTTGGAAGCTCTGGACGGTCGTTTTATCCTAGTATAGGACTCTTCAGCAGTGCGCATCCACGATCCCGTCTACCCCCGCGAGAGTGGAATCCAGGACCTAGCTGTCTCATGTGAGAACGCCTAACCACTAGACCACTGAACCAGCTGGCATCCAATGGTGTTAATGTCTAACTTCAATTAATCCACGAAGTTGAGCGACATATCCACCATTGTTCTCAGTGAGTTACTATCTCACAACTGACCCGGTTGAACTCCATTGGTCACTGCTTCTCACCCGAACTCCAGGAAATACCTTCTTGAAGCCAGTCACTAGTGAGCATACGTTTCTATCATATCAGATATGAAGTAAAAATTATCAATCACAGTGGATTATGGTTCTGAAACATTACGAATAGGCAGAAGTGCTATGGATTTTATGGATGTTACAGGTTCGGTTATTGATGGAGAACTCCGTGGACACTTTTACGGGAATCTCAAACTAGGATGGAATAACCATCTAGTATTGATTGGTTTACAATGACTCTCTAACTGAGTTTCGTGCGTGGTGTAGAACCATAAAACGAACATCAGTTTATAAATTAAATTTACTATAAATTATATATTTAAGTAATATAAACGCTTACTAACATCGTATGTTTCACTAGAAGTAATTTCAAACAAACAGAAGTAATGATAAGTTCATCAAATTTGTCTTTTATAATCTTAAATATTATATATTGCAAAATTATTGTTACTAATATCAGAATGGGTTTTTTTGTGGATATTATAGTAATTTCAATAGTTGAGTTCATGAGCCAATTGAAGCTCGCGCTAGTGTGCGAGATTGGTAGATCCTTGGTTTGAAACTCGCGAGGCAAGATCATGGATGCACTCTGCTGAGGAGTCCCACAATAGGACTAAAACGGCCGTCCATTGCTTTCACGTTTTCCATAGTGATCTAGCTTCAGTTGACTCATGATCTCAAAGATTGTTTATTGTTACTAATGTCAATTAGAAATGTAAACAATAGTCTAAACATAAAACTCTGATCTGAAAGTCTTAGTTTCATTCCTTGAATTAGATCTTGATTATATTTCATTTTTACAGATATAAACAAATAAGTAAAAAAAATCTCTATACAATACTTCCTTCTTCTTCTTCTTCTTCTTCTTATTATTATTATTATTATTATTATTATTATTATTATTATTATTATTTGAACACATATATATATATTGGTACAAGGAGGCACCAAATCAAATGATATTTGTGTGAGGGCTGTGATACTACCCGAGTGCCCAAACTGAAATGGGTGGTTTTATTAGGAGGTCACACCCGGAACATTCAACCTAAAGGTCTGGTCCACAAGGCAGTGGAGCATCGTAAGGAGACGCAGTCTCATGGTAACCGGTGACCAACAATTGATTCATAAGCCATTTGTCCCCTCAGGATCCTGGAGTCCATGTGCACCGTTGATTTAGAACCAGAGTTTTCCAACTCCCCTAGGTGGACTCTCCGTTTTCACCAACCCGATTAAAGCGCAGGACACTCGCTTTTCGTAAACAACACCCCGGCCACAAGGAGGCAATGAGCAGGACTTCCGATACTACTAAATTTCAAATGATCCCCCTTTAATCAACTCTGTTTTATGATTTATGAATAAAATCATTACAAAAAAGTCTTATTCAATAATCTTTATATTTTCACCCTCATTATAGGATCATATTGTTATGTAACAATTTTTTGAAAGAATTAAATAGGATACACATGATTATTATTTGAAGTATATTAGAACTAATCAAATGATGATTGGATTAATGTCTTTTATTTATTCATTTCGGTAATGATACGCTCAATTAATTTTTATTATCAAAAAAGGGGTCATTATGGATATTCTAATAATTTTAATAGTTGAGATCATGAGTCAATTGAATTTAGACCACCATAGAATACCAGGAAGCACTAGATAGCCGTTTCATCCTATTGTGGGACAACTTTTAATAATAATAATAATAATAATAATAATAGTAATAATAATAAGCATAATAAACAAACAATCAACATTATTGTCATCGTTTTAATTCTGTTGTTACTACATCTTAATATATATATAGATTTGAAGGAGCTGAGTAAACAGTCCACCACCCCCAATACACTCAACCGCACATACATACTCACATTTGCATACATCAATACTAGTATTAGATAATCTAGGGGGTAATCAGTCAAGGTTTATTTAATTGCTTATGTATTATATAATATGTACACCATATTTGTGTTGATGAGGATGATGATGATGATGATGATGATGATGATGATGAAGTGGTCTTGTGTTAATAAAATAATAATTGACCTTATCACCTGTTTTCTTTATTCGGTAAAAAAAGAACCCACTGTTTTTTTTGCATGACTCGTATAAACTTGTTTTAAAATCAATGTGAAATTTTTTTAGTTTAGAAAGTCAAAAGAAAAAATTCTCGAAAGTTCTTTTTTTCTTTTTTTTGGCAAAGTAGAAAGAAATCAGTAACCAGATGTTGTGCTTTTTTCTTTTTTAACCTTCTTTCATACAGTGATTTATTGATAGAAAAAAAGTTTTTTTTAAATTTTTTTAAACTTATGGTTGGCGGATGTTCCATCCGTAGAAATCAATTGGTAAACGGCTTATTTTTGTAATTTTATTTTGGAAATTTTGATAGAGTTTTGTTCTCTGAGCTGGATGGTTTGGTCGTGGAGCTTTCACCGTTCTTTTGAACGACTTCATCATTTCGGAGGAACTTGAATGTCATTATATATGGTTTTGTGTGCTTGGCTTGTTCGTGCTTCTGGATGTTGGTGGAATATACCCTTCTCTTATCTGAACCTGGTTTTCTCTCTCTAGTTAAGAGGATTGAGACCTATCGAAATAGTTAGCTTGTTTTGTTGTTATGTTGCTGAACCTTCGTTTTGTTGGCCGAATTAGATGATTTCATAATCTCCTCAAACATAGCACTTATAACAATAAAATTCACCATTAACGACCTTAATATTATGATAGAAACTGTTACTTATTTACTTACGCCTGTTATCCCCAACGGAGCATGGGCTGCCAACCAGCGTTCTACAACCCACTCTGTCCTAGGCCTTCCTTTCTAGTTCTATTCAATTATTGTTCATTCTTCTCATGTCTGTCTACATTTCTTAGCGTAATGTGTTGTCTGGTCTTCCTCTCCTCCTTCATTTAGCCTTGAGGATTCCATGTGAGGGCTTGGCTGGTGACGCAGTTCAGTGATTTCCTCAATGTGTGTCCTATCCACTTCCGGCGCTTCTCCCTCATTTCTTCCTCCTTCCTTCCTTCCTTTCTTCCTGGAATCTGGTTTGTTCTCTCCTACAGTAGGCTGCTGTTGATAGTGTCTGATCAACAGATCCGAAGTATTTTGCGTAGACAACTGTTAATAAACACCTGTATCTTCTGAATGATGGCTCTCGTCGTTCTCCAGGTTTCCGCCCCATACAGTAGAACTGTCTTGACATTTGAATTGAAAATTCCGACTTTGATGTTGTTTGACAGACAGTTGTTTTGAGTTCCAGATATTCTTCAATTGTAGATATGTTGCTCTTGCTTTGCCGATGTGCTCCTTCATATCTGCATTAGATTCACAGTGCTCACCAATGATGCAGTCCAGATATGTAAATGTTTTTACATCTTCCAAATCTTCACGATCATGTGTGATTGGATTGTTGCATGTTGTGCTGTATCATAGAATCTATAGTGGAAACTATAGTCACTGAGATATAGGATTTTTTATTCAAAGAAATAAACCTGTTTACAAATTGAGTTTCGGTTTAGGGTTAAATGATAAGAAAGATGTAACTAGGGTTGTTAACTTTTTATAAAATAGGAAAATGAAGAAGCCGAAGATATTTAGTGATCACAATACACTTTTCAATTAATGAAATATATGAATCTTGTAGTATCATTTAAAAGGGAGTTTTGTTCTTTGAGTTGTGTGGTTTGATCGTGGAGCTTTCATCATTCTTTTGAACGACATCATCAGTACAAAACTTCAGGTAGAAGTGAAGTGTTTGAATTTCTCCACATATGGTTCACAGCTTGTCCTGTAGACCTTGATGTTGAACGATGAAAGCTCTACGACCAAACCATTCAGCTCAGAGAACAAAACTCTGTCAAAATCATCCATCTGAGCTGCAAATCTTCTCCACTTCTTTCTAAACTATTCCCCTTATATCTAAATTTACACTGATGTTAAAACTATTATTCCCTATTCTCTCTTTATCTTGTTGATTTCTTTTATTGATAGATCGATGAAAAGATAAAAAACTTAGACTGATTTGGATCCATAGATAATATAGGTAGTCTAGTAAAAGGATTTGTTAAATTTGGATAGTGATCAACAACGGGATATAGAACTTGCATTTCAGTCCATTTGGGACTCACACGTATTAATGTTTTCTCCATGATTCGAACCCAGTACTTTTAGCTTAAAAAACCAATAGTAATTCACTTGGCTACGGAATCTACAAAGCTTCTCACTTTTTCAACTGGTATTAATTTTAACCTAATGGTTTAGGATTATCCCATTGTCGAATTTTAATAATTGAAGGTACATTTAACTGAAGAGTCCTAGGCAGGACGAAACGGGATTCTGGAACTTCACTGCTAGCCATATTCCATCTATTATTTATAGACTTGTGTCATAATATCCTTATAGGATGCATTGATATCAACTAAGATTGACCAAAATTCTGTCAAAATATCAACAACGAAATAAATCAAATCATTACCAATTTACCTAAATCTTGTAGAGATTCTTATATATTTGAAATGTAAGCGTGGTCATTATAAAACTTGAGTTTCATGAAATCGATCTCATTTAGGAGTGTGTGTAATACTGATGAATCTCAAACTAGGATGAAATACTTTGAAGAAAATATGGATTCATAAACAAAATTTCAATAACTTAATGATTGAATTGAAGGTAGATCACCATGGAAAACTTGGAAGCTCTGGACGGTCGTTTTATCCTAGTATAGGACTCTTCAGCAGTGCGCATCCACGATCCCGTCTACCCCCGCGAGAGTGGAATCCAGGACCTAGCTGTCTCATGTGAGAACGCCTAACCACTAGACCACTGAACCAGCTGGCATCCAATGGTGTTAATGTCTAACTTCAATTAATCCACGAAGTTGAGCGACATATCCACCATTGTTCTCAGTGAGTTACTATCTCACAACTGACCCGGTTGAACTCCATTGGTCACTGCTTCTCACCCGAACTCCAGGAAATACCTTCTTGAAGCCAGTCACTAGTGAGCATATGATGATCGTAATCAGAGAGGGGTAATAATATTTATTTAATATCTAACATGATATATTATTAAAATGAAATGACAACTTTAATGTATGTATGAGTTCTTTTCATGTTTTCTCTAATTAACACCTATTTATAATGAAAAAGAAAACAATCCCGAATTCATATTTCTTTTCAATATTGAAGTATGTGTTAGTATTCATAAAGTTAGAAAGGGTTTGAATAATCCATTAAAGAACAGAGAGTGAAAGGGAAGCTAACAAATTACTACTTAATTCCTAATGACTTTAAAATTGTCCTATAGATGATATTTTTTGACTGAATTCCTATCATTTAATGGAGGATAGTTTAAAAGGAAAAGAAAACTAGGGAATATTAAATAGATTCAACTTTATTCATATCTGTCATATCTGTGTTGTGTTTCATGTTTCACTGAATCTATACTCTGTAATTAAATTAATATCATAGAATTGTTGGCTGGTTCAGTTAGAATGCATAATTCTGAAGTTAGACTAATCAAATAAAAAAGAGAAAGAAGACGACATAGGAATGATGTACGAAAATACTCATGACTAATGTGTATATATGCATCAACAAACTGATGTTGACATAGAGGTCTGAATAGTAAAAATAGTTAGATAAACAATTGACATGTGTTAGTTTATTCATATAACCATTCGGTATATTATAAGCAAAGTTAGATAGTGGCTAGCAGTTGGAACTCGTCAGCGGGATGTATCTGCATTTCAGAGTTGATATTCACTGTGGGACTTGAACTCAGTACCGTCCACTTCAAAAGACGCTGCGTTATCCACTTAGCTACTAAGACGTGGCAGCCACTTGCTTATACAATGGGATGAAGTTTAAATTCGAGGCAATACGCACAGTATGCCCATATGTCAATAAGAGACTGATCGATTGCAGTCTTAAACATCAATGGGGAGATTCAAACCAACAATACCAAGTGAATCCTTCGGTATATTATTCAAAACTTCATTTAATTAACAATATAATGGGATAATTGTTCCGTATTAATTGTCGTAACTGTCATCATCAAAGTGTCAAATATCAGTAATTAATCATTTATGTTAAACTTTACAATCAAACAAAAGCTGTCTAGGAACTGAAAGAAGTGTAGATAAACTTAAAATGTGCCATGTTCAATTCCTCATTCTATTATAGTTCTAAATGTCTTTCCATTTCATAATATTTAACATCCATTTGTTACTTCATTTTATTCTGTTATATTTCCTATCTAAAAATCATTTTACATCCCATTAATGTTCTTTTTTTAGATCAGAATACAATTCTGATCTGATTTTTGATAAACATTTATTACTGACTGAACCACTACCAGGGAAGTCCTACTCATTGCCTCCTTGTGGCCGGGGTGTTGTTTACGAAAAGCGAGTGTCCTGCGCTTTAATCGGGTTGGTGGAAACGGAGAGTCCACCTAGGGGAGTTGGAAAACTCTGATTATAAATCAATGGTGCACATGGACTCCAGGATCCTGAGGGGACAAATGGCTTATGAATCAATTGTTGGTCACCGGTTACCATGAGACTGCGTCTCCTTACGATGCTCCACTGCCTTGTGGACCAGACCTTTAGGTTGAATGTTCCGGGTGTGACCTCCTAATAAAACCACCCATTTCAGTTTGGGCACTCGGGTAGTATCACAGCCCTCACACAAATCCCATTTGATTTGTGTGGCGCATATATATTTGGTGCCTCCTTGCTCCAATACCTATGTGTTTAAATAAATATATAAATAAAATCACTGAATACAGATGAATTTTAATCAGAAAGGGTTTTTGTGGATGTTATAGTAATTTTAATAGTTGAATTCATAAATCAATTAAAGCTAGACCATCATTGGAAAACCTGGAAGCATTGAACGACCGTTCCGTCCTATTGTGGGATTCTTCAACAGTGCGCATGCATGATCTCGCTCGCGGGATTCGAACCCATGGTCCTCAGTCTCGCGAGCGAACTCTTAGCCTCTAGGTTTTCCATGATGGTCTAACATCAATCAGTTCATGATCTCAATCAAAAACTTCAGTTTTGTCATTTGAATTGATTGAAATTGTTTTTTGTGTGCTTTTCTTTTTACTGAAATAAAAGATGGGTTTATCTTTATCTTTATTCTACTATATTTTTTTATGACAGAAACTCTTTTCAATACTAAATTCGAAAGTTATATTAGTTCTTCTATTCAACCATCCCTTACATCAATTGCTGATGTTTGTAATCCCCATTCAGAATTTGTCAATCATTCATCACAAAATGAGCCAATATATGAAAATAATGAGTTATCATCTGCAACGTTACTACCATCAGCCATATCTGTTCCATATTTATTTCCCTCATTCACTTTACTGAATAATCAATCATTAGAAAAGCAATATAACCCTTATACTTGTGATAATTCTCACAGGAATCTGTCATATAATTGTACAGAAGTTAATAATAGACAAGGTGCTCATTCACAGTCTTCACTTTCACTGAACTATACTGCTTCAGATAATCTTGTTAAGTTGATAAATAAATCAGTTGATACAAGTTGTGTTGATTCTGTTGCTGTTTCTACTACTGATATCATTTCCAGAATTAATAATGATAATTCTACTATTACTACTACAACTACTAATATCAGTAGCAATACTACTTATAAACATAAAAGTAATCGCAGTAGTAATACTAACATACGTGAGCATAAAACTAAATCTAGAAAGACAAATTCTACTAATTTTCTACATAGGAAAAGTAACAATACATCAAGTCATATTTCATCATCTAACAAAATTGAAATACTGACAAATTATATGAATCGGGATAATGTATTGTTAAAACTCAATGGTGATGACGGTGATGATGACAATGTCGATGGTAACGATCATGATGATGAGGATGGTAATAGCTTCAATGATGATGATGATAATGATAATAATGATAACAATAACAACAGTGTTAAACCAAGCAAACGAAGAAGACATAGGTAAGTCAATTAGCTATGATAATTTATCCCCGAAATATATATATATGTTGTTAGTAAAGACTTTCCTGTAGGTTTCAAACTTATTTGTAAATCATGACACTAGTAAACTAACTGTGTATCGCCCTTCTAATCTTGGACGCTATATTGCAAAATATCCATTTACTCTTTCTAGTTCTTATTCATTTCAAACACGTTTATTGTGCAGTGTTAATGTAAGGTAGTGTGGTAATGACTCATTTATTTTATTCAGTGATCTGGAAGCTGATACTTAATAATGAATTGCATATACTATCAAGTAATAATCTTTGCTAATACAATTTTTTTGTACGTCTGTTATCCCCAACGGAGCATGGGCTGCCAACCAGCGTTCTACAACCCACTCTGTCCTAGGCCTTCCTTTCTAGTTCTATTCAATTATTGTTCATTCTTCTCATGTCTGTCTACATTTCTTAGCGTAATGTGTTGTCTGGTCTTCCTCTCCTCCTTCATTTAGCCTTGAGGATTCCATGTGAGGGCTTGGCTGGTGACGCAGTTCAGTGATTTCCTCAATGTGTGTCCTATCCACTTCCGGCGCTTCTCCCTCATTTCTTCCTCCTTCCTTCCTTCCTTCCTTCCTGGAATCTGGTTTGTTCTCTCCTACAGTAGGCTGCTGTTGATAGTGTCTGATCAACAGATCCGAAGTATTTTGCGTAGACAACTGTTAATAAACACCTGTATCTTCTGAATGATGGCTCTCGTCGTTCTCCAGGTTTCCGCCCCATACAGTAGAACTGTCTTGACATTTGAATTGAAAATTCCGACTTTGATGTTGTTTGACAGACAGTTGTTTTGAGTTCCAGATATTCTTCAATTGTAGATATGTTGCTCTTGCTTTGCCGATGTGCTCCTTCATATCTGCATTAGATTCACAGTGCTCACCAATGATGCAGTCCAGATATGTAAATGTTTTTACATCTTCCAAATCTTCACGATCATGTGTGATTGGATTGTTGCATATTTTGTTGTGTTGGAGAATCTTGCTTTTCCCTTTATGTATGTTGAGACCTACTGCTGCTGAGGCTACTGCTACACTGGTCGTGTTCTTCTGCATTTGTTGTTGCGTGTACGATAGAATAGACAGGTCCTTTGAGAAGTTTAGATCGTCCAGCTGTATTCAAAAACTACATAATGGTATATAAGTAAACCGAAGAGATAGTAGATATACATTGATTTAACAGAAAAATTAAATTACAATCTGTGTCAATAAACTGTCTTCTATTTAAAATAATCACCAGTCCGATTATGAACAAACTCTTGATATCTCATTATTGATTAATTAACCAAATATCTTAAATTTTACAAAAATTTTGTGAGATAACTGAATGATTATATAAATGATCCCTGATGCAACATACAGTTAATGTTTCAACAAAAAGATTTACAAAAATCGTGAAAACATTATAATTTACGGTTTATCATCAGATGTTTAGAGCATAGGCCACCCATCAGCATTTTACATCCAACACTGTCCTGGAAAATCATTTCTAGTTCTAATTCATTCTTTTCATGTCTGCTTCCACTTCTCGACGTAGTGTGTTCTTTGGCCTTCCTCTTTTCCGTTTCCCTTCACGATTCCATTTTGGTGTTTGCCTCGTGATGCACTTTGATGATGCTCACAATCTTCATCCTATCCACTTTCAACATCTTTTTCCAATTTCATCTTCATTTGGAAGATGGTTTGTTCTCTCCTACAGTAAACTGTTGCTGATGATATCCTATCAATAACGGATATCGAATATCTTGTGTAAACAATTGTTTATCAATATCTGTACCATTTTGATGATGGTTGTAGTCACTCTCCGAGTTTAAGTTCAGTACAGTAGGACTATCTTGATGTTCATATTAAAGATTCTGACTTTGATATTAGTTGAAAGTTGTTTTGAGTTCCACATAATCTCTAACTGTAGGAATGTTGCTCTTAGTTTGCTAATCCTTACCTTCATATCTTCATCAAATTCTCCACCGTTCATACTGTCCAAATACGAGAAAGTTTCCACCCATTCTAGAGTTTCACCATCAAATGTGATTAGGTTAGTGTTCTCTGTGTTATATTTGAAGATCTTAGTTTTCGCTCATGTGTATATTGAGGAACTGTTTATGAAAGTTTGTTAATTACTGTTCTCTTTTTTTCTCTTTCCTATTTATATTGATCACTTCTATTGAATATGTATATTTTGTTTAGAACAATATTTACAAGTGGACAATTAAATGAACTAGAGAAAGCATTCCATGAAGCCCATTATCCAGATGTTTATCAGCGTGAATTATTATCTATGAAAGCTGAATTACCTGAAGATAGAATTCAAGTAAATACAAGTGTTTTTAATTGTTTATTTTACTTTGTTTGTTTGTTTTTGGTTTTATCTTATTGATGAATGGTCTTTGTTTAAAAGTTAAGTTATTATAATTAATCAGCAGGAAACCTTAAACATAGGTTTCGGGTTATTTGGGACTTATCAATAAGGTATACTGACAATTTCGATTAAATTGATGTTTCTTATAAAATTCGAAGCTGTATTGTGATATGGGTTACTTATATTCAAATAAGTAGTATATAACGGTGGTCAGGCATAGAATGTATTTCAGTAGAAGATCGATAGGTAAAGAACGGGAACGGAATGCAATTGGTATGAAAACGCATGAACAATAAAATCTGAGACAACTGATTGATTTTTGCAACAGGAACAGTAAAGTTTGAGATGATGGATTGATATTTTGCAAATTAACGATTTACTAGATGGTTCCTACTCGCGTTCTTGTTCACTACAGCATCAAGCTTCATATTCTGAGAGGCCCTAACTGAACTATTGATGCTACGATTGATATTCTGTAGGATTGATATTTACAACTGTCATGTCACTGATTAGTGATTAATATCATATTTTCATAGTCCTTCAGCTCTGATTGAGTTGAACAGATTATATTGCAACATAGCAATTAGTTTAAGTTATTCGATATCTCATGTTTTATATGGTTGTGGACGATCGGTTGCAAGTTCTGAACCCTAACTAAATATAATATTAGTTTCTACAAGCTTAAATAAATACTGAGGTAACCTCATCGACAGAAATTTATCAGAGCTAAAGACTTAACAGATATGATATTGATTGTCATGTAGTCATCGTCTTATATGAATACCTCAGTATCACAGGAGGTGAGCGATGGATTAGGCAGTTCAGTTTTAATAAAATTTAATCTTACACTTGCTAATATGGTATCAAATGCTTCAGAGAATATAAATTCGCTCAAGATTGTAGTAACTATACTAACAAGTACCAAGCAACATGAAGCCTATTCACATGGTATCCTAGTAACTGATTTCAATCACCTAAAAATATAGTTCGAAATATTAATTTATAAGGTTTGTATTGATTCATAAACTCTGCATACAAATATGTGCATATTACCAGAAATCTTACCATGATATTTCTTTGACAGTAAGGAAGAATAGTGTTATAACTTGTGGGTTTGTGTCCCTATCAATGTATAACTGCTAGATTTAAGGCTATCACGAGTTCACTTAATCTGCGAACTAGAACAGAGATTAGTTGAAGTTAGACATTAACACCGTTGGATACCGGCTCAGTGGTCTAGTGGTTCGAATCCCACAGGGTGCGCACTGCTGAGGAGTCTCATAATAGGACGAAACGGCCGCCCAGTGCATCCAGGTTTTCCATGGTGGTCTGGCTTCAAGTGACTCATGATCTTAACCATTGAAATTATTACAATCTCCACAAAACCCCTTCTGACCAAAGACCAATAAGCTAGATATTCTGATGAGTCCCAACCCCGCTAACTAGAGAAAGAAGTCCAAGCTTGGAATGGAGAAGTATATTCTGCAAACAGTCAGAAATGAGCGATACCAACAAGCACAAATCAAAACGTATATATACAGCACAAAACCGTCCTCGGGGAGAGTTACCAAATAGCATACTAAAAGACGCAACGGACCAATAGCATTCAAGATATTTCTCAAGTCGGAAATACGACATGAAGGTGACAATAGTGCTTTTGGCGCGAAAACAAAGAAATTCAAATTTTCTAGATAAAATTACGAAATTAGGTCCTTTTCCAAGTGAGTTCTGGGGATCTAACGTCCCCAGCAATAACGTAATGATACCGCCATTTGGAAAACAGTGAATTATCGACCAGATCAATGACGCATAAAACCCGTCCGGATAGTCTAGAGTCTGTACTGGTCCTTCTTCCAGCCTAGTTCTGCCTGTTAAGTCCAGAACACAAATCTCAGCCTCTACGGTATGAATCATATATTTCAAACACACTGGGTATATATACAAACCAAACAGACCACATTGTACCATAAAATAGAAAACAGCTCTTGTACAACATTTAGCCAAAAGTGGGTGTGAATGTGGGAGATAGTGATTGATAGACTGGGCATAACTCAAGAATGGTAAATCGTATAATAATAGTCTATGGGTCAAAATAAAACTTATGATAAGAGAAAAACGAATATGAATAGTTTAGTTATTTAACATTCATACAATAAGAAATATACGTATAGTATTAGTTCAGAAATAGATTCCAACAGTTATCATTCATTATCCTCATTGGGATATAACAAATAGATCTATTCATGTTACAGTGGAATCTTAGTTTAAGATGTATTATTCTAAATACTTTACAAGTCTACATAAATTTATCCATTTCAATGTTTGACTGTTTAAGGATAGAACTTATGTACTTTTACTTCTAATACTAAGTGTTGGGACAATACTAATTTCTACAATTCAATGCATTTTCATTAACAACATCAGGATGAAGAATTTTATTTTTATCCCAGTAAATATACTAACGACTGAGGACATCTTCAACGTTTTCAATATGGACTGATTATGATATATTCATTACATTCAATTACTTTATCATTCATCTAGTAGATGAGTGCTCCAGATTGAAGAGTAATTTTCAATAAAGATTTTATTTCAAGAGATTGAAGTTATTTTCATCTACTATGAACCTATTGATTGTGACTCAGTTTAATATCCTAGATGAAAAACAAATATACGTTAAATGTTAGGGTTCGAAAGGAAATATTCAATATAAATTACACTAATATATGGTATTCATCCACTAGACAGACTGTGAAGAATGATGGAAAGTGATAAATTTAGCACTGTTAGTGAACATTAATGAAATCTTTGAGTCTTATAATTGTGTATGCATTTGTTACCTACAATTTGGCTAATTCATCAACTAATTATTAATTGAATTCAAATAACCAAGATGACGTAATAGAAGGATTATAACACCAGATTATGTGATACGAATAATAGCAATAGACTTAATAAGGTAGTATACCGTGAATGTACTACGATGATAATGAATTCATTGAAAAGAGATCCCTTCACTAAACTTCGTGTTTTTTAACTGGTTATTATTATTTTTGATTGAGATCATGAACCGATTGATGTTAGACCACCACTGAAAACCTGGAAACACTGGAAGGCCGTTTCTTCCTATTGTGGGACTCTCCAGCGGTGCGCATCCACGATCACGCGAGCGGGATTCGAACCAAGGGTCTTCAGTCTCACGAGCGAACGCTTAACCTACTGGACCACTGAGCAGGCTGGCATCCAATGGTCTTAATGTCTAACCTCAAATAATCCACGAAGTTACGCAACCATCTTTCATTGTACTGAGGTAGATACCTGTCTCTACCTGGCACGGATTAGCTCCACTGGTCACGGTTTCTCACTAGAACTGGGAGAATTTTCTCACGAAGCTAGTCACTAGTGAGCACATGAAAATTATCAGTTTCGGGGTTGTGGAGATTATTAAGTTTTTGATTGAGATCATGAACCGATTGATGTTAGATCACCATTGAAAACCTGGAAGCACTGGACGGTCGTTTTGTCTTATTGTGGCACTCTCCAGCAGAGTGCATCTACGATCTTATAATTATCAACAAATTTATCAAATATCCTCTTTAATTTACCCTGTTTCAGGTTTGGTTTCAAAATCGACGAGCAAAATGGCGTAAAACAGAAAAGAAATGGGGTAAAAGTAGTATTATGGCTGAATATGGTTTGTATGGAGCTATGGTTCGACATTCACTGCCTTTACCTAAAACAATACTTAAATCAGCTTTGGATAATAATGACGAGTCATGTGCACCATGGTTGTTAGGTAATTTACAGTGGAAAAACTGTGTTTTTTCAATTTAGATTGATTAATTATCCGTAATACCAAGTGTATAAAGCTATATCCTCCTCTTGAGATTTGAAAGTGCAGGGTACGGTTGATTGAGGTGGGGTCATTAGTACGTGTTCTTAAAGAGTTCCATAATAGGAGGAGACAGTTATCAAAGGTTTTCAGGTTGAAAAAAGGTTAGTCATTAATGTAAACTATAAAATGTGGTAAACTCCACAAATATCATATACCAAATGGTATAATATGGAATATTAGTCATTTGACGGTTTCGTCATACATGACTATTACCTTAAAGTTGTATACTCTCAAATATTTAAATAATTTCACTGGTTGAAATTATCAGTCAATTGAAGCTAGACCACCATGGAAAACCTGGAAGCACTGGACGGACGTTTCGTCCTAGCGCTCGCGCGCGAGACTGATAGGTCCTGGGTTCGAGTGTCGCGGGGGGCAGGATCGTGGATGCGCACTCCTGAGGATTCCCATACTAGGTCGAAACGGCCGTCCAGTGCTTCCAGATTTTCCATGGTGATCTATTTTCAATTGACTCATGATTTCAACTATTGAACTTTCTAAAAATCTCCACAAAACCCCTTCTGATTTACATCATTCTCACCTGGAAGATATACACATAAAGAACATGTCTTGAAAATCATTATTTTATTATTATGAAAGTAAACTGGTTGTGTGGTGTGTGCTACCGACGTCGACAGATATAAGTAGTATATATTATCAATCGAAAGTGATATACCTCGTAGTAGAAGATTAAGAAGCTCGAAGCAAAGAGAACGAGAACAAGGAATGATTGGTGTGGAAACGAAAGAACAATGAAATCTGAGACGACTGATTGACATTTTGCAAGTGAAGTATTTATTGTATGGTTCTGAGATTTCACTAAGTAATTCTGTAATTTTGATCATTAAGATCACCGAAGCGATTTCAGTCACTATTAATAGGATTCGAAAAAAGTCCCCTAATTCAATGAGACTATCATTTAACATTCTATGAAAAGAATATCTTCAAAAAAATTGTTAATAACAATCCTGTTAATATCACCAAAACATTCAAGGCATTATAATTTCTGAATACAGCTCTATGTTACAACTAGTTCATTTAGTAGTCAACAGGAAATTTCCAGTTTTCAGACTATTATAACAATAGTCGATCATATCACGAATTAAGTTACAAGTATGAATGATGTCATATAACCACTGAGTTGGAACTCCACGAAATCACGTAAATCACAATTTCCAACTTCAGTCACTTGATAATATAGCATGAGTAACCATCAACTGATTTCGAGATGGTGGGGAAGATTTGTCACTCAGGTGGATGATTATGATAGAGTATTGTTCTCTGAGCTTGATGGTTTGGTCGTGGAGATTTCATCGTTATCCTGAGCAAAATCATCAGTACGAGTTTCCCCACATATGGCTCACAACTTGTCCTGTAGACATCGATATAAGATTGGTTATTGTTCACCTCTAACCAGTTATTGTTTTCTTCTTTACTTTGGTTGTATCTCCCATTCGATTTCATTTTCAAATCAATTAACTCGTAGTACTTTTTTACGAGAGTTTTGAAAAGCCCAATTCTAAATCAGTCACTAATTCCCAGTGAATGGTTATTTACTTAGATAGATAATAGAGATTTATGCATTAAATTTGTTTTATGATACTAAAGTTTGTGCTGATGATGTCGTTCAGAAGAACAATGAAAGCTCCACGACTAAACCATCCAGCTCAGAGGACAAAACTCCATCAAAATTAAGATTAACTTGGATATATGAACGGGAACAACTATCTTAAAAATAACAATCTTCCCACACATAAATCGATTTTAATAATAATAATAATAATAATAATAATAATAATAATAATAATAATAATAATAATAATAATATGTAAACGAACACAGATACACAAAAGTAATTAGATGTTTACAATGTGCATATGTGTATTTGTGTGTATTTGCATGATAAGTATACACTTGATATATACAAAAGATGAAAAAGATTCATTTCATTTATAAATGTTCATATGATAAGGATAAGATTATTGTTACTAATACTATTACAGAAAGATGAATTCAGATTCAGGTTTGTGTGGTAAGGACAGAAGGCCTACGGCCAATGTTGTTCTTTTTTTAGTATACTTCTATGAGTGTCTAGTCTAGTCTTGAATGCGTCAATTGCAGATGCGGGCACCACTGCTTCGAGTAACAGGTTCCAAGAATTGATAACTTGGTGAGAAAACCTGTATGCCACGGGTATTTTGTTCGTTCTTAGCTTTTCTACTCGCCTGCTATATCCTCTGAGATGTTCGGATCTAGTGGGAAGAAAAGGAGAGAACATATTAAGTCCAAAATCATTTCTTAGTATTCTATACATCAAAATAAGATCACCTCTTAATCTGCAATAGGACAGAGTAAAGAGGTCTAGCTTTTCAAGCCGCTCTTTGTATGGTAAACCCCGGAGTTCTGGAATTACACGGGTAGCTACCCTCTGTACTTTTTCCAGGATCTCCGAGTAACCTTTTAAACAGGGTTTTGTAGCCTGAAGGCAGTTCTCAAGCTTAATTCCCACTAAGGTTGTGTATACTATAGTGGACATTATAGTATCTAACTTAGTGAATGTCCATCATAAAGCCCAGAGGGTTCGAAACCCCTTAGCTGAGATCTCCTGGCAATGGGCCGTGGTCTTAGGATCATGACTCACTATCACCCCAAGATCCTTATGAAACCGTATAATAATGGAACTCGAGACACTCGATTCTTCATATCTGGAACTCATCAGTTGGATGTACCTGTATCTCAGAGCTGATATTCACACCGGGACTGAAACCAAGAGCCTTTCTCTATTATTACCCATTATCCATTTCTTAACGGTGATATCAATGGAATATGCATAAAATGCTAAAGAAGACAAATCAATCACAGTTTGAAACATTGATGGGAAGATCCGAACAACCAATATATATAAGCATTACTATTATTATTATTATTATTATTATTATTATTATTATTATTATTATTATTATTAGTTATTACTAATTGCCTATTATAAGCTAAATACACCTTAAAGTCCATCAACTAATCAATCAATGTATTGTGAGATATACACAGGAAATTATGTACGAGAGAAAAAACAATTTCAATATAAGGATGAAGATAGTAATAACTTACCGTTCTAATTATTATTATCTTATCAACATAATAACAATAACAATAATCGACTTCCCATTATATGATTGACCACTTCCAATTTATCTTGCATACAAACATACACACATACAAATAAACATAAAAGAAATATACATATACACTTATTAAATGTAAACATTTCCAATGAATTTACCTTATGTAATCATGAATAAAGACTGAAATACATATATGGATATATGGGGATATACAAGAGGCATCATGAAAACACAAAGTATTTAGATAAGTGGATTCAGATATTTTCATATATTCAATACTTACTTAAACTATAATTATGAGTGTTATGTCAGGAAATAATGATTGCGTTTATAATAAATGAGAGGGGTGAAAGAATGAACGAATATATATATGTTTTAATTAATTAATTAATTGATTGATTGGTTGTCCTTAATAATTTGTTTTTAATTTCCCTTACCTTTAAACATTTCTCCCTGAATGGCTTTATTCAGTTCGTTCTTTTTATCACCTTAAAAAAAACTTGATTTTCCCACTTATCTATCTGATAAAATAATATCCATTGTATATTCTTCTAAGTTGATCCACCTCTTCGTTCTTATGTGAATTAGACTACGTACTGTCATTAATTAACATTACACCACCCATGATAGATCTAAATACTAGAAGAATAAGATATACACCTCTATTTATCTATCTATCTACTTACTTACCTTTCACCTTTCAATTCGATACTTACTGTTTAACATCATAAAATTAAATAAAATTTTGATGGTTAAAATAAACTACTGTCTATCAATTGTATTTGAAACAAAAAGAATGAAGTGGTTGTTAGCCAATTTACATACTTTTAAATCGTTTCTTATCTCTTTTACTTTATAATTTTATTAGACCAAATATTACATCACTTTGTATTGTTTTACTTGAAACTTCCGATTGATGTTCTAGGATTGAAATTGATCAGTCTCTTATTGGCAAATGTGCATACTGTACGTATGGCCTCGATAATTTCAGTCCTAAAACATCAATGGGATGATTCAAGTAAAACAATATCAAGTGAATTAAACTTCACCTCATTGCACAAGCAAACGGCTATCAGGACTCAATAGCTAAGTGGATAAAACGATGACATTTGAAGCGAACGGTACTAAGTTCGAGTCCCAGAGTTGAATATCAACTCTGAGATAGAGGTACATCCAGCAGATGAGTCTCAAATAGAATGAAATGCACATCCTCTATTCCACTGCTAACCACTAGTCATCTTTGCTTATAAATATTACATCATCTCCATTCTTTCCTCTTGATATTAGCCTATTAATAAAGTTATATAACTGACATCAAATATATATAATATATATATATATATAGTCGTTTATTTATATAGATACATATACATAGATGCATAGATAACATGTATAAAGGATATATTATGGAAAGACTAATAATAAAGTATATGAACTATAAACTAACATAGTTAACATAATGAACATTCTTGTATCTAAATAAGTTAAATTGAGATGAACATTTCCTGATAATAATAATAACAATAATAATGATAATAATAATAATAGTAATAACTAAATGAAATGAAGCTTAATAAAGAGAAGGAGAGTGAAGTAAAGAAAAGAGAAGAAAAAAAGATATACGACAATCAAACAGGAAAATAAAAGTTTCATAATAAGAAAAGAACAAAATTAAATGAGAGAGTGAGAGATAATTAATTATTTTTAAAAAAAGATGGAAAAAAGAATGACAACACACACTAATGATAATAATGCACGCTATGCATAGTTTTAACTTTATTCATTAAAGATTATTTAATAGTTCACAAGTATGTAATTATAATAAGATAATAGAATTTAGTTAATGAATGTATGTATATGCTTTATAAGTGGATATATATATATATATATACAGGCATAGACAAATAATACACGTTATAATTAAATGCCTTAGCTACAATAATGTAATAATAATTAGAATTAGTTACATACTAGTTAGATAACAACAACTCTACAGGAAGTCTTAATTCCCGTGTATATCTATAAGAATATAGTTTTGCCGGGGAAAAATAAAGTTATTTATTTTTTTTAATTGTAAAATCGATTCAAATTTTACTGAATTTCACATCATGGGGTGCCATATTGAATTCTTTCTTTATTTAATAATTTTTCTAAGGCTATGATTAAAACAAAAAATGCACCTTATTTTGCTAAATTGTTACTAACGTTTTACGTCCCATCTCTCTCTGTCTAACTAACTAACTAACTAACTAACTAACTAACTAACTAACTAAATGTTAGGGATGTTAAATGGGTATACATACGTGAGAGAGTAAATAAGCGTGTGAATGTTTCTCCCCTTCCCCCGACACATTGTTGTTAGGTCTATTACTGATTGAAAATAAAGGTTAATCAACAGACATGAAAGAATTATAGATTATTACTTAATTGAAGAGAATGGAGGTACAAGATGATGATAATTTCGAGTAATTAAGAATGAATAAATAAAAAAAATTTCTTTTGATAACATATTTTACGCTAATTTTTAAGTTGGTCATTATCAGGTTGATTTTTAATATTCGGTCTTTGTGTGTTTTTTTGCAAATTAACTCTTGATTCTTAATGTTATGTGTATAGAAAGAATTGTGTGCTTGTTGGTTTGTGTGTTCTACAATTTCCGAATAACAACAACATACGGACTAAAAAAATTTCGATATTCAAATGGAAATATTAATTATAATTGTTTAGAAAGGGGTTTTGTAATTTTATGGTGGAGTTCATGAGTCAATTAAAGCTAGACCATCATGGAAAACCTGGGAGTACTGGACAGGTGTTTTGTTCTATGATGGGATTACTACTACTCGGCAATGCTCATCCATGATCCCGCCTCTCGGGATTCGAACCCGGGACGTATCGGTTTCGTGTGCATAATTTCGTGGGTTGATTGAAGTTAGAGATTAAAACTGTTAGACACTGGCTCAATAGACTGAAGGTTAAGTGTTCGTGCATTGACTCGCCACGCCCTGGGTTCGAGTCCCGCGAGTGGGATCGTAGATGGGCACAGCTGAGGAGTTTCATACTGGGATGAAATGGCCATCCAATGCTTCCAGGTTTTCTATGGTGGTCTAGCATTAATTAACTAATTAGTTTAATTATGAAAATTGTTAATTTTAAAATTAGTCTTCGTCAATCGCTTAAATCAACTTAATGATATAGGACAACTAAATAACATTCCCTTTAGTTTTACCCAGTGCTATACTAGAAACCAAACTCAAGACCTTCAAGCCTTTTGTCCAGCTCTTCATCATCAAACTTTTAATTTAGTACTAATTTAATACTAACTATGGAAACTAAAGATAATGATCCCATTGTAAGATAAATTACAGATGTAAGTTACTGGAATATTCTAGAAGAAGATAAGAAGATTTTGATCAGTGTCATTCCATTTTCAATATTTGATGTACTTAAAAATGGTTAAAGTTAGGATCCAATTCAAACACAACAGCTCAGATAACCTGAAATGATATATTTACCAAACTATTTCATTTGATATCAGTATTTGGAGAGTCAATTCTCTCCTTTCATTTTTAAAGGTTTTGCTTACAGATTCTTACTATGGATTGAATCAGCTTTATTTTATATTCAATAAACAACTACCAAATTCTATCAAGATCACGAAACGATCTGAATTAGATAACAATAGGCAGCTTGAGATCGTTAAGATACCATTTTGTGCAAGCACAGGGCTACTCAGGAATGTGTATTATTGGTTCTATACTGGAGGCTGAACACAGGGCCTCCGGTCTAGAGCACGAACGCTTTAACCCTAGAAATCCTTGCCAGGATCTATTAGCGTACAAGTCTAACTTAAACTAATCTACGATGTCCCGTTGCAGTGTCATGGATGCATATTTTTGAGAAGTTCCATGCTAGAACGAAATGGTATGCCAGTGCTCACAGACTCTGAATGGTTACCTAGCTTGGATCACTTAATGACCTCGACACAATTCAGCGATCTCCACAATCGCTATATTGATAATTACCAAACTTTTATATTCGATTTCAAGTTCTCAATGTAACTTAATCCGTCTTCAATTGGTTAATATTAAAAACAAAGGTTTATTTGTTAGATAACTTCAGTATTTATGTATTCTAATTACAACCTGATACTTTTATTTCCACGTTCTGATATTAGATATAAAATACATGCGGTTCTGCATTTTATTTAAGCAAGTATCCTTCGTACCAATGTCATTGCAGTACTGTAGTGAATTTAGTTAAATAAGTTAATATAATACAACAATAAACTCTGCTCTGAGCAGAACTACAATCTTTGGGATATTAGTTTCTTTTGAGAAATGATTTATTAAGCAACCTTTATACATTGAACACTAATTATCGTGTCTGTCTAGTCCATTAGTGCCGATAAAATCCTACTTATCAAGTTGTAATATGATCACTAATATGAATTGGTCGACATCATACGTATTGTGTTGAGATTTTAGATTATTGGAGGTAGTCATCAAGGAATCCGGTCTAACTTAAGTTTCGTTATGATTGACACTCGTCAGCAGGGTGTAACTTTTGAATGTCCTGAATCACCTAACAACGGAGTTCATGAAAGATTTATTTCACCATAGCCGGATTTTGTTGAAGAGTTGCCACTTGAGATGAAACATTTATTCGAAGCTCTATCGTTTCGACAGATTATGCCATAAGAAATATTCACCACTTTCTTACTATTCATAGTTCCATCAATAATTCCCTTTCATCGTCAATTTAAAAAGTTGTATAACCAATAAATAGACATATGGAAACGATAAACCAACAGAATAGCCATTCACCGAATTCTTGATCAGATCATTTAAGTTTATTTTATAGAGTGACCGGGATAACCCTAATAACCAGGTAGCATTGAATGGTTGTCTATATCTAGTATGAGGTTCGTCGACGGTGCATATTCATAATCCAACTGCAGATCGATTTCAGGACTATAACTTCTAACAGAGAACACTTATTACTTAAACCATTGATTTATTTAATATTTGTAACTTTAATCAATTCAATCGTAAGTATTTCTTCAGAAACCACCTGGATATTATTTAAATCACCGTATATATTAAAAAGGATTACGTTTAGTAATATTTCCAGCGTGTTTCCTTCATTTATTTTAAATAAGAAAATGTGTGTCGTAATATCGAACTGCTTAACTTAATAACTAAACTCCAAATTTAATAAACGGAATTCGATGTGTTGAGGATAAGAAAGGTGGAGACTTTCATGTACCTGGACAGCATAATCAATGAACAAGAAGGATATGATGCGGATGTAAAAGCAAGGACTGACAAGGTAAGGCAGACATTTCTACAGTTGAGGAACGTATGGAATTCAAAACAACTGTCTGTAAGCCAACACCAAAGTCAGGATCTTCAATACGAATGTCAAGACAGTTCTACTGTACGGAGCTCAAACTTGAAGAACTATCACAACCATCACCAAAATGGTGCAAGTATTTATAAACAATTGTCCACTCAAGATGTTCAATGTCTGTTGTTGAACGGAAACTATCGGCAACAGTTTCTGTAGGAGAAAACAAACCATCTTCCAAATGAAGAGAAAATTGGAAAAAGATGTTGAAGGTGGATAGGATGAAGATTGTGAGCATAATCAAAGTGCATCACGAGACAAACACCAAAATGGAATCGTGAACGAAAACGGAAAAGAGAAAGGCCAAAGAACACATTATGTTGGAACTTGCAACCAGACATGGAAAGAATGAATAGGAACTGGAAAGAACTGAAAAGAACTGTCCAGGACAGTGTTGGATGTAGAATGCTGGTTGATGGCCTATGCTCCTCCATAAGGAGTAACAGGTATAAGTAATAATAAGGAAATCATAACATTAGTTACCATGGAGACTGATAAATTAGTCAAAATTATTACAAACCTCAGTCATCATTTAAATCTATCTTCTGTTTAATAATTTTCTTTTGTTGAACTTTCTTTCATATTTTACTAATATAGGTATGCATAAGAAGTCATCAATGCAATCTAATATAGAACAACAAGAATTAAAACAAGACACAGTAATTGATTCAAGTAATTGTGATCTATCAAGTCCTACAACTACTATCACTTGTTTAACTGAATCTATACAATCATCAAATGAATCCGATAAAATGTAAATCATAATAATGAATTTGTTTAATAAAATGCAGCTTATTGGAAATAAATAAACCAAATGATCACAATGATTAGTAACGATGTATATCTATCTATCTATCTATCTATCTATCTATCTATCTATCTATCTATCTATCTATCTATCTATCTATCTATCTATCTATCTATCTATCTATCTATCTATCTATCTATCTATCTATCTATCTATCTATCTATCTATCTATCTATCTATCTATCTATCTATCTATCTATCTATCTATCTATCTATCTATCTATCTATCTATCTATCTATCTATCTATCTATCTATCTATCTATCTATCTATCTATCTATCTATCTATCTATCTATCTATCTATCTATCTATCTATCTATCTATCTATCTATCTATCTATCTATCTATCTATCTATCTATCTATCTATCTATCTATCTATCTATCTATCTATCTATCTATCTATCTATCTATCTATCTATCTATCTATCTATCTATCTATCTATCTATCTATCTATCTATCTATCTATCTATCTATCTATCTATCTATCTATCTATCTATCTATCTATCTATCTATCTATCTATCTATCTATCTATCTATCTATCTATCTATCTATCTATCTATCTATCTATCTATATATATATATATATATATATATATATATATATATATATATATATATATATATATATATATATATATATATAATGTACAGTTAAGCATATTATTATTATTTTACATATAAAACCGATATTAACACCAATATACATGTTTAAATAATAACAAACCTAATTGTAGATTATACAAATGAAATAAATCAGATTTGTTCATATGAGATTTATGTTTCATTTAGTTTTGTTATCAGTTAGAAAAAAGAAACGTGCCATAATGAAACTAGGCAATATGATTAAAAAGGATTAAAAGAAAGATCATTCATAGAAGTCACTTACTTACGTATGTTACTCCTCGTGAAGGAGCATAGACCGCTCACCAGCATTCTCCATCCAACTCTGTCTTGGGCAATCCTTTCCAGCTCTTTCCAGTTCTTATTCATCCTTTTCACATCTGCTTCTATTTCCCGACATAATGTATTCATTGGACTTCCTTTTATCCGCATGTCTTCAGGATTCCAAGTTGATGCAGTTTGATGAGTTGCGTAATGTATGTCCTATCCATTTCCATCGTCTTTTTCTAACTTCTTCATCTAGAAGCTGGTTTGTTCTCTCCCACAGAAGGCTGTTGCAGATGGTATCCGGCCAATGGATGTTGAGTATCTTGCGTAGACAACTTTTTATTAATACTTGTACCTTCTTGATGGTAGTTGTTGTAGTTCTCCACGTTTCAGCTCCGTACAGTATAACTGACTGTGTTGACGTTCGTATTGAAGATTCTGACTTTGATATTGGTTGAAAGTTGTTTTGAGTTCCATGTGTTCTTTAATTGAAGGAATGTGGCCCTTGCTTTGCCAATCCTCGCCATTACGTCTGCATCTGAACCTCCTTGTTCATCGATGATGCTTCCCAGATATGTGGAGGATCCTACATCTTTCAGAGTTTCGCCATCAAGAGTGATTGGATTGGTGCTCTCCGTGTTGTATTCGAGGACCTTGGTTTTCCCCTTGTGTATGTTGAGGTCTACTGATGCAAAGATTGATGCTACACTGACTATCTTTATCTGCATTTGTTAGTGTGTATGGGGTAGGGGGCTAGGTCATCTGTAAAGTCTAAATCGTCTAATTGGTTCTGAGCTGCTAAACACAGTAGCAGTATAAGTAATCATTCGAACAGAAACTTGACATGTAACTTTTTACTTTCTAGATGATTTTTTTGAGTTTTTTGGATTTCCCCAGCACCTTCCCTTTCCAAAATTAATATCTTGTCTTCGTATCTACTTGCAGCTTGATAATTGGTTTTCGGTGACGTTCGGACTTTCTTGGTATCCAGCGCCTATGAGTGTTTATTGGAATTTTCGCCATTAGAGTATCTGTAATTATCTCTAGCAGAAGATCCACTCGACTATCTACTGTGTTTAGCGTCATTTTTTCTCTGTGTATTTGATTGATGTATCTAATCCACGTCCCAAAAGTCCCACGCAATGTGCAAAAAACATTTCCCATTCTCTTTTCAATGACTCGCGATTCACAACGATTTTCCCCAGTGTATGATTTGAAAACCACGTTGTCATCCACGTTAAAACTTTGGATATTCTAATTTTATCTGCATCCATCCATTGGTTTGAGAGGTAACATAGCTTCAAATATAATAATCCGAACATTACTTCAGCAAGGGACTTTCTATTAGGGATGATAGAGTTAGGCGTATTTTTATAAACTGTTAAGAATCTCCCCAACAATACCAATTGAATTTAAATTAATACTGATTAGTAAGCATTTATAATATCTCATTGTTGATATTTAAGACTTTAATTGATCAGTTTCTGTTAGCATTTATAAATCCTGGATGGATTCCTTTGATATAGTCTTTAACCACAAGATATTAATATAATCTAAATGTACCTGGGTCCCAATATCCATGTTCTCACTAACAATTAAACACAGTATCAATCACTTTAAATGTCAACATATTATTCATTAACTAACTAAGTTCATGTAGCCAGAAGGTTATTCAACGGGTGTTTAAGTATTATTGGGCGTTTATAACAATTCCCTATTGATAATTAAGGCTACAACTGATCAGTATCTATAACCACATGTTTATTTTCTGTGAATTGCTTCCATTCGGAATTCATTGTATCTGAATTAAAAATAGTGAATAAAAACAATCCAAATATCCATTTAAATTTCCAAAATAATATAATAAGAGTCATTCAGTGATATTTTTTAAGTCAGTACAATAAATTCAAGTCTTTATAAGCAAAGATGAATAGTGGCTAGCAGTGGAATCCAGGAGAAGCGTTTCATACAATTTGGGACTCGTCAGCTGGACTCAGTAGCTAAATGGATAATACGATGGTGTTTGTAAGCGAATAGTACTAGGTTTCAATTCCAAAGTGAACATCAACTCTAAGTTGGGTTCTAAAATCTCAAATTTAGACATTCTCAAAGTTATTGAGGATTTCAGAACAATCTTATTTGTAATTATTTAAATGACAAAAGCTCATTATAATACTAGTAATGGAGAAAAATAAGATATTCGGTTAAACTCACTACATTATAGTAAGGTACAAAATAATAATAAAAAGCAATAACTTTCTTACTTACTTACTTACTTACTTACTTACTTACTTACTTACGCCTGTTACTCCTAATGGAGCATAGGCCACCGACCAGCATTCTCCAACACACTCTGTCCTGGGCCTTCTTTTCTAGTTCCATCCATCTATTGTTCATTTTTCTCATGTCTATCTCCATTTCCCGGCGTAATGTGTCATTCAGTGATATTTTTTAAGTCAGTACAATAAATTCAAGTCTTTATAAGCAAAGATGAATAGTGGCTAGCAGTGGAATCCAGGAGAAGCGTTTCATACAATTTGGGACTCGTCAGCTGGACTCAGTAGCTAAATGGATAATACGATGGTGTTTGTAAGCGAATAGTACTAGGTTTCAATTCCAAAGTGAACATCAACTCTAAGTTGGGTTCTAAAATCTCAAATTTAGACATTCTCAAAGTTATTGAGGATTTCAGAACAATCTTATTTGTAATTATTTAAATGACAAAAGCTCATTATAATACTAGTAATGGAGAAAAATAAGATATTCGGTTAAACTCACTACATTATAGTAAGGTACAAAATAATAATAAAAAGCAATAACTTACTTACTTACTTACTTACTTACTTACTTACTTACTTACTTACTTACTTACTTACGCCTGTTACTCCTAATGGAGCATAGGCCACCGACCAGCATTCTCCAACACACTCTGTCCTGGGCCTTCTTTTCTAGTTCCATCCATCTATTGTTCATTTTTCTCATGTCTATCTCCATTTCCCGGCGTAATGTGTCATTCAGTGATATTTTTTAAGTCAGTACAATAAATTCAAGTCTTTATAAGCAAAGATGAATAGTGGCTAGCAGTGGAATCCAGGAGAAGCGTTTCATACAATTTGGGACTCGTCAGCTGGACTCAGTAGCTAAATGGATAATACGATGGTGTTTGTAAGCGAATAGTACTAGGTTTCAATTCCAAAGTGAACATCAACTCTAAGTTGGGTTCTAAAATCTCAAATTTAGACATTCTCAAAGTTATTGAGGATTTCAGAACAATCTTATTTGTAATTATTTAAATGACAAAAGCTCATTATAATACTAGTAATGGAGAAAAATAAGATATTCGGTTAAACTCACTACATTATAGTAAGGTACAAAATAATAATAAAAAGCAATAACTTACTTACTTACTTACTTACTTACTTACTTACTTACTTACGCCTGTTACTCCTAATGGAGCATAGGCCACCGACCAGCATTCTCCAACACACTCTGTCCTGGGCCTTCTTTTCTAGTTCCATCCATCTATTGTTCATTTTTCTCATGTCTATCTCCATTTCCCGGCGTAATGTGTCATTCAGTGATATTTTTTAAGTCAGTACAATAAATTCAAGTCTTTATAAGCAAAGATGAATAGTGGCTAGCAGTGGAATCCAGGAGAAGCGTTTCATACAATTTGGGACTCGTCAGCTGGACTCAGTAGCTAAATGGATAATACGATGGTGTTTGTAAGCGAATAGTACTAGGTTTCAATTCCAAAGTGAACATCAACTCTAAGTTGGGTTCTAAAATCTCAAATTTAGACATTCTCAAAGTTATTGAGGATTTCAGAACAATCTTATTTGTAATTATTTAAATGACAAAAGCTCATTATAATACTAGTAATGGAGAAAAATAAGATATTCGGTTAAACTCACTACATTATAGTAAGGTACAAAATAATAATAAAAAGCAATAACTTTCTTACTTACTTACTTACTTACTTACTTACTTACTTACTTACTTACTTACGCCTGTTACTCCTAATGGAGCATAGGCCACCGACCAGCATTCTCCAACACACTCTGTCCTGGGCCTTCTTTTCTAGTTCCATCCATCTATTGTTCATTTTTCTCATGTCTATCTCCATTTCCCGGCGTAATGTGTCATTCAGTGATATTTTTTAAGTCAGTACAATAAATTCAAGTCTTTATAAGCAAAGATGAATAGTGGCTAGCAGTGGAATCCAGGAGAAGCGTTTCATACAATTTGGGACTCGTCAGCTGGACTCAGTAGCTAAATGGATAATACGATGGTGTTTGTAAGCGAATAGTACTAGGTTTCAATTCCAAAGTGAACATCAACTCTAAGTTGGGTTCTAAAATCTCAAATTTAGACATTCTCAAAGTTATTGAGGATTTCAGAACAATCTTATTTGTAATTATTTAAATGACAAAAGCTCATTATAATACTAGTAATGGAGAAAAATAAGATATTCGGTTAAACTCACTACATTATAGTAAGGTACAAAATAATAATAAAAAGCAATAACTTTCTTACTTACTTACTTACTTACTTACTTACTTACTTACTTACTTACGCCTGTTACTCCTAATGGAGCATAGGCCACCGACCAGCATTCTCCAACACACTCTGTCCTGGGCCTTCTTTTCTAGTTCCATCCATCTATTGTTCATTTTTCTCATGTCTATCTCCATTTCCCGGCGTAATGTGTCATTCAGTGATATTTTTTAAGTCAGTACAATAAATTCAAGTCTTTATAAGCAAAGATGAATAGTGGCTAGCAGTGGAATCCAGGAGAAGCGTTTCATACAATTTGGGACTCGTCAGCTGGACTCAGTAGCTAAATGGATAATACGATGGTGTTTGTAAGCGAATAGTACTAGGTTTCAATTCCAAAGTGAACATCAACTCTAAGTTGGGTTCTAAAATCTCAAATTTAGACATTCTCAAAGTTATTGAGGATTTCAGAACAATCTTATTTGTAATTATTTAAATGACAAAAGCTCATTATAATACTAGTAATGGAGAAAAATAAGATATTCGGTTAAACTCACTACATTATAGTAAGGTACAAAATAATAATAAAAAGCAATAACTTACTTACTTACTTACTTACTTACTTACTTACTTACTTACTTACGCCTGTTACTCCTAATGGAGCATAGGCCACCGACCAGCATTCTCCAACACACTCTGTCCTGGGCCTTCTTTTCTAGTTCCATCCATCTATTGTTCATTTTTCTCATGTCTATCTCCATTTCCCGGCGTAATGTGTCATTCAGTGATATTTTTTAAGTCAGTACAATAAATTCAAGTCTTTATAAGCAAAGATGAATAGTGGCTAGCAGTGGAATCCAGGAGAAGCGTTTCATACAATTTGGGACTCGTCAGCTGGACTCAGTAGCTAAATGGATAATACGATGGTGTTTGTAAGCGAATAGTACTAGGTTTCAATTCCAAAGTGAACATCAACTCTAAGTTGGGTTCTAAAATCTCAAATTTAGACATTCTCAAAGTTATTGAGGATTTCAGAACAATCTTATTTGTAATTATTTAAATGACAAAAGCTCATTATAATACTAGTAATGGAGAAAAATAAGATATTCGGTTAAACTCACTACATTATAGTAAGGTACAAAATAATAATAAAAAGCAATAACTTTCTTACTTACTTACTTACTTACTTACTTACTTACGCCTGTTACTCCTAATGGAGCATAGGCCACCGACCAGCATTCTCCAACACACTCTGTCCTGGGCCTTCTTTTCTAGTTCCATCCATCTATTGTTCATTTTTCTCATGTCTATCTCCATTTCCCGGCGTAATGTGTCATTCAGTGATATTTTTTAAGTCAGTACAATAAATTCAAGTCTTTATAAGCAAAGATGAATAGTGGCTAGCAGTGGAATCCAGGAGAAGCGTTTCATACAATTTGGGACTCGTCAGCTGGACTCAGTAGCTAAATGGATAATACGATGGTGTTTGTAAGCGAATAGTACTAGGTTTCAATTCCAAAGTGAACATCAACTCTAAGTTGGGTTCTAAAATCTCAAATTTAGACATTCTCAAAGTTATTGAGGATTTCAGAACAATCTTATTTGTAATTATTTAAATGACAAAAGCTCATTATAATACTAGTAATGGAGAAAAATAAGATATTCGGTTAAACTCACTACATTATAGTAAGGTACAAAATAATAATAAAAAGCAATAACTTTCTTACTTACTTACTTACTTACTTACTTACTTACTTACGCCTGTTACTCCTAATGGAGCATAGGCCACCGACCAGCATTCTCCAACACACTCTGTCCTGGGCCTTCTTTTCTAGTTCCATCCATCTATTGTTCATTTTTCTCATGTCTATCTCCATTTCCCGGCGTAATGTTTTCTTTGGTTTTGCACTCTTCCTTTATTCGGCTTTGATGATTCTATGTGAGGTCTTACGTTTAGATGCATTTCAGTAATTTCCTCAATGCGTGTCTTATTCACTTCCAGCGCTTCTTCCTGATTTCTTCCTCCGCTGAGATCTGGTCAACGGTTCCAAATTATTTTGCATAAACAACTATTAATAAACACCTATATCTTCTGGGTGATGAATTTCGTAGTTGTCCAAGTTTCCGCCTCATACAATAGAACTATCTTGATATTTGTTTTGAAAATTCTGACCTTAATGTTGGTCGACAGACAGTTGTTTTGAATTCCAGATGTTCTTCAGTTGTAAACATGCTGCTCTTGCTTTTCCGATCCGCGCCTTCACATGTGCATCAGATCCACCGTGTTCATCGATGATGCTCCCCAAATATGTAAAGGTTTTTACATCTTCCAAAGCTTCTCCGTCAATTTTGATTGGATTGGTGAATGCTGTGTTATATCGGAGAATCTTGCTTTACTCTTTGTGTATGTTGAGACCTACTGCTGCTGATGCTGTTGCTACACTGGTCGTGTTCTCCTTCGTTTGTTGTTTTGTGTGTGATAGAAGGGTCAGATCACCTGCGAATTCTACATGCATAATGTAGTAGGGTATTTCCTTCTAATTTCTAATCGGGTCTTTTTGTATGTTCAGAAATTCCTAGTTATTCTCAAGTTTTTTTTCCTCAGTTTATACTCTTAAACCAAACGCGAAAATGGATCTCTAAGTTCACTAAAAATAGAGAAGATTTAATGTTATAGGACTTTCAGTGACTGGGGTATAAGGGAGTTAACTATAATACACTACCAGATAGTTAACTAAATCAATGATCACTAAATTATTTCACAATGGTGTTAAGAAAGCATACACATGACATGTAATATATTTTCATATTTGGAGTCAATCAGTATGAAGCTCTTTGGCATAAGTTTCAAGTTTTTTGAAACTACACACAAAGACATATTGTTAATCTAAAGGAAACTGATACTGCCTTCGGGGATTGATATCAGTGTCATAGTCAGCAACACTGTAATTGGATCATTCGCATTGAATCACAATGAATAATTCTCTAAATATTGCAAATACACCTTGACAATCTGTCAGTGAACAGAAATCAAAGCGTACACAACATAAGATAATGACGTTTCAAAGACTATGCAGACCATAATTCGATTGATGGGTAATAACTAGGGTATGATAAAATTATGTATACTGAAAGCAATTTGTATACACTAGAACATCAGTCTTTCCAGTCCGAATTTTTTAAAAATCTGTAAAACAATTTGAGCTACTAAATAGTAGTATACATTTTTTATAACAATTTTACGAACCAATAGATGCGGCCATTTAAGTTTTATGCTGGTCATGATGGTTTTATGACGATTTTGTATAAAATGGAAGCAAAATGTTAGCTAAAGAATCAGTGTGGTCATTTATAAGATAAGATGAGTTACTAAATGAAAAGCCTCCATAACACATCTCTTAAAAGTCACAAATACATAATGATATAACATATTTTTGATGGAATTTTGTTAACTGAGCTGGATGATTTGGTCATGGAGCTTTCATAGTTCTTGTGAACGATAAACTTCAGATTGAAGTAAAGTGCTCGAATTTCTCTACATATGGTTCATAGCTTTTCCTGTACACTTCGATGTTAATTGGTTCGTGTTAACCTTAAACCTTTCATTGTTTACTTCTATATTTTGGTTGTATCTCCTATTAGTTTGTTTTTTGTTCCTATGTTTGTGCACAAGCTCCACTACCAAACTATCCAGTTCAAAGAACAAAACTCTGTCAAAATCATCCACCTGAGCTACAAATCTCCCTCATCTCAATGTAACATCTGTCTATTGATCAATTCCATTGTTCTGAAATGTTATATTACTACTGTCTGGTAATCATGCATTATTATGAAATAACCGGTTGTGTTCCCCCTGAAATGAACGGACACCAGAGATGGTCTAGATTACGGGAGACTTATTTATCATTCTGAAATCATTAAAATAAAAGTAAGACATCCAGCTTTTATATTTCTTATACTCACAAGCCGGATTTAAATATTTGAAAGACTATGAATAATAAGATCACGAACACCCATTTTATAGTTTACTTTACAGACTGATTTTACTTGGATATTCATCAAAAATCAGGGAAATTGGACAGTTAATTCTTTTTAATTTGAAACTCCTTAAAAGAGTACATCTAAGACATCCACTACAAAATTTAACGAAGACTACAAACTCAATTTTTTTAAATAAATCATTTATCAGTCATTGAATAATCAGTTAGTATCAATGTGAATAATTTAGCCTTTGACATGACTTCATTAAAGCATCAAAAAAAATACACGGGAAAAATGTCAGACGATTTCAAATCCGCCCGCCGTTTCGGGATATCAGTGTCAACTGTTATTCATATAATTTCTCTCAGATACGTTACATAAGAATATATCAGTTCATTTAAAAACGATTATACTTATAATGGATAGAACTGTTGATGACTGTACATTAACAAGTAAATATAACATTCATAAATAGTCTAACGTTTAATTACTTCAAGTTACAATTTATAAGCAACTAAGAACATCCATGTTTAACATCATCATCATCATCATCATCATCATCATCATCATCATCATCATCATCATTTCTCGACGTAATGCGTTATTTGGTTTTCATGTTTTACTTTATTCAGCCTTGAGGATTTCATGTGAGGACTGGCCTTAAGATGCAGTTCAGTGATTTCCTCAATGTGTGTCCTATTCACTTACAGCGATTCTTCCTGATTTCTTCCTCCGCTGAGATCTGGTCAACGGTTCCAAATTATTTTGCATAAACAACTATTAATAAACACCTATATCTTCTGGGTGATGAATTTCGTAGTTGTCCAAGTTTCCGCCTCATACAATAGAACTATCTTGATATTTGTTTTGAAAATTCTGACCTTAATGTTGGTCGACAGACAGTTGTTTTGAATTCCAGATGTTCTTCAGTTGTAAACATGCTGCTCTTGCTTTTCCGATCCGCGCCTTCACATGTGCATCAGATCCACCGTGTTCATCGATGATGCTCCCCAAATATGTAAAGGTTTTTACATCTTCCAAAGCTTCTCCGTCAATTTTGATTGGATTGGTGAATGCTGTGTTATATCGGAGAATCTTGCTTTACTCTTTGTGTATGTTGAGACCTACTGCTGCTGATGCTGTTGCTACACTGGTCGTGTTCTCCTTCGTTTGTTGTTTTGTGTGTGATAGAAGGGTCAGATCACCTGCGAATTCTACATGCATAATGTAGTAGGGTATTTCCTTCTAATTTCTAATCGGGTCTTTTTGTATGTTCAGAAATTCCTAGTTATTCTCAAGTTTTTTTTCCTCAGTTTATACTCTTAAACCAAACGCGAAAATGGATCTCTAAGTTCACTAAAAATAGAGAAGATTTAATGTTATAGGACTTTCAGTGACTGGGGTATAAGGGAGTTAACTATAATACACTACCAGATAGTTAACTAAATCAATGATCACTAAATTATTTCACAATGGTGTTAAGAAAGCATACACATGACATGTAATATATTTTCATATTTGGAGTCAATCAGTATGAAGCTCTTTGGCATAAGTTTCAAGTTTTTTGAAACTACACACAAAGACATATTGTTAATCTAAAGGAAACTGATACTGCCTTCGGGGATTGATATCAGTGTCATAGTCAGCAACACTGTAATTGGATCATTCGCATTGAATCACAATGAATAATTCTCTAAATATTGCAAATACACCTTGACAATCTGTCAGTGAACAGAAATCAAAGCGTACACAACATAAGATAATGACGTTTCAAAGACTATGCAGACCATAATTCGATTGATGGGTAATAACTAGGGTATGATAAAATTATGTATACTGAAAGCAATTTGTATACACTAGAACATCAGTCTTTCCAGTCCGAATTTTTTAAAAATCTGTAAAACAATTTGAGCTACTAAATAGTAGTATACATTTTTTATAACAATTTTACGAACCAATAGATGCGGCCATTTAAGTTTTATGCTGGTCATGATGGTTTTATGACGATTTTGTATAAAATGGAAGCAAAATGTTAGCTAAAGAATCAGTGTGGTCATTTATAAGATAAGATGAGTTACTAAATGAAAAGCCTCCATAACACATCTCTTAAAAATCACAAATACATAATGATATAACATATTTTTGATGGAATTTTGTTAACTGAGCTGGATGATTTGGTCATGGAGCTTTCATAGTTCTTGTGAACGATAAACTTCAGATTGAAGTAAAGTGCTCGAATTTCTCTACATATGGTTCATAGCTTTTCCTGTACACTTCGATGTTAATTGGTTCGTGTTAACCTTAAACCTTTCATTGTTTACTTCTATATTTTGGTTGTATCTCCTATTAGTTTGTTTTTTGTTCCTATGTTTGTGCACAAGCTCCACTACCAAACTATCCAGTTCAAAGAACAAAACTCTGTCAAAATCATCCACCTGAGCTACAAATCTCCCTCATCTCAATGTAACATCTGTCTATTGATCAATTCCATTGTTCTGAAATGTTATATTACTACTGTCTGGTAATCATGCATTATTATGAAATAACCGGTTGTGTTCCCCCTGAAATGAACGGACACCAGAGATGGTCTAGATTACGGGAGACTTATTTATCATTCTGAAATCATTAAAATAAAAGTAAGACATCCAGCTTTTATATTTCTTATACTCACAAGCCGGATTTAAATATTTGAAAGACTATGAATAATAAGATCACGAACACCCATTTTATAGTTTACTTTACAGACTGATTTTACTTGGATATTCATCAAAAATCAGGGAAATTGGACAGTTAATTCTTTTTAATTTGAAACTCCTTAAAAGAGTACATCTAAGACATCCACTACAAAATTTAACGAAGACTACAAACTCAATTTTTTTAAATAAATCATTTATCAGTCATTGAATAATCAGTTAGTATCAATGTGAATAATTTAGCCTTTGACATGACTTCATTAAAGCATCAAAAAAAATACACGGGAAAAATGTCAGACGATTTCAAATCCGCCCGCCGTTTCGGGATATCAGTGTCAACTGTTATTCATATAATTTCTCTCAGATACGTTACATAAGAATATATCAGTTCAGTTAAAAACGATTATACTTATAATGGATAGAACTGTTGATGACTGTACATTAACAAGTAAATATAACATTCATAAATAGTCTAACGTTTAATTACTTCAAGTTACAATTTATAAGCAACTAAGAACATCCATGTTTAACATCATCATCATCATCATCATCATCATCATCATCATCATTTCTCGACGTAATGCGTTATTTGGTTTTCATGTTTTACTTTATTCAGCCTTGAGGATTTCATGTGAGGACTGGCCTTAAGATGCAGTTCAGTGATTTCCTCAATGTGTGTCCTATTCACTTACAGCGATTCTTCCTGATTTCTTCCTCCGCTGAGATCTGGTCAACGGTTCCAAATTATTTTGCATAAACAACTATTAATAAACACCTATATCTTCTGGGTGATGAATTTCGTAGTTGTCCAAGTTTCCGCCTCATACAATAGAACTATCTTGATATTTGTTTTGAAAATTCTGACCTTAATGTTGGTCGACAGACAGTTGTTTTGAATTCCAGATGTTCTTCAGTTGTAAACATGCTGCTCTTGCTTTTCCGATCCGCGCCTTCACATGTGCATCAGATCCACCGTGTTCATCGATGATGCTCCCCAAATATGTAAAGGTTTTTACATCTTCCAAAGCTTCTCCGTCAATTTTGATTGGATTGGTGAATGCTGTGTTATATCGGAGAATCTTGCTTTACTCTTTGTGTATGTTGAGACCTACTGCTGCTGATGCTGTTGCTACACTGGTCGTGTTCTCCTTCGTTTGTTGTTTTGTGTGTGATAGAAGGGTCAGATCATCTGCGAAGTCTAGATCGTGCAACTGCATCCTAGCTATCCACTGAATCACATGGTTCCTCTCAGATGTTGACGTCTTCATGATCCAGTCGATCACCAGGAGAAAGAGGAGGGTGAGAGTAAGCAACCTTGCTTGAAACCGGTCTTTACCTCGAACGAGTCGGTCAGCTGTCCTTCATGCACGATTTTGCAGTTTGATCCATCATAGGAATTCAGTATGATATTAACTATCCTCTCAGGTACGCCATAGTGCCGAATGAGCTTCCGAAGTGTTGTACACCAAAAAGTTAGTCCATATTTATAATTCTAATTTTCATTACACAAAATATATTTCAATATATATATATATATATATATATATATATATATATAAACTAGACCACCATGGAAAATCTGGAAGCACTGGACGGCCGTTTTGTCCTAGTGTGGGACTCCTTAGTAGTGCGCATCCACGATTCCACCTCGCGAGATTCGAACCCAGGACCTATCAGTCTCGCGCCAGGCGCTTAACCAACTAACTTTAACCAATTCACGAAATTTCGCCACCGTTCATCATTGTCTTCCGTGAGTTACTATCGCATAACAG
The DNA here is from genome assembly GCA_946903255.1 of Schistosoma spindalis. NCBI lineage: Eukaryota > Metazoa > Platyhelminthes > Trematoda > Strigeidida > Schistosomatidae > Schistosoma > Schistosoma spindalis. The sequence goes on along the minus strand of OX336416.1, from coordinate 36,739,773 downwards.
ACTTGGTGGAACTCCTCTGGTCATGGCTTTTCAGTAGAACTCCAGGAAATACCTGATAGGTTCTGAGTTCGAGTCCTGTGGGGTGGTATCGTGGATTCGCACTGCTGAGGAGTCCCGCAATGGGAAGAAACGGCCGTCCAGTTCTCGCAGGTCTTCTATGGTGGTCTAGCTTCAATTGACTCATGATTTTAACTAGTGAAATTCCTAAAGTCTCCACGAAACCCCTCCTAATATTCTTATTTTAACATTTTTCTGTTGTTCTATTTTTTTTTCAACATACATTATCACGTCATTCAGCTCATCTAACTGACGCAGATTACAATTCTCTGACTGGTCACATGATTAGGAAGTACAAAACAATAAAGAATATATGTGACCCTAATTTATTTGGCATAAAAATAAATTGTGTACACAAAAGTTAGCCGGTTTTATAGTGAATAAAATTATTATTATTATTATTATTATTATTATTATTATTATTATTATTATTATTATTATTATATGCTCCACATATTCATTCAACAATCCGTTCAAGGTCACCTAGTACTAAAATTAACTAATAAAACAAAATAATAAACTAAATATCATTAACATAGTCAACAAAAATCAAATTGACCTACTCTTGGAGGATAACGATGTAACATTCTTATTAAAGTTTAATCTATTTATGAAAAATAATATCAGAGAAGGGTTTTTTGTGGAGATTATAGTAAAACAATAGTTGAATTCATGAGTCAGTTGAAGTTAGATCATCATGGTAAACTTGAAAGTAGTGGATAGCCGTTTCGCCATAGATGTGCATTGTTGATGAGTCTCATACTAGGACGAAATGGATGTTCAATGCTCTCAGATTTTTTATGATGGTCTAGCTTTAATTAATTCATAAATTCAACTATTAAAAATAATATTATTTGTAATTATGTAACCTTATAAATTATTATGTAGATGATCTTTAGGAAAATATATGGAATTGTGTTAATAACAATGACTATGATGAAGTAATCAATAAGAACAATAAGAAGTGAGGCTGATCATTTTAATCTTCAAGCTGATTTCGATGAATTGGTTAAATGCGATTGAGGTCGGAGCTTAAAAGTTAATTCTAGGAAGAGTTGTGCTCATGTACATCAGACATAGTAATAGCTACCATTATGCTATTGATGGCATATCTCTTCCACGCGTTCAAGAACATAAAGACTTAGAAGTAATAATAGGTCATGACTTGAAAACATCTACGCATTGCAAGGCAGCTACTGTCAAAGCTTATCGTGCGTTATGGTCACTTTGCCGAGCATTGAAATGCTTTGACGAGGAAATGTTTCAAATTTTATATCCTGCCTATGTAAAACCACACTTGAAGTACTGTATCAAAGCAGCTAGTGCATGTCTGATAAAGGATACCAACTAACTTGAACGTATGGGAGCACTTGAAATGCCTAAACCTTTTCCCCCTGTCATATCGTAGGATATGAGGTGACCTTATACTGGCATTTCGTATCTTTAATTGAGATTTGGGTGTTAATATGTTTTTTTCTCCCTCCAGCACTAATAATCTACGAGGTCATAGCAAGAAGGTTCACAAATCATGATCTACTAAACTTAAAGTGGGGTCGCGTTTTTCTCATCGAGTAGTCAATGACTGGAACACCTTACCCGAACAAGTGGTATCAGCCCCATCGGTGAATATTTTCAAGAAGAAGCTGGAACTTTACTAGGAGGCAATCTGTTAGGATTAAAACAGGTTCACCAACCTACTAACTTTATTACTGAAGACTAAAGACTGAAGATAAATGATCTCTTCACCAATAAAGCCAGTGAGGTTAAATGACGATTACACTACATTATAAGTTGGTTAAAATTATAAACAAAATTAGATTGTAACTAATATAGTTTTTTACTATAGAGATTTAAATTTTCATATGTTAATTATGTATGGAATTGTACTCATACATCGCCGAATACTCCTAAATGAAACATTTTATTAATTTACACGACTTTCAATCTTTTAAATCAATATCAATTGTTCTTATTGTTGATAGGTCTTGCTAATTGAACGCTAGATTCGGTTCTTAAGCTCTTCTTGTAACACCTAGGCTAGATCTACACAGTAACTTGAACATAAAAGAAAATGGCGCGAAAAATAGAAGAAACGCTTTACTTCAAAGGTTCATTTATGTACAGAAAATCTAGAGTTTTTATAGTACTTTAGATGTCCTTGTGTTTCCGGAAAATTCTAGAATATTACTAAATATAGTAGTAGTAGTATGAGTAATCATCCTATCAGAAACTCCATGAAATTTGACAAAACTTCTAGTGAACGCTGATTGGATAAGTTGCTTCTCAGTGTTTCCAGAGGCACTGTTGACTTTTTTCGAGAAATTTTCTGGATTTCCTCAACAATTTTTTAAAATAAAAATATATCTTCATATCATTACATACTATCAAAATGAATATCAAGAGATTAGATGACTAAAGTATCAAACAATAAAGAGTATTATTACAAGAAACTACGAAACTTTGAAGAACTAAGATAAAATAGACTAAAACAAGCAACTATGCACAGCTTAGATGAAATGAAAGTCTTAGAACTGGGTAATGATTTGGATTATGATGATGATGATGATGATGATGATGATGATGATGATGATGATGATGATGATGATGATGATGATGATGATGATGATGATGATGATGATGATGATGATGATGATGATGATGATGATGATGATGATGATGATGATGATGATGATGATGATGATGATGATGATGATGATGATGATGATGATGATGATGATGATGATGATGATGATGATGATGATGATGATGATGATGATGATGATGATGATGATGATGATGATGATGATGATGATGATGATGATGATGATGATGATGATGATGATGATGATGATGATGATGATGATGATGATGATGATGATGATGATGATGATGATGATGATGATGATGATGATGATGATGATGATGATGATGATGATGATGATGATGATGATGATGATGATGATGATGATGATGATGATGATGATGATGATGATGATGATGATGATGATGATGATGATGATGATGATGATGATGATGATGATGATGATGATGATGATGATGATGATGATGATGATGATGATGATGATGATGATGATGATGATGATGATGATGATGATGATGATGATGATGATGATGATGATGATGATGATGATGATGATGATGATGATGATGATGATGATGATGATGATGATGATGATGATGATGATGATGATGATGATGATGATGATGATGATGATGATGATGATGATGATGATGATGATGATGATGATGATGATGATGATGATGATGATGATGATGATGATGATGATGATGATGATGATGATGATGATGATGATGATGATGATGATGATGATGATGATGATGATGATGATGATGATGATGATGATGATGATGATGATGATGATGATGATGATGATGATGATGATGATGATGATGATGATGATGATGATGATGATGATGATGATGATGATGATGATGATGATGATGATGATGATGATGATGATGATGATGATGATGATGATGATGATGATGATGATGATGATGATGATGATGATGATGATGATGATGATGATGATGATGATGATGATGATGATGATGATGATGATGATGATGATGATGATGATGATGATGATGATGATGATGATGATGATGATGATGATGATGATGATGATGATGATGATGATGATGATGATGATGATGATGATGATGATGATGATGATGATGATGATGATGATGATGATGATGATGATGATGATGATGATGATGATGATGATGATGATGATGATGATGATGATGATGATGATGATGATGATGATGATGATGATGATGATGATGATGATGATGATGATGATGATGATGATGATGATGATGATGATGATGATGATGATGATGATGATGATGATGATGATGATGATGATGATGATGATGATGATGATGATGATGATGATGATGATGATGATGATGATGATGATGATGATGATGATGATGATGATGATGATGATGATGATGATGATGATGATGATGATGATGATGATGATGATGATGATGATGATGATGATGATGATGATGATGATGATGATGATGATGATGATGATGATGATGATGATGATGATGATGATGATGATGATGATGATGATGATGATGATGATGATGATGATGATGATGATGATGATGATGATGATGATGATGATGATGATGATGATGATGATGATGATGATGATGATGATGATGATGATGATGATGATGATGATGATGATGATGATGATGATGATGATGATGATGATGATGATGATGATGATGATGATGATGATGATGATGATGATGATGATGATGATGATGATGATGATGATGATGATGATGATGATGATGATGATGATGATGATGATGATGATGATGATGATGATGATGATGATGATGATGATGATGATGATGATGATGATGATGATGATGATGATGATGATGATGATGATGATGATGATGATGATGATGATGATGATGATGATGATGATGATGATGATGATGATGATGATGATGATGATGATGATGATGATGATGATGATGATGATGATGATGATGATGATGATGATGATGATGATGATGATGATGATGATGATGATGATGATGATGATGATGATGATGATGATGATGATGATGATGATGATGATGATGATGATGATGATGATGATGATGATGATGATGATGATGATGATGATGATGATGATGATGATGATGATGATGATGATGATGATGATGATGATGATGATGATGATGATGATGATGATGATGATGATGATGATGATGATGATGATGATGATGATGATGATGATGATGATGATGATGATGATGATGATGATGATGATGATGATGATGATGATGATGATGATGATGATGATGATGATGATGATGATGATGATGATGATGATGATGATGATGATGATGATGATGATGATGATGATGATGATGATGATGATGATGATGATGATGATGATGATGATGATGATGATGATGATGATGATGATGATGATGATGATGATGATGATGATGATGATGATGATGATGATGATGATGATGATGATGATGATGATGATGATGATGATGATGATGATGATGATGATGATGATGATGATGATGATGATGATGATGATGATGATGATGATGATGATGATGATGATGATGATGATGATGATGATGATGATGATGATGATGATGATGATGATGATGATGATGATGATGATGATGATGATGATGATGATGATGATGATGATGATGATGATGATGATGATGATGATGATGATGATGATGATGATGATGATGATGATGATGATGATGATGATGATGATGATGATGATGATGATGATGATGATGATGATGATGATGATGATGATGATGATGATGATGATGATGATGATGATGATGATGATGATGATGATGATGATGATGATGATGATGATGATGATGATGATGATGATGATGATGATGATGATGATGATGATGATGATGATGATGATGATGATGATGATGATGATGATGATGATGATGATGATGATGATGATGATGATGATGATGATGATGATGATGATGATGATGATGATGATGATGATGATGATGATGATGATGATGATGATGATGATGATGATGATGATGATGATGATGATGATGATGATGATGATGATGATGATGATGATGATGATGATGATGATGATGATGATGATGATGATGATGATGATGATGATGATGATGATGATGATGATGATGATGATGATGATGATGATGATGATGATGATGATGATGATGATGATGATGATGATGATGATGATGATGATGATGATGATGATGATGATGATGATGATGATGATGATGATGATGATGATGATGATGATGATGATGATGATGATGATGATGATGATGATGATGATGATGATGATGATGATGATGATGATGATGATGATGATGATGATGATGATGATGATGATGATGATGATGATGATGATGATGATGATGATGATGATGATGATGATGATGATGATGATGATGATGATGATGATGATGATGATGATGATGATGATGATGATGATGATGATGATGATGATGATGATGATGATGATGATGATGATGATGATGATGATGATGATGATGATGATGATGATGATGATGATGATGATGATGATGATGATGATGATGATGATGATGATGATGATGATGATGATGATGATGATGATGATGATGATGATGATGATGATGATGATGATGATGATGATGATGATGATGATGATGATGATGATGATGATGATGATGATGATGATGATGATGATGATGATGATGATGATGATGATGATGATGATGATGATGATGATGATGATGATGATGATGATGATGATGATGATGATGATGATGATGATGATGATGATGATGATGATGATGATGATGATGATGATGATGATGATGATGATGATGATGATGATGATGATGATGATGATGATGATGATGATGATGATGATGATGATGATGATGATGATGATGATGATGATGATGATGATGATGATGATGATGATGATGATGATGATGATGATGATGATGATGATGATGATGATGATGATGATGATGATGATGATGATGATGATGATGATGATGATGATGATGATGATGATGATGATGATGATGATGATGATGATGATGATGATGATGATGATGATGATGATGATGATGATGATGATGATGATGATGATGATGATGATGATGATGATGATGATGATGATGATGATGATGATGATGATGATGATGATGATGATGATGATGATGATGATGATGATGATGATGATGATGATGATGATGATGATGATGATGATGATGATGATGATGATGATGATGATGATGATGATGATGATGATGATGATGATGATGATGATGATGATGATGATGATGATGATGATGATGATGATGATGATGATGATGATGATGATGATGATGATGATGATGATGATGATGATGATGATGATGATGATGATGATGATGATGATGATGATGATGATGATGATGATGATGATGATGATGATGATGATGATGATGATGATGATGATGATGATGATGATGATGATGATGATGATGATGATGATGATGATGATGATGATGATGATGATGATGATGATGATGATGATGATGATGATGATGATGATGATGATGATGATGATGATGATGATGATGATGATGATGATGATGATGATGATGATGATGATGATGATGATGATGATGATGATGATGATGATGATGATGATGATGATGATGATGATGATGATGATGATGATGATGATGATGATGATGATGATGATGATGATGATGATGATGATGATGATGATGATGATGATGATGATGATGATGATGATGATGATGATGATGATGATGATGATGATGATGATGATGATGATGATGATGATGATGATGATGATGACAAATATGTGACGACGACGATAATAGTAATAGAAACAAAGGGCTATCAATAAAGTTAATAAACATACCAGTTAAAGAGGGGGAATGCACTTGTAAAATCTCAACGAATGAATTTGATGTAAATCTAACGTTGATTCGATGACCTATTCAGTATACAATGAACTGGAGAACTATGTATCTATTTATATTCGACAAATTCGATGTTCGATTATATTTCCTTGGAAAGCTTTGACCGGATTTCCGGACAAAACTTTGGACTTACTTCAAATTCATTCGCTGAAATTTCAGAAATACATTCTTACTCTTTGATGTGTCACATCAACTCGGTGCCCAAATGTTGTGAAACTATTCGATCGAAATAAGACGAAAGTTCTTTAAAATACCAGTTATTTCGTCATACTCAGTTTTAAATTCACTTCGTACTGTTTACTTGAATCTTCTTATTGATATTTAGGACTTCATTGATCAATCTCTTATTAGTATATGTGCATACTGCGCATGTGGTCTCGATATTGCCTTAATTCACAAACATTATATGCAAAGATGGGCAGTGGTTAGCAGTGGGATCCAGTACACGCATTTCGTCCTATTTGGGACTCGTTAGCTCGATGTACCTGCGTCTCGGATTTGATGTTCATTCTGGGATTCGAACCCAGTAACGTTCGCTTCAAACGCCATCACGTCATCTACTTAGCTGCTCATTTTTATCTCTGTTTATTCTTCCAATGAGGAAAACTTTAACAGTTTATAAAATTTATGCACTACATAGAAAATAATTGAGTTTTAAATAAGGATAACTTGATATTATTAGTTCTGATTAACTTCTTCATTTGATCTTATTTATATAAACTTTCTTTATTGATGAATGATTCAATTTAACTAATATAGTGAAAATTTCGATCCTAACATTTAGTATAAAGAACGAATAGAGGGGAAAAAATTTTCTTTTCAGTTAGTTTTTCACCATGGCTCTCTCTCCCTGTGCCTCCCTCCCTCCCTCTCTCCCTCTCTTTATATATATATATATATATATATATATATATATATATATATATACAACAATGAAATAATGCTTATCGAGTAGTTGCATTACGTAAGAATTCGATAATGTCAAATTGATTATAAAATTATAGTGAGCAATTTGAAGAAAGAGTATTATATTACTATTCGTCTATTGTTTATTACATAAGTACCATATAACACTGTCTTTTCATTAAAACAGTTTGTTGGTTCTTTCTTTTCATATACTGTGCAACGCAGCAACAGCTTGATATTAGAATAATTACTTTGTTAATTATTAATCATCTTTCTTCCAATTACTAAATGTCAATTTAGAATTGATATGTCATTATATAATTATTACGTTACATATCAGTATGGGGTTAATTTTATGCGTTCATGCACGAGACCGAAGGGCCTGAGTCCGAATCCCGTGGGCGGGATCGTAGATGCGCACTGCCGAGAAGTCCCATAATAGGACGAGACGGCCGTCCAGTGCTTTCAGGTTTTCCATGGTGATCTACATTCAATCTACTCATGATATGAACTACTAAAATTACTGTAATATCCACAAAACCTATTCTCATATATCGTTGTTTATAATTGTTTGCTTGGTGATGAGTCAATTCTGTATCAATACGTCTGCTGATTGTTCAGTGATTTAAGAGACAATTTTCAAACGTGTTTTCTTAGAAAAATTCTAACTTGGTTCCATATCCGATGTTGTGTGCATGAATTAGTGTGAACGAATAGGGTTAATTATTATTCACTCGAAAGAAAACGAAGAGTTTGGCCACTTTATATAATGTAGCGTTTATCTTCATTTTGTATTGTTTGTATGAATCTTCCCATTGATGTTTAGGACTGTAATCGATCAGTTTCTAATTAGCAGATGTGAATCCTGTGCAGACTTCCTTTATATCGCCTTAAGTCAAACCATTATAAGCAAAGATGGGCGGTGGTTAGCAGTGGGATCCAGGACACGCGTTTCGTCCTGTTTTGGACTGGTTAGCTGAATGTACCTGCATCTCAGAGTTGATGTTCACTCTGGGATTCGAATCCAGTACCCTTTACTTCAAACACCATCACGTTATTCACTCAGCTATTGAGTTCTGATAGCCACTAGATTGTGCAATGTGGCGAAGTTTTAAATTCATTTTGTAATGTTTTTCGGATTTTTCCATCAACGTTTAGGATTGCAAATGATCAGTTTACCTCATGAATAATATTCGACTGGTCATTATTTATCATGTCTTTTGATTAGCATAATAAATACTAAACGGATTATTCTTTAATATGAGCTACACAAATTCCAGTTTGATAGAACTATACTTCTTTATTCGAATCTCTAGGTACACTTGTTTTAAGTCAGTTACAGTTTCCACTTAATTCTCTCTGATGAAGAAAGCTGATATCTAGTTTATTTGTAACTGTTTTTTGAAAGTTGAAGAAACAAGGTTATCATTTTATAATACTCCTCTGAGATATATTAAAAAACTATTGGAACAGACATCATATTAAAATGATAAATAAACAGACATACCAGTATTATGTATTCTATAGATGTTATGTCAGTCAGTCAACTACATCGTAGGAACAGGCACATATATGCATCAGTCGAAGTTGCCACACCTCATTAGCACAACAAGATGAACACCGGATTCATAGGAGTGGTTAAGTTAATGGTGGTAATATATAACAGAAAGATTGCATATAGATATATGGTACAGGAAGAAAGTTAGTTCGTAGAAAGAAAGACATGAAGCGATTTTAATCTCTTAATTTATGGGAAGACAGAGAGTGTATACACCGACGCCATTATGATCGATTCTGAGCCATGTCACACAGTCTCCAACCATTGGTTACGATAGTCAGGCGGACCCCAACCGAGTAGTCTGCATCTAATAACATAGCTGAGACCAGAAGTTAGTGACTTCAAGCACTGATGCCACGTATGGGTTTGGTCAACCCTAACTTTCTTCCAACTATCCACAACACCGGTTAGCATTGTGTGTCGTGGTGATCAGTGTTCAGGCATACGCAACACGTGGCCCAGCCATCTCATTCGATGAAGATTCACAACCTCATCAACTGATTTACCATCATTTGCTCATACCCTGTGTCTAACCTCACTATTACTTACCCGGTGATCTCAGCAGATTCGAGCAATATTTCTAAGACATCTGTGGTCAAATACTGGCAGCTTACGAGTTTCTTCTACTTTTAATGACCGCGCTTCACAGCCATAAAGTAGAACAGAACAAACTGTTATTGTTACATAGATTGTTGGAATTAACAGTACTACTACTGAAGTGAACGAACTCAGGTGGAAAAAATCATAAATAGCATCACACTGCAATCTAAGTCCATTTTAAAAACTATCAATTATCAACTAAATCGGTAATAAGTTGTCAGTTTACCTATCACATATAAAGGATATCAAGCTGTCAACAATTTCAATCATTTCAAAACTTGATTTTATAATTGAGTCCTAAATAATTCGAGAGTAATTTTCGGTCAAAATTTCATTTTAAATCATTATTTCCACCATATTTTTATGTAGTATGTTGACCTGAAGTACATGAACATTTTCACAACAGTCAATTATGGATCCGGATACTATTAGAAACAACCTACTATGGGAGAGAACAAACCAGATCCCAGCGGAAGAAGAAATCAAGAAGAATCTCTGGAAGTGGATAAGACACACATCGAGGAAATCACTGAACTGCATCTTAAGGCCAGTCCTCACATAGAATCCTCAAGGCTGAATAAAGGAAAAGAGGAAAACCAAAGGGCACATTACGCCGGGAAATGGAGATAGACATGAGAAAAATGAACAAGAATTGGATGGAACTAGAAAAGAAGGCCCAGGACAGAGTGTGTTGGAGAATGCTAGTCGATGGCCTATGCTCCATTAGGAGTAACAGGCATAAGTAAGTAAGTAAACAAGCTTGAAACGAAATATTCATCATGCACCTATTGAAAATTATTAAACATTGAAAGTATCGTAGGCAGCCTTAGTAAACCAAGTCATGATATAATCGGTTACTTATTGATCTATAAAAAATTAACATTGTCTTCAATCAATTACATTTTTAAATGATATTGTCCATTTGCACTTAGTATTACTCATTCGGTGTGACTATAATTTATGGATGACCTTTGAGCGACGCTAAACTGTCTTTGAGAGTGTTCACCTGATAACTGTTATAACGTGTGATCCGCCTATTAGAGAGCAGCCTATTACCGACCGATACAGTGACGCATAAAATACGAGCGAGCAGCCTAGAGTTCTGATTGGCCCTGCTTCCCTGTCTAGCCCAGCCAATTGAGTCCAAAACACAAGTCTCAGCCTCGGAGATAAGAATCATTGTATCTCAAACATACTCTGTTTATATCGCAATCAAACAGACCACAACGTACCATAAAATAGAAAATAACATTTGTACAAGATTTAACCTTCAGGAAATGACACAAATAAATATTGACCAATAGGGAAATGACACGTTGGAAGAATGTTGACCAATGGGAAATGACACTATTTCTCATTCAGGAATAGCATTAGATAATTTCTGGGGTATTTTCTGAATACCCCAACAATAACTAGGGCCAAAATAGGGATATAAACTAGCGTGAGGAATTAAAATTATGATTTACAGTTGATGGTTAAGGTTAGGAATTAAATTTATGGTTCTCATCATGAACTGACACCAGCTATAATGTCAAGACTATGGTTAGTCAAATGGGTGAATGAATTTCGTGCCAAAATTTAAGACTTTTTATCTTATACCTGATTGGTTCGTTCATAAATTATAGCCTCGCCAAACATTCTGTACATAATATAAGTTATTGTATAAGAAAGAAATTGCTTTATCAGTAGGTTCTCTATTATATCGTTCTGGTATTTATTCACTTAATTACTTTTATGTAAATAATTCAGTTTTCATGAGTGCAAATTACTCAGTTATATTATAAAATGTGTTTGAGACCTTAAACTATTAACTTCTTATTTCAATTATCAGATGGTTTTAATTTTACACTCGTGTTATTTCACATTGTCTTTAATTCCTTTTATTATTAAATATAAGTACAATGAACATATGCTCACTAGTGACGGTCCCCAAGAGATATTTCTTGAAGTTCTAGTGAGAAGCAGTGAACAGTGAAGTTAAACACGGTCTATTGTGAGATAGAGACTCACTGAAAACAATGGTGGATGTATCGCTCAATTTCATGGATTAGTTGAAGTAACACATTAACACCGTTAGATGCAAGCCGGCTCAGTGGTCTAATGGTTAGGCGCCCACGCGCGAAACTCATAGATCCTGGATTTGAATCTCGCGGGGAGGGCAGGATCGTGGGTGCGCATTGCTGACGAGTCCCACAGTAGGACAAAACAGCCATCCAGTGCTTCCCAGGATTTTTATAATATTCATAAATGTGTAAATTTTTACTGATACTATTGCTTTCTTTTATAATGCCTTCATGATACACATCGTTCAGTATGATATTTGTGTTAAATATAGATCTACAAGATTCGTTCAGAAAGTCATGATCAGTAGAGTTCAGTCATATAAGGTTTGAGCTATGTACTACACTTTTGGAAATGAATGATAACTACACAATATTATGAACTGACTGACGTTTGTAATACGAATTGTTGAGTTGTGATACAGTGATCTAGAAATAATGTATACCAGCTGTGAAGCATGTTTGGTTTGAGATTTAATAATTAGGATTTCTGTAAGTGTACACTGTTGAGCAGTTCTGCAGTAGAACAAAATAACTTGAAGCGAGCAAAGACGAAGTATTAAGCAGAATAACAAAGATTCATTTGACTTCACTAGGTTCTCATCAGTTGTTTATAACTCATAATATTTTAAAAATTCAATTTATGTCATTCCTAAATGCTGTTAATTTATGTCCAAATACTTAGTTGCGTAATCAACTAATCATTTTATCTTTTGTGACGGTCGATACTTGATATAATTCTTATACTTCGTATACTGTTCGTCATGATAACCGTTACTAGATAACGCCCAGTGGTACATACATCAGAAGGCGAATACAAAGTGTTGATTACGTTTATTATCGCATCACACATAGATCACTAAAACCACTTACTTACTTACTTACGCCTGTTACTCCTCGTGAAGGAGCATAGGCCGTTCACCAGCATTCTCCATCCAACCCTGTCCTGGGCAATCCTTTCAAGCTCTTTCCAGTTCTTATTCATCTTTTTCATATCTACTTCTATTTCCCGACGTAATGTGTTCTTTGGCCTTCCTCTTTTCCGCTTCCCTTCAGGATTCCAAGTTAGCGCTTGCCTCGTAATGCAGTTTGATGATTTCCTCAATGTATGTCCTATCCACAAACTCCATCGTCTTTTCCTAATTTCCTCTTCAGCTGGAAGCTGGTTGGTTCTCTCCCACAAAAGGCTGTTGCTGATGGTATCCGGCCAATGGATGTTGAGTATCTTGCGTAGACAGCTATTGATAAATACCTGTACCTTCTTGATGATGGTTGTTGTAGTTCTCCACGTTTCAGCTCCGTACAGTATAACTGACTGTGTTGACATTCGTATTGAAGATTGTGACTTTGATATTGGTTGAAAGTTGATTGGAGTTCCACATGTTCTTTAATTGAAGGAATGCTGTCCTTGCTTTGCCAATCCTCGCCTTTACGTCTGCATCTGAACCTCCTTGTTTATCGACGAAGCTTCCCAGGTATGTGAAGGGTTCCACATCTTCTAGAGTTTCGCCATTGAGTGTGATTGGATTGCTGTTCTCCGTGTTGTGTTTGAGGACCTTGGTTTTCCCTTTGTGTATGTTGAGGCCTACTGATGCAGAGACTGCTGCTATGCTGGCTGTCATTGTCTTCATTTGTTCGTGTGTATGCGATAGGAGGGCTAGGTCATCTGCGAAGTCCAAATCGTCTAATTGGTTCTGAGCTGTCCATCGTATGCCGTGTTTTCCCTCAGATGTCGAGGTCTTCATAATCCAGTCGACCACCAGAAGAAAGAGGAAGGGAGAGAGTAGACAGCATTGTCTTACTCCGGTCCTTACTTGGAATGCATCTGTCAGTTGTCCTTCATGCACTACTTTGCACTGTAGTCCGTCGTATGAGTTTCGGATAATATTGACAATCTTCTCAGGAACTCCGTAGTGTCGAAGGAGTTTCCATAACGTTCTCCTATCTACACTGTCAAATGCCTTCTCATAATCAATGAAGTTGATGTAGAGTGACGAGTTCCACTCAATTGATTGTTCGACGATGATCCTCAGTGTCGCAATTTGGTTTGTGCACGACCGGTCCTTACGGAATCCAGCTTGTTGATCTCGAAGTTGAACGTCTACTGTGTCTTTCATCCTGTTCAGTAACACTCTGTTAAAGGCTTTTCCTGGTATTGACAGTAGTGTAATGCCTCTGTAATTTTCACACTTGCTCAGGTCTCCTTTCTTTGGAATCTTGATGAGGTGTCCTTCTTTCCAATCCATCGGCACTTGTTCCTCCTGCCAAATCTTCTTGAATAGAAGATGAAGCATGCTTGTAGTTACTTCGATGTCTGACTTCAGTGCTTCAGCTGGTATATTGTCGGGTCCTGTTGCTTTCCCGCTCTTGATTTGTCTGACGGCCATTCTGATTTCTTCCGTCGTTGGTGGATTGACATCTATAGGAAGATCTGTGTGTGCTGCCTCGATGTCCGGTGGATTCATTGGAGCCGGTCTGTTCAGGAGTTCCTCGAAGTACTCTGCCCATCTGTTGCGCTGTTGTTGAATCTCAGTGATTGGTCTTCCTTCTTTGTCTTTGACTGGTCTCTCTGGTTTACTGTATTTCCCTGCAAGCTTCTTCGTCGTATCGTAAAGCTGTTTCATGTTTCCTTCTCTTGCAGCTTTTTCCGCCGTCGTTGCTAGTTCTTCCACGTATTTCTGCTTGTCGGCTCTAATGCTCTTCTTCACTTTCTTGTTTGCTTCTATGTACTCTGCTTGTGCTTGGACTTTCTCTGCCCTTGTTCGACTGTTGTTAATTGCTGTCTTCTTGTTCTTCCTTTCTTTGATCCTGTCCAGTGTTTCTGTAGAGATCCATTCCTTGTGATGATGTTTCTTGGGGCCCAGAATCTCTTGACACGTTGAAGTTAATGTTTCCTTGATACCTTTCCAGTTATCCTCCATAGTAGTTTCTTCTTCCTTCAGTAGATCCTGTAAGGCTTGGAACCTGTTGTTGAGGGCTATCTTGAATTCATTGAGTTTGTCAGTATCTCGAAGGAAGGCTGTATTGAACCTTCGCAGTGCTGTTTGTCCAGTTGTCCAGTTCTTCTTTAGCTTCAGTTTCAAATTTGCCACAACCAGGTGGTGGTCTGAAGCTATGTCCGCTCCTCTCCTGGTTCTCGCATCTTCCATTGTCCTTCAGAACTTTTTATTGATGCGAATGTGATCTATCTGGTTCTCTGTGGTGTGGTCTGGTGAGATCCACGTAGCTTTGTGTGTACGTTTGTGTGGAAATATTGTGCCGCCTATGACCGATCTGTTGAATGCACACAGATTTGCAAATCTTTCCCCGTTTTCATTCCTCTCTCCCAGTCCATGTAGTCCCATGATATCTTCATATCCGGTGTTGTCTATTCCGACTTTGGCGTTTAGATCTCCCATCAGCGTGGTGAGGTCCTTTCTTGGGCTTTTCTCGATGATTGATTGCAGCCTCTCATAGAATTGGTCTTTAACGTCGTCGTTGATATCATTGATGGGTGCATAATATTAGATAATATTCATTGTGATCCCCTCCTTATTATTTTTTTTGAATGATGCTTTGATGATTCTGGATCCGTGAGATTCCCATCCTACAAGTGCATTTTGTGCTACTTTGGATAGCATTAGAGCAACTCCCTGAGTATGTGGGGCATTTTCCTCTTCGTGACCGGAGTATAGCAGCATCTCTCCCGTATTTAGCCTTTGTTGTCCAGCTTGGGTCCAATGGGTTTCACTGATTCCCAGTAGTGCCAAGTTGTATCTCCTCATTTCCGTTGCTATTTGACTGGTCTTCCCGGTCTCCCACATTGTCCGGACGTTCCATGTACCTATAAAAATTGTTGCTCTGGTTGTTAGAAGGGGCATCGGCCTCATGGCTTCCGAAGGAACTCGGCTTTCACCATGAAGCGTCATATTACCTCTAACTCCCAGGGCAGGGTTTAAATGGTTTGAGTTATTTTTTCTGGTTAGCGTTTTTTTAGCGAGTTAGTTTTCTACGGGATGGGGACGCTAACCCCATGCCCAACCCTCCTCCTTTACCCGGGCTTGGGACCGGCAGTAACTCTGGAAGAGCTACAGGTGGAGTTACTAAAACCACAGGGACAATAAAAATAATATGCGAGTGCCGAAGAGCAAGCAAACGTGTGAGTCAAACAAGAGGATTAAAACGTACACATACATACATAGGAAAAGTGAATGCATTATCGAATTATTTGAGCGACTAACAGTGAAGTTAGTAGAATGAATATGTGTGTAGGCGGTAAGCAATGCTCAAGCATACATGCTCATATGAACGCAACAATAATAATAACAGAATTGCATACATAAGTTGTTGTTCTTCTATGAATGACTCTGTCTTAAATAAGTTAATAAATAGGGCTTAACTAAATTAGGTGTGAATAAACTCAATAGCACGTGAGCTGCTATACTAAAATGATCGCCTAATACTCTCTGATGATCCATGTTTTCTTAGATATTATATCTATTTGTAAAACTCAGTATATGTCTTTAGTATGATTACTCCACCATGTTACAAGTGTGTAAATTCTATGATAATTGTGATTTGAAAATAGTATAGGTCAAAAGCAGACAATGAGAACCTAAAGAAATCAAATAAATTCATGTCATTCTGCTCCGTTTTTTTCGTTCTTTCTCTTTTTAAGAAGTTAAAATGGATTAATATCAGAAAGGGTTTTATGGATATTATAGTAATTTTAGTAGTTGAGATCATGAGTCAATTGAAACTAGACCACCATGGAAAACTTGGAAACACTGGACGGCCGTTTTGTTCTATTGCTCTCTTCAAGTTATTTTGTTCTACTGCAGAACTGCTCAACAGTGTACACTTACAGAAATCCTAATTATTAAATCTCAAACCAAACATGCTTCACAGCTGGTATACATTATTTCTAGATCACTGTATCACAACTCAACAATTCGTATTACAAACGTCAGTCAGTTCATAATATTGTGTAGTTATCATTCATTTCCAAAAGTGTAGTACATAGCTCAAACCTTATATGACTGAACTCTACTGATCATGACTTTCTGAACGAATCTTGTAGATCTATATTTAACACAAATATCATACTGAACGATGTGTATCATGAAGGCATTATAAAAGAAAGCAATAGTATCAGTAAAAATTTACACATTTATGAATATTATAAAAATCCTGGGAAGCACTGGATGGCTGTTTTGTCCTACTGTGGGACTCGTCAGCAATGCGCACCCACGATCCTGCCCTCCCCGCGAGATTCAAATCCAGGATCTATGAGTTTCGCGCGTGGGCGCCTAACCATTAGACCACTGAACCATTATAAAAAATAATTACAAATAAAATGCCTAACTCATAAATACCTACTGACAACTTTTAATCCCGGTATATGACAGAATTTGAGATGAATAATTTATCACCAATAAAATAAGTATGTGTGATACATGAATTAAGATATGTCTTCAAGCATTGTATATCGAATTCAGTGTTATGTCTGAAGCCTTAGTTCCTAATAAGAATTGATTTGCTGATCGAATTAGAGAGCTCTTATAATTCTAGCTTACTGACTTTGAAACAAAAAAAATCTAAACTACACAAACCGTGAGCAATTTAAATCGTTGATGAAAACTGTTGGATCCCAGAACATTCGTAAATAGTTTCATAAATCAATTACAGATTATTCCTTTAAAGTTCCCCCATCTTATTAAAAGACTAAAATTAAATATCCACATAATTAATCCAAACAGTAGCCAGTTTAAGAGCAAAGTGTATCGTTTAAAGTTAAAGCATGTGAATTGTAGGATTGTCAAACAAAATAGAATAAAATTGTTCATGTTGATATTGACTCATATAGAATGTTAACTTAGATGAGCTTATATGTTAAGTGAAAATTTTACGATCCATGATCTGAGTAAATATGGATCAGATAGAGTAAGAGAAACAATAGTTCAATTACAACTTGATCAAATGTTTAGTGGAAGACTACATTGTGTGAAAAATTATTAGTAAGATATAATAAGGTTGAATGAATGAGAAGTAAATAAATCATGTATGTAAGTGATTAATAATAACGTATAACCAATATTAATAATAATAATAATAATAATAATAATAATAATAATAATAATAATAATAATAATAATAATAATACAAAAGAATTGTGAATAAAGATAACAGTTATATCTGACCACGAAATGTTGTAAGTACAATAGTCAAATTAGGTCATTCAGTACCTAAAATTACTATTGGTTAATTGGTCTTGAGGTTGATCATGGAAGAAGAAGGAGTTGAAGATATCTCTTTCATATACATATCTCTAGTTTCTTAATCTGAATGGTTACTACTTCAGCCGTTTGAAAGCTTTTAATTCTGACAAGTTCACTGACCTGATAAATAATTGAAAAGAATTTATTTATATTGGTAATATGACTAATTTGCACTAAATCAGCCAATATCGATCTGTTCACTTTCTTTATCAGACCTTTGCATAGCAACACATTAAACGATACATTTTACCCTTAACCTGACTATTTTTCAGATTACAAATTATTCATTTGTTTAATGTTGTTTGAAAGATCCATCTGACAAAACCTTTTTTTTTAAATAAAAATAAAATTAGTCTCTCCAATAAAATTCATTTTAATCAATTATGATCTATGTTGTTTCTTGAGTTCCATGAAATTCCTTCTTTTTTTTCATTCCCATTGAAAATATCCCAATTACAGAAATATGATAATTTTCTTTGATATTTCTTCATTTATCATTAATATCATTTGATAATAATAACACCGTTGGATACCGGCTCAGTGGTCTAGTGGTTAAGCACCTGGCGCAAGACTGATACGTCCTGGGTTCAAATCCCGTGAGGCGGGGTCGTGGATGCGCACTGCTGAAAAACTCCACAATAAGACGAAACGGCTGTCCAGTGCTTCCAGATTTCCCATGTTGGTCTATCTTCAATTGACTCATGTTCTCAACTATTGAAACTACTACAATCTCCACAAAACCTCTTCTTCTAATAATAATAACAAAGCTTAACAATATTCCATGTTTCAATTCTATGTTTCATTTATCATTATTATATTTCCTTTTATTGATTTTAATTGATCATAAAAAATTATGTTCCTACTTTGTTGAAAATTCACCAAGCAACAGCAACAATAGAGAATTAATATCTCGATAGCAATTATTGACATGTCTGTATATCCATCCATCCATCTATGTATGTATCTAATTATAATTTTAACTGTTTGTCCGTTAACCAATCATCAAATCATTAATTTAAGTATTATATATTAAACATCATTATTTAATTATTTGAGAGATGAATAATTTGAGTTGATTATAAGTATTATAATTGTTACCATGGTAGATTTATTGTGCTATGATTGAAATGAATGTCGAAACACTTTTTAAAAACAACAACGACATTGAATGGTCCAATAGTTGAATTTGGTCCAATATAAAAATGCAACCATATGTGCGCTACAAATTCATTTGGTTCGTCTACACTGAATATATATATCAGTTAAAATGGGTTGAAAGTAGGTTAAATCTAAAAGAATATGTAATATCCTTTTTTTTACAATTATTGACTAATAATAATAACCTATCTCTTGGATTCCACTGTTAGCCATTATCATAATGCCTATAAATTAAGGCAATATCGATATAATCCTCACAGGATTTACATATGCACATAAGAGACTAATCAATTTCAGTCTTAAATATCAATGAGAAGATTGAAGTAAAACAGTTCCAAGTGAATTAACTATATAAAAATGTTTTAAATGTTTATGATTTAATGCGTTTTTTTTTCTTTAATAAAAAAATCTTACTGTAATCTAATACCGATCTATTTAGATGCTTACTTCGTTTTATAGTTTTAATGTATTCAATCATATACATGAATATACAGGATACAATATAAAGATTAACCAATGTATAATTTGAATTCATGATAAAATTGTTGATATTTTACATATTATCGATTTGTAACTTCATTTATTTCCACATTCTTTCAACAACAAAAAAAGAAAGAAAAAGAATGTAATTTCGGTTTAAATGGTTCTGAGATCAAAGTTTGTTTTTTTTTGTTTTTTACTTAAGAACAGTTATTGACAGATCAACTGGGTATGTGTGCTTGGATATACGTTTGAAAGGCGCATGCTTATTATAAGTAATATAACATGTGACTGGATAGACATAATGACATAAGATGATCGAAAATGTACATATTTTTTCTTTTTTTAAGTCTATAAGTTACTCAATAACTCATAAAGTTTCTTCCATTATTTTTTTTAATTACAAAAAAATGATATTTCAATTGATTAAATATTGTAGTAATGGAGAAAATATGCCATCAAGTTGATAGTGGGGGTGATTTAATGGTTTCTGAGAGAAATAATTTAAGTAGGAAACTTTCATGATAAATCTGAATATCATTCATCATATATATATATATATATATATATATATATATATATATATATATATATTTCCGACACAATATGTTACTTTTTAGTCCACTTTTCTGTTTCCATTCAGGGTTCCAAGTTGGGGACTTCGTTGTAGTGCAGTTTGGTCAACTCCACAATCTTCATTCTATCCACCTTCAACATCTTTTCATAATTTCCTCCTCATTTGGAAGTTGGATTTTTCTCTCATACAGTAGCTTGTTTCTAATGGCAACTAGTCAACGAATATTAAGTATATTGTGTAGACATCTATTCATAAATACCTGTACATTATTGATGACTGTTGTTTTAATTCTCCATCTTTCAACTTCGCACAATTGAACTGTTTTGACATTTACACCGAAAATTCCGTCGTCGACGTTGACTTGCAGACAGTTGTTCCATATGTCTACATGTTCTTCAGTTATGGGAATGCTGCCGTTGCTTAGCCAAACCCAATGGAGTATGGGCCACCAACCAGCATTCTTCAACCCACTCTGTTCTGGGCCTTCCTTTCCAGTTCTGTCCAGTTATTGTTCATTTTTCTCATCTCTGTCTCCATTTCTCGACGTAATGTGTTCTTTGGTCTTCCTCTCCTCCTTTGGCCTTGAGGATTCTATGTGAGTGCTTGCCCTATGACGCAGTTGGGTTAACATGATGGAATGAATGAAAATAATTTTCTGTTATCTTTATGAAAGATATGCTTTAGAAAGTAGTTTGAAATTCACATATTCTACTATGTGTTCTAGGGCACAATCTACCTAAACAAACCAAAAGAAGATCGAAGACTTATAACAGAATTCATCAAATATATTGTAGTGATATATGATTACCAACATTCAATGTTTTGATGTTAAACATGTTTGTTTTAATAAGTTTCACTAGCTAAAGATGGAAAGTTAAGAATTCATACTATTTCTTAATAATGTATCACTTACGTAAGATATTGTTCCCATTTATTCTAAAAACCAACTCAAGAGTCTTTCTTTGATCTATCCTTGTACATTAAATATACTGTTTCCTCCAGATTAACATTCTATTCTTCTACGTCATATGAGTACAACATTTAAGTGGTCTAATATTAACGTTTATTCAACGAACTTTGTAGGTTTTGAGTATTCAGTCTAAATAGATTATATATATATATATATATATATATATATATATATATATATATATATATATATATATATATATATATATATATATATATATATATATATATATATTCTAGATAAATACATAAGAATGAAAATAAACCAACCATTATAATGAATACATCTGAACTTAACAGTGTTAGCATTGTAATGGATTGTAGGCGTTTATTTTTTTCATTCTGCTCATAAAAACATGTGATTAAAATAATATGTTTAATAGATAAAACTACTTAGTTAAAACAAACGTAACTTTACTTTTATTATAGTTTTATATAGTTGAACTGATAACAATATCTGAGTATAAATGGAATTCATCTGTTCAGAAAAACATGATCAGTACAGAAATGAAACTTTTTGTTTGAGATCACGAACCGATTGATGTTAGACCACCATTATAAACCTGGAAACACTAGACGGTTGTTTCGTTCTATTTTTGGACTCCTCAGCAGAGCTCATCCACGATCACGCGAGTGAGATTCGAACCAAGGGTCTTCAGTCTCGCGCGCGAACGCTTAACCTCTAGACCACTGAGCCAGTCGGGATCCAATGATGTTAATGTCTAAGCTCAACCAATCCACGAAATTGCGCGACCATCTTCCATTGTACTGAGGTAGATACCTGTTTCTATCTGACAAGAATTAACTCCACTGATCATGTTCTCAATCAAAAACTTAATAATTTCCACAACTCTATACTGAGAAACAGAATTGTTGTTTATCTATCCATTTAAAAAAAAATTGCGATAATATACCACTGTTTTAATATACTCGGATTGTAGCTAATAATGAAATCAAGGAATCCTGTTTCTTTCTATTTGAAACTCATCATCTGGATACACTTACATTGAAGTGTGAATATCAATCACTAGTCATGATTCAAATATATTAAAAGTGACAGATTTAGTGTTTAAGGTACACATACAGCAGAAAATATTGACCAATCATGATCCTGAATCAAAACAAGAAAAAATCACAAACACTTGTGAATAACATAAAGTATGTCCTATTACTTTAAAATAAATAAAAATTTAATAACTTGAAAATGAGATTAAATCAACTTTATACTATAATAATAGTGTGAGAAAAACTAAGAGAAAATCATAAATGAGACTCATGTTAAAACTAAAATACTACTCACTTAGGTACTTACTACTTACTATTTCGAAGAAAGGTTGTATTGGACTTTTGTAATGCTGTTTCTCCAGTTATCCAGTGCTTCTTCAGCCTCATTTCCATCTTGACAACCATCAGGTAGTGATCAACTCTTCTCTTCGTTCTAATATCTTCAATTGATCTTGTGGATTTTTAGTGACGCAAATATGATCGATCTGGTCTTCTGTAGTATGGTCTGCTGAGACAGACCCATGTAGCTTTGTGTGTGTTTGTGTAGGAATATTGCACCACTTATAACCATTTTGTTGAATGCACATGAATTTGTATATCTGTCACCATTCTCATTCGCTTCTCCCAGTCAGTTCATTTTGTCTTATGATATCTTCATATTTGGTGTTGTCCATTGCGACTTTGACGTTCAAGTCTCCAATCTGGATGGTCAAGTCGTTTCCTGAGCATTTCGCTATGATCGACTGCAGTCTCTTGTGAAATTGGTCTTTTTTTATCGTCGTTACTATCATTGGTTGGTGCATAACATTAGATAACATTCATTGTGATACCTTCCTTCTTTGTTTATAAAGGTGCTTTGATGATTCTGGATCCATAAGATTCTCATTCTATAAGTGCATTACGTGATCCTTTGGATAGCATCAGAGCAACTCTCTGTGTCTGTAGTATTTTTTTTCGTGAACAGAGTACAACAGCATCTCTCCCGAATATATCCTTTACTGTCCAGCTTGTGTCCAATGGGTTCTGAGCGCTGTAAAGTTGTATCTTTTCGTTTCCACAGTTATTTGGCTGATTCTTCCGGTTTCCAACGTTGTCCGGACATTCCATGTAGCTATATTAATTGTTACTCTGGTTGTTAAAAGGGGCATCAGCCTCATGACTTCCGAAGAATTTCGTCTTTCAACATGAGGCATCATAATTCCTTTAAATGAAGATCATTTAACTCAGATAGCAGAGTTTAAATGGTTTAAATTGCTTTTTCTGGTTAGAGTTTTTTTTAGCAAGTTTGCATTTTGCGGGGTGGGGATAGCGGCCACATGCCAAACCTACCTCTTTTATCCGGGCTTCTTAACGGCAGTAACCACAGAGGAGCTACAGGCGGAGTTATCATGGTAGGTACAAATATTTTGATAGAGTTTTGTTCCCTGTGCTGGGTGGATTGATCGTGAAGCTTTCTTCGTTCTTCTGAACGACACCATCAGCACAAAATTCTGGTAGACGTGAAATGTTCGGATAAATATCAATATCTCTTAAATATAGAAATATTATTAAATTTTATTTTAATAAGAGATATATGGATGATACCTTTGTCATTTGTGACGAAGACAGTGACCCTGATAAAAAATAGCACAAAAATTCAATAAATGCTACCACTCGATTACGTTCACAATAAGATGGGTGTTAACTTCAGAATTTCACTTTCTTGATGTTCCATCATGACGAAATTCAGATGGGTATCTACAATAACCGATATTACAGAAAGCTAATTTGGAACCTGCAGCATACGTAATTCCAGAGTTGCGTGTCGCTGTTTAGAAAGAGAAATTTAATCCATTCTCTGTTCTCAATAGCTAGACGAATGTGTATCAAAGATAAACTTGTCAATAGGCTAAATACAATCAGATGAACATTTTGGAGAATGGTTTTCCGCTCATATCCATTAACTGTAACCTCAAACCAAAAATTAAGTTGATAGTAATTTTACAGTTCCGAGGAGAGTTTTATTCCTGGATGTTGATTTTAAGGAAAGCTTCTAAGATGCTACCGAACATACTATCTAGATCCTTGAACAAGATAGCATATTCAACAGAGTTCAGAATTGTTTTCTCCAACAAGAAACTTATTCAGGAGAGTATCAAGGATAAAATGACGCTTTAGGATATCTCAATTTGTATTATCAGTTTACCTACTTTTGTGAAGCAGGCTATATTCACGGTACAAAACATGAACTTAGTAACCGAAAATCCAAGTACTATACTTTATGGATATCTAAAGGGAAATGCACATCAATCAACAGCTCAGTCCTCACCAAGTAATTCAAGACCATATATAACGTAAAAGGGACTGGCTTAAAAAAGACATAGATGAGGAATTTGTGCACAGTTGTAGCTATATAAAGCAACTATTTCAAGCCAGACTTCTATGTACAAAGAATCATGCTAAATCCCTTATACTTCCATGGTCTTAGTACCCCTGCTAACTTCACAAATCGTGAATGTTAAATATTGTCTTATTCCTCACTTTCTTCTCCTTCGTAAACTAGAGAGTTACCTCTTGCATTCAATCCTAAAATTATTGCCTATTATTGCTTCCAAAACCATTAAGTGACTGCAGTTCCTAATAATCTTTGACTGCTTTACTAAGTCATGCAACAGCCAGTTCATTCAGTACCCAAAATCTCTCGATGACTTTATGTAACGATCAGGCTTTGGTAGGTGTGAGTCGAAATTAAATATACATTGTAGACTGGGGTGAGTGTGAGAGAATTCAGAAGAGCAAAAAACAAGAGAAAAAGTGAGCTAATAACTCAGTTAACATAGAAAATTCACTTACATTTAATAACAAAATCAATTGAAAACAATGAGAAACAACATGAACATGAGATTAAGACAATCTACTATTATATTCAATACTTAAAATATTTTAATAATCTTGATGATATTATGCAACACTACATCATTATCATCGACTTTCACATTCGATACTTGAACACATTTGACTATCTTTGATGATTTTGTCTCATTCTTCTATTTTACAACAGACTTACTTACTTTACTTACGCCTGTTACTCCTAATGGAGCATAGGCCATCGACTAGCATTCTCCAACACACTCTGTCCTGGGCCTTCTTTTCTAGTTCCATCCAATTCTTGTTCATTTTTCTCATGTCTATCTCCATTTCCCGGCGTAATGTGCCCTTTGGTTTTCCTCTTTTCCTTTATTCAGCCTTGAGGATTCTATGTGAGGACTGGCCTTAAGATGCAGTTCAGTGATTTCCTCGATGTGTGTCTTATCCACTTCCAGAGATTCTTCTTGATTTCTTCTTCCGCTGGGATCTGGTTTGTTCTCTCCCATAGTAGGTTTTTGCTAGTAGTGTCCGGCCAACGGATTCGAAGTATTTTGCGTAGACAACTGTTAATAAACACTCATATCTTCTGGATGATGGCTTTCGTAGTTGTCCAAGTTTCCGCCCTATAAAGTAGGACTGTTTTAACATTTGTATTGGAAGTTCTGAATTTGCTGCTGTTTAACAGATAGTCGTTTTGAGATCCAGATATTCTTCAATTGTAGATATACTTCTCTTGGTTTGCCGATATGTGCCTTCACATCTGCATCAGATCCACCGTGTTCATCGATGATGCTGCCCAAATTTGTAAAGGTTTTTACATCTTCCAAATCTTCTATGTCAGTTGTGATTGGATTGTTGCATGCTGTGTTGTATCGGAGAATCTCGCTTTTCTCTTTGTGTATATTGAGACCTATTGCTGCTGAGGCTGCTGCTACACTGGTCATGTTCTCCTGGATTTGTTGATGCGTGTTTGATAGAAGGGTCAGATCATCTGCGAAGTCTAGATCATCCAATTGTATCCTACCTGCCCACTGTATCCCGTGCTTCCCTTCAGATGTTGATGTCTTCATGATCCAGTCGATCACCAGGAGAAAGATGAGAGGTGATAGTGAGAAAAATTGCCTGACACCCGTCTTTACAACAAACTAATCCTGTAAAAAATTACTTATGCAAATAATATATTAGGGAAGAAAATCTTCTTCATTGAAACATCATTCTTTATAATAAATATAAATGACCTGTTAGATCACAGGAGACTAATAATAGAATGTTTGTTACCTGGTTTTCGTGTTAATTAGTATACTGGCAGTCATTAGGGAATTGATAATTTTTTTAGGATTCAATCTCCTACTAATCAGTATGACATTTAAATATGTCACCACCCGTGGCAACTGATCTTCTGTAGGAATGATATGTTTTTAAACAAGCTAGGTTGTAACACTTTTTATTGCCTAAATATCATCAGAAGAACGTCCAATATGATGTTAAGTCACTTAAATTATAATGAACATTGCAACTTAACTATTAGAATTCGACCAACTGTACAAAAATGATTATGAGAAGTTATTGTTTACTCAGTCAGTAACAGGTGTAATTTGATTGATTATCAAGACTTTTCAAAACATTATGGTTGAACCTATAGGCTAGATTATAGAATGCATATTAATTAATAGCATAATTATTCTGGTTACTTAAACTAGCTAATAGAAGTAAAGTATAATTAAAATAGATGAGTAGTTTCATACAACTGGAACTGTGATATTCAGTGCTGAATTTTGAATAACCATCAGAGGTAGAATATTTGATCAATTATTTATGAATTACTCAATTCCTCTCAACTCTATTTCTTTTATGTCTGATTAGCTCAGAACTACTATTTTATATACAAGTTAATTTATTTTATTACCAGTATACGGGTTGTAGAGATTATTAAGTATTTGATTGAGATCATGAACTGATTGATGTTAGATCACCCATTGTGGGACTCCTCAACAGTGTACATCCTCGATCCCGCTTGCGGGACTCCGACCCAGTATATTTAGCCTCGCGCGCGAACCCTTGACCTACTGGACCACTGAGCAGGCATCCAATGGTGTTAATGTCTAAACTCAACCATCTCCCATTGTATTGAGATAGATACCTGTCTAACATCAATCGGTTCATGTTCTCAATCAAAAACTTAATAATCTGCACAACCCCATACTGATAATTACCATGTGCTCACTAGTGACTGGCTTCAGGTGGGATTTCTCGGAGTTCTTATGAGAAGCTGTGACCAGTGGAGCTAATCCGTGTTGGGTAGAGACAGGTATTTACCTCAGTACAATGGAAGATGGTCGCGCAATTTCGTGGATTGGTTGAGCTTAGACATTAACATCATTGGATCCTGACTGGCTCAGTGGTCTAGAGGTTAAGCGTTCGCGCGCGAGACTGAAGACCCTTGGTTCGAATCTCACTCGCGTGATCGTGGATGAGCTCTGCTGAGGAGTCCGACATTAGGACAAAACGGCCTTTCACTGCTTCCAGGTTTACAACGGTGATCTAACATCAATCGGTTTATGATCTCAATCAAAGAATAATTTATTTAAGTTTATGAGTTACACAGATCAACGAAGGTAGTATGTATATTCTCACAAAAATATTTCAATTATCACATCAAACTCATTGGTTTAAAACAAATAAAGGTTCATACTTTCACTTGTTTGATTTCCAAAGCTAGCCGTTCTTTAGGTTTACTACTATCTCTAAGATCCTTTTTTCAAAACTATCCAAGATTAACATACACCGGATATCTTTCTCACTTCAGTTTACCATTTCTTAGTGGTTTCAAACTGAACTATGTTGGTATCAAATTGTTTTAACACTAAGTGATATATTTTTGGTTAATTTTATTCAATCTATAAAATATCGAGTTTGTCGTTCAGTGATATGGACAAATTTATATTCAAGTTATTATTCTCCCCTCCACACAAAAAGTCAATATATTTTACCTAATATACCATGTTTTTTTTTGAAAATTCCGAGCATTTACCATTAAATAAGTTAGCAATAATTAGTAGATATTAATATATATATATATATATTGAGGACTTTATGGCTTAATTGAAAAGTTACTTGTTATATCGTAGATTGATGGAATTTAGACATTACCATCGTTGGATGCCGGCCGGCTCAGTGATCTAGAGGTTAAGTGTTCACCCGTGAGTTTGAAGGTCTTGGGTTATAGTCCCACGTGCGGGATCATTGGTGCTCACTGTTGAGAAGTCCTATGCTTAGACGAAACAGCCGTCCAGTGCTTCCAGGTTTTCAACATCGATTCATTTATGATATAAATCTAAACTCAACAATCTCCACAACCCTATAATGGTATTTCATACTACCAGTCACAACTCTGTGAATTTCATGTGTTCATCATCTATCGGTTAACATACGATAATGACACTTTGATAATTCAAGGAAATATGTTTATAAAAAAACATTTTGTTGGACGAATCATAAAATATGACAACTCATATGTTGAAATGTAAGTATCTAATATTGACCTAAATCATATTGTCGTGAACTCTGACCTTAATATCCAGTGATAAATTCATTAATTCAACCCAATTCGTTCAAATATTTAACCAATATAAATACCATGTGAATTTCAACAGTCAAGCTTGATTGGTTTAGTGTATGATTTCTAAATGCTAATGTTACAAAGGGAAAGAAATCTGCTAATTTGTTGTTGAATTTATCTATCTATCTATCTATCTATCTATCTATCTATCTATCTATCTATCTATCTATCTATCTATCTATCTATCTATCTATCTATCTATCTATCTATCTATCTATCTATCTATCTATCTATCTATCTATCTATCTATCTATCTATCTATCTATCTATCTATCTATCTATCTATCTATCTATCTATCTATCTATCTATCTATCTATCTATCTATCTATCTATCTATCTATCTATCTATCTATCTATCTATCTATCTATCTATCTATCTATCTATCTATCTATCTATCTATCTATCTATCTATCTATCTATCTATCTATCTATCTATCTATCTATCTATCTATCTATCTATCTATCTATCTATCTATCTATCTATCTATCTATCTATCTATCTATCTATCTATCTATCTATCTATCTATCTATCTATCTATCTATCTATCTATCTATCTATCTATCTATCTATCTATCTATCTATCTATCTATCTATCTATCTATCTATCTATCTATCTATCTATCTATCTATCTATCTATCTATCTATCTATCTATCTATCTATCTATCTATCTATCTATCTATCTATCTATCTATCTATCTATCTATCTATCTATCTATCTATCTATCTATCTATCTATCTATCTATCTATCTATCTATCTATCTATCTATCTATCTATCTATCTATCTATCTATCTATCTATCTATCTATCTATCTATCTATCTATCTATCTATCTATCTATCTATCTATCTATCTATCTATCTATCTATCTATCTATCTATCTATCTATCTATCTATCTATCTATCTATCTATCTATCTATCTATCTATCTATCTATCTATCTATCTATCTATCTATCTATCTATCTATCTATCTACATCCTTTCTATACTACACTAATATGTCTTCAACATAACTCCCAATCAAACCCCTTCAAGCCCATTTTGAGATTACGGTTTTAATTATCACGGGTTCTTACAACCTGTAAGCAGCTGACGAGAACCAACAAAATAAAAATGAATTCATCCTGCTCTGTTAGAATCTTTGTTCTTGCTCTTTTTAAATGAAACTATGTGTATGAAATATCTGTTTATCTATCGTAGGTCAGTAATAAAATCTTTCACATGTGATGCTAATTTCACAAGAGTATAGATAAATTCATTGTAGGAAAAATTGTCAACTTATCAATGTCAATTATACATTGTAGTGTTTAATTTTTGCTATTTCCGATTCGTATATCAGGTTGTTTTCTCGTATTTTGATGATTTATCAGCAAAACTAATTGGCTGAAAAAGTATCATTTACCAGAAATCATGTCATCCAATCATTTATCGATCAAACTCTATTGTATGTGAAATACTTTTTCACTAAAAAACTAAGGAGATGCTTGTGAATTAAGGCAATATCGAGGCACTACGCATAGGATGCAAATATATAGGGAGTGAAGTAGTTGAGTGTGTCGACCACTTCATTTATCTTAGTAGTCTCATCAGCCCTTGTGGTCTAGTGTGTGAAGAAATCTCAGTACGGATACAGAAGGCGTAGGTAAAATATCGGTCTACCAACCAAAAGACGGGTTTACTAAGCATCAGTTCGTTCCGTCCTACTCCGTGACTGTGAAACATGACCGGTAAGAACAGAGGATATTCATACGTTACTAGTATTCGATCATAGGTGTCTTTGAACCATTGCTCTTATATCCTGGGACCGTCGAGTAACTAATCCAGTTGTTAGAAAGCGGGTACCAGGTAAGGATGGAAAATCAATTGATGGGGTAGTGAAAATTCATCAGTTGAGGTGGCTGGGACACGTGTTACGTATGCCCAACCACCAACTGCCAAGACGTGTGATGTTTCATGGTGTAGGAGTAGGTTGGCACAAATCCATGAAGTCACTGACAAGTGGGCTGAGCCATGTTGGTAGGTGTAGACTACCGGGTTGGGATCCGCGAGTTGATAGCAACCGATGGTTAGAGACCATGAATGACATAGCTCAAAATCGTTTGCAATGGTGCAGGTGCATCAACTCTTTGTGTCCTCCCAAATTCTAATCTTCTGAATTCTTCATGTCCCATTTTTATTCTTTTTCCAAATTCATTTCACTGTATTATACTCCTTGAATAGCATTTTCAAACGCTAATCTTTCCGATCACTGCTTATACTCTTACTACCCCTACCACTATGGGATTTGAATCGACAATTGTATCTGTGTGATAATGTGGTATGGCAACTTCAACTGATGTACGTACGCATGAAGTTCTACGTTGTGACTGACTGACTATGCCAATAAGAAACTGATCAATTTAGTCCTAAACATCCATGGGAATATCCAAGTAAACAATACCAAGTGAATTTAAACTTCACTAGATTGTACAAGCAAATGGCTATCAAGATTATGTAGCTGAGTGAATAACGTGATGGCGTTTGAAGCGAACGTCACTGGATTCGAAACCCAGAGCGAACATCAAATCCGAGGTGCAGGTACATCCAACTAACGAGTCCCAAATAGGACGAAATGCGTGTACTGGATCCCACTGCTAACCTCCTCCAATCTTGCTTATAATGCTCGTGATTTAAGGCAATATCGAGGCATTACGCACAGTATGCACATATGCCAATAAGAGACTGATCAATTGTTGCTAATTTCCTTAAAGTATATTTTCAGACAAATAATTTTAATACTAATCATCGATGTGTCTTCTGTTCGAATACTTGATACTAACTTTCAAGCCTCTTTCTAGATTCAGCAGATACTCTTAGACCTGGGCACCGGATAGTGGAGAAAAGATGTAAAACCAAAATAAAAGTGTTACTTCAAGGCCCATTTATATACAAGAGATGACACTTTACAAATCTGTTGATAACCTTTAAACTTTGGAAATTTCTGGAAACGTGATAAATTAAGTAACAGAGCAAGTAATCATGTAATTGGATTTTATCACAACCCGTTAACTTTCTAGAAGGTTTTATGGGGTATTCATACTGGACGAAAACTTCTCAGCCTTTTTCAGACTTCTGATGATCTTATTGAGCAGTTCTTGTAAGATCCAAACAATTCTTAACTATCTTATCTAACTAAATGATATGAATGACAAGGGTTTTATAAATATCAGTTTGTATCAATCAATATGTCAAAAGTTTTAACCGATCATCCTGTAACAATGAAAGTAGGGCCAATTAAAGATATGCAACAGCCCAAGTTTCTATATCATAAAATCAGTAAAGGAATATAAAATTAAACCGAAGGGAAAAGAAGTTGGAATAATAGTAATATCAATGATAATACGGAAGGACCAATTATTAGATAGCATCGTTCGAAGACAAGCAATGAATTTACTAAATGAAAATTATGTTTCCGATTTTGAATCACCTTATTCCAAGTTCTTAACCAATGATTATGGTTATAGTATGGGCATCAATAAGGTAGTCTACACTTACCTATCCAATCTAAACCAACAGTTTTGATTTGGACGCTCTTAGGTTTCTTCCAGCTCATTTCTACTACTGACAACATTAGGCACTGCGAAAGATACCAGTTGGTCATTTGTATTACACATTTCATCCATCTCGATCGATAAGGATTTACAACCTCACCCATAGATTTGTCATTTTTATCTCAACATTGCTTACTTGGGTGTTTCATCATAAGCGAACAATGCTTTTAAGACATTTGCAACCAAATACTAGTAAAGTACAATTTTTCCCTATTTTCAAAGACCGTTTTCCAAAACTATCAAGTAAAGCAAAAAAGACTGATGTTCAGTATACTTATCTACTGGCAGGTGGTGCCATTCAGCGAAAATGCAGTGAGTTATTTCAAACCGTATAGAGATTACACCAGCTACCAGTTTACCAAGCCTAATGAGATTTATTCCTATTTTTAGTCATTAAACACAATAATCAGAAAAACATAGTACTTGATTTATCATCTGGTTCTCAGGTAAGTTTCAAAATATTCTACAATGATATGACTACAAAGACGTTACTTTTCCCTAGCATTTAGACCTTACAACTAAAGTACTGATGTTGCTTAGAAGGACAGTAAAAGTTTCACGACTAAACCGTGCAACTCATAGAACCCTACTCCATCACAATCGTCCTCCCGTGCTTCAAACCTTCACTATCTTAACATAATTTAGTTGCTCTAACCCTGTCAAATGATATTTATTAGGTTATAACTGGCCGTGGAAGGGATGGGGGAGTTACAAATTTCTTCTATGCATATAAATTGGGGTTATGTGTACGAATTCCTATGGCTTCAGCTATATGTAGGAGACGGGAACGAACTCCATTGGGAAATGATGGAGGTATACGATAGATCACTCGAAATGATTTCGATTTATCTACCGCATGACCACTGTCAATAAGATGTGCCAGGATTGAACTTCGTACTGTTTTTATCTGGCCGTTTATAAACCAAGTTGGTAGATGTTCACTCATTCGTTGGTTAAGTTGCCTGGTTTTACGCCCGATAAAACTATCTCCACAGAAGCAGCTGAATTTGTAGATGCACATTGAGGAGGCCAACTCAGGTAACTTATCCTTCGTTTGAGTAGACATCGCTGGTCGACAAGAGAAAGTCAACGCAAGATTGGCTGCGTAAAATGTTCTGCTGATTACTTTCGTTAACCTATATCTCAGAGTATCACTAGCTACCTCCCCCTTGAATTGTAGTTTCATGTATAAAAGTTTCTTACGAACATTCGAAATCTCCGACTTCTTTATTATGTCATACATGTACTTCCTAATGAAAGCATTGGGGTAGCCGATCTCGGTCAGTGAGTTGTTAATAAATTCAAGCTCCTGACTTAAAGTATCACCTGTACAGATCATTTTTCTCTGCTTGTGAGACATCTAACCAAACTTCTCTTGTTGCGGTTAGGTGTGAAACTGCAGAAGTGGGTATATTGGCAGGTAGAGGGGCTTTTTCTATACACGCTTCTACTTGATGTGCCATCACATCGTCTGCTTAGTGTGACGTCAAGGAAGTTCAGCTTTTTGTCATGCTCGCTTTCACCAGTGAAACTAGTCTCTGGGTGAACATTGTTAAATTGTTCTAGGAGTTTCTCCTTACTGGTGTTTTGATCTGCGACAATGAAAGTGTCGTCAATGTAGCGGCAATATAAATCAAGCTTCTTAATAGTCTCATTAAGAGGTCCATTTTCTAGCTTTGCTAGAAAGAGATCAGCTAAAATCAGGCCTAGAGGTGAGCCCATGGCTATCCCGTGTATTTGTCTATAATAAGTATTGTTGAAGACAAAATGGACGTTCAGCGTGCATCTTAGGAGCAGTACCTTTAGACTACCTTCAGGCAAGCCAATGTTGATTTGTTTTTCTGATATTTGCTTGCATATAAACTCGATAGTCTCCATAAGTGGTACGTTAGTGAACAAAGATACTACATCCAGTGAGATCATATTTTTCATGCTAACATTCATATTTTCCATTTTGGAGGTGGATTCGAAGACATCTTTTACACTATTTCTAACAACTGATTTGTGCAAAGGCTCTAAGATTCTCACTAGCCACTTTGTAATTTTGTGGTGAGGAGAGTTGCACATATCGAGAACTGGGCGTAGAGGAAGACCCGGTTTATGAACTTTGGGCAAATCGTAAAGTCGTGGTGTATATGATCCAGTCGGCTTAATTGAGTCATGAATCTCAGTCGTAATTACCCCCTTTTTCTTTAGATCCTTAAGAAAATTAGCCAATTGTTTTTCTACTTAATTACTTGCTTACTTACTTACGCCTGTTACTCCTAATGGAGCATAGGCCATCGACTAGCATTCTCCAACACACTCTGTCCTGGGCCTTCTTTTCTAGTTCCATCCAATTCTTGTTCATTTTTCTCATGTCTATCTCCATTTCCCGGCGTAATGTGCCCTTTGGTTTTCCTCTTTTCCTTTATTCAGCCTTGAGGATTCTATGTGAGGACTGGCCTTAAGATGCAGTTCAGTGATTTCCTCGATGTGTGTCTTATCCACTTCCAGAGATTCTTCTTGATTTCTTCTTCCGCTGGGATCTGGTTTGTTCTCTCCCATAGTAGGTTTTTGCTAGTAGTGTCCGGCCAACGGATTCGAAGTATTTTGCGTAGACAACTGTTAATAAACACTCATATCTTCTGGATGATGGCTTTCGTAGTTGTCCAAGTTTCCGCCCTATAAAGTAGGACTGTTTTAACATTTGTATTGGAAGTTCTGAATTTGCTGCTGTTTAACAGATAGTCGTTTTGAGATCCAGATATTCTTCAATTGTAGATATACTTCTCTTGGTTTGCCGATATGTGCCTTCACATCTGCATCAGATCCACCGTGTTCATCGATGATGCTGCCCAAATTTGTAAAGGTTTTTACATCTTCCAAATCTTCTATGTCAGTTGTGATTGGATTGTTGCATGCTGTGTTGTATCGGAGAATCTCGCTTTTCTCTTTGTGTATATTGAGACCTATTGCTGCTGAGGCTGCTGCTACACTGGTCATGTTCTCCTGGATTTGTTGATGCGTGTTTGATAGAAGGGTCAGATCATCTGCGAAGTCTAGATCATCCAATTGTATCCTACCTGCCCACTGTATCCCGTGCTTCCCTTCAGATGTTGATGTCTTCATGATCCAGTCGATCACCAGGAGAAATAGAAAGGGTGAGAGTAAGCAGCCTTGCCTGACACCGCTCTTTACTTCGAACGACTTTGTCAACTGTCCTCCATGAACGATTTTTCAGTTTAATCCATCATAGGAATTCCGTATGATATTGACTATCTTCTTAGGCACTCTGTAGTGTCGAAGAAGCTTCCATAGGGTTGTTCTGTCCACGCTATCACAACCTTTTTCGTAGTCAATGAAGTTGATATAGAGTGATGAATTCCATTCAATGGATTGTTCCACAATGATCCGTAGAGTTGCGATTTGATCTGTGCACGGTCTATCCTTACGGAATCCTGCCTGTTGGTCTCGAAGTTGGGCGTCTACGGAGTCCTTCATCCTGTTTAATAATACCCTGTTGAGGACTTTTCCTGGTATTGAGAGATGAGTGATTTCCCTGTAGTTGTCACGGTTGCTGAGATCGCCTTTATTTGGTATTTTGACTAGAAATCCTTCTTTTCAATCTTTTGGTACTTGTTCCTCATCCCAGATCTTTCTGAAGAGAGTTTGGAATATCCTTGCAGTTGCCGCTACGTCTGCTTTCAGTGCCTCTGCTGGAATGCTGTCTAGTCCTGCTGCTTTGCCACTCGTGATTTGTCTGATAGCCATGCTGATTTCTTCAATTGTTGGTGGGCCAACATCGATTGGGAGGTTCGTGAGTGCTGCTTCGATGTTGGGTGGGTTCAGTGCGGCTGGTCGATTCAAGAGTTCTTTGAAGTGTTCTACCCACCTGTTTCGTTGTTCTTCAATGTTGGTGATTATCTCGCCTTCCTTGTTTTTCACTGGTCGTTCTGGTTTACGGTGATTTCCAGAGAGTTTCTTTGTTGTGTCATACAGTTATCTCTTGTTTCCTTCTCTGGAAGCCTTTTCCGCCGTCATTGATAAATCTTCCACATATTTACGTTTGTCGGTTCTGATACTCCTCTTCACTTGCTTGTTTACTTCTGTGTATTCAGCCTGTGCCTTGGCTTTTTCTGCTCTTGTTCGACTGGTATTGATCGCTGCCTTCTTGTTCCTCCCTTCTTGAATCTTATCCAGTGTATCGATCGTGATCCAATCCTTGTGATGGTGCTTCTTTTGGCCCAGAACCTCATGACATGTTGAAGTGATTGCCTCTTTTATCTCTTTCCAGTTGCTCTCCACAGTAGTTTCTTCTCCATTGAGTAGATCATGAAAGGCTTGGAACTTATTGCTGAGGGTTATTTTGAATTTATTGGGTTTGTAATTATCCCGAATAAGAGCCGTATTAAATTTTTGTGATATTGTCCGCCCCGTTGTCCAGTGCCTCTTGAGTTTCAATTTCATCTTGGTGACCAGCAAGTGATGATCTGATGCTATATCAGCTCCTCTCTTTGTTCTCACGTCTTCCATCGTCCTCCTGAACCTTTTTTTGATGCAGATATGGTCGATTTGGTTCTGTGTGCTGTGATCCGGTGAAGTCCATGTGGTTTTGTGTATGCGTTTATGTGGGAATATAGTCCCGCCTATGACCAGTTTATTGAAGGCACATAGGTTTGCAAATCTCTCACCATTTTTGTTCCTTTCTCCGAGTCCGTGTCGTCCCATGATCTCTTCATATCGGGTGTTGTCAATTCCAACCTTGGCATTTAGGTCTCCCATCAGAATAGTCAGGTCTTTTGTTGGGCACTTCTTGACGATTGACTGCAGCCTATCGTAGAATTGATCTTTAGCGTCTTCATTGTAGTCGTTGGTAGGCGCGTAGCATTGGATGACGTTCATTGTAATCCCCGTTTTCTTTGTTTTGAAGGAGGCTTTGATGATCCTTGGTCCATGAGATTCCCATCCTATAAGTGCATTTTGTGCTTGTTTGGACAGCATCAATGCAACTCCTTGTTTATGTGGAGCATTTTCTTGTTCATGTCCGGAGTATAACAGCAGCTCCCCTGAAGCTAGTCGTTGTTGTCCAACTTGCGTCCAATGTGTTTCACTGATCCCAAGCACCTGTAAATTGTATATCCTCATTTCTGCAGCAATTTGGAAAACTCTCCCAGTCTCCCACATTGTACGAGCATTCCATGTACCTAAATAAATGGTTGCTCTGGTTGTCAGAAGGGGCATCGGCCTCGTGACTTCCGAAGAAACTCGGCTTTCATCATGAGGCGTCATTAAGCATAGCTTCCATTTTTTTCGATGTAATCCTTTTTGCTCATGAGAACTATAACTCCTCCTTTATCTGGTTTGCTTATGAACAGGGTTTCATCGTTTCTTAGTTTCGTTACAGAGTCTCTGTGCTGCTTTGTTAGTAGGTGATTGGTGATACCCTTACTATTCTTGTATTGTTGGCAGCTATCAACTAACGTGGTCTTAAACCGAGCAAGATCCTCCAATGAGGTAGGAATCAAGTCAGTTGTTTGTGAAAATAAATTCTCAAACTGTACATCAGTGTCCAATTGGTTGATTCTATGCCTACTATCACAGAATTTAGGCCCCAGAGATAGCTATATTGGGTGTAAAACCAGGCAACTTAACCAACGAATGAGTGAACATCTACCAACTTGGTTTATAAACGGCCAGATAAAAACAGTACGAAGTTCAATCCTGGCACATCTTATTGATAGTGGTCATGCGGTAGATAAATCGAAATCATTTCGAGTGATATTTATCAGTTATGTAGATTTTACTGACGGGAAAAGTTTATAATAATATGAAAGACAATAAAGGTGTGTAACTTATTTACATAATAAGTACATGATCTAATTCTCTAAAGTACTACGATATCCTCACAAATCATTCAACCAATCAATAACTATTTGCTTACGAACGACTAGCTTCTAGACAACTTCCAGAAGTTTTGAAAAGTGTAATTCCAAAAAAATATCGTGAATTGACTGGAGTTGTAATTGTGATCTGTTGAATTGCAACTCAGTGATCTAAAGGTTAGAATTCATCCTTCCAAACTAGGAGATCCTGGATTTAATCCATGATAGATTTATGTTTGTACACAACTAAAACATTTCATACTGAGTAAAAAAGTAAAACTCCCCAGTGTTTAAAGATACACCGGTTGATATCAATCTATGATAAAAGCTACTAATACTTTAAATCTTTAGACTTCAATTTTCCATAATTCAATGACGACTGTTCTAGGTTACTTCTATATGGTAATTTACCAACATGGAGAAAAAATGTTTCATCCGGATTTTTTCTAATCAATCAATCAATATGACTTAAGTTTCGAAATCAATAATATTAAAGAACTAATTGATCAATGAATTGTAATCGATGTCATGTTGTTTTTATACTGAATGCTGAGTGGACTTGATCGATCAGTAATCGTATATATACAGATATAGATATAGATATGTATAATCTCAATAATAATCAATAAATAAGTATCGAGAAGAATAATTTAAATTATTATTGAATTTATCACAGATTACATTTTCTATTAGTGAGTAAGTGAATAAACGAATCATAAGATTATGTCAATAATAATTGTATTGATTAATAAAAACACATTATTAATTATACACACTTTATTATTAAATGAACTAAAGAATTGACAATATGTATGAATAGTATGGGGTTGTGAAGATTGTTACATTATTGATTGAGATCATGAATTGATTGATGCTAGACTACCATTATAAACCTGGAAGCACTGAACGACCGTTTGGTCCTAATGTCGGACTCCTCAGCAGAGCTCATCCACGATCACGCGAGTGAGATTCGAACCAAGGGTCTTCAGTCTCGCGCGCGAACGCTTAACCTCTAGACCACTGAGCCAGTCGGGATCCAATGATGTTAATGTCTAAGCTCAACCAATCCACGAAATTGCGCGACCATCTTCCATTGTACTGAGGTAAATACCTGTCTCTACCCAACACGGATTAGCTCCACTGGTCACAGCTTCTCATAAGAACTCCGAGAAATCCCACCTGAAGCCAGTCACTAGTGAGCACATGGTAATTAGCAGTATGGGGTTGTGCAGATTATTAAGTTTTTGATTGAGATCATGAATTGAACGCCACGAGAGGGATCACGAATGCACACTGCTGAGGAGTCCCATACCAGGACAAAACAGTTGTCCAGTGCTTCCAGGTTTTCAATGGTAGTCTAATATCAATCAATTTATGATCTCAGTATACATATTTAGTTATTTTGTTTTTCTATTCATCAGCCAAGTTAATTTAACAAATTTCAGTTAAATGTTGATCTCTTTACACTATATTGTATAATATAGAATTATATACTTAGTGACAACATGATAAAAAGTGTATATAAATGAAATTTTAGATCAAATTAGAAATCATTTCAAAAGTATAATACATCATCAATTCATTCATTTAATCAATAAGTTAACAATTACAGCTTGATTTCTTTAAACGTCTTTGAATTATTATCAAATATCTTGTAAAAAAAAGTGTTTCTTTGTTCAGTTTGCCTTAATAGTAAATGTCTGGATGACAGTTTTCATCATATCATTGATTTTCTTCTGCTATTTTACATGGTGATTTGATCGTTTATATGTTGTTTACTGCTCTGTTTTCAACAGCTCCCCTGAAGCTAGTCTTTGTTGCTCAACCTGCGTCTAATGTATTTTACTGATTCCAAGCACTTCCATGTTGTATCTTCATTTCTGCAGCAATTTGGAAGACTCTCCCGGTCTCCCACATTGTATGATCATTCGATGGATCTAATTTAATGGCTGCTCAGGTTGTTAGAAGGGCTATCAGACTTGTGACTTCCGAAGGAACTCGGCTTTCATCATGTGTCATAGCTCTTCTAAGTGAAGGCCTTCTAACTCCCAGGGTGAGATATTAGATGGTTCGAATTATTTTTTCTGGTTAGCGTTTTCTTTAGCAAGTTAGATTGCTACGGGATGTGATCGCTAACCCCATGTCCAACCCTCCTCCTATATTCGGATTTGGGACCGTTAGTAGCCCCAGGAAGAAGGAAGGCCCAGGAGAGAGTGGGTTGGAGAATGCTGGTCGGCGGCCTATGCTCCATTAAGAGTAACAGGCGTAAATAAGTAAGCTCCGTTTTTAATAGTTGTTCATATAAAGTTTGTCTATGATGTAGATTATAATAAAATTGAATAATTTTCATAAACATAAAGTTCTTATGATCATCATAAGCACATTAGTGATTAGCTCTTAGAAAGTTTTCCCTTAATTAAAATTAGATATTATGAAGGGTGTGGATTATTTTTTATTTAATACAATAAGAATAGAGCTGATATCACCCACAAATGTCACTTATTAATAATCGAGATATATCATGAATCCACTTCATTTACAATAGAATGCTATTGAGTTTTTGATTGAGATCATGAACGACTGATGTTAGACCACCTTTGAAAACCTGGAAGCACTAGATGGCCGTTTTGTTCTATTGTCGGCCGCTTCAGCGGGTGGGATTCGAACGCAGGGTCTTAGTCTTGCGTGCAAATCCTTAACCTACTGGATCACTGAGCCGGCATCCAACGGTGTTAGTGTCTAACATCAACCAATC
The DNA here is from genome assembly GCA_946903255.1 of Schistosoma spindalis. Taxonomy (NCBI): domain Eukaryota; kingdom Metazoa; phylum Platyhelminthes; class Trematoda; order Strigeidida; family Schistosomatidae; genus Schistosoma; species Schistosoma spindalis. Next base: position 36,697,893 of record OX336416.1, on the reverse strand, counting down.
CACGAAATTGCGCGACCATCTAAAAAGAGAAACTTATTAAGAGTTGAATTTTTTTAAACATAGCCTTGTGTATATGCTTTCAGAAAGCTTCAAAACATCCTATCTCCAAATAAATGATTAATACATGAAATTTTTAGCATTTAAAATCGGAAATCACTTAGTGAGATTTTTAGTAACTTTAAGAACATTATATATTTATAATTATCTTATCATTAAATGGCATAGTGAGGTTAGAAACAGGGTATTAGCAAATGATGGTAAGTCAGTTGATGAGCTTGTGAATCTTCATCGAATGAGATGGCTGGGCCACGTGTTGCGTATGCCTGAACATCGATCATCACGACACACAATGCTAACCGGTGTTGTGGATAGTTGGAAGAAAGTTAGGGTTGACCAAACCCATACGTGGCATCAGTGCTTGAAGTCACTAACTTCTGGTCTCAGCTATGTTATTAGATGCAGACTACTCGGTTGGGGTCCGCCTGACTATCGTAACCAATGGTTGGAGACTGTGTGACATGGCTCAGAATCGATCATAATGGCGTCGGTGTATACACTCTCTGTCTTCCCATAAATTAAGAGATTAAAATCGCTTCATGTCTTTCTTTCTACGAACTAACTTTCTTCCTGTACCATATATCTATATGCAATCTTTCTGTTATATATTACCACCATTAACTTAACCACTCCTATGAATCCGGTGTTCATCTTGTTGTGCTAATGAGGTGTGGCAACTTCGACTGATGCATATATGTGCCTGTTCCTACGATGTAGCTGACTGACTGACTGAAATGGCATACTTGATTAACACATAATTTAATTTCAATAGTTGAGATCATGAGTTAATTGAAGCAAGACCACCATGATAAACCTGGAAGCACTGGATGACCGTTCCATCCTATTGTGGTACTCCACACTAGTGTACATCCACGATCCCGTTTGGCGAGATTCGAACCCAGAACCTATCAGTCTCGCGCCAGGCGCTTAACCAACTAGACCACTAAGCCGGCATCCAATGGCTTTAATGTCCAAATTCAACTAATCCATGAAATTTAATCTTCAATAATTCTTTATTTCCATGTAGTTATTCATTATAAATTTGTCCATACTTTAGAAATTATTTGATACACTTCTTGGTTTATCATTAAAGATTGTATTTAATTAGGTAGATAGATGACTATATATATATCCTAGTAACCATTGTCATTTCAATTTTTCCAGTCATAAGTGTTAGCTAGTTTATATTATGTTAGACAATTTTAGTTTTAAGCAACTGATGAAAATCGACGAAAACCAAATTAATTCATATTATTCTATCCAAACTGTATTGAAATTTATTTAGTTTAATTAGCTTAAACACTAATGATGATTATGAAAATAATAAAATAGTCAGTTAATAATTGATTATCTATGAATGTATGTTATCAATATTACTAAAATATAGACTGTAATATAGACTAGAACTTATGAACGAACCAGTCAGATTTACGATAATAGGACTTGAATTTTGGCGCGAAATTCATTCATTCATTTGGTTAAATAAAGTTTTGACATTATAACTAATGTCAGTTTGTGATGAAAACGCTAAATCTAATTATTAACCCTAACAATCAACTGTAAATATTAAACTGTATTACTCACATTGGATTATCACCCCGATTTGATCGTAGTATATGCGTGAACATTCTCAAGGTCTTTTTAGCGTCACTCAAAGGTTGTCCATAAATTATAGTTTCACCGAAGTACTTACTTCAATGGTAGTAAAAAACATTTCACATGAGAATATAATACAGGGAATTAGTTCATAGAAAGAAAGGCATAAAGTAATTTTAATCTCAATGTTTAATAGAAGAAAAAGAGTGTATACACGCCACTGTGATCGATTCTGAGCCATGTCACACAGAGTCTCCAACTATTGGTTACGATAGTCACGCGGACCCCAACCGAGTAGTCTGCATCTACCAATATGGCTCATACAAGGTGTTAGTGACTTCAAGCACAAATACCACATTTTGGTTTGGTCTCCACCAGTTTTCTTCCATCCACCATCAACACTAGTCAGCATTGCGTACTGTAGTAATCTGTGGCCCAACTATCTGAGTCGATATAGTTTCATAACCTCATCAACTGATTTACCATCATTCTCTAATACTTTGATTATCACTGAAGATCAGAAAACTAAATCGATAGAACCTTTGAAGATACAGATCTATTTAGAGTAATATCTTAGAACCGTCATATTTCAGTACAATCACAAGTACAATTTAACCATAGGACCTTGAACTCCATATCAAACCAGATTATCATGTGACAATGAAATGTGCCACTTTCATTCTATTGGTTATTTAATTGACTCATATTTATGTACATTTTTACATACATGTAATTAATTGTATGTTCATTTAATTTCAATAATTCTGTAGACTTTATTTATTCAAGATAGACAATAGATTTACCTCGTAATTTGAATACAAATCTAATACTACTACAATTCCACTTTTCATTAGGTTCTCATTATTATTATTAAAGTATAAACATGACTACTAGTTCGACATCATTATTACAAATAGTACAAACAGTGAATCTGATCAAGTGAATGAATATGATAGTAGGATTGGGTATGTATAGATAATATATGAATTAATGACAAATACAGTTGATTCTTTTCGCTACTCTGATGTTATCGCAGTGGATATTAGACAGCAACACTTGGCCTATAACTGTGAAGAATAAATATTTAGCAAGACTAAGACTCCTTAGCAGTGCGCACCCACGACCTCACATGCGGAACTCAAACCTAGGAATTTAGGTCTCACTCGCAAACGCTTAACCTTCGGACCACCAAGCCGGCATTAAACGATGTTAATGTCTAACATCAACCAATGCATGATATTACGCCACCGTCCGCCATTGTTGCAAAGCAGTCCCATAATTGGATGAGACGGCCATTCAGTGCTTCCAGATGTTCTATGATGGTCTACCTTTAATCGACTCATGAATTCAACTATTAAATTACTACAGCCTACACAGCTCTTATTCTAATAAAAACTAAAACTGTTTGTAAACATTTTAAATTAGAAGTCGAGTCAGTCTACTTTATAAACATACAGCCTAAAATGTTGATATTTAGCACATCCCACTTTATATGAGACACACTTATTAATTATTGGTCCAGAAATTTATTCTGTAGAATTCAGTACCCATATTGGTATATGTGATTAAACTCATGGCTTATGTTATATCAATGATTATACACAGTAACTATTTGTACTTGAATCCATGTTAATCAAATAACGATTATTTTTTTAGTAAAGTCAGATTTTAGTTAGTGATAAGCGTCGAAATTCAAGATGGGTATTTCGTCTTATGTGGGATTCCTCATCCGGATGTACATACATTAGTTTTAATGTTTACACAGGGTTTCGAACTTAGTATATATCACCTGAAGTTGGTGCGTTAACTAACAATGGAAAATTTTAAAACCTGACATATAATTTCATACCCGTTGAACAAGATCATAACTATTTGGACTCATAGGAAAAATGGATAACGTGTTGGTATTTGAATCAATAGGCCATAGATATAAGTCTCACCGCGGATTTAATAATGGGATAGAGGTGCATTAAAATGACAAGTCCAAAATATGCTGAAACTCGTTTACTGGATTACACTGCTAACCACAGTCCAACTTCAGCAAAAACTTAGGATATGTATAAGCCTACGAAGAATGGTCGGTTGCAGATATTATCATTATTATCAATAAATCACTGATCATTTCAATGAATGTTTTACAATGATGATTCCTTTTGATAAGTGAACAAAAATGTAAAAAAAAGGTCTAAATGAAGATCTAGAAAATTTTGTACTAAAATATACTCAATAAAATCAATCCGTCTACCAACCAAAAGACGGGTTTACTAAGCATCAGTTCGTTCCGTCCTACTCCGTGACTGTGAAACATGACCGGTAAGAACAGAGGATATTCATACGTTACTAGTATTCGATCATAGGTGTCTTTGAACCATTGCTCTTATATCCTGGGACCGTCGAGTAACTAATCCAGTTGTTAGAAAGCGGGTACCAGGTAAGGATGGAAAATCAATTGATGGGGTAGTGAAAATTCATCAGTTGAGGTGGCTGGGACACGTGTTACGTATGCCCAACCACCAACTGCCAAGACGTGTGATGTTTCATGGTGTAGGAGTAGGTTGGCACAAATCCATGAAGTCACTGACAAGTGGGCTGAGCCATGTTGGTAGGTGTAGACTACCGGGTTGGGATCCGCGAGTTGATAGCAACCGATGGTTAGAGACCATGAATGACATAGCTCAAAATCGTTTGCAATGGTGCAGGTGCATCAACTCTTTGTGTCCTCCCAAATTCTAATCTTCTGAATTCTTCATGTCCCATTTTTATTCTTTTTCCAAATTCATTTCACTGTATTATACTCCTTGAATAGCATTTTCAAACGCTAATCTTTCCGATCACTGCTTATACTCTTACTACCCCTACCACTATGGGATTTGAATCGACAATTGTATCTGTGTGATAATGTGGTATGGCAACTTCAACTGATGTACGTACGCATGAAGTTCTACGTTGTGACTGACTGATAAAATATATTGATATTTATTTGTAGTAAACACTTAGGAAGATAATTACTACATACATACATAACTCCGCCTGTAGCTCTTCTAGAGTTACTGCCGGTCCCAATCCCGGGTAAATAAGGGGGGTCGGGTATTGGGTTAGCGTCCCCATCCCGTAGAAAACTAACTCGCTAAAAAACGCCAACCAGAAAAAATAACTCAAACCATTTAAACTCTTCCCTGGGAGTTAGAAGGTCTTCATTTAGAAGAGTTATTACGCCTCATGATGAAAGCCAAGTTCCTTCGGAAGTCACGAGGCCGATGCCCCTTCTAACAACCAGAGCAACAATTTTTATAGGTACATGGAACGTCCGGACAATGTGGGAGACCAGGAAGACTAGTCAAATAGCAACGGAAATGAGGAGATACAACTTGGCAGTACTCGGAATCGGCGAAACCCATTGGACCCAAGCTGGACAACAAAGGCTAAATACGGGAGAGATGCTGCTATACTCCGGTCACGAAGAGGAAAATGCCCCACATACTCAGGGAGTTGCTCTAATGCTATCCAAAGTAGCACAAAATGCACTTGTAGGATGGGAATCTCACGGATCCAGAATCATCAAAGCATCATTCAAAAAAAATAATAAGGAGGGGATCACAATGAATATTATCTAATATTATGCACCCATCAATGATATCAACGACGACGTTAAAGACCAATTCTATGAGAGGCTGCAATCAATCATAGAGAAAAGCCCAAGAAAGGACCTCACCACGCTGATGGGAGATCTAAACGCCAAAGTCGGAATAGACAACACCGGATATGAAGATATCATGGGACTACATGGACTGGGAGAGAGGAATGAAAACGGGGAAAGATTTGCAAATCTGTGTGCATTCAACAGATCGGTCATAGGCGGCACAATATTTCCACACAAACGTACACACAAAGCTACGTGGATCTCACCGGACCACACCACAGAGAACCAGATAGATCACATTTGCATCAATAAAAAGTTCTGAAGGACAATGGAAGATGCGAGAACCAGGAGAGGAGCGGACATAGCTTCAGACCACCACCTGGTTGTGGCCAATTTGAAACTGAAGCTAAAGAAGAACTGGACAACTGGACAAACAGCACTGCGAAGGTTCAATACAGCCTTCCTTCGAGATACTGACAAACTCAATGAATTCAAGATAGCCCTCAACAACAGGTTCCAAGCCTTACAGGATCTACTGAAGGAAGAAGAAACTACTATGGAGGATAACTGGAAAGGTATCAAAGAAACAATAACTTCAACGCGTCAAGAGATTCTGGGCCCCAAGAAACATCATCACAAGGAATGGATCTCTACAGAAACACTGGACAGGATCAAAGAAAGGAAGAACAAGAAGACAGCAATTAACAGCAGTTGAACACGAGCAAAGAAAGTCCAAGCACAAGCTGAATACATAGAAGCAAACAAGCATGTGAAGAAGAGCATTAGAGCCGACAAGCAGAAATACGTGGAAGAACTAGCAACGACGGTGGAGAAAGCTGCAAGAGAAGGAAATATGAAACAGCTTTACGATACAACGAAAAAACTAGCAGGGAAATATAGTAAAGCAGAGAGACCAGTCAAAGACAAAGAAGGAAGACCAATCACTGAGATTCAACAACAGCGCAACAGATGGGCAGAGTACTTCGAGGAACTTCTGAATAGGCCAGCTCCAATGAATCCACCGGACATCGAGGCAGCACACACAGATCTTCCTATAGATGTCAATCCACCAACGACAGAAGAAATCAGAATGGCCGTCAGACAAATCACGAGCGGGAAAGCAGCAGGACCCGACAATATACCAGCTGAAGCACTGAAGTCAGACATCGAAGTAACTACAAGCATGCTTCATCTTCTATTCAAGAAGATTTGGCAGGATGAACAAGTGCCGATGGATTGGAAAGAAGGACACCTCATCAAGATTCCAAAGAAAGGAGACCTGAGCAAGTGTGAAAATTACAGAGGCATTACACTACTGTCAATACCAGGAAAAGCCTTTAACAGAGTGTTACTGAACAGGATGAAAGACACAGTAGACGTTCAACTTCGAGATCAACAAGCTGGATTCCGTAAGGACCGGTCGTGCACAAAACAAATTGCGACACTGAGGATCATCGTCGAACAATCAATTGAGTGGAACTCGTCACTCTACATCAACTTCATTGATTATGAGAAGGCATTTGACAGTGTAGATAGGAGAACGTTATGGAAACTCCTTCGACACTACGGAGTTCCTGAGAAGATTGTCAATATTATCCGAAACTCATACGACGGACTACAGTGCAAAGTAGTGCATGAAGGACAACTGACAGATGCATTCCAAGTAAGGACCGGAGTCAGACAATGCTGTCTACTCTCTCCCTTCCTCTTTCTTCTGGTGGTCGACTGGATTATGAAGACCTCGACATCTGAGGGAAAACACGGCATACGATGGACAGCTCAGAACCAATTAGACGATTTGGACTTCGCAGATGACCTAGCCCTCCTATCGCATACACACGAACAAATGAAGACAATGACAGCCAGCATAGCAGCAGTCTCTGCATCAGTAGGCCTCAACATACACAAAGGGAAAACCAAGGTCCTCAAACACAACACGGAGAACAGCAATCCAATCACACTCAATGGCGAAACTCTAGAAGATGTGGAACCCTTCACATACCTGGGAAGCTTCGTCGATAAACAAGGAGGTTCAGATGCAGACGTAAAGGCGAGGATTGGCAAAGCAAGGACAGCATTCCTTCAATTAAAGAACATGTGGAACTCCAATCAACTTTCAACCAATATCAAAGTCACAATCTTCAATACGAATGTCAACACAGTCAGTTATACTGTACGGAGCTGAAACGTGGAGAACTACAACAACCATCATCAAGAAGGTACAGGTATTTATCAATAGCTGTCTACGCAAGATACTCAACATCCATTGGCCGGATACCATCAGCAACAGCCTTTTGTGGGAGAGAACCAACCAGCTTCCAGCTGAAGAGGAAGTTAGGAAAAGACGGTGGAAATGGATAGGACAAAGATTGAAGAAATCATCAAACTGCATCACGAGGCAAGCGCTAACTTGGAATCCTGAAGGAAAGCAATAAAGAAGGAGGCCAAAGAACACATTACGTCGGGAAATAGAAGCGGATATGAAAAGGATGACTAAAAACTGGAAAGAGCTTGAAAGGATTGTCCAGGACAGGGTTGGATGGAGAATGCTGGTGAACGGCCTATGCTCCTTCACGAGGAGTAACAGGCGTAAGTAAGTAAGTAGACATTCTACCTAATGCTGTTTATCTAAAGCTAAAGTTCATTATTGGCATAAATACCCATATATTACGCTGTCAAGTTATTCTTTTTCCCCGATATTCTTTCACTTAAGAGCATTCAATAATTAAACTAGGATTCGGTATTAGCTGCACCAATTTAAAAGACTCTCCCGGTCTCCCACATTCTACGAGCATTCCATGTACCTAAATAAATGGTTGCTCTGGTTTTCAGAAGGAGCAGCAGCCTTATGACGTCTGGAGGAACTTGGCTTTCACCATGAGGTTTGAATAAATTTTTCTGGTTAGCGTTTTTTAGCGAGTTAGTTTTGTATGGAATGTGGTCGCCAACCCCATGCCCAACCCTTCTTTATCCGGGCTTGGGACCGGCAGTATCCCCAGAGGGACTCCAGGGGAAGTTTCATAAATTATTAGCTATGTTGATTCACGTACTAAAAAGTACTCAAAGTTATAGAAAATAATTACTATAACTTTGTTTACTTTGTTAACAATAAATTTCCTAATTTCGCTATTCTATTCACATACGTAATCGTAATGTCAATTTGATTCCTACATTCTAAATTCTCCTATCAAAGCACTACGAAACAAGTTGGCTGATCAGAGTTACTTTTCCATGATTAATAACATAATATACCACAGAGCAACACAGTGTGTAAATTTCAACAAATGATTAATTGGGACAATTTTGATATAACGCTGAGTAACAAGAACTCCGCCTGTAGCTCTTCTAGAATTACTGCCGGTCCCAAGCCCGGATAAAGCAGAAGGGTTGGGAATGGAGTTAGCGACCACATTCCATACAAAACTAACTCGCTAAAAAAACGCTAACCAGAAAAAATTATTCAGACCATTTAAACTCTTCCCTGGGAGTTAAGAGGTCTTTATTTATAAGAGTTATGACGCCTCATGGTGAAAGCCAAGTTCCTTCAGAAGTCACAAGGCTGATGCCCCTCCTGAAAACCAGAGCAACCATTTATTTAGGTAAGTTGAGTGACAGAATGTAACAAGAATTTGTTCGAAGATCTTTCAACTGATATATTAATGGATTTTATGAATGTAACCTGTTCATCACTGGATTATATGAATGTCTGAAAGGAATCATCATATATATCTGTACAATGATTCACTACATAGACAAAGAACCTATCAATATCGCGACAAATAATAAAGAAAACTGCACAATCTACTTGAGTGATTTACAAATTATTAGGATTTGAGATTAGTGGAGATCTTCCGACGTAAATACTGTTTACTCGAAAAACACCATCAACTGGAAAACTTTTGAAAATTAGTAACCGTTTCAAAGCTCTTTCTAACTAATTTACAACTTTTCATCAATGAGCATCTATGAGTTAGATATCAAACTCAGGACCTACAAGTCTCTTAATCAGTAGCATTGATAAGTCGTGCTAATTGAACGCTATAATAGGCTCCTAAGCTCTTCTAGTGCCCCCCCAGGCTAGAACTACATAGCAACTTAAACACGAGAGAAAAGGCGCAAAATATGTAAGAAGCACTTTACTCCAAATGATCATTTATGTACAAAAATATAGGGTTTTTATAGTATTTTATATGTCCCTTTGTTTCCCCAAAATGCTGGAATGCTACGAAACATAATAGCAGTGTAGGTAATCATCCCATCAAAAACTATATATGGGACTTTTCACTTTATGGATGTTTCTGGTAAAACTCCTAGTGAATGCTAATTAAATAAGATGCTTCTCAGTGTTTCCAGAGCCTTTATTGGGCTTTTTTCGTCGAGTTTTCTTGATCTCCACAACAGGCATATCACTGATCCAATACATTAGAGTGAGATTGTCCTCATTTTCAATTCCAATCAATACTCCAATACTAAATACAAATCCTAACTCAATGATTTAAATGTAACAATTTAATCTAGCTGCCTGACTAATCCTGGGTTCGATTTCTGATTAAGTCATGTATACTTATTAAGGAGGAGTTCTTTTTTTCACATCTGACTGAGATGAATTTTGAAGATATGTAGAAATGTGCTGTGATAATAAGAAGGCGATTGGGAAGTAGAAAAATCACGTCATGTAGCATATTTAAATTTACATAAAATAAGTTCATTTTTGGTTTTGTTGTAATGATTAGGGAATATATGAGATAACCAAAGTCCAAGAAAAACACCTCTTGATTTAACAACCGTTCAAAGTACTATTCATTGAAAAACACAGAAATTAAATCCCAATTTATAACTTGAAGCATTCGAGAAAAACTTATGGAATTTTTTTGTGTGATTTTCAACATGGTATTTATACCAGTCTTCAAAAAAATTATATTCGTTGTAGTATTCGAACCAATAATTTGCTCACAGAAGGTCATTTTACTGACTAAAAATTAAGAAATTTTAACAGTCGCTTAAAATATTCAAACGACAACTTATCAGTTAATCAATAAATCATCAAGGAGCAAAATTAGATCCATCGAATGACCAACGATACTTTATTTATACCTGTTATAACAAATTCTTATTTTATGATATTTTTCAGCAAATCATTAAGGTTAAATATCTTAATTTTTTCTATAGTCGTCATAAATATAGTAGTGAGGCTGACTCAGCCAACTTCACGTAAAATCATACAATAAGTGTAATCAGCTTCAGTGTTTGCATCTTGATACATATCGGGCAGCAGAAGAGTTTAGCTTAATGATTGGAATCCTTTTCACTGTTTACTTACTTGCTTACGCCTGTTACTCCTAATGGAGCATAGGCCACCGACCAGCATTCTCCAACACACTCTGTCCTGGGCCTTCTTTTCTAGTTCCATCCATCTATTGTTCAATTTTCTCATGTCTATCTCCATTTCCCGGCGTAATGTGTTCTTTGGTTTTCCTCTTTTCCTTTGTCCTCGAGGATTCCATGTGAGGGTTTGCCTTGTGCGCAGTTGGGTGCTTTCCTTAATGTGCGCCCTACCCACTTCCAGCGCTTCTTCCTGATTTCTTCCTCCGCTGAGATCTGGTTTGTTCTTTCCCGCAGTAGGTCGTTGCTAATGGTGTCCGGCCAACGGGTCCGATGTATTATGAGTAGACAACTGATGATAAACACTTGTATCTTCTGGATGATGGATTTCGTAGTTCTCCAGGTTTCCGCCCTATACAGTAGAACTGTCTTGACATTTGTATTGAAAATCCTGACCTAGATGTTGATTGCCAATTGTTTTGAGTTCCAGATGTTTTTCAGTTGTAAATATGCCGCTCTTTTCCACTGTTTACCAATAATATATTTCGAAGATTATCGTTCAAATTCAAGCGTGGTATTAAGAATAACTAAAAGTTTTTTTACATACGCCCATTTACATTGTTTAATTGGTCATGGGCTTTCGTAATACGAATGTTGCCATAAATGTTAGACATTTAAGATTAAATGTTACTCCGAACAATATCAATAAGCATTACATCAATTCAAACAACTTTGTGGAAAGAATATTAATATCTTATGTAGCTTCAGTAAACGTACAAGTAGACGATAGTTATGTATTTGATAGACACAACTATAATATAAAATAATTTGAGATTTGCTGACATCTCGAGCTGTCTTGGTGTGTGCTTCAGGTGAATGACCAAATACAAACACTAATATTATTTTGAGGCAAATTTAATGGCTTCCACTTCCCCTTCGTACTTCCTTGCCAAAGAATACATTTGAAACATTAACATATCGTCATTGAAAATATACTGCCATGTGGGCAAATCATAATACACATACAAATAATGTAACTATGAGGTATTATGACACTCACTTATTTTATTGATAACGTCAGAAAATATGATTGTCGTGATCACTAAATTTAAACCTGAAGGTATAGTTCTACTCAGACTCTGTAAGACTCAAACTAAGTAAACAGAAAAATGTAAGCTTTGTAACAGCCATTCCTTAATGTTTTAAGAGGCAATAACAAATGAGTTTTAACCGGTGAAAATTACAACAGAATGAAAGCACACTTGAACTGTTGCAATACATGTTATTCACGCCATATTAGTGGCTTTAGCTCTGAGTAATGTTTTGTAAAGTGGATATGTATGTAAACACCTCATGAAAAAAATCATAAATGATGAAGTTAAACTACCATTCAATTTCAGATTTGATGTAGATAAATAGTGAGAACCAATCAGCTACAAAGCTACTTCAATATTGCTCAATCAGGGCTCCCAAATGCCCTGGTACGACCAAGAGCAGGGTGGGTTCGCCCTCCCTATCGAAATGCTCGCATATGGCCACGCGTATATAGCCTCTGCCAGGATAGTCCTACTCAATGCCTTCTCGTGGCGGGGGTATTGTTTACGAAAATGAAAGGACGAAAGGCGAATGTCCGGCGCTTTAACCGGATCCCAAACCAATGGTGCACATGGACTCCAGTATCCTGAAAGAACAAATGGCGTGTGAACCAATCGGCTACCATGGGACTGCATCTCCTTACGATTCTCCACTGCCTTGTGGATCGGACCTTCAGGTAGAAGGCTCGAGGTGTGGCCCCCTTAGAAAACCACCTGCTTCGGTTTGAGCACCAGGGCAGTACCACAGACCTCACACATATCAAATGAGATCTGTGTGGAGCATATGTATTTTATGCCTCCTTGTACCAATATGTGAAATACTTTCGATATTTTGATTTCACTTCATATACAAAAGCTTAGAAATCGATCGCAAGAGCATTATTGGTGTACAGTGATAACACCGAGTATTATTATAAAACTCAGTATACCACGCAGATAAGTCGGCTGTGAAGCTTTGTTGAATATGGTTAAGACAAGTATTACTCATGTCAAACCATTATTTAACACGACGTTACCTAACGACTAGCATAGCAAGTTGGAAAAAGGTTCAACGATAAAAGTAGATCCTTAATTACGGACCGAGAAGCCTGTTGGTTCGAGGTTCCAAAAGAGTTGGAAGTAGTAGTTGAATCTGACAACTGCCATAAGCTCTTCCATTACATCCAAGCCTTCAGCAGCAAGTCTAGTTTGAGTGGAACAATGTGTAAAACAACGTCAATTAACAGTACATTTTGACGTTTCGCATGATGAGCACAGTTCATTGAGTAACACAGCTGGTCTGCTGTACTGATGACATCGACCAGACTGTTTGTTCGCCATGGCCTGTGATGACTGGCCCACCTACGAGGAGCTCCAAGGAACTACAGACTAGAATAATTAACAGTCCCTGACGAATTACCTTATGCATTTCTAGGATGGTGTCAAACCAGTCCCTATCTTTGAAAAGAGGAAACATCACATATCTAACAACTACAGGGGACAGATGTACTTTTTATTGTATCCATACTATTGGCTATCATCATCCCCTCAGATCGTCCAAAACCAGTGAAGAACAGACTCAAGGATAGCAAATGAGTTTTATTGGTCTTGGATGTACGACCATATCTACACTCTTAGTAAAACTATAGGGCACCACCATACATATTCTTTGTAACTGAGCCGCCTTTGTTTTCTTTGAACAGGAGTGTCACTCGGGGTTGTATTGATGGTGAACCTGAGGTTTATTAACATCCCAAATGCTAAGTAGACATGCACCTCAAATAGAGTGAGGACATATAGAAACTTACCTCTGATGTTCCACTTCAGTAAAGTAGCTAGACTGGCAGGTGTGAGCATATCACTAAGTATGACGGCAGAACAGGAACTATTAGAGTGGATCCCTGTCAAGAGTAGTCTATATGTTGTTTGGCTAAACGAATCCGTAAGACCTTGGAATAATAGTCAGTCAGTCAGTCAGTCATATAAAAGGACGTTATTAGATCTTTATCAGGTTTTACTTGAATAAAGTAGCAATACTTATATGTTTAAATATGTAATCTATTTGATTGTTACCATTGTCACACATACTAGCTTGATTGGTTTAGTATATATATATATATACAACATAGGACCGAGCACATATATGCATCGGTCCAAGTTGCCACACCTCATTAGCACAACAAGATGAACACCGGATTCATAGGAGTGGTTAAGTTAATGGTGGTAATATATAACAGAAAGATTGCATATAGATATATGGTACAGGAAGAAAGTTAGTTCGTAGAAAGAAAGACATGAAGCGATTTTAATCTCTTAATTTATGGAAGACAGAGAGTGTATACACCGACGCCATTATGATCGATTCTGAGCCATGTCACACAGTCTCCAACCATTGGTTACGATAGTCAGGCGGACCCCAACCGAGTAGTCTGCATCTAATAACATAGCTGAGACCAGAAGTTAGTGACTTCAAGCACTGATGCCACGTATGGGTTTGGTCACCCCTAACTTTCTTCCAACTATCCACAACACCGGTTAGCATTGTGTGTCGTGATGATCGGTGTTCAGGCATACGCAACACGTGGCCCAGCCTTCTCATTCGATGAAGATTCACAAGCTCATCAACTGACTTACCATCATTTGCTAATACCCTGTGTCTAACCTCACTATTACTTACCCGGTGATCCCAGCAGATTCGAGCAATATTTCCAAGATATCTGTGGTCAAATATTAATAACTTACTTGGAAAAGAAGGGACACACGTCACTATGACCACCTCTAATCCAATTTCCTTTTCAAGTACCTCCGGAAGAACCCTTCCACGGTGTGGGAAACCGGGAAGTGAAAACCGCCGTCATACCTCTAACAGCACTCAAGACCACTGTTTATTTATTTATTTTAACACATAGGTATTGGTACCAGGAGGCACCAAATACATATGCGCCACACGAATCTCAATTGATTTGTGTGAGGGCTGTGATACTGCCCGGGTGCCCAAACCGAAGCAGGCAAGACCACTGTATTCATAATCAACCTCCCTCTTCAATTCCTATTATTCCTCCTACATCGACTTTAAAACCTAAACTTCCTCCTTTGGTTTCTTCCTCAAGTATCACCAAAGCCAACGATTCTAGTGCGCGAAACGCTGTCCCAGTCTACTGAAACCTCGCTCCAAACTACACATTGGAGCCTTCAACGTACGCACACTATGTCAAATCGGTCAGCAGGCATCCTTGGCTAAAACCCTAGAATCTCGTACAATCGATGTAAACTGTGTCTCCGAAACACACATACAGGATCCTAGCGTGGTCATTCACTTGACTTCACCTCGGCAAAATGGAGAGCCGACGAGATACACCCTCCGTGTATCTGGCGACCCGACGGCTGGTACTCGTGGACTGGCAGGTGTAGGCGTAGCATCAAGCATGAGGGCGGAACAAGCGCTATTAGAGTGGATCCCCGTTAACAGTCGTTTATGCGCTGTTCGGATAAACGGTTCCGTAAGAACCCTGAAAGATAGGGACACACATCGTTGCCTTTTCGTCGTTTCTGCCTACGCTCCCACTGATTGCAGCTCGGATGAAGTGAAAGATGAATTTTACAGAAGACTCTCTGAACTTCTTCAGGAAGCTAAACGTTCAGACATTGTACTCATAGCAGGTGACTTTAATGCCCAGGTAGGTAGCTTAAACTAAACAGAATGACATTTAGGTGGGTATTTTTGTATTCCGGCTCAGCGAACAGATGATGGTGATCGTTTGCTGCAACTGTGCTCAGACAACCGTTTATTTTTAGCAAACACAAATTTTAAGCATAAGGCAACCCCCTGCACCAAATCAACGATGGACTCAAATAGACAATATTGCCATCAGTCATCGTTGGAGAGGGTCGATAGACGATTGTCGCTCATTCTGGAATACCTGTTTGGACTCCGATCATGCTCTTATACGGGCACGCATCTGCTTGCGCTTCACTGGACGCAAAAACGCCACATTAAAAAGACCCATTAGAGCTTAATTGAGTAACGAGAAAAGCAAAAGTAGGTTCCAGTAACAACTGAGGTCACACTTAGGTAGTTCCGATGTTGCTTGGGAAGATATACAAACAGCTGTGGAAACAACAGTGACATCTATTAGTGATTTAAACCAAAGGGTTACTAAGAACCAATGGATTTCTTCAAGGTCTATTGCACTGATGGATTCTCGTAAACTCATCCCATTAGGCTCTGAACACGAGGATGGGCGAAAGCGAATCAGATCTAGGTTAAGCAAATGTCTAAGGAACGACCGTGAGCAGTGGTGGGCATCTAAAGCAAAAGAGATGGAAAAGGCGGCGGCTATAGGTAACACCAAACAGCTCTGCAGACTCATAAAAGAAACTGGAACTAAAAAGTCCAGTGCAATTAAGACTATCTCGGAAAAAGATGACGTTCTTATCTGCTCCCAGTCCAGACGTTTAGAACGATGGGCGGAACACTTTAAGGAGCAGTTCAGCTGGCCTTCAGCTACTCTACAACTAACACCATTCCCAGACAGTGTGAATGGAACATTGAAGTAGGTCCCCCGACTCTAGCTGAAGTTCATAAGGCTATAGCTAATCTGAAACGAGGTAGGGCATCTGGTCCAGATGGACTGGCCCCAGAAGTCTTTAAGTATGATGGTCCAATCTTCTTCAGAACTTTGAACACAGACATGCTTATCGGCGTCCGACGGTGAAATTTTCTCTTGACCTAAAAGCAGCATTAGACCGAGTGTGTCATTGAAAAGTGTACGTCAGAAGTGCATAAACCTTATGAAGGTTCTTCACTCGAACACTACCTGTCGAGTCAGAAATTATGGCAAACTGTCATCTGATTTTGCAACCCCAATTGGGGATGACCACCATCTTCATTTTCGTTCAGTTTCATTATAGAACCACTACTGGAAATAACGTGGCATCGGTGATCGAAGTCATGTTGGCAGATCCAGACTACTCGGTTGGCGTCCACGTGACCATCCTAATCAATAGTTGGAGACTGTAATATGGCTCAGAATCGATCACAATGGCATTGGTGTATACACTGTTTTCCCTTAAACAGTGAGATCAAATTTACTTTATGCCTCTCTTCTATGAACTGATTCCCTGTATTATATCTTCATCTGAAATGTTTTTTACTACCATTGAAGTAACTGCTTCTATGCATTCGGTGATCATCTTGTTGTGCTTATGAGGTGTGGCAACTTGGACCGATGCATATATTTACCTGACCCTAGGTTGTAGCTGACTGATATGTGCTATGCACCTCCCAAGTGCAAACCACATACAAGGACTGCCAGAAATCTGCTGATAGTTAGCAGATGGAAACTTTGTGTACTGGATGGTTGTGTAAGAGCTGGTTGTGTTTAACCTATAGGATTAACTTAGGTATAATGAACGCTGGGACAGCCTACGCCAGTATGAACTTTCTTCGACATTGCTGTCGTTAGACTGGCTGCACAAGATCAGGTATACACCGCGTCGGTGAGGGGGCGATCGCGCTTTGCGTGTGGAAACAGACCTAGACAGAGTACAACGGGCTACTCTGTGTCACGGACGTGAAGCATGAACGTTGGACTCCCAATAAGATTATTAGGGATAATACAGCGCAATAACCTTGAACGTTATCAGATACGACCAAGAATACCAGCCAGCAGCGGTCTTGTTTCGATGTTCTACATAACGAAAGGGAGATGAAGATATTTAAATGAAATCTTTTACAAGCACATTTCCCTAAACTGAACTACTTTTTCAATCAAATAATACTATCGTTCAACTATGTCTTTAATTATACACACCGTCTTAACCTCGCTATATACAACCTCGTTTTCCTTTTTGTTCATCTTATACTTATTTCGGCGCACTACCAATATTTTTGTTGAAACACCGGACATTAAAAGATGGTTTAACAACCCAAAAATTTTGGTCGAAAGGATGCAAATAATTTGTTTGACTAGGAATAGACTGCTTCAATATTGCGAAGAACGGGAATATGGCAACCTGAACAAATGAATCACGTACTGCACCCGCCTTGACTGATTTCAAAAAAGACCAACTATAATACTTACAACGAGTTTTTACACGTATTAAGGTAACGTAAGTTAGGGGATTTTTATTGTAAACTTGGTCATTCGATTTAGCCTTTCGGTGTTTCACTGCTTCCAAGCTTAACGATCCGTTTCAACCACAATTAATAAGATAAATCTCACCAACAGCAAAATGTACTGTTTAGTATATTTAATGAGGTTCTACCGAGCTCTTGACAGTAAGTTTACAACTACTCATATAACAGCATTCATTACAATTTAAAACTCATCCCTCCCGAGACAACCGAAATATCGAATGAGTGGAAAATGTAAGGCATCGGACCGCCTATCACAAAGGATGTTCAGTGATAAATCACTTCATCCGCAACGAAATATGATTAGGTAATAAATCCATGCCTATGCCATGTAAGCTAGCAATGGATGCTTAGAATTAATAGACGATTAGCGAAAAAAGGCACGTATGCTAATCATATCTAAGAATTGGTTCGAGTTCACACATAAAACACGATATTTGTGCAGTGACATTTTAACATAACAATGTTTTCTATTTGATATACAATACTCAATGATTCCTCTGGGCTGAAATATCCATGGAGATCAAACATCAAGCGTTTTGTAACAAATATGCCGGATACATTCTGATTTTTTAGACTAATAACCTTCAGCAAACGTAGACAATCACTTGAATATAAAGACATGTTGGTACCTACTTTCACACAACTAAATTGGTAAGGAAAATAAAGTAAAAGTACTATCTTTACCTATTTTTTTGTAAGGATCGGAACCGGTACCCAATAACGCAAAGCCGGGAATTCACACTGTTGGACATCGATAACAAGATGCAAAACCAAGGTAAACACATTTCATAATTCGAAGGTACATTTTTTATACAAAGTGCGTTTGAGTTAGTAGGGTAGGCAATGTTTTTAATTAATAGTATGAATTGGATATTTGAAGGAGATTGAAAAATCTACACACAAGAAAACACCTTACAAGTAGGCAAAACACACGAAAGAAAACAAACACGCAATAGAATAATTGGAAGAACCGAAAACCCAACACTAAATTACAGCGCACAAAGTTTTATGGCCAAACTTTACAATTAGGAAAGAATATTCACAGTCAATCACGCCATTTAAAAGCCCGGATTTAATATTGTGCAAAGAATGATAACTATCAGAAGAGGGATATAAACAAGTGAAACAGGACAATTTAAATACAAAAAAATAAAGGGTTTATATATATGTATGTATCTTCTACTGGTATTTTATACATTAGTAGAAGTGGTTGTCATTAAATTGCGCAGCAAATAAGAGAGACAGTACAGGTGAAAGCATAGTTAAAACGTGCTCAAGGATTTATCTTGTTCACAGTAATCAAGGACGAAGTTATTAAAATTGATCAAGGCAATCACAAATTATCAATAACCGATGGAAATACATGTGCATTTCAAGAAGAAATCAACAAAACTAATAGAATGTATTATAATTATGACTTCCATTGCGGCAGTATTAGTGTTAAAAATAGTTGTGTACAAAGAGAACAAGAGAAGTATAAGAAGATTAAAACTGACATGTTTATGATAAGGCTGGAAACAAAAGCTATTCATAAATTCTTATTTTGTTTCTATTACAACAACACGCTTACGTTGCATGTCTCAGTTGATATCTAATATTGTACAGCATTACGCTAATTACGGTGTGAATTGAGTCAGTGATTATGTTTATATTCAGGTCAACTGATAAGATAACTTATAGTTGCTTTGAATTAATTTAATTACTTCAGCAATAACTAAGCATTGTCTTATGTGAGCAATTTAGATAAAAATCTGCTCTTATAAAAAGAATTATCAAAAGATAAAATAAACCTCTATAAGTTCCTTAACTCAGGGATACCGGAGAGAATTTTGGCTACAGAACCATCATTATCACTTTTTTTCCATTGTGATAAAGCGTCTGCCGATATCACTTTCTTTTCAACGAGCGAAGTAAGCCATGACCCGATAAGAGCTACAAAATACAATAAAAACGAAATTAAATTCACGATGCACATATGTACGTCAAGAGGACTAGACACCAACTTCTGTGAAATCAATATTTTGGAATGCAATCTCAGGATGTGTATAAAAATCATTACAGTATGGAATTATACTACTGACCTGTAATTCTAATTGTGTCACTAGAGGTGAATAATACGGTGACTAATATATTCCAAAAATTTAGTGGTGAAGTAATGATACAACACTAAGAGAATAAAATTTAATTTACCTTGATTCGATGACGGATCTTGAAAGCCATTTAGAATGTGAAGCTCTCTATCAGGCTTGTGGTCAACCAAAATACCGAGGGACATCACAAACGAATCTATCTTCGTTTTTGATTGATCTGTACAAAAAGTAAAAAATAATGATCATCAATACACATAAAATAAACTAACACATAAAGACATAAAAAGACAATCTTAAAAGCTGATTACAATTTAAGGATATTGTGTGCACCATCCGACATCACATACGAATACAGACAAGAATCAGTTATCTTTTTCAAAAATTGAAGATTTTTTGCAAAGAGCTAATTTTTAAATTCCCTGGAATTGCAACTGCTTTGAAATATTCAAAAATGAATTTATTTACATGGACAATTCTGAGGTTAACTATAGTACATTTAGATTTAACAAGGTTAATCTAACATATAGTTTTTTTATTTCAATATGATACCATAAACCCATATTTAGACTGCAACAAGAAAATTCAGTATAAGGTTTTAAAACCAACCGATGACAGTAAAAACTGACAAACCTGGAGATCTTAGCAAAATTGGCATGATCGATTGCATAAACCATTTAGACAGCTTATGTTGAGATAGCGTATTAAAATAACTGGAAATTTTATCAGGAGACGAACGGTTCGTAGTTAGTTCATTAAGCTCATTGAGTTTTCCAGATTCGTAAATATAAACACCAATTATGGTGAACTCTATGGACCGCTCATAAACAAAGTCCCATGTTTTGCTTCCTGTAACACCAAGTTTGTCCCACATAAAGCCACAGCCTTGAAGTTTTTTTACAAGTTGCTCAACACTGGTAGATGCTTTACTTAGTTTAATACAGTCTGCCACCAATTCAGCAGCTCGGTTATCAGATCGGATAGACTCAACTGACCGCAGAAGAGTTGTCATATAATCGGATTCACCACGTATAAGATGATGAAGGATTTCTGCAACGTAAAGCCAACCCTGTGGATAATCTGAAATCCAATCACCATCGCATAATTTGAAGAAGTTTTCACATCTGAAAAATTTACATTTAAATGTGAGATTATAAATGATAATAAATTACTCAAAGTTTTCACTTACATAAAGCAGGATGGATATGGTGTTCGCCCTTAATTAACTGCTCATAATAGGCTAATACTACAAAACTGCATATTATTGGTTAGTGATGATAGGAAGTTTCCCAAGACAATTAAAACTATTGATAGACAATAAGTAGCTTTAGTTGTAACAGTTCGAGAGTGGAAATCAATGGTATGTTAAAGAACCAAAATAAAAAGTTGGTTGAATGATGCAGCTTTGACAAATGAACGTGAATTGACACAGATGTTGTTATGGGATATGTATACATGATATTCGCATACAAAATTGAAGCATTTTCACAGAAAACTCCTGTTATGTACTTTGACACGTGTTTAATCACATATTTTGAAAGTTTCCTTACTCAATTTAATACGACCTTCACATTAAAAAGCACAAAACAGCTGTTATAAAGTAACCCTTCGTGTAACACACGCTCATGAAGGTGAGTTCGATTTCAATAGCAATATACAAACTTACGATGTAATAATATTATTTTCTGTAAGGATTCCTTTATGAAGCATATCTACACAAAAGCGACCAACTTCATTTCGCTTTTTTGAGTTGCAGTCCATTAGAAGCTCAAATACATTGTGAAGTAAAGCTGAACGTTTTTCAGGCTCACACTTGACAATAGTACAATGCTTAAAGAAGAAAAAATCAAACAATTTGAAGTCTTGAGAAAGTTTGGTTAAAGGAAGTTTATGTTTAATCAAACTAGATGAAAAAAGGTGCTCTTCGAATTTTTATCAGTTGACATGGGAAACGATTACTCATTGAATCGGTACAGCCGCGCATGCGGAATATTGTTCGGTATCAAGTACTACAAATTAAATATACACAAGCAGAACTGTCGTAGATTTTGTACTCTGAATCACTTCTTGTACTTACGATACAGACAAGCATATGGACTACTACCATTTGGATTTTATGTTGTAAAATGTAAGGGAAACTACGCAATACCTTATGGAAAAGAATATGTGTAAACTATATTTCCAATGCTTAAACAGTGTGATTACGATACCCTACTTTTAAATGCAAAATGTTGGTTCACGATTGGCGCGAGTTAGTGCCTGGATTAATGACGAAGTGTCTGAGCGCAACTGCCGCTTAAATTATTCTGGGAATCTCTTTAAACCAGACGGACTGATGTTTCACGGAATCTCAACATGGATCTAGAAAGTCCGGATGGTCTTTGCCAACTTGCATCTTTATTTATATTATTTGAACACATAAGTATTGGTACAAAGGGGCACTGAATACTTATGCGCCACACAAGTCACTTGATTTGGGGTGGGCTGTGATACCGCCCGGGTGCCTAGACCGAAGGAGGTAGTTTTCTCGGTGTACTACGCCCGGAGCCCTCGACTTAAAAGTCTAGTACACAAGGCAGTGGAGCAACGTAAGATGTAGTCCCATAGTAACCGGTGACCAATAATTGGTTCGTAAACCATTTGTTCCCTCAGGATCCTGGGACCGATGTGCACCATTGGTCTGTAATCACGGTTTTCCAACCCACCCCCTAGACAGACCCACAACGTCGACCAACCCAGTTAAAGCGCCGGACACTCGCTTTTCATCCTTAGGTTAAGTTTGCGAAATGCAACCGAACGGTTAAGCGCTAGTGTCAGATAGGGATAAATTAACACAAGACATAATAGTTATATTTAGACGTACACATTCATCATCCGACCTTGAAACCGTATCCACTATTGAACGAGCAGAACCCTTCGTTTCCTCAAACATTGATTCATAATCATTTTCTTTTACTTTTTGTCCTACCGGCAGAGGACGAGCCCATGCACCCTGTGGTCCCACAGGGACACGTGGGGATGATTCACGAGAGTGTACTGAGTGTTGATTGCGTTTTGAATGGCTTGACAGAAGTCAGAGAAAGGATAAATGTTGATAATGGTTAATAATAAGAATCTAGAAAAATAATGTACAAGCTTATAGTCGACTTTTCATTATGGGAACTCGAGAAGCTATAAGCATGTATTAACTATATCAACTTAACGTTTACAAAAACGCGTCCTCGTTAAATTACTGTTAATTCTTACTCGAAAAATGAGTGGTGATACTGAGTTTGAACCATAAATACTAACTGAAGTCTTTGTATGACCATGAATTATAAGATGAGTAGCAGTATACTTTCTACTACCTCGTAAACGCTTATCCTACTTAAAAACAACTAAGATTTAGTTTCATTCTCTTGAAAGCCATTTACATGCTAATATATTCTTTTCCAAGTTATTTGACTGCAAATCAAAAATCCAGCCATACATACTAGGAAGCTTAATATGATGGAATTTGCCTCAAATTTGAATAGTTTTGAAAGACTAGATGACGTTAAACTATACTATTAATAACCCTTTTCATATAACAGTAGTGTGCATTGAAGGGTATGATTTCATTAGGAGTGACCACGATAAATGCAATTAAATTACATGAAGTCTCCGGTTGCTTATGTAAAATATAAATAATCACATGAACGGAAACCGGGTTGTTTCATGTAATATGTCAAATTTACTTTAAGAACTTACTTATCTTCAGAAGGCCGTAGTAAACCACTACCTTGACTCCAATTAGCCACAGTTGGACCAAGTTTTCGGGAATCGTAGGACTGTGGAGTAACAGCTAAACTGGAAGGCGTTAAGGGATTCACTGACTGAACAGATTTACGTTCTGAAAATTTGACTTAGTTTACAGGAAGCTTACTTGTATCTAACTGAATGAAGTTCCGCTTTAGTTTATCATCTATATTTCGTCTAGAAGTATCTATTTGTGGTTGAGGTTGGGTAATATTAGCAGATTTCCAATCACGCGAACGTAATTCCACTAACTCCCGTACTTTGAAAATTTGATGCGTCTCAATGTTTTTCGAATCTTTTAACTGTTCGAGTCGCTTGAAGCACTGATCCAAAACAGACTTAGAATTTTTTTCAAGATTACTGCCACATATATTTAGAAGAATTATGAGAGAGGTTAACGCTTCGGGAGCTGAAGAATCTTTCAATTTTTTCAGACATTCAGTCATAGTCTTGATTGGAATACATCCAACAAGATAGAGTTCAGCAATGAACGTCATATTTCCATAGTAAGAATCTGTTGTCTTTTGTATGTTTGTTTCCCGGTCATCTTCAAGCATCCGTTTTATTGATTCATCCTTGGCTGCTGCAATTTTAGCATCAATGGTGGCGTTTAATTCAGTTATCAGCACCTGAAAGATGATCAAACAATATTTGAACATACATCCAATGGTTTGTTGAACAGCTCTTGTGTTTGTTGTAGAATTAACACTGGAAAGCGTTCTGAACCTTGTACTTCAAACTAAAAGGTATTACGCAAATTGTTAAACATACCCCTTTTAGGTCTTTACATAAATTCGCGAAAACTTTACTGTATTTTGACTGCCTGATAACCTGGAAAGCAATAAATGTATGCAGCGTGAAAATTTAGGTGAAACAAGTGAGAGAATCAAAATATACCACTGTATTGTTTTTACAAAAATTCTTCCCTGGAAGTATGGGTGAACAAGGCTAACCAGATCAGTACTTATCATCTAGTAACAGCTAGGGGAACAGTCGGTTTAGAGCTTCGAAATTAACTAAGCAAGCAAATTGAAAGTGACCAGTCGACTGAATTGATTTTAGGGATTCTAGAGAATTGTGGTCCAAGGATTGTAGTGGAACCAGCTGGAACACTAATTTAAACTTTCATTTGACTAGTATCAATACAGATAATTATTTTAAGGACATGGTCCTGTAGCACCTACTTCGACTAAAACTTGGATTTAGGTAAGCACATTCGCATCAGCAAATACAGAAAAAAATTGGGACTCGGTTTCTGGTGCATTGAAATCAGTTTGGGTTTTGGAACATATAGACATTCAGTACTTTTTAAATGTAAAAGACAAATTTTGGCAATTTTTACTATACCATACGAGCACGTTAAAGGGCTAAACCACACTTTTTGTAACCCATACTGCGAACAAGACTACTGCTATATTTCTTTTCTGTATTGCTAACAATAGTGAGTCCACTTGTTAGCTCTGTTGCTCGAAATCCATTCGAACTCAAGATACATTCATGATAACTAGCTATACATAAATCTCAATGATCATAGCTTATGAGTAATCGTCAATCGATATGAGTATTAATATTGTAAATTCATGTAACGAAAATCCATCTTAACCGATTTCTTACCTCGAATATTTCGGGACACCCCACGAGTAGGGCATAAATATTTAAAAAGGAATGCAATAGCACCCTGTGAGTGGACAAGTCACTTTCTGGTGTGATTAGCTGGGAAATAAAAACTAGTTGCTGATAGCTGCTGATAAATGCTGCAGTGCTCTTACCTAACTTATTCGACTCATTTGTAAGTGCCCTTACAGTTATCCATCGTTAGTACATATACCAAAATACTCGAGGCACACAAGCTGGTGCACATAGACGGAGCACACCTCCATGAGGGAGGAATTAAATGCACAAGGAACCCTTTTGGATGTTACTAGAACTTACGAACAGGAATGGCATTCAAAGCTTTTCGTGTGTGATGTGCTTAATTCTAAGCAAAATTCATGTGAAAACTACCACCTATCACATTATTTCACGTTTATTGAAACTATAGACGCTATTTAAGTCTGCATTGTTAGTTCCTAAATACAACCCAGAGCAATCCGGTGCATGATAGGAAAACACCGAGTCTCGTACATAAACACTAATGAAGTAATCATCTAGTGTGAGCACTTGGACTTACTTTTTGGAAAATCGTTCTTGCCAATAGACTGAGATCTTCGGGGGTTGAAATGTTAAGTTTCTCAATATCACTGATAGTTACTTCTAAGTTGCTAGCCGAAACACGGTTCAAAATCATATTTAGCTCTCGAGCGACCTCCTTTGAGTTATCTGTTACATTATTGGCTCCGTGATTAACAAGTTTTGATGGGACGAAAGCACCTTCAACACGTTTGATAGTAATAGTTGTGGGTATTTCGATAACTCGGCCTTTGTGCATATAATTAGATTGATTGCGAGTCTAACAGATAGAATGAACTTAAAGAGCACTTACCCTTTTGATATTTGCAAAGCTATTCATGATATCCTATGTTTATTACATTAAAATTAGAAAAGTGCTTTCTTACCCTATAGTTATCTAACGACAATACAGCGCCTGATGCTTTACAAGAAAGAATGAAGTCACGTTGATATCTTTGTCTGTCTATCGTCTCCTCTTTTGCCTCCTCTTCTTTTGCACCTTCCCACTCGGTTTCGTCTTCTTGTGACAAGCGTTCATCTAGTGACTTGACATGCTCAAGGACCTCATTACACAAGTCGTCTGAGCCCACACTTTCTTTAGGTGGGGCATCTCCTTGTGACGTCTCTACGCTTGATATACCTTCATCATTATACTCAGTGCAAACAGGCTTTTCGCTTTCGTCTTTTGTTTGAGATATGGGTGGTGATTCATCTGCCTTAGGTTGTATAAGTAATGGTTCTTTCTTGCGTGATTCAGAAGGGATTTTTGATGCTTCTTCTAGATTGACTTCTGATTTTGTTATGGGATCAAACACACTTAATGGTTTCTTTTCACGGATTGGCTTAGGTAGCGCAGTATTAAGCGGCTGGTTTCCGCTTGCCTGGTTGGGGGTTGTCTGGATAGCAGGGATAAGAGGGTTGTAAAAAGCATGTTGGTACTGAGCGCAGTCAGTGTGCGCAGCGACACCCATGTGATCATGCGGCTGAACGTCGGAGACAGGCATGCAAAGAAATGGAGCTTGTGTCATACCACCGCAAAAAAACCGAGGGAGTTGATCCGGATGGCGGAGAGAATAGAACGGGGTAGGGGCAGGTACGCCTACACTTTCTAGAGGAAAGTTATTAGGTTAGTGGGCTTACCTAAGCGTGCACCTGTTTGAGGCTGTAAAAACAAGAGGCATTTAAATTAATTAGAAGAGAAATTGAAAGAAACAAACTACTACATAACCACCTCTCTACAATTATAGAACTGAGAGAGCAGACTTAATAGTGTCCTATGACATGAATATGGTGAATACATTCAAGTATAAAACCACCCCATTGACTTACATAGTAAGACATTGCCTAAAAGCATGAGTGTTAAGAAGTGTAGGTCGACTTACCATGTGCTGAGCGTCGGTTGACCTGTTATTACTAAGAATGTGAAATTAATTATAAGCAGTAACATGGACATACATATTTAAGTTAAATATACCTGGATACGGCAGAGATGTCTGATCACTCATGAGACCACACTTGCCAACATGCGCAATAATGTCAATAAGTGTGCCAACCCTTACCACTGAACTCCACAGACGTGGACATAAGTACGGTAAAACAAAAACAACACCTTAAAATCTAGTGGATTTCGCATTTATAAATATATATAATACCCCTAATAATAAGCCTAAAGATTGATATTTTGCATAATTTTGAGGACAAACTGCAGTCCCATACATGACTGATTAAATTTCAGTTTGCACCTGTCTTCATGCAGGCCTTTTGGCTTGTACCAAAGCTTTGAGCTTCTTTAAAGGTGGAGGTACAGCTTCTTCTTGAAAGTGATTACCGATGGGACTGATACTTTTTTTCTCGGTATGGCTTTCTAATCACTGACGACGAAAAAGGAATATCACTTAGCCTTCTTTCAGTAGTTTCGCGGGAGACCGTTCCTGATGGAACAAAAGTTAAAAGAGATGTTAACACTCAACTCATTATTTAAGATACGAAATCCCAATATAAGACCAACTTCCTTCCTACGAACGATGGAAAATTTTTGAACGATCCGACCACCTGTCGTACGAGATTTAGGAAATGCCAGCCACTAACTTGGTTTGCACTCGTCAAACGCTCTCAAGTATCTCGGCAATCTAACAAGACATGGACTTGACGCTCGGATGAAATATTCTAGTATAGCAACTCACGTGCAATAGAGTTTGTTCACATTTAATTCGGTTAAGTCATTTTATTAACTTATTAACGAACTAAGTCATCCGTACAACAAAAACTTATCTATACCATTGTATCTTTATTATTGTTGCAAATGTATGAACATGTGTGCTTGAGCACTGCTTACTGCCTACGCATTTATTCACGCTGCTAGCCTTACTGTTAACCGCTTAATTGATTCGATAGTTCATTCATTTCACTATATATATATATATATATATATATATATATATATATATATATATATATATATATATATATATATATATATATATATATATATATATATATATCCATGTTATTCATGTTCATTGCTCTCTCTCGCTTACACGTACTCGTATCCACTCACTCACTCGCTCGCTTGCCTGTTTGCTTTTCGGCACAACTCTTTCATGCTTAACTAACGCATCTGTGTGTGGTCCCATTATGAACATAATCAACATTTCGTATTCGCCTACTGGTTAATATACCGTTGGGGCGATATCTAGTCACGGTTATCAAGACGAACTGTATACGAAGTTTGAGGATTATATTGAATACCGATCACCACATTAGTCGGTCTTGATTAACTGGTATATAAAACCGCAAACATCGTCAGAGCATTTTAAGGCTGTAC
Organism: Schistosoma spindalis; assembly: GCA_946903255.1. Lineage (NCBI taxonomy): Eukaryota > Metazoa > Platyhelminthes > Trematoda > Strigeidida > Schistosomatidae > Schistosoma > Schistosoma spindalis. The sequence continues at coordinate 36,669,209 of OX336416.1, read as the reverse complement.
GATATGCCCGTATGACCATTCACAGTAACATGCACACCTTTTTTCATGTTGTGACATACAACTAATATAATGTCATTAGCACGGCGAAATGAACAACGTATTCATGGGAGTGGTTAAGTTAATAGTGGTAATATATAACAGAAAGATTGCATATAGATATATGGTACAGGAAGAAAGTTAGTTCGTAGAAAGAAAGACATGAAGCGATTTTAATCTCTTAATTTATGGGAAGACAGAGAGTGTATACACCGACGCCATTATGATCGATTCTGAGCCATGTCACACAGTCTCCAACCATTGGTTACGATAGTCAGGCGGACCCCAACCGAGTAGTCTGCATCTAATAACATAGCTGAGACCAGAAGTTAGTGACTTCAAGCACTGATGCCACGTATGGGTTTGGTCACCCCTAACTTTCTTCCAACTATCCACAACACCGGTTAGCATTGTGTGTCGTGATGATCGATGTTCAGGCATACGCAACACGTGGCCCAGCCATCTCATTCGATGAAGATTCACAACCTCATCAACTGATTTACCATCATTTGCTAATACCCTGTGTCTAACCTCACTATTACTTACCCGGTGATCACAGCAGATTCGAGCAATATTTCTAGGGCATCTGTGATCAAATACAAGTAACTTACGAGTATATTCTACTCTTAATGGCCATGTTTCGCAGCCGTATAGTAGAACGGAAGGAACTGCCGCGCAGTATACTCGTCCTTTAATTGATAGACGGATATCTCGCCTGCGCCATAGGTGACGTAAGTTGGCGAAAGCCAAACGAGCTTTTCGAATCCGTGCTGAGATTTCGTCAGACACCAACCCATTTGGGCTGATCAGACTTCCAAGATAAGTGAAGTTGTCAACGCGTTCGACTATTTCACTCCCTATCCTTAGTTCAGGTGTTGACGCAGACCAATCCTGAAGCAACAACTTGCATTTAGAGGGAGAGAAGCGCATCCCAAACATTCTGGCATTGTTGCTCAGTGCTACCAAAAGACTCTGCATTTTATCAGCGTCTTCACCAAACAGGACTATGTCATCTGCGTATTCTAAGTCGATAAGTGGACCTCCTGGTAGGAGATCAATGCCGGAGAATTCAGTCGACGAGAATATTATTTCCATCAGGAGGTCTATGATGAAGTTAAACAAAAATGGAGAAAGTGGACAGCCTTGACGGACACCACTTGAGGTTGCAAAAGCGGATGACAGTTCGCCATAAGCTCTCACTCGATTAGTAGTGTTCGAGTAAAGAGCCTTCACAAGGTTTATGTACTTCTGAGGTACGCCTTTCAATGACAGACACTGCCATAGAACCGAGTGAAATGCTACTTTTAAGTCAAGGAAGACCACCATTGTCGGACGCTGATAAGTATGCCTGTGTTTTAGAACCTGACGAATGGTGAATATGTGGTCTATTCATCCACGACCAGGTCTGAAGCCAGCTTGATTCTTTCGTGTTTGCAGTTCACGAGTCTTAGTTAGGCGTCCGATAATTATTGAGGCTAGTATTTTAGATACTATATTAGTCAAACTAATCCCTCTATGGTTGTCACAGGACGATTTCGATCCCTTCTTATATATTGGGACGATAAGTGATTGTGACCAGTCAGATGGGATTACATCCAACTCCCAGATTTTAGCCAAAATATTAGTCAACCTAATCGCTAAGATTGGACCATCATACTTAAAGACTTCTGGGGCCAGTCCATCTGGACCAGATGCCCTACCTCGTTTCAGATTAGCTATAGCCTTATGAACTTCAGCTAGAGTCGGGGGACCTACTTCAATGTTCCATTCACACTGTCTGGGAATGGTGGGTAGTTGTAGAGTAGCTGAAGGCCAGCTGAACTGCTCCTTAAAGTGTTCCGCCCATCGTTCTAAACGTCTGGACTGGGAGCAGATAAGAACGTCATCTTTTTCCGAGATAGTCTTAATTGCACTAGACTTTTTAGTTCCAGTTTCTTTTATGAGTCTGTAGAGCTGTTTGGTGTTACCTATAGCCGCCGCCTTTTCCATCTCTTTTGCTTTAGATGCCCACCACTGCTCACGGTCGTTCCTTAGACTTTTGCTTAACCTAGATCTGATTCGCTTTCGCCCATCCTCGTGTTCAGAGCCTGATGGGATGAGTTTACGAGAATCCATCAGTGCAATAGACCTTGAAGAAATCCATTGGTTCTTAGTAACCCTTTGGTTTAAATCACTAATAGATGTCACTGTTGTTTCCACAGCTGTTTGTATATCTTCCCAAGCAACATCTGAGTCAGCCTCGTTTTCGGAACTACCTAAGTGTGACCTCAGTTGTTACTGGAACCTACTTTTGCTTTTCTCGTTACTCAATTAAGCTCTAATGGGTCTTTTTAATGTGGCGTTTTTGCGTCCAGTGAGGCGCAAGCAGATGCGTGCCCGTATAAGAGCATGATCGGAGTCCAAACAGGTATTCCAGAATGAGAGACAATCGTCTATCGACCCTCTCCAACGATGACTGATGGCAATATTGTCTATTTGAGTCCATCGTTGATTTGGTGCAGGGGGTTGCCTTATGCTTAAAATTTGTGTTTGCTAAAAATAAACGGTTGTCTGAGCACAGTTGCAGCAAACGATCACCATCATCTGTTCGCTGAGCCGGAATACAAAAATACCCACCTAAATGTCATTCTGTTTAGTTTAAGCTACCTACCTGGGCATTAAAGTCACCTGCTATGAGTACAATGTCTGAACGTTTAGCTTCCTGAAGAAGTTCAGAGAGTCTTCTGTAAAATTCATCTTTCACTTCATCCGAGCTGCAATCAGTGGGAGCGTAGGCAGAAACGACGAAAAGGCAACGATGTGTGTCCCTATCTTTCAGGGTTCTTACGGAACCGTTTATCCGAACAGCGCATAAACGACTGTTAACGGGGATCCACTCTAATAGCGCTTGTTCCGCCCTCATGCTTGATGCTACGCCTACACCTGCCAGTCCACGAGTACCAGCCGTCGGGTCGCCAGATACACGGAGGGTGTATCTCGTTGGCTCTCCATTTTGCCGAGGTGAAGTCAAGTGAATGACCACGCTAGGATCCTGTATGTGTGTTTCGGAGACACAGTTTACATCAATTGTACGAGATTCTAGGGTTTTAGCCAAGGATGCCTGCTGACCGATTTGACATAGTGTGCGTACGTTGAAGGCTTCAATGTGTAGTTTGTAGCGAGGTTTCAGTAGACTGGGACAGCGTTTCGCGCACTAGAATCGTTGGCTATGGTGATACTTGAGGAAGAAACCAAAGGAGGAAGTTTAGGTTTTAAAGTCGATGTAGGAGGAATAATAGGAATTGAAGAGGGAGGTTGATTATGAATACAGTGGTCTTGCCTGCTTCGGTTTGGGCACCCGGGCAGTATCACAGCCCTCACACAAATCAATTGAGATTCGTGTGGCGCATATGTATTTGGTGCCTCCTGGTACCAATACCTATGTGTTAAAATAAATAAATAAACAGTGGTCTTGAGTGCTGTTAGAGGTATGACGGCGGTTTTCACTTCCCGGTTTCCCACACCGTGGAAGGGTTCTTCCGGAGGTACTTGAAAAGGAAATTGGATTAGAGGTGGTCATAGTGACCTGAGAGCGTGACCGTAGTGCCCAAGGGACAGCTGCATGAAGTCGGCCACACACGACTTTTTATGAGTAATTTTTGTGTTAGCTCCGTACTTGTTGAGACCTTACCGCCGGAGATGAGAATCCGTGGGATAAGACAAGGTATGCATTTTTAGGGTCGACCTTTTCTAACCCCACCCCTCCTTGTGGGAAGACAGCATCGCTGTCATGCTGGTTGTCACACCTCTGTTGATACTACAACCGCGGAAAACTGGTACTTGCTATAAGAAATCGTAGCTTACACGATACAAAGGAGAAAGTAAAACTGATTGTAGAGGCAGATTTTGTTTACTCTCTAAAAGCTTGACAACTTTAACCAGAATACATTCGTTTATGCTACTAATTTTTTATTTACATGTGTTGATGAGTGAATGATAATTACATATAACTGAAATAGGAGAAATGGAAAAATAGATTTTGCATAGAATTACTATGAAAAATGCATGCTTCATGTTGCTGTTATGTTGAGCACAAATGAATACTAAATTAATACAAACAGTATTATACTAAATCAATACTACACTGAAATTAATGAATGCTGAGCATTTATCGCATTGAATTGATAAGGAATGTCTTATAACTACTCCTAAAAATATAATCATACGTTATTGGAGATTAGAGAAAATCAATTCCTGTAGACCATTCGCACTTCAATCAATTAATGCTTTGGTCATCATATTAAAGTTCATGTTTATTATTTCTTTTCAGTATGGGGATTTGTGGAGATTGTAGTATTTCCCCAGTTAAAATCACAAGTTTACCTAAGCTTGACCAACATTGAAAATCTGGAAGCACTTGACGTTTCATTCTAGTGTGGGACTCCTCATCACTGTGCACACGCGGGACTCGAACCCAGGACCCTCCGTTCCACGCGTGAACGCTTAACCTCTGGACCATTTACCGTCCCCAAATGCCCTGGTACGGTCGAGAATGGGGAGAGTCCGCTCTCCGTCTCAAAATGCTCTCATATGGCCACGCGTATATAGCCTCTGCCAGGGAAGTCCTACTCAATGCCTTCTCGTGATGGGGGTATTGTTTACGAAAATGAAAGGATGAAAAGCGAATGTCTGGCGCTTTAACCGGATTCTAAACCAATGGTGCACATGGGCTCCAGTATCCTGAAGGAACGAATGGCGTATGAACCAATCATTGGTCAACGGGTACCATGGGACTGCATCTCCTTACGATGCTCCACTGCCTTGTGGGTTAGACCCTTAGGTCGAAGACTCGGGGTGTGGCCCCCTAAGAAAACAACCTGCTTCGGTTTGAGCACCCGGGCAGTATCACAGCCGTCGCACAAACCAAATGAGATCTGTCTGGAGCATATGTATTTTATACCTCCTTGTACCAATGTCTACTTGTTAAAATAAATAAATATGACAATTGATCCAGCGTTCAATGGTTTTAATGTATAACTTCAATCGATCCATGGTCTCGCTCAACAATCTGACAATAATCGGTTTTGGTTTAGTATACTTAATTTTACATAATTGCTTTAAGCTACATTTTAATGTGTTATCGCTAGTGACACTATCTAGCCACTCAAATCAGAATACGCTAGACAACGTTCAGGCCTACGACTTAATATTTAGAACTCAATCGCTTTTAATCACTTTGTCATTAACTCAAGACAATTTGATACAAAATTAAACCCAGAGCGGCTTATGCCAATCTGGGCCATCTTTGGCGCCTTCGTGATGTTAGTCTGGCTGTAAAAGGTCGGATCTACAACGCGTCGGTGAGAGCAGTTTTGCTCTATGCTTGTGAAACCTGGCCTCTCCGAGTTGAGGATGTTAGACGACTCTCTGTGTTCGATCATCGCTGTCTCCGATGGATTGCTGACATCCAGTGGCAACACCATGTTATTAATGCAGAGGTTCGGCATTATGTGTTCGGGCACAGAGACGATAATGCAATTGGTGTCACCATCTTAGACATGTTCTACGAATGTCATTCTAGAGAATTCCTCGTCGTGCATTATTTTCCGACTCTGGGACAGGTTGAAAAAAGCGGAGAGGTGGTCAGTATATGACATGGTGTCGTGGTATAAAAGAAAGCTGAAAAGGGTTGGCTTGTGTTGGTCCTTCACGATTCCCTGGCTGGGGTCCGAGAGATGGTGTAACACAGTGGCTAGAGACGTTATCATTTGGTGAGCCAAATATTGGAACACGTTTCAACTTCGGTCAAATCTATTACAACTGGTGAACCTACATTTACGAACACTTGGCAGTTGCAACCAAACCTTCCAAAGAAGTCAATTTTGGTGTGTCTATTGCTTATCTATCCACGTCTGTCATATATTTTCATATTAATTTTTAATATATAATATATTTGACATGACGGATAACGATAAGAATAGTATTAACGTAATAGACTCTGACGTACAGGTTATACACTTTCGACCTGTATCTTTTATTCCTCACGAACCCGAAGTTTGATTCGCTGCAATAGAGTCACAATTCGAGACCCGTCATTTACAAGCCAACGGCAGTACACCTACGCTCTCGAATGTTTACCGGGAGACCATTTAGTAGCTTTCCGTGAGGTAGTCCTCAATTCCAATGAGCTCAATGTTCACGATCGTCTCAAGGAGGCGATCCTCAGATATTTCCTCCAATCGAGGGAGGACGTTATTACCACGTCACCCCCTGGGTGATGCTAAACCGAGCCACCACCTCACGCGCCTGAAATCTCTTGCAGGACCCACGACAGCCGATTCTGAAATCGTTAAAGAACTGTGTCTCGAATCTCTACCAGCATTTATCCAACCTACAGTTACGGCCCTGCTCGAGGACGCACCACTGAAACAGGTAGCCCTCACAGTAGACAAAATTCTAGCTAGGACTGGCAACCGAGACAACTACGTAGTTGCCTTAACGTCGCATCCGAAAGTCGATATCGACGGCAGTCACTCCTCAAATCAAGGTGACAGGGGAGGGTGTATTCACACACGTCTTAGTTTTCAAGACCGTTATAACGTACCCCAACCCTACGTCCCTCGAGCCCGCTCATGCTCTCTAAAAGCCGTCAACACTTGCCCAACGAGGGCATCTTCAAAGCCACGCCAAAAGGCGGTTTCGGAAGCGAGTGAGGGTTGGTGCTGGTTTCATCGATCCTTCGGATCTGGTGCCCGCCGTTGTCGAGCCCCGTGCTCATACAAGGCGGGAAACTCCAAAGCCGGCGAGTAAAAGCGTTGCAAATGGCTCATCCATTCCTACCCACGGTACACGACAACTCGCGCTCAACCTGGGCAATCGACGACGGTATCTGCGGACGTTCATCATTGCTGATGTTCCCACAGCCATACTAGGTATTGATTTCCTACAGCACTATGAATTGCTAGTCGATTCATGTAAGCTGCAGCTAATCGGTACTTCGTCGAACAGTAAATTCATGGGTTTTAAAGCTCACAAAAACGCGTGCCGAAACCTCGTCACTTTTTATTCGCGTGACGATAAATTCCACGCTTTATTCGAGAAATTCCACAGAATAACTAAACCACTCGAGGAGATTTCATCGGTGACCAATCGTGTGGTACACCACATAGTCACCCGCGGACCACCAGTCACGGCAAAACCACGCCGACTGGCACCGGACAAATTAGCTTTCGCTAAACGTGAGTTTGACAATTTACTATCTGCTGGTATTATTCGTCCTTCTCACAGTCCTTGGGCCTCTCCTTTACACATGGTGCGCAAAAAGGATAGGGTTGGTTGGAGACCATGCGGCGACTACCGGGCATTAAACGTAGTTACGCGCTTTGATAGCTACCCCATCTCCCACATACACGACATCACGGCATTACTCAAGGGTACGAATATCTTTTCTAAAATCGATCTGGTACGAGCATATCACCAGATCCCAGTCGCTCTTGAAGAGGCCAAATCTTCCAAAGAAGCCGATTGCGGTGAGTCGATTACTTATCTATCCACGTCTATTGCACATTTTCATGTCGATATTTTTCAATATCTAATATTCTGGCAACAACTTCAAATGACAGATAACGATAAGAATAGTATTATTGTAATAGACTTTGACGTACAGGTTATCCATTTTCGACCTGTATCTTTTATCCCCCATGACCCGGAAGTTTGGTTCGCTGCATTGGAGTCCCAGTTCGAGACCCGCTGTATTACGAGCCAATGGCAAACATATGCCTACGCTCTGGAATCTTTACCAGGGTATAACATAGTCGCTGTCCATGAGATTTTCCTCAACCCCAATCTGCCTAACGTTTATGATCGTCTTAAGGAGGCGATCCTCGGACATTTCCTCCCATCGAGAGAGGAACGGTTCAGGACATTATTAGAACGTCACCCCCTGGGTGATGCTAAGCCGAGCCACCACCTCACGCGCCTGCAATCTCTTGCAAGACCCACGACAGCTGATTCCGAGCTTGCTAGGGAACTGTGGCTTGAATCGTCACCAGCACACATCCAACCAACGACCATGGCCCTGCCCGAGAACACACCACTCAATCTGGTGGCCCTCATACCAGACAAAATGTTGGCAAGGACTGACAACCAAGACAACTACATAGTTGCCTCAGAATCACGTTCGCAGGTGGATATCGACGCTAGTCACTTCCCGGCTCAAGGTGATAGGGGTGGTCGTATTCATACACGTCTTAACTTCTGAAACCGTTGCAATATACCCAAACGCTACATCCCTCGAGCCATATCACGCTCTCGGAAGGCCGAAACCACTCGCCTAACGTGAGAATCTACCAAGCCACGCTGAAAGGCGGCTTCGAATGCGAGTGTGGGTTGGTGCTGGTTTCACTACTCCTTCGGGTCCGGTGCCAGCCGGACAAATTAGCTTTCGCTTAACGTGAGTTTGACAATTTACCATCTACTGGTATTGTTCATCCTTCTCACAGTACCTGGGCCGCACCTCTTCATATGGTGAGCAAAAATGATGGTGTTAGTTGGAGACCATATGGCGATTATCGAGCGTTGAACGTAGATAAACGCCTTGATATCTACCCCATCCCCCACATGCACAACATCACGGCATCGCTCAAGGGTACAAATATCTTTTCTAAAATCGATCTGGTACGAGCATATCATCAGATCCCAGTCGTTCTTGAAGGTATCGAGAAAACCGCTATCACGACTCCTTTTGGTCTGTTTGAGTTCCTACGAATGCCATTTGGATTTGTAGTGTCTGTCATTATGTTATGCCCCAAATACCTCATTATTCTAACTTTCGGACAGCCCATTCTATTCATTCTATTTGAGTCACATTCTGACCTTGTTAATTATTCGCTTATCAATGTCTTGACTGTCTTTATATGAGCGCGTAGGCGTATGCACACTTCTTATTCCGTTAATCATCACATGTCTGTAATTTATTTTTGTAGGCTTATAAATATTGATTAACTCTTTGTTAAAGGGTTAAATACGAGGATAGGCGCATATTTAATTCCACAACGATCAAATTGGAGTCAGATCACGGGCCACTAAAATGATGAGCCCGCCACCACAAGCGAACACAACAGGCTACTAAAATGGTAAGCCCGCCGACGACGAACTTAAGGCAACCCAGCGACAACGGCCACCCACGAAAGTTTTGAGCTGACAACGACGAACGCAACGCAGCAAGCTACTTCGATGAAATTTCTGCACATGATACTTTCGACGAACAAATTCAGCAAAGCGAGCACAACCTCTAATCCGACGCACTCAGCAAGGCCTGTGCAGCACGACATGTACATGCACAAATCGTATTATCTTATCGATACTTTGTCCTCATGTCAACATTTCTCATTGATCCATTTGTCGGAATGTTCCATTATGATTCAAATTATTATCATATGCTTATTATAACGTTATCATATTATGAACGAATGTGGAATTATTATTTTTGTTCGTGCTGACAATAAATTATGACATTTACGCAGTCATATCACTCACCGAACAAATTATCATTTTTATGAACATTTCATTCCACGTTACCACATTCGAAACTCACTGGACTATATTTTTATTATTCAACAACGTAAAATCATTTACTTTAAGTGAGTTCGTTCCAATTTTTTCATGTCATTTATGGTCTATTATCACATTCATTCACTTAGTCGAGGTCATATTTTATGTTATCATAACATACATTTTTCATTTCGAAATCACTTCTTAATATGTCTGTGGATGCTTTTAACTACTAGCTGATTGGTAAAGATTACGTTCATCTTATCTATTCGTCCACATGTATAACCACACGCCGCATCATTCATTACCCAAAAGCATTATTCGAGTACTGCAATCACTATTCTATTCCCATCGCATTGTATACCAGAACATAGAGTTTAGAGCTGGTCTCTCAAAGATACACTCTTGTTCGTTTCATCCAAGTCAATCTCGTACGCCGCCATCGCTAATCATATTTATTAGTATTTTTATCATGCCTTAAATACGGTTTTGTAACAAACGAGGTCGAGCGCATCTCCCTCAAACAACACAAAGCAGTCGAGGCTTCACGACCAAAAAGGAATACGACTCTACATACCTCGTCTACTCAGTCATTATTCTGTTCCTCTGGTCATTCTACTGATACATATTTAACGATAACTCGATGCATTTATTATAATGCAAACGACAACGTACGCTGACCTCGCATTTAATGATTATTATCAATTGCAGTACAGCAACGAATATCACCCGTCGATGCAGTTATCATTTCACATGACTATTATTATCCTACGAATGGGAACTCTACATACTTAAATTCGAATCCACTCGACGCTACATACTCTACTGCGGCTCATTAGAACATTTTCATATTTCACTAATCTGTCAGCATCACAGTCCAATTTCTGTCATATTCTAATCTACTTATTTTCACAATTTATTTCTCCGTCATACCCACAATCGCATGCTAATGTTTCCATATCGTCCGCACCTTTACGATATTCATGTATTCTTTTACATAACTATGACACTTTCATATAAAACACTCACCCCTCATGTGACACTATACTTTATCGGGTGTTGTACAATTTTTTTTCGCTACTTAATGTTAACGTTAGCCACACATCACTTCAGTGTTATTTTCGAAAACAGACATTTTTTCAAATGTGCTATTTTCTACAAGGGGGCTATGTAGTGTCTGTCATTATGTTAAGCCCCAAATACCTCATTATTCTAACTTTCGGACAGCCCATTCTATTCATTCTATTTGAGTCACATTCTGACCTTGTTAATTATTCGCTTATCAATGTCTTGACTGTCTTTATATGAGCGCGTAGGCGTATGCACACTTCTTATTCCGTTAATCATCACATGTCTGTAATTTATTTTTGTAGGCTTATAAATATTGATTAACTCTTTGTTAAAGGGAGAGTTGGCTTACCAGCCATCTCCACCGCGCGCCAATTTAGCTTCGCTTTCTAATCTTCGCATCGTTCCTCCGTTCGTTTGTCTAATCAACAATTATACGAAATATATGCATTCGAAACTCCATTCTCGTTATTTGACTTATTTAATTCCGTTATTAACTAATGCGATTTAAGTCAATGATTAAATACGAGGATAGGCGCATATTTAATTCCACAACGATCAAATTGGAGTCAGATCACGGGCCACTAAATATTACAGAATGCTGCTCAAACTTTCCAAAGGTTTATCGATAGCATAGTTCGAGACTTGGATTTTGTTCACGTCTACATTGATGACCTGCTGATCGCATCATCAAACGTAGATGAACATTATCAACACGTTACGCTATTATTCCAACGTCTTTCGGATAATGGAATAGTAGTCAACTCAGAGAAATGTGAATTGGGTAAATCAGAAATAATACTTCTGGGTCACATCATCAGACAAGAGGGTATTCTGCCTTGTGAGGACAAAGTTCGAGCAGACAAGGAGTACAACGTGCCGTCCTCAATCAAGGAACTGAAGGCTTTTCTCGGTTTGGTTAACTTCTGCCGACGTTTCATCCCTTATGCGGCAGAACGGTTACGACCATTAACCGATTTACTACGCGGTAATCCACGCAAATTAGAATTGAACGATACCGCACGTACTGCATTCTCAGAGATCAAAACGGCTCTCGCTGAAGTTACACTTCTCGCTCATCCTGACCCATCAGCCACGCTTAGTATAGCGGTTGATGCATCAGATTTCGCTATAGGATCCGTCATGCAACAGAATATCTCCGGTAGTTGGCAACCGCTTGAATTTTTCTCACGACGCCTTACTCTCACGAAGACGAGATATAGCGCTTTTGGTCGCGAACTGCTAGCAGCCTACTGTGCCATCAAACATTTCCGGCACTCAGTAGAAGGATGCCAATTCATCTTATTCACCGACCATCGGCCCTTAACGTATGCCCTGCATACCAAGTCTGACCGCTACTCACCACGAGAGTGCAGACATTTGGACTATATCTCCCAGTTCACGACAGACCTTCGTCACATTAAAGGCGAGTCGAACTATGTTGCCGATGTAATATCACGTATCCAGATGAATGCAGTTACCTTACCGGTGCTCGATCTTCCTGCTATGGCCGCCGCACAAGCAAACGATCCTGTCTGTACAGAAGCACCACAATCTTCGTCCCTTCAGTGCCAGGAAGTACCCCTAGCTACTAGCTCAGGTACTATCCTATGTTATACTTCTACCGGTCTTCCTCGACCCATCGTACCCTCTGCCTATCGCCGTCTCGACTTCGATGCCCCTCATGGATTGTCTCATCCAGGTATCGCAGCCACCTTACGTCTCATCGCTGCACGATACGTCTGGCCGTCCATGAATAAAGATGTCCGTATGTGGGTAAAGCAATGCTTACAGTGTCAACGATCAAAAGTGCACAGGCACGTAGCTGCCCCCATTGACACGTTCACTACGCCTGATGCTAGCTTTGATCACGTTCATATAGACATTGTAGGACCATTGCCACCATCGCATGGGTATGATCACATACTCACGGGCATCGACCGTTTTACAAGATGGCCCAAAGCTATTCCCATCACGTCTATCACGGCGGAGACAGTTGCTCACCGCTTCGTAGAACGATGGATAGCATTGTACGGTTGTCCCTCGACTGTCACAACTGACCGAGGACAATAATTTGAGTCCGTATTATTCTCCACACTGACCTGGCTGCTTGGTACGGAACGCATACGCACTACGCCTACCATCCAGCATCGAATGGTTTAGTTGAAAGGTTTCATCGCCAACCTAAAGGTGCTCTTCGAGCACACGAAAATGACAATTGGTACGAAACCTTAACGCTCGTTCTCTTAGGCATCAGAACGAGTTTGAAGGCAGATACTTAATGTTTCGCCACTGAACTTGTGTACGGCACGACATTGCGTCTGCCTGGGGAATTCTTCACACCACGGAGCAGTAATGATTTCGGTAAATCAGACTACGTCCATCGACTGTCTGCATTTATGCGACCGCTTTCTCCGGTGTCAACTCGAACACAACATCGACAGGTCACTCTCCTTCGAGAGTTATCTACCTGTTCACATGTTTTCATATGCGTAGATTCGGTACGCAAACCTTTGCAACGGCCTTACGAAGGACCATTTCACGTGATCTCTTGTCACGAAAAGACCTTCGTTGTTGATCTACATGGCCGCGTCGAGATCGTCAGCATTGATCGTCTCAAACCAGCACACGTCGATGACAGTGCCCTACCTGATAACTTGAGACCCAATACTAGACCTATCAAACCTTCTAGCGGGATCTCTACATATGCCTCGGATCCCACGCTACATACATCAGAGACCCCATTCTCACGTTCCGGTCAACAGCAGGTGTCATGTGCACCATCTACGGACGAGACTTCAATCTCACATCCAGATCAGCAGACCACGCCGCCCTTGACCACGGATGGGATTGCAGGCTCACGAAGTACGAACGAGACTACCGTCTCACGCTCCGGTCGCCGAGTACGCATACCCGTACGCTTTCGCGACTAACCTCACAGTCAACAACGGATACGGTGTAGGACTATTCCTATACTACATGCATGCTACACTTTTCTTTCTCTTTTTTTATTTTTTTGTATCCCGAGCCCACGCCTCCGACCATCTCCCGTTTGGTAACGTCGACTTCAGTCAACCTTGGCGAAAGCTGGCCTGATCACCCACGCTCTAGTCGACGCACTCAGTCGATTATCTGGTCTCGAATTCGCCTTGCATACGCTTGGTCGTTATGGTCGCTTGCGGTTCCTTGGCTCAACGTGGTTTCGTTCTACGTCTGCAGCGTTTCCTGGTCCGCATCCCCACGAACGCAATCATCAGATTCTGGATACAAACCACTCTGGTGTGGTATGCTAACTCGACCAACAAATACAGCACACTTCTCCTGGTACCGTTCTGCGCAAAAGACCTTCGTTGGCAACTCGAGGATCAACGATCACTTCCTGTTCCGCCAATTTCCTCCGTCCTACAACCGCACTTCTGCCGATCAGTCCCACGAATCAAACCGCTAACTATCGAAAGTGTAAACGCTTTCTAGCGGAGGGCTCCTGTAGTGACCTACTTTTGTCAACAGAACGCGATTGGTTCAGTGAAAACAATTATTACTATAACCAATTGTACCAGTGATTGTTTTATTGTGCTCGTTTGTTTAACTGTGCTAATAACAGCCATTTTGGTTTTCCATTGTACTCCATTACTTCTACGCGGTTTTCGACTACGCACGCACCTTTTCTTGCCGATCGCATCTGTACTCCTTTGGCACGATCTCGGTATTCTTTCGATACCACGAGATTGCCAACAAACATATTACAACTACTACTATCATCTGCCTTCTGATTTTTGGCCTACCGGAATCTTATTGGTCTATTGGAATGTAGTCTTGTAGTGGTGTTCATAGTCAAGCTCAACTCGACACCACGCTACAAGTCTATGAAAGATGTATATATATATATATATATGACTGGAGTTGTTCTTAATCCTAGTTACTTAATTTCATCATATCTTTCATAGACTAATTCACTTTTATAATCAAATTCAATTGATAGTATAATATTAAAAGTTTGCGAATTAGAAACAGTCATACATATATAAAGATTGTACATGTTTAGAAATGCATAATTAAATCATCTGAATAAGTAAAAAGCGAAATTTATTTCACTGGATTATTTTATTTATTTATTTGAACACATAAATATTGGTACGGGGAGCACCAAATATATATGCGCCACACAAAACAATGAGAATTTAAGAAGGGAAAAAGGTAAGGAACGTAGGGAATTATAAAACAAAAGAACACTAATGGGGGAAACGAAATGGTATCTTATAGTTAAAGAAGAAGCAACCATATTTTATGAAGAAGGAAAATGAAGGTTACAGCAGGATCACCACTGGCTTCTATTCTGAGCCATATCTGATAACGTCTCTAGCCACTGTGTTACACCATCTCTCGGACCCCAGCCAAGGAATCGTGAAGGGCCAACACAAGCCAACCCTTTTCAGCTTTCTTTTATACCACGACACCATGTCATATACTGACCACCTCTCCGCTTTTTTCAACCTGTCCCAGAGTCGGAAAATAATGCACGACGAGGAATTCTCTAGAATGACATTCGTAGAACATGTCTAAGATGGTGACACCAATTGCATTATCGTCTCTGTACCCGAACACACGATGCCGAACCTCTGCATTAATAACATGGTGTTGCCACTGGATGTCAGCAATCCATCGGAGACAGCGATGATCGAACACAGAGAGTCGTCTGACATCCTCAACTCGCGATCTGGTGAGGGGCGCCTAAACAGTCTCTTGTTTTATGTTATAGACAGAATCTCTGGCGCTACTCTTAGTATCATTCCTCAAAATAAAACTGGGCTGGGTCGAGAAACATCCCTAGTTACACTTTAAGCTACCAATTAAACTAAAATCGCAAGATCTGAGTAGAAAATTTTACCACTAGAGTTGTGGTTGAGCAGGCAATTTCCCTGGGTTTTCACCGTAGCTGATTTAGATCTGGCAATACTGGGGATGAATTTTCTAGAGAGATACTTGTTTCCCGTTGACACTTAGAAACGACGCTTAATACTGAAAGAAATTTCAACTACCACAAAAGGCAAATGAAGTCATATCACATCCCTTAACTTTATTCAAACTCCTCTAGTAACAACAGAGAACTTCCAAGATATACTCGCGGAATGCGCAAACTTAGTTAAACTAAACCCACAGCCTTCCAAAGACAAACAAAAAGTAAGTCATACTATCAAAACCGAAGGTGCTCCTGTGTTTGCAAGACCCAGGAGGCTAGCACCAACTAACCTCAAAATCACTAGAGCCGAATTTGACTATATGCTACAACTGGGCATTATCCGTTCCTCTGATAGTCAATGGGCATTCCCCTTGCATATGGTCCCAAAGAAAAATGGACGCGATTGGCAACCGTGCGGGGATTACAGAGCCCTCAACCGTCAAACCGTACCAGATAGGTATTCAGTACCGCATATCCAAGATTTCACAATCGGTTTACAGGGTATGAACATATTTACTAAAATTGACTTAATGCATATCACAATATCCCGGTGGCTGGTGGGGATATCCCCAAGACAGCTATTACTACATTTTTCGGTTTGTTCGAGTTTGTACGCATGCCATTCGGCCTAAAGAATGCGGCACAAAAATTTCAAAGATTCATGGATAACCTACTTCGAGATATGCCATTTGCACAGGGGTATATAGACAATTTGTTAAATGCCAGTGGGATTTACAATCATACGAACAGCATGTAAGAGTAGTGTTAAAACCGCTGGATTAAAATGGAATGAACATATATCGAAGTAAGTATGTTTTCGGTGTTCGAACTCTAGAATTTCTCTGTCGCATAATGAGCCTAGAAGGGCTTGCACCGATCAAAGAAGTAGACACCATTAAACAGTACCTCATGCCTAGTACTCCAACACGACTGAGAAGTTTTCTAGGTCTAATTAACTTTTGTTGCAGATTCACACCTGGTTGTGCGCAATTAATGCAACCTTTGACAGATTCTCTTAAAGGAAATCCAAAAGGATTCAAATTGTCTTCTGACGCTGTCGAAGCTAACAAAAGCTAAAAGAAAAACTGGCTTAGACATCTAACTTGATGTATCCGAATTCCCTTTCCCAACTTGCTATGATGGTGGATGCATCAGATAAAGCAGTAGGCGATATCCCTAACCAACTGGTTAAAAACGCCTGGAAAACAATTGCTTTCTTCTCGAAAAGACTCGCTCCAGCAGAGGCAGGGTATTCTACCTTTGGGTGGGAACTTCTTGCAATCTACCTGTGTTAAGTTTGCTTACATTGTTCCTACTCGTTTCCTTTCTACTCTTTTTTATATTGTTTTGTACTACTTATTTACATTCAGTAAGCAATTGTATTTCCAACAATTTTACACCTATGTTGTAACGCAAGTCGTATTGTATTATTCTGAATTATTCACATATATTTATGACGTTTATTGTACTTATCATTGTATTTATCATTATAATTACTGTACCTTAATCACTGTAACGTTTAACCACAGTTTCGTGCATTTGTTTAAACGCAACAGTTCCCATATTGTTTTGCTCTTGGTTCGGGTTTCGGTTGTTCATAAACTGCTAGCAAATTTAGACACAGCTGTCAGCTGTCCTTTGTACTATCGTATGTTATAATTATTCTTTATGTTACTGTTACAGGAAGCCTTTTATCTTTATACTTGAAGGACGCGTTTAAACGCCACAGACACCTCACAAGTTGAGGTATGTAACTAAATTTTGTGTATTATTCAATAAAGAACCGCTATTATAGACAAATCGTTGTTTTGGAACATCGGTTTCGCGCGTATCTCAATCAGGTCAAGCAGACGCTTCGATAGAAGTAACAGTTCTCAATTTTGGTTCGAATCGCTCGATTAATTTGGCCCAATAATGACGAGAACAAGAAAAATGAAGTATAATGTCGTCAGCTCTGAAGATACGGATGATTCAAACGCCGAAAACTCTGTTCCTTCCTTTTCTAAGGTGAACTCACCTACTTCTTTAAATCTTGCTTTTGATAATGATAAACTAAACCCCAATGATGGCTGTCCTCTAGTAGATACCTATGTAGAGACTGAATATAGAATAGAAGACAAAGATGTTTCTAGGGAAAAGGAGGTAGAGAAGATTGAATTGGAGATTCGAGAGCTTCAGCTTCGTAAACGATTGTTAGAATTAACAGCAAAACCTTCAAACAAAGTGATGAAATCGAGTGAAATTGCTGAGTTCTCTGGGACTCGATCCATAGACATAAAACCCGTAACTAAGGCAAGTCACCGATACACCAATACAACCATAGACGACGAGATGGAACCTAAAAGACACGTAGACAGTATAAGGTCACTATTTATGACAGCAGGTCTACCGAAGATAGAGATCAGGGAATTCGACGGAAGCCCTCTAAAATTTTGGGCATTCATGAAGGAATTCAAAGTTAACATTGCTGACAGAGTTAACGATGACACTCAGCGATTAATGTATTTGATACACTATTGTGATGGTGTAGCAAAAGATGCCATCGAACACTGCGTTTTGTTAGCAGAAGACAAAGGTTATACTGAAGCGGTTAATATTTTACATAAGCAATTTGGTAGACCGCACGACATCGTCGAAGCGTTTTTAACAGAACTATTAAACGGGTCACCAATAAACCAGGACGATGTGGCAGGGCTGCAGAAATTAACAAGACTCATGACCAACTGTAAATTAGCCTTGTCACAGATGGGACGAATTGCTGACCTGAATTGTTCGACCAACATAAAACGAATACTAAAACGATTGCCACGAAACATGCAGTTGAAATGGGCAGAAGCCGCAGACGACATTTTAAGAAGAGGGCTAGAACCTGATTTCAATGACTTGCTACAATTCCTAGAAAGGAAAGTGTCAATTGCGACGAACACTTACGGACAGTTGGCAAGTGGGAGCTACAAAGCTCAAGCGACATCAAACAACCAGCCTGTATTTAGTAGAGCTAAGATCCATACCTTATCAAGCAAAGAGAAAGTACATTGTGTAATTTGCTCTAATGTCCACGAAGTTGCATTTTGTCCACAGTTGCTAGAAGTAAGTCACGACGAAAAACTAGAATTACTGAAGAGGTTTAAGCTATGTTTTAACTGTTTAAAGCCCAATCATCGAGCAACAGACTGTCGTCAATCTATGTTGTGTGGAGTCGATGGATGTAAGCGACGCCATCATAAGGTTCTTCATAACACATACTCTGGCACTAAACAAGCACATTGTAACTCGATTTATTCCACTAAAACGTACTTAGGATTCGTACCTGTTAGGCTACACGGGCCCACGGGATACGTAAATACATATGCATTGTTAGACAATGGTTCAGATACGACTCTAGTACTTAGTGATGTAGCAAAGCAAGTCGGAATCTCGGGTACAACGACTCAATTGAAGATATCTTCCTTAATCGGAGCATCATCTCAGACTGCCGAACTTATTAGTTTCGGAATCGAATCTTTAGATAAAACTAACCGGATAAGGATTGAAGGCGCATATGCTGTAGATAACCTACCTATAAAAACGGCGGAAATCCCACCGACCGACTTTCAAAAAAGATGGAAACATTTAAAAGATGTACAGTTACCTACTATAACATGCGACAGAGTAGGTTTACTAATTGGAGTTGACGTCCCAGAAGCCCATTGGGTTCTCGATCAACGTATCGGGAAGCCAAAACAACCTTACGCTTCACTAACTATGTTAGGATGGGCTCTATTTGGGCCGGGGGGTCAAGTTAATAAAACTTCTGTCTTTATAAACTGTTTAGAAACGAAGAGTTCCATCGAGGAAGACATTCTCAGAATGTTTGAACATGAATTTTCTGAAAATAAATACTCTGATAAAATTGCTATGTCTTCATGCGATAAGGCTATCGCGGAAATAACTAACAAACAAACAATATTGTTTGACGGACATTATCAAGTGCCGATACCCTGGAAATTTGATTGGCACTCACTCCCAAAAAACAAACGCGAAATAGAAAAACGATTAATTTACCTACGTAAAAGATTACTGAAAGACGAGCATCTTCGCAAACAGTATACTAATATATTAGCCACCCACGAAAGTAAAGGATACTTGTCTCGAGTGACTCAAGCTATCGAAGAAGAAAGGTATTTTATTCCACATCACCCTGTGTTCAACCCTAAAAAGCCAGGTAAAGTTCGAATAGTCTTTGACTGCGCTGCTAAATTACAAAACAGGTCTTTAAATGATTGCATACATTCTGGACCGGATCTGACAAATGATTTAGTGGGAGTTTTGCTTAGATTCAGAAAGCATAAAATTGGATTGTCAGCAGATATTGAAGAAATGTTCCTCCAGGTACGTCTTCCTGAAGAAGATACAAAGGCTTTTAGCTTCTTATGGTATCCCGATGGTAATCTTGACTCTCCCCCTGATGTCTATGAGTTACATGTACACCCTTTCGGGGCTACATCTTCACCATTTTGTGCCACATATGCTTTAAGACATACAGCTGTAGACCCACCGAGATTTGTTTGATGAAAAAACACTGGCCACCTTACGAGAAAACTTTTACGTGGACGATTGTCTTGTCTCAGTAGAGACAACCGCTGAAGCTGCTGACTTAGCGAAC